>CM024805.1:10515461-11944433 GCA_014281875.1 Nibea albiflora | reverse complement strand
GTTAATGCTTAATGGTTTCATACATTTGTCAAAGTAGTGTATTGTTTTTTTGGTTTTTTTTTTTTTCATGTGTCAAAAAGTTATGTATTTATCATAATGTAGTGTGCTGGAGGTCATGCAACGAAATGTTTTTATTATGAAGAAGTAGCAGTAAATGAGTTTTTGTCCTGTTCATGAAATCACTCAAACTACAGGTCTACTGTTAGTATACAGTAGACAAACCAGGTTCATGTTGGGCTCTGTGGTGGGCGTGACACTGGGAGACCAAAATGCCATTAAGCGCAAAGAAAGGGTTAGCAACGACAATGCTAATCAGCCGCACCTAACCTCAATTGTTGACTGCATTCCTGCCTAATGGCCGATAATCACCTGTACTTCTTCCTCTTTAAATGGAGATTCACAACGATCAAACTGCGATCAAATATTCAACAGGAGGCTATCTGTGATGTCCATGACACTGGGAGAGCAAACTGCCCATTAAGCGCAAAGAAAAGTTCAGCAACGACAATGCAAATCAGCCGCACCTAACCTGCATTCCTACATAATGGACGATAATCACCTGTACTTCTTCCTCTTTAACTGGAGATTCAGAAAAAGTTCTTGTTTTATGGTTCAATTTATTTATGGGGATTTAACCTATTTGATGGACAAAATGAAAATACCGAAAATGAAAAAACAAAACAAAACGCAATTCCAATCAAACAAACAATCAACAAAAACCTGCATACCACGTAATGTAGCTTACACCAGAGACCGGCCATTGGACCGGACTGGAAAGCTGCCGACAGATTTATTAGATTATTTTATGATTCAATAGTTCTAAAGGAGGCTGAGTATTTATGTTGTTTATATCTAACATGTCGCTGTTTACTAAATCAACAGAATCAGTTATTCGTCTCTTTTTTCGCGCTGGCGCTCTCTGTCTCTCGCTCACGATCTGATGGAGTGAAAGCCGCAGCTGGACACCACCGGTGTACAACAGCTGTTCTCAGAGATCGAGTGTGTTTCATAGGCTTCAGAAACATCAAACAGATATAGCCCGTAAGATAAGTTACAAAGAAAACGGGTCATCAGACGTTACGGGAACGAATCGTGCAGTGTAACAAGACGACATTTTAAATGATAATATGAAAATGTTATGAAGATGTCCATGAAATCACAGCTGCACTTCAGAAAAGACGTAAATACGTAATGTTTTATTTGTGCATTTGTTTGTGCTGTGAGACAGAGGTGTCTGTGTGAAACGTGTGCACATCGGTGGATTTTTGCTTTTAATGCAGTTACGGCATTTGAGTTTACGGCGGGCGCGGTGCAGACAGTTTACTGGCACACGGGAGCGGGGGTGGATGGCCCACCATACTGCCGGCTGTGGCGGTGGGCGCCTCTGCGATCGATTGGATCACGTCTGGCTGTCGACCGGTATCTCGCGATCGACGTATTGGGCACTCAATTTAGTGGTACGCAGTACCGGACCGTACCGGTTTATAACAATAACAATGATTTAGCCGGTCATGTTGCGAGGTGAGTGGATTGATGGGCCGCAAAGTTCAAATTTCCGGGGTTCGTGTTGTTTGTAAATGAGCTGTGTGTGTGTGTGTGTGTGTGTGTGTGTTTTTTTTTTTGCGCACGCAGCGTATAGCGTCGTATAAGATATAAACAGATGGCAATGCTTGCGGAGACTGTTACTGCTCTGTGTTTAGATTCAAACTAACCGCTCACACCCAGCCCTCTACACGCTCAGGGCGTGGAAATGACAAAGGGTGCTGGTTGGCTTGCGGAGAATGGGGTGTTCTGTGTTATCGTCCAAACTAACCACACACACGGAGGCTCAGGGGCGTGGTAATGAACAATGGTTGCTGGTTGGTTGTCAGGTACGATGCGGTGCTTAAAAAGCCCCGCCCCAGGTGAGCACTATATTAGCGGAGCTCAGGTAATGCTCGCTGATTCTGTTTGCTTCAGCATCCCGGATCTCTCTCGTTGCTTCGGATAGCTTTGTCTGTCAGGACGTAGCGGGATTTTTTTGCTCTTTGGATTATTTCTTCAAGAACTCTTCACTTCACTTCACTTGATCACGGTAAAGTCACTTTTTACAGTATTTGGATGTTACATTGTTGCTGTTAAAGTGATATGTATGTGGTGCATGTTCCTGTTTTGTTAGGTTATGTTGGTTATTGTCTCTGTGGTGAAATATATTCACGCTCACAGTGATATTCATATAAAATTGATAGGTAAATAATATGCTACAGTACAGAGTATATTAAAGACGTAAAAACGAACTATGTTGGCCAGTGGTCCGCAACCCGCGGACTGGTACCGGTCAGTCAATCAGTTGGTACCTGTCCGCACACGAAATAATTAATTATTTCCGCTTGATGTATTATCTGAGTATGGACGATGTTTTATTTTGAAAAACCTTTTATTTTGAGAAATGATTGTTTCTTCGACGTCTGTGTCGCTTGCGCTGCGTAACAGTAACGATAGCCAGCCAGTTACGCCCCCCGTGCCTCAGTTAAATTGTGGTGGTGTGGTGTCCGTGGTGATAATTAGAGATAGAAATTTAGGCAACAGCCAATGCTTTCTCTAGGTGTAGATAATTTTTATATGTGGTGGTCCCCAACCCGCGGACCGGTACTGGTCAGTCGATCAGTTGGTACCTGACCTCAAACGAAATAATTAATTTTGTCCGTTTTATGTATTATCTGAGTATGGACGATCTTTTACTTTGAAAAACTTTTATTTTGAGAATGTTGTTTGCTTGCGCTGCGTAATGGTAACGATAGCCAGCATCACGATCAGAGCGTTGTTCATGGTGCGTGCTGTGTGTTGTCTGATCATGCAGTGTGTACTGAAAAGAGGTTACTAGTATTGTGCTGTTCAGTGCAGATGTAAAATTTATTTGTGCTGTGTCCTCTAAGCATCTGCATGTGTATGTAATGTATGTTCTGTTTTGTTAAATATAAGTATGATGTTAGTGGTAATATTAAGGTTCATTGTGGCAAAGTACAACCATGGTGTTCAATGTTGCGACTACAGCTACTGGCTGTGTCAGTAGTCCTTTAGCAATACCAGTGTTCATGTGTGTTCATGCTGCAGTGGTTTGTCTATGATATGCAGTGTGTACTGAAAAGAGTTTATAGAGTGAGTGTTTTGAGGCATATGTGGTTATTGTAGTACAAGTTTAGTGTACTGAAGTATTGAAAACACATTGTGTTGTCAGTGCAGATGTAAAATTTATTTGTGTGGTGTCCTCTAAGCATTGCATTGGTATGTAATGTATGTTGTTTTGTTAAATATAATTTAGGATGTTAGTGGTAATTGAGGCTTAATGGGTTATTGCTGATTATTGTAATATACAGTTTAGTTTTAAGCAGAATTTAGTTGATGTGTCCTCTAAGGGGCTGCAGTTTGATCCCCTGATACAAAGTTGCACAAGCTTTGTGCAAACAATAAATTTTACACCCTGCTGTTCAATGTTGGCTACTACAGCTACTGGCTGTGTCAGTAGTCAGTTTAACAAAACACAGTGTTCATTGTGTTGTTCATGGTGCAGTGTGTTTGTCTGATCATGCAGTGTGTACTGAAAGATGCTTACTAGTAGTGACTTTTTGAGGCATAATGTGGTTATGGTATTGTGAAAACATGTTGAGTTTACTGAGTAGTGAAAACATATTGTGCTGTTCAGTTCAGATGTCAAATTTATTGGCTGACGATAGCAGCAGTCACGATCAGAGCGTGTTCATGTGTGCGTTGCAGTGTTTTGTGTTGATCATGCAGTGTGTACTGAAAAGAGGCTTACTAGTATTGTGCTGTTCAGTGAGATGTAAAATTTATTTGTGCTGTGTCCTCTAAGCATCTGCATGGTATGTAATGTATGTTCCTGTTTGTTAAATATAAGTTAGGATGTTAGTGGTAATATTGAGGCTTAATGTGGTTATTGCTTATTATAGTATACATGTGTAGTTTAGTGGATTTACCGAGAAACATATTGTGTTGTTCATTGTTGCAAATGCAGATGCAGAATGTAGTTGATGTGTCCTCTAAGGGGCTGCAGTTTGATCCCCTTGATACAAAGTTGCACAAGCTTTGTGCAAACAATAAATTGTACACCCTGCTGTTCAATGTTGGCTACTACAGCTACTGGCTGTGTCAAGTAGTCAGTTTAGCCAAACACAGTGTTCATTGTGTTGTTCATGGTGCAGTGTGTTTGTCTGATCATGCAGTGTGTACTGAAAAGAGGTTTACTAGTAGTGACTTTTTTGAGGCATAATGTGGTTATTGGTTATTGTGAAAACATGTTGAGTTTTACTGAATTTAGTGAAAACATATGTGCTGTTCAGTGCAGATGTAAATTTATTTGGCTGTGTCCTTTAGTTCATCTGCATGTGTATGTAATGTTGTTCCTGTTTTGTTAAATATAAGTTAGGATGTTAGTGGTAATATTGTTCATTCATATTCATTGTGTTTTTCATGGTGCAGTGTGTTTGTCTGATCATGCAGTGTGTACTGAAAAGAGTCTTGCTATAGTGTGACTTTGAATTTGCTTCATTGTAGGAAAACAGTAGTGTATAAGCGATGAAATGTACACTTACATTTAAAGAATGGTTCTGATGTCACTGCTGTGAATGCAGATGTAGAATTTATTAATTAATGCAATGTTGTTGTCCTGATGTTTCAGATGCCGCGTGGCAAGGGCTACCGCCGCTCTCAGGCTGCCAAGAGGAGGATGGAGAGGCAGGAGAGTTGGCGTGTGGACGTCAACCCTGTTGACAGTGTACCTTTTGGTATGTACTACCTGGTTTTGTTCTTTTCTGTACATTTTGTCCATCCATTTGTCTTTGTTGTTTTTGTTTTTTTTTTTGTGACATTGACTAACTTCTCATGTTATATTATATCTCCTGTTTTTTTTCAGTCCGTGGTACCGGTCAGCGCCACAGGTGAGAAGGTGGGAGCAGTCGCAGCTGACCAACAAGCCGCACAAGTTGGTCATTCCTGCTGGGCACGCTAACAAGAAGGTATTATTCGAATCCAAATGATTTAAGAGACAATGAAAGCATTAAGTATACATTGCCATGTACTAACTCCTTCTGTATTATTTTCATTTCATTCAGTTCGTTCTTCTTGTTGGTGACTCCCACCTGCGTGCCTTGGTGGAGGGGTTCGTTGCGATGCCAGAGGGACCGCTGTCCTTTGGCTTCATGTCCACCCCTGGGGCGACGCAGCGCACCTGAGGACCGAGCTCGTGGCTGCTGTGGTTCCTCGCCAGCCTGATGCGTTCGTTGTCCTGGCCCCCAGCAACAACCTCACCGCTTGCAGGGGGCTGGAGGACTCGTCTGCAGATTTCGCCGCCCTGGTGAAATCTGCACGCAGCCGTTGGTCCAACGTAAGTGTGAATTTATGGTTAGAAGACTTATTCTTGACGATGTGTGTATTTTTGCAATGTTAAAATTATTGGCCTTTGTAATAACATGACATGTGTTTGGCAGGTTGTGGTGCTGGACTTTCCGCCTCGACTCAGTGTTGCAGAGGCGGAACAGAGGCTGCTGCGCATGGCTTACCACAGTGTGTGTGTGGAGCAGGGTAAGTTTAAATTACACTGATATGTTGGAAGATTGATTTTATTTATAGCTATGCTACTAAACAATCACGTGTAATATGTACTAATTATAGTGTCATTCATGTTTGTTTAGGTGCGTTCCTTTCCACCACATTGCAGAGAACTTCCCTCTGCGGCAGCGCGACTTGTGGGCCAGAGATGGTGTAAGTAATTTTTTTTTTTGCAGCAAAAGATTGTACAGCTGGGAAATGTACTGTGTAGTTCATGTAAATAAGTAGTGATTGCCAATGAATGATAGTAACGTCTTTTTGATTTTTGGTTTTTAACAGACCACACCTGAGCGACATACGGTTGTATGCCGATCCTTGCGTACCTTCTGTGGCAGGCAGCCGACAGACAGCTCGCAGAGCCAGAGCCAGAGCCAGAGCCACCCGTGTCGGCCGTGCCCGCCTGCCCGTACCGTCCCCGGTTTTGCCACCCAGGTGGTCGTGAGCGGTCACGAGCCACAGCCACGGCCGGCAGCCAACCCAGACGGGTGGGTTACCGTGGTTCGGGGCCAGAAGGTAATATATATTTGATTTATGGAATTGATGTTAATGAAATGCACATACACTGGGCTGTTATCTTAATCTGTGGCATAACACGACATTCATGTGTAACACAGCATTTGTCTCTTCCATTTTATAGCGCAGTTTGCCTGAAGCTGAGCTGGCAGCCTTGGACGCTCAGGTGGTTCAGAAGAAGGTATGTTATGATGAATTTATACATGAGCTCACAGAAGTTCACATGTTGATGGATTGACTTTGTGGGTTTTATGCAATGGCAATTGACGTATTCTCTTATTGTCATTTTACAGGTGGTGCTGAAGGAGTGTTTCATTCCACTCACTCCTGTGCGGTTCAGCCCAACATTGCTGCGTGCTGTGGAGAAGACGAGCCCGTCTTTTCTCCCTTCCCCTGAAGTGGAGACTGCTGTTCCTGTGCACATCCAGGTAATTCATATACATTGTTTCTACCTCCTTGTTATCATGTCTTGCGTTTGCATTCATCATCAGTGCTAAATTTGAATAACTGTA
Source organism: Nibea albiflora (assembly GCA_014281875.1). NCBI lineage: Eukaryota > Metazoa > Chordata > Actinopteri > Sciaenidae > Nibea > Nibea albiflora. The sequence goes on along the minus strand of CM024805.1, from coordinate 11,937,804 downwards.
TGTATCTGAAATTGAACATTGCAGTAAAATGTTTATGTTTTTGCTGATTTTAGAAGCGAAAGGTGGCAGCGAAGCGCAGGACTGTTGTTGCACGTAGGAGACTGCCAAGAGAACAGGTCAGTATTATTTGTGATCTTTGTGTTTTGGTTTGACACTATGAGAACATATTTAGTACATGTGGCTGTATTCCTGCCAGCATATGTGTTGTATGTGTATGTTAATTGGTTGTTGTAAACTGCTTCTGCAGGTGGACACAGCGGTGTCAGAGGTGGCGGTGGCGAAACCTGTCAATGCAGTGCCTGTTGCATTGAAGGTTTGTGATTTCACGTTTTGTTTAAATAATATCAGGAGATTTTACTTGGACATTGCTGAAGTTGTTACTTATAAAAATATCAATTGCTTCTTATCTTGTATGTTATGTACTTGCTATAAACATTTGTGACTTTTTTCTTATTAGATGGACACAGATGTGGAGGTGGTTTCCGTGGTAACACCTACCAGTGCAGTTTCTACGCCTGTGATGGATGAGGTTTGTGAATTGATTTGTTGTTTGAGCGTCATTACCTATTTTGGCGAATGGCCATAAAGCACACTGCCTGTACTTTAATTTGGTCATTAACAATTCATTGACATGATCTTTATTTTACAGAACGAGGCCACACACCATGCTGTGGACCTGACGTCGGAGCCAGGATTGAGCGTGCCGCTGCCAGTCCGTGTGGGGGATGAGGTTTGTACATTGAATAGTTGACAAACTTGTTTAACCATAGTTGGTAAAAAAAAAATTGATTTTAAACCCCCTTTCAAGGGGCAAATCTTATTTACCTAATTGCAGCATAAACACATCCTTCAAGTTATTAAAATCAGTTGTTTTTTTTTAATTTTCAGGTCCAGCCACCACATCCTGCCACACCAGGATCTGCGCAACTGGGTCCAACTCCAGGAGCGAATACGGTCGGTCACATTTCATTCAAGCATGTGTCACAGCTTGGCTCGATTGTGCAAATAGAGAAAAGTATCAGGGGGTCATTCCATCAGGGGAATGCTGTGTTAAGAAACCCTGGTGTGCAGTGCATGGCTGTGTCGTTAGTCAGCATAGCAAAACATAGTGTTCATAGCGTTTTTGACTGGGAGAAGAAAGATTTGGACAGTGTTTTGTTTTTAGGCGATGATTTGTACTCGTCTTTGCGCTGTAGTAACATGATTAGCGGAGAGTCTAGATTGTTGTGTGTTCCCGATTTGCCTCAGCAGTCAGTCCTTTATGGACAGACCTTTGCTTTTGTATACGGTGAATGGGTGACAGGGACAGTTGCGTGGATCAGGGAGAGCTTGTTGATGCAGGTTGTAGCGATGTCGCTAGTGAAAGGGCTAGAATACATGCTTGGCAAATACAGCACATGTTTTCTGACGTTGGCAGCCAGTACATGTGCTGTTATTTGTGAGCATGGTCGCTATGCAGTAGTCGATTCACATGCACGTAATGCGTGTGGAATGGTTGATGCGAACGGGAAAAGTGTTGTTGTGCATTTGCCAACACTTGAAGATGTTTGCAACTATGCATGCCAGTTGTCTGTTTCACTTGGTGCTGGACACAGGCCTTTTGAGATTGCTGCCGTTTCTGTGACAAATCCTGTCACAGATGACCACAGTTCAGATTGTTTGTCTGAGCATGTGGTGTGTGCTGAGGACAGTGTAGCTAGCAGTGTCTCTGAATCCGCTTCAGTTATAGAAAGCGGTAGTTGTAAGCGTAAGAGGGCTAATGTAAACGTAACATTTAAAAAAAGAAAAAGTTCTGACATCACTGCTGTAAATTCAGATGTAGAATTTATTGGTGATGTATCTTCTAAGGGGCTGAAGTTTGATCCCCTTGATAAAAAAGTTGCACAAGCTTTGTGCAAACTGTTAAACGTAGACTTTGAGAAGCAGGATAGGCAGATGTGTTCCTCAGCTGGCATGTTGGGAACTCCTTGCACGAGTGACAGCATTGTCGCTGATGGTAACTGTTTCTTTCGAGCAGTGTCTCAAGCTGTGTCTGGTACACAAAAAAACCACCTTAAAGTCAGGCGTGCTGTAGTCAGACATGTAGAAAGGAATGCTTCGCAATATAGTAGTTTTTTAAGATCTCAGTTTTCTTCTGTGGATAAATATCTCAATTCATCAAGAATGAGATATGTTGGTAGTTGGGCTACTGAGATTGAAATTCAAGCCACTGCCGATTTGTTAGGTGTTAGCATTTATACTTACTACAACGATCGCTGGCTTAAGTATTCTTGTAAAAATAAGGCCATGTCTAAGCAAGGGATCTACTTGCAACATGTTAATGGCTGTCATTATGAAGTTGTTGTGTGCGTTAATCAGCCTCGGCTGCAGAACTGTAACAGTGATGTAAATGTGTGCTTTGAGTTGTGTAAAGATAGTCAGTCATTAGACACCCAATATATGGCCAGAAGACCTTGTAAACAGAGTAAAAGTAACACAGTACCCTTAAAATCGAGTGTAAATTATTGTTCCTCTAAGTACTTAAAAACAAAGTTGTCTGCCCAATGTAAATTTCAATATCAAAGCGATGTGTTGAACAGGGAGAAGAGGAAATACACGTTAAAAAGGTTGTATCATCAAAATATGTTTTGTAAGGAAAAGAAAAGGCAAATTAGTATGATTCAATATAAAAAAAACAAGGATATAATTAAAGACAGTCTTAAGTTGAAATACAAAATGAATGATTTGCATAGAGAAATAAAGAAAACCACAAATCGAATGAAATACCAAGAAGATGATTTTGTATAGGCAAAATATGAAAATAAACATGAATAAGAAATACAGAGAAGATTATTTGTACAGGAATAAAATGAAAAGTATGCGTAAAAAGAAATACAATGAGGATGATTTGTACAGGACAAAAAAGAAAGACATGTGTAAAACAAAATACAAAGTAGATGATTTGTATAGGGAGAAAATGATAGACCAGTATAAAAAAAAGTACAAACAAGATGTTTTGTATAGAGAGAAAATGATAGACCAGTATAAAAGAAAGTACAAACAAGATGTTTTGTATAGAGAGAAAATGATAGACCAGTATAAAAGAAAGTACAAACAAGATGTTTTGTATAGAGAGAAAATGATAGACCAGTATAAAAGAAAGTACAAGCAAGATCATTTGTATAGGAAGAAATTGATAGACCAGTATAAAATAAAGTACAAACAAGATCATTTGTATAGGAAGAAATTGATAGACCAGTATAAAATAAAATACAAACAAAATGATGAGTATAGGAAGAGAGTTAAAAGCATTTACACAAAGAAATACCATGAAAATGATTTGTTTCGTAACAAGGCCAAAATAATTTCTAAACAAAAATATCACAAAGATTTGTTGTATCAAAATAAAGCCAAAGAACGTAGTAAAATCAAATATAGGGTTAATTTCACACATAGAGAGAATATTAAAACTAGAAGTGCAAAGAAATATCATGAAAGTGCTGAGTTTAGGAAACGTGTTAGTGGAGGGGTCAAAATTAAAAGGCCAGCAAATGAAAATTCAGGCTGAGGATTTCGATTTTGTTATGCAGCAATTTGTAGACAAGGTTAAAGATGGTCCAGATTTTGTGTGTTGTGTGTGCCATAGGTTGTTGTTTAAACACCAGGTGTTGCAGTGCAGGAGAGATTATTATAGAAAAAAGGCGTTTGTTTGATTGCAGATAACTGCATCACAGAAAACTATCTACACGTGTGCACTACAAATTGTGAAAGGCAGTGTCTTTGGGTAAACACACCTAGAAGTCAGCTTTGGATCTGTTACACATGCCATTATAAAATTAATAAGGGTCAAGTGCCAGCTGAAAGCATCAAAAACAATTTGGCACTTGACCCTGTTCCACTTGAACTGGCATGTTTAAATAAATTGGAGCAGCATTTGATAGCCCTGCATATTCCATTTATGAAAATGTTAGCCTTGCCTAAAGGTGGCCAAAATGGAGTTCATGGACCCGTTACGTGTGTTCCAGCAAATATTATTCAAACGACCAATTTGCTTCCGCGTACTTCCATGGAAGGGTCTTTATTGCCCGTTAAGCTCAAGCGCAAGCTTACTTATAAAGGGCATTATGAATATGAGTATATAGATACAGCACATATTAAGCAAGCGCTGCAATATTTAAAAGAAAATAATGTTTATTATAAAGAAGTGAACTTTAATGCCGAGTGGTTCAATGAATTTTGTAAAGCTGATGAAGCAGATCCAAATGACGGTGAGGATAAGATTGATAGTGTTGATCAGTCTGATGTGCATGATGATGAACTTTTGCATGACAGACAGCAGCACTGTATGTTCCAGGACACCTGCCTGATGCCTGTCGATATTGGTCAAGAAGCACTTGACCAGTATTTTGGAGATGTATTGAATTTGGCTCCAGCAGAAGGAAACTGTCCTGTGAAGTTTCTGACTGATCACAGTAATGAAGCCAGATGTTTCCCAGTGTTGTTTCCCACAGGTAGCCCTACATACCATGATGATAGACAGCATCGTTTGACATTGTCGCGGTATTTCAATAACAGAATTTTAAATGCAGATGGACGCTTTGCACAAAATGTCGAATATATATTTTTTGCTCAATATATGTCCGAACTTGAAAAGGTTGTGTCAAATGTGTCCATTGCATTGAGAAAGGGCAAGGGGAAATTGGAAGGATCACAAGGTAAGTCGTGAGGCCTTCAACACTGAGGAGTCGCTGAGGAATCTTTTAGAGTTTGATGAGGGGTATCGGTTTTTAAAACCACTTAGAGGTACCCCGGCTTTTTGGCAGGGAGCACAGCGTGATTTGTTGGCTTGTGTGAGGCAGCTAGGCATCCCCACGTGGTTTTGTTCTTTTTCTGCAGCTGATATGCGCTGGAAAAATCTTCTTTCTAGCATTTTGAAGCAGGCAGGTAGAACAGATACTGTAGAACAGCTAGAGTGGGCAGATAGGTGCGAGCTTTTGCGACGTAATCCTGTCACTGCGGCAAGAATGTTTGACTTCCGCTGGCATTGTTTCTTGAGAGAAGTGCTGATGTCTCCTGCAAATCCAATAGGCAAAATAAAGGACTACTTTTATAGGGTGGAGTTCCAGCAGCGCGGCTCCCCACATGTCCATTGCCTCTTTTGGATTGAGAATGCTCCTATTATTGATAAAAACACAGATGCAGAGGTAATTCAGTTCATTGATCGCTATGTGACATGTGAATTACCGTCCAACGATGAAGAATTATTGGACACTGTAACATCTGTGCAGCAGCATTCTAAACGACACTCAAAAACCTGTAAAAAGGGCAAAACTGTGTGTCGTTTCAATTTTCCCAGGCCGCCATCTGCACGCACGTTTATTTCTCGCAGTGTTACTGACGAGGAAAACACAAATTCATGTGCGTGCACGCCGACTGAGGGACAGACGTCAGCACAGTGTGCTTGCAGATGTAGGGGACAGGCTAGCTTAGCGCAAATGAAGACGGAGGTTGCTGCAAAGATCATGTCTGCAATCAAAGAAGCTGTCAGAAATGACAGCCTTAACTTTGAAACAGCTGAGGAATTGTTTCGTCATGTAGGTGTCACCCAGGCTCGTTTCGAGGCTGCCTATAATTGTTGTGCTAGTAAAACGCAAGTTGTATTGAAGAGGCAGGCTAACGCTGTTTGGATCAATCAATATAGCAAACCCCTCTTGAAGTGTTGGAATGCAAATATTGACATCCAGTTTGTTGTTGATGCGTATGCCTGTGTTGTATATATCATTTCTTATATCTCTAAAGCTGAGAAAGAAATGGGGTTATTGTTGCAGTGTGCACAACGTGAGGCAGCAAAGGAGGGCAACAGAGATGCAAAGGACAGCCTGAAAAATTTGGGGAGTGTTTATCTCCACAATCGAGATGTGTGTGCCCAGGAGGCTGTTTACAGACTCACAAACATGCATCTAAAAGAGTGTTCTCGGAAAGTTGTCTTTGTTCCCGTGGGTGAAAACACCGTTCGAATGAGTTTGCCGTTAAAGGTTTTACAACATAGGGCTTCCTCAGATAACTTTAGTGCGGATGACATGTGGATGCTAAACCTTGTGGACCGATACAGGAACAGACCAGGTAGTGTTGATTTTCAAGACATGTGTTTGGCTTCGTTTGCTTCGCAGTATCGCGTTTTGTCAAAAAACGAAACTGCTGTTAATAAGATCCAACTTGGAAACGATTGTGGTTACATTGTGAAAAGAACCCGCACACAACCTGCAGTTGTGCGTTACGTGCGGTTCTCTGAAACAAAAAAGCCAGAATTGTTTTATCAAAGCATTCTGCAGTTGTTTATGCCATATTACACAGACGGGCAGCTAAAACCTGTAGGCTTTGAAACCTTTCAAGATTTTTATCTGAATGGCCAGGTGAGATGTGCTGACAATTTGATGCAATCTGTCAAATCTGTGGTTGACAGAAATCGAAGCACATTTGAAGTAGAAAGCGAAGAGTTAGACAATGTTGAGGAGCAAATCAACAATGATGGGATTGTTGATGATGCCTGGTGCGAGTTGTGCCCTGAACAGGAACTAGATAGGTTAGAATGCAGGGAAATACGTAGAATAGAAACACAAGCCAACGATGATGAACTGCCAGAACATATCCCTGACTTGCTTGTTGAGCGAGAGCAGACAGGCCATTTGGAAAAGAGGAATTCCATCATGTGCAGAAGTGACGGTTTGGCGTTTCTTCGCTCTCTTAATGAGACGCAGATGGGTATTTTTAACCAAGTCAGACAGTGGTGTGTGCAGCAGGCTCAGGGAAAGAAGCCAGACCCATTCCACATTTTTGTTACAGGTGGTGCTGGCACTGGTAAAAGCCATTTAATAAGGGCTATTCAATATGAGGCAACAAGGATTCTAGCACCAGCGTGTCGTCACCCAGACGACATTTGTGTTTTGTTGACTGCTCCAACAGGGATTGCAGCATACAATTTACATGCAACTACTATTCATAGTACATTTAGCATTGGCAAAGATGTTCGCTTACCATACACACCTCTGGGTGAGGAGAAGCTGAACTCTTTACGTGCAAAATATAGTAGCTTGCAGATTGTAATAATTGATGAAATCTCCATGGTTGATCATAATCTATTGGCTTACATCCATGGAAGGTTACGCCAAATTAAACAAATAGGCGACAGTTCCCTGTTTGGTAGAATAGCTATCATTGCTGTTGGAGATTTCTTTCAGTTGCCTCCAGTGCGTGGGAAACCACTTTATGTTCAAAATGTTGGTATTGATTTGTGGTCTGGTGTATTCAACATTGCAGTGTTAAACACAATTGTTCGGCAAAAAGACGAGCAGTTTGCTCAACTGCTGAACAGAGTGAGGACACACTCTAAGGGCACTGCGATGTTAGGTAGTGATGTGCAACTCCTTAAGTCTCGTGAAACCGGTGAAGAGAGCTCTGCTCTACATATTTTTCCGACCAACAGACAAGTCAGTGAGCATAATTTGGAATTCCTTCTGAAAACATGTCCTGATTATGTCTGTATCAGTGCTCAGGATTATATCAATAGTAAAAAAACAGGCAAGCTTGTGTTGTTAAAGGGTCATCATTCCGATGCACGCAATACCTGCTTGGAGGAAGACTTGCTTTTGGGGAAAGGAGCCCGTGTCATGTTGTTCAAAAATATTGATGTTGCTGATGGTTTAGTCAATGGGGTGTGTGGCGCAGTCACAGACATTGTTTATGGAAACAGTGGTAAAACGTTTCCCTCTTAAAGTCTACATCAAGTTTGACAATGCTGACATTGGCAAACTCTGGAGGAAACGCTGTGCACATCCCCCTGGTGTTGACACAGCCTCAGTTGGCATTGATGCTGAAGAGGAACGGGTCACCTGTAAAGGTGGTATGCGACGTCAGTTCCCCCTCAAACTTGCTTGGGCCTGTACAGTACATAAAGTGCAGGGCCTTACTATTGATGAGGCTGTAGTGTCGTTAGACAGAGTGTTTGCAGCTGGACAGGCATATGTTGCTTTAAGCCGTGTCAGAAGTTTATCTGGTTTGGTTCTGAAGGACTTTGAACAAAAAGCCATATATTGTAAAGACAGCATTAAAGAGGCACTTAACAGCATGTCCCCATTTTTGATTGACAACATTCAAACATACAAATGTGGAACAAATGCTTTCAGCGTCTTTTTAATGAATGTCCATGGTTTAGGCTGCCATGCACAAGACCTGGCTTTGTGTGTACAGCATTTGAAGCCTCAGTGCGTTGCTGTTACAGAGACATGGTTGTCTGAGAGTCCCTCAGTTGAAACTGTGACCATTGACGGTTATCATTTTCATAGTGTTCCTAGGAATGTGTGTTATAGTGACCCCAGACTGTTGGCCATCAAAGCCCAACAACATGGTGGCGTTGGTATGTATACCTCAGACAATTTGGACTTTGACATTATAGAAATACCATCTGTCAATATTGAATGTCTGATATACAATTTTACTGCAAACAAAATCTTGGTTGCAGTTGTTTATCGCCCGCCGTCGTATCCCATGTCTCTTTTATAAAGAATCTTGGGAAGTTGCTTGAGCACGTGGAACCACTAAGTGAAACTGTTACTGTCATGGGAGACTTCAATGAAAATCTGGTTGCATCAAAAACATTTTGCAACTTTATGACACAGAGAGGCTTTGTTCAGCATGTTTCAGAAACCACAACAGCAAAGGGAACACTAATTGATCATGTGTATGTTAAAACAACACATTCTGATGTGAGCTGTGTAGTGCTGCAAACGTACTTCAGCGATCATGATGCAATTATGTGTGAATTTACTTGTGGAACTGATAACAATGTTGTCAACATATAACTGCTAGTTAGTGTTAAGTTGTATTTGGCAAAGGAGGTGGAGAGAGATTCTATTTCACTATGGATTCTTTATCTCTGCTGAGTCAAATATGGATCTTAACTATGCTAATCTTTCATGGGAAAATGGAGTTGTACATCATAGGGTGAGATGTGTTTGGCAACGGAGGTAAGGAGAGAGTTTGTCTCACAACAAATTCTTTATCTTTGCTAAGTCAAACATGACTATTGCAGTTTCCACACTGCAATATAAAAAATGTAGCACATCACAGTATGGCTTGATGGAATGGGCTTAGATTTATATTTTTATTTATTTATTTATTTATTATATATATATATATATATATATATATATATATATATATATATATATATTTATTTATTTATGATGTATTTATATATTTATTTATTTAATGAAATGAATTTAACGTTGCTAAATCAAATATAACGCTGTTATATTGCATGTTGATGATTTCATAACAATTAATAATAGGTTGAGTTGTATTTGACAAATGATGCAAACATGAAGTTCCGTTTCCTAATGGATACTCTAAACTCAGCTGATTCAATTCAACTCTTCTCGATGTAATTGCACCTTCACTGCATGAAATGTGTCTCCTAGAACATAATGGCTATATTGTCACCATCTAACTCATCATAACTTTTCTACTAACAATATTAATAAATATAACCTATTGATTTTTGTTATGAAATACTAACCACTTACATGATTCCTATTGACTGACTTACTTAAGTAACTTATGAACTGCATGCCTTTACTAATTGTTAACCTTAAACAGATCATGAAATAACTGTTGTATTATATAATGTGACTTACATGCTCTTGCAGATTTTGTGTTATACTGTGTAACCTCAAACATCTATAGGCCCTGCATTTGCACTCACACATTTATGAGATGGACATAAACCCCCTGTGGTGTACTTGCTTGCTTAAGGTTAATACATAAACACATATTACGATCAGGTACAGGACCATTTCCCTCCCTTTGTTTCCCCCTATGTCCCCTTCCCTATGTGGTGTTGTCTGTCTATTTTGTCAGTCTGTGTTTCTGTATACAGTTGGGAAAATCGTGCACTCACCTGCCTGCATACCTGGATCAATCACACCTGCTCCGGAGCCTCCTGCACCGCTGGGCATCAAATACCTGATCATACCTCAAATGTTCTCCTCATCCTCTGACTGTGTATGTTAAACTGTCAATCTAATGTCTTGCTTGTTATTTGGATCCATATACTCTTATTTAACATACCTTTCTCTTGCCTATATTCTAGGAACCTGTCAGTATGCCGTCACGCACCTAATGAAACCTTCGTTCCTGTTCATGGCTGCTGGATTCATCTACAAACAGTCACCTCTATCTCCATACAGATTACTAATAAGTCATTCACTTGTTGTACATTAAATAAAACATATTTATTCTAAAGCAAAACTTAATGTCTCCTATGTGTTTTATTGACAAAGACATTTAACCCCGCAGCTGAAATGTTTACTGACAATTTGTTCATTGAATCATTTCAATGGAGTGGAGCCATTTTCCAATGACACCTTTCAAGTTAGATGGGATGAAATCACTAGGAGGACTTTGTTAAAAAAAGGCCACGCACATTAGCCAGAATTGGGACAAACTGTAAAATGTGACGGAGCGCCACGCCCACATTCTTTCATCAAAATTCACAATTTTGATAACTTTTACTCAGGAAGTCGATATGAACTTAACTACCAAGTTTGAAGTCAATTGGATAAAATCCCTAGGAGGAGTTCGTTCAAATAGGACCCCTTGTCAACCAGAATGATGCACTAAAAATTGTGATTTCCATTGTTAAATATCTCGCTTCCTGTTAGTTTTAGCCCATTGCTCCAAGAGACTTTTTTGTAGGTCTTGCCATGTTCTACAATTTTGCTGAGTTTCATAATTCTATGTCCAAAATTGTGGCGGGGCTGCGTCAAAGAAAAATTCAAGGGGGCGCTATAGAGCGATTTCGCCCCGCCCCCTAATTACATATGCAGCCGATCTTTGCATCTTTTTTGTATTAATAACCACAAGAAGTTTCAGACAGCTCTGACAAAATATATGAAAGCACCACAGCTTGTGATTAAAAAACAGCCAAAAACTCAAAGGAGTTCGAATGTTGGATCAATGGGTCAGATTTAATGGAGCGCCACGCCCACATTCTTTCATCAAAATTCATGATTTTGATAACTTTTACTCAGGAAGTCGATATGAACGTAAGTACCAAGTTTGAAGTCAATTGGACAAAATCCCTAGGAGGAGTTTGTTCAAATAGGACCCCTTGTCCACCAGAACGATGCACTAAAAATGGTGGCTTTCATTATTAAATATCTCGCTTCCTGTCAATTTTAGCCCATTGCTCCAAGAGACTTTTTTGTAGGTCTTGCCATGTTCTACAATTTGGCTGAGGTTTCATAATTCTATGTCCAAAATTGTGGCGGGGCTGCCCCAAAGAAAAATTCAAGGGGGCGCTACAGAGCTATTTCGCCCGCCCCCTAATTACATATGCAGCCGATCTTTGCAGCTTTTTTGTTCTTAACAACCACAAGAAGTTTCAGACTGCTCTGACAAAATATATGAAAGCACCACAGCTTGTGATTAAAAACAGCCAAAAAGTCAAAGGAGATCGAATGTTGAATCAAAGGGTGAAATTTAATGGAGCGCCACGCCCACATTCTTTCATCAAAATTCATAATTTTGATAACTTTCAGTCTTTCAGTCTATATGAACGTAACTACCAAGTTTGAAGTCAATTGGACAAAATCCCTAGGAGGAGTTCGTTCAAATATGACCCCTTCTCCACCGCCCAAAACAGCAAAAATGGTGATTTTCATGCATAAATATCTCGCTTCTTGTTAATTTTAGCCCATTTCTCCAAGAGACTTTTTTGTACGTCTTGCCATGCTCTACAATTCAGATGAGGTTTCATCACTCTGTGTCTAAAACTGTGGCGGGGCTGCCTGAAAGAAAAGTTCAAGGGGGCGCTGTGGGAAAAAAGTTCCCCCCCGCCCCTAGGTTTTTTATGCAGCCGAAAGATGCATAATATCGGTCTTAACAACCACAAGAGTTTCAGACAGGTCTGACGAAATATATGAAAGCAAACACCGCCTTTGCCGTATAAACAGAAAAAAAGCAAATGGAGTTTGGAGGTCGTATCAAAGGGTCAAATTTGACGGAGTGCCACGGCCACGGCGTTTCATCGAAACTCATGATTTTGATAACTTTTAGTCAGGAAGTCTATATGAACGTAACTACCAAGTTTGAAGTCAATTGGACAAAATCCCTAGGAGGAGTTCGTTCAAATATGACCCCTTCTCAACCGCCCAAAACAGCAAAAATGGTGATTTTCATGCCTAAATATCTCGCTTCCTGTTAATTTTAGCCCATTTCTCCAAGAGACTTTTTTGTAGGTCATGCCTTCATCTGCAATTCGGCTAACGTTTCATAATTCTGTGTCCAAAAATGTGGTGGGGCTGCGTCAAAGAAATTTTCAAGGGGGCGCTATAGAGCGATTTTGCCCCGCCCTCTAATTAATTATGCAGCCGAATTTTGCATAATGTTGCTCTTATTTACCACAAGAAGTTTCAGACAGCTCTGACAAAGTATGTAAAAGCCCAACACTTTTCCCTGAAACACAGCCAAAAAGTCAATGGAGTTCCATTTTTCGTCGAAAAAATCAGCACGCTTGACTTTGACGCGCCGTCACGGCCACGCCCTCTGAAGAAACGTTGAAATTATTTCTCAGATGTCAACACCAAGGCCTTGACAACATCTACACCTAGTTTTAGGTGGATATGGTCAATATTTTGCGAGCTGAACGTCATTTCGTAAAAGTGGTCTTTTCTGTCACCAGTAGGAGGCGCTGTGAAATTCTCCAAATATTTTTATGGAAATGTATTCTAGGCCAGACTGTGATTATATATCAGAAGTTTGATGAAGGTTGGAGTATTTTTGGCAAAGTTATAGCATGTCGAAATTTCACGCCAAAACGCCAAATTTCGTGCCCCCGCCCCTCTGACGCAGTAAATCTGAACCTCACGATTTTGATAACTTTTCATGGTCGAGGCCTTAAGAACACACACACCAAGTTTCAAACAGATAGGATGAAAGCTGTAGGAGAAGTTCGTTCAAATACGACCCCTGAAAATGACCCCAAAAACACGAAAACGCCAACTTTGAAACAAAGTGCCCGCCGTACGCTTCGCCGTAGCCCGGGTCACCAAGAGACTTTTTTGTGCGGCCTGGGATGTTACATACTCCCGCTAAATTTCGTACACGTGGATGAAACCGTGTCGAGGGGCTCCTCCGACAACCGAAACGTAGGTGGCGCCGTAGAGCCATTTTTGTTCGTCCATGTGTGAGACCCCCAAAATAGGTAATTTTACACCCCACTTTGGGGGGGTAGGCAAATTTTCGCAACTTTTCGAGTACATATAGGCAGTCAAAAATGCGATTCATTTCGCGGAAGAATAAGAAAAAGGAGAATAAAAAAAAAAAAAAAAAAAAAAAAATAATAAACATTTGAAATGCAATAGGGCCTCGCACACAGTGCGTGCTCGGGCCCTAATAATAAACATTTGAAAAACAATAGGGCCTCGCACACAGTGCGTGCTCGGGCCCTAAAAATAAAAAACATTTGAAAAACAATAGGGCCTCGCACACAGTGCGTGCTCGGGCCCTAACTAATAGGACATGGATGCCTGTTATAACTCCTCATCAGGCTCCTTTTGGTTTAGTGTTCATATATTATTATTATTTTTTTTTACATTTGATTTATGCAGCAAGAGCAAGTCAGAAGAAAACAAATTACCGGAGTGCAGGTTGTTGGCTGCAGTTTTGAGGACATTTCCAGATTTATAAAAGTCTATGTAGCCAATATTTAATTTACTGCACAATCGAGAAAAAAATGCAGTAACTCATTTCCTTAAATGTTAAAGCATGGAACCTCCTAGCTTGTAAAATATGTCTAATATTAACTGTATTAACTATATCAAAATAGTCTCTGTCTTGATTAATCAGCGCAGCCTTTGCGACATATATAGACATCACTTCCGGTTGCCATCTTTATTTGTGTTGATAAACGGATAAACGGTTAAAACGGATAAACGATAAAAACTTTTATGACGCAGCCTAATTAGTACTTTGAGAGTTTTCTCGAAGTGTACCTAAAATAGTTAATATTTAATGTCCCACAGGTTTTTTTAAAAAAAAAACTTTACAAACATGTAACAAAGCGGGAAAAACTCATAAACGACGATGACAGGAGGGGCGCGGACAAGTTGAAGGTAAGCTAGGCTAAGCTAACTTTAGCTAGTTCATTTAACACGTTTAAGCTTCACTCGTGTTGTTCTCAGCTGTTGTGTGCGTGGCACGTATCGCTGAACTAAATCACCACGGTGGACTAGCTTCATGAAGCCGTCCCTCCAACACGTACTGTTAATGTAACATAAGCTATGCTTTTTTTGTTTGTGTTTTGTTGCTGAAGCATGCGCGATTATGCCTTTTAAGTATTAGGCACACATCTTAAATCCATTCCCCGTTCAAGTATGAAATGTTTAAACCTCAGGCAGCAGAATGAAAATAGTCTTTGACCATTCTTACCCCAACATTGTAAACCAGAAGATATCCATCATTGTTGTGTGGATAGTTGAGGCTGTTAGGTTTGGCAGGAGTTGTGAAGTGTTGAAGGACATACTGTATGTATTAAACAAGTGTTATGTTTTTTAGAGCTGAATAGATTTCCTAACATTTTCAGCTGTTTGCTGTGGCAGTTTATTGGCCTCCCCCCTTTTTTTATTACAACTACACATGATATAGTAGTACAGACATCAGTTTATTTAATGTTTTTTCCATAACGATCACAGTGTCGATCTCAATTTTTATGATAAATGACAAGGAAATTGCTCATCCCCTTTGGTGTGTTGCGTTCGAAAGAAAAATATCACTACTGGGATTAGCAAATGCTTGTATGATCCTTTGGAACATCGTGTATTTAATGTTGTTCCAAAGAGTTGTTCAGTAAATCCAGAAGGATTACATAGTGGATGGATAAACAGAAATCCTGTTGTGACCTCTGGCTGATTGCGACGCTTTTCTGTCGACTCTCTGTAGAAATCACGGAAGGCCCAGGAGTCTCAAGAGCACTCTGCACTTTAAGGTTCAGCTGTGAGACCTCGATGTGTGAGAACAGTAGTCTAAGCTGTCTCGTCTGTATCTCCCTTTTCAGTCTCGCACACTCTAATTCATGGTTCTTCTCATTGACCATGATGCGGTCACTGTTCCAGACGCTTGGGGATCCTTTCAAAGGCTGGGCTCTGTGTGTGTGTTACACATTGGCAGGCCTTGCGGTGGGTGAGGCTTAGACCTGGGTCAGATGACTCATCCGAACTCAGAGTTTGTCTCCCGGGTCCAGGGAATCTTAGTGCTCACATTAGTCTTATTATTGTTTCAAATACAGGGATTTGATCTTGGTCTCGTGGTGCACCGTGTCTTGGAAATGTTTGCTTGTGTGAATATGTTTTGTTCCTGTCTGGAGTGGACTGAAACAAAATATTGTGGCAGGGACATAAAGGCGCTGTTAACCCAATCATATGTATATATACCTATTGTAAAAACTGCTTTGTCTCCGCGTCCAACCAAAGCTCCCTCAGGGTAATGTGGAACACCTCCACTGCGGCAGTTACACTTGGATTTTGTTTCACCATCAGAGCTGATGGTTTCACTATCCTGTGGTCCAAAAGAGCTTTTTTTTTTCTTTTATGTTTTCATTAACATATAAAGTTGCAGTGAATTTATTGAGTCTCCACATGGCTTTTTACTCAAGCTGTGATTTATTACACAATCTCATGCAGCTTTATTCTAATTGGCTGCCGGCATACTTTTTTATTCGTTCACCAATTTATCAAAGCCGTCTGCCAGAGGCTGTCGGCTGTGGTGGGTTAGATGTATCTGCGTGTCTTAATTCTGTAGCTCACCTTTATGTATTCGCCCTCATTTACTCCTGCAGCCATGTCAAATGTCCAGCAGAAAACCTCTTTATATCTTTTTATGATAATTATTATCCCGATCCAGGCGCTACATATTCCATATGGTTACTCATCTGTGTGATTCGCCATGACCAGTCAAACATGATCAGAGAAGCTAAATTAACATCAGTCCTCCCACCAGATGCTAAGTGGATTCATATTCCAGTAAAAGCATTGTCATGTCACTGTCTGCCTTTGTTTTTGTTGAAGAGATGCGATAAATATTTGTGGGATGTTCGCGCTGGAGATTTTGGGGATGAAGTGATAATGAATGGTCCGGCCCAGCTTGCCAGATCGCATGCAGTGACGTAGTTGTATACCGCGGCCTTGCGTATAATGAGGATTGATTCTCTTTGCTGAACTTTAAACACTTGCTAATCACTTTGGATACATTTTTGGCTTGATTATGTCTGCCCTCAGCAAAACCTTACTACCGCCACAAAAAACCCACAGCCCATTGACTGTGCAGAAACATTAATTTTGAAGTGATCTTTGGAACTGATTCAAGCGTGATTCTCCCAAAATGCTGTTTTGCTTTGCTCCCTCCCTTCCCTCCTCGCGGTAATGAATTCTTAAGCACTTGAGCAATCAGCCTTACAGGTTCCAGATAACCCAGTGCTCTTAACCTCTGAACACAGAAACTCAATAAGCGGTAGACATAATATTGAACAATTTGATTTGGCGAAAAGGCTCTTTTGTAGTGTCCGTGTTTCTTCATCGGGTCTCCGAGGGACAGCATGCAGAAAAAGGGTGGAGATTGAATGATGATGCTATTACTGGCCAGTCCGGATGGGGAGGTGAGCTGTGTGATCGGCTCTGTTCAATAACCACAAATGGATCTCTGACCACGGGGAGACCAGAGACTGTCTGTACTAATGCCAGAAGAAGTTTGACAGGCTTTAAGCTGCTTCACACCTGCTGCTCTCCTCTTTTCTCCCTTTCCCTCCGCTCTCTCCTTCAGAGTATCATGTCCCTTTTTTGGCAAGTAGTGCACGAGTGGCCTTTTGTTGCCTTTCTTTTTGCACATACTTGTCACCAGCATTAGCTCCAGTCGGTTGACGATGGTTAAGGGCCATTGGCTTGTCGGTCACAGCAAGGGAAATGGCAAAGGACAGATTAATTGTCGCAGTGTGAGTAACATTGGAAGTGTTTGGTTCTCTTCCTTCGCAATCACCAAGATGACGCTGTTTCCCCTCATCAAAGAGCAATGCTGCCAAAAGTCTGATCTCAATTTCCCAGCAATGCAACGTGAGATGGAATTATTCAGGGGTCATGATACATTGGCTTCATCTGGGATGAACCGAAGCATGGTGGACAGACCAGAACATTAACAAGTCACATTTGTTGTTGTGACGGAGTTTGTCATGATTTGCTTAAGATGTCGAGAGTATCAACATAGAGAAGAAGATGAATTCCCTGCACTTCTTGGGGCAGAGCTAGGATAAAAATCCTTTCTGAGTCATAAGTGTTTTTGCTCTGGCTGTACAAAATGCTTTCCCCTTTTCTGGGTTTCAGTTTTATGTTTTGAACAAAGACTGATTGGATGTCTAAACCAGCTGTCCCAGATTGGTTTTTTTCACTACATCTACCCTAAGGACAGTTTAAACCTCTTTTATTATTTAGGGCCATTTCAATCAAAATGTTGTAAATGTAGTGTTTATCCAAATTGAGTACCTCTGAAACCTCGGTTTTTCGTTTTAAACCACGGGAATAGAGTTGACTCAAAAGAAAATGTTGTGTTTTGAAGGTTACACAGCAGGTAGGCTATCTCAACTGCCGGCTTTGGAACTTTTTTTTTTTCCCCAGCCGCGCTCTGTTTTGTCTGCTACTAAGCAATGACCACAAAGATCTCCAGAAGCGGGTAAAGAAATGGTACAATCTTGTAAAATTCTGCAACCCACAAGTGTGAGCTTCTACAAGTATGTGCTGTAGGGTAGGCATACAGGCCGACTTAATAGTACATGATCTCACTGGTGTCAGCGCACGAGTGAACATGAAAATAAAATGGATTTATTGGATAAGAGGGAAACACTACTTTTTGGTATCCAAAACAACTTTGTGCTGAATGGGTAGAAACATCAAGCAACACGTCATCACCACTATATAGAATGAATATAACACAAGTTATGAGAGAGTAGATCCACTAGTCTTCTGGACTTCACTTGGAAGTCCTATAATGTAAGAATTATTGAGAGGCCTGCTGGCTTTATCATCTCCAGCCTCTCTCTCAACCATTGCTCGACGATGATACATCCAGTTGAGACCTCTTAAGTTTACATTAACAACCAAAAAGAGGCAGTTATCAAATTATTCAGTCCTGGAACTGAATGTGAATCATAAACTGTTTTTATTGCAGGAAAAAAGATTACAGCCCATGACTTCTGTCCACTGACTGCTCTGTTCTCTGTCTTCTTTATGATGGTTCCCATTACAAGATCAGCACACTGAATCATCCCCTGTCTCTTGCATCATCTCGCTGGAGTAGCATCTGCCTACAAAATCCTCTCTTTAAAATTCTTTTGATATTCATGTCACGCGTTGGCTCCTCTCAAAGAGGGGCCAGTGAATGAATGAAGAAAAATCATTGATAACCGGGCAATTTTAGTGTTCCTCCATGATGTCAGTGAGTTTAGCTCATGGTTGGACTTAGCACGCTGAGGAGTCTTTCAAGTCTAGGCCAAACAATGAGGGTTTTGGGGCTGATACTAGTTTCTCTGATACATTTCCATCAGGCTGAGAGGTGTTTGAGACTTGCCAACAGTTTTGAGGGGGGAAATAAAGAAGAGCAACTAGAAAAAAAAGAGACAAGAATGTTAGAATGATGAAAAAATCTCTCTTTGCCAGCAGCTGTGTTTTTTTTTTTTGTGTCTCCGATCAGAGCAGGGAGACACAGGGAGTGATAGTGTGAGGAGATTGAACTGTGCCAGCCCTCCACAAGAGGGCACAGATGATGTTGCTGAAGGAAGCTAACTAAGTCTTCTCCTGGAGTGTTTCTGATGACATGCCTGGTTGGTCTAGACCGGCTCTGGTCATTAGTCTCTTATTGTTATGCGTCATACGTCTAGTTCCTGCTGAAAGACTGAAAAGTCCCTGGTTGCAGAATGTTATGTGATAGCTCAGTATCCATCTAAACACCAACCTGGGCAGTTGACTGGCTTGAATACGGTTACAGGTTGTCGCTACAGAGTGATGCTACAGAATATAACAGGCAGATGTGAAGCCCAAGAGTTTTTAATTTATAATATTTATTTTAATTTCTCTTTCTTTTTTGATTGTAAACTGAATATTTGGGGGATTCATAGATCAAACAGTAATGAAAATAATAATTAGTTGCAGCCCAGTTCCTACCAATTACAAAGTTAATCTGGGGGGTACTACTTTTAGTATTTACTTTCAGCACGTATTTGGCCTACTGCCTTTTTAACTGTGCAAAAAAACAATCTAATAATTGCATAATGCGGTTGATGTGATTAAAGTTCCAGCAGCCGGCTGCTCTTCTAGCTGCTGCACAGTTGGTCAACAGAACACTGGAAATGTACTTAGCAACTCCATGGTGTAAATTTTTAAAGACATTTCTGGTAAAACACTTGCACTTGGTCCTATTTTCCATTTATAAATAAAGGTTTAAACATCTATAATGTTGTTTTTCTTCCCCCCTGCCTTCCTGGTCAGATTTACCACCTCTGTCTGTCTCTGCTTTTCTGAGCAGGACTATGAAGTGATCATAATGGTATCACCTGCCCCCTTTTTAGGGCTGGATGTCAGACGCTGACACAGAAAAAGCGGTCGGGGTTTGATT
Source organism: Nibea albiflora (assembly GCA_014281875.1). Lineage (NCBI taxonomy): Eukaryota > Metazoa > Chordata > Actinopteri > Sciaenidae > Nibea > Nibea albiflora. Next base: position 11,918,115 of record CM024805.1, on the reverse strand, counting down.
TACGGGAACATGTGGTGTGGGCTGCTGTTTGTCCTTGCAGTCGGTGTGCTGTTACAGTGCCTCCGACTCTGTAGATGGCCCCATATGGTGCAAAAGACATCTGAAGTTGTCTCACTGTGTCTGGAGTTTTGCTTGGATTGAAAAGAAGATAGAGTGGTTTGTTCAAGGGATGGGAATTTTTAACTTGACTAGATGTGTGTGTTCTACATCAAAAACGGTAATTATTCAAACTGGTGCTTTGAATTTATGTCGTAAAACAGCATTAAACTATTTTCTTATGATGAGTTCTTTTGATTGCGGCATGTTAAAATTGATTATTGTACTTGGGTCACGCTTTTCCATCATTTCTGCTGTTTACAGAGACATGCTATTCTTTTGGGAGGTGAAAACCTGTCTTTACATGAAACCTGCAGTATATGAATCAAATTCTGGCCCCCTTTTCCTCATAAACCTAATTGATACCTACGGCTAGCGGTGAAGTGTAAACAGATAGGCAGCTGGTAAGACAGCCATGTGTCTCGGATAGAACAGCCACCCAGCCCATAATGTAGTGCAGTTTGGATTGTTCACTCCCTCTTCTGTGGCTGTCAGGGCCGAACAGAGGCGAGGAGACGACCACACAAAAGAAATATTTGTCCAATCTGTCCAAGCAAACTCCCCAATTGAGGACTGAACTTTCCCATCGCATTGCTGCGTGTCTGTGTGACATGTAATTGAAAGAGGAATGACGCTTTGAACTGAGAGGGAGGCAGCCACCGCGTTTAAAAAGACACCGTCGTGCAATGACCGCTGACAAATTATGCACCTGTTTCATTACATTTTGACCTGGTCAGAATTCAACAGGAGAAGATATATTTAGCTTTTATGATAATGAAGTAGAGGTTAGACAAAACAAAAGCTTGGCAGCATTTTCAAAGCTCCTTTTGCTTTGTAACAAAACATTTTAAAGTTACAGGAGGAATACCGAAGATAAAAAGATATTGGATTTAGACCATACTCTCTTGCATTAATGTTTATCTGCAGATCTTAAATATGTTATTTTAGTACACCACATTAAAGAGTTTTTAGACGTTTTTGAAATAAGCCAAGTCTTTATGTCTGGACAATGATTACCATATGCAAACATCAAATATATCCTCATTGTGCCATAGTTGAAGGCTTGCCATTTAAACACAATGTTTTTCAAAGTACCACGGTCCATAGATCTCCCCGGCGTTCAGAAAGCGGGGTTTCCTCCCGTCAGTGTCTTCAGGCTTCTCAGACGGCTTTGCTACCAGTGTCACAAAGAGCCAGGAAGTATCGTTCTGTGTGCGACCACTAAAACGTTTATCTCTCTCAATTCATGAGAGTGTTGGGTCTGCCGTCAAGAACTCCGATTCAGTGTGTGTGTGTGTGTGTGTGTGGACTCAAATGGTTTGCCAGTGTGAAGTGAAAAGGGTTGCCAGGGTGGTGAAAGCAAGCTGTTTGCTCATGTCCAGACCCGCAGAATGGATGAGGACACAGATGGGATTTCTCTCTGGTGGACTTTTCTTCTGACCTAGCCTCTCTGTGTTTGGAGAGACATGGAAACCTCAGCTAGAATGGACAGGCATCTTATTGAATGAAGGAAGACTTAGGGCTTTCACCCAACAGGATTTGAATAGGATGTGGGAGACAGACAGCGAAAGTTGTGTGTGTGTGGGGAAGGAGGGGGGGGGGTTGTAAAGATGAGGTCAATATAATGTGAATGGCCCATGCTGTCACCAATTGCTCTCTCCTTTTCACTTCTGGAATGAAAACATGTTTTTAGATACTAATGAACTTACTGACCATGCGCATGTGTGTCCAGAGCCTGCGGTAAATTGATATGAGATGGTGGTTTGTACCATAGTTGTCTAATACAACTCAGCCGCGTCCGGGCTTTGCCCTCTGAGGCTCCGTAGAGCTGCACTACCATAAAACTTCAAAGCCCGGACTAAAGAAATCATCTGGGTTTGTTTCTCTCCATGCCAAGTACTTCTAGTTTTCTCTAGAGAACCATGGGGGGATTCACGGAACGGCAGCACATTTTCAAAGAAAATGAAGTGCATCTCCAAGAATTGTATCCAAGAAACCGTTCTTGGCTTATTGCAGAGGGCAACCTCAATACTGTATCTGAAGTTAATACCAATATGTTGTAATAGGAGAGATGATGGTGCTGAAACAGATTTTCCATGACTGGTCTGCTGGTCTTTCCAACCACATGACGATATATCTGCATTACCTTTTTACACCACATTGCTTTTTAAAAGAAAACGGTACAGGGAAATAAAGGTGTTGGTGGGATTGTTTTTGCAGCAACTCTATGTTGTGCGCAAGTACATTTAAAACACATCCACTAGAAATGGCATCAACACATCCTCTACCTTTTCTATTTTTTCCAGCCTTTTTTTTGTGGTCTCAACAGGAAATTCCGCAGTTACACATTGTTAACATCAAAACAGGTAAGAGTTTCCAAAAAGGAAGTTTCCTAATCCACCAAAGTAAGTTGCTCTGTGTTTCCCTTTATCATGCAGTAGGTGTTAGTCATTCGCTTGTTGTCAGGCCTTATGCCTGGGACTAATTTGTTATTGGAGACCCCGCCAGAAGCTAAATTACCCCGACAGCATTGCTCCCAGGGTCACAGGGGCACAAAGTTCTTTTCCATGATAAGATGGCTAGTCTTAGTCCAGGAGAGAAAATGTGGATTTGTTGGAAGTGTGGTTACTGCAGCATTTAAAGATTAGCTTTCAAAGGTGGGCCATACGCACAGGAGGCACAGAGATGGTGTTGCAGGTTACACCAAGCCAGTTGATACAGTGTTGGGTCCTGAATGGACTTCTTCCACTGCGAAGGCAAATGTTCACGGCACATGAAAGGCAGTCAAAAGAATCCAACTCTTTTTGTGTTGACAAGGATCGCTCCGTTGTCTTAATAACTGCTCCAGGTTGCACCAGGTGAGAGTCTGTACCTCAGGACTGTGTTTAAGAGTCGGGCTAAAATGGGGGTGGAGGTGATCCGACGGTGCAGTTGTGACTTGCTGACAGGTGTAGCAAGACCAGGGGTGTAAGGTCAAGAAGGTTTCCATGGCGATACAGGTCTGGAACTGCTTCTGGTAACATACTTGGACAGCACAACCAATCAAAAGAGTTTCTGTTATGACTCCTACAGTATATAATATAATTATATAGTATATAATTATTTTGAGCTATTCATTTAACTTAACTTGCCATCACATTTTAGAATGTAACTAAACGTGGATGTATACCAGGGTGATAGCAGGCGGGTACTAAAACAAAATATTAGTTTAATTTGATCATATTTTGATTATGTGACTATTATCTTAAAAATAAATCTTTTCCCTCTATTTTTCTGAACAAGGGCCATTTAGCATTTGCCACTACAGGTGGCCTAGATGCACGGGTTTGAGCCTAATAAAGAGTGAAGTGGTATTGTGTATTGTGTTCGCTGTTGCAAAGTAAATAAAGTTCCTGTTTATAAACGCCACCGCGAGATGATGAGATGATCAAATAGTTCCCAGTGAATATCAGATATCAAGTATTGAAAACAGTTATTGTTAAGCATCTGCTTTCAGTTTACTTGGGATGTGAAGCCCTGAAGTGGACCTTGCCTTTGAGCAAGAAGAGATGGTGTTATAGAAAAGCGAGCACTTATCATTCTTTAAAGAAACTCCATTATGCAAACACTCTCAGGTTGCCAGGGTTTCGGCAACGTTGCCTACATGTGTTTGACCCAGTGTGCAAAAACATACATGATTACATTTGTACGAATGCATTCTTTCTCATTTAAGATGGTGCTACTTAAAAACCACAGCTGACAGCAGAGGTGACAGAGCCCCGATGTACGCCGGACCCGGTGGAACAGAACTTTGTTTCAGAAGTGCAGAATGGGCCCATTAACATCAGGTTAAACCAACATTGGGAATGGGAGTGACGCCAAGATCATTAGAGAGGGCGAGCGAGCGCTGGGAAGGGGTCAGGTTACATGTTGCCGACCCCAGACCTGCTCTGAACCTGTCTGTCAGGCGAGAGGTAGGGGCAGAGATGGAGAGTGAGTGAAGAGGAGGTAGAGGAGGAGGAGGAGGAGGAGGAAGAAAAGACTGACGAGTGACACATTTTGACACGCGTTTTGCTGAATGGCGTCCATTCAGCTGGACACTGTTGCTTACTTTGGCAGCGGAGAAGAGCCTAATCAGATCTGATGCTTGTATTAGAGCCATTTCAAGTCGCAGGATCATTAACAAAGCTCTGTGCACGCTCTCTTTGTTTTTGGACAGCTTGCTGCCAGTTAGTTTGGTTTTTTCCAAAATCTATCTGGTCATATGTTTTCCTCATGACTCCCGCAATAAAAAAAAAAGGACAAAGTGCACTTTATCTATTAGCATACAGTAGTTGGTCATTTTTGTCTGCCAGCGCCAAAGTAATATTGCAATACGGATCAACGTTGTGTCAGTGATTTGTTACAGCGCTCTGAATCCAACACTGGGATGTCTGTGGCCTGGATGTGACATCATGCAGGGAGGTGAACCCACCACTGGGTCAGGCCCTAATGAGACCCACAAGAGTCATTACAGTCAGTGGGAGAAAGTTAGACTGTTGAGGGTAGCAAACCACCGGGTGGAGCAGGCCCCCCTCTCTCCCTCCATTCCTATTCTAGCCCCCCCCTCCACACCAATCCTCCTCTTCCACCAGCTGGCTAACAGATGGAAGGACCTGTTGGCCAAGAAAGTGAAGGAGGAGAAGGGAATGTGGGCGAGAAGGGGAGAGAGGGGGGTAAATTTCAGTGACAGATATATTGAATGATAAGCAAATTTGCGGATGCTTGAATCAGAGCTCGGGGACCGCTTACATATTTTTTCCCCCTCATTGTGAAGAAGTGTGACAAGTGTGTGTGTGTGCGTGTAGAGGCGGCATTTGGCTCGGGTCGCTGATTGGGTTATGCAATGTTAGCGTTTGGTGTGTTTGTTTACAAGGCTTGTGAAATGGAGGAAGTCAGATTGTGCGGGGGAGGGTGATGAGAATGTCAGAGGATGGGAGAGAGAGAGAGAGAGTGGGTACAGGCCGTACAACTTGCGGGGTTGATGTGTGTGTGTGTGTGTGTGCGCGCGCGCATGCCTGCGTCTGTGTGTGTGTTTGCTTTTGTGGTCAAGGAGTGCTGCAGTCAGAATGATCTCTGTCCTGCTGTTATTTACCTTCCAGGCCCTTTAGAGAGGAAACCGGTGGGTGTGGTGGGATCAACAGGGACTTGTCCTCCTAGATTTATACAAACACCACCTCCTCAGATCGGCTGAGGGTTTGCTCTGTCCGTGCGCTATGGAGTACAACATTTTTAAAGCTGTATGCACAGGTGGCAGCAATGGAAAGGGAAGTCAGGTCCCAGTTTAACTGCTGTCTTTGTTGGTTTTGGTCTCAGTAGATATATTGTACCCTTTTATGATGTTTGATAAGTTCTGTAAAAAAGTATAATATGTGTATTGATAAAATATCTTGTAACAACCATTTTGTGTGTACTGCGAACAAGCCTTCAAATGAACTTCATTCAGTTTCTTTTTTCAGCCAATAGTAACCTATCAAAATATTTTGAAAGTAATATATTTGTGGTTTTATTACCACGGGATGGCAGACACACTTTTCTTATTAAATGACAAGTTTGAAACACCTGAAGAAACACTTTCTCGCTGGTGGCTGACAAAGCTGTGCACTGAATCACTCTTTTCTTTTTTTAGCTTCGCTGTTTCAATCGTAATAATGGCAGTTTTTCTTTAAAAATCAGGATTAACAGCACAAAGGAATATTTATGTCGTATTTTTGCATCTTTTATGTTTAATCATCTGTTTGCAGAGTTCAGCTATTATCTACGGTCCGTCCTTAAAGAGGTAGATAATACAAAGACTGATTTGGTTTTATCAGGGTGACAATGCCCCTGTAAAACCATTTAACGTTTCAATGTTAACGGTGACTTCTGACACTGATGGCTTAACACTGGGGTGATGTTATTTCTGTTATTTCCTGTCTGAGAGTCATCGCCAGCGATTGTTTTTGTTTTCCATCCTGCTCATAAACAAAGGAAATGAATTTGTTGTGTAGGCCACACGCCTTCAACACGAATCTTGTGTTGAAGCAGTGAAGCGGAATCAGGTTACATGCCTTAAATATGCTGACTAAATATATTGTATATTATGTCTTAACGAATCCTGATGTTTTCCACAGTTATTCCCAGCTCACTCAACCCTATTTAATTTATTTAGTGGCACCTTTCATGGCGTTCAAGGTCAGCTTACATTGTATGAAAACATCAAGGCCATCAAAAACATACAACCAACAAAGTAATAAATCATTTCAGTCAACAAATAATCCACAAGGCAGCAGTAATATTAAAAATATTGATCTTATACTTTGAGATAATAGCTAATAAAGAAAGCTTAAGTTAAATGTGTGTTTTAAGAGCAGCTTTAAAACATGTAATGGGTTCCAGCATACAGCTGTGAAGGGGAAGGGAGTTCCACACTTTGGGTGTAGCCATTGGCACCCATTGGCCTGAGGATGATGGCTGGTGGTGCCAGAAGACCTGCTGATGAAGACGGTAGGGAGTGAGAGGGAGTACAACTCCAAAGGAAGTCTGTGAGATAAGCAGGGGATAGGTTATGAAGTGCTCTGCTAATAGCAACATTTTCAAATTGAGCCGTTTTGATTCACGGAGCCATTCATATGCCGCGTTCGCGTACGTGCCACAGATGATGAGTTGAGGTCGTGAATAAGTTTGTTGGGGATGACAGCCAGGGATTGCATTGCAGTAGTCAACGTGATGTGACCAAAGCATTGACTGAAACTTCCACGGAGTGTTGTTTTAGGGCAGGGCGTAGTCTGGAGATGTTTCGCAGATGGAAAAAGGCAATCCGGGAAATATTGTTTACATGGCCGGAGAACCAAAAAGTATTGTCCAGTGTAACACCGCGGCTCCTGTGAGGAGTATTTCAGTTTTACTGCTGTTGTTTTTAAGTAGAATCAATCTTCCACAACTGTTGGGAAACTCTCACCTTCCTTTCTTAATCCACCTCCTCAAGTTTTTATGGCTGTGTCTCTTTTCCTCAGTTATGGTAGAAAAGTACATCAGGCAGTGTACAGTGTGTCATGTTTGTTGTCTTGCAGCGTGTTCTGTATATCAGCATGCTGTGCTCATATCTGTTGGATATTTCAGGGAAATCCTGACCTGAAAAAGCTTTCCTCCTCAGCTCAACTCTGTTGTTTTCTTTCGCGCAGCTCTCAAGATATTTCAACACAAGTACCCTACTATTACTGTCAGATGGCTTTGACCTCTTGTCCCTTTTTAACTTTCTGGTCCGTGAGAGCGTTTAGCCATTACTTTGCTGAATATATTGTTTGCCACGTTCTCATCACGGAGTTTTTTTTTTCTTTTTTCCAATTTCTACTGATGGACTCGTCACTTTTGTTGAAGTGTGTCTTTTAATACTGGTGACCTCACTCAGCAGGTGCTGGATCCAGCTTGGCATAACGTCCTGGTAACTGTCTCATTTGCTGTCTGCAAATCAGCTTCAGCTGTAGTTTTTAGGCTTTTTAGGTTTCTTCAGTTTCCTCAACTATAATAATATTTACCTGACCCTTGATGATCAGCAACAGTTTCCTTTATGAATGACTCTTTTCGTATCCATTTACATTCATTAAACTCAGCTACGCTTTTACAACAGTATGAATGACAATCACTGTCATTGCAGTTTCTCGAGTCAAAGCCTTCACTTCCTCTCGCCCGCCCTCTTCTCCACCTCCTACCTTGTTCTCTTGTATCTTCCTTACAACCCAAGACTATAAAATGCTAATTTGCCAGTCAGTTGTCTCAGGGTTTTGTATTTGGCTGCTGAGGGCAGGCCAGACCCGGCTGGGACAGTCAAGGTAGTTGAGGGACAGCTGCTCTGCAAGCTCACCGACTGTGTGAGAAAATAGTCATCACAGGACTCTCCTCAGGGCTTTTCTGTTCCCTTGCCTCGTGTTTTGTCCTGTTGGGAACGAGGCACCGGGCCATTCAGACTCATATGCCCAGCAGCAGCACCAACAGAGCTTCTGCTGTTGTCTGCTTTGAGGGAGTTTGTCCAGAAAGCTAGACGTCACCTGGCCATTCTGAAATATTCATTTGAGTTAGACTGAATATAGCTCTGTGTTTTAAGGGTCAGACTTTTCTGCATCTTTCTTTATTGCTGTCTGCGCTAAAGGGCATTCTTGGGGGGGGGGGGGGGGGGACTTTTAATAATGTGAGAAACACGCTTGACTTGAAGTTTTGAATACCTTGTTGAACAGCCAGGAATGCTGAAGTGAGTGTGCTTTTATTCTCTGCAACGTTCGGGCATAAAGATGGATGGCATCCTGTGGGGCTGATTGACCCACTGATGTGTGGCACCTATGTAGCTTGTGCTAAATGTGTTGTTTGTTTTTTTGATGATTCAGTGTGTACTCACATTGGATTTATGTCTGTCTGAGCAGTAGGTTAGAAGTCACTCCCAAGAGAATGCGCTAAAATAAACTGCTATGCCCTTATAGATCCTTGGGGAGAGCCCATAAACACAAAACTGAAATCCCCTTGTCTCTTGGAGTGAAAATGTGAAGGGAAAATTGGACATTCAAGGGTTATTTTTGTTAGGTGTTGAGTCTTTGTACATCGTAACTTACCGAGACTGTCTGCCTATGGCCAGGTTGAAATTGTCCATATATACGTGATTGGTTTGAGATCCTTGTAAAGGTTCTTTCTTTGTGTTATACTTTAGTCACGTTTGTCCATTCGCAGGTACAGACCCCAGTGTACCCGGTATGTCTTTAACCCCATGAAACTTTTTAATTAGCCTAAGCTGTTAAGTGCCGTTTGCGTGACTGGAAAATACCTCAGTGTTCCTTAATAACCCGCCGAGTTCATAGAGCTACTGTTTGTGCTGCAGACTGTATGGAAATGTGCCATGATGTACAGACCTGTCGAGTGAACTGGCATCATTTGTAAAATCCCCAAAATGGGGCAAGCTGTAACCATTTTTAAAAGAGGAAGAGCAAACGTCCAGGTGTAAGTGAACGTGCGCGTTAACGCCGGTTTGCTGTGTGACTGAAGGTAACTGGCCAGGCAGAAGGGCCAAGACCTGCAGATAAGATCGGGAGATGTCTGGAGTTATTGGAGTCTCTCTTTGCAGGCTGTCATTTCCTCTTTTACGTGTCTCCGCTTAAAGACCCAATTGAATAACCTTTATTAGCCCGTTAGTTCTCAGCCTAGACGTCCGCTGCGTCCACCTAGTCTGTCTGAAGTTGTGCTGTTGAGACAGGTACGCTGCTCGAGCAATTAACTGTCAGAAACAGAACAATGGCTTCTCATGTGCCTACATAGAAGATAATGTCTTTGTTTTGAAATCACGTAAATGAGTGTTCAATGACAATGCCCAGGGTATTATCAGTGTGAATTGGGGTTAAAATATGACTGGAGGATTGAAAAGGCGAGTGGCATCCAAATGAGAACTGGCACGCACCGTTTCACATCTGTGTTTAAAGTTGTTTTTAATTAGTTGTACCCATTATTTTTTATTTAGCCCTTGAGTCAAAGTTTGGCCAGCGATGTGTCTAGCGCCTCAGTTATGTTTTGACACGGATTTCTGTCCGTTTTATCTTAACATCTGAAAATGAGGTTATCTGTACAACATGTGGATGCCTCTAATGAAGATCCCTGGCCGGACTCGCTGAAAGTTTTGGCATTGCGCTCAAAGTATAGCAGGTTTTGAAGAAGTTATCTCTGTGCACACGCATATGAATTGATTTATGGCACAATTTTAGGGACAGCACAGGTTTAAACAAATTATTGGAGCCTTCCCTTTTTAAAAAATGTTTATAGAATCTGTAAACAGAAAATTCCTTGAAATATGGCCAGTCTTTGATGCAAAATGTCTGCTCCTCGGAATGAATGCTCCCATCACTCAATAAACTATGTTAAAGGTGAGCACTTAGATAAGCGCCATGTAACATATCATCCTGGTTTTCCTCAATGGACAGCCCTTTTTTTTTTTTTTTAAACATTGAAATAAGTCCAGAACCTGAGTGCTAGTGTAACTCATCAGCAGACTTTGTTTTTACAACTTCATATAAATGTTTCTGGCATTCATCTCGTGAACACCTCTACCCAATAGGCATGTTTTCCTGTGTTTTGACGATTAAAAGGAGTTGGGCCGTATTTCAAGATGGTCATTGTCAGTGTATCTAAGGGGAGACATAACTAAAGTTAAGGGTGGAGTGACTCTTACTTGTGTAGGCAGGAAAACCTCCCTTTCTTCCTTTCCTGTCTATTAAAGCCACACCATGCTTACAAAGAAGCTTATGACAATAATATATCAGTCAGAGGAATTTGCGTGCAGATATATCCTCCTGTTGCCGCTGTTTAGAGCAGTTTGTATTCACACTGCATCTCCACCCAGCCAATAAGGGTTGCACCTAACTTTATCATTGTCACGTATTCTTCCATTTCATTATTTAACCCATTTAATCCCCCCCCCCCCCCGGCAACAATATACAAAATAACATTTTGTATCTAAATTGAGCTGGTTATATTACTATCCGACAGTTAGATGTTTAGGGGATTCTGGCCTGCCCTCCTGGGCCAGAAGAAAAATTGATCCTTCCCAGTAGAAGCTCAGGCATCCCCGTTCTCCCAGCTATTACGAATGACCCAGCCCAGTGCCATGTGATCAATATGTTTTCCTTTCCTCTTTCAAGTCAGTGATGGTCCTAAATGGGTCCTGCAGCCTTGGCCTGTCTGGCCTTTCTCCCAGCCACACTAATCAGGGACCCTTGTGTATGCCTGTCTGGCTCTTTCACAGCCAGCCTGGGAGCTCCCCCCCTAATTTATGAGTCATTTCCCAAAGAAAACACGCCGCCTCAGCAAGACCTGATATAAAGATACGGGACAGTTTAAGTGAGGTTTGATTGCTGAGAGGGTGGAGGGGTCGCCAGAGGAGATGGTAGAAAGGAAGATGGAGTGATGTCTGACAGGAGTATAAAGCGATTTACGAAGCACCTATGACAGCGGTCAACATCTGGAATGATTGCGGGAGGGAGAATAAAGGAGGTGGATGGAGGAAGGAAGAAAATAAGGTGGGAAATGATATACAGGGTAGCAAAGGTGGACATCCATACAGAGGCTGGTCGGATGTAAGTGACTTGCTGTGACTGAAATTTAATCAAAAGTTAAAATAAAATGCTTTATATCCTCCGCATTTACAAATCTCTAACATTACGAAGTGATTAGGACACTCCGCACGGGGACATTAATGTCTGCACAAATTTCTGCACCGATCCATCCAGTAAAGATGCAAAGATATTTCACTGGACAAGTGAAAGCTTTTACCTGCTGGTGGTGCTAGATGAAAAGTCAAGGGATTAGCCATTCATTAGGAGTCATCCTCCGGGCACCATGGGTATCTGTAGCACATTGTTCAGATGTCAGGATGGACTGACCACCCCGAGAGCCATGTCATTAAGTGACTAAAGAGTAATTATGATGGTAGTTATGAATGAGAAAAATAAAGGGATTGCACCAATAACTCTACATGGAATACTAAACAACATCTTCGTGGTCGACTTCCTGAGAAAGCTATGAACTGTTATATATTATACCACCTTGTTTTCTGTTCATGAAGACCGCTAACATTGCTATGCTCATTAGATAACTATAACATAAGGGACGATGTTCTTCTTACTGTGTTTATATAGCTGTTAAAGTACAGGCGATTTGTAGCCAGAGCTCCGCTTTTCTATCATCAAAGAAATAATAACTCTATTAGTGATCTTGAAAAACTGGCTTGTTGCAGTGTAATAGATTGACACGAGGAAACCCAGTACAAGCAAGAGACCTCCAACTTTGAAGTCAGTATAGAGGCTGTCAGCTTTTCCTCCAAAGAGAGCAACGAAAGCTCTTTCTTTCCTACTTGTGGCAGGGAGACTCCTGCTCCTTGATCCTCGGCTGCTTTCTCATAGTCAGTCCAAATCCAGTCTCACTCGTGTTAAATCTGTGCCTCTTTAGCCGGGCAGCCCTACAGTCGCAGCCTTTTTGTATCCCAAGGCTACAAAAATAAACATTTCAAAGTGCAAATGCCAGCGTTTGTTCTCTCTTACACAGGAATTAAGCATGGGGTATTTGAGGCAAAGTCATATTTACCGTCACGGGGGAGGGGGGAGCTGTATTAACAGGTGTGTTCAGTTTCCATCCCCTTTTATTTATTTGTCACATTATTATTATATTTCTTCTGGTGCAGTGCAGTCCAGATAAACACAGCAGTGGCCTGTAATGCCTCACCGCGTTGTTTTGATTTTTGAATTATTGTTCCGAGCTTCCCTCTCTGCTGCGCTTCACGTTGAAGATCTCAGCCCAGTGTTTTGTTTTAATGATTGAGAATGTGAGTCACTTTGGACATGATGGATTTACTCCCCTGGAAGTTATTTGATTAAGCCAAGTAATTTCACTGTGAACTTGCTGGCATATCACTCCGCAGTGTAAATAACACAGACATCACAGCAGCAGGGATCGTACCATATAAATATTGTATCCAGTTTAATGTAGCCATTTATTTGTCTAGCTTGGGTTTCCCCAAGCTTTTTATTCACACAATACTGTTTCCCATTGTTTATAATTTGTGTATATCAAGTGACCACTACAATGCCTCTACTTAAGGGAATAATCTAGTAAACGAGCCTTGGCAGGCAGTTGCTTTTGAAAAGTCTGACTGTGAAGAAGAAAATCCATCTCCTATTTGAATACATAGAAATAAATTGTGTAGATAATGGTCTGCACTGCACAGAATTCATCCTGGCCACCCAAAGGCTAATGGAGCTAAGTCAGGTCGTCCATGGCCGTTTATGACTGGCTGTGTGTCTGTCGGATCCAGATGTTTCTGCAGCGCCTATTAAACAGTGAGCATATTGTCATCGAGGCAGTAAATTTGAGAGCGGGAAGAAGGGAAAAAATGATCTTTTCAGATGGCAGAGTGTCGTAGTTTACAGTTTACGCCACTCTCTTCAGAAGTACACCCATCGCACACACTTTGTTCTTCTGCTGCAGCCTCGCTTCAAACCTGGAATAACAGGTGTTTTTCATTTATGTTCTTCTTAACACAGTCTTTTAGTTCCCCGCCTGTCTGCTGCTATCTTCCCGGGCTACTTTAACCTCTCTTTCCTACGTGAAAGGACATACATTTAACAAAAACAAACATGCTACCCTTTAGTGTCAGATGTCAAGATTGTCCGCTCAGGACTGCTTCGCTCACCAGTGTCCTGGTTTGTATAGAAAACTGGAATGTTTTCAGGTCACAGGAATTGTGATCCTTACCACATGGAGCCACGCATTATCCTGCTGCAACATGAGGCTCATTTCAGGCTAGTTTGTCAGTAAGGAGGTAAATAGCACAAAGTTATCTTTTTAGCTTTGTGCACCGCGAGGATTGTGTATGTGTTTGTTTATTTCTGCATACTGGGGTCCCCAGACAGTATGAGAACTGCATCACTTGGGTGTGACTGGAAAGCTGAGACTCTTGTGAATTCACTGTCAAATTGTATTGCATTCATGTGTGGTGATTTTAGTCCCCATAGTAGCCATTTCATTATAGTGAGACCATTCTTTTTTCTTTTTTTTTTTTTCTTAACTTGTCCTGACTGTATAAACTGACCTATTGTGACCTCTGGGATAATCACAGCCTCATGACAGTATAGAATCATAAACTAGAGACTGAGGGTATTCAGAGGATGATTGTGGCTTTCCTGTGCATTTTGACAATAAGGCGGTTTCTGAGCAATTTCCTGAAGAGGAGTGCCATACAATCAGAGAAAAACGCAATTCCTATAGAAATCTCCAGTCGTGATACCAAAGCATGCCGTTACTTTTTCTCTACGGTGTTCCAAGTCTTGGTGTCGCATTTTTGAGGGGTCAAAAATTCTTCCTGTCGTCCAACTGGGATTAGATAGATGACGTGACAAGAACAGAGGAGACGCGGAAATGAACGGAAAGTATTTTAAGTCTTCTGTTTGTGTTGACTGTTTCCTTGTTCTGTTCTCGATTAACCAAATTCCACTCGTCTGCAAATAGGTCTTAACGGATGAGAAGTTTTGTTTTTCATGCAAAGTGCATGTCATTCTTCATTTTGCGATGAACTAACCAGCAGTTCATCACAGCTGGCAGCAGCTGGTAAAGACACAACAAGACAAGATCCTACCCCACCTCCTCGCGCTTTCCCCTGATGTCTGTGCCCCGCAATGTACTTTCACCTCCCAGGATTACTGTCAAGGCTGGCTCCCACTTTCAAAGGCTTAGTTGGGAAAATCACAACAAAAGTGGTGTTAAAAGTTTGGAGGGCCACATAAAGACAACAGCATGCTCTCTCATAAAGCAGCGTGAAGCAGGACAGTCACAAAAGCCTTCAAGGACACTGCTGCAGGAGTCCCAAAAGTTCACTCAAACTACTACAGAGGGAGCTGGCCTGGCTCGGCTCCTCCAAACAAAATCTTCTGGTAACAAATAAGGACTAATTTGTGGTGGAGGAAGTACTAGATCTAGATCTTTTATTACTTTGTGGGGTGATGGGGCATGTGGGGGGAACATTATGCATATCTGTGAGCTGTTACTGATAGGATTTATTGGAAGAAATGGAATCTGGTACAGTGAGAAAAACTACTTAGTTACCGGTGGGAATAATAAGTAACTGTTTTCTGAAAGTGTCAATAAGAGCAAGTTGAAGTCTCTTGTACAGTTGGGCCACTGTTTGAGGGTTATACAGCAGCCCGGAGAACGAGAAGACCAGTAGGTCATTGAGTTTATCAAATGGGCACCTCCCATAACAGATGTTTTATTGAATGACACATGACAGCTTCTCAACCTGCCCCCATTCAACTCCTTATGCTTAAATACCTCACACACACACACACACGCACACGCACACACACACACACACACACACACACACACACACAAACCAACACACTTCTCTCTCTCTCTCTCTGTCGAAATGAATGTTGTGGTCATTACAAAGGAAGCAACTCTTTTTAAAAGCTGCGTTAAACGCTGAAATTAAAGCTGCATTAAGTCCCAGTGGACTGAATTGTAATGGCTAACATGTTAGTAAACAGCTTACTTCCCTCTGGCACACACAGAACAACAAAAGCATCTCATTGGAGTTGTGTTTCCACCACCTGATGGATTTGGGTCACCTCCTTTTTAAGCTGTAATTCAGTCTCCTCGCTCTTGAGAAAATATATTTGGGGCTTTAGCATATTAGTTGCAATAGATTTCTCTACTTACTTGTGATTTTTGGACTTGACAGACGGTCATTAGTACTGTAGCTGCAGGACACAGCTGAAAAAAGTTTCCAAGAAGACTTCCAAGAGCAAAAAGCAGGGACTATATTTTGTGAAAAGCTCTTAAAGGATGACAAAGGATTTCATCATCCAGTGTCCTCGATTTGATCACACCAACAGTGTAGGTGTAGATTACAGTGCAAAGAGGAGTTTTCTAACTTCGAATCGGAAAAGACAAGGAGCTTTGAAGAAACCAAACTGTACAAGCCAACACAAAGATAACCTAGTACATGATGTCTACATCTTTTCTAAGACACGAGAAGGAAATATATAATATGGATCCCAGCTGGTATGCCTCTATTTCAACTAGAGTCACTGTCTAAATGTGAGTCATTAGTAAAGTGGGACCATTTATTTCACATCTGGACAACACAGATATATTTTAGAGGAAATGGTTGACATTTTTCACAAATTTCCAGTTATGCGCAAGTAATGACCAACAACCAGATAGTAATTCACACTGAGGAATCCCTGACAAGGAGCAAAGAGGCAAGTTTTGTTTTTCTTAACAATACTGGCTTTCTTCATTTCCCTCCATCATTTTCACATAGACACTTCCAAATCTCGGGGATGGTTTTCACATGGGTGGGAGGGAGGTAGAGCTAGTTTTTTGACATTTAGCCCCTCAGCTGAGGCCCACAGGCCCCTTCTTTTCAGCTGCTGGCAGAACAAGGTTGCTACTTGTCCTAGAATCTCAGAGCCATAAATCAATACTCAACCTCGACTTGGAATCCGACGATAAACGAGCAACACTCCTGATAGATCTCCAGATTAGAGATGTCCCGGGTAAACAGGCATTGCCAGGGCCGCGCCATCAAACATTTGCACCTAATGTACCTGCGGCCCCCTCCTGCGCTCATACGCACGCACACAGAATTACAACACTGTTTGTTACCGCGCTCACTTTCAGTCCTAGTGTTGTGTAGTCGCTGGGTGGTCATGCACCATTTGTTGTTGATGACATGTTCAAAGAAGCAGATGGATGCCAAGTTTATTGTTGATTTATTGCTTTTGACAACCAGCGGTCCTTTGTAAGGAAAAATATGTCTTGTATTTATATTTTGGTATTGTATGTGCTGGTGGCCTGTATCTAACCCCAAAGCGACAACCATGCAACTTCTCTAATTAAAATAATATGAAGGCACTTTTCTTGGTATTTAATCTTTGGGGCATAAGATAGAATGCCCCAATCTATTCCCTTACTCTCTTTTGACAGAGAGCTTTCACATGGGAGAGTAGAACATCAATATTTTAACACCTCCTCTTGCAGTGCCAAAACCAGCTTTCATGTTACATTATATCAGAATAAGGGTTTATACGTTTTATTGCAGAAAACATTTCCCTGCTGGTAAATTCCTTCCGCAACCTCACTCTGGAGGTCTGAGGTTAGTGGTGTTGTTGTGTTGTTCACAGCGAGGGTGCTGGAGTGACAGGCATTGCTTGGGGTATTAGTGTGTTGGTGTTCTGTCGTGGCACTCTGAGGATGGTTTGTCTGGTGCAGGCCACATCATTTCCAGCGGGTACCACGAAACCAAAATAGGCAAGCTGGTTTTTACATTTCCTTGGTTAGTTGCTGGAAATGAAGTTACTTTTGAGGTCCTCGCTCTGTCTTTGTGTTGATACAATAATCCTTATTTTTCCGCACATCAGTCAACGTTGTAGTTCTCTGAAACACTGTCACTGTATTCTCTGTCCTGCCTATTGTTTACACCCATTGAATGGCATTTAAACCCTCGTGTGTGAAGTAAAATGACTCTAAATGGCATGACTTTTGAAGTCTTGCTCTAAATGATTTATAAGCGCTCATTGATGATAACCCAAAATACTTCTCACCGCATCAGACAGATTCAAGTTCAACTGCTCCTACACGGTGATGTCATATATAAAACTATGCGGGCCCCTGCTCTGCTAATGATGTGGTGAGAACAATATCTTCTACAGCATCAATGCGGCGATAGTGAGTTTGATTAATGATCTGGAGGAGACACAACTAGCAGATGGCATGCTGATCTCATGTTTTTGGTGGGCTTGTTTGAGCGCGGCAGCTGTGAGGCCTGCACTTAAAGCAACGTGTGGAGCACGGGGCTGTCATTAGAACAAGCACTTTATAGAGGCGATGGAGTCCAATCACTTCTGACTGCCTGGAGACAAGTCCATGGCTATTCCTGGTGGGTTGTCTGCCTTATCTGGGCTGCAGATGGGTGGGCAGATACTTGACGAGAGCGCACCATGAGACTTGAGAGACAGCAGTGGCGTAAGAGGAAAGTATGATGGTGATTTTTTTTTTTTTTAAAAGGAGCTCTGTTTAATACTTTCAGCGTGGTTATGACCCACTGTGTCCATTCTGTGTAATAGTTCCTGTGCTTTCATATCAGAGGTATTTCCCAACATGCAGAAACACATTTTCTGTAAGTAATCTTTAAACAAGTGGATATTGGCCTTGACATTTGCTGTAGGGAAGAGGCCTTTTTAATGGAGACATGAAAGCCCTGTTCAAAACTGAGTCATTTCTATAAATTGATCTATCAGTGTGTGTTGTCTGACAGGACAGGCGTCCCCAGGATGGCATTAGGAGCCATTATTGTTTTCTCAGATGGAAACCAGGCCTTGCTCCGGTCCTCCGGATGGCTGCAGTGTGCAACACTCTGATTGGGACTGCCACCACAGGGACCTGAAGGAGCCTTTTGAGAATCAAATGGAACTTTAAGAAGGGAGCTGCTGCAGCCAAAGGGAGCCGCGCGGCTTGTGAAGTACATCAGCTGGGCAAAGTCAAAAGACTGTGTAATGGTTGTCAAATTGGAGGTGAAAGAACTGCAGGCGGTGGATAAATCCTGACGTTGTTCATTAAAGATGAATCAACCGCTGCCTAAATCTCCTAAATTACACGAATACAGTTAGACAGTGTTTGGTTCTCATTCCCTTTTAGCTCTAGAGGGGATATTATCTTGGCAAAATGTCCAGCAGATGCACTCCATTTTTAGCAGATCAAAGGGCCAGAAAACAAGCATAGCAGCGTCATGCCTACTGTATTTCACATCTGGACCTGGGGATGTCAGTCATGTGTGGCCGCTTGTCATAATTCGGATGGTTCAGCCTTCAGTCTTCATTTCGAGGCATGCTGTTGTGAGTTGCAGCTAATGTGGTTATTTTTTACATAAACTAGATTGTTTTACAAATGTATGTATTTTTGTCGTGTACTTGCGCTGACCTCTGAATTGTAACATGGATGGATGAGGCACTGTATTCATTGTACTGTTGGGAAATCTCAATCGTTGCAGTGCTTCACTGAAAAATGTATTGTGGAGGTCAGCATCCTTGTAGTATGAAATATGGATTGGGCCTCTTCAAATAGGAAATGAATTAGCGAGAGCCAACTCATCTTTTGGACTTGGCTGAATTCTGCAATCGCTTTTAAAATTCCAGCTCCTCATTTGCCTTGCTCAGCCTGTGTCTCTGCTTAAAGAGCAATCTCTTTCCCTCAACACAGCTTGGTTTATTCAGTGAACATGGACTGCTGTCCTCTCTAAATGGGGTTGAGAATAAGTGTCTAATTCTATTGTGTCTATGAGGTCATACCAACACAGAGGTCTAGTGAGAAGAAACTGAAAAGATTGAAAGGTGGGATGTCAGGATAATGAAGCGGTTCCCTGATTTAGATTAAATACAATAGTATGAACCCCCTTTGGCTTCACAAAGTCAAACAGTCTGTGAGCCAATTAATTTATCTCTGTCACAGGAGCTGGACACATTGCTGACATTTCGGGATGCCCTCATCAAGTTCTTTTGGCCCTGATCCTGGTCTGAGTTTTAATATTGGTTATCTGCCAACGCAGAGTCAGATCTGACCTGACTTTAAATGTTGGTTAAATATGTATCAGACACATAAAAGTAACAGCTGTAGCGAACTTGATTTTACACCTAATTTTTCACTAGCTGGTGGTCCTGGTTCAAAAATGTCATTTTTTTTTTAAAGCTTACATTATTGAGATGATCTGAAGGAAGGTTTAACTGGAGGAATGCAACTCCTTATGCTGATGTGATGATGACTGGCTTGGGACGTCCTGAATGACATTACAGTTGCAGCTCTGTGGTCTGTGTGGTTGTGCGCCAAAGAGAAGTTTCCCGTTTTTTGAAAAACTCAGTTCAAGTTGAAGCACTTCTGAACAACGGTGGAAGCGGATGCCTATGTGTGCACTCACGTCATTGTAAATAAGTGAAAATAGTGTCCTGGCCCTGAGCTCAGGTTGCAGCTCCCAGATGGTTCCTTAATCTGTAGGTCCCACTCAGGTCAGCTCCAGCAGAGCCAGGTAACACGAGCCAAACTCATAACCCCACCATCCTCCTCAAAATGCATCCATGGAGACCCAGACAGATGACTTTAATGTCTTCACTTCTTCTGAAAACCTGAGCCACATGGAGCTCAGCGCGCAATGATCGAGGGATAGCCTAACTGAAACCCATTATCTACAAGACCCGCTGCTGCGAGCTTAAATCCCTCTCACTGTGCGCTTTTGATGACGAAGCATCTCGCTTAGACCTAGTGGAAAGGAGCTTGAACATGATAGCTGGTCAACTTACCTAAGACGTCACCTCACGTGGCGTTAAAACACCTCATCATTTCCCGCTCGCTCCTAGCTAGGTCATAGCTCTGTCCTGTATAGTCATTTCACGTGCTACAGTACAGGCGTTGCACCACTTTCCATCGCTGGACCAAACCGCACCAGAATGCTCTGTGTCAAAGCCAGGGTAAGAAATTACAGCACACTCCTGAGGGTTTGATCCCCGGCCAGATAACGAACTGCCTGATGAGATTGGGTTACCCCCCTTCTAGTCTTGGAAGAGAACTACCACAGCAGGTCCCGAGCTTCAGCTATGATAAAATGCCTCTCTGTTGGAGTTCTCCCATTTCCTACTTATGTATAATGTCTAATAATTTCCATGCTCCGATATCAGTTGACTTTACAGGGTTTGGGTGTGTTTTTGCAGCCAAGTTACAGCTGGAAAGCTTTTTCCAGGCCAACCTGAAGGGTGTGAATGAGCAGCTGACCCATAATTTCACATTCCAGCTTCAAGTGTTTTGAAATTAGCCCCTGAAATGAAAGGCTCTGCCTTTGCTCCTTTTTGATATCTTGCATTCAACTTCTTCAGTGCTGAACTTTGCTCCTACTGTTTGTGACTGTTGTCTTTCTTAGTATCTTCTTTTTTTTTTATCAGTTTGACTTTTATTCTGTTTGATGACTCAGGGTGCAAGCTCCTCTGCAAGGCAAACGGAGCGTTGCTGATGAGTCTAGTTGGAGGATAATTGCTGCTTTTGCTACCCTACTGTGGTGTGTGCACCTCCACAGTAGGCAGAAATAAATGGATCCTTTTCCTCTCCGCCTCCCTGTGGACACTGTAAAACACCTCTTAAGATAAAATTTGAGTGCATAGGGTATGCTTTCACCAACACAGAAACCACATCTGCCAGCCACTAGTAAGAACAGGGCCTTGTTGTTCAGTAATCTACTTCAACGCTGCAGCTTTTTTTTTAAGGCTTCTAGAGTTGCTTTTTCAGTACCTGCTTTCTATCCATCCGTGTGTTGTCTTGGAAAAATAGAAGAAAAAAAAAATCCTGTCATAAACTCATTGTGAAAAGTATTGAGGTTGATGTTTATAAGAAGGTGCAGACGTTTGTGCTTGTCAACATGTGTTTTCTTTTTTCCGCTGACCCTCAAAGGATCCCAGTGATCTTAATGAAACCAATTTTCATATAAAGACGCCTTTTAGCTTTGGCTCCTTGCATGAAGGCAGTAGCTTTTTGGACTCTGCCGCTATGAGGAGACCTGGCCTTTGAAGTAGCCTCTGGTTATTTTTCTGCTTGACAGATCAGAGCAACTGTGCAGAAATCAAAAGGGAAGTGCCCTGCCGCCCCAGGTAAACGGTAACTCAGGACTGAGCTGGGACATTTTGAAAGCTAATATGGCTACTGCTGAGTTAGGGCCATCTGGACAATTTGCCCTCCATCCAAATTCTTGAAAATGTGACGCTTAATAGAGCGGGATTGCGTGCTGCGCTGTTGAGCAGACTTGTGCCAGAGGTGTATCGTGTGACTCATCATAAAATGCTGCCGCACACCTCGGAGAGTGTGAAAGACAGGCCCGAGTCTGAGACAGCGTTTGTTGCTGGTGAGGTGTTGACCAAGACTATCCAGGCATGTCTGACCAGTCTCCACTCCTATAGCAGGAATGCAGAGTGCGGGAAAAAAAAAAAGTTCCGAAAATTCTTGAGACTCTAAAGATCCTATGCAGCACCTGGCGGAGTTCATTTTCCCCATGGGAACAGTGGGTATTGAGGGATGAGACACGGTCAATTTAGCTAAGTGAGATGTGCTTCTCCACCAAGCAATATCTATCTCCCTGGCTCCCAGCGCAATTGTCCCTTAACCAGGGCAATGAGAGAGAGAGGAGGACAAGGTTTCCACAGCGCTTGCATTTCATTTTCCAATGTCCCCCGGAGGGTTTCAAAACAAGCTCTGGGGTTAAGAACAAAATCACTGAAAGCCGTTACACCACAACTGATGCCTAGTCAGGTCTGCTTCTCATTGGAGGGGATCTTGGGTGAGGGGAGCGGGCTTACCAGGAAGGAGTTACAAACAATCAATGCCACATTGGCACTCAACCCCACTAAAATTAAAGATGCCATACATACACACAAACCTAACACTGATGTAAATTAAATAAAAGGAGAAGTAGATTGCCTAAAACTGAAAAATAAAAACGTTATATTGTCTGTTGTAGCTGTAGAAACGCATTATTAATGATGCTGATCATTTTATGTGTTGTGTAATCGGCCCCCTTGTGTGGCCCACATGTGGTTACTTTTTCAGGAGGTTCTGGTAATCAGTTGACCACAAACTGCATTATCTTTTAATTTATTTCAGGGGGATGGTCTGCAACAGCTTTCACATGCAACCACAGAAAGGAAAAAAAACATATTTGTTGAAATACTTGATATATATCAAAATAAATAAATAAATAGAACAGAATAAAGGACTGTATTTCAGAAAACAACCTTTTGACTTGTGCAAATCATCTACAGCATGTAATATGTTATTGACCAAGGGCAGGTATTTGTTTTTTTCATTTTTGCATGAATGGCAGGTTTACTGTAAATGATGTAAAAGAAAGTGACCTTCATATATTGTGGATGCTTTGTACTGTCAAAGTAATGAAGGACGTGTTTTTGAAACTGTCTGTACCATAAATTATTCTTACTTTGTCTGTCCTAGGTCCAAATATGAAGTCTAATTAATTGAAGAATATCATGGATTATACCATGTGTGGTCCCACCACAAATAGGCTGCCAAACCAATTTCTGTCTCTGACCCCTGAAAATTCTGCGACATCATAAAATGCATACAACTATTGTATTGTTGCTTTGTACAACCATCAGTGTAAAATGATTTCTGTTTGGTCATTTTATTTCTTTTGTCCATAAATCTTTCTTTTATGCAGCCAAGTTTGGTATATACGTTTAGTAAATACATTTTTCTGCCACAGTCTAGCCTTGCATATTTAGAATAAATAAATAAAGAGCTGTGGATCTCATGAACGCCAAAAACTCTAGTGTGTGAGACTGGGTCTAGTCTGAGTCACAACCCACAAAGACAGGTCAAGAGACAAGACAAGACCAAATCCTAATAGTATTGTAGATGTTCAACAAAATGACTTTAAAAGCATATGAAGTACTGTTTTGTACCAGTTACTGTACTGTTTTGCATTTGAAGGCTAACCCAGATGTGGTTCAGCTTCTTCGCTATCAGCGTACATGCTACACTGCAAAAAATCAGTTTGGAGGAAAATAACAAAAAATAACATAAGTAAGTGTACCATGTATCTTTTCATTTACAACTTTAAGCAGATCTCAGGATAAATGAATAGTTCATTAGATTTTGCTTTTTTTTTTTTAGTACAGTATTAAACCCTAAAAAGTTTTACTCAACCCACTCTGAACTGCAGCTGTACACCTTCGATAATAAAGATTCAAATGGAGAAATGGCAATTACCATCAAATGATTTAGTATAGACAAAATGTTAATTCAATAACCGTTTCATGTACAATACTCTATAGGAAGCATTTTCTAGTGTGCTATATAGATTGGCTTAATATAGTGTTGTTCTTGTGCAAGGTTGTTTATCTAGACCAGTGGTGGAGATGATTTAGTGTTGTTTTGATACAGCTGCTTGTGGGCCTGCTGGGCCAAGGGAAGCTGGGAGGTCTTGGAGGAAAGGAAAGGAGTTAGAAGAGGATATGGGTAGAGGTTGATTTATCTGCAGTCTGAGTTTAACCTGAGCTTCTCTTAACCACCAACTCTGAGGGATACAGGGCAGGCACACAACACACAAGCAAGCCAGAGAGATTGATGTGGGAAAGCTTTTGGAGAGTTTGTTTCTTATTGAGTTTTATCTGATCTCAAACTCTTAAATAAAAACAATGCACAAGCACAAAAAGTGCTCCCACAGTCTTGTGTGTGGGCCCCTTCATGATAAATGTTATATTCCGAAATGACACTTAAATTTAGTTTAATAGTGATGTTACAGAAGACACAAATACACAAGGACAGGCAGGGTCCAAAATGAACACTCGGCACATGCAAGTACAATTTTTAATAGACAGAGCAGCAGTGGCGGAGGAAGTAATAGTAATACCAGACTGAAACAATACTGCTACAAGGTAAAATCCCTCATTGAAATGCAACGTAAGCCAAACGTTGTAATGATTAGGAAAATGTGTTTCAAAGTACTCGTAATGCCGAAATCCTGAATATTACACTACTAAAACGCTTGTTCTATCCCACCCATCAAAAGCACAAACCTCAAAATGATTAAAACTAAATTGCAAATATTAAAGTAATTAAAATAAAAGTAGCAAATCCTCACATTTGTGAAGCTAGAACTATGAAATGAGGCAGAGTTCATTTTTAACCCTGGGGACAGGGTTTATGTAGTAAAAATACTTGAGGAAGGTAAATTCTTATCCCTTGCTCATAAATTCTTAGCAGGACCATTTTTTTTTTCAGTTTTCCCATTTTTTTTTTTGCTGCGTTTCTGTTTTCACTTTGTCATTTCTCATTGGCCGTCATGTTCGCAGTGACATATTTGTCTGCCTCTGCTGTCAACATGACATAACGCTAAGATTGGGCCCTGCAACAACTTCATAGGCCTTGTGTCTTTCCTATTTCATTGAAAACTGTCAATCTGTATTGGCAGCAAACACGACTGTGTATGTCTGTGTGCTATGCAATAAATAACTCCACAGCAAGGCCTTTTATTTTTTAAACAGAAAGATCACCTTAGGGTTTGGTTCACACAACACTGAGGGCTGATATCTGATAACCTTCTCCTATCCAATGGATGGCCAGAACAAACTTGCCAATAATGATTGGTATGTGTTTAAGACTGAGCCCAGAGCTGATGCTGATGTCGGACCAAAAAAAACTGCAGATAGTCTCTGCAGCACATTTACAAAGATTAGGCTAGAACTGCCTCATACCATGTCCTTATTAAAAAAGAAAGTGCCTTTTTTTTCCATTGATGAGGCCCATTTTAAACGGGATTAGGAAAACTTTGTGAGGATTGCCGTGGCATTGTTCTGTTGCTAACATTAAGAGGATGTGGTTCCTTTAATACTTCAATATGTCTTGCATTAGGTCTGAGCATGTTTGCCTCCCTCGGGGAGTAAAACATATTAGCAGATAACAAATTTTTCCTCAAGCTCAAGTTTTTGGGTACCTGTATGGCCTCACGGTGTGTGTGTGAGGAGGTGGAGGGTAACAAATCAGGCTGTTTTTATTAAGAGATCCTTTTAAAAACTACTGAAAGAAAACTGCTGTCAAATGTTGGAAGCTGACACGAGGTGAAATCGGAGCTGGTTTCGTAATAAAATGACACTTAAACAAAAAAGGTAAGAGAGCGTAAAACGGTAGCAAAGAAAACTTGACTGTTACCTTAAATAAATGTTCTTTGGTTTTGGCATTTGTCTCTGCGGACCGGAGGCTTGGTTTCTGTCCTGCTGCTAATAATGTAATGGCCACTTTTGGCTCCCTGTACACTATTTAATCTCCGACGCACACTGCCAGCATGGGTATTTGGCCCTTCTGCTAATAAACAATGGCAGGAGTTGACTCTCCTTTGTGTCTGTTTGTGTGTGTCTGTGCGCATGCATGTGCACGTGTTCCTGTGTTTTGTATT
The DNA here is from genome assembly GCA_014281875.1 of Nibea albiflora. NCBI lineage: Eukaryota > Metazoa > Chordata > Actinopteri > Sciaenidae > Nibea > Nibea albiflora. The sequence continues at coordinate 11,892,494 of CM024805.1, read as the reverse complement.
GTGGTCTGGGCAAACCCAACTTGGCTCTGTTTGAACGGGGTAGGATAAAGCCTCATACATTTTAATATATTGCCCCCATGTCAAGCAAGAAGGAGCAAACACAATGCCACGGGGGGGGGCTATTTGGTAATGAAAATCAGCTTCAGAAGCACCTTTTTTTTTAAAAAACAACAAAAAAAACGGGGTCTGCTGCCATGTATTTGTGTATACAGACTAGATGTGGGAGACAGTAGGGTTGCCAGGTTAGGCGTTTTTCTTTTTTATTGTGACCTAACAGCGAAAATAGACATCTGGGAAAATTTGTGTTGCGTGTCCTTATAAAATGCATTCAAGGAAGAATTTTTGCATATGCATTATATCAGTTATAGACACAGATGATTGAAAACCACCTGTTAAATTGAAGTCTGCAATGCTCTGCAAGTGATTTTAAACTTGACCCGTTGCCCTCTCATCAATCCTCACTTCAAGAGATTGCGGCGTACCTAACTACAGTGTTTGCCTCCACTCCATTTGTGCTGAAGAGGACTCTTTAAGACGAGGGGGATTCAGCGAGAGTCCCCGGCTGAAGTGTCATACCCTACTAATCCCACACCACTCTGACTCCTCTAACCCAAGTCAAAGGTCGCATGTCCTCCCCGCCACTCTGACCGCATTGTAATGTGTTCAGGGTCAGTTTATCTGAGAGGAACAACGTAACGCTTAGGTGGATCAGGACGTTTCCTCCAAGTCTTGTCGTGGAACATTAAGTAATGCCGCAAAGCCACTACATTGTTGAGGGATTATCACTCTGATTGTAGGCTTTATTTGTTCTATTTATAGCTGCAAATAGTTGCATTTCTGCTCCTTTCCAGATGGCTTTCATGGCCAAGACTTGCAAGCCCTTGACAATTGCCTCCAAAAGTTTGGCTTGTGTACAGCACACTGGCACCACACACACATCTCGGCCAAACGCTCTGTTTGCCTGCTGTGTGCCTGTGAGTAATTTGGAGTGGAGTGGCCTTGTCAGTCAAACACAGTGCAAAGGGCTCAATTTTAAGTGTTTTATATTCTGGGATATATTTATGAAGTCTTAATTGTGGTAGCAAAGACATTGAAGTGAAAGTCCTTTGACTTCCTGCTGATCCAGATTTCTACATTTGTGGTGCCAGCAGCCTAGTTTTCTTTGACTTGGATATAAAACTTGAGGTTGTGATTTCTATTTGGCTGGTGATGCGAGAGGACCAACTTGCTGTTTGACATGGAACACCATTGTGTAATGTCATTACAGAAGATGCCAAGAGCATGGGGTTCATATGGCAAACTTGATGTGATGTGGAAAGTGCACAGAGCACATTTTATAGGCAATTTCTGTCAAACTTTTTGACTCTACATATTTGTGGCCGAGCTCAGTTACTGTTTGTCCAAAACAGGATTCAGACAGTTTCCCCAAAACGGAATGATTTAACCTGATATATCAGAAGGTTTGCAGCATTTGGCTGGACTTTACATCCGCTTGCAAAAAGGCTTAAACAGGCTTCATCTCCTGAGCGGCCCAAGATCCAACTTTACCTGAAGCTGAACGCCTCAGCTGTGTCTCCCTAATGCGCACTTTCCATGACGAAATAGAAATTAGTCAGCACCGTATTCCTCGTGCTATTTGTCTCAGGCTTCCAGCTCAGCAGAACATTTACATGGATACTTTTGGGAAAACAAAGCAACCATAACGTGGTTTCACATAATGCAGCTTTTGGATCTAGAATGATAGAATTGTGCTTGTGGACTGTAGCACAAGTAGAATCTGAGGTTTTCTTATTGTGTTACTCTTTCACTCATTTTCAGCATAGAGTTGAGATTGGAAGAATACTTGTCTTTATTGCCTGCTGTAAGCCTGTCAGTTTAGATGTGTCATTCATCCTAACATACCTGGATGGGATTGGACAAGTGCAGAAAACTCTTCCACAGCTGTGATGCCTTGCGTTCCCAAAGCATGTTTATCTAAGCTATAGGCTATAATATTTATGACTGTTTTTAATTCAGTCAGCGTACAGTTTTGATTTCACCATCAGCTCAAGTGGTGTACAATGTGTGGCAAGGGGTCCATAAAGCCTTCAACATGTTTTATCCCTTTCTTTCTTACGTGTATGGTTTCAGCATGTCTGACACCAAGCTAAACACATTCATCACAGTATAAAATGAAACACTGTTTTTTTCCATTTTTCCTTTTTTAGGGATTCAAATTGAACCCTCACGTTGGGTTCAGCTGCAGGATATTTGAGTTCATCAGCTGCGTTAGAAATGCGAGATTTCTAAACACATCGACTGCATGTGCTGTGTCTATTATGTCCATTTCAAAGTGTCTGTGGCTTACTACGCCAGTGAATGTTTTAGCATAAGAAGCGCTGCATATCGGCCCCCCCCCTCGCAAAAATATAGTTGATTTATGGGTAGAAGAAACTGGACATGCACTGTTATGATACAAATCCTCCTGCCTCCCACTTACTTTATCCCGCTCGGCACCGGCTCACTCATGAAAGTCTTCAGTCATTCCGTTACGGATGTTCTCTGGATCCTTTGGCCATCTGGACCCGGACAGGAACAGGAAATGAAGAATGAGGAATTAAGAGGGGGTTCTTTTTAGGATATGAAAGCTTGAAAAAGAAAGGCTGAGCACCCCCTTTTCACAGTTTAAGCTACACAAATTAAGGCACCGTCTTTTTTTATATATACCTCCTTAACTACTTCCTTTCTATCTTTCCTTTGTTCATTCTCTCCTCTTCCCTCCTTTCTGCCTTTATTCAAGGACTGTGAGGTATTTTATTCATTGTAATATTTAATATTTTCAAAAGACAGTACTTCTTAGATATAAAGTGCCAGGGAATGATAAGTAAAATCAGTCAGAACATATATATTTCTTTCATTCTAGTAAAGCTCAAATATGCCGTGTGCGGTACCAAATACTGCGTGTGTTGCCCTCCTCTACTTTCTTTTCTTTTCCCATTGCTTCCTTTTTTCCTTTTGTCCCACTTTGTTAATCCATTTTCCATTTTCCTTGCGAGGATTGTCGCAATCGAATTTCACTTGACTTCCCTGCTATCATACAGTATATCTGCCCCCGCAGCCTCAGATGGTGCCAGTTTTGCCTGTGAAAATTCATTGAGCACAGTGTTATCAGATGGTCTCGGTAAAATTCAGAGAGATTGGCCGGCTTGCCAACACAGGAGGGATGGAGGGGACGGGGAGAGAGAGAGAGAACACAGATCAGGTTTTATTACCCTCGTCTTCTATCTTTACCGTCTCATCTGAAGTTTATGTAGAAAGTTTTTGTAAAAACACTTGCTGTGCATTTCCAAATTTTATGTTTGATCGGTCAGATTTCTAAAATTGAATTAACTTGTTGCTCATAGAGAGTGCTTGGATGTCTTTTTTAAATGGCCGTTGTGGGTGAGATTCCATGCCCCAAGAGGGAAGATAAGCACTTACTAGGAGGATATTCTGAATTCCTGTATTGTTTTTCTGCCCTCTAATGTACCTCTCTTTGCAGGGGTGTATTAACTGAAACGGCTTTATATCTGTGTCATCTCGGAGAGGAGGAAATCTGCTTAAACAGAGGTTAATGACGGGTAGGAGTGATGATAGATGATATGTTTTCACCTGCATTCAACCCATCATTTTTTCACATCATTTCGTTAAGCTAATGTACCCCCAGATACATATTCTCCCCTCCTATTTCTCTCCGTTTTCATTGTCTGTCTTTGTGAATATGAGGCCAGTTATAGAACGGCACACTGAACAGTGGAGGAGCCCCATCTCTTCTCATGCATATTCAAGCAAGCGTGCACACACACACACACACAGACGCACACTCGCACACTGTGAAAGGCAGCTTGGCTCTTGGTCAAGGGATCTCTACTAAAGACTGGTCCTGGACGAGAGTGCTGATCGGCAGCCAAGCAGGACAGTTACAAAGTGGAGCACGGGAGGCCCCGCCATGTTTGCCGAGATCTAAAGCCTCTTTCTCCAAGGCTTTGTTTGCATTTTGTTCAGTGCGGCAGCTGAACAGTACACAGAAAAGCCTTTTCTTAGCCTCTCTCTGTCCACTCTTTTTTTCGCTTTTCACTTTCTCTGACTCGGCTGCTTTCTGACAGTTGATTCAATTCCTGTGTACTAAAGGAAATTATGTGCTTAATTGGATTATTGGGAGTTTTCTTCAAATGAGTGCTCACCCACCCACACAGCCCCAGACTCTGAATTCTCCTCTGGGACGGGCTGTCCGGTACATGTTTCCAGACTCCACAGTCTGCAGGATGCAGAGCATGAAATGGAAACCTGTGAGTGTGTTACAGTTTAATAATATTAAGTCTTAGTAAATATGATAAATATGAGTCATGAAGATTTGTTTACACTGGCTTGATTACGGAAGAGTTTCAAATCACGTTTAAAAATGTACATTGAAAAAAAAAATTCATTTGCTCTTTTTTCATGTTCTGTCTCTCTCTCACTCACACACACACACACACACACATATGGGAAAACAATGTGAAAATTCAAGCTGATATGCGGCATGAAAGCAAGTCTAGCTGGCAGACATCTCTGCTGGCCATCACATTCAGCGTGCCACTTGGCCCAGGTTTATAGAGACGCAATAGTGTCCAAACGCACACAGGCATCGCTGGAATTTGCACCTGTTGAAGACCTGGCTCTTGCCGTCTTGCTCTCCCGAAAGCTGTCCCTCCTGGCCCTTTCTGTGAAATAGACGGCGTTTAATAATCTAGGGGATGACGAAAGACCTGAAAATGATGGCATGGAAATGGTGAAATAGACCTTAGAAGGAGGAAAGCAGGCAGAGAGAGTAGATGAGAGGGCCTGGGGGTATAAAAGAGGCTGAATGAAGGAGCTTAGAGGAGGGGAGGGTCCTACTCTTGTACCTATTCTCATACAAATGATCTCTTGCGCTGTGTGGCCCTTCAGTAGGCCATAAACATCCCAGTGGTTGTGCAGTTGTGTAGTGGTGAGCCGTTCATGTTACTGATTTTCTCCTAGAGAGAGGAAGCGGAGTCCAGGGCACAGATTAAAAGGTCTCTCTTCCCACCCGCGTGCGAATCACAAATCACATAGAGCCACAGTGCTTCCCCTCGCCCAGGAACCCAACAAACACCCTGTTTAAAAACCACAGCCACATCCCTGTGTTTTCATCTTACTGGGCACAGAAAACATAGTTTGTAATCTAATTAAACTGCAGCGTGCGTACCAAGTGTTCCATATGGACACCAGCGCTGCAGTGGATGTCTTATTAGCTTGCCAGTTTAGTTCTTGTGTCTCTTTATTAGGTATTTTGCTTGCTGGTTGCAGTTTGGTGGCTGTTAAGAGTGGAATGTATCATGAATCTACTACATGTCAAGACTCTATGAACGCACCGACCTGATCTCCCTCTTGTCCTTGCCACATTCTGCTGACAAATGAAAATTCGGCCCTTATTGTGGCCCGGGGACAGTTAAGGGCCTCTGAGGGGATAATTGAACGGCCTATCTGCCCTACGCAAATCCTAATTCTCTCCTCTCAACAGGCTACTGGCGGCATGCTTTATGGGATTATTTTCAACTAGGCATTTTGAATGTAGCATACATAGGTCTTCCTTCCCACGTACAGCCTTCCTCCTTTTCTCCTTGTGCCTGCCTTTCACCTTCTCGCCTGAGAGGATTAGTCAGGCTTCCGGAAACGGAGCACCACTCGGTGAGAATGAGACTTCCAAAAGCTCCTCCGAGACAGGAAGGACCTGGACACTGGCTTCGTGACAACAATTACTGCCTTCTCTCAATGTCTTTTGGGGGTCTTTTTTAGCAGTTAACAAAGACTTGGCCTATGTTTTTTTGCGCAGAGAATATCAGTGTAAAACAAACTCTTTAGGAGCAGATTTTTCTGCTACCCAAGAGACTGAGTGGAGTCTGTGGAGTCACAGGGTATGAAGGGAAATGATTATTTGTTGAATGCGTTATTGTTTGGTGGTGTGGAGTCTGTTGATTTGTGGCTACAGTGGAACTCTGCTCGCGGGGTCAATGATATGCCTTACCAATGTCTTTTTTCCTTTTATCTCTAATAAATCTTTTTGGAGGTAAAAACACATTCTTTGCTGAGATTAAAATATATCTTTGGCCTATTGACAGTTCCAGGAAAAGGGTTCATATTCAGGTGGGGTTTAATCATATTTTATACTGAGAAAGATTAACTACTTAAGCAGACAATGTTTCTCTCCCTTTCTTTCAGCCTACAAACCGAGTCGATATACTGAATGTGCCAACATTGACAAAACAGTTTATCTCAACTCAGTTTAACCTAAACAACTGAAGTGTACGTTTCTTCTACAGATCTGAAAGAAGATAAATAAAGATGACATGCAAATACTGTCAAGATGCGTTGTTGTTCAAAATAACATACAAAGAAATAGAAACGCAATCAAAAGAAACACACGGTACAATATTTAAAAAAAGCTAAACAAAAATATACATGTTAAACGCATAAGTTATATTAATAGCTCGACGGTCAAAGTGCAAATCAGCCATCTCATTAGGAATATTTCCCAGAAGATGAAGACGAGAAGTGAGAAGGATGTTTTATAGGTTTTTATAGCGATTCCAACTTATATAAAAGATGACAAAGTGTCCACATTGGTTTGTAACACCTATTGCATACCAAATCAATGACGTCTGTTAAAGAGAAAGAAACAAATAAAGGGCGTGACCGCCTGATATGTACTGACTGTTGTCAGACCAGAAATATAGATTTTCAATTGTTGAATTTTTGCACCAAGATTTCTTCTTGGGTGAAGGGGACCTAACCCTCACTGTGAGTTATATTTTGGCCCAGGTGGAAAAACAGCTGTTATATATTTTCTGGTATTGAGCTGTCCATGAAAATGTCCTAGCGCTTGTGAGAGGTGTTACAAAGTATGTGTTTGCAAAGCATGATTAAATCAAGTCACTGCAGCTTTTCCTCCTCGTCAGCCCAAACCCAGCCACACTGCTATGTCCTTAACTAATGCTGTGTTCCCTTGTACTGCTACATGACTGACAAAAGACGCCAACACGTTTTGTAAATTCGACACTACAAGTGAAATTCACTGATATTGCAGACTAAAGGGTCCCTGGGGCTTTGCTTGTGGAACCTGGTCACTACATGAGCACCATTGTCTTAGCTGTCAGAATGTCTTTCATCTTCTTACTTGGACCCCACTATCTCCCCACTGTATCTATCCCATATCTTCATGGCTTACAGCACTGGTTCCCAGCTATTTACCCATATACTGAACCTTAAGGCCATCCCGGACCATTCCTGTCATCCTGTGATTCACCAGATAAGAGCAACGAAAGAAAAAGATTTCTACACAAGTTTTTCTATGTGCAATTTTCCAGCTTTATCATTCCTCCAAATAGAAAACACTCAGTTTGGAGACCAATTGAATGAAATGTTTGTTAAATGGACTTAGAGATTTGATAAATCTGCCCATGCCTTCTGAGGACACGGGCCCCCCAATTTGCCACACAATTTTTAAAGGCTTGATCAGTAAAGGTCTCTGTGTGTTCTCAAGCGCCTCTGGCAGCCAGTCAGAGCCAAGGAATCAGTCTGCGCTGACAGTTGTTGTTATTTGGAAAGCTGGACTGCGTTTACCTTTTTTCATGCCAAGAATTATCCAATATAGACTGCATTCCACTTGAACTAGATATGCGGAAATTAGTAAGTATTTGCACCTGTTCATCATTACCGATGGTACAACCTGTCGTTTTATATTTTGTGTGGAAATCAGACTTATAATTTTCTTCAGATCAAAAATGATCAGTCAGCAGGGTTGAGCTGACCTGGAGCTGTAAGAACAACATGATGACTGTGACACAAAGGCAGTATGGCTTATGGAAACAATTGCTTTCGTTGAAGGATAGTCACTTTTGCTTCATGTTATGGGGGAAAGGTAAATATGCTAACTGCACTTATCTAATGACATTTAAGGGTAATACTTTGGTTAAAGCTCCCTTTATATTTGATTGTGTGATCAAAATGCAATATTATGTGCCACTGTAAGCAGAATTTACTTTTATACTCTTGATACTGTTTATGTGGCCATGGTGGACCATCATGCAAACATCTGCTCGAGACGTGATGGCACATCTGGCATCTGACTGTGACTGTGGAGTCTGTTGGTGGCTGTTGTTATTAACTGACCTCTAAATCCTATCATCATTATCTGACACTTGATCTCAGGTTACTGTTAATGAGTTCATTATGTGTTAGCCTATTCCCTTTGTCTGCAGCACTACCTGTTAGATGCTTGACAGGGTTTTTTGTCAAGAATAGGTGTCAGCCTTGATGTTGATTGTAGCAATGACTGGCAACCTTTTAAAGTAAAAAGAGAAAAAAAGCCCAGTGATTTATATGGTGTTGTTTAGTATTTGATGCATTACCTGTAAATTAAAATGCTCCACACACATAACAAAGCATGTTAACGTCAGCACATGTGACTCTGTTGTCAATGCCAAGATAAGGGTAATAGCTTAATTTAACTGTTTAAATGCCAGTAGCCGTAATTTACATATTTTTGGTAGCTGAGCTGCTAAAAAACAGCAAATTTCCTCCACAACTTGACAAAAGTCATTTTAGACAAGTAACACTCTCTAGTAAATAAGTAATGCTCAATCCAGGTAGATAATATAGTACCTTAATGCTGGCTTAGTAAAGGTGTTAAAGTATAACTTTACTCTGGTTTTTAAATGTTTTTTTTTTTTTTTTAATGTATCCCTGCCAGGGTTTAGCTTTATTTTGGGATATTGTGGCAGATGCTGCTATTCAAGTCTGCACGGATGTGTGGGTTTCATGCATGTTAAATCACATACGTGTAGTACAAGGGCACACGCAATGGCACGGCAGGAGGGTGGCGTGAGGAGAGCTCCCTCCACATGCGTGTGCTGCGTGTTCAGCTGTCACCGGAGCCCCCCCCCTCCCTCCCTCCCCCCGCTTTTCCCTCTCTATTTTTCCCTTTACCCTTGACACCCCCCTGTCCCTACTGTATTCCTGTCTCCACGCTGTCCTTCCTTTCTCCTGCCTTTCATTTCTCCTCATAGCCCTGTATATTCATGACCAACTGTGCGTGTCCTCTCCCTGCTTTCCTGCTGTATCCCAGTCATCCCCAGCTCTCAGCTGTGCCTCTCTGGCATGAACTTAAGATGACACTGATTCAAACCCCCTGAAGTGTGAGGGGTCCTGGGAACCAGCAGGACCAAAGCTAATGTAGTACTTAGGAACAACAACACCATGGAGTACCTTTCTTTACAAACTCGATCACACCTGGGCTTAGCTGGAGAAAGCCGTTTTTTTTTTTTTTTTGTCCTCTAATGTGGCTATAAGCGCTGCCTCCAGAGTTAGCAGTTAATTAGTCTGTAGTTGATGTATGGTCTTTAGTATCTATGACTCAAGGGGATATTAAGCAGCACAGATTCAATACCCACCAGTCAGCTGACACGAGCCTAAAGCGCTGCATTACAGAGAGAAATGAGCATGGCAGTAGCCATGTGCTTGGCATTTAAAATTCTGTCCAGCACAAGACAATGTCACCCCTCGGTTTGCCTTCCTCCACATCCTGGCTCTATCCCCCAGCTCTCTATACTGGCACAGCTATGACACCCCTATGTATCTCATTCAGCCATAGAGAATGGGGCTAGTGAACCGAGTAGCCCCCCAACACTGGCCTCTGCCTGCACCTGCAGGCCCAACTGATGGTTAGAAAGCTGGAAGGAAGAAGGGGGAAATGAGTTTGAGATCTGAGGAGGCCAGGATGGAGTTTAAAAGTAAAAGCTTGTACAAGAGACAAGAGTATGACATTATACTGTATGGGCGACCCAGAGAGATTACAAAATAAGAGATGACTGGTCACGGCAAAGCCATTTCTGTCTTAGATCTCCACCATGACGGCCTTGGTCAATTCTTTGTCGGGTGAGGACTGGGAGAAGGAGAGTTGAATGGGGGTTACCAGAGAACCACTGGCCCCCCTGCAGGTCATTCAGTCATTCATAAGATGAGGCCATTTTATAGACCTCCCTCTACCCTTGCTTTTTTGTTGCTCTTGTGGCCATCACTGGAAGTGAAAATGGAGATTAAGTGTGATCGCGCAAAATGGATGATGTGCGCTGGCAGACCAGTTTCTGCCTCTTCAGAGTTTGGTTAATAGGTGGGCCCTTGCTGGATAAGGCTCTAGGCTAGATGTTTTCCTCACAGAAACTTAGCCTGATAACCTTTTCTGTCTGGATGGATTTATGATGTTTACAGATGTGCTCAGCTTATGAAAAAACAGACCCTCTCCCCCAGTGGGGCGGCCATCTTTAATCCAGTAAAGAGCACAGGGATTTGGTCGCCCCTGGCCTGCCTGAAGGCCCTTTGGAAACCTCTCGGCCGTGAGAATGGGGGCTGGGGTTTGAGGTGTGGGTCGGGATGTGTGTAGCCATGCAGGAGGGGCTGGGGACAGTCTTTGTGAATTTAGTTAATCTAATTTGAGCTCTTTTCCCCCTAAGGCCCTTTTTCTCCCTCACCGCTGCCCCTGTTTCAAACATCAGTCCAAGCTGGGGAAAGTTTCACGTGTCTCTGGTGAAAATAGGCTTTGTTTAGTTTAATCCAATATCCTGATATGTAAACCCGAGGGGAATATAACTGGGAGCACCTACTGAAAAAAAAAAAAAAAAAGAAGTGCTGTTTGCGCGTGGTGCATTCAAATGAAAATGGAAAGAAGATGCACATGAGAGATCTGAGCAATATTAGCATAACGTGTATTAATTTAAACCAATCAGGTCATATTACATGCAAATGATTTTCGTTGAAGATTCTTCTATATGAAAGGAAGTGATTCTAAAAAAAAAAAAAAAAAAAAAGCATAAATATGCATATGGATGGATAAAATCTGGCACTGAGTAAAGGTCAGTTGGATCAAAGTCTTAATTAAGACCTGTCTGCAAACCTGTTTGAACTTAACAGTATTCATCAAAGGACAACTTGAAACAGAGGCTGCTTATAGAATGTAAATGAACCACTTAGAAGCCTTTCTTCCGAGTTTCACACCTCTGATTAACTCATTGTGATGCTGTCGGATATCAAGCGGGTATTAACTCATTAGGGTTTGCCTTTGAAGTTGCTCCTGAATATCATCAGGGTCTTGTAATCCTTTTTTAATGGCTCAGTGAGTAGGACAGTGGTTCAACAAAATGATTAATGTGACAGCCTTTCTCACCTAACGCTCACGAGCGTCTTGCATGAATGGCTCGAAAATTGGTTGATTCATTTAGGAAGTGCACCGGTAATGGTTTTAACGTGGAAGGGTTGATAGTAAACGGTAAATGTTATGCTTTATCAGTCTGCTGCCATCTAGCCGTAAACCCACACCACCTCTTATCTCCACTTCTTTTCCTTTTCTTTCTCTCTCTGTCTCACTCTTTCCTTAGCTTTGTAATTTTAGTGCCTTCCCCTCTGCCCTCCTTTTTAACTTAAGGCAATAGGCGGTGAAGGGCAGGAATGCAGCCGAGGGACTGTAAGGATTTATCACACTAAGGTGTGAGGGTTGCTGCCTGCGCTTCTGTGTCTGGAGATGTAACAGTTTAGTGCCAACAGCATTCTCACCACAGAGCCAATCCAGAATTTTATTGCTTTTTTTAGTTTGATTCTTTAGACCACATACTCTGGCTGCAGGGAGAGACACGAGAGGAAAGGGGTCAGGGACAGAGGTATAGTAATTTCTGTGTGTTGTGTGTGTGTGTGTGTGTGTGTGTGTGTGTGTGAGCGCGTGCATGGGGTTTTCAGCTTACGATTGGTGTGAAAATTGCTAATGAACATTACCAATAAAGTTTAAGAACCGTTTATCTCCATCTTCTTCTTATCTGTGCTTTTGCCACTTCAACACTCTCTCTCTTTCCTCTCTCTCCTCTTGCGCGCTCTCTCTCTCTCTCTCTTTCTCACCCTCTCTCCCCTCCCATTCCTTCTCTTTCCACTCCTCTCACTCTCCCTGTCCCTTCCTCCTTCTCTGCCTCTCAGGTTACGATGACTGGGGGTTTTCTTGCTTCCATCTCATAGAGTGTGTGTTTGTGTGTGTGTGTGTGTGTGTGTGTGACTGTGTGCGTGTGTGTCTCCCTCAGTGCTGAGCTGTGTCCTTGTCCCTGCCTCCTGGCAGCAAGGAGCCACCCAGCAGCCGGTCTGTGATTGGGCAGGGGAGTGGGTTTCTTGACACAGCGCGGTGCTGACTGCTCCGGGACGTGTTTCAACAGATGGTCGAGGTTAGAGAGTGTCATCACATCGGAGAGAGGATTAGAGGAGAGAGGTTGTCTTCCAGGAGCTGTGTGGTCCCCCCTGCTCTTCAACCCAAAGTCCCCAATCCCAAGACACAAACCCCTCTATGAGCAAAGGGAGACCCGGTGAAGAAACGCGAGAGGAAAACACAGAGAGGAATCCTAGCCTTGCCTCTCACTCGGCCAGCACTCTGCTCTCCTGCCTTTCAGGTATTTAACTTTCTCACTGTCTTTTTTACGTGTCTATATTGTGCTGTTTAGTTCTCTTTCACCGCTGCCTTTTGCAGTGTGTGTGCCTGTTAGTTTGTTCTGTTGGTAATGAATTTCTGATGCAGCATACAGTCAGGAGTGGAGGAGTCCACAAGTGCAGTAAATCTAAGTTGCCTGCACAGCAGCTCTGTGTGTGCTGGACTTCATAGTTTTCCCCCTGAATGACAGGAATTCCCTCCGTCGCAAATTCCTCCGTCTCAGGGGATTAGAAGGCAGCACATTCCATTAATGTCATTTTTTCCCCTCCCAATCCATAAGCATCCATCTGTTAATTTCTAGTTTCCTGAATGCATGATGTTGGAAAGTGAAAGGAAGCTACTGTGGATCTGAAAAAGCCTGCTGTCACTTCAAGTATGCAGCATAATGAGCCAGTGGGGCATCCTATGGGTTATAAGACTGACAAGGGTTAAAAAAAATCAGCTTGTATATTTATTCTGTTTGCACGTCCCAACTGTATTATTTTCTCTCTTTTGTGTCCTAAAAACGTTAGAGAGCATTAATCGCTTCCTTATTAACTCCGTCACTGTCAGTTCTTATAGCAGGCAATTAAAGCATCAGTTTTTCTGCATTCCCAAAACTCAGCGTGGCATTTAACGTCCCCTCACTTCAGCCCAGATAAGTTTTTTCATAAATCTTATTCAGAGTGCACCTCTGGCAGATCGTGTCAGTATACGCTAAATGGATGAGCTGCTGAAGAGCGCTTTCCGGACAAACTGTCAGAGCTAAGTAGAGAGGCTGAGACTCGGAGAATGTACACCTCACTTCAGCTATTGAGCGCAAGTCAAGTGAGAAGGGAAACTTGCCAGTGGAGTGGGAATATGATGTATAGTATTTATACCTAGCTCCAGGCACCGTGTGTGTGTGTGTGCGTGTGTGTGTGTGTGTGTATAAGGTGTTTGCAAATGGAGATTGCGCAGCTGTGAAAGGCTGTGTGGACAGCAGCCGCGCTGAGACGAGAGGAGGTTGTATGCGTGAAAGCTGCTGTTGTGTGAATTTGTGTTTACCTTGGTAAACCAGTCGTAGCTACACTTCCTGCTTGTTACTTGAAGTATTTAACACAACCACCAATAGCTTGTGATGACTGCTGCTCTAAGGACAGTGGAGACATTTGTTGTTTGGCTGTGTGAGCAGATCAATTAGAGAAACAGTTGAAAGATTTTGAGAGGACCGGGAGAGATAGTCTTTATTTTATGTATAATAAAACATATTGTCTGACTGCTCAAAAATCTAAACACATTGTTACTTTTCCTAAAATCAATTTTCATGCTTCCAGTAAGCCTGGATTTGGCTGAGTGATATGATTGTCTCTTCTCTTCTTCTTCTTACGTGTATTGCCTTAATGCTTTTTACTTACTGTACCTGTCCACAAAAACTGGAGACTTTACCTAGTTTTTTCGAATAGCAAATGTATGCTGTGTTCCTCTTCAAAGCAGACTGAGTGTACCGGGCACAATTAGCAGGGGGAAAAAAAAAGTTACTGGCTTAGATTTCAACACACTAGCCGAGCCAATTTGTGTTACTGAATGAGAAAGCTAAGAGAAATATAGAAAAGCCTAACTTCAGACTCTCAGCGTTCACAAGACCCGATCCATAAATCTTCCCGGTTTCACCTGGCAGCGTCGAGATTCAATTTCTGATTAACTTACCCAGAGCATAGCAAAGCAGCTTTAGAGCGTTTTAAATAAGCAGCGATGACTGCCAGCTCAGAAGAGAAGGTAGATCCTTTAAACTGTTTAGCTTCACTGTGCTACAAACAAGAGAACGAGCAGCTGCTGCAAATAATTAGGTTCTGGGGGGGTAGACGCTTGCCAAGACAAACGTTGTTCCAGTAGTTACCAGCTCTGCCATCACTCGAATCTACTTTGGTGTGTGTGCGTGTGCGCGCGTGGAAGCAACAAGTGAAGTGATTTGCTCTTCTGATAAGTATGCTGAGTGACCGAGTGTAAGGGAAGAGGAAGAGGTGGTATCTGTGCTTTTTCATCCTTTGTACAAACGGGAGAAAAAGTGTGTGTGTGCGCGTGTATTTGTGTGTCCTTTAAATGCCAGCCACAGTGAATCAGAGACTTCCCAGACATCTTACGTGACTTCTTACGTGTCGACTGATGAACAATCTTGTGGATGAACAATGAGAGGGCCGTTAAATATATGCTTTGTCTTCTACCTGTCGAAAGTACTGCATTACATTACGGTGTTAGTATGAGTGAGATGCGGAGTTTCTTTCTTTTCCTTTACCTTTGCCATTCTTTCCTTCTCATAAACTCAGAATGTAAAACCTTCCCTCTCTTCTTTCCAGATCGACACCATAATTTCATCTCCGTTGAGTCACGCTGTTATCACGCTGCATTGTGCTCCCTCAACTTGACCCCACAATGACAGCAGTCACATGTCATTATGGGGTTCTGTTGGTCGCAGTTAAATTGAAAGCCTTGCAGATGAGTTTCCATTCTCCTGTAAGAATAGGGAGATGCTCACGGCCAATAAAAAAAAAAAAAAAAGGAGTTGAGATGGTGTTGAAATGGAGAAAAACTGGATCTGGAACTGCACGCTCGTGTGTTATCCAGCCTGCTATGATTATTTGTTTGATTAAATTGCACCTAATCACTTAAACTAGCTGACGATTGAATGAATGCCCGCATTGAATTATTCGACATCTTTGCTTTGGAGGACTGGTTCCTCTGATTTTTTCATCTCTCTGGAAAATATGCTCTTTAACTGCAGTTTGTGTGTGTTCTCTCTCTCTTGTGTGCGAGCATGTTAAGAAAAGATTTCCTAAACCACCCTCTCCTCCGGCACTTGTTTATCTCTTCAGCTTAATGATAGTGTTCCTCATACTAGCCTGATTGCATAGTAGCGTTGGAGTAGATTGCACAGTCCTATCACTGCAAATGACCAGTATTTGAACAGTGAGCATTTGGCATGCTTTTATTTATGTGGGATCTAGAAAGGCTATCTTTAGATGAGTCAGCCACTTTCTCGGTTCTTTTGTTGTCCTCCCTGATCAAACATTTCCATGGAGTTTCAATGCACTCGCTGCATATACAGCCCTTAAACATGTCCTTGACTTTTGAGGACGTATCTCCGGGGAAATATGCCATGCATATCTGGATGCACAAAGACACACTGCCTGCACAGATCTATTTTTGGGGTATTGGGTAGCTCACAATAGCACCCCCATGTGTTTGTTCAGCCTCTCATTTGAGTGGTAAAGGTCAGGGCATGCAAACATCACATTCAGCTCATCAATGGTAGGAATGCCTGATCCCCTCAAGCTTCGATCTAGCGCTTGCACACGTTAAAGAGAGCAGCTAGGCGGACGCATATTTAATACTTTAGTTTTTGGTTTTTTTTGCACATTGTTTTGGCATTGTTACTCTTGTGTTTGTCTTGTGCCTCTGCTCAGACGAGTTAGAAAGAGAAGATGTGTCTTGTGATGAAAAGGTTTTACAGAGTTCAAAGTAGATGGTTGCAACGGTGAGGAATGACCCCTGACCAGGTCCTTGTAATTTTGGCCCGAGAATGAATAGAGGAAGAGAAGATGCGGGGATTGCTGTTTGGCTTTATTCACGAATGTACGCTTTTACCCACTGAGTTAGAGAAAGGGGATTTTAATGCTTTTTCTTTTTTTTTTTGTGATGTCCGCATCAGCTTTTGTTCAAATGTCGCCGCACATAGATGCAGCAAGGGCTTAGGAGGGAGGAAGAGAAAGCTGGGTCAAGAGAGACACACGGGGAGGGGGGGGGGGGGATAAAGTAGAAGAGGCCAAGATAAGAGAAAGGGAGGTGTGAACATGTGATAAAGAGGGGAAGAAAGTAGTTCCAAGATCCAGTGATCTTGTCGTGATCAGAGGCTTGATCTCATGCACACGTTCTGGGTTGTCACCCACACGTGCGCGCATTTGAAACACATGGACACAAACATAATCTTCTTGTGACTCAGGCATGTACAAAGGAGAAACAGAAAGGGGGAGAGAAAAAAAAACGTGTACACACACACACACACTATCCGCAAGCTTACCCCCCTCTGTCCTCCACCCCCCAGAGTGCTGCACTGTCCCTGCTTTGTCATCTCTACTTGTCCAATAATCCCCTCCCCAGGGAGAAGCAATCTGTTTTAGATTTGAAAGAGAAAGGGCCTTGCCTGTATCACGTACAATTAAGCAGCCGTCAGAATGCGTCGGCGTAAGTTTGGAGGGAGAAGTGCTGCCACTGGGGGGTTGTCCCTTTTATCCACCGCCTTTCCAGAATGGAGATAATGGGGTAGGAGGTTTGGAGGGATGGGAAGGGGTAGGGGGGGAGCAGGGAGGGATGAATACATTTCCTCACCCCTCCATCCCGCTCCACAGCTCGACTAATAGAAGCCAGCATGCGTTTGTTTCAGCTCTTCTGCTCCCTTTCTTCCCTTCTCCCCTGGAGCGGGCAAACACATTCAGCCTCTGCCAGCACTCCCCTCATCTGCCCCGTGTGCGTCTGTGCGTATGTGCGTGTGCATGCACAAACACTTATATGTGTGGACTTGGCCATGTGCTACTGGTAGCCTCTGGTCCTGTTTGCCCTTACTTGAACAGCCCCCACATTGGCCATGTGGACGCCGAACGGCTGGATATTTGAACAGTTGAAGCATTAAAGGCTGAGCGGTTTTGTTTATACTGACAAGGTCCAGCATTGCATGACACACATTATCTTCGCTTCGCTTTTCTTGAATTGCCCGCGGCAAGTTCAGCTGAGTTTGGCTGGTGTCTCTCGAACATGTTGGGATGATGTGTTCCCTGCATTCCTTCCACTTTGCCTGAAATGCAAAGGAATGGCTGCACTTGGAGGGGTAAGGTTCCTCTTTTATGCTTTGTAAGCTAAGTGATCTTTCAACAGATAACTGTATTTTAGATATTTTACAATGCACTCAGATCTGGATTTTTTTTTTTTTTTTTGCCAGACAGGATAAAGTTAATCAAATTACAAATGACGTTACTGCATGCTTTGGAAAGCCACACACTGAGCCAGAGGCAATGGAAAGGAGAGCTCCCCTGTGTACAAATTACAGGTTACGTGTCTGTCTGTGTTCACGTCTGACTGATTCTTGCTCTGGCTGTTTCACTGAATGACTAGTGCCTAGTGACTAACACACACGGAGTATATGATATCCGAATACACACACACACGAATGCCGACAGGCATGGACAGAATTGAGTGCTGAGCAGGCACAGGTGCAATCGGACGAATGCGTTTTTATGAGTGGTATCATGTTGGTGTGTCACAGCCATGGAGTTTGTTTATGGCGTCCAGGGTCACGCAGGCTGGTTCTCATGGTCTATGTTTGTCTACGGTTCCCAGAGAATATGCCTACACATGTTCTGCATTTTAGGGGTGTTTAGTTTCATGCGCCAGCAGCAGCACTTCTACACTTAACTAGGGTTTGCTGACTGATCTGCTGCCACCTCACCTTGAGGAATCTACCTTTTTTCTCTCTTTTAATTGATTGGCACTCAGATGAACTGGGCTTGAACTTGAATAACCGTTAAAATGTAAGTAAATTGAATCATCATTGAACATCAACATTAGCAGCCTCTACAGGTCAGTAGATAGCGCTGTCTGTAATATTAAGCGTTTTTCGAAAGAGTATTGTTATTAGAAAGTCTCAATCATCTGTTTCAACTGTTCAAATTTGTATCTTCAGCAGCTCAGTCAGAGCGGTTATTGGTAACAATGAATTTATATTGGGTAAACTATGTTAATTGGTTAGGTTTTTAAACATACTAATCATCTTCATAGACAAAACAAGTGCTACACTTGTTTCTTTCTTGAGTGTGTGTTTATTTCAGGTGCAAACAGTCATCCAATTGTACGTCTGTTTGGATTTGTGTCATAAATGTGATGTTTCAAGGTTTAATTTTCCCAGCAGGCACAGTACTTGTTCAGTTTGCATCTAGGATGTTCTGTTTACTTATTTGTTTTCCATTTTTTTTGCTGCTAAGTGAAGACAAGTCTATTTTTATTCTAAGCACAGAAACGCACATGCAAACACAGAAATGGGGGTGGGGGGGGGTAAAGCTCAATTTGTTATGTAAAACGTTTTTCAACCTTATCCTACTTAAATCAAGACAACATGTTATCCATGGTGCTTCCATATGGTATAATATCAGTCACTCAGCAGCCCATATGGGTGGTTCTTTATTTTTAAGTTGTCCTGCACTGCAGTCTTTTTTTTTTTATTAATCATAATCAGTGTGTAGAGAGAAAAGTCTTCCTAATGATGGCAATTACCAACCCAAGTCTTTCTTTTCCTTGTCAGTTTCCATGATATTTAAGAAAGAGGATTCAACTCACAGTTCTCAAGTCAGTAGTCAGTGAATATTACAGGGCCGTTAAACTTGGTGAACAGCCGAGCATTAACAGAAACAAATCCTTCAGACTTTGCTCTTTCTGTCACTCTCTCTCTCTCTGTCGCTCTGTCTCTCTCCCTCTCTCTTTCCCTCTGTCTCTCCTTCTTTCCCTGTGCCACCATGCTGCTGATTTCATGGAAAAGAAGTCAATCTCTTTATTCTTCACAATTACCTCAGTGGAAACCCATTGAAGCAATTTGCCGTAGCTCTCTTTTGTGGTAAAAGGAATAATTTATCTGGGGTATATTTGACGAGTCAAAGAGACAAGAAAGCCACCCGTGAGTGAGCGGTACGTCCTCCTCCCTCTCTCACTACGACTTTCTCTGGAGCTCTCGCGGCCTGATAGAGTGTTTCTGATGGAAGTGTGGGTTTTGACAAGAAAGTGGCTGGAGGAATATGAATGCGCTGTATTTTATTCATCTGAGGTCGTCTATCGCTAATGGTTTCCATTCATGGCTTAGAATAGATTTAACAAGAAAGTGCTTACATTAGGCTCATATCATATAACTGTGGCTGCTGAGCCTCTGATTGTGATTCCATGTTTTCATATCACACTATAAATCAGAGGAGTGGTTTCCCTTTCGTTCACTCCCTCTCTCTTCCCCCCCTTCCCTCCCTCTTTCTCTCACCCTTTTCCCTCACCCTCTTGAATGGTAAATCTGCTTTTCCACTTGTAAAATTGAACCTCACTTGAAAAGAAAGCAGACTGGAAGAACATTAGTATTAGGAAAGGCATGAAAAAACATAAGGGATCATGTATTTTGATATGCAATTTCATGATATTGTTTTCATATATGTGTGTGCGTATATAATATAAGACAAGCTGATTTATGCCATACTGTTTGCCTAATTTGAATGGCGGGGCCATATAATGGCCTCTTAGAATTTCCTGAATTTCCATGAGTGCAATGAACATAATGATGAGTGATACCGGTCGTGCTGACCAGCACTAAACCCCATTTGTCAGCGTTACCAGCATGAGGCTTAGATATACAGACCTCAACAGAGAGTGTCTATAATTAAGGATATGAATGCTTAAATACACACCACCTTCAGGACAGGAACACACATGCGCACACACATACACAAATAAATACAGGGAGCTTTCTCCATTTCTGAAATGACCTTGTGTGTTTTTTAATCATTTCCCTCTTAGGGTTCTCAAAACCACCCCATGATTTCCAACAGACCACCTGGTGGCCCGCAAGCCATTCCCACTTTGAAGTCTTTTGGACCAGGATTCATTTAATTATACATTAAGATGCATCCACAATATTGATGGGGTGGCCTGGCAGCCTTGGCACTACAAAGGGTCTCTTACCAGGTCCGAGAGAAACATGAGGGGTTTAACTAATAGCCGTGAATGCACTCACTCCAGGTTCACATTTCACTGAATTGAGGCCATTCTTCTTCATTAAAGTGGCCTGCGTTGTGCTCAAAACACGCCGCATACCAGTGGATGTGAATCATTTCTAGCTATAACATCTGAAGTTTTATGGTTGTAACGTGGACGAAACGAAGATTCTGAATGCGCCTGTCAAGGTTAAGAGTTGTTTAGCCATAAACATGTAGGAACAAAGAGCCAGTGATCGCTCCTCGCTGCCTTGCGCATGGTTTTCTCACTGGAATTTTGTCATAGATCCTACACCAATTTGGGGATTTTGGTCAAACAAATCAGTGGAGTTAAGAGTCTGAAAACACCAAGGTCTGAGCATTTTCCGAGTGCATGCCCACAGCCAAGTGAGTACACTGGGACAGAGCTCTCCTTCAGTCAGCTCAGTGTGGCTGACGGGCGGGTCTTGGTGGGTACAATGTGCTGCCCTTGGCCTGCCGGGCACAGCGGACCCTGACACAGGCCCTCCTCAGTGTAAAAGGCCCTCGTCAGTCCTCATGGCAGCAGACCAGCCAAATTCCCTCGGATTACAGAAATATTTGGACAAACCTTAATCTAAGGCATTGCAATAATCATTTTTTTTCCCCCTCTGAAATGGAGAGGGCGCAATCAGTCTGCACTGAAAAATGTCACTTGTCTGAAGCAGAAATCAAGAGATGTAACGTTGTTCTCCGTATTCATCTCCTTTGCTTTGTCTCTCAGATCAGTTTGCAGCGTACTATCTTTCGACTCCATTTTCTCTCATGGGAGATGATGAGTGAAGTCCCCACACAGAGGTGTGACTGCATATGGAAAGGCCTTTGCTGTCTGTAGTCACAGAACAGTCTACAGAATTCGAATTATGCCATCAGACTTGAATTCCCCTCTCTTTGCCATTGTTCCTCCGTGACTTGGCTGCCTTGGCGATGGACTGGGCAAATAGAGAGGGAGAGACAGAGCAAAGACAGGAATAAGAGGGATTTGAGGTACTTTGAAATGGCCATTGTCCTTAATAGTAAGGCCTTTTATGAATGACTGATTTACTTTAGTGAAGCATGGCATCTGTTTTGGGTTTGACTTGCATCTTGTTTCGGAAAGGTGAACCCACTCACCTCAGCGCTCTCCAACTTGAATGAGATTCAAAGTCTGCAGGGCAGACACATTACAAGGCAAATGCACTGCTTTGAGGGATGCAGGGACTCGTGGCTGTCAATCATTGTGTTTTCACAGAAGAATTCCCTCATGTGTCCTCACAGTGCGTCTGCTGTTCTTCAGTGACAGCTGATAAATGTACGGGCCGATAAATGTAAAGACTGCCACTGTTGACTGAACAGAACTTAAGCCAGATGCAGCCTGTTAGCCTTTGCTGAAATGAATATGCAGGCCAATCACAACCAGCCTTTTTACAAGACTTTTGTTACCTTCATACCTCTGCACCGAGCCCCCTCCACTCAATTTTTTTCTTCCCTCAGAGTTTCCCCTCTTAACCCCTGTGTGTGGGTAGCCTCAGGTTGCTGAGGTTAGGTTAAACAAGCCACCATCAAAGCCATATTACCACTCGGGTCAGAGGAGGGTCGAGGTGCAGCAGGGTGTGTGGTTTGAGGCCCTAACTGGAGGGCACAACTGCCAACCAGCCAAAAAAGTACTGCCCTGGATGGTTACACAAGCTGCACCTCTATTATGTTCAGCTTCACTCGGTGCACAAAGCACAGCTGTCTGTGCGGCCATACCAGATCACTGAGCAATGCTGCATGTGCCAAAGGAAAGTAAGTGAAAGAGCGGTTTTCGGCAAGTAAAGTAGGAAAAAAAACAACTTTACAGTCATGAAAGTAAAGATTAGTAGGGTGTTGAGGTGTGCTAAAAGTCCCTAGTGTTGATGGCCATTAATCTGAAAATTGCACATCTTTTATGTATCTGGCAGCTGTGTGTCTGAAAACTCCATAGTGGCCTTTTTGTTCCAGTCCTTTGAACCCCTGGGCATTTTACGTTCCTCCCATCCCTCCCCAATATTCTTCCTCCAGCTTAACCATGATGAGTACAGTAAAGGCTCATTTAAAGGGTCATTAGTGCTAATCCTCCAAAACAATGAGGAAGGAGAAACAATGTGCTCCCTAGTCCTCTGACTCTGTCCAGGAATAAAGACCTCTTGTCTGTCCCACAGATGTATAGAAGAAGCTTGTTCTACTTATATCACGCTAGATGACATAAATAAATGACTCATTCAAAATGAAGGGTTTATGAAAATGACACGAAACATTATTCTCACCGAGGAGTTCATGAAATTGGCAACATGCATTGTAACTTGGAGGCGAGTAAGAAGCAGTGGCAATAGCAGAGAAGAGGCTCAGAAGCCAACTATATAATAACTTTCAGGTTTTAGCATATTTGCTTATATTGTTTCTTGTATTTACAATGTATGAGCTGTTTGAATACATCCAGCAGTGTTTACAGCTGGATGTATGGGTTACCTTCCCAGCTGCGTGTGTGCAAATGTGCCCAAGGACAAGAACTCTGGATAACACTTACCAAAGCGTGTGTACAAAACAAAACATTTAGAAGTGACTGTGTTTGAACACATTGATCTAATTCAGTTAATCTTACGCAGTTAATCCCGTTAACCAGCGATGATTAAAGCGGCATTTAAACTGTCCAATCTGGACAATTTAATACATAATAATAGAATAGATTTGTGCTTTGAGCTGTTGATTTGTCTCTCGCATGCATATTTGAACCACGTTTTGCATTAATTTTGTATCTCCTACTGCAGTTACAGTCTAATTTCTGCATATTTATATCCAACTTCGCTCATCACCCTGTCTGTAGCCACTGGACTTACACTTAGGCTTAGGCTGCTTTTGGTGCTTAATTATTTCAAATGTTTATAATGAAGAAATATCTGCTAAATAGCCTAAATTATATTTTGGTTGTTGAGTATAAAGTCACTCTTTTTTCTACTTTTTCTCCACGTGAACAGGAAACGTGCTTCATTTTCCATGGGCAGCCAACTGCCATCAGTCTACCTCTGCTCTACAAACAGCAGCCGCTAATCTCTCCACACCGGTCGTGCCACTTAGCTGGTCATTTCCTCTAGCGGGTTACAGCTCCATATGTCATATTAACATGAAGAAGTCAGGTTACTGAGGATGCTACATAAATAAGTAATTGTGGCGTTTCCTTTTGATGAGGGGTGACTTTCAGACCGACAGCTGTCCGAAGATCCAGGGTTACGTTTGGCGCAGACGCAGAGCTGCTAGAAATCCTTTGTAGTCATAAGTGAACTTCAGATGACCGAGCGAGGAAAGTGGATCAGGTAAAATTGAATTAGGATGCGAGGTAACCGAAAGGACAACAGCTGTGTCGCTTTGCCTGCGTAACTGCGGTGCACGTCCCATTGGTTGTTATGCGTGGCACTTTATTGGCCCTGCCATCTCTGCGGTTTCTGACAGTGTAGCCATTGATACCGCTACAGCTAACCACATCAGCACCACAAGGTTTGTATCAGATTCCACAATGAACCTTCTTGTCTGTTTTCTCACTTCTCTGAGTCGCATGAAGAGGCTATTGCTGGGAACCGTTGGCATGTAAAATTGAATTTGCACTGGGTGCTAGCGTTACACTCGTTGGCTGACTGACCTACAGTTGATTTCAAGTGTTCCACAGCTTGACAGAAATAGAGACTTGAATTTTGTCTAGATTTGGGCTGCGTCTATTGTTTCTGGGAAACGTTCCCATTTATGTAGGAGGACTTGAACCCTCACAGCAGGAGCATTGTTTTTTTTTTGTGGGAGAAAGTGTCTTATGAGTTTCTGTGTGTCACCATATGTTTGTACAGTAGTTTGCGTTGTGTGTGTGTAATTCACTGTGAGGTTCTGTGCACTCTGCCATCCTGCACTGGAGGGGTGTTTGTCCAAACGGCGCCAATGTTTGCACAGGGTCTGTCATGATGACTAGGCTGGCTGGCCCCGGACGCTGCTCATCTAAAACGCGGGACAGCCCAAAGTTCTCTTAAAGCCCCATCTGAAGCTCGGCTTATCACAGACAACATCTACCTGGAGGGGGTAACAGATAACCAGTGGAGTGCAAGGAAAAAGACGTGACTCACCTATTCATCCATTTGATGTGTTGGTTGTAGAAGATAATTTGGAGTGGTCTTCTCTTATGTAGGGACATCTGTTTAACGCATCAATGAGTGTTTGTTGATGATGGCTTTTACTGAAGGTCTTTGGGTGTGTAGTAGCTGGACAAATACATGGCAATGGTCTATTAAACCTCACTGATCTTCATTTTTTCATCCTCTGCTATGATCCTGAATGATGAAAACGAATTCTTACACGCATGCATTATTTGTAAAGGACTAAAGCCACATATCAACATAACAATCATGCATTTGTATTAAGAGTCAGACACCATAAATGATGACTTATTTTAGCTTCTCTTCATTGCCAATGGAGACTGGCCCTTTGGGTAGGGGTGGAGCCACTCAGTGGGGTTTGACCAGGCTCAGGTGTCCTAGACCTGCCATTTGTTTTCAGGCCATTAACTCAGAATAGCGAGCAGTATGGTGCCACTCAGTTGGATTGCTGTCCATAAGGCTCTTTTTCACCAGCGATGATGGAGTACTCATTGTTACAGCGTCATAGTTCATCACACAGCTCCAAGCCATTCTTTCACACATATTATTGCTATTGAAAGCTACCTGCTAATTTAAGTCAAATAGTCCACGCACTCAGTCTTGTCTTGTTGTGACGTGTGATGTCTGTTTGTGTGATGGCATATCCATCTACGTTTGAAGTTGGGCTTGGCGCCAGTCTACGTTTTACACGGTTTCCTGGAAGTGGGGCAAAGCATATGCAGACTTGTTATGACAAACATGACATTGTAACTGAGCAAAAGGCTGCAAAGTGCTATGATGACTCAGTGGTAATCTGTGATTGGCGACAGTGGCACTGAGGTTAATGTAGCGGAACCCTCTCTCCGCCTCCCTTGCCCCCTAACCCCCTCCCCCCCAGTGTGGTCCCATTCTCGCCACCGGCCCTCTGTCACGCTTGACTCACCAGGGGGTGACTTTTGAGTGACAGGTAGAAGGTGGTCAGCGATTGGCTGACACTGGAAAGTAGCTGTGGGTGTTTGACTGCAAACGGCCAATGGCACAGTCTCGGCACGGTTAGCTTAAAAACAGCTCTTGAGTAGTGATACAGAGTTTCCGTGTGTGTGTGTGTGTGTGTTATCTGAAACAGAAGGAGGGAGTGAAACAAAACAAATGGATCAAATGAGGAGAGGCCAAACAAAATGAGACTTACGGGATTCTCTGAGGTGAGATTTCTCGATCTTCGTGGTACTTATGTTTTTTCAGTTTAGGTCAGGAGAGATGATGTTGAAGGATTTCTTTGAGTGGGAAGTATTGATGGGGTTTCAGTCAAGACGCAACATATGTTGGAACTGTTGAGTAAGTTTTCCTTGGTGGACCCTCAAGGGCTAAAAAACAGAGGAATCTTTTTTGGTTTCTCTGTTTATGTTGAAACTGTTGTCTTTGAATATGATTTGTGAGCAGATGCACCCTATTTCTCTGCAGTAAATGTGCTTAAATGTTCCCAGAGGGAATCCAGGCTTTGACTGTCTGAGGACATGATGCAGTTCTCTTCACTTTATTTCTTTTTTTCTTGTGTTCCCAGTTCTAATGTCTCCATGTGTTTCCTTCTTCTGTCTCTTTGCAGTCGACCACAGCTGCGCGAGACGCACGGGTGTGAGTGAGTGGCCTGGCTGGACCTCGTCTCCCTCCCTTCATCTCTCCATTAATCCTCCCTTCTACCCATCCCGTCTCGAGTCGTCTCAGGCACCATGCTGGTGCAGTGGCTGGCTTGGTTGGCCCTGCTGTCTCTGGACTGGGCTCCAGGCAGCTGGGCCTACATCACCACGAGGGCTCAGGGCCTGAGGGGTCGCATCCAGAGAGACCGCAGAAACATCCGGCCCAACATTATCCTCATTATGACTGACGACCAGGATGTTGAGTTGGGTAAGGCTGGCAAGCTTCCTGGTCTTTCTGGAATTCCACAGACTCTTTTTACTTTTCATTTGGGTCCTATTTTTTTTCCTTTGTACAATGTTTCTTGTTCTTCTCTGTGATTTTTCTCTTAACTGGTTTCTTTGTCTTTGTGGGTATTTGCATCAGCATGTAATATGGTCCTTCTCCACACATTAAATATTAAACACAGGCCATAAGCCGGAGCCGAGTGGCCATCTGGCCTAAGAGCTGAATTATAATTTTTGCCACTCAGAGAATTTTGTAAGAAAAGGTCAGGTGATCCAAATAGACTAAACTGTGTTTATCCACATAAAAGTAATAGGAACATTTTTCCTAGTGTGATTCATTAAGAATGCATTTTACAAAATTAAGATTTCAGTGAAACTGACACTGGCCTTGTCTTCCAGGTTCACTCCAGGTAATGAATAAAACCCGTAAGATCATGGAAGACGGAGGCACAAGTTTCACCAATGCCTTTGTCACCACACCAATGTGCTGCCCATCACGGTCCTCCATGCTGACGGGCAAATACGTCCACAACCACAACACCTACACCAACAACGAGAACTGCTCCTCCCCTTCCTGGCAGGTTCAGCACGAGCCACGCTCATTCGCTGTTTATCTCAACAACACGGGCTACAGGACAGGTTGGTGAACAAACACACACTCACAAATATGGCACTGTTCAACATATTTCTATGTATAATAATCAGTCCACCAAAGACCTCTAAAGCAGGTGCCGCTCTTCAGCTTATGATTGGGTAGCATCTCTGTCGTCATCTCACTTTTTGCCAAGACACTGTCAATCACCACCAGCTCAGATGTCCTCCTGGCCTCTGTATTTTCACTCAATGCAAATTTTTTTATAGTAAGCTAGACTCCACCGCCCTGCCTGGCTGTCTACTATGAGAAATGCAAACACAGTGAGAGTGCCAGGTCGCTGTCATGTCTCATCAGACAGTGTCTGCGTGAATGATCGGCAGGCGTTGGACTGGGCAGCTCAGTGGGGTCCTGTGGGTTGCAGCACGGCCTGTGGTTTTTCGAGCTGATGCGTTAGTCTGCAATTAGCCTTCTCTGGGACAGGCTGGCGCTCTGCCCAGCCTATCCGAGAATGCCGTGCAGCGAGGCCAGGGAAAAAGAGACGGGCAGAAAAGTTATGCGTCGCATACTCGCACACACAGATAAAGTCACACAAGAGCCACAGAACTGAGATTTTCGCAGGCCTAAGCAAACAAAGAAAGCACGGATTTATGGCAGAAGACGGCATGTTTAAAGAAAACTCCTCTTTCTCTCCCCGTCTTGTACAGGCTTCTTCGGCAAGTACCTCAATGAGTACAACGGCAGCTACATCCCACCTGGGTGGCGCGAATGGGTTGGATTGATAAAAAATTCCCGCTTCTATAATTACACCGTCTGTCGGAACGGTTACAAGGAGAAACACGGTGCAGACTATGCCAAGGTATGTGTTCCCATAATCTCTAAGAAGGGACCATTAACTCAATCACTCATTTGTTTTCCCTTTATGACCTAATATAAAGACCTCGCCTGACAAATTGCAGGTTCTACTCCACTTATAAATACAGACAGCGATTATCACGGCGTTGTGATCCAGGCCGACAGGAATTCTCATTCGAGAATTAAAGGGAATGAGCCGACCTGAAGTGGCGTCTCCTCTTTCTGCTGTGTCCTTTTATTATGACGCACCTTACCTCAGCATTTAGACACTGTAAAATTGAAGCGTATTTATGAGAAGTCAACATTACCTGTGATAAATACCACCCTGCATTTGTTTTTGTCTCTCTCTCTCTCTGTCTGTCTACCTTTGCCCTCTTCTTTTTGTTCCACTATGAAGTTTTACAGAATGATTTTGTTCTTTAATTCCACAATAAAAAAGGAGGGGGAATTTCATTTTTCCGCTGTAAGACTCGGGAGATAAACACTGTGGTTACAGTCTTTTTGTGCCTCTGGATGACACGGGTCATCAATCTTCCACAAATGTTTTTCTTAAGAGCTGTCAGCTTGTTTTTCCAGCTCCATGCCAATATCTTCCTAGGTAGCGTAGTCCTAGGTACGTGAGGAATCCGCGAGGAGGGTTTATAGTTTGGATACATGTCAAGTTCCAAGATGGCCTACCCAAAAGATGGGCAAACAAATGTTTGGACTGCTATGCCTCTGCCATCTTGGACTGAGGTGTAAAGTTACCCACAAGCTGAGGCCAAGGTGTTTACATGACATGGGCTTGGTCAGGAGATTGTGGTTTAAAACCAAATGGACACACTATTTGCTATTTACTGCCAAAAACCATTAACCTGCTACCGCTAGGAAAAACACAACTCCTCTTTTTAGATTCACACAGGGTGAGAAGGTCATGGTATTCCACACAGAATGCTGCTGGTACATTGTGATTATAGGAGGCACTTGCCCGGTGATTTCATCCAGTTTGGTCCCATTTGATTTTCCATCTGTAGGAGGGTGGGTTCATTGAGGTTGAGGCCTTTGTCAAGGATCTTTTGTGTGAGATTTAGTTTGATGATTCATACTTCTTTTTTTTTTTCTTCCTGCAAATTCCATGACAGAAGTCAACTGTCAGAAAGGCTCAAAGCAGCCCACGTAGCCAGATGTTATCATTTGTCAGAGTCATCAATGCTAACAGAAATTTCCACTGATCGGTGATAAAGCAGCATGGAAATTAATAGGCTCCTGTGTTACTATGGAATTAAACCATGTGCGAATGAGTTTGTGTTATGCGAATGCCATTTAGTGTTCATCATCTCCAAGTGGTTCTGGGAAAAGTGATACTCTTCACCTCCCTGACCATTTTCTAGCTGCTAGCCAGGCATTCCCCATGACACTGTCACTTCCTTCTGACCTTCCAGAGCCTCTTTAGCAGCAGTGGCTTAGATTTTGGAGCGCTGGTAGTGCAGTGAAAACAAGTATGGCAGTACTTTGCCATGTGCACGCAATCACCAGACTCCATGGGCATGAGCAGCCGCCAGGCCATTAAAGCTGGCCTGGCTATAAAGCCTATTAATAGAGACAGGATGAATCCGCCAAACCCACTTCTGACATTTCAGGGAAATCACCCTTTACCCTTTCATTCTGAGCCTGGCACTCCCTTCCGCATGTTGTATGCCAGACAGCGGCATGCCAAAGCTGCAGGTAGAATGGTTAATCTACTGTTGGAAACTTGGCAAATGCCGTTGTGATTTTAGTTCAGGGTGTGACCTGCTATACAGTTGAGGCTCCGCCACGCCTTGGAATAAAGGTTTTGATAAATGTTACGCCTCTGAGTTGTTTGATGCGACGATTTCACATTTCCTGAGTCTAAGCTCTTGACAGGAAGTTGCACTTTCATTCATTCTGTGGTCCTCTCTCGAAAAACATAACAGTCGGGGGTGTTAGGGAAGTTTCCCATCTCCTTTTATACAGCCATCACTCACTCCAGCTCATTGCTTTAGTAATGCCTGAGGCCTGTGTCTTTTGAGGCTACTGTGCCCGATTTGTGTGTCCTATTATCTCCCAGAGTGAATCAGTGAGAAGGAAAGAAAACACATGTTAAGGGGAAGGGGATAAAGTACAGTGGAGCTAATAGGAGAATGGGAATAGATAGCCTGCAGTGGAGTAGAGGGGTAGGAGCTGTCATAACAACATACCATTTGAGAGCGCCAGGCTCCTCTCACCAGCAAGTGGTGTCACATTCAATAGTGCAGAGATTCACTGATGAGGCAACAGCCCATATACTGTATACACATACACACCCAGACTGGAGCGCACACTCTCATTTACACACACACACACACACACACACACACACACACACAGGCAAACTGCCAGCTGTTGACTCGACAGATTGGTAGTGTACTCAATGGCCCCAGTTCATATCCCCACTGGCCCCTCTCCATTTATTTGAAAATGGCTGGACGAGGGAAAGCAACATGTCATGGTGATTGGGCTGAGTTTTATCAAAGCTCGTGTTGTTTTGAATTTTTTCCCCTCAGTCCCACCTTCTCTTTTAGCCTTGTCTAGATGGGATTTTAGCCCCGCAGCGCCTAATAATTCGTATTTATTCATGATGTTTGCGCTCTCTCTCTCTCTCTCTCTCTCTCTCTCTCTCTCTCTCTGTTTTTCTTTTCCAGGACTATTTCACAGATCTGATCACCAACGACAGCATCAACTTTTTCCGCATGTCCAAACGGGTGTACCCTCACCGTCCTGTCATGATGGTTATCAGTCACGCTGCTCCTCATGGCCCCGAGGACTCGGCTCCACAGTACGCGGAGCACTTCCCGAATGCTTCGCAGCACATGTAAGTTACGTTCAGGCTCGCGTTATCACACGCACTCATCTGGGTTCCACCACAGGTCTAACCCTGTAAAATAATGAAAAATGAATGTTCAGGCCCCAGATTTTGGAGATCATATACGCAGACATTCTGGCAGCTTTCATCCGCTGCCGTATGGAATTTTTTCTTGTTAACATCCAATTTGAGTTTTTATGATTTGGTGTGCCTAACATTATTACAGTGCTCACGCCCCTCAATCCCCAGTGATGACAGGTTGCTTAGACGCTGTTAGGGCCGATGATTCTGCTAGCGTGAAATCAAAATGATTTATCATCCAAGAATGGCTCGGGCACATACCATTAAGAAGGATCAGGGGTGGCTTTTTTTTACGGAACACTGAGCTCATGCCAAGCCCACATTGGCCTCCCACAACTCTCATCACTAAGTTGAGGCAGCGCTGCAGTACTCTGCGTCGTTCCATGGCAACATGCCTTGCCATCTCTTGGTGGGCCCTCCAACAGGCTCCCAGGATGCACTACTTCACTGTGTGGGGGGAGGGATGGTGTTTTAGAGAAGCAGATGTAGGCTCCAAGGCTGCCACTTGTGTTTAATATTCCTCTTTTTTTTCCTGCTTCCCAGCGCCTTCAGTGTTTCCTACTTCCTTTCTCTCACTTTCTATCCACTTAACATTCCCCTCGGCCTGTTTGCGCTCCCGCTCTGTCACTCTATCTGTGTATCTCTGTCTGCGTCTGTCTCTGTTTATCTCTTCCTCTGTGTCTTGTCTTGTTTTTCTCATCCTTTGCCGCACTCCTCACCCCTCCTTCTTCCCCTCCTGTGAAATTCGCAAAGGACTTCCTGATCCTGTCCATATCAATCAGTAGTTTCTCCCCGCGGCTCTTGGGACGAGAGGAATGCATTGTGCTCTCTGGAACACCCTTTGTGGCATTATTAATTTATTTTTAGCTCGAGCCCGGGGTGAAGGGGGGTTGGACAGGGGCCTGCGGGTGACTAAGGAGGGTTGCCCCAGTGATTGTGTGTAGGTGCAGTGTGTGTGGAGTATGTGGTTACTGCAGCAGCACAGGTGGCTGGTATAGGTGGGTGTTTGTTGTGGTGTTTGACTACACACTTCTAAAACATTTTTCTTTACCACCAAATGTTGTGGAACATTCCTTTGTAGATTTAGCAACGTCCAGTAATTCATCCACGAATAAGAAGATGTGGCTGAAAATGTTTCTGGTCTGCCACTCTCTGTCTTCGCTACAGATGCCATATTCCTCCGCTTCATAATGCACAGAGTTTGGAAGAGACTGCGTGGCAGTAAAGGAGGAGCTGCCTCATAAATCAAATGAGCGTCTGTACTTTTGACAGCAACAATAGCAGGGGAGGGTTTGATGTTAATGTCATTAACATTCTTGGGTGAAGGTGTTTTTACCCTGTCTCTTAGATGTAAGCCAAGCTCCCGACTTATTTTAAACGCTATAGATGTGCTGCGGTTTCTCAGTGGCGTGTCTCTGTATAGCTGGGAGTTGAATGGAAGTTATTCTGGTCGTCACTCAGCGAGTTGCTTTAGGGAACGTCACTAATCCTCATGCGAGATGTGTCTATGTTAAGTTTTGTGAGGTCAGGAGGCATTCTGGGGTGAACAGTGGGCTCTGGGCTGCTCTGATCCAGGGCTAATACCCACAAAACACGACCTATATCTGACAGGTGGCAGGTGTGACCTCTCCTATGGACTGGCTTCACTCCGCTGACCTCTGCATTCCTGGTTCTCTGGTGCCCAGGGCCCCATACCTTGGTGGCCCATTGCCCAGAGACAGGTCCCTTTTGTGGTGCTTATTAGACCGCCTGGCTAGGTGGGTGAAGAGTTCACCCTTCTTACAAAGCAGGTCTGAGCAGACGAGGGGAGAAGGCAGCTCACTCAGTCAGAGCAAAGCGGTTCCCATAGCAGGTCTTCATTAAGTATCCACGTCTTGATACTTTGTCCCGTGGCTGCTTTTCAAGGACAGAACCTGCTGGTCTATAGTTTATTTTAGGAGGGAATTACTTGTAGCAGAAAGGAAATTATTGGTTAATCATTGGACTACAAAGCTGACAGATTCTGGGGCTACCTACACATGCCTGCTGAATATTATTTATATACTGGTTTGCTTTGAACTGCAAACACAAAGCCAGCTTCATGCATTCGTCTGCTGTGAATCTCCCTGCTTTGCTTTACAGCTTATGCTGCAGACAGGTGAACAGCTCCTCTCAGCTATAACTCCGCAAACAAGACCGCCTCTCCCTCCCTCTTGCTCCTCATTCACTCCTGTTATTCCCCCATTTCAAATGACCATGACTTATTGAGTTTTGGGTCCAGAAGTTGTTGCAAACTTGACTTTGGGGCCTATTATTTTCTTAAGCATGTGCCAACCCTCAAATGACTTGTCTGTGCCAAGAGCTCAGTGAAGCGAGAAGACTCTCGTCTCTGTGTGAGGGAGAGAGATGGTCGGAGAGAGGTGTGGAAAAACAGCTAAGGTGCTGGCTGCTGACTATTAAGACGTTTCCTTCAACAAACAGAGCGGCTATTGATGCGTGTCAAACGCAGTGGACAACTGTGGCACCTGTTACTGAGCATGGGTTTGTGAAAAGTAGCAGACAGGTGTTTTTTGGCAACTTAAATGGGGTCTTTACAGCTGTTAGTGCTCTGATAAGTCACATCTAGAAAAGATTTTCTTACGTCTATGCAACTTTATTAGGCACACAGTGTATATTTATGTCTTATCTGCAGTTTTGTTCACGTCTGTCTCCTCTCTGCATCCTTTGTTCCCTCCCAGCACCCCCAGCTACAACTATGCCCCGAATATGGACAAGCACTGGATCATGCAGTACACAGGCCCCATGAGACCCATTCACATGGAATTCACCAACTTCCTCCATCGGAAGAGGTTACAGACGCTCATGTCTGTGGATGACTCAGTGCAGAAGGCAAGTGTAATTATTAATGGGCTTTTAGGATTTTAACGTCTGGTCAGTCCGCTGTCAATCATCTTATCGTCGCTCATTTTGCTCCCCAGGTTTATGACATGCTAGAGGAAACTGGAGAGCTCGACAACACTTACATCATCTACACAGCAGACCATGGCTACCACATTGGTCAGTTTGGATTGGTCAAGGGCAAGTCCATGCCTTATGACTTTGACATCCGAGTGCCGTTCTTCCTGAGGGGCCCCAACGTAGACCCAGGGGCAGTGTAAGTCCAGAGAGCGGTTCTTTGACTTGACCTGAGAAACAGAGACACATTGTTTGCTGTTTAATATCACCACATGTATTTCAGAAAATTAAGTCAACTTCATGTACATGTGCTTCTTCAGGAACCCTCATCTGGTACTCAACATTGACCTAGCTCCCACGATCCTTCACATCGCTGGGCTGGACACCCCCCCAGACATGGATGGAAAGTCCATCCTTAAGCTGCTGGAACAGGACAGGACTGGCAATAGGTCTGTATGAATCCGTCATGCCATGCCGTAATGGATATTATGTACAATAATTGCACAGTGTGTATGATATGTGCAACAGTCCTATTCATTTGCCATTATTGAGCAAATGCAAATTTCCATGGCCAAAATAATTGCTATTGCTCCAGCTGAGCACGATGTGGGTTCAGGGCAATTTGGTGGATTTTCCTTGGCTGTGGGACTTTTGGCGGAGATCCGCCAAGGTTCCTCTCGTGAAGTTTCCTGTAGAATTTGTTTGTGAGTTGAATCATTTGTTTCCGTAACAGAACCCGCTGTACACTGTCCAATCTGACAACAAAATCATTGTGCCTAAGTAGGCATTTAAAAAAAAAAAAAGCATAAATAGCTATTGTTAATGTATCTGCACTATTGAAGAAACAGTCACAATGGATAAAGTTCCAGGCTAAAAGGAAGAACTTGGTCAATCTATTTAATGCTCAAAGAGCGTTTACACAATTCCTTTGAAGCCACAGCGTCTTGAGTTTGCTGTGATCAACATAATGTTGGCTAGCTGCATACCTGACATACTGTAGCTGATGCTGAGTGCATAGGCCATATGAATTCTATAAACTTTGTGCGTTTTTGTTTTCCCAGATTCAAACCCAACCGGAAACCCAAAGTCTGGAGGGACACATTCCTGGTGGAGCGAGGGTAAACTTAAGTTCTTTATTCCCTTTCCACGCCACAGGCACATCCATGTCATTGCAGAGCATTGTGTGTCGCGCAAACCTGACAAAACATTTCAATGAACCCGAAATGTGCAAGTCTCCATGCACGTTCCCCTTTTCCAGCAACGCAGCCGCTTTTCCCAGTTATTTGTTATCTGACAGACATTTCCTGACCACAGCTGGCTTGGAAGGCAATAGCGGTGGAAGAGGTTGAAATATTCTAAGTTGTTTGGTAAAGCTATAAGCAGCTGGCAAATTATGACAGTTCACGCAAGAGGCGCTGACACATGTGTAACCAGGCCATTTGATCACTTACAAGAAAAACAAGCAGAGTCTTTGTCTTCTAAAGGGCGCTTGTATATATTGAGCACACGATCGGGCCTCTAAACCTGACTTAGCCTGCTGTTGCTGCACTGGAGGAGACAGACGGAAGATACATTTCAGTAACATGGTAGAGCCAGACCTGTGAAAAATAAACAAAGGCTAGCCAGGCTCGGGATGATGTTACCTGAAGAATGGCTAGAGGGCTCACGCTCAATCCACTCACAGGACATGTCACCAGCTCCCCCAGTGTGGAATGCAGCAGCCACAGTGCAGCCAAACGCTCAACTGTTTCCCCCAAGACTGTTTTCTTTGTAGCGCACGCGATCACATACAGTACATGCTCTCTCACAAACCCCGTCAGGTCTTTATTTAACCTCTCGTCTGTTGCCAGATACATGTTGCAGAAAATGATACCTCCAATCTGACAGCTGGCTTTTGTTCACCTAACATGTTAAGCTGTGGTAATGCCAGGGGTACACTGACAGAAACCTGACAACTTGGAGATGAATAATCCCATCAAGCTTGTCTTCGCATGACACAAGTGGCCTGGCAAAAAAAGAAAAGGGGGGGAAAAAAAAGGTTGACATGAAGGAAATAAAGAAAGGAAAGACATCAGGGAATCGGTAGGAAAACGAAGAAGGTGAGAACAGTAATGCTGGTGGAGACCAGATTGTGCTGGCAGCATGTGTGGTGATACTGTATATTACAGTATGTCATGTTCTCCCGTACAGCTGCTGTTTTTCCCCCCGCTATCATTTCCTCACAGTCCCTATTTTTTTCCCCCAAATCGCTGGCTTGGCTCTCCCATCTCCTTTCCACTAATTTGCTCATTTGCCAGCGACTGCGTCAACATCTGGAGACACGTATCCAAGGATATAAAAGAAGCACTAGTTAGCTGTGCTGCACCACACGCAGATCAGTCTCCCGCTGGCTTATGTTTGTGTGACAGAAGAGCTAGCCGCTCTGTGGGCCGCTGTCTATGAAATGAAAAGAGCGTGACCTCTGACCTGTACGGGCTTTAGCTCTTTTAATCCATTCCTCCATTAATCCATGCTGTTTAAAAAAAGCCTGTCTTCTTTTGTGCCTGTCTCTAAATGCTGAGATTAGCCTCCACAGTCCTTTCACTCTGTTACTCTGGCCACATTTGTAGCCGCGCGCACAGTAGCTAATGTTTTTTTCCGTACAGTTCTCTCAGCAGTCATGTGATGCAGCCTGTGATTTAATATCCTCACATGACCTTACAGTACAGTACCGCTGAGCCTGTGAAACGCTGACTGACAGCTGGGGCTGACTGCGTTGTTTGGGAATCGTCGACGCAATGCAGCCATCGGGGAGTGACATCGACAACAACTGTTGGCTCTTTAATCACCCTTGGCTAAAAGCTAGAGACCGCAGCCAAGCCAGTGTGTGAACATTGGCTGTTTTCCCGTGGAAAAAGATGGGTTCGGACACAACACGACAATGGCCCCACTCTTAAAGAGGACAGGTTGTTCTGTGCTTCGTTGCCGCCATCGTTCTGTCTGCCTGTCTGTCGCGAGCAGCCAGGCCATGCTGGCAGAGGGTTAAGGATAGAGAAGGGGGAGAGGGTGGTGGGGGGTTGGCATGGCTCTAATAGACACTCAGCCAGGCCTTGTGGTGGTAGCACAGGAGAAGTGGGCAGGGCAGTTGAACGTGATGCCAAGCCAAGGTCAAACGGCTTGGCCCGGAGCTGAGCACTGGTGTGAGGCTGAGCCTGAGCTCCATGCCCAGACCCTCTGGCACGCCGCAGACACTACATAACTTATCCATTTACTGGCCATGCCCATGAGAAGCGCACAGCACCGTCCGTGACAGAAAGTAAAAAACAGGAAACTCTTAAACTGAATAAAACTTTAATTCAGCTCACATACTTTAATAGTTTAATAGCTTAATACTATATAGACTCTCTGAATAAGGCCTTTCTGTTGATGCCTCCCTCTTAATTCTGTTTATTTGTGTTCTGCAGAAAGATCCTAAGAAAGAAGGATGACTCAGTGAACACTCAGCACACCAACAGCCTTCCCAAGTACAAGAAGGTCAAAGAGACTTGCCAGCAGGCCGAATTCCAGACACCCTGCGAACAGCCTGGACAGGTAAAACAAACACACCCATGTGCACTCTGCACGACTTTGTGAGCAGAAAATGAGCTCCCCTGATATCCACTAAGGAAAGTTTCTTCAGATCTTTTTGAACAGTAATGAGTACCACTCTTGCAGTGACCTCCCTGCTGCCTCTTGAACTATTCCACAGAGCCACAAGTGAAATAGTCATTTAGAGTACATCGCTTGGTTCTTAACTGGACCCCTTTTGCACTGTTTTGCGGCGCATTCATTTGTTGGTACTTCCCTTTCATCTGCGCCCATTAAATCTCTAGCAGACCAACAGCCAAGTGCTACAGTATGTGGCCTTGGAGCACGCAGACCAGAACAATACAAATTGTTACAAGTTTCAGGTAGCGTTAAATGACGGGCAGAGTCACTGAGGGGCTGACTAATACGATCCAGATCCGGCTATGGTCTTATAAATGTGCGTATGTAACAATCGGTTATTAAAAACAGCAACTGAGCAATTTTTAGTTCAGCAATGTGTCGTGAGAATGCATGAATGAGAGTGTGTGTGTGTGTGTGTGTGTGTGTGTGTGTGTGTGTGTGTGCACCTGTAATAGTGCACAAAACATGTAGAACCGGAATCATTTACAGTATACATCATAATGTGTAGCTGCATAGCATGGAAGATAACATTTAACCATAAATGGCCCCTCTGGCATGACTTAGCGTGGCCTCCCAGTGAGCAGACTGAAATCCAATGCAGTGTTTCTTACTAAATTACAGGGGGAATGGTACTTACACACAACAGGCGAGGGCTTTATCTCTCCTCTTCATTTCGTTCTGATCTCCCTTTTGCACAGAGAAGCTTAATAAAGAGCGCAGATCCAACTCACGTCCCTGTCACAGAGCAGGGAAAAAAAAAAAAAATCTTGGCTCAGACTGAAGCATTGTACGGGATCTTCAACGAGGACATTAAACCTCAGACTTGAACCCAATTTAGGTTAGTATGAGAGAAGTTTTGTTTTTGAAAACCCTTAAAAGTTACTGCCTTCTCAAGACCACACGATCCTGCTTCAGACAGACCAGTTTTTTTTTCTGCGAGCACAGCCTCTGTTGTGTTTTTTGTCACAGAGCTGTTGCGGTCCTTTTGGAATCGATCATGTGATAACGGTGAGAGTTTTGTTGTGGGTGCACCAGACTTACTCACCAGGGACATAAAGAAACCTCTGTCGCTCTGTGTTTTTGGGGGTACATGACGAGTGCGAGTGAGTTGCAGCGCTTTGGGTCTTAACTCTTCCCACTTCTCATCCATCTCTGCCGTCGTGCCGCCGCAGTGATACCATTGTGGCTTACAAGCGCACACCGGAGGGAGGGTGAGGAGGGAAGGTTAAAGAAAGACAGAGCCCGTTTTCATCCCTGAGCGACGATACATCTCTCTCTTCCCTCCCTCGCGTTTTGTCTAATGCTGATGTAACAGCTCTGTTGGTCCCATAAGCTCTTCATCACTATGCGCGCCTTCCAGAAGAAACCTGATCTGCCTTATGGCCCTTTGTTTGGACCCTCGTTCCCACACTCGCCACTGATCGTGTGCGCCGCGCTCTGCAGATGTGTCTCTTCACATTTATACGAGACCTAAACGGTGGTACTGCTCGCAGAAATTATCCCCAGCTTTCTTTTCCTACAGGGAATAGATGTTGAGAAAGACACGGAGGATGTAGGCAAGTGCGTGGATATGTATTTACACAATTATGCCGGTGACGCACTTGGCACAGCCATACCCACTGTGAGAGTGATAGGGGTTTCCACTTTATTTTCTAGACACCAGACAGGCCCAATTCATCTCATGTGGTCGTTCTGGTTTATCTTTCCTGCTGCTTTTGGATGCCATTCTTTCCCACAGGCTGAGATTTGCCCGATATGTATGTCACAAGCATGTGTTTCTCAAGGAGCCTCTAAAACCGCAGCAAAACAGAGGCTTTGTCTGAGATTAAGTTTTTTATATTGTTAACATCTATAGCACTTATTAGATATGTCAGAAAATCTGTTCATTGCTAAAGTAACATGTGGAAAATGTAAAAGAAATATAGATCAAGGGCCCTTTGGTTTGTTCTAATTTCTACAAATCTAGACATACAAATTAAGTTAGGAGACAGAAAATCACATAAGGGGCTGTTGTAGCTGCCTGTTTATTTCTGTTTTGTTTTTTTTCCTGCTGCTTTTGACAGAAATGGCATTGTGTGGAGGAAATCACAGGCAAGTGGAGGATACAGAAGTGTAAAGGCGGTTCGAAAGAAGGCTCCAGGAAGAGGGCCCGCAGCCTGAAGCCCCGCAGCAGTTACGACAACAGAGACAGGGGCTGCGACTGCGGGGACGCCGCCTTTAAACCCTCCAGGACGGACCGCCGCAGCCCATCGCCAGCTCTCGTCCGGCCAGCGTGAGTGCCCACATGCCCGCTGCATCTCCATGTAATACTGCATTAGAATATAAATTGATTTCAAGTGAGGGAGGAGTGGATATACACACGTAGGACCAATGTGGTTATTTCAGTTCAGCAGCGGGGGGGAACCTGGCATGGGGCAGACTCGGATTAACATCTAGCTTTTTCTCAGCTCCTAACGTTCTATTGATGCATGTCTCTCAATAGCAGTTGGAAAAGAGAAGTCTGCGAAGGCTCAAGGCTTGATTTCCTGTAATGGATTATTTATGCTCTAAAAGGAGACAGATGCACGGAAAAAGCAAACATCTTGCAACAAGTCCTGCAATTTGTTCTGTGGACGTCGCTTTGCCTGTGTGCGTGCCGTTGGTTTCGAGTAGTTTGATGCCCTCTAGTGTTATTTACAAAACATGCAACTCAAGTATGAACATTAGTAATCCTCCAAGATGCACTCCAGAAATGGCCCAAAATGACACTTGATATTAGAAACAGTCAGAAAAGAATTGATCAGGATCACTTTAAGTCATAAATTTGTAGACTGAAAGCTTTGTTTGGCTCAATTTTTTTTTTCTATAGGTTATCGTCCACGTTTCGTCCACACCCGGCCAGCCAGGTCTCTGTCTGTTGAATTTGAAGGTCAGATATATGACATTGACCTTCAAGCGGATGATCAGTCAGCTGTCCGCCGCCGCGTCATCTCAAAGCGCCACTACAGCCCGGAGGACCCAGAGTTTGATTTGGGCACAGATGACGGTTCGGAGGAAATGTTGGCGGACGATACCAATGCCGTTGGATACCCAAACTCTGTGAAAGTTACTCACAAGTAAGAAAGCATCCTCCCGTTAATGACTTCACTTCTCACTCTGTCAAAAGAGCGGCGTCTGACCGGCGTTTTCGTCCATTCCAGGTGTTTTATCTTGATGAATGACAGTGTCCACTGTGAAAGAGAAATCTACCAGTCCTCCAGAGCCTGGAAAGACCATAAGAGCTATGTGGACCAGGAGGTGAGTGTAGCGAGGGAACCATGAGCCCGCCAGTGATGCCGACCGTGATTCTGCATACTAGATCAAAGATGACTGACCGTTTTGGTTTCGTGGTTAATTCCAGATTGAAGCACTTCAAGACAAAATCAAAAACCTCCGGGAAGTGAGAGGCCACCTGAAGAGGACGCGACCAGACGAGTGCGACTGTGGAAAGAAGAGGTTAGTCGTTTAAATCTCACCTCCAAAATACGTTTTCTCTGTTTGAAAGTGTTTGTTTGTCTCTGTTTGAATGTTTTTGAGTCATCTGTATAACTTGTTTAAGGCCGGATGCGAAACCCTACGGGAGTCCACGCCTGAAAAAAAACAACAAAAAAAGTGTTCTGTCTGGTCCTTAGTCTCTCTTCTCTGTTTATAAAACCAGCTATTATAACAAAGGAGACAGAAACAAGGCAGAGAGATTGAAGAACAGGAAAGATCAACTCCATCCGTTTAAGTGAGTTTCTCTTCCCCTTTAATTATGGGTTTGTCCCCATTTAGTGTCACCCCATAACTTATTAATTAATACTGACCATGGCTTATAACTTGCATAAGAAAATGTTGCATAATATGATGTTGTATAACTGTGCATTGCTGTCATATCTGCATGGTCACTGCATGTTAGCTTTAAACATAAAGTTCACCTTCATTTAACGTTGTAGTTCCCATGTGAGTGGT
Organism: Nibea albiflora; assembly: GCA_014281875.1. Taxonomy (NCBI): domain Eukaryota; kingdom Metazoa; phylum Chordata; class Actinopteri; family Sciaenidae; genus Nibea; species Nibea albiflora. The sequence goes on along the minus strand of CM024805.1, from coordinate 11,851,199 downwards.
TCAGCATGTGTGTGTGTGTGTGTGTGTGTTTTGTACATGTACTGTGATGACTGTGGTCCTAAAAACGAAGTGGGTTTTTAAAAGGAGCATGTTATGTGGACAGTTTCATTCAGTATTTTTGGTCCCTGGGTTGAGCTTAAATGACAAAGCAGATGTATGGCTATTTTATGTGTGTGTGTCTGGAAGTGATTGAGTCGCATGGAAAGATAGAATGACTCAACAGAGAAGGAAATCAGTCAATCCCTCAAACACAGTGATCAACTTGCACCGGGACACATTGGGAACAGATTGTGCCAATACGAAGCAGCTGGGTTTTTTTTTTTTCCCGCCGTGCCTGTTCTGCGTTCTCGCAAGGGAGGAAGAGGGGGACAGTGGCTAGAATGTCATCCCGGAGAAAATTGGACATAGCGAGAGCTTAAACATGAAAGTAAACAGACTGTCACATCCTGGCATCGGCGGTGCCTTCTGGAAGTCCCCCTCCGGATCTTCCACCACTGCGGTTACTGGCATTAGAGAGGGCAGGGGCTGATGTCATCGCTGCATCGCGCTTTTTCTTCTTCTTCTTCTTCTTCTAATTCTCTCGCGTTTCTGCCCGCCAGGGAGGCTGCGCAGGAATTGGACAGCAGGGCCCAGTTGTACAACGAGATTCGGAGGAGGAAGAAGGAAAGGAAGGAGAAGAAGCGGCAGAGGAAAGGAGACGACTGCAGCCTGCCCGGCCTCACTTGCTTCACGCACAACAATGATCACTGGCAGACCGCTCCCCTGTGGTCGCGTATGTATATTGACTTAAAGCTCCCCACTTGTAAACTCTGCTTGTTGGCGGCTGCGGTAAAACTAACTGCAACAAATCTTGATCACTGTCCAGTGGGCGGATTCTGTGCGTGCACCAGCTCCAACAACAACACCTACTGGTGCCTGAGAACCATCAACGAGACCCACAACACGCTGTTCTGCGAGTTCTCAACCGGCTTCCTGGAGTACTTTGACCTCAACAGTGACCCCTACCAGGTGAGTGAGCGTTTGCTGGAGATGGGCAAACATACATAAATCAGATTTATTTTGTGTGTGTGTGTGCGGATTGTTAAAGTTCCGTTTGTTTTACCCACGCAGCTGACCAACGCGGTATATGCGGTCGATCGGGAGGTGCTGAACTCTCTCCACGCCCAGCTGATGGAGATGAGGAGTTGCCAAGGTTACAAGCAGTGTAACCCTCGCCCCAAAGGATTGGATGCAGGTAAAAACGCTTATTCTGTGCCCGCTTCTTGTTCTGCTTAACCTAAAGAGTGTCACACTGGGTGTAGTGGTAGTCGTGATGACTGAAACAGATTTTACACACGGAAGAATTAGAGTGAAGCGAACAGATAACTAAATTTGACTTAGTTTGATGCTGGAATATTAATATGAGTGAGTGTATAATGTGATCATACATCATATATTTCAGTCTAGTCTTTTGGTGTGTTTTGAATCTGTTTCGGTCTCAGTGGTGTGTGTGTGTGTGTGCGTGCGTGTGTGCACATATCTGCATGCTGCATGTGTTTGGGGAACGATCCACTCAGTGACATTTCAGGTGGAGGTCAAGGAATCATCACCGAGTCTTGTGTGTCCTTATGTTAATGTGTTTAATGTGTTTTTTTTTTCCTGATGACACACACACACATACACAAACACTTCTCCTTCTCAACCCAGGACCTTCCACTTCTTGAATAAACACTCACATAGTGTGTGTTACAATAAAAATAAGTCCGTGTTAGAGCTCTGGCCACCGTCCCCTTTGTGAGTCACCAAGTGTTAGAGACATTATTTGGAGGATGCTGTCGTCACAGCAATTAAAGGCTGTCATTTTATGTGAGCCCCGTCACACGCCGCCGCTATAATCAGCCACAATATGTTTTTTTACTACTACCACGCGGTCCAAGCATCCTCGCAGAGCAGGCATCCCAGCGATGGAGGTGCTTAATAACTAATACCGCAACGGCCAAAGCCTGCGAGGTTCGTGTGTGGCATGAACTGGCCGCGTTGTTTATGTCCCGAGGATAAAAACTTAATGTCTGTAATTACCAGCTGGAGAGTGGAGCGCCGGGGCGGCCAAGCTGCTCTGAGAAAACTGATTGTGTTTCAGTGCTGGCATGCCGGACTTGTCAGAAGCATGCCAACGCATGTCACATAGCAGCCTAAAATCTCTTACTTGTACTGGCTGCCCCCCTCGCGCGGGTACGACGCCAACGCCGTGAACCGACGAAAATTGCTGTTGTGGTTACACCGAGTGATGTTTTTGTTGGAGGGATGGATTATTTAAAAAAAAACGGCGAGATGGATCTAGCAGTTAACTCGCATCTATTTACGGAGTTGTGACCTAACTTTCGCGATCACCTGACTGGATATGTAACCTCGCGCGTGTGTGTGTGTGTGTGTTTTGCTTTGAAGGGGAAACCCGGTTGAAACGCTCACGAACCACTCTTTTCTGATCGGTCCTCATCTCTCCATCCAGCCCGATCACGCGGCCTCTCACATCCTCCCTCCCCGTCTCCTCCTCCGTTCCTCCCTTCCTCACTCTGATCATCCCAATAATCGCATTTCTCCATAGGGACGTAGCAGCCGTGCATGAAGAAGTCCTCAGTGTGAATGATCTATTTCTCTCCCTCCCACATCTCCTTGAATCAAAGCATTAACAACCGATTGCTTTTATTTTTCTGATCAGGAGGTAAAGATGGAGGAAGCTATGAGCCACACAGGTATCCACCAATTTTTGTTTCTCTTCAGTGGCTTTTTCTTTAACACCTGCATGGGCCGAAATTGCCTCATTCCCACTAATACATCCATACATTGGAGTGCTGGCGCTTAATCTGTGGCTGCATGCTGGGGACACGCTAACAAATCATAACATGATTTATTTATTTTGTTGTTGTTGCTGTTGCTGTTGTTGTTCTCTCATTAAAAGCAGCTTCATTTGTTGTCGTCACCTCTGCGCGCACCATCTGCCTTCACTTTTATCTGCTGTGTAACAGTCTGCAGCTCTTACCAGATATCCTCTGCCGCATATTTTCACACCTTTCGCTTCGAGCGTGCAACATTTCACGCAAGGTTGTTTGAAATCTCAGACTCAGAAGTTGATCCTTTTTTTTTTTACGTTAGCATGGCTAAAATAATACAGAATTAAGAAGTCACAGTAGGGAGATGCTGAATTATGTGCTTCTACTTGAGACCCACCCAAGCATCCAGTGCATGTGAATGCCAATGCATGATACTGTGACCATCCACCCCCCCCCACCTTCATGCATCACATTCTACATGAAAGCTCTAAAGGAGGAGTTTGACATTTTGGGGGAAATGAGCTTATTTGCTTTCTTGCCTGACAGTCAGCTGAGAAGATGAACGCCACTCTCATGTCCACACGCCGAGTATGAAGCTTTAGCCAGCAGCTGGTTAGCTTAGCCTGGCACTGTCCAATCGGCTAGGCTAAGTGAGCTCAGCGCTAACCCGGCTGTGGCTTCATACTTGCCCGACAGAGATCGGTTTTCTCATCTCACTCTCGGGAAGAAAGGGAAAGGCTTCTCCGAAATGTGGAACTGCTCCTTTAAAAAAATCATCCTCCATGTTCATGTCAGCCGTCAGCACCTTAGCGTAACATGACATCCAGACACCTCTCATTTCGCTCATGGCCATTAGCTTCGTGGTAGAGTGGACACTTGAGTTGCCGCGACCTCTCTGTCCTCCCACTGACCTCTGACCTTTTTGACCTGTGTTTCTGGCACCTGCTTACCAGGCAACAGCAGCATCGAAAGTGGTCAAAGAGGAGACCGAGCCTCTCCTTCCTGTGAGTCCCCCCCACCCCCCCCACCCCGAAGTCTACATCCAAAAGAACACATCTGCATTCTCTAGCTGCAGTAGTTACAAGAAATGCTGATCTCACAGAAAGGGAAGCCAACCTTTAAAGCGGCACTGATGCTTCTTTTCTCTCAATTTGTACTCGCAGACGTCAAACTGAGCCCAGCTCTGATTTAGCCTTTCGCTGCATCTTTTTTTTTTTTTCTTCTGGGGATACATCAATCAGCTGCAAGCTCGTCTTCTGATTTTTTTTTTTGTTCCCCCCCTCTCTTGAGCCTCTTCTTGTTTTGTTGATCACCTTTTTGTTTCCTCTGCTGTTCTCAGTTCTTTTATTCCAGGTTGCCTGACTTTGCATTTCCACCCAGTCCAGGCCTATCATTGACTCTACCATTCCGTTTTTTTTTTCTTGTGCAGCTCAGTATGTTAGTCTGTTACGACGGATCATTAAATATATCATTTTTTTTTCTTTTCAGTCTGTCTTTCTACTGTGAATTTCTAAGGCAGCATGTGTTTTGCACTACTCATGGCTTGAGCTTAGCGTGGGTGCTGTGTCGATCTAGTTTATCTAATGCTGCTTTGAAGTGCGTGTGTGAGTTTGTTTGTTTGTGTGTGTGTGTGTGTGTGTGTGTTGTGTGGGGCCTCAGACCCCATGGAGCTGGCTGCATTAGTGAGAGCCGGAGGCTGGGCATGACTGCATGGTGTCTGAGCAAACTTGAAAAGAGCCCCCTGTTCTTTGTCCTCCGGATCCTTACAGTCTTCTGTTTCTTTGTTTTTGGCAGCACACAGCCAATATGGGACGGACGACAGGGTTAAACTCCCCAACTTGACAGATGAGGAGGTGAACTGGCAGGGACTGGAGGATCTGTATAGCATAAACGAAAGCCTTTATGAATGTAGGCCTGACTACAGCCCCAGCCCAGACAACTGGGCCAACTTCCAGAAGGATGTAGATAATATATTTGCACTGCGACACGTTTTAAACAAATTCAACCGAACCCATCAGCTTGACGACTCCACCCTGCCAGAGCTGGGCTCCGGGGCCGGGGGTGGAGGCTTTGAAGAGGGCAGCGGAGAAGAGTTGGCCTCGGTTGGCGCCGTCCAGCCGGGCCTGGCCACAGAGGCTCGCCTCACCACCCCCGCCCCCAGCAAAACGCCATCGGCACCACCCACGGCCAAGCCCACACTGGAACGGAAACCGGAATCTGTTGTCAACGACCTTCCCGAGAAGAGGCTCGCAGACAGACCTGGGGGGTCACCGGTGACGGTTCCGTCATCATCACCATCATCATCATCATCATTGTCAGGTCCAAGAGGAGAGGGGTTAATCTTTCAGAGCGACCTGTGGACGCAGCAGCAGGAGGAGATGGAAGGGGACATATTCAGCGGGAACGGACTGACGGAACTGGAAACACGACACGGCAGCCTGCTGCGTACTCACAACAGCCTGGAGGCTCAGCTGGAGCCTGGCCTGGGCCACGGAGAGGAGAGCAGCCCTCAGGGTCTCGGCCTGGGCCTGGACCTCGAAGAAGAGGAGGACATATTCCAGGCCCAAGGCTACCTCCCTTTCTCCCCGCGGACACTGAGGCCCAAGGTGCAGGCCAGCACCACCGGGAGCCCCCCCACCACAGAGACTAGCACCCCACAGAGTGTCGGGTTGGTACTACAGGTGCTGCCTCAGTCGACCCTGCCCCTCACCTTGGACTACGAGGGCAGCGGCTCTCCCTCCAATCAGACCCTCTGAGGCAGACGCATGAGCCGGCCTGCCAGCCAACGAGCTGCTGGTCGCCATAGAGACACAGAGACAGCGATTGGGAGATGAGCTCGCCAAGAGAAATGGCGAGTGATGCCACCTCAGTCAGTCAGAGTTGTATAATGAGTATTAAAGTTATTGTTTATTTTTTTACAGGTGCCTACATTTATTAGTAAACAGTGTTATTTTTTTTTGTTTTGTTTTTATTTTTCAAATATATATTTAGAGAAAAAGCCTTAATGCAGCTAAACCTGTTGGGATTAAAAAATGATTAATTCCATAACACCATTGATGTTTTTAATATATGTTTTTATGAAAAACGAGTGAGTGGTGAAACCATTTCAACATCTGAATGAGTAGCTAGCTTTAGTCAGCTCTAGGTACGCTCCAGTCTTTAAAGAATCTACGAATCACCGGACGCTTCATCTGAACAGTAAATACATAACACCGGCAACGTTTGACCCCAAATGCACTTCTGATCTTTTCCAAAAATCTGTTTCAATCAGATTTTATGAAATTATCACTACTGATGACTCTCAGTTCGGTTTTAGAACCAACATAAACACACAAATTATTTTTAAATGAGCTCTCTGGGATTATTTTTCCCTCCTCGCCGCGTGTCGGTAATGATATCAGACAGTTTAGACAATCATGGGACAGTTGAACAGCTGACGTCATCCGAGTCATCCTGCTGCAGCGAAACACATCTGATACTCTAACGCTCACCATTTCCTGATTAGTTGCACCGCCGCACCAGCTCGGACTTTATTTAGAGCACGAGTAAAAGTTTCCTTTTAATAATCACGAGTAAACACGCGACCACCGGGGGTTGGAAAATGTTCTTGGTGTAACTTTTTTTTTTTTCTTTTGGAAAGGTCACAGATTAATCATGTGGTGTACGACGTAGTGCTTTGATAATCCACAATTCATTTTGAATGTAACTGTATGCTCCCCTTAAAACTGGTTAGGATGTAGTCAGTTAAGACACTCCGCAGCGTGGCCTGAAGCTGAATATTTCAGGGCCACTGAGGGCAAAATGTTGAACCTTTCTGCCAGGAGTTCATCCCTGCTGTTGTAAGTGTCGGTGCTTCCAAGATGTTAGAAAAACCGGTTCTGCAAAAAACCCGATGCTGTCCTCTTTCTTACTTGACGGTGTGTGTGTAGAAGTGTTCGAACAAGTCTGGTTTCTGGAAAGCCATGAAGCTGTTAAGAAAAATAAACTCTTTCAACCATCCCGGTGATGCTTCAGCCTCCAGTGTTGTCTGTAAATGATCACAATCAAGCCAAGTCGATTTTTCCATCTTTTAATGACAAATATCAAGTATTCAAGGCATTTGTAAACCAAGTGTTCACAAACATCAATTAGTCTTTTTGCTCCCGAGGAACAAAATCATTAAGAGCTCGACTTTCAGAATACAGCTTCTGTTCTGTCCGGGTAATTCACTTTCAGTTCAAATACCATGAAAGGAAAATGTCTTAAAGCAACTCTACAACCTGAAGTCATCGTCCAGGCGTTTGAACAGCAACCCCCCCCCCCCCCGCACGTTTACTGCGCGTGACGGATCTGCGTGGCACCGCTGCATGATTCTCCACCCGCCCCTGCAAAGAGCGCGCCTCGCTCGGCCATGTTCATTTGGTATTTCAATAGCGAGAAATGTTTTAACTGTGAGATGACCGGGCGAGGAACACGTTCCGCATTCCCTTCATGACACCGCAGAGCACTAGCGGAAGGGGTGGAGAATCATTACAGGTGGAGATAACGGCATCCTGGGTAGCAGAATTTAAATTAAGTCAGTCAATTACGTAGTCCCCTTAACGAAAAAAAAAAAAAGTACATTGCAATACCCCACCTCACATGTAAAGCGAACTCAACCTTTCCCATGTGAATAATACTGTTCAGGCACCGCGACACAAATCCACCAGTTTTGTTTGGTTTTTTTTTTTTGTTCTTTTTAAATGTAGCTTTAATCTTATTTTTTGTTCTTTTTAAAACTATGTCATGGGTTAGTTCATAAATATGCTTCTAACTATGTGTGAGCTCGATAATACGCTTCATTTGCTTTGTCAGTATTTACACGATGATCACTTATGAGTATGCGATTTGAGGTACTAAGTCACGATACTAAAATTAGTCACCGCCGGTAGCGCTTGATAATCTTCACCTGGCAGAACACCGACCAATCTTGGCCAAAAATGTTAACTTTTAAAAATGTATTCACTGCAGCAGATTCTCCGTTCCTTTGCAAACTTTTGTGAAAGATCATTTTCCTGTATCAGACAACAGAAGCAGGACAGGAGACGAGAGAGAGAGAGAGAGAGAGAGGGACGAAGGGGCATGACATGCAACAAAGGTCGTTGCCAAGGCCATGCAGCATGCTCAGTAACCATTCAGCTACCAAGGTGCTCCCCTTTTAAACAAACGAAGTGATCAGAATATAAAATACAATAACTTCATTATCAGACTTCTCTTATATCCCGCCGCCCTCCTCCGAAAAGAAAAGAAAAATACTCCGAAAAACGTGTTTTTTTCCGAAACGTGTGCCACAGATTTGACTTTGTGTATGCAGCCAATAAATCTGATGAAGGAGCAAAGCTTCATATATTTAATTATTTATTCATTTTTAAACACAAATCTTTGCCATCTTAGCACCTCTAATATCCTAATACTCTCAAACACGACCTGCCCTTAATGAAAGGAAGGCAGATCCGTAAAATATCATGAGCCTAAAAAAAAAAAAAGGTAAAAGAAAATTAGACACTTCTATTAAAACAGGTAAGGCTCATGCGAAGCAACATGCCTCCGTTGGTTCAGACACGTTGGACTTCAAACGAGCAGATAGATTTATTTATTTATTTATTTTTTAAATCTTGTCACGTGACCCCGCGGCCATAAATACACGTGAAGAGACGGGCAGGTCATCTTTGGGAGACTGGAGAGCGTGAATTCAGTGCAGTGATCAAGTTTAATAATTAACCTTTTAACCAAGAGTGTCGTAGTACAGTAGGTCTGACAAAACGGCAACATTCACTGGCCTTCGCACAATCATCTCTCTGTCCACTAGAGGGCCCCACTCCCTCCCTCCCCCCAAAACACCCAGGAACCACTGAATACTCAGATTACTCTTGCTGATAAAAGGAGGTTCACTGTTTTACATGCTTGCCGCACTACTTCTTTTTTTTTATCTTCTTCTTCTTTAAAGCCTAGACTACTATAACTACTATGTACATCTGATGGCCAATAGAATGGAGAAGCCATTACAATGCAGAGCCGAAGTGATGCGTCCTTTAGTGTTGCTGATTGTTGCGACGGACTGGATACAAATCATTCGACTTGGCGTTTCAAAATGGATCACAATTTTTGTTGAGGAAAACGGCAGCTTCGCCGCATTTCCTCGAATCTCCATCGCGGTTTTCCAGTGTCGAGTTAAAAAAGGAAGAAAAAAAAATCACATCTTTCGGACACAGTAGCTTCAGCACGCGGTCACAGAGATGAGATTATTCCTGTCTCCTGTGTGGCCTTCTTATTACACACGGTCATAAAGGTAAGCGTGGCGTGTTAGGAAATCTAGATTTCTTGCTCGCTGGCGAGACAGTAAAACGATGCCGTCAGTGTTAAATCGGCTTGAAGCTACATGATTGCCTTGCCACAGCGAGAAAAAAACGTCCACTGGGCGACGCAACGGCTCGAGCTCAATGACTCGACTGTTCCCGAACACAAAAGCCGAGGAGCGGGGAGGGAGGGAGGACAATGAAGCAGAATGTTGTCGCTCGGCTGACAGGACAGTGACTGGCTTCATCAGTAGCTAGCGTTCACCCTGGTAGCTAGCTTTGTTATGCTGGACTGGCCGAGGCAGCCTGAGAGGCACTGTTACAAAAAAAGGAATTTAAAACAAAGAAAGAGGATTTAAAAAAACAAAATCCCACTTTTGTGAAGATGCAAACGACACATGTTAACCAGACAAGAGAACGGGGGGTGTTGAGTGGACAGATTGCTGATATGTTCACAGCTCAGACTGTGAGAAAAGGCGGGGGAATCATGAATGAGCCGACGACAGCGCGGTTTGGATCGAGCGGGGAAGGAGAACGAGGTACGACTGGAGGACACGGAGGGAGCTGTACAGTGCTGAGGAGCTGTACGCAGGATCTTGCATAGTACAGGTTTGTCAGTTGTGCTTTAGATGCTGTGTCGACGATGACGCGTCCGTCTGGACAGAGAGTTTAATGCCCTGCTCTTTAACAGTAGCACCAGGTGATGTCTTTTTACATCGTCCCCGACCTTGTCGCTGGAGGTCCGACCTTCTTGCGCGGATGCTGTGTGTGGCTGCAGCTGATGATGATATGCTCGGAATAAAAAGTAACATCTCCGTGTTATTAGAAACAATGAGCAGCCCTTTTAAAAAGTGTGAGGGGCGCACCCCGTGTCTCTGCCCGTCAGCCCTGCAGCAGCTGTGGAACCCCGCGGCGGTGTCCGGTGGGTGTAAAGCAGACACCGTGTGGTGCAGAAACACAGACAGGAAGGCACATGTCACGATGAACCCCCTCCCCACCGCCCACCCACCTACCCACGGAGGGAGGTCTGTCGTGCTCTCAGACATGGGCGGAGCCTATGTGGTGATGCGGCAACAGGATAGGCGGGGTTATTGCTTTGAGGCCGTTGCCGGGGCAGCTGAGGCTGCTGTGGCCGCGGTTGAGCAGCAGCGCGGCGGGCGGGTCGGGCCGGGCCGGGATGAACACCGGGCAGGAGCGGGTGCGCGCGTGGCTTTTGTGGCCGCCGGCGTGGCAGATGAGCTCGCTGACGGTGCCCAGCGGAGGCAGGTGCTGGCGCCAGCGCTCGGCTCGCTCCTCCTTGTGCTTGATCGAGTACCACGTGAGGAAGATGAAGATGAAGCCGACGAACTTGAGGCTGGCGGCCAGGCCGAAGTAGACGAAGCGGAACGAGGTGACGTCGTACTCCCAGCACGAGCCGTGGACGCCGCAGTCCTGCTGCCACAGCATGCAGGTGGTGTCGATCACAGCACCGAAGTAGATGGGCGTGGGGATGTAGGCTGAGGGAGCAGAGAGGTGACGTGATTAATAATTCATTAATACACTGAAAATTATGAAAAGTTCACCTTGTCTGCCAATGCGTACAGTATAATCTGTGTGTATAACACAGATTCTTTTTACATATACGTGATACACAGTGTGAATCAGTATGTCATGGAACTGGGAAACACTTGACTGTGTAATTGTCTTGCAGCGCCGTCATTCCGCCACTTGGTGGCACCGTTTCATGCAGATCCGAAGCCGCTTTGACACCCTGGTGCACAACAAAGTGGACAAAATAACGGAAACACCTTTCAAAATAACGAATCCACCGCTTTTGCTCTCCGGCATCGCCCTGGACACGAAAAGAAAAACGCGAGCATCTCCGCGGGCGTAAAACGCAAGCTGCCGTACAGAACGGCATAATCAACCGATGGCCGACTGTATGACCTCGCAGATACAGACGCGCTCCTGCCCCAGCGCGCGTCTTGAGATGGTTTAAGAGAAGTTATGTGACAGCTTTATGTTTCGCACGGCCATACCGCAGCACATCGGAGGCATGTTAGGGCAGTGCTCGCTAAACCAACCCCCGAGGGCTTTTCTGCACAGGAGTTCACGGAGGTCCACTACGCCGCTGCATCCAACGCTCTCTTTAAAATTGTAGGGTGTTAAGCAAAGACGAGAGAGAGCGTATTAGAGCATTAGAAAAATGGATTACAGACCAGCTGGAAAAGCCTTCGACAGTAAAAATGAGATGAGACGTGACTGAAGATCTTTGAACCTTTAACATCTGCCCTAATAGACACAATAGAAAAATGATGTTTCTATTCGCAGGGATGACTCTAATATGTTTACCATTCATCATAGTGTAAATATTCAAGAGCTTACCAAGAGTTCGGAGCAAGACGAACTGCATGCCAAGAGCAAAAGGCCTCTCCTGTTCATCAACAGACCTGAGAGAGAGAAAACATCATGTGTGTGATACAGATTGACTGTGCGCATCCAAATAAAAGGATGTTCGCCAGCTGGGGAGGATCAATCAAACTCTGCATGGTCCGCTTACCTGAGCGTGACGATGATGGCAGAGGGCTGGGCACAGGCGGTGATGAGAGTGACGATGAAGAGGAAGATGAGGAAAGGAATGAGGGTGTTGCAGGTGCGGTCGCACTTGCCCGACACGGCGTAGCCGTTCTCGTTCAGGTAGGTTTTGACGATGACCAGCTGGAGCTGGTTGACCTGCCCGCCGGAGGACGGGGTGATGACCTGCCTGCTCTGCACGCAGCCGCAGTCGGTGTAGTTCCTGATCTGTAGCCAGAGACAAGCGGAGTAAATCACACGATCCACTCTCTTTTTAAAAAAGGGACTCAAATTTAAAAAAGGTAATCCTGTTAAAATCGCAGCTACGTTAACAAATCTAACGTGAATTCAGACACACACACATACACACAGAGACAGACTGGGTGGCACCAGCGATGTAATCAGTGATCTGGATAAAGAATTTGGACATTTCCTTTCCTCGTGTCGTAATAATTTCCTATCTGACATTGTTGTGGAGCCTGACACTTCCCGTGCTTTCAGGAGGGTGGGTGTGTGTTCAGAGGACAGGTCTTTGTGTATTCAGCATGATTAATGTGTCCTTGAGCAAAGTTCTCTGAAATCATTCCCATCAATCCTTTTTATTGTACTTGATGTAGAAATGGCTACATAGCAATTATTTCTTAGGAAATTAGACGGGGAAAACTGTGAAGCCGGGAGTGTAGCAATTGTGTGTGTGTGTGTGTGTGTGTGTGTGTGTGTGTGTGTGTGTGTGTGTGTGTGTGTGTGTGTGTGTGTGTGTGTGTGTGTGTGTGTGTGTGTGTGTGTGTGTGTGTTCACCCCGGTGCTGTCATTGCCCACGGTGCTGCATCCAGCCAGGCAGGGGTTGAAGTAGGTGATGCCATCGGAGCCGCAGACCGGAGCGTACTCGTGGATCCTGCAGCCGCAGTTTACGTTGCAGCTGCCCGTCAGGTTCCTGTGGGTCATCGTCAGGGTCGGACTGCAGACAAAAAAGGAAACATTTGTTAGGAACCAGAGGGACCCGTCATGTCCATCGGCTACCGTGTAACTGAGCGCTGAAGCCTGGATTCTCAGCGCCGTTTCTTTGTGGTCTGTAAGCAGTCGGCCACTTGTCTCTCCCGGGTCTTCGTTTCATTTCTACGTGCTTCTTTGTAACTCCTGTCTTCCTAGCCTTTCAAAAAAATCATAATCGGGGACGTTCAAAAGCATTGACGAGGCTCTTTTGCTTTTTTTTAAGTTGGTGCATTTTCGCAAGTAATGCTGTGTCAGCGAGGGGCCCGGCGGCAGGGGACTTGGCCATTTAACTATCTGTAGGGGCGTTTATTAATTTTCTACATGTTCATTTATTCAGGTTAGTGTCAGTGCCCTGCTGGGATGGCAGCACCGCGTTTAGCTGCAGCGGAATTGAAAGCAAATTCATGGCGCTGCGTGTCACATTTTTAAAGCGTGTTTCCCATCAAACCGAGGGGCTTCCGGCTGCAAAGAGGATAATACGTCTTGCGCCCAATCTCCTTCCCTTCATGGCACCACTCCATATTATTTCACAGTAGAATGAATGTCTGTTTAGGGCAGCGAACTCAACAGTAAAACAGAGTGTGTCTGATAGGAAGCAAAGAGGCAGCCACCCTCCTCGACAATGTTTACTCGGACTTTGTGTCTCAATATTAATCTTCTGCGCAGAATCCTTTTAATTAGCTTTAATCTAGCCCTCCGCCGGTCTGTGTGATGTGTGATATGATAGGAGGACGGAGACGAGGGGCTGGAGGAAGCGACACCTCCGGCGGCTCGATAGGCAGTGTGGGAACGGTCGCTGTAAGCCAAACAGGACTTTGGCTCCGTCTGAACCGGGAGCAGTGAAGCGAGTCCTGGGTTTTTTCTGGGAGGCTTTGCTGCGAGCCCTGCGGAACAGCCGGGGACGAGCACTAACAACACAGCAGCCTGGGAGTGACGCTGACACACACACACACACAAAACCAACACTGACAGGACATCTCTTTCTGAAAGTCTGGATTCTGATCATATTTTTTTATGATTATTTGCATGACATTGCACATTAAAAACTGCCAACCGGGAAAATGATTCTTCTTCTTTTTTTACTTTGGTGAATCATTTTCGAGCCATGCTCAGCCTCGTTTTCATACTGCTTATAAGACGGGAAGCAAATTTGGGCCTGTCCTGACATAACAGTGTCACATTCCAGACACTGTGTGTGAGAGAGTGTGTGTGTGTGTGTGTTGTGTGTGTGTGCATAAACAGGCCCGGATGAGCCCTGCTGAAGGCGTAAGCTCACTGCGCTGATTGCAAATGTCCTTTTTTTTTTTTTTTACCCCCAAAACTAAAACCTCCAGCCTTCGCTGAACCCTCCAGATGTTGTGTCGCTGCATAAACCCCGAATGGAGAGCCAAAGCGAGCTGAGTGGCTTAATGTGGTTTGGCGCCGCAGACGCGGGAACAGGGAGGATGATGGGAAACTTTGCTGCTTAATGAACACTTCTGCAGGTATCGCATAACATGACGTGCCTAAAAAGTCTTTTTTTTTGTCTCCACCTATGTCTAGACTGGTGTGTGAGTACAGACAGAGTGGCACAAAGGGTGGGCTTGGACTCCACATTCCTCATGAGGGTGCTAGCAGTGACTAGTGACCGGCGCTGTTCATAATGAGGAGCCCCCGCCAGCTCACGGGTCTTGCTGACCTCTCTATAAACACCGGCTTAAACAAAGGCCGCAGTTATTAATGGGTCAGCTATGGGGCTTTAAAGGCCACTGGGACTATTTGGCCAATAATCTCTTTGATTAACGTAGTTATGTGAAAAGTACATTTCACAGAGGTTCAGCAGTTTCACCTCTGTGTGTCTGACGGCGAGATGGTGCCGTCAGCTGGCCCAACTCCACGGCGTCCGCTTGGAGCGAGGAAGGATATCAGTGCGGTAGGTGTGCGACACGTCTGCGGCGCATCGTCCAAGGTGACCCCGTGCATGGCGCTCATGAACGGACGCGAGCGCGCGTATTTGCCATCCGCAGGGCCCGACACATGGGATGACTGTTTGTTAGCTCTGCAGCTCTGGCTGCCGATGTGGTGTCGAGCGGCGGCTTCAGAAATAGAGGTGGCAGAGTGATTCACTGGTGCCACGAGAGCAGATGCCAGCGTCGCTAATTAGTCATTCGCACGCCACAACACATGAGGACTGACGGGAGCGGTGACAGCGTCCAAGGCCCGCTAAACCTCCGCTGGGAGTTGTAGATCCTCAGATCATTTTATGTGCAGACTAAGGTTTTTTTTTTTTAAGAATGAGTACTTTAGACACAAATGTATACCTGGCTCCCAGGAACAACATCTCGTTGATTCATTTTGTATACAGTCACGGAAAAAAGGAGCTTATGAAGCAAAAAGCAGGCAGAGAATCCTTACCCGGTGGTGTAAGGTATGTTGATGCCTCCCAAATTGATGCTCTCACAGCCCACTATGAAGAGCGTGGAGAAGCAGAGCAGGGACACCCCGCTGCAGATCATGGCGAGCTTGGCCGACTCCCTTGCGCCGAGCTTCAGCTTCTTGATGATGTAGCCCCCGAGCACGATGCCCACCCCGGCGCTGGGTACGATGATCACGCCTGTGTGAGAGAGAGGGAGAGAGAGATCGGGGAAAAGAAAGAGCAGGTGAGATGAGGGGAAAACTTCACGTGTTTGCACGGAAATAGAAGCCGCTAATTTGTGTCGTGAGGAAACGTCAACGCTGAATGAATTACTGTAAAGTATGACTGAACGCAGTGAGAATGGGATCTACGGTATCTTCATCTAACCCCCCCCCCCTAACATAACCGTGTGAAAACGTCACACTCTTATAGGAACGAGGTCTTGTTGGACGCTTTCAGTCTGTTAAACTAAGAATAAATAACTTCCAAAAGGAACTCAGAAAAAGGCTTTGGTGCATCAATGTGACCAGGCTACGCTGCAGGCTACCCGTGAGTCATGTCAGGCTGCGGCACGTGCTCCCGGTCCACTTGAGCTAGTCTAATTGACAGCGTGAGGAAAGGCAAAGCTGCACATGGCAAGCCCAGCCACAGGCGCACGCGCCGGGTAACGAGCAAGACAGGGTCAGTCAGCGGGGGTGGAGGGTCGTCTAAAAGACAGAGGATCAACAGGGAAGTGATCCAAGTACGCAGACATGTCATCTGGCTTCTCCCTCTGTATGTGTGTGTGTGTGTAACATAGAAACCAAGAGAAAGACAGACAGAGGGCCAAGCAACAGAGATAGAGAGAGTGCCTCAGCGAGAGCTAGGCAACAGACAGCTGTAGAATAAAATCATCCTGTGAGTGCATGTTTCTGTGCTTTCTGCAGGATTAAACGCGCGCGCAGACAAACCGGATATCCTATCAGTCACATAAAGACGCACACATATTTTATCTGGATCAACAGCTTTGCCGGTATGGATGGGAGTGACTTTTGTGAGTGAGTCTGTGAGCGCCTGTCAGTGCCAACATATGACAGAGATCCTGCGTCGAAGAAGCCGTGACATACGTTCGCGCTGCTGACGACTGCCAACCGAGGCTCGCACGGCAGAGACAGAGAAGATAATGTTTGAAAGCAACGGTGGCTGAGGTTAGGAGTGTCAAACAAGAGAGAGAGAGAGAGAGAAAAGTCAGGAAAACAGGGAGAGAGTAGCAACAGCAGCATGGGGGTGTGGGGGGCTGCGGCTGAGGGAGGCGTGTGTGATATGTTACAGTGCTATTTCTGTAGCAACATCTAATGAGCATGTAGCACCGGCGGGTCTTTAACAGGGCAAGATACACACTCGTCGAGGTGGTAATTTGCAGGATGTCGATTTATCTCATCTTTGGACGTCACCGTGTGGTTTTTTCTGCTTCGCTTCCAACAGGTCGCTCCTCCAGTAAGACAAATGCATGATGTCTCTTTTTATAATGAAATACATCACTTCCCGTGCAGCTCAGAAATGTCACCTGAAAGACTCACCTGACACTCTTCTTTAAAGCTTTTACGCCGATTTTGCTCAGCTTCCACCGGCAATTAAGGCTGCGCTCTATTAGCTGCTTCCATTTTGGAAACAAGCCACAAACACGACGCCGATGTCGCCTTGTATCACCCTCTAAGTTGATAAATGAACTCAGCGTTCTGTTGCAACGAGCACGAGTGACGCAACATTAGTATTCATCTGAAATCGTTTTTTCTGGCTACGTAGTGAGAACAGTATTCACTTTTTAAGATCTGCTTTTCCTCTCTATGCCAACTCCTGAGGGAAATATGTGGCTCTTTAGCAGCTGAATGCTCAACTATCTTCACCAGCTAGTTGCCAACCTTGTCGGTCTGCAGTCTGCTGCTCGCACGGAGCGCTTCACTGGATTTATAAGAGCATGTTTAGCTGAAAACAGCTACAAAAAGATATAAAAAGATTGCTATAGTTAAGTGTTTAGGGCTAATTAGCAAATTGTTACTTCATTTTTTTGGTTCTCTGAATGTCAATCTTTATTTTTTTTGTCCTTGAATATGAACATCTGTAGCTTAAAAGGTCCAGTATGTAATATTTAGCGACATCTAGCAGTGTGGATGCAACCAAATGAACACGCCTCGCCTCACCTTCCTCTTCCTCAAGCTTGAAGGACAACCTACAGTGCAGTGGCTGGGAACCCCCTAAAATAAACATGAAAGAGCCCGTCTATAGCCAGTGTTTGGTTTGTCTAGGAACATGCTGGTGTGACATGGCGGCCCCGCTCCTTTAGTTGTTATAAAGAGCTCATTGTGTGTTTCTCAATTTAAAACCACAATCAAAGCCCAACTCTATTGTTATTACTTAAAGATCAAAATGTTGCAAATAATTAATTTAAAATACACAACAACAAAAAAACACCTTTCAGGTCTTCTGGTTAAAAATAATAATAATAATAATCCCTCATGTTCCTCCTCCTCCACCTCAACCATCATCACATCCCAGCAGCTTGGCATCGTTTGGGTAGCCATGGCGACTGCACCACCCGTTTGCCCTTACCCCTTGTATCCTGGCAACAAGCAGATGAGATTAGGCAATGGTATGTGTGTGTGTGTGTATATGTGTGTGTTGAGTGTCTCGAGATGACCATATGTTAGCCAGCAGCATTCTTCAACAAACACACACACACCTTTTTGAGTTTTCAAATCACTCCTGAATTTGTGTGATGCAAAGCAGAGGATAGTGTGTGTGTGTGTGTGTGTGTGTGTGTGTGTGTGTGTGTGTGTGTGTGTGTGACTATGTTATAATGAATGCATCTCCAGCAGTCAAAAGAGACTTGAGTGTTGCAGTCAGGGGATGTAATGGAAGCTCATCACTGAATGAAAGTCGGAGAGACTCTGTGACTCACAGCGCTGCCGTCCTGACTGCGAGTCACGGCGCTCGTGTGGAGAGGTGAGAACAAATGTGCGCTTTAACTGGTGAAGACTAATGGTGCACACGTGATGATGTATCATTTATCAGGACACATAGAAGGAATGTAGAACAGACACAAATGTTTTTCATCAGACGCCGTAGTGTTGAAAAAAGTGAACGCGAGTGTGTATTTATGTAAATATTTTACATGCAGGCATAATAATAATTTCTCCTTTGTAAACGTTACATAAAATGCTGCAGACCAGAGTGATACATTCTCATCACCGAGTGCAGAGGACAGTTTTGCCTCATTGATCTAATAGTCTGGGTTATTTCAGGGACAAGTCGATTAACCTATGAAATGACTGTTTTACAGGCAAATCACAAACACACAATATCTCTGAATAAAGATGTCCAGCGCGTCTCTCTCACTAGTGGAAAGTAATAGCCGAGCTACCAGAGGAGGAAGAACTGATTTTCTTGTCCTCAGCGCATCGATGTTGCAGATTTTCTTACCACATCTGGGCTTATTTTAAAGCGATGAAAACTTTGATTGGTTTGATTAGTCAGTTTGCCTCTTGACAGACCAACAACTTCAGTGATAGAAAGGTATCATCAAGCAAAAATACCAATGCTTCTGAAATAAGAGAACTTTTCTCCATTTTATATACACTGGAAACTGAATCTTTAGGTTTGGGACTCTCAGTCAGACACTGAAGTTGCACTTTTGGCAAAGTTTTTCTATTTTCTGATAATTTAAAATCCAAATTAATACCAAAAAAATGATAAAGATGATTCTCTAATCAAAAATGAGCCTAAAGAAGCACTTACCTGTGTATATGCTGGCGTTGGAGGCGGGGATGCCAAACTGTGACTCGATAAACTTGGGAATGAAGGTGATGAAGGCGGTGACGATGGCGCACTCCGCCGTGTAGGACAGGCTGACGAACAGGAAGGTCATGTTGCTGAGGATCCTCAGCGCTGCCTTGGGGAGGTCTGTGGAGGAACACGAGACAAGATGGAGCGCTTCATTACGGGTGGTGCTGTAATTAACACACCGATCGGTCCCTTAATTGGCTTCTCACTCCCACACAAAGTGAACCCGACGGAATCGTCAGAAGGAGAATCATTACTGGAAAGCTGTAATTAAGAAAAGACAGGAAAAGCTGTGTCTGTAGCCCAATAAACCTTATGTAATAATAACCTTAGGTAATAATAGAGTGGAGTTAACACCGTCTTTAAATGTCTCTGAAACACACACACACACATAAATAGACATTCACATTCAACCTTGTCTCATTACAGCTGGATAAGTATCCTTGTTTCATGCAACACTGCAGAAGCAGACACATCCACATAACCACACAGCTGCTAGCTGTAGCCTGGAACGCCGTCATGCTTTAAGAAACTCGCATACCTAGCAGCGACTTCGCTGTACAGTGAAAGCATGTGTAGATCGTGTGCATCACTGCCGCGAGCCCCCAAAACAAACAGAGCTCTGCAAATGCAGCCTGAATGCAGTCATCCTTGCTTCATCACAACAAGGGCAAACATGCCCTTTACGTGCTGCTCCGGGGCAGCGTCCATGTGATTTGGTTAAACGTGACGCAGAATGCCCTCTCGTCCTGTCACTCAAAAGTTATGCGGGCAAACTGTAAGTACATTACTGTTACCGGGCAGAACAACGCGCTCGTCTGACAAACGGAGCTGCGTAGGAAGCGCTACGATCCGACTGATCCCCAAAAGGTAAAAACTCTGACGTCGGAGGAGATGCGGCGCGGGTTTCAAAAACACGAGCCGCCCGTCTTATACACAAGACACATCAGCGGGGCAGATGCTTGCTGTCATGGCAACTCAAATGTGGGCCTCCCTCGTGAACGGCAGTCTTTTCAGAAAATCATGACGCCGCCATCTCGTCGTCCATAAAGCGGCTCCTGTAGATGTCTGCCAGCAGCCTTAAATGATAAAAATGTCTTTTCTTTTCTTTGCCTGTGTCCAAGGTTGAATCTGAGGGCATGTACTATGGCAGCAATGTACTATGCCAGATATGTCAAAAATGCATTCATCAACACAGTGTTTCTGACATTTGCTGTGGCATGTACACAATAAAACGTAATCTTGGCTGACTCTGTTATATAAATCCTGCATGTCTGCTGAGCTCATCGGCACAAGCAGCAGCCGTGTTACTTAAAACTGGAGAGTCTGTCTCTGTCAGGTAGCTTCAAGGCTACCATTCTGGGGTTTCTTTGTGAAGTGTCTAGGCTGTGGCATTTTAAAAGTGTGCTTCAAATGCCCTTGCTCGAGCCACCGAGTGGCAGAAAACACTGTTCTCGGGGTCATTGGAACACACGAGCTACTTCATCTCGACAAGACTGAGGCAAAAGATTTCAGGAGGCGGCCTGACAGAATGGGGATCTCTGCAATCCACAGGGACCTCAGATCCAAGCTGCCGCTTCTCTACATTGTAAGAGAGCGTTGATGTAGTATGAGCACCTGGTTATTGTTTCCTGAGGAAGACATGCTACACTGCCTTGAGCTGGAGCGAACCGCTGTTAGATGTCGGCTTTGTTTTCTTGTCTTGCCAATTTCGGTCAAGTCATGACCAGAACCGCAACGACAAAAGTTCATGAGAAGATTTTTTTTTGGAAAGACAGCGAGAGACAGGAAACCAAAGAGAGGTGCTCTCTCTTTGCTTTTTCGTGCAGCTGAAATCCAAAAAAGGTTCCAGCAAAGGTCCCTCCATCAAAAATAATGATCAGTAACTTAAAGAAGCGAGTTACTCATGTGCAGAAAAAGCTTCTGTATTCAATGAATTTGAACTTTGGGGGCTTATTCCAGCATGAAAAATGTGTTGTCTACACTTGATCTTAACTATCCGCGGGATGAAAGATGTGGGGGGAGGACGGCTACCACTTTATCAGAGCCTTTCAGGTTTTTGTCTTCAAGTTTTCAGATTTAGTTTTTGTTCTTTTTTCCAGTGCTGTCCTTTCTCTCTCGCTCCCTGTGCGCTCCATCAAGGGCCACGTCTGGGAGCAGAAGTCACACTAAAAAAAAAAAAAAAAAAAAACAAACATTTGGCATCTCCAGTTTTGTTCAGTGTGTGTCCACCACAGCGTTTTAAGCCCTTGGCTGGGGGAACACATTATGACTGGGGGTGTTTCTGTGCCATGTGCTCCGCGCACACAGACACCTTGCAGCAAAGAAAGTACAAAAGAAACAGCAGGACGTATGCAAAGTGGATTATTATCGTCCTTTACTGGGGAGGGCATTTTGAAGCGGGCCGGCCTGGCTCGGCGGCTCGGTGCCTTGATTTTGGGGATAGCCGCCTCAGCACTAATTCAACTAATCTGCTTGTAGGCGGGGGAAATGTTAGCATCTGTCAGTGTTATCTCAGATCAAAAGGTAGAATTAGTATAGTGACGCTAATTATTTCATTCCTGTGGAGCTGGGCTGTAATCTTGTCTGGAGGGGGACAGATGGCGAGGTCCTGTTGACGTCTACAGCAGCTGCTCTCTTAATCAGACAGACCACTGGCTCGCGATAGTTGCCACACTTGCTTTCTTTTTGGGGAGAATTCATTTGATGACTGAGTCAAATTGTTTCAAGCATCATCTTTTTGCAGAATCCGAGCAGAGATAACAGCGTATTATTTGTAATATGTGTAGATGCACTTTACTTTACATTTGAATGAGAAACTGAGCCGCTGTCATCTAACCTTAACAGAAGCTGTTCCTTCTGCTAGCATTCAACAATTAGTCGATCGACAGAAAATATATCACCAACTATCTTATTCATTAATTCTTTATCTGGTTCTAGCTTCTCCAATATGAGGATTTGAAGCGGTGGTGCAGGGGTTAGCACTGCCGCCTCACACACGCTTCCTCCCGCAGTCCAAAGACATGCACTCAACAGGTTAATAGGTGACTCTAAATTGCCCGTAGGGTGAATAGTTGTTTGTTTCCACGCGCCTTGAGATAAGCTGGCAACTTGTCCAGGGTGTACCCTGCCTCTCGCCCAGAGTCAGCTGGGATGCACTTGTCCTATTTTCTGACAGGCACTTGGTCAATTAACTGACTGAACACATGATGAAAATTAAGTTAGTAATCTACGGGGAGAAACGGAGGTCCGTGTTAAGAGTAAAGTATACATTTACATGACTATATCCATGTCTTCTAAATCCTGTCCAGTATGTAATCCGCTATTAAACTACGGTTGCAATACACAGTAAGCTGCTGCAGTTACTCATCTACGCTCGCTAAAACTCCATAAAATGCAGAATCTAAGAAATGTGAAGAACTGCCTGCAAACAGCAGCCGACCGAGGTCTATAATCAAAAGTGCGTCCTTCTGACGTGCATTACTGAAAATATTCCGTGTTAGCATTTTTCAGTGTTTGTTGGTGATCCGAAGGGCAAGAAAATGCACTTCAGTGCAGCATATCCTTCACAGAAAGTGCTGAATTCGTGCTATAGACAAACACACATACACCTCGATAGAAGGACGCGCACAGCAGCAAAATACATTACAGATCCAAACATTGAAGTGCACGAGTCTGCAAAATTGGCCATAGTTTGCACAACAGCCCAAAACATCCTGCTGGGACAAGTAAAACAGCAGGCGATCCACCACCGGGCTGAGAAAGCTATAATGCATTCATGCTTACAGTGTGTATTATCTGTTCTCCGAGGCTAAATCCTGTCTGGACTGCTCTGGGAAACCCATACAAGCATGAATCTATCTGTACGCACCCGTTTAAATACATATCACCGTTCATTTTAGCCATCTTGCATATAATAAAAGAGTGGGGACGTACGTCTTATGCTACGGTTTTGCTCTCCTGCCGAGTCTGTCTACTCCTGTGTGTGGAAACGTGACCGAGTTCCCCTGAGAGCTCATTTAAACAGAGAGAGAGCTGTCTGACTGCGAGCTGAGGGGGGAAAAAAAAAATCAAACAAAAAGGAAACTGGGAAACACTGGAGGAGAATTCATCTTAACCGCGGGGCTCTCCCAGGGAAAACCAGGAGATTCCCGGTATATCTGGCTCAGAGGATAGGTAACAAACGGCACAGAGGTGCACATCTGCAGGCAGACTGACAAACAGCTCCAATATTTTCATTCTAACTGAAGAATGCAGGATCGTTTTTTGGACTGGAATAATGTCAAAAACATATCGTCCTTAATTAAAAATCATGAAGCCTTCGACGGTGATTTTTAACCACGTTAGCTATTAATCTACTGAAGTAAACAGAAGCCAGCGTCCACTATAACCGCCCGTGTTTACAGTGAATTACCTGCTTCATTAGTCAACTGTGTGGACAAACCTCCTCCGTTACAAATCAATAACATCTTTAAAGGAGATCTCATTGGAGCTTCCACTATTAGATAAGATGACTAATCCCGATCATTGATTGGATTATAGCCCATTTTGTACATCAATAGCTCACTCTCGCTCCTTATGTGAGGTGCACCAAGGAGCCCAGAGGTGTAAAAGGTGGGCTAGACATCATCTGTTACTCACCTTTGATGTCCTTTCCAAAGCCCATGGAGGAGGAGACATTTTGGCCCTTGCTGCTCGACTTTTCCTTCATCACGTCGTCGTCGCTGGACACGTCACCGGGCGAGCTGATCTTTTTCTTCTTCCTCTTTTTGTGCCGCGGAGGCAGCTTTTTGGGGAAGGCAAACATGGGAAAGATGACCAGGAGCATGGCTATGGCGCACAAGAGGAAGCCGCTCCACCTGAGAGGAAGATACGGATGGGTTGTTGTTGAGAACAGATCACACAGGGCTTGGGGGTGGTCGTACAGATGGATGTGCGTATTTACCAGTTGCCAACAAAGCGAGGGTCGTTCTGGTCGATGTTGACTACAGTTTTTGGGTCGACATAGAAGCCGATGAGGACGCCTCCCAGCAGGTAGCCAGCTGCAGGGCCCAGGGCTCCCATCACATACATAATGGCTGGAAGAAACACAGAACGAACCAATCAGAAACATTTCAGAACAAACTCTTCAGACTAATTTCAAACTGGAAACACTATAAATAAGTTCTGATGAGCATGAAGCCTGAATGAACTCTCAGGATTAAAAACAGGAAGACGGCACTTTGTTTCAGAGCCTACGAGTTTTCCCACGTTCTTCATTAATGCTCTTAATGACCCACTGTCACCTGCGACTGTTTAAATTAGACTTGTGGGAACTGTTCATTACTCCTGATGCATCGCCCAACGTGTTCAGAGCACCTGCACTGAGATCAGTTGGGAACTCCAGCAGCCCAGAGGTCATTTCTCACAGCTTTAAAATGTCCGTCAGAGTCGACCTGAAAGCTCCAGAGGTCTCGCGCTGACCCGAGGGCACGCTTGCGGCACTCCAACACCAGCAAACCTCAGAGCGGGTGTGGGGGTAGGAGGGCATTGACCCTCTGGGGCTCTCAAACAGTCACCGAGGTGAGGCAATCACGCTCAGTCACATTGCCGCAGGAAGGAAAAAAACTAATTAAAGTTAGATAACCTTAGATGGACAAGTGGAAAAACCTCCGGCGGACATCCAGTAGAGATGCACGTCAAAGCCATTTACCAGCTGTAATCAGGGGGCAAAACTTTCTATAATTACACCTGGAACATTGCCGCTAGCTATCAGAGTGTGTGTGTGTGTGTGACTGAGGCGAGGGATTAGCTCTTTATGAGTGTGTGTGTGCGCATTAAAATGCTGCTGCGAATTACGACATTCTCGCCCGGCAAAACGTTCCCGTTCCTCGATTTGCTTCTCTCAAATGTCGCTTTCCGGGATGCCCGCACTAAAAGCCCATCTGCAGTTTATGTGCGTGTGCGTGTGTGTGTGTGTGTGTTCAAACATGTGTCTTTGTTTAGCAGCAGGTGCGTCGTGTGTCCAGAAGAGCCCTCAAGTGTCTGAGACCAGAGAATCACCTCCTCTCTGCCAGATTACATAACCGACGCATGCATACAGACGCGGGCGCGCGCGCGCAGACCTCTCCTCCGTCAACAAAGTTTTGCTTTTGTCAGGGTGGAAGCTCAAAAAGCCATTTCATCTCTGTCTGTTTTGCCAAATGTTTCATCTGCCCTGCCAACATTTGCATACAGCGTTCCCACATCCCGAGAGGCTTTCGTCTTTCACTGCCTGCATATTTTCATCCCGGCACTCTGAGTGTTTTTTGGACTTCCTTTCCCAACCTGGTCATGGCTAACGGAGCCCATACACGTATGTTGACTCCTGCGGGGTGGCTCCGACAGTGTCGAAGCCCACATGCTTATCTAGACTTAATTAAATCATGGCCTCCTTAAACAAGAAACTATAGGGGAAAAGAGAAAGAGAGGAAAATATTGCTTAAAGAACAAAAGGCCCTTTCACGAACCTTCTTATCAGCCTAAAGCAGGCACACACACACACACGTTTACACGCATGGACATAAACTGTAAGACAACAATGGTCAATTCTCCTGACTCCAACGACTTTTATGTTTCTGCAGACAGTGCGTGATGGAAGAGGGAAGGTAAAACACGTCAAGTGTGTTACGTGTGAGGCCTGAACCGTTCCGGTCCAATAAATCTCCACGAGGAGACATGAATCACTCCTCTACGCACCTAAAGCAGCTGTCCGTCCCTCTTTCACATCCCCTGCCTCGTTCTGCCTTTCCCCTCGCAGATCACATTTTATCTTTTCAACTCCCTTCACCGCGCCGTCTCTCATATCCTGCTGGCCGCGGAGTCGACTCAGCGCAGCAGTCAAACCGTTAGACAATGTAACTGGATGAATTACCATACGGAGACAATAAACAATTAATTATAGTTGGCAAGGACGGCAAGAGGTCTTATCTTATTATCTCCATCGTGAAATTAAAAAAGAAAAAGAAAAAAGTCTCACAAAGCCTTAGCTTGTGAATCACGCTTTTGCGGTAGGACAGCGTAATAGCTCCCATCTATAAAGCGCAGAACATAGTCTGCAATATATAGTCCGGCTATAACACCGACTAGACCTTGACGACGGAGTCTGAACAGGTGGCACACGTAATTTTATAGATTGCAGATTCAAATCTTCTGCCTCTTGAAATTAAAAAAAAAAAGCCATTTCAGCAGAAAGTAATGACGTGATTGAAGAGTTGACAGGCGCATACAAATAAATCCCCTCAGAGATCGTCACTGTCACTGTTTGTAAAATTTAAACTGGGACCAGAAATGAACATTAACATCTGATATTTTTAAATCATTCGAATTTGGCTGGATGGTTAATAACACCTCATAACACCCATTTATTCTAACTTAAAACAGGACTTCTTCATTAAATGACCACGCCATCGATAAATCATTCTCATCACCTCGCCTTGCAGACTGCTGACCCTTCCTGTGCCCTAAATATAATGCACCATCATTTAAAAAAACACACTGTGGCTTGAGCCGGGCACGCCGAGTGCACCCAACCGTCCACGCGTCAGGCAAAAGGTTAAGCGGCAGGTACGGTTCTTTGGTTGCCCTCCAATCTGCATCCTGTTCCTGGGCACCCAGGCAGGGGCGGCCATATTTTATCCCCCTTGGGTGATTTTGTGAGCGCCTGCCTCGCCACTCCATTCATCACATTAACAGTGTTCTGCCCGATTGGAGGACGGAGGGGAGGTCATAAACCGTGCCTGACTCGTTGCCCTAACCCTGCCCGCTTGGCACCGGGCCAGGATATTTGGGGATGAAGGGATTGGAGGGCTGCGGCCCGACTGAAGGGCGGCCAGGGCAGAGCCGTGTGGGATTGAGGAATATGCTGGCACAGCAGCAGCGGCGCTCCATCACACGCACGCACACTGCTGTGACACACGTCAGTGAAGCACAGAGGGTGCATGCCAATGCAGGACGCGCGGCGCACTATTAGCTCACTTTGCTCGCTTACGCAATAGACCTTTACCAGCAGCACGTGAAGGACAATGCATTACAGGCTTTATATTGCTCGCGACACGTGTGGAGGTAATGGATTAGAAGCTCTCCGTTGCAGTTATTGGTTTTTCACTCTTATGTTATACAAAGTCAGCAACTAAAAGCATCTATGGGACCAAGCAGCTTGACTTTCAGTAGGCTGTGGCCATTCTGTGCTGACTTTGTTAAATGCATTAGACATGCATGAAAAGATACAAATTGAGGATGGAGTCACGCAGCGTGCGAGCTAACATATTACAGGCAGGGTCCAATATCAGCGACAAGATATTAATGAGGTCTGAGAGAAAGTTTATTGCACAAGAACCTGAACACACACACACACACACACACACACGTGAGCCAAAGCTTCAATTACAACTCAATGGCTTTAATGTCAACCAAGGTCGCACTCCCCCCCTGCATCTTAAATACACACATGAACGCTTATGTGCATTCACGTGGACACATCACAGCGGAGGTGCAAGGGCATCTGGGGTGAGAGGGAAGGAGGGGTAAGGTTAGCGAGGTTTATTACGCATCATTGACCCCAATTTAGCGTTTAGTGCTCCGGTGTTTGTGACGAATGGACACAGCGGTGTCAGGCAGAGGAGGGAGAGACACACGCGACAATAAACGTGGAAGGAGAAAGGCGACGCGGTCGGGCACAGAGAGAAGAACGGGCACGGGCAAACTTAAGAGTAGCAGAGAGATAGAGAGAAACTGGAGACAAAGAAAAACAGATGAGGTAGGAAGAGACAGAATAAGATCTGAGAGGGGAAGCGAGGGAAAGAAAAGGGAGAGGAGAGCTCGGCTGTGGTGACTGATCCTGCTGTGTAACAGAGTGATAAAGCTTGCTCAGCAACATCCCTCTCATATCTAACCTTCAGGGACCAGCGGTGCTCTGTTGTCTCCACTCTGCCTCCTCCAGACTCTCTGCATTCATGAGAAGAATGGCAGCACAGAGCCGAAGAGGTGTGAATTAGAGGCGTGATTGGGCGAAAGTAAAAGCCCCGGTGACTGCTGATGCCGATTGGTGAAATGATATTCACTTTAGTGGTTATTATTTTCTTTTGTTGCTTTGCAGCTACCTGGGGCTGCAATCTTACTTCACACAGACTTTAGATAGCTGGTCAGTAATCAAAGATTCTTGATACATTTTCAGTTCATCGACTCTTTTCTTAATTAACCGCTCGTTTCATGTCACAGTTCCGCAAAGATGGCAGCCTTTGCAGAAAATGCAAGGAATTCCGGGATATATACCCAGCTGCTTCCACAGTCGTGTTGGCTGTGAGTGGTATTCCAGGCCTAACAATAAAATGGTGTCTGTGGTGTGTGAGTGGTGTGTGAGTGTCCCCATCCCCCATCAACTTCTTCTCCTGACCTTCTGTTCTCCTCACCCCTCACCCTTGAGACACAGCCAGAGCCGCAAAGAAGGAAGGAAGAGAACGCAGAGCAACCGGACCTGATGAGAAAGCACATTGCGCCTTAATGAAGCAGCTCCCCGGTGGCCAAACTCATTACCGCAGATTAATGATTTGATTTAATCACGTGGACAAAATTTTTTAAAAAAGGGACGGGACTTTCACTGCCTCGTCAGAACGCGGCAGGGTTAAAAGGTTGAGAAGAGCCATCGATGTCAGACTGACCCTCTTTGTCACATCTGCAGCTCCGCAGAGTCCCGCTGTGTTTATGTTTACGCGCCGGCCATGTGCAGTAAGTCTCATTTGTTTTGGAATCTGCTTTCTCCCTTGTCACTATCCTGCAATAAAGGCTGCTGAGGTATGAGCCTGGCTCCGTAATCCCTCTCCGCTCTCTGGCTGGAAACTTAGTTTCAATGAATTATGTAGCGCTCCACCTGGCCATTAGCCTACAAAGTTCAGTCAGCCTCAAAACAAGCCTGGGAATGGATGGCGGGCGGCAACACGACGACCTTGGATCTGTATGCAGTGCGTAGCGCCAGATCCGTCTAATCTCTAAGAGATGCAATCGCATTCTCTTCACTGCATTACTCAAGAGCCGTGTCATGTTGATTTATGGAGCATTATGTGCCACGCGTTACCTTTTCGCTCTGACGTGGCATAATAATCGATTTCCACATCTGCTGAATGACGGGGGGGAAAAACAACTAAATGAACTATTCTGCTTTACTTAACAACATCTACTTTATGCCATACGTCAGCACCCACTTCAGAATTCTGATACGCCGCACTGTACGGCCCAGCTCCAACGCCTAAAGCTCTTTGGAAAGTGGAGCTGCAGGTGACGACTGTATGACAGATGATCTGGGCAGTTTGCTGCTGTTGAGAGAGAGAGAGCAAGAGAGAGAGAGAACGAAAAGAGAGGGACAACGCTCTACATATCCCTGTGTTATGGGGATCAATTCAGTCATGTGACCTTCCCCGGGCCGAGAGACAAGAGGAGGAAAAAGACAATGAAATAGGGGAACGACGGCATTGTTATGGCGACTTGCTGACATAGCAGTGTCTTCTTACAAGTCCTAACCTTACAGTTCTACCCAGAGGGCATCCACGGGGACTGCGGCCTCTCACACACACACACACACATATATATCTATATACAAAGTAATAGCAGTGGACAAACTGCATTAACATTCGCAATAACAGTTATCTGGACAATACTCATAAACAACCAGAAAGCCATATTGTATATCCAAAGGCATGTTTTTCTTTAAATCCATTAGCTGTGGAAAGCAAGGAGGGTATTGATCCTTGGAACAAAATTACATAGAAACAAAACTTATACACTCTCGTCGTGTTCATAAGTCCAGTGTATCGCATTTCAGTAATGAAACATGAGCCTCTTTGTAAAATAAAGTTAAGTAGGACTGAAGGCTGTGACCCGCAAGATAAATGAGCTTCTGTAATTTCCTGTCTCTCGCATAAACAGACAGGATACTCTGCGTGCTCTGTGTGTGTGTGTGTGTGTGTGTGTGGTTATCCCACACACAGCCTGGTGTCATTTGCATGTGATTTTAATGAAGGTAAACACAGTGGACAGCCGCGCACAATGGCACCACGCTCCGGCACTTCTAAAAGCGGAAGCTGCAGATACATCCGCGTACCCGTCCTGCTGCCTTCAGGTGACCGCAGGAATTAAAGGAACTGCACAAGGAGCTTCCCGTACAGACAACAGATACTGAAATTTCTAGTATTGCTTACGATGGTTGTGGCGCCACCGCAAACTGGGGCCAAGAACATGTATAAGCGCAGATTCTCAATCTTGGAAGGGGAGTTGTCTTTGTGTGACTGTGTGTGTTCTTGCATTAAGCATCAGGTGAATAATGGGTCTATATAGGTACTTGCACAAGTGCTTCCTATAGAATAATAAAAGAGCAGTCAGAGGGGAATCAGATGGAAATCAGCGGGCATTAACAGAGAAAAAGACCAAGGAAAGTTCAAGGAGACGGTGGGGTCGAGAGGTGGGTGGTAGAGATGGTGGAAATTAAGTCAGATATTCAGACCTGGACAGAGAAACTCGTA
Organism: Nibea albiflora; assembly: GCA_014281875.1. Lineage (NCBI taxonomy): Eukaryota > Metazoa > Chordata > Actinopteri > Sciaenidae > Nibea > Nibea albiflora. The sequence goes on along the minus strand of CM024805.1, from coordinate 11,820,784 downwards.
CGTACACACATGTACAAATGAGATGAAATGAAATGGGTGGGATTGGTAATCATAATCCCGATCCAGTCAGTGCCCACCAGACATCCGTGAGCATCCAAGCTCACGTACAAGTAAATGTGAACAACCACACAGGTGCATATTGTGCAAAAATAGACGGAGACGGATGATGAAAAGTGGAGAACACCGGGCAGCTGCACGGCTCCAGTCTGGTACAAACGGGTCAAGAAGCCATTTTGTGCCGGCAGATATTGTCTCTGTGATGAAAACACGCAGATTTAGCTTCGCAGAGGCACACCAGTTGGTTCAGCACGTCGGTTTGGGCACCCAAACAGAGCACAGCCTCAGCAGGTCTAAAAATATGCCACTGTACGTGTGTGCATGCACTCGCCAGCAAACAGTGTGAACTTGACACACAGCAAAAGACAATATTTTTTCTATTATGGAAAAAAAAAACAGTTTTATTTTAGGTTTAAGTTTTATACGTTTTATAAATGGTCCCAAAAGAATGGACTATTGATCATTAAACATTTCAAATTACTTGGATGTAGAGCAACGAGATGACATTCTTGATTAAAATGACCACAAGAGATGAAATAATAATAATAATAATAATAATAATAAAAATAAAAATAATACTCTTCATATATATATATATATATATATATATATATATATATATATGACATGCTCATTTTCATGTAACACGCAGCAGTAGCAATCAGCGAAAGTTTTACACAGCGCTGGTGTCCCACAGGCAGAACGGTAGGTGGTAAAAGACTAAAAGGTAAGTATGGAGCTCAGATCACGCCTTGTAGCATATTTGAATGGATCAAGTACAGCAAAGAACTTTGATCCTGGTGTGCAGTCAGTACAGGCTGGTACAGACGGAGAGTCAAGACTTTATCAGTCAGACACGACCTCTAATCTATGAACAGCGACATCAAAGCCTTTCTTGCTTTGGAAAAAAAAAAATCTACTTTAAGGCCACCCATCAGGATTTTGTACCACTTTACCTCGAGGCGTCAACGTTATAAGCCCCCTTAAGCGAAGACATGACTGGTCACAAGGGGCAAGAAGAACTTGATCAGCATCTTAGGTCTGCCTTTTCCCCTGCTACGGTACTCTTCTATGCAGCAAACTCCGAGCCTGTGACCTTGCGTCTCACATGCTGATGACAGGTGAAGAGTCAATTCATAAATCTACTATGCACACTTCACATGAGCGCTTCTTTAAAGTAAAGTATCTGAAATTGTGTCCCCTTTGTTGTACCAAAGCTCCTCGCTGCAGGACAATAACTTCCAAATCTTTGTCATAGTGCAGGGAAAGCCGTGTGCAATGCACACTGTAATACAGTTTCTATGCAAGATGCTGGGAGTCCCCAAAGACGACGAGAGAAAAGAGAATGGAAGGTTATTGTGGAGTAGTCAGATAGTCATAACAATGTATTTCCTCATTCTCTTTTGGAGGCATAGCGTGCAAACATGAGACCACAAAGAAAAAGTTGTAGCAGTGACCTTCCTCACCACTTCAATTTATAGCATGCAGGGCATTCCCGTCTTTTGCAACTTTTGCATGATTCAGAGGGGTCACGGATCCTAACTCTGACACCAAATGAGCACTTTCTGCTGATTCTGATGCTGGCCTAAGGCCTCTGGGCCTGCACGAGCAGCAAAAGACCGCAAATCTGCTGCTGACGACGTCCACCAGAATCCACTTAAGGGTTAGAATGGGCTGGGGGGGGGGGAAGACGGGCTGAATGCAAAGAATCTAAGTTGGCAAAGTCGCCAAAAATGAACCGGAGTGCAGAGCCCAGCCAGCGATGCACATTAGGTCAGTCCTCAGCTGTTCACTCTTCTGTGACTGGGCCTCTAAATCCATCACTGTCAGGCGTCCGCGACAAAAGATTCCAAGTCTGACTTTATAAAACGCTTTTGAAATCAAATTTACTCAAGTGGGGGTTCCTTTTTAAAAACTATTGTGATTCATGCCGAATGAAACAAAGCGTTTGTTGGTGACTTATGTCCCGATTGCCGTTTTACATAATTCCGTATTCTGATTGATGCCGATAGTTGCTCTCTGTTGAAAGTCTTACATTTTATTGTGGCTCCCAGTGATAGAGCTATAGCGGCGGAGACTGCATGCACCAGCCTCTGACTGATGCGGTTGCAAACTTATTTATTGTTCTCTCGGAAAGCCTATTGTAAGGCAAACCTGATAAAAGCTTGTGGCACACAGTTGCACTTGTTATTTTTACAAACAGGAGCTGCTGAAGATTGTTGATAGCGAGTGTGCGATGATTCATCCTCGATGGTTTTTCAAAAAAAAAAAAAAAAAAAAGGTACACGTTTGTGACGGCTGTGCACAAAGAAACTTCACTTTACTGTCAGAAGAGTTCGCTGGAAAGGAGGGGAGAAGCTCTCACCATCTACGCCAGCGGTATGAAGCGGTATGTATCAGACCGAAATCTATTTCGCTCTCTCTTCCTCCCAATCTCCCCTTGTGACAAGCCAATCAAACCAACACAGTCCTCTTTAAAAGGTTTAGTGATGGGATGTCATTCAAAGGCACAGCCTAAGAAAAATGTGATAATTCCTTTGTGCCTCATCACTTTCACATTACTTCACTTTCTAATATTTCTTAAACGTCTTTCACACACTGCCACATCTAGTGAATCCTTCTGCTCTCCACATAATTGTCCAATCCATCATATTTTGTGATTTCTTTTATCCCGATCCATCTTGCTTTGAGACTTTTAGTCCCGTTCCTTCTACATCATTTGAGATAATACACAATTGTTAGTTCATCCTGGACTGACTGCTTGTAATGAATTGAAAAGGACGGATTCAAGTGCTTTCTGACTCTGAAAGCTCCTCTTTAGACGAGGAGTTCAGGTCCGTGTGTACTTTGCAGATGTACAGAACGTGACGTACGGGCCGAGCAACAGGCAGACTGACCGTGCCGTTTGTCAAACAGGAGTCATTTTGGGGGGATAAACTGGGCATTTACCTCCTTCAGCTGATGTAAACAGCATGCCGTTATTATGCCCGTGCTTCTGATCAAAACATGTACGCCTTTCTGCATCCTTTCATTCGCTTCTGCCAAAACGCGCGCACACACGCGCGCATGCCAGTGAAGTGCTCGTAAATCCAGCGTCAAACACACCAAGTCTGTTACCACTCTGTGTGTTGGTCTTTGCGTAGATAATGTTCCAGCATTTGAGAGAGTGGCAGTCTAATCTTTCAGCTGGTGAGCGACCGTGAATGGGGCATCTGGTCTTGGGGGGGGGGTATAACCGCATTACAGAAGTGAGTATGCGGGGGCTTTAGGTGTTAGTTTGCCACACGCTTGCACCTGCAGCTTTTCAGCCTCTCTCATTGACAAAAACGCGGCACAGCAATCTGCTCCGTGCCGCTAAAAGCGGGCGCCCACCCCCAGCCCCCCCTAACTCCTCATCCTCAGCTGGTGCCAAAGAATTTGTCCGATTCATCGGCGCGTCCTCCTTTCTAATTCCTGCACTAGCTACTCCTGAAGAGGAAGGCACACAAGTTGGAAGGCCGTTTCCAAATCTGCGGACCACACTCGAAAAAGATGGGGGACGTTCACACGCACAGCGCGATTTCTAGCTTGTGTCTGGCCTTCGAGAAAAAACATAACATATTTGAGATTAACCAGGATATCAAAGGCATGTTCTTAATCATATTTACACGGCTCTTTGTGCCAAGTGTGTTTATGCAAATTTGTGAGCTTCATTTCCTTGGCAACAGTGAAAAAAACTGAATGGAAGGATAAAAAGGCTAAACTGACATATAAATAAGCTGAGTTTATCTGATGACTTTGATTAGAGCTCACGACAACAGAATTACGGAGGCAGAACACAAAGCAGATGGAGCGACTCCACACCGCTGGGCGTTGATGCAGGTAGGTAAACAGTTCTGTACGCTGTTCTGCTGCAGTGGTGCCTCCTACACACTGTGACGGCGCGTATCGAGCCAGCCTTGACGTTGATGGGTCAGACCTCTCTGCAGTCTCGTCACACAGGCGGCGGCGCATGTGTTCAAATACCGCCAGCACGCTCGTAGGGAAACCAAGACCAAGACTTTGCGACACAAAACTCCGCCTCCTGCAAACACTTGTGCTCGCTCTCAACAGCCACCACCCCCAACTGCAGGTGCACACACACATACACATACATATGCGCACAGACACCCCAGTGCAAGCATGCTGCCAGCTCTCAACAGCTGCTCTCTCACCATTCACAGCCTTAACAACCAGGCCCCCCAAAATGTAAACCACACAGCTACAGGAACAAAAGCACCAAAAATTTGTGTTACAGCAGCAGGCCTTGGAAAAAGTACCGCTATCTAGCTAAAAGTGAAAAGAATCCTACTTTTAATAAACTGTCAGACAGCGTTTCCCCCCCAAAAAAAACATCCCACAACAATGAGCAAACGCAGCTAACGTCGCTGGACGACTCCTGTCAAAACACTGTCTCTCCAATGAGCTGCATCACCGTTATACGCTAGCCTATTAGCCCGCATTATATAATGCGCAACCAGCTTTACGCTACATTTAGTGGCATAAGAGAGTCTGGCAGAGCCGTTAAGACAGACGGATGAATGTGCATGGTAGAAATCGCCCCGGTCCGTGCGCCTGTCAGGCTACATTTTTGGCTTTGGTGCATAATTTTTCAGCACATCTGGCTGCATGTTCGTGTGTGTGTGTGTGTGTGTGTGTGTGTGTGTGAGTGTGTGAGTGTGTGAGTGTGTGAGTGAGTGTGCGTGCAGCAGTGATCCCACAGGGCCAGGTCAGAAATTGTTTAGTGCCATCCATCTCCCTCAGAGTGGGCTCCTGTCCCTCCGGGAGGTTCAACACAGATGGGTCTAATATGTGCAGCCTGCACAGCAGACTAACAGCTGATGGTCAGAAGGGGACAAATGCCAATTTAAGAAGAAGAAGAAGAAAAAAAAAAAAAGAGGACACCCAGTGTGTAAAAATGGCAATAAACTAAAAGACATTAAAAAGTAATGCTTTGCTTTTTTTAAATCACTAATGTTACCCTAATGAGTCATTCAGGTTGGATACGCATATGCAGACATTACCCTCATATTTGTGAACAATAGCATTTGTTCCTCGGATGCCGCTGCTTCTGTGTGCTCCACATGTTCTTACACTTATATAAATGCCAACACTTCACCCCTCCAGCAGCAAAGGGGTCAAGGAGAACAATAGCCGGTCCACCGCTCCGAGGACGCAACACTAGACCGGCGGAATTTCTTTGTTCGTCATTTCTGTAGCAAAATAACACTCCCGACAACACCCCAAAGACCGCACCGACCCGCAGGGCAGAGCGAGCTGAGCAGATAAGATGCACAGGAGGTGGAGGGGAGAGGTAATGTAACCGCTTGAAGTAGAGGTACAGGCTCTCTCTGTTCAGTATATGTAACTCTCCAAACAAGAGAGAGAGAGAGAGAGTTGATGCAGGTCAGATACATCGAATCCCAACGCGGCGCCGTCAAGAGTTTGAGCCTTTTTCGGGGAATCTGGTGCGTGATATAAACAGTACCCTCTGCGCTGATAGCCATCAGAACATACTGTGCTACTGGCAGCAGATAAACATCTGGTAATTGTTGGCAACAACTCATTTCCGGAGTGGACACAACAAGCGAAAGGAAGGACATGTTTCTGCTCACAATGCTGATTAGTTTAATCAGAGAAAATACAGAGAGAGAGGCTGCAGGTTTTGAGTGCTTTCAGGCAGCAGAGCTGAAAAGAGGACCGCCAGTGTGAAGTGCCCTCTTGTTTTTCTGTTTTTTTACTGGCCGTAAAACCCTTCGAGGAGAAGCAGTATTTAAGTCGGCGAGTGAAATATATTAGGCCATTTGCAAGTACAGATGTCACATTGAGATGTGTCATCAGTTAGATGTATCAGGATCGTTTGTGAATGAGACACTGTAATTTATCCAGATTGACAGACTGGTGTAATCCAGCAAGATGTTCAATAATTAGGATTCACGGCTTTGTGGGTGGGAGTGGAAGTGTCTGCGGTTCCTGTGTTGTTGTTTTGGTTTTTTTGCAGTTACCATATATCTGCCCAAATACATAAACCACTCAGCCAGTTAATCAGTCTGAAAATCTGAGTCATATCTAAATTTTCCAAGCAGACTTCTGATGTTTCAACATCCCAAAGTGCATGAGAGGGAACAATTCCCTAACAGCGTATCCGTGCAATGAGAATTAAACCACTTCAAAAAAGGTATTTCAGGGCATTATTTAATTTCAACCTGAGCCAACAAGAGCCAGGGATCAAGGAGCATTTGGAAGAACAACATGGACCAAAGAGCCCGCAAGAACAAAGAAAAAATGTCAATTTCTTTCCTGCACAGCTGAAAACAAAAGGTTTCTCAGCGCTCCTGCTATCACAAAAAAACCTCTTGTGGCATTTCCCCAGGAACCTTCCCACACTGTCAAAATAACCCGGCCACAACGCTGAAAAATGTCCAGAAGTCTTTGGCCAATGGAGGCTGAGCGATGGCCGCGCTACAGTTATTGCTTTTAAGACCCCTGCCGCTGGACACAAAACAGACTCCCACACTTGCTTGAACTTTCGCTGCCTTAGTCCATCACTCCTACTCTTCCTGTGGACTGATTAAAGATGAAATCTGAGAGGTGCCGGTTGGCGGAGAGGAAAGCGGTAATAAGATTTTGAAGCGCAGACAGTTGTCAGTGGCACTAGATCGGCCTCACAGGGGTCAGCATTTCTCAAGGGAGTCGTAGTAATAGTTGTAGTCAGAGGCGGCGGCCCGGCAGTATGCAGCTAAAAAGGTCGTCTGCTTGCTGAGTAACCCTGAGGGCTTGTGTGTCCAACAGGACTGAGCGGAGGAAGAGGGGGCAGAGATATTTAAAACCTACTTGAGAATAAGCCAAAGGGACAGTGATGAAACCAGACCGGGCTTCGTTCTATATGCGTGCCATCCTGTGACGGGGCCCAAACGTGTACCCTAACCAATCCTGAAATGCGATCTGTCGGCCTGAGGGGGCAGGCCAGATTCTCTGGGGACTTGTGTGTTTGCTTCTGTGTGTGCACACTCTGCATTTGCTTTGGCTGCAAAGCAGGACAGGACACACGCTTTAATAAAAATTGACTGAGCGAGGACAGAAAGGGACGTGCCAGGGCCGTGACTGATAATCCTCAAAGTCAGAAAAAATGTTGTTGAAAGCGTTTCATTCCTGTTCCCCCCCCCCCTCTCTGTAATCTGGTCAGGACAGATATTGCACGCACACAAAACGCACCTCAGGAGAGAGACTGTGAGCAACTGTTCTTTCTAAATCTGTCAGGGGGAGAGAGCCGAGAACACACCCCTTGTACTTATGCGAGCATGAGAGTGTGTCTGTATGTATCAGAGAGTGCAGACAAGACCAGTGTTCAAGCTGTCCCCGCGGGTGCTGAGGCTCCTCTCTTCCTAAACTGGGCACCACCTCTTTTCCTCCTCCTCCTTAGTAAATAAACAGGCCTCCACAGTCCCACTGTGTCAGGCTGGGGCTCCGTCAGATGCCCTTGGTATTTATAACAAAACATTAATAATACACAAGCGCCAATAATACACACCAGTGCGTTAGTTTCAGAGTCATCCGGAGTGCAAACTAGTTAATGCAGAGGCAGCGGGACTCTGTCGGCCAGGAGGAATCAATTAACCTTATCCTGCATGTAGAGCGAGCAGCTATGTGGATATTTGTATGCAAAAGAGGCTGCAAAGTCTAGACAATAAAAAAGGTTATTAAAGAACAACAGTGCATAAACATATGGTTGTAATAACAGTCGGGACGCTCCACCCGTTTTCTTAAAGGCTGTCCTCACCAACCTCGGCATGCAATTAGCTGACGAGGGAGGGTTGACAGCCGATTTAATTGACCCGGGCTTTCCAGGATATGAAAGCTGCACGATGTGTTCACTCTGCTTTAGTGCTTTAGTTTTAATAAATGATGTTTGTTTTAAGTATTGGCTGAATATAATTAGTGGAGCCAGAAGTGCCTTAAACCTACATTCTGTCTTAATGGGCGGCTCCACTGGCTGCAAAAAGAAGTCCAGTTGTCTTATGGGGACATGACTCTGACCTTCACTTGATTTGTTACCTCAGTACAACAGTTTTCTCCCAATTTTAAAGTCTCAATCGCTATTTTCAAGTCGTCTTTCATGCACGTTCACTTTGTAAATGATGGTCCCGTATGGAGTAAAATAGGGCGTGGCCACCTTGTGATTGACACTGTCCAGCATAACTCAGCGGGTTCACGAAACTCAGACCAAACCGTCAACCCAGGCAGTGCTGATCAAATATTAATCAAGATCCTCTTACTGCATTTCCTAGTTCTTGCCAAATGTTTTGATAAACATATTTGTGTGTACTGTTTAGCTGGAATATGAGAAAGGGTTGTGACATGGCAGGCCGGCTTTTTGTCCTGCTTGAAAACTGACAACAAAACCAAGTGCAGCCCAACTCCGAGCACGTCGCCCACCCGCTCCACGTTCTCGTCCAGACGTGGTCATTCCTGGCTCCAAAAAACTAAGATGGCGACCACAAACCAAGGGGTGGCGTCGCGTTAGGGTTTACACTTCATTTAGATCCAATTTCTTGCCTGGATGACCCTTCTGGAAGGTAAAGTGGACACGCACACAGCGGTCTAAATCAGAGCTGACCTCTTCATTCGTCCCACATCAATAGCAGCTTCTCAGCATCATTAGCTTGTAAATCACTCAAGCCATCAGTGGAGGGAGAAAAAAAAAAAGGGATTCCCCTTATAACTGGAGGTCACAGCCTCTGTCCAAAGAACAGATCAACAATTCAATGAGGAGAATGTAGATTATTGATTATTCAGATCTGTGGATCATTATGTTGCCAAATCAGACAGAGATGGAGACAGATTGGAGACGTTCAGAAATAACAAAACAAGGACAAAAGCTGGGCACCATTTCAAAGAAGTAAGTTCACTTCCAGTTGAACCTTTGCCGTGGATTGTTACTAAACTGAAGAACGGAAACCTCATCGAATACAACGGGCCACTTTCACACAAGATGGAGTGGCTTCTCAGAAGGGCACAGACAAACATTCACCATAGTAACGCCAAGAATGGTATGTTGTAAATCTGTCAGAGCAGATGAGAGAAAGGACTGAGGAAAGAGGCAAAAATGTGTACTCCAGCCACCGGTTCTTGTCTTTTTACTCTCTAGAGAATTATTACGAACCACCAAATCCTAAACAAAAGGGGGGGATCTTGAAAAATCTAACTTAGCTATACCCTCATTTTCACAAATTCCCCGAAAAGTAGGGTGAAAGTTCAGATGCTGTGCCCGTTACATTGCCATAGTGATGTGGGGCCAGAGCTGGGAAATGGGGTGACGGGTCAGGAGGGAATGCCCTACTGTGTACGCATGCATACACAAAGATAACATCCTGACAAAAAGACACACACTCTCTCTCCTTCTCTCTCTCCAAGGGCACCAGAAGTATCCCTCGGTGTAAACCGCATTGTCCTACAAAAGCGAGCAACTCCTCCCCTCTGGGCCAGTGTAAATTGAGATGGGGTTTACATTAATGGGTTTCGGGGGGGGGGAGAAAAAACACCTCGAGGTAAGTGCAGGGGAAGCCTCCTCTAGATATGGGTAGCCTACATGTCTTACAAAACACAAAATGAAGGCCGGGGGAAAAAATGTGGAAATGGCTAAGGATGAACGGGTTTCGAGTGGTGCTTGATTCTCCTTTCTTGTAGGGGGGAGAGGGGGGGGGGGGGGGGGGTGAAGGTTAATAAGAGGACATTTCAATGTTAATTCTTACTTGCCCAAAAGTATGTTTTATCGGCGTTTCGACAAGGTGAAACAAAGAGTATCTGAAGCACAGATCGGGACATTTTCCCCTCACTCCCCTGCTCCCCCCTGACATGTCAGAACATGCCTCTTGTTTTTCCCAAACAGAGCTTCACTAGAACGAAACAGATTATCCCTCTGAAAATAAGCCATCAAGGTCACCGGAGCAAGTGCCGCTTTTGATGGGTATCTATAAAAAGGAGGATGTCTTGACTGTAATGACTCAATAAGCCTTACAAGAGCCCTGATGCATTTTGCTCTGGAGTGGCTCGCCAAGGTGAGGGCACAGCGAGTCTGTGTTTGAGGTTGTTTTCCCCCCCGATAGCTATGCTGCATTGGCTCCCCGTGACGCAGGGATCTGATCAATACTCGGTCTTGAGGGCAGCGAAGCAGGCAAGCGAAAAGGACTCGACGGGCGAATGTGCTCCATAGGCTGTGTAATGTTGTGATCAGGGGCTGGTGTCGGCACTGTGGCTAATGCTGTGCAGCCACCTCGGCGCTGTTTTTCATCCGACACCAGCCCGGGAATACGCGCAGACGAGGAAAGACAGATGAAAACAAAGACGCACAGAAACATTTAGGTCAGTTATTCGACTGGATGATCAACTGGAAGTTTAGTCGATTGGTAGTTTGTTGTTATGACTCGAGGATTATGTAACCTCAGTGTGAACAAAGGCACGGTTAGTGGGACAAAACAAGCACGCCCACGGCTCTGTGAACATGCGAGGGCCATTTGTCACCATCTTCTGACATTTTATGGTGTCAACAATTTGACTGTTAATCAAAAAATATAAAACTTAAATCATTAATTGCAGCCATAATTATAGGTCAGTGGGACGGCGACCATCTGTGTTAGAGACTGCAGCCAGATTGAGGGGTGCCCCATGTCCCAATAACCCAGACAGGAGGATTACTTCTGCAATTATACGCTCCCCAATGAGCTATGTGGCTGTGATACGATATGTTGTCTGCGCAGGCACTGCTAGTGCCAGCGGCAGATGAGGTGCATGATGCCTGTACTTGTACGTATCATTTGGAATACACTCAAACGTGCCAGAAACTCGCCTTTTCTGGCTGAACATGAGAGCATGTTACTTTTATTGTTGCCAGCCTTCTGTGCGCACACACACACACAGGCCTGAGGATACAGCAGTATTGTCATACGTACGCGCACAGACAGTACAGGACCATTAATCATAAGCAACCCAGTTCTGCTTCTCGTCCCACAGCATTCTCATGTGCTTCTGGCCCAAGGTTGACTTTGCAGTCTCTGTATTTACCTCAGTGTGGTGCAGAGGTTGCACGCTATGAAGATTAAATCAAAAGGACAGAGGGCAGAGGGGGACACGAGTTGAACTCGAGTGAGGATTCGCACATGCACATACCATCCCCGGTAAACACGGTCAAGACCAAACCAGTTCAAAGCTGGCTTCTAAATTTGTGAAAAAGGAAATCTGTTTGTCATGAAAATGAAATCAGCTCGGATACTTGACACCAATCGTGTTAGTGACCACTAACGCGGTCGCACACCAGGGCTGTGGAGCAAGACTGGTGAAACTGCTCAACTCTACAAAGCAGCCTGTTTCCTGTGTAAAAGCTCCAAACTGCAGCATTATTCCTTCACTTAGAGCAAACGTCAGTCATAAGCAAGGACAGTGAAATGGATTATAGTGCTTACATGCGCCATTAATCTAGTAGATGCAGCTCTTACCCAGGTAGAGAGATGCATTTTCTTTCTTCACATTGTCGTCCAGGTAGGTGGGCCCCAGGGTGTAGATTGGCGTTGACCCCATGCCCACCAGTATCTGGGCGCAGATGAACAGAGTCACATACAGGTTGTGCTCGTTGCCCTCCTGGTCGCGGGGGCACGATGCCACGTCGAGCAGCTCGCGCCCGCTGCCGTTGCTGCTCTGACAGAGGCCTTCGTGGCCTGCTGATGAGTTCATCTCCTGGATCTGGTAGGGTGGTGAGATGAAGTGGGGAAGGGAAAACAACGCTGCCCCTACAGCGATGATCACACCACCCACAGCCAGCCAGCGTGGCCTCTGACCTCTACCACCAAAGTAGGAGATGAAGACCACCACCAGCAAGCTGCCAATGTCGAAGCAGCTGACCAGCAGGCCGGACTCAGAGCTGCGCAGACTGTAACGCTTCTCGAATGGTGGTGATACACTGCTCAGGTAGCCCGAAACCATCAGGGACTGGATGAAGGTCAGGTAACACATGCAGAAAAGGAAGCAGCGGGAGTCCCTAAGGATGACCCGCACATACTTCCTGGCTGGGATGCGGATAAGGCGGGTGAGAGAGAAACCAAGTTTTTTACCCCCTGAGCCTGCGCCCCTGTGACCCTCCACAGGTAGAGAGCTGCTGAGCCCCACCATGCTGGACATAGAGGGGGAGAAGTCTGTCCTGGATGAGGGGGACTCTGCCTGGCTTGACTCTGGGGTTTTCGGCTGGAGCTCGTTGCACTCCTGCACGGCCACACAGGTGCGGGTGGTGTTGACCAGGCGAGGCTCTGCGGCCTTTCGATCTGGCCGACAGGGTCCGTTCAGGATGGGTAAGCTTTTGGACTTGAAGCTTTCCGGGTCCATGTACTGGTCCTGGAGCTCACGGATCTCCAGGGACTCAGACGTGTCACTCCCCGTTTCGTCGTTGTCCGATGAAGTCATGGCGCAGCTGGAGATGCGGCTACCGTCAAACTGCTGGCTGTGAGACAGTCAGAAACTAGTACCACATGAGGACACGGTGGAGCTGCTGCAGGGCTGGGTGATGGAGCAAAGACTGCCCTGCCTGTAGGACTGGGGTGGACTGAATGCCTCTAGTTATGAGCATGTTTTACTCCACATAGTGCCAAACTATACTTACAAGACACTACTGACAGCGGTATCCTGGTTTAATACACAAGAACATCACCTTTCTTCACTTAACACTTCAGAATACTGACTAAGGAGCGAATTGTTTACAATAAAAAACATTTAATCAATAATAAAAAAAAGGTGCTGTCTTTATAATGTTCCCCTACTTTAGGCTCCCACGTTGATATTGATTTTATGGCTCTTTGTTAGATAGCAACCTTGATTCAGGGGTTTTTTGTTTCCTTTGTCCCATAGCTGTGCAGCATCCTAGAAAACAAAGAAATTAAACATAAGAAAAATATATATATTAAAAATGAAAAACGGTTTCTACTTCCAAAGTGGACACATTTATATATAAATACCTACAAAAAAACCCTAAATCATTTCACTCCTGGTGATATGGTAATATGTCCACCCCCTTGATAAAACTGCTCACTTCACGTCGCTAAATCGCTAAACGCAAAGAAAATCTCAAACATAAGCAAGAAGAAAATAAAGAGAGCAAAAGCAAGAAGAAAGAGTCGCGTCGGTGTCAAAGTGTCGCAGCGGGGGAAAGCTAAATAACACCCAGCTCCCCTTTTGTCAAAACGAGAAATATACCTAGAGAACAAAAGACCACGCTGGCCACAAACGTCTCAGTCATGACTTTGTAAAGAAATAAAACCCACAAATTCATGCCCGAAACATTCCTCAAATTAAACGCAAAGAAGTCTCGGCCTCGACGGAAACGCAGACAGACATTATTTGACATAACTTCTAGGAAAGACTAGAGGTACAGAGGGCTGTAATACTCACACAGGACAGGGGGAGGTAGCCTGTTGTTCTCTACGGAGCGGCCACTGAATGAAATGTGTTTGATGCGGATGGCTGCTGCTGCTGCTGCTGCTGGTGGTGGCCAATGCTGCGTTCAAGACTATCGGAAAACGACCGACGAGTCAGCGTTGGGAGCGCCGATAAAGTGTGGGAAAACACGCTGGACGTGTACAATTTTGATCACGCACACTCATAAAGGTTATAAAAAAAATATCGGAGAACTGATATATACAAAAGTATCTGGTCGATTTATTTATTCATTATTAACAGCACTATTTTCCCCCGTAATTTTTAAGTTGCTCGTTTATGTTTATGAGACTTAAATTACATAAACGAACACTAATAAATACATTTTTGTTAATATGTTCGCCAAACACACAAATATACGTCAAATCTTCTTTAATATTTTCAATTTAGGAGGTGAAACCAAACGAGGAGGAGGCAACGTGAACGCAGCAAAACGTGGGGGTGAATTGTTTTTCACCTCAGCCACATTGGGACTTGTAGTTTCTTTAGCGAGTCTAGCAGCCTATCACCTCTCTGTTTGACTGCAAGTAAATAAAATGAGTTAACACCGGCTCTCTAAAACATAACCGATACTTGATACTCCCGGAAATATGAATACATTCACACTTTCATTCAGTTTATTTAGAACACACCGACTCTAGGACTTCATACACCAGCATGCTTTGCGGCTCCATATGGTGGGTTGTTTAGTACTACGTCATCTGGACAGCTGGGACCCTTGCTGACCCAGCAGTGATTGACTGGTCACCGGCTCGTGTACACAATGGGCTCTGTGCCTGGCAGTCTCTCTGACGCAGTAAATTGTAAACAGAAAATGTCAAGTGAAGGGATTTTATTTCTTCAGAGAGTACTACCACTCAGCCATTGATGAAAAGTACCTCAGCTCAGAGATTATGATGAAGCCTTCGCTGGAATAACTCTCTCTGCCTTGGGGAATATAGCTCATTCAGCTTTTTAAAGCTAAAACTAATCATTGTGAAGTATTTACATCAGCAAGCTTTGCTTACGTTAATGTAAATTATGTGAATTGTGTCTTTCGAGGGGAACAAATACAGATTTTATGTGCTCATGGTCAGAATTGATTTAGCATATTGATGCCCAGGCAAAAAGAATAATATTATAATGTATAAGTAAAGTCAGTGAATCTGTTATAAATATCAGCATGTGGCACGATTTGATTTATTTTGAAATGTTACATTTCACTGAATTGATATTAAATGGAAAGATTCTGTGCTGACAGAATAAGATGTACCTTTTTTTTAATAGAGAGAGTGTGGCTCCCCATTGCTTGTCAAAGGGATGGATGACTTTCCCCAAGGTCATTAATTCATTTCCTGGACTAGGTGGGCTGGGTGATCAATCCAACTCCTCCTCCTCCTCCTCCTCTGTTCTTCATTCCAATGCTCTTTGGTTTCTCCTCAGCGTTTAAACACAGCCTGAATGTCAAAGCCCTGCTTCACTGCCCACAATGTGCGTAAGCAAATGTCTAATTTATTTTTATGTCTCATAACATTAATAACACTTTTTCTAAACCCAAAGTGACACACAGGCTCAGCCTCTTACTAGCATACTGTGCAGGCTTATGCAGTCCACCATGTCATTGTGTGTCTTCGAGGGTGTGACTGTCTCTCAGCAGTCAATCAGAGGGATCAATGAGAAGCGTCATAGACCATCGCAGAGGCCTCTGTTCAAGAGTTTTTCATCTCTGTCTCCAGCTATCAGCACGTAGCAGGCTAATCGATGGCACAAACCACCATGAATACACAACAGTGTAAAGCAATGAGAGGAATTATTAACAGAGAGTGGCTCTGTGTTGTCTCCGCAGCACCTCTGCAAGTATACCTACGGTAGATTATGGAGGACATGCATGTAAAAACTTGAGAGAAAAGAATTTCCCCTCGAGGGATCAATAAAATATCTATCCTAAACATGTGATCTGCTATATATACTTTTATATTACATTACATATATAAATTATATACATTATATGTGTGCCGTTGTGTGACACACACATATCATTGAAGCTTTGATGACCCTATCTTTAAAAAGGTCTGGCAAACACAGATGGTACATAAGTCCAACACAATACGGTAGATCTAATTCAATCAAAATCAGGTTTATTGCCAAGTAGGTGTTCATATATAAGGAATTAGCCATGTTGTTTTGGTGAATAACAAACATCAAGTAGAAAATATGAGAATAAAAGATAAAGTTTTAACACAGCAGATTTATGGCCAGCTAAATGTCATTGATTTAGAGAAGTTACACTGTTAGCCCCGGGACATTTAGTTAGCCCATGACATTTCTTAAAACAGAGAAGAAAGTGTGACTTGAGACTTCACTGATGACAGGAGCAGCTTTTTCCAAAGGTTAATACGTTCATGCCTTCTCAGAAATAATTTTAACGGAGTACAGTGCAGCTTGAGAAGAATTTGGCTTGAATGCCCCGCAGCAGCAGAAGAACAAAACGTGTCTGTTTCAGCGGCAGAAAAACAAACAGAAAACTTCCCATGTGAACGAGTGAACCAGAACAATAGAGGAAGAACAAGCATGCCTGCATGTTTAAAAAGGGGGGGGGGTCCCTACAAAGCTTTATTTCATATCTAAATGTTTCCCACAACCACTGCCAACAGTGATCGCTGTATTGCATTCCTCATAGAGCCAGCAGTAAAATACACAGCCTCTCATTAGAACAACTGTAACAGTTTATCGCTCACAGGGGGTCAGAAATCAAACCTATTTAAAATATCAATATTTGTGGGCAATATTCAGACCAGTGTTACGATCATTCGCTATTAACTGTGTACGATTCAATGAAAGTAAATAATAAATCACATAAACAGCAGAACTGTAAGTAATGTATTTATAATACTGTATGATGGAGCACTGATTTTAAAACTGAGTGCCGCTTCCACAAAACAGAGAAATACAACACCACCCTCTAGTGCTCAATCTACATTAATAAGGCCGGGGTCTGCAGAGAATTTCTGTTTCTGAACACCACCAGTAGATGGTGCTTTGTCCTAAAGAAAACCAAAGTTGTTTTGGTTTTCAAATCTGAAGCCCCTCAAGCCTTTTTTTGCTTTGGGGTTTTTGAAGCAGCATCCACCAATTTTACACTATAATGTCTTCTGAGCTGGAGAGCTGCCTTAAAAACTAACTAGTGATCTCATTATTTTATCTCAAATTGGGTATAAGACTGCAGGAATCTGCATTAAAAACCTTGAGAAAGGAACTGGAAGGATGTGGAGTACCAGGTGGGAACAATCTAACAAATGTTGTTGTATCAAATTTCCAAAAGTTTCCAAAGTTACTCAGTTTGGTGAAAGTCTCCTAATAAATATTTTTTGTACTCCCTTAAAACAATGATAAATTAAAAAAAAAAAAAAAAGATTGCTAACTGCTTTGGTAAAGTCTTTTAACTGGCTGTATAAAACCCAGAAGGACTATCTAAGGTTGTATTAGTTTGTTTAATTGGTTTTATAGTTTTATTTTTCACATTAGTACAGTATAATCAGGGAAATTCACCTACGTTTTAAAAATAAAAGTACACAGCGCAGAAAAATGTTCTCTGTGTCTGTAATACTATCATTAAAACATTATCAGCCATGTATTAAATGTAAAAGCAGGGTCAAGGTGACACCTTCACAAGGCTTGTTTTGTCCAGACAATAGAACAAATCTTAAAAATATTACAAAATAAAACAAAAATAATTAAAATGTTAATAACAAATGTTATTACTGAAATTATATATATATGGCCTATATATTACTATATAATATATATGTATAATTATAAAGAGTATTTGCATAAATAAGTTACATTTCACTACTGCTAGTGATGTCAGTCATTTCCACAATTTATACACATTAGATCTTAATGTTTTCTAGTCAAAGCGTTTGTTACAAAGTTACTGTGTCTGTGAGTCTGTCAGTTCATGAGTGATGACATCATCATCATCATCATCATCCTCATCATCATCATCATCTGCAGCCCGGTCCAACACTTCCCATGGCCTTGGGCCGGTCTCCCTCTGCTCCATCCCACACTCTTCCTGTTAACCACCCCAACTTTATTGACATTACAGGAATCACTAATGAAACGCCGTCTGTTTCTCTGCTCCAGCGCTGTGTCTGCGCCTGTAGTGCTATTAAAAGAGATCACACACACAAACCTACACAGATGTGCACGTTCAAAAATATACTGTACATCCCCATCCCCCACAATTCATGTCTACACACAGCAGCCTTTTCCTGTATGTAGCCTTGGGCTGTTGTATCCACCAAGTAACGTACGGGAAGATGCAATAATGCATTGGAGGTGTGTGCATCTGTAACTGGAAGTCCAGGGTGCTGGTATGAGTTCCAGTATACCTGCGCGATAATGAAGCATAATTAATCCTGTATTTTTAGTGGGCTCTTCATCTTGGGGCCTCGTTGCTGTGTTTGCGTCCTGAAAAGAGGTGAAGGAAACAATTCACTCGTCTCAGACTGTTGCACAGTTTCATCAGCTAATGGCTTTACAACAGCACTCAAAGATATAGGAGGACTCTATGCTTGAACTATAACCCTCTGTGGTACTGTTTTACCACATTCTGTTTACTGGAAAAGGCATCCTTTTAAATTAGTCGTCCTCTTTGTCCTGCTTTCTAAGGTCAACATTCTTGTATTGCGGACAGACTCCCTGGTCTGTAGTCAGGACTACTCCCCAACTTAGTTTACCCATTCAGAGGGGCTTGCAACTCTGCAACCCCGAGAGCTGACTGATACATATGAATAAAGCAAGCATCCCAGGACAGAAGGGTGGTGTAGTAATTGTGTTAAAAAGTGCAAGGGCCCCAAAATAAAGACCACCGGTATAAGCCTGTGGAGGCCCCCTGACTGTGCGGAGCAATCCCAGCAGATTGGGCTCCATGCTTATGCAAAAGCACTCACCCCCTCCCCTCCAGACCCATCACTCTCAATCCTACCATCACCTCCAAGGGCCTGATTGGTAGGCCAGGTGACCCAATGAGTGGATTTATACACAGGACCCTACATGACAAAGGCTGACTGAATGTCCCTTTCCTAATATATCACGAGGACATTAACAAATATGTTTCTTTGCTAAGAAAAGCACAACAGCTCCCTTCCCTGCAGGGATCTTTAACACTGATAACACACAGCTTCGATTGGCAGAGATCCCCCCTGCTGAGGGCAGCGCTGGAAAACATCTGACTGATTATAGATTACTGCAATGCTAGTTTTAATTTAAACAAGCTTGCATTTGCATATTATGTGCAAAATAATCAAAACTGATATACTTCTTATGTAATGCAATCTACAGTCAGTATAGATGTGTGCCATCTTATTTTAATTGAGTTAAATTAAATATATTCAATTAAATATAAATGAATTAAAGCACATGTGAACTATATGTTATATTTATATTTTTAATAAGGTCTTATTAATGTCATTAATGACATCATTAAGCTGCTTTGCTATCATTTTTTTACCTTAAAACAGTAATGCTAGCTCATTTTATGGAAGTAAACACCCAAAGCTACTTCTCATTAATCAAATGAATTCCAGTTACATTTGCACATTTAAAACATGATTATCAAAGCACCAGAAACACAGATTTAAAAAAAAAGTTATTCAGTCATTTATTTTAATATTTGCAAACAGGACCTGAGTAAATAAACCAAACACATGCTATTTAATTGACAGCATCTGATGGTGATGAACGTGGGTGACTGGGCTGCAGGTATGAGTTGGGGAAAAAAGCAGTTTTAGCTGCATACTCAGCACGTCTGTCCTTCCAGAAGAGACCCCGAGTTTACTGTAAACAGGGGGACTGTTTCAAGCACTCTCTCAATTCCCCTAACACATATGGAAATGGGCCATACCTTTAGGGCTTTGTGCTCATTCCAAGAGCATCCACACAGTCCTCACAATGTTAAAGGAGGGACTGAAAAAACATTTCATATTCATGGGGCACAATTACCTCCATATGAATGGAATAATTGCTCTTTAGAGGCTTAAGCTACCAACTGAAGTATGTGTGCATTTTTTTCAGGCCCTTGGGCTAAGTTGACCAGCCATGTAAACAGAGGGTGTGCTCTATCATCTGTTGGATGGAAGGAACATTTGACCGCTCCGTCGGCCTCTATAAGTCTGTGACATGAGTTCTGGTATAATGTACAGTGACGTTCATTGGTGTGTGTGTGTGTGTGTGTGTGTGTGTCAAGGATTGCTTTATCTTGTGTATCTGTTTATCTGATTGCCTTTTGGCTGAAAAGAAATGCAGGCCTTTAAGATGATCATTGTGTTTGTTTGTTTTTGTTTTGAAAAGGAAGCGGGGTTGCCAAAGATAGCAGTAAAATAATATAATTAAAGCGGCAGCAAATACTGTTTGCATGCAGAACTCTGGCAGGAAAAATGATTCATCTGTCTGATGAAACCTTTTGAAAAAGAAAATATATCTGTGGCGCATTGCTGATTGAAATATTTCAAACGTAATGGCATTAGATCATGACAACTGTATCCTACATGTGAACCAAAATCAAGTTTTTGGACCAGCTGTTGATAATAAAAACGCGTGTGTTACCCGTTGAAAACAATTAAGCAGTGATGCACCCCTTTTCCTATGAACAGGGTGGGTCCTGCTCGGATGAACCTAAAGGGAAATCCCTTTCCTATTGTTGTCATACCACCCTGACACACATCAGCTCCTCAGAAGCTAAAGGTACTTGAGCGTGTGTCTTCTTAACCCCTGAAGAGGATCCTTCTGCCCAGCTCATCCCACTAATTACCTACTAGCCATACTGTAAATGGGCCACTCCTGATAATCAGCCTAAGCTGGGAGGAAGGTTGTATGGAAGCACAGACAGAAGGACACATAGATGGATAGGGGATGAAAGGAAAGGGGGTGTTTCAATGAAACTGATTAGCTGGGGCCAAAAGCCTCAGTTTGACAAGTTGTAAAGTTTTGATGGCATCATCCCTGATGCATACTGTGGCTTAAGATCATCCCCAACTGAGCAGCTGATTGGCTTCTTTTTTCTTAAGTGTGTTTCTGCTCATGGAGTTTGGAAACTATGCATACATGCCCTGTTTTTGTGCCACCAATCCTCTCCAGCGAGACATGGTTTAAACTAAAGAGAAGGCAAATAGAAGCAGGTTTGGGAGTTTTAGCAGGTGGTGTCATGGCTTTCTTTTTGATTCTTTTGAGTATTTAAACAGGATAGAGCCACACAAATTACAACTGTAGGGAACAGGACAGGATGAATGAAATTCTTTTGCTCATTGTCAACAAATCCCATGAAAAACCTCCAAACCAACTGCTTATTATCCTATAAACAAGTATTGAATGTGGATTGACACGATATGTCTTATTCCTCTGTGCTAGAGAGCTACAATAGTTTCCAGAAACAATTATAAACAATTGAATGAGTCACACAACTGTTCTGAAATGTTTCTTGATCATATTCAACATGGACATTTCATTCTGAGTCAAACTGGCACATTTGCGTGTTTCTTCCTCTTTAAAAAGTATTTGCAAAAAAACTACAACACCCAGCTGTTTGAGGAAATTATTTAGCCATTTTAAAAAATGGATACTTGTGACCCATTTTTAAAAAAATGTAGTGTCCCAGAAGAACAAATTGGCTCAGAACATACAGAAAACTTTAGCACAAAGACTGCAGGCCATTCCTTGTTCTTCATCCCACTTCTGGATCGCCCCAACGGCCCCACACACACATCCTTCTCTTACAGTAGTCGGGTTCTTGAGACACAGCTGCTAACAGAGCAGCGCCTTCTGCCCCCGATCCACGCGTCGGCACACACACACACACACACGCACACACACAATGCAGCGGTGTTTGCACTGTAATTACTGCAACACCGTCTTTGTCTGGACCATAATCCGGGGGATCCATTGTTGGTCATACGTGCCTGCTCCTTCATTATTACCAATACTCACCCTCCTCCTTGGCCCTCAAACCACCCCCCAAAACCCCTCCAAAAGGCTGTCTCTCTTTCAGCCCCTCCGCCCACACACACAAGGGAAGTGTGCTGCACCACAAAGGGACTAAAAAGAGGCACAATTAGCCCTGTGACAGTAACCCCTGGCACGGCCCAGGAAGCATGCCGCACAATGGGGCAAACTTTTATACGACACTTTAATGCAAACACTGGAGTGTGCTGCCTCGTGCCTCGGTGCTTAGAGCCTGGCCACTCTCATCTCGGGCCTTTGTGACTGAGAAAGAAGCGGTCATTCATTTCATTTATTGGTTACCCATTAATTGGAGACACACAGCATTACTATTGAGGCTGTGAAGGCGATGGTGTTACACAGGCTGGATGGAAAAAGAAGAAATCATCAGTGGGCCGAGCCTTTAATTGAATCCCATGCTAGTCATTCAGAGATTGCTCTGTCAATGATTATAGGGATCAATACAGTGGGGGCAATTGCTATCTGAGATGGGGCGAACACCCCCCCCCACACACACACACACACAACTCTTTGAGTGCATCAAGCAGAGTAGGAGATTTAGTTTGCAAACTCCTATCCAGCTTGCAAAACGGCTTACACGATCTTACAACACAGAATCACACACACACACATCCTGTCCTTCCCTTGTTTGTGCTGCTAAGCTGTGTCAGAGCACTTCAACAGGTCTCCACCGCTGCTCCGTATCAGCACTGCAGGACCCACATTAATGATCGTCAGACTTAAATAAACCCTCTGTGGTTGTTCTCTATCGATCAGATGATCTGGCTATCAGATAAGCTAACAGATCTATGAGGGACTCGTGCTGTAATTGAGTTGCTCTTCGGGAGTGTGTGTGCATGTGTGTGTGTGTGTGTGCCAGTGTTCCAGGCACATCATACTGTATATGCCCATGGTATGCTCCTGAAGGATTATCAACACACTTTGGCACGGACACATAGTGTTGCTTTTTTGTGTGCGTACGTGTGTGTGTGTGTGTGTTTCACATTGTCAACCCGACTGGGAGATGTGCTCCCTGTGCTAATTATGAGTTGTAAAGCAGGTTGTGATTGCGGTTGTTGGTTTGAGTCCCAGAGGGGGATCAGTATTCAGTCTCTCCGCTGCTGTGTGATTAGAGAGACCAGAGAGAGGAGGAGGGTAAAGTTTAGGTTGAGATGTTGAACCAGTTAATGCAGAGACGAAGAAAATCCTGCTGTCACATGTATTTTGTTTTTCTTTGTTATAGTTAATAGTTTTGTTGCTCAGATGTCAAACAGTTTGATAAAAAAGTCTGACCTAAACTATGAAAAGAACTATGAAAAGTATTTTTCTGTGTTGCACAAAACTCTTTTTAATACTTTTATATACTTTTTTTTCGTGTCGTCTGTAAAAAGGCTGTAAGAAGACATTGGCGTAAAGTCGAGAATCCAAAGAAGTAAAAGTAACTGAGTGCAGGAAATGTATTCAGTGGGAAAACTAGCCAAACTATTGAAAGTTAAACTGACAGAAATGGATGTTTATATGAAATAAGATGCTTAGCAAGTAGCTCAGCATCTTTTACTGATTATTTTTTACTGATGATCTTACTGCCACATTTCTGTTAAAGGTCCTGTGTAAGATTTAGAGGGCTCTGTTTGGCAGAAATTCAGAAATTGAATATGTTTTTTTGTTTTAAAAAAAAAAGTTTTTATTACTTTAGAATGAGCTTTTTATAGCTACAGACTTTCTCCACTAGCCCAGAAAAGACAAACTAAACACTGGCTCTAGATAAGGCCTTTGGCTTTCTCCTTTGGTTTGAGTGAGGGGGCTGCAATCATCAAGTAGATGCCACTAAATACAACAAAGTGGTCCTTTAAATTAAAAACACAGTAAAAAATAAAACATTAAAAAGAAAGAAAAGAAAGGAAGGGGGTTGGAACGTGTCTTACTGACACATGAAAGCTGATCATGATCTCAGGTCACAATTTTGAGAAAACAAACTGATACCACTAATACACTTCAGAGGGGATACTAATTAAGTTACACAAGTAGTTATAGTGCCATAAACTGTTTCTGCGTGTGTGTATGTGGGGGTATGTGCGTGTCTGTATTCCCACTTGTGTGTGTGTGTGTGTGTGTGTGTGTGTGTGTGTGTGTGCGTGCATGGCACTTCCATGCTTCTGTGACCACCTGACACTAATCTTACCTGTCAGCTCCCTCACCACAGCACCCATACTGGCGACATACTGGACTAACTAACACACACACACACACCATAATCATCCAGCAGGAGATGGGTTACAGGACAACAACAGTCACAATTAATGGACACTCAGTCTGGGAACCGACTTCATTAGGTGTGTATTTTTTCCTCCGGAGTTGAAGGGGCAGTCTAATGGTCAGGTTTAAGGCTAATAGGGCACAGGGGGATAGGAGCACCTGAGTAAGGCCCACTGCTTGCATATTACAGACACATACACTATACTGAAGCAGAGGGCTAAAGGGGGAGAAAAGGTTCAGTCCACATATTTTCTCATTTGCTTTCGAGTTATCTAGCCAGATCGGGTTTTATCTGTAGACGTATTTTGATTTCTTTGGCAGAAAGTAGTGCCAATAAAATATTATTTTTATTTTTTATTATTTATTTATTTCAGTGTTCTTTAAACTCTGGGCAAAGGGGGGAAAATCAAAAACCTATACCAGAAATTACAATAATTTTATCCCTGCCACTGATAATCAACATTGCTTTTGGCCGCTGTCAATACCCGCTGTCATCGCTCTAAATATGAGGCTTCAGCAGTCAGACTTATCACTATCAATATTAGCTTTTAATTGAACTTATGAATGCAGGAATGTGGATTTTGGCCCCCATTTATTTACACAGGAATCATATCAAGGGAGAGCTGCGAGCCCGTCCTGTAAAACACCGTCCAAAGCAGGATGTCTATCACGACTGCCTGACCCTGACCTTAAAGAGCAGCTCCAGTTTGCATAACTCACACACAGTTACCTCTGTGGCAACAGCCAGGATCCACATCTCAGGCTCTAAATCAGGGCCTGTAGCCCATTAGAATTTTTCGAGCCTGTCCTCTCCTCTTTCCTCCTCGGCTCCAGACAGGACTGATAGCTTTTGTTTGCAGAGGAGCATCATCGCTCACAGCTGCTGCTGCTGCTGCTGCTGTAAATCTGGCCGGCCTCATCCGTTCGCCAAGAAAGCCAAATGAGCTCATCCTTTTGGCCTCACGTGGCACCTCCGTTGCGGTGGTGAAATATCGAGGAGGAGGATGATGATGATGATCATGATGATGATGATGGCGATTATTGGTGATTTCCTCAGCTGTGTGTGTGTGTCATTAGGGAGGAGGAGGAGGGGATTGTTGTTCTTTGTCTTGTTTATGTGGGGAAGGCCTACTCAACGCAGGATGAATTGTCTGTCCTCAGGCCACTGTTTGGATCACCTGGCTGATTGTATTTCAGCTGTTGATTAACTAAGGCTGGATTAATGCGTGAGCTATATACGGCGAAAAAAGAAAGAGCGATCAATCTAACTGTGTCCTTTCTCAGCCACTGTCCTTATAAATCTGTGCTTTATAAATGGAGCGCCGAAGTTCTCTATCTCTTTCCAAGGCAAATACTGTAGACCCCTGCTCTGCTCCTCTCTCCTCATCTCCATGTTCCCTCTTCCTTTAATTACTGTGTTCATGCTTGACGGCCACTGATGACTTGATTAAGCCTGCCGTGTGCAGTTCCAGTCTCTACCCTGCTGATGAATGAGTCTAAAGCTTATTAACTTACTCATTCAGATCAATAAGGCGCTGGGTTTGAACACTGCAAGGACAGAGAGGAAGCCGCTGTGTGCCGCTGCCCTCTACGCTGGCAGCTGGGATGAAATCATCACACATGATTAGCCTGTGTAACCAATCTGGCTCCTCTGTGGAGAGAGGAGTACAGGTGAATTGATTTTCTGGATTACTTTCAGTTGCAGAGCTTCTTCTTCACACGGCCGTGATGATAAATATCGCTGCTTTTGCAGACATATTTGATTCCTTAGATTAAAACTGATCAGAAATGTTCATTTTAAGTCATACAACTCTGGATAAAGACTTTAAAAAGAGCTTGACATGAAGGGAATTATATTATATTTAACACTGGATCTTACACTTTTTTCGACTTGGCACCCTTCCTGACAATATAACAGACAATAAGTTGAGTTATCTATTAGGAATTTTGCTTATAACTGCAGACAAAAAATGATCATGGCCTCCCAATGAAAGCCAGATCCCCAAATGTTGAGCAACTTACAAGTACTTAAGGTATGTCATAGAGATGATCGTGGCAAAACAGAAATATTCATGGAAATATGGGCATTACTTCCACACAAATATCATCTTCTCCATGTTGTAGAGTTTTTCGGTTACGTGTTGGACTGATTTCATTAACAAACTACTAAAAAGTTGTTTGCCAAAGTGGCTTCACATGCTACAAAAAAAGTAACTCCGAATACTGTTACAGAATACGGATTTATACCCAGGAGGTCTTCTGACAGCATCCAGGAGGCAGCAGATGAAGAAGAAGGGTAGGTCTGAACCTTATTCCCCTGAGGAGGCCTTTCAGCTCCACCAGGGCCTTTAGAAATGAGACGCTCATCATTGGAGCTAATTTGACCTCCAATGGAGGCAGTCAGCGTGCGAGTGGCCTATGCAGTGGTGAACAGATATTGTTTGAAGGCGACATCTTACCTGGTAATCCTTGGAACAGGAGATTATGACTGAGGGAGGTGCCATGCTGTCTGTCTGTCTGCACCCTGGAGCCACAAAATCTCTCTTCGACATTCCAATATTGATCATTTTTTTTGCGCTGCAGATTCGGTCTGTTATGCTAAGAGGTGCCAGTATTGATGTACTGTGGTCAGTGATACAGACAGCGAGCCCGCACACACATAAGAGAGCAGGAAAGGTGTTTGATTCATTTTTCATGTCAAGAAAACAGATGCTTCCTGTTGCAGAGAAGATGCAGATCATACGATATCCCCCAATACGCCCCCGTGTCTGAGAACTATCTCTGGTTTTGTCGGGGTCCTTAATGAACAGGACTTTGTAATGTAAGCCTTGAACTGTTAGCAGGCTTGGCTAGGCTAAACACGACTTGGTGCAGGAGTGCCTGTATTGACCTTTGTTTCCCCTTTGCTGGCTGCTGTGTTTGGAGCACGTGTGAGGGTCTTCTGGGAAGAGCCCTTTAAGATGATGTGCACCATTAATGTGACTGTAGGTCAGCTCCATTTCAGAGACATTGATCTGCTGCTGGAGCTCGCAGAGCGGCGTGGCAGCAGAGCTGACTCAGTCAGAGACTGAAAGGTTGGAGAGAAGGAGGTGGATCTAAGAATGATGTAATGAGGGGTGCTAATGCAAGAATACTGTGGGTTTCACCACATTTACTGAATTTGACCTGCTATACTTTATGTATTTGAGAAAGTAAGAAAACCGTGACTACTGCTTTTTCTATTTTTTCTGAATAAATAACAGGAACACGCCAAACTAAAATGCATAATGCTCTGACTCTGCTGTGTGCCCTGACTTCTACAAGTGTGTGACAAAAGGATCTATTTAAAATGTATTCAATATTAACGTCTCTGTTATGCTTAAATCACTGTTTCACATGCGCTTTGAAAACCCATTTTGCATTCCAACCTGTTCACCTGGACAGGTGTTTTGATTTGTTGAAAACCTCTTAGACTAAGCATGTAATTAAAATAATTAAAGAGAAGACACGTGGAGGAATCTATTTCACAAAATCCATGAAAAAAAAAAAAGAAAAGCCACGTTTCATAGCAAGTCTGTAGACACTCAGCAGGCACCGATAAATCCTGAAGTGAAGAAAATACTTGCAGAGCTCTGCAGTTTTTTCTCTGATGAATGCACATTATCAGAAATATAGACTGACTCTTACCGTATCTTGAGTCTGAGCCATCTTCTGTGACTTCTATTACCTCAGTCAATAACAACATTGTCAATAAAGTAGTCTGGGATGTGTAGTTTGTATTAAGTGAGGGTTTGTGTCTTTTTCAAGTATTGACCATTTAGTTAAAATAAAACAAACTGGTCTATTTGATCGGGCAGTATTTATGGAGCTGCATTATTGCATCATTGAAATGGAAAATGTCACAGGGTAACTGATAATGCGTTGATAATGCTTGGCTACAAAGAGCAGCGGTGATTGCCACCACTAATTAATTGCTCTGGTGTTACCAGATGAATCAATGACCATCCGAAGATTGTCTGTGGCCGAGATGAATCTCATGTGTTGGAGATTGTTAAAAAAGCATAAACAGATCAATGGAGCTCCACTTTATAGGCTTGGATATGGTTTAGATATCCGCTCTGCTTGATGTTGGGAGTGTGTGTGTGTGGGGCCGACGGTTTGCCCGGTAACCAGAGCCGTAACACAAGCCCATTTAGCATATGGCATTTTTACCACGGAGAGGTAAACACAGTGGGGAGGCCAGGAGAATAGTAAAACACACTGCTCGGGCCAGATCTCCCTGTGGACCCACGCAGGGTGGACACACACAGAGGACACAGTGTCCAGTCCCAATGACAAGCTGAGGTCACTCTGCTCGATACAGGAAGCTATGCTCTAGTTTTCTGCGTGTCTTTCATCTAATCGCACCTGGTCTTACTTGCTCCGCGCCCTAATCTTAAAGTTTCTCATCCATGAACACTTCCTCAAACCTTGCAACCGTTTCTTCCCTCGCTCTTCGGGTCATTCGAACGTGTCACAACACTAAAGGATGTTGATATCAACTGTCAAACCTTAAAACCCTAATGGGTCTTTTTTAAAGTGACAATCTTAACAGATCAATGCACCCGTCAGGGGTCAGATTACAAAGGCCGTCAATGACCACACGTGAAGGAGGGGAGAAAAAAAAGAAGGGGACCAACATGACACTGGAAACATATGACGAAGTCAGCCTGAACCGTCCCTGCGGACAGGGGAGCAGAGACATTGTGCATACTGACCTGCAGCTAGGTTTAAGGGATGCCTTGGGGTAATTGTGCTGCAGCCATCGTTTGTCCACTCAGGAAGGCTTAGCGGGGCGAGGCTACCTCCAACAAACTGCTGAAAGGGCGTAAAAGACCGGTGGTGGCGGGGTGTTAAAAAGTTAGATGCCGGGAAGCAGCACTAAGGTGACGCTAGGCTAGAGAGAAGCCATAAAGGCCTGTTAGGGTACATTAGGTGCAGGAGAGGGTCATAATGCTTCATGAATGTTTCAGCAGGACGGTGGGGCATTTGTCTTCCAGCCCCACTGTCAAAAAGCCATCATGACTCAGTGTTGGGGGTGGGCTGCGGCTCCAGGGCCAAGACACTCACGGACATGGACGGTGCACTGAGGAACACTCACACATGTCACGACAAACCAAGAGAAGTACATATACTCTTAGCTGTGGTAGTGCACTCAGTACCCACCTCATCCTTCACAGTCTTCATCATCTCCATCACTGTCAAAGCACTGGGCTATCGCTCACTCAATCACTGCCTCTTGTCTCCTGGATGGACAGGTTTAAGACCTTTTAGCCTCACGCCAGCCTCACCAATGTTTGCCTCCATCGCATCAAGCATCGAGTGCTTAAACAGTCATCCAGCCCCGAGGTAGCTGCTAAACATTCACACCCCAGGGCCTTTCAGCCTTGTCTCCCCTTTAACCCTGTGGACCTCTGGGAGCTGCCTGGGGTCACGGTCAATTGTCCCGTGGACAATAGAAGGGTAGCTGTGAAAGCAACAGGGACTATATAACCTGGATGGTGAACTGTGTTGTTAAAAAGCAGTGGAAGGAAGGAGTAGACCCTAAAAGAGGAGGATATTGAACCTGACACCAAGGTTTTATCATCAAGCGTCCCACCACTGGTGTCTATATGAGTTGGAAGCATGTTCCTGACAGCTAAACTAAATCTAAAGACATTTGGATTTGCACTTTTGCATGCCTGCACGTTACAGTCTCGGCTCGAGGGAGGCAGTACAATGGAGTTCCAGACAAACTATACCTCACCAGAGGTACAACGGCTCAGTTGACGGTGTTCAGGATTACCTGCAAGACACCACAGGTTTCATAAGAACACTTGCGCAATCCCGCATACATAAGTAGGAGGTTGTCGGTGGGATCTGAAAGGCTCCCATGATTTCAGACCTAAAAGCACCCCCTGGGTTTAATCCTTTGCTGCCTCACATACTAACTTCTTTTAGCTGCACCCTTGCCTCCCCAAATCTAGACTGTAAGCTGATAGAGCGGCAGTATTACAGTGATTAGAGAGGCTGAGGTGAGGGGCTGATGAGAGGAGGAGGGAACTAACTGGCCCTGATAAAGCAGTTGTCCTTCCTTGTCTATGTGCTGTTAGCTTTTGTTAAATGTGACTGACAGCTATTGATGGATGTGTAGCTGACCTGCCCCTCCTCTGTCCATCACTCCATGCGCATGTGTGTGTTTCTGCACAGCGTGAACACATGTATGGGCACGAGTGTGCATGATTTTTTTGTGCATTCACTCAGCTCCGTGCACGCGCGCGCACCCACACATTGGCGTTTGCGTGCGCACGAGGGCTTGCTGTTGCAGGGTTATAGTGCACCGTGTGGCTCACTCCTGTGCTCTCATGATGGTCCGCGGGGAAATCAATCATCAGCTGTCCTGTGTGGCTGGTGATTGTGCATTTTTCAGGAAGAAGAGATGAAGGAAACAAGGGAGGTGAGGACAAGACAAGAGTGTTGATTAGCTAATCCACTTCAAGACGGCTGAAATCTTCCTTCACTATCTCCTTCTCTACACATGACACATATGGCTAATTCTTTTTCTTGAATATATAAAACGCACTCCATACTCCCCTTCTTCCCCCCCCTCTACGACGACACCAGAGGGAAAGCAAACAGATCTATTTGACAGGACGGTGCAGAGTCGATGTCTGCCATACGTCAGTGTTGCCCTCTAGGTGTTCATCTAAATGGACAGCTTAGTTAGGATTAGTTGGACCAACAGCAAACATCTTTAGAGGCAGGGAGGTCACCTCGTCTGTGCATGGATGCGCATGTGGCAGGAGTACAGTGTCCATATGTTGTAAATCCTTTCCTTAGGGACAACACACACAGTCCTCCTTTCACTGGTAGAAAGTACACATTCTTTAACGTTTTAACATTTAAACCCCCCTCTGATCTCTCAAAACCCCAAATCACATCTTGTGGAATACCAATTGCGCCTCAAATTGGATTCAAAATGTCTAAATTGAAAGATTCCTTGGGGATACTCTGCTGAACTTTCACAGCAGTGGATTTATGCAGGCATGCGCCAGTGTGTGTCTTTCCTCTGGCCAATAGTGTCGTAGCAGCATGAGGTCCAACTGTCCTAAAGTCAGTTTAAGACATCCCAGGGTCTTTCAACACCTCGACCCCACTGAGAAAAACATTCGCCTGAGAATAGACCCCAGCACAACAGGCGCGACCAAAACCATAATGTAACCGTCACATAGGAGTTATATGGTCACAGCCCATCAGAGGAACACATACACAACAAAATCTGCATGTTTTTTTGTTGTTGTTGGGAAGGCGGCATCGGGCTCCAATTCCAGCGAGTTGCACAGATACGATGACACGTGCACATGCAAACACACAGATGGAGGGGGGCAAAAAAAAAAATTCCAAAAACGTGGGGTGATTCAAAACCAAGAGAGGGAGGGATGTAAGGAGTACTGTAACAGTAGCTCCTCTCCTCACGGCCGGACTGCTACCTTCATCACCCACAGGAATAACAGTTGGGCACATACAATAGCCTCTTCGCATAAAGACGCACAAATAGCACACCGAGAACTATTGTAAGGCGAAACGCATGGGGAGAGGAACCCTATAACACTTTCTAACATCCCGAATGACAAAGCCAGATGTCAGCCTACAAGCAGATTTACTCCTTTCAGCACTGTTGCATATGAATCGGCCTAAAAGAAGAGCCCGACAGTCCATCAGAGGTTGAACAGTTCAAACAGGGGCAAGGAAATAATGTTTTTTTAGATTAGTTTGACAGATAGATACACAGATCCCATGAGCTCAGGTATACAGTATATTTTATGATGGGTTACTTTGGGGCCTGCTGGGGGTTTATGTGAGTGTGTGTGTGTGTGTGTGTGAGTGTGTTGGGCGGGGGGGCTGCAGGCCAAAATATGTTGCCCCTTGGGAGCACAGTGGAACCTCACACCAGCCCCCACAGAGAAGGATAAGGCCATCTGCCCTCCTCACGCATCAATCCCATCTAGAAGACACACACACACACACACACACAGTGTTGGGTAGCAATATGGAGAGGCTTTGCAGACAGTGTTTGATCTGCCTTTCATCCAGCCAGCAGCACACAGGCCGCTGAGCCTCTGTGTGTGTGTCTCCTGCTGTACTGTCCACTGTCCCAGTGGAAATCACCAGCCGATAACAACAGCTCTGACCTGAAGCATGAATGGCAGGACACAAGCTGATCAGCCTCATCTCTTAACTGAGGGGGGGCCACAGCTCAGCGGATCCATTCAAACTTAAATGACTTAACTCAAATGTTTCTTTAGAGGCAGGAGTCACACAGATGACGTGCCACTGTGACGCGAGCGAGTTAAAAGTTACATTCAGAGTGAAGGCAGGCAATGGAGAAAGCAGCAAAGCTAAGCGAAGCTTATTGCGTCATGCCTCTTCAAACTGCACATAAAATAAAATGAAGAGATTCAAGAAATCGAGGTGAGGCGTGATTACTTGTGTGGCAGCTTTGTGGTGCTTTGAGTAGATGGAGAAAATCGATTTGAATCATATATAATGACATAAAAACAAAATGACACATTCATCAGTGGGTCGGGAATGTAGTTAGAGTGCAGTAATAAGCTCCTTCAAATTTAATAAGAGAAAGAAAAGTGTACGAATACAATTCTTTGTAAATAAATAATTGCATAGTTTTTAATTGGGCTGATATAAAATTAAATTCATGAAGGTCAAAAACAAAAACTTTTTTGGTGTTTTTCCAGTGAACTGCCTGATGTGTGGATCCCATCTCAAAACAGGAGTCAGCTCTTAAACATTCAAAAGAGTTTTTGGAGAGTGTATAAGCTGATCTTGCCGGAAAAGTGTCTTTATCTGTGAAAAGAGAAGCAAATTCTCTTTCATCTTCATCAGGACTGACTTTTCGTGTGGTTTGAGGCAGACTGGGGCACAGATGGACAGAGAGCTGGTGTGGTTATAGTTTATGAGTCACTCAGCTGAGAGTCTGAAGCCTGTCTGGAAACAGGGGCTAGCCTCAACATCAGCCAGACACACACACACACACACACACACACTACACTGACAGCTATTAGGAAATCAATAGAAGCTAATACATCAGAGTATTTGACCACTCAGCTCCACTAGCTTAGCGGACTGAGAGAGGAAGGAGGAAGAAGAGAAGAGAAGAGAAGAGAAGAGAAGAGAAGAGAAGAGAAGAGAAGAGAAGAGAAGAGAAGAGAAGAGAAGAGAAGAGAGAGAAGAGAAGAGAAGAGATCTATCAATTATGCTGTATGACGAAATGCATTTAACAAAGCATATAGTTTGCTCCAGATGTAAGATCATCCCTGCAATATATATCTATTATATATCTAATATTTATATCAATGGACATTACTAATTGATCGCAGCATCATATTCAGTTGTGGCAACGCTTATGGGGATGACTTGAGTGTTATAAAACAAATTGTTTTGGAGAGAGTTATAGCCATTTGCTTCAATCTCAGAGGGAGTTCATCGCAGCAAACCTACGCCATAAAACCGCAGTGCTCCTATCATTAATATCACATTAATATAGAGATTAATCTGATGGATAGCCCTCCAGAGGCCCTGTTAACTTGCCAGGAGGTTAAGTGTGAAATCAATCCGTATAAACGACCTGAATAAAAATTCTTCCATGCTGGAGCGTCGAGTCCTAAATCAGCCAATCAAAGAGGCGCTAGTAAAACCAGTCTTTTAGCACGACTCGCTAACAATCTCAGTATTTCAGCTCTGGCAGCTCATTCTCCATTTTTCTCCTTCTGTCTTTCTTTTTGTCTTTGTTTCTTGTCCCATCCTTCTCCTCCACCCCTCCGCTCCTGGAAGGCCACAAAGGGGAGTATCCTCTCCTTTCAGAGCAGGCCCCTTGCGGAGGCTCGGGGGTTGTATACATGGGAGGCGCAGGTCCAATGAAGGGTGATCTACACTTGTTCAAGCGGCCATATTTTGGCTATTTGAAGGGAGAGGGAGGCTGTTAAACACTGAGTGAGGAGGTGACCCCCGACCCCGAAGGCTGCTCTCCATCCGTTGCAGGAAATAAACAGAGTGGCGGTGCAGCAGAGTGACTTTACTGCTCTTCTGCCTGCGGACAGCTTGGAACGAGATCTCCTTTTCACTCTGGTGGCAAGACAGGAAGATTTCAGATAATCTGGGCTGATAATCTGTTTTCATCTTTCATGCTTCGTGCAAAAACACCCCGTAATTTTGTCAGGCACTATTTTTGTGCATCTTGGTTCTGGCACTCACTTAGCACCATGGCAGCATTGTGATGTCTGATTACATGCCCTCAGTGTGAAGTGTGGTGACCCAGAGGTTAGAGGTGACATAACAGAACACTGACACAAAGGCTGGACACTGTGTCATCTGTCAGACCCCATGCTGCTGCCACCACCAGTACCAATTGGGGCTTTCCTCAAATTAACCCCAACACACACTCATACAGACACACATCTATCTATCTATCTATCTATCTATCTATCTATCTATCTATCTATCTATCTATCTATCTATCTATCTATCTATCTATCTATCTATCTATCTATCTATCTATCTATCTATCTATCTATCTATCTATCTAAGGACAACACATGTGGGGCAGTTGGTGACAGTGCGAGGGCAGATGTCAGTCATGGTGTGCTCCTTTGTGCGTAGAGCAATAGACCACCTTACTGCTGCACTCTATTGTCATTCATTTGGTCCAGTGGGATTTGTTCTTTTTTTTTTCTTTTTTTTTTACTGTGAGCACACAGTCTCCAATTCATCACATATAAACACAGCAGACAGTGGATGCACACAAAGAGACACTTTCTGGACTGATGCGGGTGATAAGTGGAGCTGCATGCAGGATGCACAGGCGTTCAACCTAACGTTGTCTTGATAACTGAGCTGTTGGATACTGATTCTTTGGGGCGAGACAGATAAAAAATAAAAGTGTACTTTTAGTATCACAGGTGAAATTGATTTCATTAAACTGCTGGAGTGAATCAAATATTTGCTCCATTCTCTTATTGGACTTTATTTTGTTTCTTTAACCCCAAAATAAAGAAAGTCTGTGCTCTTTTAAATGACTTTTGAACCTCTTTATTCTAAGCTGACCTTTTCATGGAAGAGCCGCTCAACTGGGACATAAAGCAAACCCAACAGTCTTGTTTCCATGCGCAGATTTTTTTTATTTGTTAACCATGAAAAAGCAGACGCTCATAGAGAACAAATGAGGACACCTTCGATTGCTTTTGCAGCCTTACATAACAGTAAAAAATATGAGCATACATTATAAATTAAAAGAGGGTATAACATTTATTTTATACACAAATAAGCTCAAATCTACAATGATAAAAAAAACAGCTTTTCAAGCTCAGTCGATGCAAGAAACCCCATAATAATAATAATAATAATAATAATAATAATAACAATAACAATAACAATAATAATAATAATGGGTTCACAAAACCATTGCAGAATGAAAGCTTTAAGCCACAAAACAACAGACATATTTTAACATATTATAAATAGATTTAGACACATTTTTGCCAACAATTTAAATAATGATGAGCCTATTTAAATAGGCCTATTATAGAACAACATTTTTTTTTCTTAAGCAGCATTTACATAAAGAAAAACCACGAGATCCTACCTTACAGGCCTTACTGATTTATCCCTTATGGCATGGATTTAGTCTTTTACATATCGTCTAAAATCCTCTAAAATATTAGGCCCACATGATTAGAATCGTTCTTTGTCAGGACTGAGTAGATTTTTAGCTCATGTCTGATTAATTCCAGGGCCGATATTCTGGATTTAAGACTGTTAACCCGGTGTAAGGAAGGTTTTGTCCGGCGCTGTTCTGTATTTTTGGATTGTCCTTCACTGGAAACAAGGAGTCCTTCTGTAATCCATTCCCCGGAGAAGACGGAAGAACTGAGCTGTCCAAGATTTCTGCAGAGCGAGAAAACAACTTAATGAATAACCAATAATAACACACAATATAGAACATTTGAATTGTGCAGCCTGCAATATAAATTCCTCCGAATTGATATGATAAAAACATAAACGTGCATGTAAATGATGATATGAAAAAGACAACAGCACCAGAGTCTGTCTAAAAACAACAATACATTTATTAAGGAATCACATCATTGCAGGATAATAATTCCATTTAATAATTATTCTGCGCGCATTATTTTTTATTGCCTTTAGACTTCAAAATAAAAAGTAACAAGATCTGTTTGGGCCTTTAGCTTGCACATTATGGCATCGACAGAATATTATCTTACTTTTGTGACTTTTCATGTGGTACTGAAGGTCCTGCTCCTCCTGGAAAGAAGCTCCGCACAGGTCGCAGGGGTAAGGCTTGTCCTTGGCGTGGGTCCTCCGGACGTGGCTGTCGTGGGCGGCGTGGGAGGCGAAAGCCTTCCCGCAGTGCTTGCACTTGAAGGGCCGCTCTCCGGAGTGCTGGCGGATGTGTGTGCGCAGAATACTGGAGGCAGTGAAGGCCTGGAGGAGGGAGAAAAATACAGAGCACACAAGTGAGTGTGATTTATTTTTTAACAGTTTTTTTTTATTTGTTAAATTTACAATTTTATGTCGTCAGAATAAAAACATTTTAAAGCTTTTTAAAGGCAGTTTAGAGACACATTTGTTATTTTGGCTTGTCACCTCTAGCAGCGACTTTATGTAACAATTATTCATTAAAAATGACACTTGAACATTGTTTTGTCGTCGTCTGGTGTTTCTTGTTTGGCCTCTTTTATAAATGAAAGCGACGCAGTGCCTCCTAAAAATGACTGTAAACCTCTGGCCTCGTTTCTTAAACCGAGTTAAAGAGGAGGAGGATTAGGTTAAACAAAACCCTTCTCCGGGTGTATAAAAGAGGGGAGGACATCCAGGAGGAAAAAAAAAAGAACAAAACAACACTTCTGCTCATTCCAGGGGCCGTAAATTAAAAGTATAATCTCGGCAGACAAAAGGGTGGGTGTACATCTGGCGATAATTAGCATGTAAGTGTCTTGGTGGAGCGTGCCCGTCCGGGGGAACAATAACGAGGGGCTCGCGTCAAATGCGCCAAGAGACGAGGACGCAGTAAATGATGCCGGTTTAAAAAGGACGTGTGCGAGGAAGAAGAGGAGGAAAACGAGGCCTTTAGGACTCATAGAAGCAGAGACGGAACTAAAAAAAACAAAACAAAAACACGACTACCCTGCAAGATAAAAGAGTTTTATACTTCCATTACAGGGAAAACATGCACTCTTTGGAGAAGGTTTCTTACCTTATTGCAGTAGACACACTTGTATGGCCGCTCTCCGGAGTGCACACGCATGTGTTTGTTGAGACTGGAGGACTGAGAGAAACTCTTTCCACACACCGAGCACTGGAGATAGAAAAAAAAAATAGGACATCAGCATTGAGGAAAGTCATTTAAACTCATTAGAGTTTATTCACATTAAGACATTTTGCTCTTTAGAGAGGTAAAACAGGACTAATCTGTCTTAAAATTATGGGGGGGCTGTGTTCTTTTGTAAAATAAAATATCTTATAAGATATTAAACTAAAGATAGTAAACTATCTTAAGGTTCTTTGGTTGTGATGATTCAGGCTACAAATTGGAGGTCCCTCGGGAGTTTTTGCCTCATAATAAAAACCTAAATCCGCTGTGCGGAGCTGTTCTTTCAGCACCACACAAACTTTTCCAGGCACTTTTACCGCGAGATGCAATGATGTAATGATGTAATGATGTAATGATGTAATGATGCAATGCTCTGCACTGTCTCTCCGTACCTTGTGGGGCCTGTGTTTTTCGTGGACGTGTAAGATGTGGATCCTTAATCTGTCTCTCTTCTCGAAGGATCTGTTGCAGAGGTGACAGGGGAACTTCCTGTCGCCCTGGTCCACGCAGCGCGTGTACTTGAGATGTTTGTCTCTGTAGTACTTGTACGCAAACACCTTCCCGCATCTGTCACACTTGAAGCCCTCGCCGGAATCTGCGTAGGAAAAAAAAAATAGAGACAAATATGTCAAGCATGGTAAGAGGGAAAGGCGAGAGTGAGGTGGACAGAGGGTGTTTAGGTTCTGACCTTCAGCGGGAGGAACCACGTTGTTGTCCTCTCTGGGGTCTTTCAGGGTGAGAGGGATGCCGAGGAACTGCATGTAGCAGTCGCCGTACCACACCAGCAGCTCCTGCCCTGGACGGATCTCCTTGCAGGTCTCGTAAAAGATCTGACCCTGGACCTGTACGGCAATTAGATTCTGCTCGTCTGGGAAACGAGCACACTTCACTAAAGACATCCAGTTCCCTGAGCCTCCCCTGCCGTCCACAAAATGACTCAACCGGCCGTTTTCAAACACCTGAAGGAGGGGAGGGGGAAAAACAGTTTTACATTAGATATGAGTCAAAACGATCATTTCTTCATGTGGTAGACAAGACTTGGAAAAGGACAGATTACCTCCCACATCAGAGTGTTGTCGTCGTACGTTTTAATCTCGCTGGTGTTGACGAGTTTCCCTTGGAAAGGTCCGAAGCGCGTCCCTTTGGGGATGCTGCTTTTGTCCGTGAAAACTCCACGGTGTGGGACACTTCCCCAGGTTGCCTGGAGGACGGTTAACCCTGTAACACAGCGTCAAAGCGGGAGTCAAACCATAGCAGTGCCATCGCGGGTTTCGAATGGACGGAATCAAAAGGTGATTTATTCATAGAAAGTTTGGCAGGTCGTACCCTCCGGAAGTTCAAGTGTCTCTTTGTCCAGCGAGAGGATGTGAGAGTCAGGAACTGGAAGAGAAAACGAACACAAATGAATAAATGGGGAATAAAACGTATGACTGAACATGATAAAGCAACACCAGACTGTTAGACAGACAGATGTCCACGTGTTATTTGGACATTTTTGCGCGCAGGACATTAGTTCCACCGAGGCCACGAATATCCAGTAACTGAGGGAGAAGTCTCACCTGGCTTTTCGGGCAGGGTCAGTCCTGATATAGCGTGGCCCACGCTCCGGTCCTGGCTGCTGGAGTACCCGTAGAGCACCATGAACAAGTCATCCTCACTGAAATTATAAGACGTGCGCGTTTTTTCTGGCGACAGGTCCGCGCTCCGGAGGCGAAACAAACTCTCCTTAGGCGGTGTGGTGGTGGTGGAGGAGGAAGATGCAGATGAAGACCTTTCACTAGACGGGCTGCTGAAGTCCGAAGACAGCGGTCCTGCGGCGTGCTCGGTCACCACAGCGGCCAGCTCCTCTGGTTTGGAGTAGAGCTGGTGTCCGGGCAACATCTGGCTGAGGTAGGGGAAGCCGGAGGCGCTCAACATGTGTTCGTGCAGGACCGAGGCGTGGTGGCCGCCCTGACCGAGGAAAGGAGGGGCTCCGCCGTGCAGGCTGAGCGGCAAGGACGCCTGAGTGTCCGACACCAGACGACCGAGAGACTTGAGCGGGTGGAGGAGGTTGTGAGTCCGCGGGAAGAAGTCCATGTAGTGATGGGGACCGGGGAGCGGGGCAGGGTAGAAGCCCCGAGCGGGACTGCCCTTCAGCATGCCGCCCTGGTAGCTCTTGTCCTTCAGCACTACAGGGATGCTGGACAGGGACACCGACATGACAGCGCGGAGGTGAAGCAAAGGTTCAAACTGGAGAAGGAGCCTTCAGTGGATGAGAGGGAGAAGGGGAGAGGGGGGGAGGGAGGGAGAGGAAGTGGGGGGTGAGTTATAAAAGTTTAATGCAAGAAATCTAAAAAGGGAAACATGACATCAGAGGGTCGACCACACCTGAATTAGTTATTTTAGTTTAGTGATCCAACTAGTATAGTCTCAGCTTACAGAGCAGAGCTGAAACAATGTAACACAAGATGCAAACTGCAGATCCCGAAAGCTGGAGTTCTCCTCAAAGAGTCTAATAATATTTCAATGAATTTACAGCTTATAAAACACATCCGGAATTTCTGTTTTTATTTTTAATGAAAGCCTCACCTACAGATGGAGGTGAAAATACCAGGGACGATATTGAGCAAAGCTATTGCAGAATAAGTAAAAAGCCACGCACAGTGAAACTGGACAGCCGATTTAGCAATATTTCCAGCTGAGAGGACACACACACACACACACACACACACACACCGGACACACGCGTCAGATGTTCATCATCAGCGGCTTTAAATGACCGGCCTGGATATGGTGTGTTCTGTTTTTTTTTTTTTTTTTGTTGGGGGCAACGGTTTATCAATCAGCCGGTAAATAGAGAGACAAATCAGGGTCATGACACTCGTGAAAGAAGAGCGGGGGCCAGAGCAGAGGTCAACATTAATGAAGCTTTTTATGGACTTTACAATTACCGTATAATGATTGCAAAAAAGAGTGATCAGAGGAGGGAGCGCCGGGACAATGTGTGAGCTAAAAAAAATGATTCTGATAAAGAAAAAATTAAAGAGGGAATCAGAATTTAACAGGAGAAGGTTCGTGCGTAATTTCAAATCTATGGAAAAAACAATTGGTGCTACCTCAATCCTACAACATTCCCGTCACATTAAAGAACAGATAACTCATGTGAAGCACCACAGGCTGTGATTTCCTGACTATGCGTCCATTGGCTGATGCAGTGGAAAAGAATCTTACCTCGTTGGATGAATTAAAGCTGTTTCACAGTGAAGTTGTCTCTGTCATGTCCACGGGCTTCAGTTTTAACAACCTCCCGTGGCTCAAATCAATTACACAGCCGACAAATCTCCAGATTGTGCAGGTCTAAACTCTTGGACGTGCTGCAGGGGACCTTTCTCTCCGTCTTTATGTTGGTCTGTGGTCATCTGAGGGCACCTATACTGTACACAGTCAGGTCTGCTTGGAGATGCTCCCCGGCACCTTCTTCCTATTGGCCCAGGAATCAGCTCGGCCTCATGCATCTCAATGCACCCCCCCACCCCCCACCCACCCCTCCCCATAGGAATACATTTTCTCAGGGACAACCCACCCCTTTAACTTCTCCACACACCAGTCCGCTTTCTCTGCTTCACAATGAGGCTGATTGAGAGAGGTTCCCAAACATTTCCATACAAGGACCCCCACCCCAACCAACACACACACACACACACCACACACGATAGGATTTTATCTGAGTGACCCCCTGTGGAGTATAGACATGTGTTGTTATGACTTGGATGTGGTGAATTAGGAAGAGAGAAAAGAATTTATCGGCTACATCTCTCTCTCTCTCTCTCACTGCGCCAAACTGAAGCGAATCTCCAACAACACTTCTTCTTACACGGATCTGTTGATTTTCAAATGACTGTTATAGTGATGTTGCTCTCACATTATTTGTATTTCGTGTTATTTTGAATGCATTTGATTGATGAATTTGTGTTCCTGTGTGGTTTTTCTTTTTCTTTTATTTGTATAAAGGCTGATATGGGACGGGCACAGTGCTGGTATGTGCCACCTGCCCATTTGGCCTTATAAAAATCAAATGAACGAACAGGTCTAGATATTAATTCATATTTATAACATGTGTTAGGCTATTAAATAACACTGAATGCAGTCGCTACAGTATTTCTTTGCAACGAGATTTTCTTTATGTGTGCCATTTCTAATGCATCATTACTTAAAATCGATTCTTTTACGCTTAAATTGCGTTCACTTAAATTTGATATTAGTTTTTATTACTTCCGCATGGCCTTCTTTATTGAATCTACAGTGTGACATGTGGCACATTCAATTAAAAGCTGTTTCAGTCTATAAAACTAAACACTTGGCGTCCTGGTGCGTTTTTTATATATTGAAGAACACGATAAAATAACACACGGAGGCCCGAGCTCAAGCCTGACCCTTCTTCCCTCTCGTCCACGTGAAATAAAAGCCACTCCATATAAATACTGCAATAACAGAATTCTTTATTTACAAGGCAAATAGCATCAGCGAAGCCATATTAGTTCACAACTTGCATAACTGTGGTTTTTTTTTTTAACTTCTCTTGTATATCTAATTTTTGCATAAAACGCTCACACACACACACTAGGGGTACAAAGATGGATGCGGGTATACCGTGTGATTCCTGTGAACAATGCAGAAGAAGAAAAAAAAAAGTATCTCGGGAAAACACAACAGTAAGCTTTCTTCAGAAAGTCCATATAGTATATTACATATTGCTTCAATATCCCTATGTGTCATCTTTTTTTTTTCTTTGTCTCCATACAAACAGTGAGAGAGGAGGGGAAATGAAAGGAAACCCAACACGGAACAGAGAGAGCAGTGATGAGAGAGACAGTTCAACCGTGAGCGAGTCTCCAGCGGCTGCGCAGAGTTGAACAGAACGATGCACCCATTCGATATTGTACACAAGTCATTATACAAATTTATACAGACAGCGGTGTAATGTACAAGAACGAGAACGGACGAAATCTAAGGCATTATGCTAGGGTTTGTAGCATTTCAAGGTTGCATCTTAGCTCTAAGAAATTGGCAGACA
The DNA here is from genome assembly GCA_014281875.1 of Nibea albiflora. Lineage (NCBI taxonomy): Eukaryota > Metazoa > Chordata > Actinopteri > Sciaenidae > Nibea > Nibea albiflora. The sequence continues at coordinate 11,778,545 of CM024805.1, read as the reverse complement.
ATACAAAAAGGGCATTTAAAGTTCTGCAAAACTTAACAGAGAGAAACAGAAATCATTTAGTGGGTCCAAAGCCTGGATATTTGTAAAGGGGCAAAAAAAAATCATTTATTTGCACCTGTCCTCATTATAAATGCTAAAAAAAATGCATTGCTACCACATGGCTTTAAATCTTCTTCAAAATGTTGACAATCTTTGGAAATTTGCAAAGGGCTCTGAATCATTCTTTTTAAAATGGCTCAGAACAAAACAAAACAAAAAGGCTTGTTCTGCACGACTGTAGGATACAATCAAAACAGCATTTATCAAAAAACTGCGTGATCTCCTGTAGGCCCGCAGCAAAAACAACCACAGGACATCTGCAAGGATGACAAGCGGAAAACATGAATCTGTCCCAAAGTTGATTTGCTACAGCTTCAAATTTCATGTAGGACTTCATTAAAACAAAAGAAAAGAAACAAACATCAGAAGCAACAATGGGCAACCTCCTGTAACTGTACAACACCATGTTGTCAACACGTTGGCAATACACGCCATCAGTCACATCCTTAGGCCTTAAATGACAATACATTCAGAATGATTCTCTTCCTGTGTTATGCTGCACCGTCTACTATTAGACCCTGTTAAGTGACATCATCTTAAAATTTCTGGTTTTTCTGTGGACCTCAAAGCGTACTAACCGACAGGTCGTCTCTCACTATGAAAATAAAAGCTGGTAGAATTCAGAAATCCAATTGAAAGGTGAGGATTATTTGGCTTGCTCCAAGTCTGTCCTGGGTTAAAATAGTTGGTATAAAAAGTTTTTTTTCTTTTTTTTGAGGAAAATGTACTTTTTTTTTTTGTTGAGGTTAGAGAAGATGACTTGCTTTAATTCTTGTGAAGGTCAAACCGAACCCCTACCGGGGGCACAAGAACGGCGCGTCATTACTGAACACTTTATAGTTGAACTAACTGCCTGAGGTCATAAAATATGGCTAAGTGTCTGTCAGAGCAGGTCTCGTGAACCGTGCAGTCTTAACTCTGACCTCTGCTATAGAAGAGTGGCTGGAGGCAGAGAGGGCGTGTGTCAACAAGGGGATCACAAACTACTTCCCTCTGCAGGCCTCAGCCAATGCTGCATAATCTAAACAGGAACGCTGTGGGTGGATGTAGACTTTCTTGGTACAAACTGCAATAAAAAACTGTGTTTAATACTGCATCCAAACGTGGAGCAAAAATGTGTCCTTTTTATTCAGGAAAACTGTACAAAAATTACAAAAACAAAAACACAAAAAAAACCCCCAAGAGTTTCTCAAGTAATCGTTATTGCTTGTTTACATCACAACAGAACAGTTTGCACCTAGCAGCTTGTATGAAGCATTTTTCACTCCAGACAACATAGAAAGCACACTTCTGTTATTTTTTTTTTTTTGAGTTATTGTATGGCTGTGTTGAAGTTGTCTTTTTGTTTGTTTTTTTTTTCCTTTTTTCGTGGTGTTCTATGCTAAAGGCAGAGAAGCAAGCGATAATCTGTACACTGTATACACAGCACACCCCCTTACAACCCTTTCCTGCCACCCCCCCACCCCACCCCACCCCTGTCTGCATCGTACCAGAACATCAGAACTTGAAGGCTCCCACTCCACTTCCCAAAAACAACCAAAGAAAAAAAAAAACCAAACCCTGCTCTGCTTTAAGAGGCAGTTGTGACCAGACGGGGGAACCAAACCCTAAGGAATAAAATAAATAAGAAAGAAAACGTTTTACTTATTGTTATGTACAATCTCTGTAATTCATTTTAAAACCATATATGATTTTGACATCTTCTTCTGAAACTACAGGACCAAAGCATAATCCATAATTCAGGTTAATAGAAGAATCTTCTCAGAAAGAATACAACCATTACTGTTAAAATTATAAAAAAAAAAAGTGCCTCTTTCACACTTTTAGAAATATTTTTTCTCGTTGCTACTAGGATAAAGAATCATCTACAATAATTAAAATGAATCTATACAGAAAAATAAAACTTAATTTAATACACTATATAAACCTCTTGACTAAATTAGTCTAATCATACAAATCACCATTCCACTCAAACCATTCTTCTGCAGTGTTTTTCAAGATCAGTTTTTTCAACCATATCTTCATTCTACATCTTAATTCTCACAAGAAAAAAAAAAGAACAAAACAAAAACAAAAATCAACTAAAATAAGAATAAAATAATAAAAAGAACAGCAAAAAGGCAAAACCGGCTAAGTGTTTGAGCTCCATCCATAATTTGAACATAACCTGGAGTCTTTGCTGCCATTTTGGAACTATGTGGAAATGTCACAAATGTGTGAGAAAGGTAGGACATAAAAGAAAGAAAGAAAAAAAGAAAAGAAAAGAAAAATCAGTGTACGTCATTTTTTTGAGATGAGATTGTAAATGGCCGCTGTCCACTGAGAGGAATACATTCATCAGAGCAAGGGATCCCACCCACTGCCGCCCCCTTAGGTCAGTGTTCCCTCACCAGGAGGCCTACAGTAAGTCACACTACGGTGAATGCAGCTGGACAGGCAGACAGACTGGCTCATCACAAGGCTCTCCTCCAGGAGGGTTAGGCATGTTGTACAGAGATCCACAATCCTTCCCCAGCTCTCTTCACGCTCCTGTGTCTGTTCAGGGCCGGGCTCCTCCGGGTGCTTGCCGAAGAGGTCCAGCTGGGACAGACGGCCAACCTGGGCTGGGAAGACGGGGTCAGGGCACGGCCTGGCTGGTTCAAGGGGCAGTCGGTTGGTTACATGTTTGTACAATTTTTAAAGGGCCAACGTGCTCCTTGCACCAGCTGATCACTGAGGTTCAGAATAAGAGCTCCATGAGGGTCAACAGTACTTCTGCAGAAGAAAAACAACATATTAGGTCACATCTTGCGCGCACAATCCAGCAGCAGAAGCGACTGGTTAACCTGAACTTGAAGAACTTGAACTTGTCTGAAGTAAATCAGCCACGTGTGCAAAAGACTATAAACAATTAGAAACCATACAGGAACACACCATCAAGCCTAAAACGAGTCAGTAAATTACAAAAGCCTGCACTAATGGCCAAACGGTAAATAATTGAAATTATCTGAGTGCCAATATATTTCTATAATCCTGGAAGGAGGATAAATCAAGTGACAGATATACTGGTATGTTACAACAGTCTGAAGTGCAGACAATCAAACAGCAGCATCTTGGTTAAATATTCATGGCCCTTTATTGGGCTTAAAAGCATCATGGACAACATCAGTGCAGTCCACATACTAAGCTAACTATACCAAGGAGACAAAAGGAAGAAGGATTAACATGGCTGACATTAAATAATCCCATGAAATGGAGTGCTGACAAAGTGAAAACATTCATGAAAGTCTGACTTTTCACCTCGCACATTTTATTGCCGTCTCTGTGCGCAGAGAGTGTGTCAGTCTGAGCGATTGCTGCCATAAAGAGTCGCGTTTTCATGCTAAGCGAATGAGCCGATCAGTCTTAAGATCCAGACTGGCCAGTAACATATACAGTAACATCTATAGAGTCTAAATGGTCTGGCTCTAAAGTGCCCGCTGCTAATTACATCATTGTCCTCTAAGTTCAAGTGAAGCATCAGAACTCCAGCTGGAGGAGTTACGTAAACTACTGACTAAATTATTCACTAGCATGGCTGTTCAATAAGTGTACCCAAACACTTAGGGTCTTACAATAAGGCAAACACACACATAAGAAGCCTGGAGTGGTGAGGAAGAAAGGCGGACCTTTTAGTTTTTCTTGGTCCCCCGATTATTGTGTAAAACTTTAAGGGGGCCAGTTGGTCAGCCTCTTAAGGCTTGTTTGACTTACATTCCCAATGTAAAGGAACACACGTAACGATGTTGCTAGGCCACTCGAAAACCTCTAATCTAGCCTGGCTGATTGATGCCCAACAGTGCAACGCCTGAAAACAGTTAATGTTTGGAACTTACTTTTTTAAAATTTTTTTTACCCCATTTAAAGAATAAATGTGTCAGAGTTGCCCCAGTGTTTACCTGTTCTTGCCCCATGGAGGGCAGGCCGGGCGAGGGCCCTGAAGCCATGGACGTGACGCTCATCTGTCCGGCCATCTGGCCCATGCTGCTGGTTGCCATGTTGGTGGCCATGGAGACGTTGTTGAGGTTCATGCCATTGCCGTTGTACATGTTGCTGTTATTCTGCTGGGTGAACTGCGGTGACGCCTGCTGCTGCGAGAACATGCTGGGGAGGAGCAAGAAAAGCCGATCAAGACGGGTGATCGCAAACATTTAGCTAAAGGAGCACGAAAGAAAGTACACGCTGTGGATATCTGTTTGACATTTCCAAGAAGCAATTCTGACTACTGTTATGGGAAGAAAAATACATTTCAAAACTATTTTCATTACATATCGTGACTGCTTCAAACTATTGGGGGGTGTTAGCAGTAGCTTCACTAGCTATTAGCAGTTCATGTGCCAACGGACAGCTAACCATCAATAATGTGAGTAGTGAAGACACTCCCTATAGCTGCAGAACATGTCTATGATTTCCAAAAGGGATTTATCTGCAACAGACATCAGATATCAAACTGTAAGTACACTGTATTTAAGGGTCTAATTCAGGCACTAAATGGTTATTTAGGTTCTAATCATCTGTACCTGTTGCCTCCCATGTTGCCCTGTGGCCAGCCGTTCATGTCAGGGGAACCCTGAAAAGCAGCGTTTCCTTGGCCTTGCTGCATCATTGGGGACTGTGTGTGGGCCATGCGGGGAGAAAGCAGGGGGCTCTGTGGTGCGCCGGGACCTCCAAAGCCTCCGTCTGCCTGTTGGCTCATACCTGTGGTGGACGCATCAAGACAGGTCAGGCACTCTGGACCTGCAAAGACTTGACTACAAACCAATGTACTGAGTGGGCTGAACGTCTAAACATTCCATGTATTTACACAACCATGCCGACATGAAGACGAACATTTTGGCAGAGGATGAGCAACTCAGCAAGCACGATGATTAGTGTGACTGAAGACTGTCCATTCCAAGATCGTTGACAGGCAGTTACTACATTTCCTACATGCACGTAAAGCAGGCAAGGAGGTAGGAAGAAAGGGATTAAGGGGGTGGCTTAGGAGAAAAGGGAAAGAAAGAAGTAATGTCTAATGGAAGCTATCACTCTGCACGAACCCACGGGCCAGAAGGAGGTAAGGATAAATGTCATAAACATGTCATTATACAAATGAGATTATCAGATTATGCCCGGATTACACGCCACACTGTCAGATTGACAGGCACAGCCTTGATTATTGCCCCGCCTACTCAGAATCAACAAAGAGTCAGATGTCAGTGTTTATCCTCAGTTATGCTTTCATTAGTTTGCCCCTGGTGCCCTCTGGTGGAGCAAGAGTGTATGACCAGTACACCATTTTGGACATTCAGAGTATAGGATCACATTTTCAGACACCAACTCATATCAAATGAAGTCAAGTTATCAAATATGTGGTATGATCTGGATCGTTCAATGGCAGTTGATCAGCACGTAACATTACAGATCATGTGGTTGCCGCTGCTAAAAAGCATGTGATGCTGTGCAGCTAACTAACACACAGACACAATGGCGCACACACGCACGCACTCACACACACACACAGGTTGTAAGGTGAAGTGTGTGGTAGGCTGGGGTGTGGGAGCAGTACCTGAGTTGGGAAACTGAAAGGCACTGTGCTGAATTTGGGGGCTGAGTACGGCCCCGTACTGTCCGCCCATCATGTTTGTGTTTCCCATCATCATCTGTGAGGAGGAGGAGGAGGTGGAGGAAGAGGAGGAGGTGCCATGCAGGTGGAGCTGAGGGTTGGGGGGGAGAGAGGGCAGGCTGGGGGAGAGAGGGGAGGAGAAAGGACTGGTAGGGGGAGGTGGCGAGGCCAGGCCTGTACTGGTACCGTAGCTGGGTCGGGTAGGGGAACTGCTGGGGGTTGGCCTGGGGGATCCTGGGGTTACTCATGCCTCCGGCGGCCATGTTGGGAGGCAGGTTGAGGCCCTGGGCCCTCATGGCCATGCTCCGCTGCTGCTGGACCTGCTGGGCCTGCTGGGCCTGCTGCTGCCTCTGTCTCAAGTGATTACTCAGCAGCTCCCGCTGACGCTGTGCCAACATCTGAGCATTGATGGTCCCCTGGAAGCAAAACGATACGTAAGAACAGAAGACAGGAAAAGATCATAGATCTATATTAAATATGTCTACAACATAGCAAACACTGAACTCAAAGCCTTACATTTACCGAAAGCCATCAGCGAACTAAAGACGACCTACAGTCATAACAACATGTCTGTCTACACAGATTATTTGACCGCAGATATGACCTACCTGGTTTGGAGCACTGGCCCTAAGAGGTAGGTTCACATTTGACACACTACTCATCTGAGTCATCATTGGTTGACGGTTCTGGTGGGATGAGAAGCAGAAAAAGAGGTTAACATAAACACCTTCTAATGAAATAAGGGGGAAAAAAGTAAAGAGTTAAAGAAATACAAAAACTTTCGACACAAGAAATATTTGACTGAATTGAATTGAAATACTACTAGATTCCATAAAAATGATTACTTTAATGACTGAATTCATCTTTTCTGTGGCACAATTTCAGTGCAACCTTATGAATATTATTACAATAAATGCCATGAAAGTCCAGCAGGTGGCAGGTAGACCTAAATGTGCCAGCTTATTCCCTGTGCCAAAATGTTAACCTCAGGGATAGTTACACAACTCCCATCACACAGCGACTGATCAAACAACGCGGTTGCGTAAGAACGATTAAAGAATCAATGGACAGTTTCCCTTCCAGCACTGTCAGGACAGTGTAGAGGCAAATGTACCTGCTGTGACTGTAGCCGGTGCTGGAGCTGCAGTCGTAGTGTGTTGGGCTGGTTGGGGACGACGCCGGCGGGCCGGAGTCCGGGCCGGGCCTGCATCCTCATCATGGGGTAACCCGGCCGTGGACCCATCTGGCCAGATATGGGGTGGAAGCCTTGCTCTTGCATGGCGGCACTGGGGTAGCCCCTTTGGGCCATGTGGGATGGTGGGGGAGCAAATTGTTGGGTGTACATCGGGGGCTTTTGGTCTATCATCATGGAGGGGTCCTGGGGGAACTGCTCTGGTTCCAGTGATTGGCTCTGAAACGAGGTGCAACAGAAACATATTTTAAAAGGGCCATAAAAAACATTATTACAACATGATAAAATGTTACTAAAACAAGTACAAAAAAGTAGTAACGTGATGATTCATGAATCTCACTTGTTCTACCAGAGCAGGGATCCCCAGAGCACGATCAATCTCCTCCAGGCCATCAAAATCTTTTAGTGCGGTGTAGAGCTGGGACATCAGGGCCCCCTCGTCGACAGCACTGCCCTCACCGGAGCCGAGGCCCGTACTACACAGCAAGTCGTCCTGGGGTGCTGAGTGCACTGGCCTGAGCAGACAGAAATCATGAAAGGTCATTAATATATTTTATCAATCATTTAGAACAGTATAATAAGGAAATTTGATGAGAAATCATAAGTGGAGAGGCCAAATTTTGCATTATTAGTAATTAGTAACATGTAATGGTAATTTAGTATCTTACCTGGTCTGGTTTACAAAAGCTGTCTGGTCGATGGGCATCATGCTGTCTGGCCAGGGGGCTGTCTGGTTGGGTGGGGCCTGTTGTTGGGAGAAATGGTGGCCGGCCATACCGATATCCATATCAGGTTGAGCTGAATAAAAGGGAAAACAAACCAGATTTAAAGCAGGGTAGTAGATTCATTTCTTGAGTGCAGTACTAAAGTTAGCCACGGGGTGGCAACCTTTAACACTGAGCAGCAATAACATGATATGGGGGAGTTGAGGTCTTCTGTGCCTCACCGGTCTCTCTGCACCATAAGTTTTAGAAGGATTATGGGTGATAACTCGGTAAAGGTGAATCTATAAAATTCAGATACTTTGCTGACGCTTTATTGTCACAAGTCAATCTGTTTTCTACTACTGTCATCCAGATATCAAACTATGTAACCTGTGTTTTTATAGGGTACACTGAATTCTCACCATTTGCCATCAATGGGGACTGGAGCATCTGTCGGGGCCCTGGCTGGCTGTTAGGCCTCATGGGAGCACTGTTTGGCCCCATCCTGCCTTGCATGGCACCTTGCTGCCCAGGGCCGGATGCTCCCAGAGGGGGGGCAGAGGCTGAACCCACCCAGCCCTCCTGTTGCTGCATGCCAGGCCTCGGACCACCTGGAGCCATCAGTCCTAGAGGAGCAAAGACAGGCGGGGAGAAATGAGTGAGAAGCGCCTCATGACCGATCTCGTTGAAATTCTCTGTCCCCATGATGCAATGGTGTGATATAAAAGGGGAAAATCTATGTAGTAGTGGGGGATGTTTGAGGGCTGCTAATATGTGGGAGTAACAGTGAAAGAAACGTGCCACTGTGGGTGACTAAATACTTCCTGTCACAGGAAGTGAGTCACTGTACCATGACATGATATGTCACTGACACACACAGAGGGAAATTGGTCTTTCCTCAGAATTTGGAAAGCAACAACTGCTAACAAAATCATTCAAAAGGATGTAAATGTGCTTATTTTCCAGTCGAGCTAAAGTAGAAATCACACATCAGAGAGACCTGAAATAATGACCTAAACATGCTGTTAACCAAGTATTTTATGTGATCATTATGTTTTCTAACCTTAGCATTGACTACGTAGGAAGGGCATTAATGTGACGTCAGTCAGTCAGAGCTTGTATCTTTGTTTGAACACACACTGTCCACTTTTTAACTGAAGTTCACTGAACAACAAAGATAACGCCACACAAATTCAGACAATAACCTGACCACAAAAGCCTAAGACCCACCTGTGTTGACCATACCAGCCTGGTTAGCCATCATGCCATGATTTCCCACCATGCCTTGCTGCTGTTGCTGCTGGATTAGAGTGTATGGGCTGGTGGCCCGTATGGGGTACTGTAATGAGGGCTGCTGCGGGGGACACATTCATGTCCAGAGACACGCTCCTCACAGGCAGACCCCTGCCTGGCTGGCCTGGTCGGACACCTCCGAAGTCTGAAGACAGGAATAAACGTGTTTATATCCATGTGCAACGATGGAAAAATCAACGAATAAAACGGTTTGAGAGCCACATCTTTAAAACCGTATGGCCCCTGATGGGAGTGAGTTTTGACATAATGTGGTTGGTAAGGGGAAAACCCTGGTGTGCGCTTTTATTTCCAAGTAAGTGTGCGACTCACTCGTTGGGCCCATGCCAGTCCCGATGCCCCTGTGTGGCGGCTGTGCTGTCATGGCAGGGCTGGTCTCGGACATCTGCAGGATGTCATTGATGATGTTCTGCTTGTCCATGGGACTGGGCAATGAGACGGGCCGCGGCTCACAGAAGAGCTGTGGCTGAGCGCTCTGCAGGTCATTCAGGATGTCATCCAGCTCTGACGACTGCGGAGAGCAGGGAGGAAAAGGCAAAGTGTGAGAACAAGAAACAGATGAGCCACTTAGGACTCTATTTAGAAAGCAATTGCCGCTTCACCTGCAGACACACAAACACACATTTACATGTGACAGGCGTTCACATTTACTGGGAGCAAAGCAAGTCTGTAAACACTACAACACTTGCATGAGGAGCCTTTATTCTGGGAGATGGGAACAGCAGGCTTGGCCTTGTTTATAATACAGCAGTAACCCCAGGATAAAACCACTTACCATCAAATCTAGGCCACCTTTCACTTTGACTTAACTTATCAGACACGTACTACTCCTCACTTCATGACTGGTGTTTTCAAAACACAACTGCGCCTGTTCCCATTTTTAAAGTCCACATATAAGCAGCATATTTAAGAACGTCACATCGGATTTGAATGTCACTTTTTGTCCCCACTGATTGGGGGGGAAAACCCCGCAAAGACAGAAAAGATGAGGCTACTGTAGCTGCTTTCTGCTGAGTAACATGGGCAGCGGGAGTTTGGTTGTTGCCAAAGTTTGAACTGCTCTGTGCCCCCCTACTGCAAACAGCTGGACTGAGCCTGCCCAACACAGCCCGAGGCTGCATTCATACACAGCTGGGCTTTGGACTATCTGACCGGTTTTTGTTTAGTTTTTCACACAACTATCTTAAACAAAGACAAGGCCATGCTGGGATCTGGTTTCACTTGCTGAACTGAAGAATCGTCTCGACTATGACAGATGAATCTCTGGGAAGCTGTTTTTGTTTTAGGCCACTTTCTTTGACACACAGGGGGGTGGACAAAATAACAGCTATAACGCCTAACACAAAGAAGACATTTTTCACAGAAAGGTGGATTTGTAATTGAACAAAGAAATATTAAACGCAGCATTACTGTATTAATCTTTTCACTGACGGGCAAAACAAACAAACAAACAAACAAACAAAAAAAAAGTAGGTTGTCCAAAATTGAACAGAAACATCAACATAGGTGATCATAGTTCTTCCTAGAGAGGCCTGGGGGACTTTGGGTAAATAAGTTGCACTGGCTCCAACCGGCCACGAGAGTGCAGCACACTTGGAATCACTGACAGCTCCTGATCGTGACATACTGTACAGCAGGAAAACAGCACAGCAGCCACTGTGTCGATGTTGTACTGTAATGACACGAGGCGCGTCTGTGAGGCATGTAAATGCACTAAAGGCTGCGGGGCTGCCAACAAACGCTGGTCGGGTATGTTAAGTAGCCAAGGACTGACTGAGGACTAAAGCCTGCGTGTGCTGTAAAGACCTTCTGGATCCTCCAACCTTCAGAAGATTCTGTGGGGATAGCAGCAGCAGACTGCACACCGCTGATCAGTCTAAACGGCAGACAAGCATACAGGATATGTGGGAGAGCTAGAGAGAAGCAAAGTGAGGGGTGGGGTGGTGGTGGTGGTGGTGGTGGGAGAGAGAAAAGCCCTAATGAGGTCAGGAATGATGTAATGCTCCTGTATGCTCTCAGTTTGCTTTTTTCCTCCTCCTCTCCAATTCGCTCTCCTCCCACTTTCTATTCTCTCGTCTTCTCTAGTTGCTTTTACCCTTAATGGGTCCTATTTCTATCAATCCCTGTTACTCTCTTCTTTCAACGCATGGCAGTGCATGTAATGCAATCCATGTCCTTTTTCTGCACCTCGGGCTGCTATATTGTATTTGGTTAAAACTGCATGGATTTGTGAGGCCAAATTACCATGATCAAATATTTAGTCTCGAGCCATGTCCCATATTTACGGTAAGTTCTTCATGTCAGAACGATATTCGCACTGGAAGAGCAGCGAAGGACACGTACGGTACACGACAAGATGCAGTTTGTTTAAGGGTACGCGTGCATATTTAACAAGCCTGTATGTTTTTTCTTCTCAGAGATTGTTTGTTTATCCCCACACCCAACAGACAAATAAGAATCACTTCCTAGTTGGAGAAAAATGAGTGAAACTAAAATGTAACTTTAAATTGTGGTTACTCAATTTTAAAAATATACTTTGCTTCCTGGATTTCAACAATGTTTAATACCAAGAACTAGGACTTAAATCCATCTGGGACTTGAACCGAACATGTGCGTAAATGAGCGAGTTGTCAACATTATTAAATGATAAAGCGTCTGATCTTTAATTCATGCACGGTACGTGCCCTAATGTCAATGCGGAGTTAAGGGCGGTAGCACCGTTGTGCCTCTCTGACCTAACCCATGCCATTTTATAGGAAAGGGAACTGAGAAACAGGTCGGGTAAAGCAGAACTACCACTGTCAAGTAAGGCAAAAAGAAATGTCATATCAACCCAGAAATGTGCTGGCCTTTTGTCAGCTAAAAATAAGAACTTAACAAAAACAACTAAACTATTCACCACCTGAAAGAGCTGAAATTGCAATTTTGTTTTTTAAAAGTCACAAGCATAGCTGCAATAAGTGCAGTCCTTCCATACTGCAGTATTTGAAGGTTAACTGCCATGTTGGAAGTATAAAGAGTACTTATTCTTTGCTGTTTGTTATGATGATATGAAACTCGTTACATAATTTGAAATTATTTGTTTCACCGATTTGTTCTGTGTCATATCTTGAGGCTTTGGATGGCATCAAAACGGGAAGTAAAACCAAGCCCATCAACAAAGCCGCGACACACTGCAGGGTTGCGTTTTAATGCAGGACTGGTTAAGGAGAATTTCAAGAGAAATTCTTTATTATTTTTGCCAATAACGCAAGCTTTCATTCTCTCCTGATGGCAGCGCCTGCTCTTCGCATAACGACGGAGGATCAATTATACTTCTAATGTTTCTGACAGCTAGTTTAATAACCCCTCCTCGGTGTTTCAGAGGATTACTGGCTCACCGGGTTTTGAAAACTCTACAGTTCAAAGGGACCTGTGCGATGTCTTAGACAGTAGTATGTTTGCCTGTGAGTGAACACCAAAGGAAATGACATGTTTCAACTTGCAGTTTGACGCTGTATTATCTTTATATAAAAATAGGATTCAAGCCAAGCAGAAGGAGAACAGAAGGATTGGACTGTATGGGAGGAGATTTGGCACAGATGCCAAAACATTGAACAACCACATATTCTATGACTTTAATAGAGATTTCAATTCTAATAATTTGCTTAATTTGACAGTTCTGATTGCTAATGAAGTATATATGTTTCACGTCATGCCATAATACGGTGCAGAATAAAAATAAACCGAAAAATGAACTAAATTAATTATGTGCATTAAAATAAGGAAACGTCTTTAATGGAGAGCGCTTGAGTAGACAGCGCGTTTAGATGACACTGTTTGCAATAACCACAGGAACACACAATTGAAAGACATAGATAATCCTGCCTCCCATTGTGCCATGGGACTAGATGATCATACCCGTGTGCTTCCTTCAGCCCTCAGCTAAGCTGCTACTACTGAGCTTTGCTCTGATTTCTCATTTAGCTCTGCTCCAGCCATCAATAATTCAGCCCTCAAACAATCATGAGGAAGAGAGAGGCAGAGGAAGATACAGGGGAGGGAGGGAGGGAGATACAGCAGAGAAAACAGTGGGTGAGGTTAGCAGAGAGAAGGATGAGTGGACTTTTTAACTAGTACAGTCAGCTTTCACACATGGCTGAGCAGCAATTCACCACTAAGGAACAGAAACCCACTCACACACATGTAATGGCTCTAATGAAGTCAGAGCTTAGTTCATGTATAACAAATGCTCTGGTTCTCGGTTGGAAACCGTAGTCGGTGTAAAATGTTAAACTGCAACGAGCGTCGCTGAGTGTTTTAGTCTCCATCCGACTGTGATTTTGCCAATTTCATCTGTAGCAGCCACACTCGGCCTCTTATAGGCAATAAAACCTCGAGTATCAGGACATATAGTGAACCTCTAGTTCTCTAAATTTCTATTCTCCCTCCATTGTTTCTTGTACATTGCTCGTTCTACAAACACACCACTCCCTCTCCCCTCCATCTCCATGGTAGCAGAGAGGACATGCAGGAGCATATGGCTCATCATTTTCACTCTGCCTGCCGAGGCTGGGCTCTCCTGGGGGTATCTACACCTCTCTCATCTCTCTTTCTTTGTTCAGTTCAACAGCAGCTCTTATTATCCATCCAATCACCTTTCTCTCTTTCTTCATATGTACCCAAGCGGCCACGCACATACTGTATGTACAGAGCTATTGTGCTTTGCTACCTGACGATCTGTCTGAGAGGGGCAGGGGGGGTCTGTCTGTGTGCATGGGAAAACCCGCACAGTTTCTGCAGAAATTAGCCACAAAGAAGGAAGGAAACAATAAGAAGCAACTCCCTATAAGAGCAATAAACGGATGCTGGTTAAACCTGCTGATCTGTCTTCGCGTGCTTCTCCAGACCAGGATCCAGAGTGGTTTGGACACTGCTTTGCTGTTTTATGAAAGGATGAACATGCATTTCTGCAAAAATCCGATTCGGGGATTGGTGTGAGTTTCACCAAGACCGGTCTAAGAAGAGGAAGGTAATGAGAGAAATACAGCGCAAAGTGTGCAAGGACCGTGCTTGTAATTCTATGTAATTGTGTGGTTTAGGAGATGCGCGTGTGATAGAATTACAGTTGCTCGACTCTGTGTCTTTACGGTGCGTTTAATGGAGCGTGTCATGCACAGGTTTCCTGTACATAAAGGTTTTGGTTTTATTTCCTGCATTGAGAGAATCCGCACTTTGAAACCTCTGCTTCACAGAAATTTTTTTGAGTTTCACCAGCAACACTATCCCCACTCACTTCCTTTTTACTCTTTTCTCCTTTTCTCTCTTTCAACGCCAGGCCTGACCTGAGCTTGGTGCCAAACCTGAGGATTCTGGCCAAACGCAACCAGGATCAAATGGCAGGAGAACCACAGGGGCCCCTTCCAAATGTCACAGTTGTTTGAAGCTGGCGGAAAGCTTCCCCCTGCTTGTGCTGCCAACACATAGGCAGTGAAAGGACCAGATGTGTTCATATACTTGATTAAAAAAAAAAAAAAAAACATGCATGATGTCTTAAATGCATATGGACAAGACTGTGAATCTGAACGTGACGGCATGTATGCTGCAAATACTGCCTGACCTCTACACTGCCAGACCGTTTGTGTGTTTAGCTGTAGCATCCTGTGTGGACATGGGACTTGGAGGAGCCAACATCTGCTACCTAACCCAGATTAACGCTCAGACAGAGGCAAGTGGAGCAATACAGGGCAAAAAAAAGTTTGGGTTTTTGCAATGGGCTACAGAGAAGGAGGTTACAAAATCAGTTTTAGGGCAGCTCTAGTTCTTTCATCACTTCAAAGATGGAAGTGATACAGCGAACAAGCTACATTTCAAACAGGAGGACAGAATGTTTATTTAATGTGCACACAGAGAGGAGTGCAGCTTTCTGTAAAAACTGACCTGTTCAGCCCGGTCGTATCCTGTGTCTTGTTTTTCCGCCTTGACAAGGGGGTGCTTGCCTCCTTCGACCTTCACCTCGCCGGGCTCCAGCTTAGGGACCTTGTCCTTCATTACAGTGTCATCCTTATCCAGTAGGTAGCGTAGCAGGGCATTGTCTTTCTTCTTGGGGCTCAAGGGCTCCTGCTTCGGAGCAATTTCTCCACCAGAAGCTGCACTGCCGGCGCCCTGAGCTTGGTCTTGGCCTAGCTCTTTACCTGTGGCCTCCGCAGTGATTTTTGCCAGATCTACAGGAGACGTACTGTTCTGAAGCAGTTGGTGGAGGATCTTGTGTTTTTCTTTAAGGGATGTGGCATGAGTGTTCCCTCCAGTGTGGACACCCCGGGCCCCTGTCCCAGCCTGGTCCTTGCCCTCACCTCCTGCGCCAGGGGACAGGGGCGTCTCTAGAGGCTCCGGCTTGGTGGTGAGCAGCTGCAGTAGCTTGGTGTGGCTCTTGCCGTCATGAAGACGGTTGTGAGCGTCATGGCCCTCAGAGGGTCCTTCCCTCTCCTCCTTGGGCTCAATTAGGTTGCTCTCTGTCTGGCCTTGGGGGTGCCCCTGACCCATCTCTGTGTGAGGTCCAAATGAGTCTCCTGTGCCGCCAGTAGTGCCGCTGCCTCCACCAAGTTTTGACATCAGATGAGTGTTTACCCCCGACCCTTGTGTGACCCCAGCTGGGGAGCCTATCTTTCGGTCTGGAGACCCCAGTGTGTGTGCATGAGGGGGCCCATGCCCGTGTCCAACTCCGTGGCACTCACTAAGGGCCTGCAGAGCTGAAAGAGAACTGCTAGTGTAGCTGTTAGCATGGGCGCTAGTGGTGCTACTACTACCTGCTCCTCCAGGCCCTCCACCACACATCCCCACTGGGGAGGGTGAGTGCAAGCCACCTGCTACACGTGGGCTGCCTGCCCCCCCAGGACTCCCTCGGTGCCTGGGCTGACAGCATAGAGTTCTGTTGAGGTGGATGGGGCCCACCAGCTGGGCTAGGGCTAGCGCGAGAGGGGCTGTTCATCCTCCAGTTAGGACCCTGCTGTGGCGGCTGCATGCCCCCAGTGTGGTTGTGTGGTGGGGGGCAGCCAAAACGGTAGCCCTGCATATGGCCCCCCATGGCTGCTGGCTCTCTGGGACCAGCAGAGCCTGGAGGGGAAAAAGGCGTGCTGTTGCTGCTGATGGTAGTGTCTTGGCCCTGAGGCCCTGAACCTGGCAAACTGCCTGGGGTTGGAGGAGTCATGGAGGGAGTGGAGGAGTTCATCGGTTTGGGAGCCATCCCTGTGGCCTGACTGCCAGGACCCATGTCCTGGCCCATTCCGCACACTGTCTGTTCCCTAGAGGTTAAAAACAAAACAAACAGATAACAGTTACTTCAACAGTTTGCATTACCAAAAAACTTTCTGTAGTTAGAGTTAGAAGATTGGCCACCGCAGTCGCAAGTTGCGACATTGTTTTTGGAAAAGGGCAATTGCTGCTGATTTCTCTAAATATTATCTTGCTGCTCTTTGAATACCACAAACTGAATTTGGTTTGTTTAACTTCTACATTGAATTTGTGGCAGAAGTCTCAGTAGTGACTGAACAAACGCAGCCAAAACCGTCTGCCTTGGTGGGAAAGTCTGCTTCACTTTTTTCATTTTGAAAGAAAAGGCCTTCATGTCTGATTTACCTGTACCCTGAAAACCAGACCAATGTCAAGCATGACTCTACACATTAACCCATCTGCACAGAACACATGACAGGTCATGCTGCAGGGCACTAACAGGCTAAAACATGTTGCCAAGTTCATGCTGTAGATTTGCCTCCTCTCTCTCTCCCTGACACAGGTGTAGGTAGTGAGACATACCTCTGAAGAATGTGCAGGGACATGTAGAGCTGGGGCTCATTGGTGGCGGTTGAGCGCACCAGTTTACTCTTGGTGTGGGCTGACACGATGGTTCCATCGGAGAGGGAGAAACGATAGATGGGGCTGAATGCCTGGCCATGGCGGAGCACTGAGGACACATACGGACACACAAAACACTTTTACTTAGATGATTAAAACTTTTGCTTTTGTGTGTGGACAGATTGAGTATCGCACAGCACCCATGACCCACGATAAAATCACTTATACAAATGCGGTTGTTGGACAACACGATCAGAGACACTAACGGAGGTAAATATGAGGGCCAAGAATTAAACGGAATACTCTTTTCAGCGAGTGGCTTTACCTTCCTGCTGATGTCTCTTGGCAAAAGACATCTCTCCATCATTCTGTAGGTGGAACCTCTGGATGCAGCGCCTCACCAAATCCTCCCAGCCCGGCTTCATGGACGCCCGCAGGAGACTGGTATCCAGGGACGTTATCTTACCTAAACACAGGGGACGGGATTAGGGAGGCCTTAGTCAGACATGGCAGTAAGGATTTCTATACCTGTGCACAAACCAATACCACACATATAAATGTGGAGCAGCTTGTTGATCTTCCCTTTCGCAACCCTGCTGCACAGGTTTGATATCGGTTGAAGGAAGAGAGAAGATTTGCTATATTGACATCTTCATTACAACTCATCAACTTAGCGAGAAATGTCTTCTGTGGAGAAAGTCCTGGCTACGCGAGATTAAGACAGGCAAACACGAGTACAAATGCTGCCAGCACAAACTGTAAGATGGCCATTTACACACTGAATACGAGAGGGAGAAGGATTCATTTTAAAAGTCACCAGGGAAGCTTAAGCTCAGCTATCTTTAGAGCTAAACACACACACACACACTCATAGCAGTGTAACAGTTGTCCCTCACTGG
This sequence comes from Nibea albiflora, assembly GCA_014281875.1. Taxonomy (NCBI): domain Eukaryota; kingdom Metazoa; phylum Chordata; class Actinopteri; family Sciaenidae; genus Nibea; species Nibea albiflora. The sequence goes on along the minus strand of CM024805.1, from coordinate 11,760,887 downwards.
ATTGCAATTTAAATGGAGGCAGTGATGCATCTGAAGGGCTGACAAGCAGACTGCTGCTTGAGTGACAGCCATTGGAACTGACTAAAGACTTGTCACGGTAGCAATTTAAATTTACATCATATCCAACAAGTTGTCCTAATCTAAAGAAGACTATTGAAGATAATGTTGCCCTCAGATCTTGCTACTTATTTAAGACAAACAGGCAAACAAACACAGGCATGCATACCTGCACCTACACAAATCTGGGTGGGGATCTACTGTAAATTACTATATGTCAGCACGTAACTATGAGTGTGCATTTGTGTGTTGCGTCTGTGTGCGTGTGTGTGTGTGCGCCGCACACAAATGGTACATCAAAGACCAGGTGAAACGCAGACAACTGTCTGCATCGATGCGCCAGTGCTCAGACAGATACTTTACCTCCCAGAGTGCAGACAGAGGTGGGCAGCAAGTTCAGCTAACGCGTTCAATCCTTTAGGGCCTTTACCAAGGATATAATAATCTTTAAATACCTAAACTGTAGTGTGAGGTGATTAATGGGCTGGCAACGTGGGGATGAGATGGTGCTGAGCATGTACCTGAGTCGAGGCGGTAAATTATTTTTCGCAACTCAGGGAAAAGCTTTTCAAACAGCTGTATGTGTGAAAATGCTAAATCGTTAGCAAGGGGATCGGAGATGGTCCACTAGGATTTACTGGACACCGCCAAGAAAATGAGTTTGTAGTTGTGTGGCTTGGTGACGGTACCTTGCAGGTCCTGGCGCGTGGTGAAGCTCTCATGCGTGGGAAGCATGGGTCTCTCCTTCATGGGTACTCTGCGCGCCACACAGATCAGACACGACTGGAAGTCTAAAAGAGAGAGAGAGAGAGAGAGAACATGTGGAGGAAAGAAAAGATCAGGTAGAGGATATAACAAAGAGGACAGGGCGGTGAGAGAGGGGGTGAAGGGGGATGGGAGAGAGAGAGAGAGAGAGAGAGAGGAGTGGAATGGGGTGTGAATGATAGAGACAGAGGGAGGGAAAGAAAATGAAATGCATGTTATTCCCAGGCAGCATAATTAATACAGTTATTAATGAGCATGGGGATCAGGGCTCCGCTCCTTTCATGAGGAGGAGCAGCTATTGCTGGCAAGGGAAATGATGAAGTGCGACCTTTGAAGGTGTGTGTGTGTATTTGTGCTTATGCGTGTGTGCGTCTCTGGTTGGTCTCACCTACGGTGCCATCTCACACCGATGACACCTCCCCTGGCCGAACATTAAAGATTGCCATCCCTCAATCATGACAGCTGCCTCTAACTCACACACACACGCACGCACAGATGACACTGCCAAGTCCAGGACTAGGGTGACCCCAAAAAGTCTGCCATCTAACTTTCCTGTGCCAGTAATACCCACAATCCCACACATGTTTCTGGCAAAGAAGTGCATGCCAGGGCTGACACACACATACACACACACACACACACACACACACACATTCCTCATTTTGACTTGTAAACAGAGCCTCTTGGGTGGTCCGGCCCTTAGATCTGTGAATCCCTCTAAATTTTCCTGCTTTCTCTCTCTCCCTCTCTCCTTCCTTCCTCTGTCTCTGGTTGGACAAATTCCTGCAACTGTAACCACTGATCCTGCTTTGCCACACACACACACACACGCACGCGCACGCACACACACACACCTCTGGCCTGGGTCCTAGTCAGTCTATTTGCCAAAGTATGGTTGGCAAGCAGCTGGTGCACAAAGGAAGCCAGAGAGGGGAAAAGACAGGTTGAGACTAGACTTGGAGTGAAACATTTGCATTTCCACTTATTGTTTTAATTAACCACTGAGTTATAGTTTGGCAGTGATGACTTATGGCTGCTCATTAAAGCCACAGAGCAAATAGGATTTAGGTGGTTAAGATCTAGAATGCAATTGTTTAGAGAACATTACCTATCAATGCTCTGCAAAGTGCCGAATTTTTTTGGATAAACGATAGTCACTTGTGATGGAAATTTACTCCAACTCAAAGGATCTCAAGTTCCTGTCAAAGCCATGAAAACCACTGGAAAAGCCCAGTGACCTCTCGGTGACTGAACACTGTAGGAGAGCAGAGGCAACATGCAATTTAAATTATTTCCCAGGAAAAGCAAGCAGATGTTTAAACCGGCGGCTGCAGCTAACACAGCTCCTCTTTCTCTTCGCACATATGCCCCAAAAGCATGTTTCAAAATGCTGATATGTCCAGAATGCTTTGAAGGATTTATCAAAAGGCTGGTTCATTGATGCAATACACGTGATTAAAAACAGCCACATCCTTTCCTTGGAGTCATAAGCCCAGGTTTGTGAGGGATGTACATGAATTATAGATGGGCTTTAATGACAGCTGCCCAGCCTCTCGTCTCCCTTGTGTCACTTAACTTTTCATGGATGTAAGTTGAGTGGCACCAGCGCTGCTCTTCATCAGCTGCTTATATCCCTTTTCACGCACAATGCCAGGTACAAGCTTAAATGTAGCTAAATCTCAACAGCTATTCGTAATAAATCCAAACGCAATTGGCTGCCAGACAACAGAGTTTTCCCCCCAGTTTTCTACATACCTTTTTTATTTTGCACACCAGTGTTCAAAGACAGTTTGAGGCTCATTTCTCCAGTAATCCTTCATTCCTCGGGTCTGAATAGTTTTTCTTTTGTCTCTTGTGAGCTGAATTTTGCCTCCGCAGAGTGTTTTAGAAACGATTCCACCAATTACATATTATTTCAGGACTTATTAATTTGCAAGCTCTCAGACATTAATCTCTAAAGTTTCTGACATTTCTTAATTCACTATTCTACTCTTTCATTTTATAATTGCTCTAGATTTAAAATGATTAGAACAGATCCCAAAACTAATTTTGCTCAAGGTTGTTTTTTTGTAGGGTCACTACATTAGTGTCAAACGATCCTCAAACTCGCTTTTCCCACACCATCTCCCCTCTCTCCCTGCATACCGTCTCCTTCCTCCTTGATGGACTTGGGCTCCGAAACGGCGAAACACTGCATGGTCTCATATTTCTGCTGCTGAGGCTCATGCTCGTGCGGCTCATCCTGGCTCTCGCTGTGGGGGTTGACCAGCATTCGGCAGTTGAATGTGTGACTGTTCCTCCTCGGACCCTCGCTGGACCAAGGGACGCCGTTCACTACGACAGAAGGCAAAAAAAAGGAGAAGTGAGATTTACAATGTGGCTTCCTGGGGATTTTATTTGATGAATTTTACCGCAGCCAAAAAACTGAACAACAAAATCGGGAGCTGCGACGAGCGAGCCAAGAGAGGCTACCACGCTGCAAGTGAAAGACATAATGAGAGCAAGACAGAGAGAATGAAGCCGGAAAAAAAGTGTAAAAAGGGAGAGAGCGGTTGCTGGGTAGAGATCAGTCATAATGAGCAGTTGGAACCCTGAGCCCTGTGCCATCTATCCACAGCCATGCATCACAGCCAGGCCTCCATATGCATGTCCTCTAAAAACATCATTGCCAATCTTTCTTCTTCTCTCCAACACTTACACAGGCGCGAGGAAACATGCATGTACATGCATGTGCGAGCAGACACGTAGAGAGAGAGAGAGAAAAAAAAAAAAAGAGAAATAAATAAAAAGACATGTACAGTCACACACACACACAAACACAACTCATTTAACTCAAACTCCCATCACACTCCATCTGGTTTGTGATCTCATTCAGTGCATTGATAATCTCCCAGTATCTGGGACACAGCCCACTGATCGTTTCCAGGGTACTCCGCTCTGTGCTGCTCCCCCACCCAGATGGCTGGGCACTCAGACCTCAATCCGGAGCACCGGGACAGAAGAGGCGATGAAGGGGAGAAGGGACTTAGAGAGAGCTCCTGGTGGGGTGCACTGACATACATTACAATCACCTCTTGCGCAGAGGAGATGAAGAGGTAGGATGTAGAGGAAGGTATGAAAGAAGAGCAGAGAAGAAAGGCAGGAGGAGGAGGAAACCGGAGGAGAGGGCGATACAGGCCGATGTCTTCTCTCGTGGAAATACATTTTTTCATGAGACGAGCAATGCTGGGAGAAAGACAATGCTTTTCAGGGAGGCTGGGAAATGGGAAAGTGAGAACATGAAAATGGGAACTTGGTGAGAATAACACGCAGAGTGAAGAGAAGGGGAGGGAAGGACATGAGATGAGATATAGGAAGGGAGCGATGCTGCTGACAGGGGAGAGACACTGAAAAAGGAAGTTAATTAGCTGAAAAGGGAGGGAGGAAGAAGAGAGGAGCAAGAGCAAATGTCTGGGCTGAGAATCAGCAAAAGAGAAAATGAAGAACCTATAGGTTTCACGCACTGTGCCAAACCCTGTATATAAGAGCTTGCGTAACATTTTAAAGTAGCCAGCTCTCCCCACATCCTCTCTTTGTTGCAGTTTAACAGTGATCAATTTTGGGTTTTAATTAAACTGACAACACCATCAAACAGCCACCTACAACATACCTATCTGAACACAAGAGAAGAAGAAGAAGAAGAAGAAGAAGGGCGAGGGTGTTGTGAGAGGAGGAAGCACACTATGCAAAAAGCAAGAGTTGAGGACAGGGTGTAAACGAGAGCCTGCTAAGTTATGAGCAGAGGTAAGAATGATGCAACACAGAGGACATACATACAGAGCGAGGAGAACAGAGAGAGAGAGAGAGAGAGAGAGAGAGAGAGAGAGAGAGAGAGAGAGAGAGAGAGAGAGAGCGATGTAGAATGCAAGTGACACAGCAAGACAGAAACAGACAGGTAGAAAAAGCCTGAAAGCGAAGCGAATGCTGGCAGGGAAAAAAAAAATCAGCTTGAGGCTAACCGAGGGATTTGGGCAGCAGGTTCTTGATGAACTCGGCGTGATCCCCGACGTGCAGCACGCTGTAGACACTGGTGTTCATAAGCTCCTCCTGGTTGTAGCGCAGGTACTGGGTCACGTTCTCTGACACGAACACAATGTTGCCCTCCATGTTCACCACGAAGAAGAAGCCGTCCAGGGCCTGGAGAGGGTGAAAGGAGGAGAAAAATAACAGAAGTTCATTTATTGACATCCAATGCCACAAGCTAAATTTGGTTCCCGAACAGGCCTTTATAAACGGCCAGTTATAAATGCAGAGAGGGGGGGGGGGTATATGCACTGTATGTGCATCTGTGGCTGTCTGAGGTTAAAAGAAGCAAATTTCAAAAATGTAGGACAAAACTATTCAAGGAACGGTTTTACTTAATTCCCTGGCTTCCTTAATGATAGCTTATTATCTTTAGGCCACGTGAGCCTGATTTGGGGTTAATGTACATCAGCCAACGTGCATCACACAGCACTGAAATTTCAGCACGTTTGCTACGCAGAACATCTACATCTGATCTAAATACAGGTGATTAGCACCGATTAGTGCATTGTGCGCTGGGTCCTTTCATCATTGCTACATATGCTCGACATCTGTGAGTCTGATAGAAAGAGAGATACAAGCAGGTGCCTGCAGACACTGGAGGATGTGAAGAAGGAGGAGCTCTTAATTGAAAGAATACAGCCCCAGGTCAGCCATTACACACAAGATGGTGTCAATTAGGCCATCAAATCACCCAGAGCCCTTAAAAAAGGGGATTCTGGTGGTTGTAAAGCTATAAAATCTAGTGTCAAGGTAAGAAAAAGAAAGAGACTTCTGCCAAGGTGTCTGCTTCTCACCACTGCTTAGATAATTACCCGCACATACACACAGCCGACAAGACATGCATTTATACATTTTTCTCCGTAACTACGCTGTATAACATACCTGGGATCCCATCGGGCTAAATTTTGGGTTGTGGCCAACTCAGGTCCCAGGTTACGCATGATCACATTGGGATACAAGTTTTCCCTCGCCTGCATTAACGCAGCACGGGCTGAAAATAGAATTAAGGAGCTCTCATCTATCACCGCATGAAGCGGAGTGGCTCCAAAATGCAACACGGTTGTGCAAGTCCACCCTGTGTGAAGAAAGGCCATGTACTGGACAAGTAGGGCAAACAGAAACAGAGCAAACACTCTTCGGTGCCAACTCTCGCCTTCTTCCAGACACTCTGGGATGATGCCGTTAGCCAATACGTTACTTTACAATGGCCTAATTAAATATACAATGTAGAGGTGACTAAAGCTGATTAATAAATATATTCTAAATAAATATCCTCTGAGCCACCATACCCTCCATGTTCATGTTCTACTTTGCACCTATTGTCTTGATATATGACTCCATTTCTCTTAACCTCCTGCAGCAATGTACAGTAGGCAGTGAATTGTTATAGTGTAGGGAGTAGGGTAAGGTTGACTCCCCTCTCCCCTCTTGGTGTTACTGTTATTTATGACATGATACCGCTGCTTTGCAAACAGGGTCTCTCTTCACATAAATTCTGGCTAAACATGCTGCATGACAAAGCATTACTCTCTCTCTAAAAACAATTTAAAACAGGTCTCTGCTAGAGCTCAGTACTAAACCTGGATGCTTTTTTTGGTACAGACAAAGAACGCGTATGTATCACTGAGTATTAGGTACCCTAATTTGGCATCGAATCTCTCGTTTTTGTTGATGTTTCCACTTATTTTACGGGAACATATTGGCACTAGTAAATTTCAGACGACGCACACAAGACGAGATCCTAGTCTCTAGTCTCGTCACGCCACAAAACTGGCAACCATGGAGCAGTTAGGAATGCAAACTATATGCCATGACAGCCATGTGACAGAACATGACTTGAAAGAACCGCGCACTAATGTTTTCTCACAGTCTTCTCGGCCTTCCAGGGTGTGTAACAGAGTGGGAGGCAGAGAGCCTTGGAGGAGGGTCATGGGGCGCGTGGGTGCATTTCCTGCCGCTGGCCATTCTCCTCAGAGCATCCTGTAATAAGCCCGGGCTGGCGGACGGGGGCTGCGGCTAGAGCGGGTGTGAATGGCTGATCGCTGTGTTTGGGGGCTGCTGACAGATGGGAAAGCATGCATGCTGCACTGGGCTATATTTAGCGGCGAGTTAGTATGTCGATTCAGTGACGCTGGACCAGGAGAGCTATAAATATTCCATGACAGGACAGATCTAGAGGCGAACGAAGAGAAGATGGGGAGAAGAGAGAGAGAGAAAGAGTGAGAGAGGGAAAGAAAGAGAAGAGAAGTGAACAAGTAAGAGAGAGAAAGGGAGGGGGGCGGAGTGAGTGAGAGGACAGGCTCAATGGACTGATTCATTCGCCAGGCTGTTGCTTTCTTTCCCATTATACGTAAGCACTTCAGTGGCCCTCCACAGGACAACGAGGCCATTGCTCCGCTCGGTGATTTACAGCCAATCCAGGGAAGATACAAGATGCTGGCAGCTTTTACACCGCAGAGCTCCACACACACACATACAACTGGCCCATTTGCGATTGTTCACTGTGGATGGCACTCTTCATTATATACCAATCATGATTTAAAGAGAAGAGGATGTCCTATGTGAGTGATCAGTGTGGGGTACTTCAGCCCGTGTGCTTGTGTGTGGCATTTCGAGGAGGACGCCGTGAATAAGCGAGGCCCTCTACCCACCTCCAGCATCATTGGTCCCAAGGCATCTTTGTCGATCACACTTTGGCCTGTTGATGAGACATCAGCCTTCTGTACCTCCTCCTCATTTGCTGCTGCGGCTTTCTCTGTTAACGGGAGAGTCGGAGAAAAATGTTTTAGAGGCAAAAGGGAAAGGACATGAACACACAGAATCATGCATGTCGAGAAACAGAGAGAGAGAGAGAGAGAGAGAAAAAGAACATTTTGCTTTTCCCACTGAAACTGACCCAAGGTCACATGTTGACAAGACTTTTAACAAGTAGCTTTGCTGCGACAAAGCAAACACATTTTGTCCCTTTGTCAAAACATGTTGCCATGGCTCAAACCCAAGCATTGAGCAACTAGCGGAGTGAAAGGTTGTTGTAAATGAGTGTCAGAGCACGCAGCTGCCACACTGGTGGCAGCCGCTGGATGGATTGCATTGTCGAAAAAATAAAAGTCTATTATGGAAACACTGACAGCGTGTAAACAACTGTTGCTACTATTACGTCAAGAGGCAAAGTCAGACCTTGGAAACCAAAAAAAGTTGATTATGGACCTCGTTTTTTAATACACATTCTGTGATCACAAAGTAAGTGTTTTCAGCTCTGACTTCATTATGTATCCGTCGGATTAGTAAACAATTAAAGGAACAAAGTAGACAATTAAAACAGCTGCTTTGAGGTAAACACTTCCAGTGACAAAATTAGCGGCAGGACAACTGCTTTCTGAAATATACCATTTCTCAATAACTCTCTTTAAGGTGGTCTGATGATTTAGCACAGCAATTTGAAGATAGTGATTTCAGACTGTCACTAAAACAGCGAGTAGGGGTAGCCTCACTTTTTTCATCTGGGCAGCCTTTCTCAAATAACTGGCGCTGGCAGTGTCTCTTCTTGACCTCATGCTCCCAGTGTAATTTCCAAGTATGGATATAGAATATGGCTTGTGGCGCATACAGATACGTCCAGCACCTATGCACATATGGCAATATTATATACCTTTGCAAAACACGCGCTAGCTAAACGGCTATGGTTCCAAATGATAAACATAGCACCTTTCAATCCACCGCCACAAACCTCTTAAAAGTTACGATCGTGTGACTTATTTACTTTGAAGTGAAAATCATGTAGGCTCCTGTACCTGCACTACGGTGCTGTGCATTTGTCCATGTGAGTGATTGGGTTAATAACCACGCAGAGAAGCCTTATGTTGCGAGCGTAGGCTGCCCTACTTTTGGAGATGATGATGAGAGGCGGAATATGAGTGGGCTGTTGGGGGGTGGGTGGGGGGGGACACATTTAACTGTCGCACCATGCCAAGAAGAGGGCTGACCATATGGTGAGAGAATGTTGTGGTGAAAAGCAAACAAAATCATGTCCTTCTCTCTCTCTCTCTCTCTTTTTTTTTTTTGTTGTTTTGTTTTTGGGTGCAGACGTGTGAAAGCGGACACAAATGCAGGTTTCCCCCCTGCTCCGCGCGCTCGTGCAACACCGCGCAGACCCACATTCATCTCTTTCAGCATTAATGATGTGTGTATCAGCAGGACCTCTCCGGGCCCAGCGGGGCCCAGTATACCAGCACAGCTGCCCTGGGTACAGACCCATCACTCAGTGTCAGTGCAACCCTCTCTGGCTCTCTGTCCGTCTGCAGAGCCGTGCCACAGATAGAAAGAGGAGCTGGTTATTTATAAGGGTTGTGTTTGGTAATAACTAAAATGTGACATAATCTGCAACTGGCAAGACACAGACCTGTATAATGAATATAAAAAAAAAGAGGAACTAACAGCACTAAATTATCTACTAGCAGCAACTTAACAGCTACTGTATATTTCAGCCTCCAGCCAATGAGGGCCGGTCTTTACTGTGTTGGCAGGAAGGAGCAGTCAGGAGTGTAAAGAAAGCTGTAAAACTCTTGGCTATGCCATTATTTTATAGGCGCTATAAAGATATCATTACTCAACATATTGTCTATTAAGATGCAACAAGCTGGAAACAGTAAAAGCGCCAAATCTATGCCGCGCAAACAACTCCACCCTGATTTCAATTAGCAAAATGTATGCAGACGGCACTGAGAGGAACAAACGGGGATAAATTAAAAAGCTTTCAGTGGAGCGCCACTTCTTCAAAGGCCATCGTCCCCGCATTGCACTTCTCTGCAGGGCTGTGACACCAATCAGGGAGAGTTATTAAGTCACATTAGTGTAATTTAATACTTTCAGAAATGTCACCATAAACTGAGAATATCTCTTACACATAGTATTGATGTTCTCAGGGAGGGGAAACAATAACAGGCCTATAGAAAGGGAGCCTGTGCGCCATAAACAATCTGATACAGCCATAGAATATAACCCTAACCAGATGACAGATGAGGTGTAATGAAAAGAAGAACTGGCGGTGGTAAAATGATCCACTTTGAGTATAAAGACATTTAAATGCTTTCAGTTCATCCCTGGTTCAACAACACATGCAGCGAGAAAGAAAAATGAGCGGCTGCTGGAATCGCTGTCTCCCTGAACCGTGCGGCGGCTCTCTAGAAAAAAAGGTGGCCGCTGAAGTCTGAAGAACAAAGCAGAGGAGTGAGGACTGTTTAGCCCTTCCCCTCAGTGGTTGCTGTACAAAACACAATTATGCCTTTAGTGGCAGACAGGGGATGTCATCCTGTCATCTCACCTTTAAAAAAAAAAAAAGGGTGAGGGTTAGAGGGAGGGAGGGGGAAATAAGACTTTGTTGTGTGATTTTTGCATCACATTGCTCACCATTACATAACGTTTAGCTCTGTGAGTCACAAAAAAACAAGATGACATCATCAGCCGGACTGATTCACACAAACCTCGAGTGGGCCACTCTTCGTCTACCAGTGGCTCAGCAGCTTTTCCTGCATGCATCATCCAAGCCTCATCATGATTTAGTATTTGCCTTTATAGTCATCTGAGGAAGATTATGACTTTTTTTTTTAAAGTTAGCTCTAAGTTAAAAAAAAAAAAAAAAAAGATTCCACTGATCTTGTTTCAGAAAATTCAACATTAGAAAAAAAAAAAAAAAAAAAACTGTAAAAATACAGACCTCAACTAATTGCTAAAGACTACTAAGAAGGAGAAGCTGGCAAGTACAAGTGAACAGGCTGATCCATTCGCCTGATGTTCTGGCTCAGGGTGGAAGTGGGAAAGATCGGCAGCCAACACAAAAACTGCTCTGGTTCATTCACATTAAATACTGGAGTGGTGGAGGGAACATTAAGTCGATTGTGCCGGTCTTTAATAACAAACATCAGTTGTTGTTTGTGGAGAAGATTCCAAACCTTAATATTTATACAATCAGTCTGCCAACACAGTGCCACCTGCGACACTTGTTGTTGTCGTAAGGTTCCAATATTAACCACAACACCCTGCGCATGTTCATAATATTGTGGCACCTTATTCAAAGAATAAATAGCTCCAACTAACAGGTGTTAAATCCATTTGCGCACATTCAAAAATGGAAAGAAAGTAGATGAACAAATATAGTGAATAAATGCTTCAGAAAAAAGCAGCTGGTTGAAGTGTAACTCTTGTACTTTAGGACCTATCACCTTTATTCAAACACACATGAAAAGTATTTAAAAAAAAAAAAAAAAAATTACAGGTTGTACCTTGCTCCTTTATTTGTCTGATCTGTTTCACAGTTTCCTTCAGGATTGCACATTTGTCAGGCTTGACATTGAAGTTGTCGATGTCGTTGAAGTTGGCGAAGATCAGCTCGGCGAGCTCTTCGATGTATTTGTTCTCGTGCTCGCGGTTGCGCTTTTCGTTGCTCCGCTTTGGGCTACGGGCGGGACAAAGAGAACACCGAGGTGAGAAAAATGAAAGCAGTGGAGAAGACGGTGACAACAGGAGGGAGACAAAAAGCATGGAAAATTGTTGGGTAAATGTTATGTATGTTAAGAGCAATTCTACCAAAATAACAGAATAAAGGTAGCAAAGAAAGACGAGAAAAGAGGATCCATCTCGACTGAGAAGGCCTCTTATTTAGTCAGTCTAAGCACACACCATTTACGACAACCCTTGACATAGAGGATAAAGCTAAGGATAATTATTCTCTACATTACTATAAATTTATGTATATATTAAACCATTAGCCCTCTTTATTGTGCCAACATAGAGCACTGCCCCAGTGAGGAAAAGCCTCATTCTTGAGTGCTACAGATGAATTATGCAGACTTATTGTACAGACTTCAACATCGCTTAAGGCTATGATGCCACAATAACATTATGCTACTGTATATTTCAGGATGTAGGTAGCTTGATTTTTACTTAAAGCGTCTTAGAATGGGTAATCGATGGTGCAGGAGGAAGCGTGCAATTTTGCAAAGCGTGGGAAAAGTAGCTAACCACAGAATTTCTTCATCGGTATACAGGTAAATCAAGGAGGAAATGTTTTCAAGTAGTGACATTTTTTTTGGTGGGGTAATCTGCTTCTTGGCCAGAGGTATCGGTCTTACCTGGGTCCTAGAAGTTCGGCAGAACATTCTTTGCGTTTTCGCGACTCTGCCCTGGCAGGGTCAGATGAGTTTTCACCGACTCCACTCATCCTCAATGCATATCAGCGTCTGGAAAACACACACACAGACAAAATATATAAATGCATGACATAAACGCGCATCCACACCCGACATATGATGGATCCATTACAACCTCCAACAACACGGTTGTGTGGAATATAACATAATATATACTGTAGGTGGTGGAGCATGCCAACATAGGCATCTGCATGCAATGCGCGCACCCACACAGACACACACACAGGCAATCCAGCGCTGGGGGCACAGGTTGATCCACTCCAGGAGAAATGAGTGAAAATGGAGCGGAGAAAGAGATTCAATCATTTCTCTCTGATGGTGCCGCTCTCCCCAGAGAGCCTGAAATGAGAACACGGCGCTTCGCCCACAGCACCAGACTGCGCGCTCAACCATATACCAAGAAAAACCCATTCGTTACACGAAACCGAGCGGAGCCGGCTCGCAGCGAGAGCCGAGCGGGTTTCCAATCACAACATGTGTTTGTGTGCGTACCTCTGAGGACGCTTTACCTGCAGCGGTTTGTAAGTGTCACTCAAAAATTTATTTGAGTGTTTTTTTTTACGACTTTACTATCCTAAGTGACGAGCTGAGTGATGTTTCTGTTACACCCCACACACTGCTAACTTTGGTTTTCTCTGCAGCACAAGATAAGATGACGAGTTTACACTGTGCTCTTCATCTAAAATCATTCACAACAACTTGAGAGCCTTCGGAGATTCGGAAAAGTTTGTCCCTCTGCAGATGTTCAACATCAATACCGACATATTTTATTCTGTTCCTCCTCTTACCCTGCAAGCCAGCACGGGCTGAACTCGCCACTAAATGAAAGATAATCAATTATTGATCAATGTAATGTCTTATTAATTACCACCATCATCTGCACCAAAATTTGATGGCGGCTAATAGACTAATAGAGAATAATATATTGAGCTATCTGGTGCATAGAAGATGTGCACATTCATCGAATAATGTCTTCTTGGTTCATGCAAGGTGGGTGATCTGCAGCTCTTTGCCTCGAGGTAGTTATGGAGAGAGGGGGAACAGAAAGACTGACGGAAGAAACACAGAAAGAAAGAGACTTCTTTCCTCCAGTACAGTGCGCAAGCTGTGTTGTGATACACTCTCAGCCACTCCAACCATGGAAACGGCTGTGACACACACCACTTGCTGCTCAGCCATTACATAAGGCATAACCGAGTACAGCGCAGCACAATGTAGAGCAGAGAGGAATAGCATAGCTTAGCAGAAGCGGGCTAAACTAAAAAGGGAGCTAGTGACCATGCAAACTTGAGTCTGGCTCCCTCCTGGCCTGGAGTGACCTACTTAAAGCTAATGGTAGGGTCTGTGCTCAAATGGATGAAGTCAAAGCGGTGGTGATTGGCTAGAGAGAGGCAGAGGAGACTCTGAAGGGTAAAACCCATTTCCACTCTCCTGTTGACAAGTGACTTGAGCACGATTGGCCTGCGCAGCGTATGGACAGGTAATGAACACAATGAACGCACTGTGCACGTGTCCTTGCGTTATGCGCTTTCGGGCGCCATCAGGGTGTCTTTATGCCGTGGCACTGCGCTGTCCACTGAAATTATGCCGGTCTCTATAGCAGAGGTTATGTGCTTTTATTAATGACAACAGAAACAGGCCATTAAACTCTTGTAGCTAAGTGGCACTCGCTCGGTTCCTATTGGTTGCGCCGGAGCTTTCCAAGTTACCATGGGGATTCTAGACCTGATTGGTTGTGCCTGTCCCACCGGGCCGGATATGATTGGTTGCCTTGGTCTCCTTGACATGGCAGTAATGATGGGTCAGTGTACGTTGAGACAAATAAGAGAGACTGAAAGCACCGGGCACGTCTCAATGACACAAACGCAGACAGCCAGACATCTCGGACGGCAGGCTGGCAGGCCGTTTTTTTTTTGTTGCTGGGGGGTACAATGTTCACATGGGCAGACTAGAGAATGCCCCGGATCTCTGGGCTGCTATTAACAGCTGGGTACTGGTGTTAGCACTTACTGTACAGAGCTGTGTCACCGAGTTAATTGTCAACATCAGCCACAAGGGGAGAGCTCCTATTTCTTGCCAAAACTCTTGCAGGCCACAGTAAATCTGGAAATAAATGAATGGTATGCTGCTCTGATGCCTTCTTCTTTACACACAAACAAATATCAGCAGAGCCGCCTGTTACACACTCGAATACACACACTGAGTAATCAGAGACGTCAGGCAGTGATGTTCAGGACGACGGTAATGGAGCTGTCGATGATGACACAGACAATCACGTTTATGGCTCTGAATGCAGGTACAGCCCCAAGCTTAGCCCAACGGTGATGCCTACCAATCTATCTTCAGTGTGACACATGCAGATAAATTATTCACTCGCAACTTCTGTCGCTAACGATTGAAAAAGACAGGCACGACGACCAATGCTGCCTCGTTAAACAGAGCTATTTGAAAAGGGAAGCCGAGAGCAACACAAAATGTTTCTGACACAACCGACTTGCATCTGTCACTGCCGTGTACAACACGAATCTTTAACTCCCCCTGAACTAATGCTGACCCGACACCAGAGGATAACTAGGTAGGTATTTGATGCGGGGCTGTTCTTAATGTTAGTCTGATTTCAGGATTCGAAATGATACTGTGATCCAAACATGTTGAATATTTAGAACTTGCAGTCCTGCAGTGTGATAGGAACAGAGTATAGAGCAAAAAAAAAAAAACACCCTGTAATAGCAAATGAAACCGGGCTGATTGGTAAAGCGTCACAGCTGGTTCTTTTTTGTTTTTTTCGGTGTGAAACATAGCACACACACAAGTGCGAGCGGCTGATGATGACAGCCTGTCCTTGTTGGGGTTTTTTTTTTCTGAAGTCATGCTTGATCAGAGGAGTTTCTGGGAGATTTTTAGTCCCTGAAGTCGCCGCTCTAAAAAGGTATTATGACTGTGTGTTCACACATTTTTTAAAAGACTTTAGATTTGAGATTCAGATTGAGCTCGTGCACCAAGCACGTGGCTTAATTATGCGTTTCTTGTTATCAACTCAAGAGCAGGCTAGCGACAATGAAATTACACCCAGGACATGTTAAAACTGTGGTAACATTGCCAGTATTGTATAGATCTACTGCGCATAGATCAATGCATCTATGCGCATGCATGCATAAGAGACTGCCATCCACACACACACACACACACACACCTGTGCAAATACCAATCACTCGGGAGCGAAGCAGGCTAAGTGGGGGTTGTGTACGTAACCTCATTATATACAGGACTGATTGGCACATTCTGAAAATGTCAAATTTGCACTTCATCAAGCAGTCAGTTCATTTAGCTCATTAAGACTGTAAGTTGAGACATATAGCACATCAGTCTCGGATAACTTATGTGAGTCATAGATGGTGTGAAAACAGCTGAACTAGAGTCGAAGGAAAGTACTTCAGCTGGTCAAACTGTATCTGCTTTAATACATTTTTTTTTAGAAATCAAAAAGATGATGCACGATAATACTTGTTAAAGGGGGGGGAACTGCAATCTACAGTTTGTTTGGTCACCTTCTTCCTGTTGCTGGCAAAGCGCTGGCAGGCTGATGATCACTGGGAAAGTACAGAATGGAGATCTGACTGGAAATGACGCTGGGGTCATGAGCTTTATTGGTAGCTAGATAGCCTTGCATGTAGTTGTTTTGCTACTTTGAAGCTGTGATGAGCTTAGGTTTCCTCTTACATAAGTGTAGTAAACACCTCCACCCAGACTCTCCCCCTTCTTCCCATCTCTCTCTGTCTCTCTCTCTCTCTCTCTCTCCCACACACACACACACACACACACACACAAACACACGCTTATAAGACGGGTGACCATAATTGTGTATTTGCGTGCTGACAGGTCAGCCCTGCCAGTGTGAACTCAACACTTCTCACTTCATTACAGGTTTTCATCTTCTATCTGTGTGACTGACTCACAAGGCTAAATGAAGGGTTAGGTTATTAAACCACTGTGAGCAACCACAACCACTGCCTCAGCAACAAAACATTGATGATTTTCCAATATCTGAAGTTCTTTACTACACTGATGCACAACAAGTGAGATTTTAATGCCTCCATGATATGCTCAGAGATATGCAAAATGTGAAATATTTACTTTTAGCTGGATAAAACGGCAGTAATGAAGTTGCAAATGGCTAGCTTAAAAAAGCGTAGCGACAACAAAAGATTACACACATAAAGACGCAAGTTAAAGTTTGAAAAAAAATCAATTGACTTTGAAAGCACTAGGTGCACTTGAGGGAGGTGATCATAGGTGTGTGTCATTGCTTATGTCTTAGGTGTCACGAGAGCAGACTCTCCAGGACTGAGCTGGAGCCAACCTGTCTGGCGGGAGAGGAATGCAGAGACAACAAGGTGCTGCTGCTGCTGCTGCTGCTGCTGCTGAGACGACAACGTTTCCTCCTGTCAAACTCAGCTGCTACAACCTGTACATGACATGCTGTATCACAGCGCAATAAACACCTCAAAAGCAAAACAAATTAAACCTTTTAACCACAACTGTTAGACTGTGAAGCTGCCCGGCTCGTATGATATGACAGGGGGAGTTTTACTTTGCGACTTTGGGCTCAAACCAGTGATGCCAGACGACATGGCGGCGTTGTGCGAAGGGGGGCTCAAAAGCAGCTAAGCAGTGTGCTTCTGTTAAATTTCAGGACTCAAGGGTTTGTTTTGGTCTGCAAGTGTGGAGCGCTCAGTTTCACAACAATGTAGATCCTTTCAGAATTTTGACGGCAAGATGAAAAGTTGCCATTCCAAAATTAAGACACAAAATAAGTGAAAGCAATTAATGACAAGTACTTAAACAGGAATATTCTAGTCAATCAAGACCTCCTGGTTAACAATTAGACCTGAGGCAAAGTAGCCATATTGTAATATACATCCACTTTATTAGGCCTTTAAAATCGAATGCGATCGACAGTTCAGTCATAGATTTCTTTATATGAATTTAGATCAGTTTCCAGCTTTTAAAGACAGATAGGTGTTCATTTAATTATATGTTTATTACTGATGTGTGCGGTGGTGTCGAACTCTACTGCCTTAATACTGAGAGATGTTTCTGATGTTTTGCCCCATTTCCAAACATCGCAAGGGAAGAAAATCAGAAACACATTTAGTGTAATGAAGTCCACAACAGGGCACAAAATTAGCACCATGCACCAGGCAAATATGGAAGTAGTTGGCAGATTCGCTTCACTCAGCAGCCAAACAAAACTATGTTAAGCTATGGAGTTGGATTGCAGGAGTGTATACTGAAATAAACGAATATCTTTATTAATATGTGATACTTATTTCAGCCCAAGTTACCCAACCCCCGACAACGCATGCATGTTTCTTCCACGTTGGAAGCATCTGTGTCCGACTTTGTGATGTGTTTCTCAACAAAGCTAAACAAAAACACTGTGCAGCTGTGACGCCGCCTTCTAACAAACTTACTACTACTACTAGGCTGTTTTTCTTAAACAAAATTCAGCTGCCATAACCACACAAAATGTGCCAGGCTGCATGCACATCACCAGAGGGAGGGGGGGCTTCAAAAACACTGAATCACCAATTCCAGTCATAGTGTAATGGAAGGAAAAAGCGGATGCAGAGAGGGGGGGGGATAAATAAATTGTTTGAAAAAAATACGGCGTCTGATTGCCAAGAGGAGAGGGCATGTGCCAGTATGCCATTCCTGTAATCATGTGGGTTAGCAGGGCTTTGATTATAAAGACACACCCAGTGCTTCTGGAGCTCAGAGAGTGCTGGGCATGACTGTGCATTAAACTGCATCAAAAGCTATTGGGGAAGTGTTTGAAGTCTCCTGCACTATAATAATGAGGGGCCCTTCCAGAAAGTGCAAAACCACTGTGGGGCAGTGAACAATGTCTTGCTGGTGTGTAATCTGTCCTCACATGGCTTCTTGGCACAACAGGCCCAGAGAGAGAGAGAGAGAGAGACAGAATTGGAGAACAAGAGTGCACCAATAAAGAGTGCTTCTGGAGGGCTGCAACATGGGCCATTTATTTCCCCCAAACTGAGGAGGAAATCATGACAGGGGAGGGGCCCAGAGGACTCGTGTCTTCTCATTTTACATCTCAATATTTGCAAGGGTGAGAAGAAGTGCTGAGAGAGCCAAAACACACAGAAACATGCTGGAACCATGTCAGATGGTATTAAAGACAAACGTGCATTTAAAAACAATATCGTTTTCCACCAAAACGCAACTTGGGTGGGGGTCTGCGGTGAACTCTGGCCCCGCTGACAGCTGCCGTTACCTTGAACCAGATGTTCTGATATTAGGTTTGGGTCAAGGGAGAGGCATATGGGGGAATGTGATGATGGATTGAAAGAGATTAGGGGCAAAGTGAATTTGAAACCTTGAATCTTGGGTGAATTTAACGAGACTTGAGTGATGGGCACGTCACCCCCCGGACATATAGGGGGAATCGACGTGAGTGAGGCAACGGAGAAAATGAAAGAGCGGGGTGCAAAGGGAGATGAGGAAACAAAGGGAACTAAAATAGGTCATGGGAGAAGGTTCGCTGAGTGTATGGCGTTGTGTTCAGTAGACCCTGGGTGTCAGTGCTCGGAGACTGCATTTCCATAGTAAGCAAGTGCACATAGCCAGCTCTCATCTCTCTCCCTTAAGCTCACTCTCTATTACTCACCCACTTCTGTGCCATGCCTACCAGTTACTTAAATGACATTTAAACCCCCCATTTATCTAGTTACTCACAAATCTACTTTATCCAAATGACAACACACAAACAAACCACTATTGACGTACTACACGGGGAGGTATGCACCTTGCCTGCTACCAAGTCCCACTCAAGAGCTTGTCCACTCTAGAATCACTGCAAGGTAATGGCTCTAAAGTGCCGGAGTGCAACCAAGAGCCAGGCCCCCTCCTCCTCCCCATTTACTGAAAGCTGATCACGCTCATGAATCTTTAACACTGGCAGTCACTTCAGGATGTCGCAGGATAGGAAGGGGAGGGGTTTCTGTATAATAAGTACAGAGTGCTCTGGCTGTCAAAGAGAAACACAGAGGAGAGCTCGGATCAAGGAGGAGACAAAAGAGTCGAGGGATTGCAAAATTGATTAACTGGTATAAATAAGAACGTCTCCGCAACCATCTTGTCAACAATTCATCTGTGGTTGAGAGCGCATCAAATTATTGTATAAAGTTAAATACAATGTGATCTGTATCGGGGTCAATCGAGGTACTTGAAGCCATTGTGCTGGGTAGCTATCAAACGCCTTGTTGTGCTCTCTTAAAAACGCTGGAAACGGAATGTGGAACACTTCGTGACGATGCCCGCCGACAGCATTTTCAAGTGTAACGATGCCTCTACAGTTACGTTGACATCGGAATGTATTTCGACTTCTGCATTTTGTTCATGACGCGCAACTGTCTACCGATACCATACAAAAACACTGCAAACTGAATTAACGTCACTACTGTTTACCACAGGACAACATAAATCTACGGGTGCCCTGCGTCAGCTATACTACATGGAAAACATAAATCTTGGACTGAGACTCTGATCACACTCTACGTTAGGTGACTCGTATTGAGGGCAAGAAAAGAACAGTACAGCTCTTGACCAGCAGCACAAAAGCTTAACACGCCGGTAGAAAGAAAGGACGGTGCAGCCAAACTCATGTCAGTCAATGTAAACTATTAGCTTGAGAATTCACGCAGAAAATGATGATGACCGCTGGCATTACAGTAATCCTAAGAGACACATCCTAGCCAACGCCATCTGAGCTACGACCAGCAAAGTAAAAGAGCCTCGCTGAAGGAATAGTGTTTTCAAAGGTGAATCTTTCAAACAAGATGGATTATCGCTGCAGACCAACGGGACTATTGGATGCAGCCCTCACAACAGCTAGATCTGGACACTACCGGATGTTAGAAGAAAAAAAAAGAAGGAAGAAATGTGCAAATAATGAGGGCAGAGTGTGTCGGTGGGGGAGGTGAAAATCAGCGGACGTCCGTCTCGCTCCTATCTGCACAATTCAGGGGAACCCTCAACATAAAGCATTGTTAAAAAGGCGAATTCTGACATGTAAACAACGTTATTACTATGTGTCCCATCTGACAGCGGTGGCAGAATGCCTGGAGGTTTTCATATCAAAACCACCATCAACACTCTCCCTTTTTAGTGAGAAAAATCATTTAAGAAACACGAGCCAATAAAACAAATGCTGCATGAGCGGAAATGTGGGATTGTTTTCACAGGCGCACATTAAGTATCAGAAATGTCATTAAAAACGATTCAATTTAAAAAAAAAAAAGTAATGGAGTGTCTATTTGCCACATTGCACAGTAGAGTTGTGTAAAAGCGGAGCTGGCTGTGGCTTTGTTTCTCACCTTGGTTTCAGTCCAGAGAGTCCCTCAGGCCATTGCTGCAAGACGGTAATGCTAGGAAACCTTTAAGCATCATCCACTTCTCCCTGCTGGAAGAAAGAAGAGCAAAATTGTGATGTGCAGCACAAGGCAGGAGACTGTAAGGGAGTGTGTTAAGATCGTGGTAATCATTTTTGTACTACATGATGACAAGTGAAAGTGTAATAATAGGTTTAGCAAACTCATTTTCATTCTTGATTCATCTACTGATTATTTTCTTTATCAATGGCACAACGGGTAAGATGGGCTTCAAATTGCCTGTTTTGTCCTAAGCGCAAATTAAGTTTACTATCATGTAAAAAGCAGAAAATCAAAACAGCTCATTAGGTGATTCATTTATTTCTGTCTTTTAATTCCTGTTACACCAAAAGTGTGTCTAGTTTTCAGAATGTGGACCACTCCTCACACATCAGGACAGGGATGGCTCCCTTGAAGAGAAACTATTGAGATGGGGATTCTCTTGCAAGGATGCTTAGGTGAAAAAAGGATTTAATCTCATGCTGTCCGTGCTTCATCATTAACCTGCACAATAATCACTATAAGCTGCACAAGACCTGGATAAGTATTGCCATAGTACAGCATGCATGTGTCAAATCATACTGCGAGTTCTCACAGCCAAGCCTCACTGAGTAAACTCATGAGTCAGGAGTTTCAATACACATTTGAAAACGGCTAATTAGAAAGAAAACAGGTACTTCAACACAAAATGCTGTACTTTTGTATTATGAGTGAGAGTGTAATCAGTCTAAGTACACGAACAAAAAAAAAAAGAAAATGCCAACCCCTTCTTCAAATAGCTAACAGCCACAGCCATTCAGTTAACCGTTAGTGTGCTCCTTTCTCACAACAAGTCATCATGTCTAGTGCTAACTGTTTGCATTAAGTTAGCATGGGGCTGCAAGTTAAGTGTCTATGGGGTCTTTTTATCTCCTCGGGGACCTTAATGTCTATTACGTCGAGTGTGCCTTTTTAATCACGGTGCACAATTAATTAGACAGGCGAAAAGTTTCAATTTTAAATCATATTCCCATTTGGATAATTAGAAAATGCAACTCGTAACTCAAAAAAAAAAGGGACTCTGCCAGGCTATTTGTCTATGCTGGAAAAAAAACTCTCTCCCCATCAAAAGGTTTCCTTGGAGGAGCTCATCTTGTACAGTATGTAGCCCGGTGAAGGGAGAGCCAACCAGCCAGCCTCCTCTTGGCCTGGGCGATTTCTACCAAATACCTGCCAAGTGAGCCAGCTGAGGAATGCATTCACGTGATGTCATGCGCTGACATAACTGGAGAGTAAACCGATTCCCCTTTTGAACCCTGCACAGGTCCGTCGCTAGAAGCCATGCGGAAAGGTGATATTCAGTACGCTGAATTGCTGCACGCCACACACACTCAGACAGCTGAAATCTGTGATGAATGAGGGAAGGTGGCCAAATGTAAAATTTCAAAAGGATATCATGACTCATGTTTAGCATCTGTGTAGGACTAAACACAGCGAATTAGCTGGTATTTCGTGAATGTGAAAGTCATCAAATCAGTCAAATCATCTTTTTAATTAGATTTTATAACTATATTTCTTAACTGCACCTTCCTCTTCTCCTTTGCCCCCTCCTGCATGGCTCTTAGCTCTCATCCTCTGGAGGAATTTCCTCTGAGCTTTAAATGCTGTCACATGCTCAGTCTCAGTACGGCCCTTGATCTGTGGACTGAGTGACAGAATAACACGGAGTGTGAAAACGCTCTATTGAACGACGTTAGCAGCAATCATTTTTAAGATCGCCAAACTGGATGAAGAAATTCCAAGTGACAGACCCCCCCCCCCACAGAGAAGAGTCTTTTCTTTGTTCATAAATTTAAGTTAATTGCTGAGAGCCTCCATTTAATAATAGTGATTTCCTCTCAGAAAATCAATCAGCAGTACAAGAGGAAGAAATGAATCATCGGTAGATGATGTCACACAACACAGAGATTTGGTTTACAAGCAAAACTGAAGCAACTGCACATCCAGTTACATTTTAACTGACTATTGTCATCCACCAGTGTGGCAGCCCGTGCTATCAATTTGAACACTCGTATACAAGTTTAATTCCCCATGTGAATCAGCACGGGCAACATTCAGAGTCTAAGAATGTACCAAACAACCCTTTCAGCTGAGCTATGCCAACACTTCCTGTGATATTAAGGGTGGGGAACCGCTAGTGACACTTTTGGTGCGATTCAAGACCAGAGGCAAGTCACACCAGATGCATGCATGCACATATGTCTGCATGCAAGGGTGCAAATCATCTAGACATGTAGGCGCAGTAGAGCGCCTTATGAAGGAGGCTTTGCCCCTTGATAGGGGCTTTCTGCGCTTGAAGGTCTATTGTGCTTGGCACAGAAGTGCCGAATGACACATGGTGTCACCTAAACAAAAGCACACAACCCTGCCAAGGCTGCCACTGAGCTTTGACAGCAACATTAATTGAGTTTCATGTTACCCTGAATACTCGCACAGGCACAATCAATACAGCTACTTGTACGTTAAAAATGAAGTCAATTTCAAGAAATAAAGCACTCAATATATCAATATTAAAAGTCACAAAGATAGATGAAGCTAGAGAAATGTACACACATACAGATATAGGCCAAAACGGTAAAGCTCACACCTTCTCCAAAACCTGATACATTGCATTTGCCCGTCCAGCCATCTGTTGGTGTTTAAGGGAGGTCAAAGATCATCAGGTGAAAAGTTCAAGCGTTCCTTAAACAGACTGCAGCCAATTAAATCATAATTACTAATAGACAGTTTAATCGCCTCACATTATCTTTAATGTTTGCGACAAAACAAAATGATCCCTGTCAAATGAAAGTGAAACCAAACCATTACCGAGTTTGAAACCAAACAGAAACACACCATGAAAGACAACAAAACCTGACTGAATGACTACAACAGATTTTGGGTTCACACAGCCTTGAGTGTGGCACACTCATCACAGAAGCAGATGGATCATAGAAGGTGAGCAGAAATGTTGCCTAAAGCCAAGCTTTGCGGGTAGTTGTAATCCCTTCTTTCTCCCACAGTTGGCAATGGGTTCCTCCTGAGTGAAAAGCTTTGTCACCCAGGCTGGGCTAACAATGCTAATGAGCCAGCTAATCAGGTTGAGATAGGACAAAGGGGTGGATAGTTCATGTGCTAGAAATTGACCATAATGGACAGGTCACAGAAGGGCTAAACGCCAATGGAGCCCCTACTGGGTGCCTTTTGAATGGCCCACTAATGGCCTTCAATTCAATAAGAATCAAGGCTGATGTCGACCATAATGAAAACACCTGGCCTTTTAGTGCTGGTCAACGCCAAGGTTCGGTCAAGATTCTCTTCCTAACCAATAATCAATTGATTTTGGTCCATCTGGGGTGCAAAGTAGTAACTGTGGTAAACCACACAATCAGATTATGCAGCCAAACAAAGATTTCGTCATATGGATAAGGCACAGGGTGACAAAAGTATACATGTTCTGCCACAAACTGGGCTTGTGACAGCTTAAAAGGGTTAAGAAGCATTGTTTAAAGAAAAAGAAAAAGAAAGAAACGCTCACAGCAGCAGGTTTAAACCCATGGCCTGGCCACTGGAAAAACTAAAACTATACTGCGTCTGTTATGCGTTTGGATGCCCCAGAACAAGGCACTCGGTACACATTTATGTCAATGGAGATGCTCAACAGCAAACATTACAGGAATGTGGTTGTACTGGCTTCTCTCTGGAGAGATGTTTAACTGTAGTGCTGTAAAGCAAAACAGAGCTGAAGAAAAAAAAAGGCACCCATGGGTAACTTTCATAGATAGAAAAGAAGAAAGTTATTTTCATAAACCTTTTTTTTAAAAAGATGAACCACTCTCTAACTCTCACTGTATTATATTCAGACAATGCCAGATATATCATGAATGAATTAATAAAAAAAAGTGCCAATTTGAAGGTCTCATTTCACCATAAACATAAAAGACTGCTAAAGATTTGTCTTGGTGACGTCAGCACAGAGATCCTCACATGAAGCTCTTAATACGCTGGCACTGTGCCAGCAGATTTCAATGGGGCTGCTCGGATGCAGATGCAACCCTGCGTGCCAGGTGCCCTTACATCTGTTGCTCAAACAGCCAACAGCCAGCTCGTTCAGCTGTGATCTCGGGGACAGTAAACACAAATGTGTAAGTAACATAATGAGGCTGATAAGCTGTGGTGTAAAAGGTGAGTCACCATGACAAGAGAAAGGAAATGTGTGGAGCTGAAGCGGCCGTGGAAATGCAGAGTTAGGGTGTGGGCCGAAAGAACCATTTGAATGCACAGCTGATTGTATCATGCTTTTAAGATGATTTGGAGCTTCGTCTTGTGACTGCTCTGCATGTCAGCTGTGTCGCATGTCTATTGTGCCTGTGTGCGCCTGTGTGTGTGTGTGTGTGCGTCCACCATCTTTTATTGCCCGTCACAGTTTGTGAGGAATTAGTTCCTGTGGAGGCCTGAGGCTGTACAGTGGCAGTAGACTCAGGATAAGGAGGTGCCATGTTTAGCGGGGAGGGGAGGGGAAGAGGAGATCAGCTGACACAACTATGTCAGTTTATCATCTAAAGACTTGAGACAATGTGACAGGCCAATGCTCACATGCGCAACAAACGCACATACAGTGTCTGACGAAGCTACAAAGCATGACTGCAGAAAAGTAGTTCAGTTTTGGACTTAAATTAGCCAGAGGAGAGTAGATGGACCAGAGGAAGAGGCTCTTGGTGTTTGCCTGCTCCAGTGAATTAACGTGTGAGCGCAGTAACAATCTGTGGAGCACGTTTAGGAAGGTGCCTTTAAACCCCAGCATTACCTGATTAAGAGCACTGCTGCTCTGACAGTGGAACATGTAATTGGACCAGACAGAGCAAAGAGCAAAGTGAAGCAGCCTTCTCTCCCTCGGTCATTCCCTCCATTTACAGTCCTCTGCTGAAACGCTCGGTGACAGCCAGGTCAGGTAGACCCCTCAACTATGTCTACTTAACCTTTATTTAGTTATTTAGCACAGCAAGTCACCGACAAAGAGCCACTAACAGGAGCTAACGTGATGTTTTTTTAGTGATTATAGCAAGATCCAGGTTTGAAACAAATGTGTTGAGATGTCTACAGTATAATTTTGGGAAAAGAGTGTATTTGTCACCTCCTACCCTTCCTAATAATAGCTACGTTAAGAATTACCAACAAGGTATTATACAGATAAATTCAGATCTTATTGGGCCACTTACAGACATTTATCTAATATGGAATTGGACTGCGTGTCCCAATTAGTGTTCCCAAACGCGGCTGTTGGATAAATTATATTCAGTTTTTAATGATGGAAGGTAAACTATATGACGACATCTGGATGACTTAATTATGTCATTACCTGTTAGTTTGATCAAAAGGCCAAAGAACTCAACTCCTACACTGACCTTTCAAATGAAGATATTGTGTGTCGCTTCTGTAGTGGGAGCATCGGTGTAGCAACATGGCTCTGAATCTCCTGTGTAATCTCCTCTCCAATGAGTGCTTTTGTTTTGCACTCCACTGCCAGATGAGATGGGAGGCGGTTTTGTTTTGACGGCCCGCCACATCTTCAGGTGCCAAAACCACAAACCTCTGGAGTAAAAGGTATGAATGGTAGCACTTTAACATGCAAACAAACACATGCACTTACATATGCCATGTGGGACAAATATGGGCAAGTGTGATGGGGAAGGGTGTAATTAAATTATGTCGAATTTCAGCACCTGGATATATTCATCAGAAGTTGTTTTGTTAGCATTAGTATCGTGAAAAAAACACTAGCGGTAAAAAGAAAAACATAATCTCTGTGAAAACGAGAAGAACTTGCACATCAGGAATTAATTGTCACTGTTAGCAGCCATGTTGCTGTCATGTTTATGCCCATGTGATTCTGGTCCTTTTTATGTTGCGGCAGGTGGTGGGGGTGAATTCATCTCGATTTTCTAAAACATATGCTGTGCATGCTCAATACCAATTATATTAGGGGACAGTGGAAAATTCTTTCTTGTCCCTCTACCAACATTAAAAAAGAGCAAAACCTACCTGAATTTATCTAATTACTATCTACAGGGCCTATACAAACTAAATCACAACATTACATCTATTTCACTAGCAAGTAATGTATGCTTAGTCAAAGCCTGACATTGCTTTTGTCTCCAGTCAATGAAAGAGCCATACTGTTTCATCTGGGTGACGTACTCCTTCATTACAATCAACACAACAGGTGCATTTTTCTGAGCAGTTACTACTTGCAAAATAGAATAAACACTGAACCTTCATGTTTACATGGTATAAGCGTCTTAGATAGGGTTGCAAAGGGACAGATTTCTGGAAACTTCCTGGAAATTTTCAATGGGAAGTTAAGATGGGGAAATCTCATAGGAATTTTGGAAATTTATGGGAATTAACTGGAAATTTTGGGTAATTTAAATAAACAGTATCATATCCAAACAAATAAAGATTGTTTTGTCATAAGCAGATGTCCATATAAAATAATAAAATTTTAAACTGTGGCCCAGGGTTGTAGAAATCATCTGTACAGTGCATGTAGGGAGCGTGGCCTCAATACTTCTGCAGTAAGCAGTATGCTATGTGCATGTGATGGAGGAATAGCAGATAAGTGTACTTGCATGAAATCTGGTGTTTTTTTGTTAAGACTGTGCTAAAGTATATTTTCCCCAACAATATTTAAGTTTTCCTGTTAATGGCCAATCTTCCATTTTGTAAATTCCTATTTATTCACACAGAATGTTTCCAACTTGGAAAATTCACAGAATTGTGCCTCTTCAATAGAGGAAAACTATTTTTTCTTTAAATTTCTGTTTGGTTGTTCAGTATCAGTATGTTTGTTTGATGTGAGAACATTTTCTACTATTCTCCCTGGTCTGGTGTCGCCCTATAGTTTTAGTCCTTATCACATTTCAGTAAAAACCGATAACTTCCAGATTACATCTTCTCAAACGAGGGGAAATAATTGGTACACTCTGTTCTACTTCACTGTACAATACTTAAAAGAGCTGATTCACATGCACACCGTGTTCACCTACTCATATTGGTCGTTTCACTCGCCATTTACGGTTCATTGTGGGAGTTAACGGGGCGTGATATGAGGCTCGTGAACCTGTGCAACATTTTATGTTCTCAGCAATTAATAAAAGGAAAACAAGTACTTCAGGCTGATGGCTCTGTGCTTAATTTAGCCACAATAACCTACAGTATATGTGAACTGTACATTATGGGTGGAAAACACAGGTCAGCTAAGGAGATTCCCTTCCCTGATGAAAACAGTAAAGATAAAGCAAGCAAAACCATATTATAGGTCACTGAAGGAACACTGCTGAGTCAGCACAGAGCGAGAGACAGAGAGAGAGAATGCGAGGGAGAGAGGGAAAGAGAAATCATACTGGTCAGAGTTTGACCCTCACAATGTGTACAGAAATGAAAAGCCTTAAACTGGATCCCCACATTCCTCTGGCTTTATGACAAGCGAGTGAGAAATGCTCCTGCTCTGCACATGTCATTCCATGCTACCTTAGCCCCGGCCCGCGATGGTGGTGGACGTATGCCGTTTACCTCCACTGCAGAATAATACTGCATGCTGTTTTGTGTTTTTTTTCCTCTTCTTCAGGGGCGATTCGCGCTGCATATTTCTGGACCACCCACCCAACTCCGGCAGGCAGCTTGCTCAATCCAAGTTTTCTCGCCCTCCCTCGGTGCCAAGGATTCCACCCTGGGCAGTGGGAAAGGTGCCAACCACATGCTAGCACCCAGTGCCACAAACACATTGTGGCAGAGGGCGGGGGGGAGGGAGCAATTCACTCACGCAAATTAAGACTTCAAAGCGCACTCCTTAACCTTTATGTACAACTCCATCCTGCCGTGCATGAATTTCGAGAACACCTTTATGATCTATCTTTGTCTTTCCTTGAGGTCTGTTTTTAATATGCCTTTCCATAAAGAGCTTTATAAGCTCCATGTTTAAATAAGTGCTTCTTAAATTGCATATTTTATCATCATTATCAGAGCAGTGATGACTGTGGAAAGAAAAAGGAGGGCCTGCTCGTCTAAAATGAAAATGAGGTGCTTACAGTACACATTCAAAACAGTATCCGTTATTAGATCTACTATGTTGTACAGCTACGCAATACCAGCCTCACAACACAAGGGAAAACAGCTGCAGAAGCATTGTCACATAGTCATGTGACCTCTGGTGCCTCCTCTGTTCAAGCCAAACTGGCTGAGGGCACCTTCTCGGCGATGAGCAGTAGACACCACAATATCATTTGGCTTGGGAGTTCAATATGCACTTTGCAGTAGCTGACCTACATAAGTGGAGGAGCGTGTACAGGAGCGTCTGTGAGCCTCAAGTTCCTTGGAGCGCCCGGCCAGAGTCTCCATGGGAGTAAAGCACGAGGCAGCTGATGGTGTGGTGTTACAAATCTCGGTTTTGAAAACATTACAGATTCAAATAATAAGCCGCGTCGCTCTGACATGAACCGACATGAAAATGATAACAGGCAAGTCAAGGACACTTCCAACGGTGCTGCTGTTTGCCAACAGAAATGTTTTTCAGGGTTACTTTTGAGAGACGTTCTCCTCCATGGCCTGTCACCACA
The DNA here is from genome assembly GCA_014281875.1 of Nibea albiflora. Lineage (NCBI taxonomy): Eukaryota > Metazoa > Chordata > Actinopteri > Sciaenidae > Nibea > Nibea albiflora. The sequence goes on along the minus strand of CM024805.1, from coordinate 11,731,709 downwards.
GATCGGACTTCTTGATAGGCAAACACTGAGCAGGCAGACTAAAAAGGTGCAACTTATCCAAGAGTTGATACAGGCTCCAATATTCTCTGAAAACAAGCGGAATGTCCCCCTTCCTGTTGATCCCGAGAAAAAAGGGTCATTTAGCTTATATCTGACAGAGCGTTGAATGTTCAACTGTTTCATGACAAACGCCGAGCTTTCTGGGTAACACAAAATAAGTTAAACCCCCCCCAAAAAAAGAGCCTGTACAGGCTGTTGTTAACAAGACAGGATCTACTCTCAACACAGATAAATGGGCTGGCTGATTTGAGGTCAGCTAAACAACACAATAACAACATGCCTTGAAGCAGGGAGAGAGTAAATACTCCTGCTCCTCCTCCTCCATGTCAAAGCCCTCTCAGCGAGCTTTCCATCAACCATCTCTGCCTCGCTTTAGACGTCTCTCCTCTGCCTTGCCCCCCCCCCTCCCCTTTCCCTTCCCTCTGCTGTAAAAACCTGGCCATTTCCCCACAGCTCATCCCTCACGCCCACCCAGGACCTGTCACACTGCTGTTTCCATGACAACACCAACGCAGAGACAGCAGGGTGAGATGCCCAGCGAGACAAGGCAAACAGATACCAGGGGGAGCGGTGCATCATGTCAAGAATACACTGTGGACCTTATACGGCATGTGATGGACAGATAACACAATGTAGTCCGATCTGTTACATCTAAACTTGAGGGGGGGGGGGGAAAAACCCCACATGGTTTCTTGCGTGTTTGTCTGACTTGTCTTATCACAGCCAAAGTCTATCAGTTTCAGTAACCTAAGGTTATTTATTAAATAAGACAAACACAAAGAAGGGAAAATTCTCATAAATGAAGTATTCTTTAACCGGTCCGGCATTTTTTCCCCTCATTCCTTGCTCCATGTCGGGTGAAAAGTGTAGATTTGAGAAAGGGCAGTTCATTCAGGGCAACATTCGTATGACAGCCCCAAAATCCTGCCGGCCTCTCGGTGCTGGATGTTGTCATTTGACACTGCTTTTAAAAAAAGTAGCACATGAGTACAAGTTAAAGAGCCGCCTGTGTGTGTGGTGTTGTTCAGAAGCTGGCCATACTAAGCGGCAGAGACAGGGGATGTCATTTTCCAGCCCGGGTCGAATGAGTCAACTTAATGTTGTTAGCAAAGAGAAGTGTGTGGAAACAAGGAGCAGTGTATTTAACCAGTCCAATGTGACGTGTTTAAAAAGAGACTTATGTCATAATTTTATGACATAAGTATTGCTCGGATTGCTTGTTGAACATCTTTAGCTTCAACACAATATGGCCAAGATTTCACAGACATGGCGCTTGTAATTTTTATTTTTAACAAATCTGATAACATATTGAAATTGTTTGTGTTGACCAGCCAGCCTGAACCATCAAGCATACTCACGTCACTATCACAGAAGACGGGCAAATATTAAAATTTTCAATGATTTCAGCTCTAAATGAGTTTGAAAGCCTCGAGTCGAGCTCTGAAGACATGTTAGAAATGTTCTAAAACTGTTCACGATTTGAATGGAGCTTTGATTACAAGCCGGAAATAAGTTCAGTTGTTAAGATAAGCTTAATGCCCTAATAACAATGGGCCAGAATTTCCTGGGGACCTCATGTGATTTAGGTATTTACCCTATCATTTGTGTCATACGGTGCATTCAATTTAGATAAAAATGTGCATTTCACTTGGATTTACTGACCAGATCTTAGATTATAGATTATCCACAGACGCACAGATGCATTCTGTGTAGCTCAGTGAAACTCGATTAGATCGAAACTTTGTGCTCAATGTTTTGTGAATAAATCAGTATTGACCTTAAGTATAATTCTCACAGCAGCATTCCCAAAGTATTTAATAAAAGTAAATTTAAAGAAATATAAGAAATAAAAATAAAATACAGAGCTACCGGTTCTCAGAAAGTATTATACATTATACATCACAGAAGGCTCAAGACAGCTATTATTATGATTCTGTGTTTAAGGTTTTTTCTTGACCTTGCGAGTCAAAGACAAAAGATGTTTCAGAATACCTACAACTTTGGATCAATCTCTGCTGTTACTGTATTTTGCACTCTCCTAAAACACATGATCATCAATACAAAATAAGCATTTAAGTTTAAGGCTATAGCAGGGGTTGTATCATATTAGGCCAATAGTGACAGAGAACATCCAAGAACTAGCAGCCATCCTACAGAACAAGGGTCAAACTATTACTGTATCACTCAGGTGACGCAACAAGGCAACTTATCACAGGGCAAAAGTCATAGATTACAAAATGAGAGGTTGCAGTGGGAAATGCTGTTTTGTTTATAGAATTATGAACACACACACTGAACAGCCCAAAAGAGCCAAACGGCACCACACAAAGATGAGTTTGTGTGACAAGCTGGGCATTACTGTCACACACCTGTTGCTATAGCCGTAGTTTACAATGTGTTCAGGAAGAGAATGACTTCGAGGTAACACCCGTTACACAGACTATGCCAAGGCAGTGTGAGAAAACCTCCAGTCAGTTATCCTTGTGTAAACATCCACATACTTGCATACACGCTCGCATGAATTCCTGGACTGTCATCATCCCAACAGTCATCCTTCTGTACTGTCCAAACAACATGCAAGTAACGTTTCAGTGTAGCAGCCAAAGGCAAAAAGCCCTGTTATATGAATATAATAACAGGGTTTCCAAAATCTTTCATGTTATGGACCCCTACAATAGATGCACATTAGGCTACACACCCCCAATTTGAGAGGATTTTCTCCTCCTCTGAGTAATATTCAATAAAGTTAAGGTTTATAAAGTCTTCATTGTCGATCAATGATGAAATTAGAAAGCAATCAAAACAGCCAAAGATATCCCTTACCTCATCCGATCTTTCTAAATGTAATAAATGTAGAAATACTCTATTGCTTGTCTTGCCCGGGACCCCCTACAACTGACTCCAATTGGTCCCCGGACCCCAGGTTGAAAACCAATAATACATTAGTATGTTTTGATCTAAAAACGAAAGAAACGAACGCAACACTAGGTACACACTGTAGGAATGCATGACTATCTGTGCAGGACGACATTACTTTCAAACAAGAAGAGGATGCTTCGTGTCCTCGTCTAACACTCTCAAATCAAAATCGGGTCAGTTTGGAGGGAAATCTGACTTCTTGACTGGTCCGGTCATCCAAGGACAAACGGTTCGATCAGCCACAATCCACAAAAATAAAAACACTTGTATTATTTTTGTTTCACTGCAAATGAAAACGTCAATAACTTCAGTCATACGCATTGAAGAATATATAATGCTATTGAGGCTGACAGAAGGAGTTGCACATGCACACACAGACACACATGCAGCTTTCTTTAAGCTCAGCCATTGAAGTGCATCTTGCCTTTTTCAATGTGCTGTCAACCACATTTTCACCATGCTTACTTTGCATGTGACTACCGGTGCATCTGTCTGAAAAGACCGTCGTCGCGTCTGCACAAGAAGCCCTCAAGTTGCAGGCAAATCGCAGCTGGACAACATGTCATGTTAGATCTCCTATCGGTGATGTGACCGGAGTACTGTGCACCATCAGGTGGGCAGGGTGATGCAACAGAAACTGCTCAACTGGTTCCACAGGATGCGTTCCTCTGGCATTACTGAGAGGAGCGCTGACAATCATTGAAATGGCACAAGCTGTCTGCCTGTATAGTCCTGAATCAGTCAAGCAGGAGAGCCCTTAAAAGGAGTGCAGTGTACTCCCAACACAGGCACAACAAAGCAACACACACACACACACAGACAGAAGCAGCATTCCCCCATACTGCCTGCCTTACATTTTCAGGGAGCATCTCCTGTGTTCAATTTAAAGCCTGGTCTCTATTTACATCTCAAGCAATGGCGCCTGCGTGAATCGCAACTAATTGCGTTAGCATTACACATAATTTTAAGTTATTTGGACAGCAATGCCACAATAAAACTGTAAGCCCTGTGCAGACTTTTTTCCCCCTTAGCAATCTTAAGTCAAGAGCAGTCCGGATTTCTGGTGTATAGCTGAGTCTACGGATAACTTTCTTAATACGTTTAAAAAAAAAAAAATATATATATATATTTGAGGCTACTACAAAAGTGCTCATATTATAGCTCGGCTGCTAACTAGCATATTAGTGGAGCACCTCGACAATGCATAGTAACGCCAGCCAAACACAAGAGAAGCATTAGTTCAGCAAAAAAAAAAAATGAGAATGGTCCCCTGCACCCTGAACGAATAGAGACATTTTTTTGCCAACTTACCTAACGTAGCAAGTAGTACGAGGGCATGGTTAACACCACAACAAACAAGGTTAACTGCCCGCTCAAACACATGGTGGTGAGAAGTGTCCTGACTCACTCGTATATTCTGACAACGACGTCCAAAACCAGCCTGACTTAGCCTGCAGCTAAACAGTTAGCATGCTAACTACGTTCCTGCTGTACTGGCTGAACTTAGTCCGGTGTTGTGTGCACGGTCACCCGCTCACTCAGCACAAAAACAAAACAAAACAATGACATATGAAAGTATCGTGCACGCTGTGTTGTACTTTCACATCAAACGTACATGTCACCGCAACGCCACTAAATTAAAAAAAAAAAAGACTAACACACAAAAAACGTCCGACAAACATTGCAATAACTCGGTTGCAAGCTCGCCTGTCTGAGCCGTCTAATTGAGTTTGCTGCAGAAAACACTATTGACACAGGCAGCGGGCTTAGCCAAGAAGCTAACGCTTGCTAATAAGCTAACGCCGAAGCGAGAGCCTGTGCCAGACAGACACACAACCGAGATTGAAGACCTCACATTGGATAATGGATTTCACAACGAAAACACCACGTCCCGTCTCAACAAGGAGCACCAACACGCGTGGCTACTTACAATTTAATACTTTCGGCTGTGTCCTCGCTGTTAAATTCCGTTTCTCAGACGCGGCTCTGACCTTCGCGGTAGTGAAACAACATTTCTGCTGGCTAACTGTGCCGCCATGTTACTCCTGCTGTGCAAACCAATGCTGAGTGTTTATCTGGCTGGTAGCTGCTATCCTCCCCCACACCAAACCACATCACGGAGCTCCAGCAGCACTATCAACTCAGTTACCGCCGGGGCTCGTAAGCAACACCACGATGGCACTAGGATGACACGGTGCTTTGCGGTTTTAATGAATAGCATTCATTTGTCGACATTTAACCTGACAGCCACTGAACAGTTAGTTAAAGACACCACCGAGTCACGCATGTCAGTGGCTAATATTTAAATGGATGTTATCGTCGTGGTTTAAAAAGGTAGATAAACTACAGTATGAGCCCATTCCTGCTCACTGTTAGGGGTGGAAAGTGTATTACATATACATCTACACCTGTGGGAATACTGCTTATCACGACGTATGTACATTTAAGGTCATAAAGATTTATGTGAGCCTATAAAATGATGAGCCGCAAATAAAAAAGGGTTGTTAAAGGGTGTGAGGTTGGTGAATCCCTTTAACACACACCTAAAAGTTCAATTTCAGGTTTGAAATACTACACTTGCCGTAACGTTTTACCACTGACAGTAACCAAAACAGCGACAAGAGACTGGGCAACATTTCAAAACCGTGCAATTTTTATTTGCCGTTTTAATGAATGAACGCAGTGTTTTAAGGCACAAGCTGCGAGCTACCATTACAGGCTTTAGAAATCTCACAAACGAGCGTGTCCTACTTCTGTAGCTACGTTTGATTTACTGTGTGGTCAACTCTCCATGGATCACACAGGCACAGGGCAGCAGGCGTTTTTTCCCCCCTCTCTCTCTCTTCCAATTAAAACTTGTGCAACACCCCCACCCAGCGGCGCGTAGGTCACATAACCAGCACGGTGGTTTCTACATGTTTTCATGAACATGACTAAAAGACTGGTGAACAGAAACTCTCCATGTGGACACATTCAACCACACACACACACGACACCATTTGTTTAGGTGTTTCTCGCAGTTGCTCCCGTTTGGCAGGGATTGCATTGTCTTTGTTTACCTGAGGGCAGGATGCGTTCAGGACAATGCTCACTAACATGTTGAATATGTGCCTCAGTGCTGCTTTTGGATCAGGGCCACAGCTACCAATAAAACTTTCTTCTTTTTAAAAAAAATAACTAAAAAACAATTTGACTGAGAAGCTAAACTTAAAGCTTCAGCACACTTCCTGGCACACTTCCTGGCAACGCGGAGAAAGATTTGAAACACTATTTTGCATCCCCATGGGTGGATATAAAATATAGACACTAGCTGTAAAATTAACCTAATAAATAAAATCTGCTAATCCAAATAATTAAAACAATTTTCTGATAGTAATGAGTATAGGAGTGACTTATGTAGCGTTCCTCCGTGTTCTGCGTGGGGCTAGCTGCAGATTACACCTCCCACCGGTCACTGCTACACTGCAACACTTGATTAACATGTTTTGTCTTTAGGGAAAAGTTGAAATGTGAACAGTAAATGTAATCAAGAGTCTTGATGATAGAAGGTGTCATGTGCTGTAAAGATTGTAAGCCACCCTGAAGTGTGTTTGTGATGTTGGGATATATTGGAAGGAGCACCACAGCAAAAATAATTATGAGAGCTCTATTTTTCAATAAATCACTTTATTCTTTCGTAGGATATATAAACCCTCAGAACAAGTTGAGAAAACCATATACACTGCTGATATACCGCCCGGAGACAAACCATGACTCACCTCTGTGTTCCTAAAATGAGTTAATGGGTTGATTCTTTAGAATAAGCCAGTGTTACCTTGGTGATTGATTCTTACAATACAGCTGAGTGCCACAACCGCACTCCATAGCTTTGTAAATCCATTTTATGGCATGTTAAGTAAAAGGCATTGAGTATATCAACAGTCACACAGGCTCATTTGGCACAGTCAACACTGGGTGGGAGGGAGGGGGACAAACAGCCAAACAAAATATGGTTTTCTCATTCTCGGTCCGTGCTTGTACAACAAATCTTACGGTCATTTTTAATGTAAGCAGTAATATGCAAGGCCAAATGAATAAAGTAAAACCATTCCACGTATACAGCAAATGTAGAAGAACTGCTTGATTCTGTCCTTTCTCATCTCTTATAACGTTGTCTCATAACACTCCAAACTAAAACACAAAGTCCGTTCATTCATCAATAGCATTAAAGGCAGAACTGTAAGAGATTATAATTTCATGGCAAGGAACATGTTCTGATGACAAAGCTGCTCTGAACTCCAGTTAAATGCTACATCAGGTCACAGGGCAGTTTTGCACAATACTGAACTGTCAGTCTACGTACAACACTAGTTATGTCTCCTCTTGTCATTGTTTGCTTCTACACACTCTTCCATATATCCATAAGAGGATACTGAAAATTGTCATAATCTACTTTGCGTTCCATCCTTTCGCCCTCCTTTTAGACATGGCGCAAACACTCTTAACATTTTTTTGTTTTGCTGTGTGAGTTTGAACAGTCTGGGGTGTGAATCCAGTCATATCCTAAAGTTGGAGATTATCAACAAGACTTGTATGTCACTCATGGAAAAATAAGAGATCTCATAAATGAAACTCCATACAATGTTTACAAAAATCCCTCAAAAGAGGGATAGGAGTCAGTGGCAAAGAAGAGGAGCCAGGCTAGCAGTTACAAATACAAGCAAAAAAAAAAAAAAAAGGGAATAAAACACAGGCTGGAATACACAGTATTTAGGAAAAAGCATGAAATGACCTGACTTGGGAGAAACATTAAACACTGAAATCATATTCCTGAAATTTTAAAATTACACACCCTGTACAAAACAATCTGTATCAATAGGCACTTCTTAAATAAGGTTTTTTTTTTATAGTTTATTTCTGAATTTGTTTTCTTTTTTTTCATTCAAAAATGGCACAGCAGAGCAATGATTCGTAAATCAAGGCGTGCTGGACGACTGGCGACAAGTAAAGCTAAATGCATTCTGGCCCTGGAAGTCCAGCTGGGAGGTCAAGTCCTGTGTGGGAGCTGAAAATGCATATCATGGTGGAGGAGCTGGAGAAAGTGTTGGTTGGATATAGCCAAGGAGGCACGGGGAGGGAAGGTGGTTCTTTGAGGAGTGGGTGATAGAGGGGGCTGAGGGGAATGTATTTATGAGGACTTCTCTTTTTTTGCTTTTGGTGAATCAGCTCCGTGGGAGTTCACTCCATTTACTCCATTGGCTGAAAAGAAAGGACACATCGACATTAGTGTCATTTAACTAATTAATGCTTTTAAATGGATGATAAGCATTTCATGAGCGGCAATGCATGTATGGATTCTTCAACACATATGTTCTTAAGGTTATGCAACTCTGATTTCCCGTTTTTTTTTTTTGCTTCCCATTAATAACTTTTGTCTGTTTCTTTAAAACAGTGGGTGCTTTGATATGCATTGTATCGCTTAGGTAAATGTTCCGTTCTTTGGAGACAAAGAAGTGCTTTGTGCTCGTTGCTCACCTTTGTCTTTCTTTGATTTGCTCTTGGAAGGAACTTGTTTCTTTTTCAAGGTCTGAGCTTGGGCATGCTCCCTCCACCGGCGCAGCTGAAAGTTGATAAATTTCCACATCATGAAGGCCTGAGTGAGGCAGATGGCAGCCAGGACAGTTATCCTAACGGAGAGGGGAAACAGTTTTGTTAATTTCTCACAGTTCCACCGTATGTTTAAAGGTTGGGCTCGGGCTATATTATCTTTGCATTTCATTCTAATTCACTGAAGCTGGTGTTGAAGTATTCTTTTCCTCTTCCACAATGGAGCCCTTCCTGTATGATTGTTGAAACTCTGCACTACATGCAGACTAGAAATAAGCTGTTGCTCCTTTATTCACAATGGCAAACCTCATGATGACAGATGATCTTTATATTGGCTTAAAATGTACATTTAACCTCCGCATGCAGTAAATAATTCAACATAATTTGCTTTTTGTCCCACGGGAAATGGAAGAAAAATACAGAAGATTAACAAATGACTCAAGTGTGCATTACAATTAGCAATTCTAATAATGCCGAAGATAGATTTCAGAGTAGATTTTTTTGTGGCTCGATGAATGTTACATTGAAAAAGGCATAAATCCGCTCCAATTATGTTCAATTTTTCAAGTCTTATTTTAAGATGAAGCAGTCCTATTTCTCTTCTTAGACACACTTACCGGACAAAAAGGACATTAAAGTTTCCTGCAGCCAAATCAAAGCCTTGATTCTCAGCTGTGGCGAGGCCAAAGCCCACGGTGAGGACAGACAGGGACAGGGTGAGCAGCCGTCCAAGGACAAACAAGACGGCCCATATGGTGAACCTGGAAGACCATGATAGCAGCATTCAGAGCCTCTCAGATCAGTATTTCTTGTGAAAAAAGTGGAAATCATAAAGGCTGTAAGTCAGAACTCACCCTGTTTGTCTGTTCTCGTTGCTGAAGTAGACCAGGCGGGAAACGTGGAACAGGAGCTCGACAAAGTAGTGCAACACAAGCAGGACCAGACCCAGACGGTTCAGACTGAAAGACACAAGCAGGCATGATTTTTCTTTATTACAACTGACAGGAACAAGCCAGGGGGACACCACTAGTGTAAAAACACACAGTCACACACATAATTTTAGGCTTTCTTAAGTGGCAGTTCTTACTTCAGAATGTAGGCGCCTGCAATGTGAACCAGGTACAGGAAGATGTACACAAGCTGGCGTGGAATATCCTCCTAAATAGTAAATAGAAAGGATTGGAGGTCAGAAATGGTCTAAATATTTACAGCAGAGTGGCTCTGCACATAGAATTAAGACGAGCACGACTCTTTGAAACAATGCAACGTAACCAAGGAAGTCAAACAGGATACAGCCTCGGGGTCCAAACACAAGCTACAATACGTCATACCATTCCAAAACGATGGGCCCACAACACCCACCCACCCACCCACACGCTCACATACCTTCTTTGTCTTTTGGAAATACAGTTCTGGGAGAGCGTGCAACCAGTAGCCCAGCTGACAAATGAAGTAGAATTTCATCTGGAACCTGAAGGAGTAAAAAAAAAAAAAGAAATACTTTTATAATTTAGAGCCACTCTTTTAGAATATCTATTAATGTAGTAATGTATGTGACATGTGACAGTTTCTTTTCCATTTAAAATCAGAAAGAACACAAAAAATTTGAACTTACGGCATCAGTGTATGGGGATAACCCTCCCACAGGGTCACTGGATTGGACAGGAAGTTTTCCTATGGACAAATCAGCATTTAAATTACATTCACGCACAGATTTAGCACCAATCTGAACAAGAACAATGCCATCGTAGCTACTGTACGTACAGAAAGCAGGATGCTCGCGCCCCAACCGAAGGAGAATAAGTAGAAGGCGCTGAGTTGGCCCGACTCGTTGAACTTGCTGTGCTTAGTTTTGGAGAAGTGCTTCTTCCTGTTGATTTTCTGCAAGGGTGGACAACAGTGACAACAATGCAGAACCGGTACTAGAGATTTAAATCTGCACACTCATGCGCGTGTCTCACTTACATCCAGCACATACTCCTGGATAATGGCATGCATGATGATGGCCACCAGCATGTAGAAGAAGACGGTTGCCAGGTCCTTGATGCCATGGTGGAAGTGGTTGACAGCTGTCTCATCTGGGCCTTATGGAGCACACAGAGCCAGACAGTGATTAAAATGACCTTGATAAAATATGATATCTACTTTTGGAATGTGTTTTGCTTGTCTCCAAAATGTCGGCTACGCCCAGTGCATGCAGGCCTTTGATCCTTAACACGAGCCGCAGAGCCATGTCAATTAATTCCAGTGATTCATAAGTTCAATAACTTAAATTCCTGAGGTGAGGTGTTTGGATTAGTGAGTCTCGACTGTGCAGTATTACACCACTTTAGAACTACCAGTCATTTACGATCTCAGCATAAAGCCTCGTCCGTCCTTCTAAAGTTACACATTATCTATACAGCCTCCGACGTGGTATCTGTGAAACACTGTGATTAATGAGAGGAGCTGTAGCAGAGAGATAGATGATACAACATGAACACAGTTCCCAGCAAACAGTTTGAGAAAGCCTGAGTGGTGCCCACATAGAGAAATCAATCCAATCGCTGATAAAAGAAAAAAAACAAAACGAAAAAAAAAACCTGATTGAATTTGTTCCACTACAGAGAGATTTAGGTGCAGTGTGTTATTTGCCTAATTTGATATATGCTGTAAATAAGTTACAGAGCCAGAAAGTAAGTGGTAAGGTCTCTCTGATAAGAACTAAACTAACAGCTGGCAGCGTGCAAACCTCCCGTCAGAGTACAAAAAGCTCTGAGGTCGAACTTTCCTTCAACAGTATCTGAAGTTAGCAAAGAAATTGTTAACCTTGAAATGAGCAGGACTTGAATTGAGAGGCCTATATTACACCTTAGCCCAAATTCACCCGGCACAACCTTGCCACAAGAGAACTTTATAAATCAGGCAGACTAAATTTAGCTCCAAAGGGAGAGAGAGAAAAAAAAAAAGCTCTCAAATGGGTTTGTGTAAGGCCACGCAAGTACCGCTCTAGAATCCAAATGAGAGGCTTCCAGCCAGACAACGCGGGGAGAATGCTGCATTACACGTTAAAGCCAAAACTTGCCGCATTCATTTCAAAACATTCATCATCTGTTCTCACCATGTGTGTCTCGCACGGCCAATTTAATGCTTAACTCACCGTTTGTTGAAATGGTGACGTTGTACTGGACAGTTATGAACAACACTGCAAACTTTGAGGTGACCTGTAGAAGACAAACAGTTTAGATAAGGGATGAGAGCCTGCACACATGTGCACATGTGTCATTTATGCAAAAAAAAAAATAAAAAAAATTCAGGTTACAAAGGGTTACTGTAATTTGTTCACATTCAAACTTGGAGTACTGCATTTACATATCAATGCTTAGCTGCAAGATCCATGATGGAGTGGCTGTAACTATGACTTATGTATGAATATTGAAGTTAAACACATTGGTTTCAAAGTCACAGAATGTTTTATTTTAGCTATATATTATAAAACCAAACCATAAGAAGATATGAAAATTATACAATCTTACTGTAACAATAAAAGAAAGGTGATAAAGCTCTATCAGCTCCTCCTTTTGGGAGTTTTATGAATAGAATAAATAGAATATTTGAATGGCAAATTACCTCTGTACATCACAGTGACTCCATATTGTTATATAGGGGTTATATGACTGATGTGTGATGTGCCCAACCGTAAAAATGTATCGCTCGAGCCGCGAATGGAGCTGTATTAAGACGGTCAAATAATAAGGGCAAACGGGAAGTTGCGTATTCCCCCTTCACAACAAAAGAACTACGTGGGCGACTAACTGAGATACACACAGACCAACACTCAGAGTTTATCTAAATTATCATAAATAATGACAATTTTGAGACGGTTCGTGGTGCCATTATGATACAACACAGGGAGGAATTAAGGAGAAGAGAAGGGACTTTTATTTTGTGAAACAAAAACAGGAAGCAGCTGAAAACGTCGCCGCGTTGACATTAATGGCGCCGATTTTCACTGTGAGGATGAAACACGGTTGAAATGAGGCATAAATGTGTGCGAAAGTAGCCCGGCGTGGAGCGCAGGGGCGGCCGCGTTGCGCGAACGCCGGCTCGGTGCGTCGACCCGCGGCGTCGGGTTATATTTAAACCGCCCCCACGGCTCCGAGGACAACTTTCAGTTCTGGTGCAAGCGGGTTTGTGTGATGACAGCCCTCTTCTCAGTCGTTGTATGATTGCCACGTAACACATCTACGCATAAACTAACCCGGTCGAGAGCGTTGCACAATAATGCTACCAGCGAGACCGGTGCACTGGTGCAAACATGTGACATATAAATACACATCTGCATAAATGATGCTGCGCACGAAAAAGTTTTAGTTTTATGATCAAACGGCGGGCCTGTGGACGAGTGATTTGAAATATCGATTTCAACATGGGAAGCAGCCAGATGGAAAGTAGCCACTATAGTTCACACTTTCGCTTTAAAAGAGAGGGCAAAACCGGGTTTTAATCAGAACCTACTGACAGGCTGCGCGGTGGGATAAAAACACACACAAAAAAAAGGGCCACCGTGCAGAGAAAACTTTCGACCAAGGGAGGAAGTAGTGTGAAGAATAGATCAGACAGCCATGTCAGTTTCCAGGAGAACAGATGGGGAGTATTCGGCATCTTGTCTCCCACTAGCCGGTCCACCGTGCCGGGCGAGCAACCCCTCCATAACACACACGACCCACCACGCTTAAACCCCATTCAACATGTGGACGGGACTTACCTCAAACATCAGCCCGAGAAGAAACACCATAGCAACACAGGAAACAATATCTGCATGGTTCTGGATGACAAACTCATGGCTCAGCACCGGCGGATTCTTGTTAGTCTTTTTTCGGATGTTCCCCATGTCGACCCCGCTCGACTTTTGTGCTTCCCGCAGCGCAGAAGTGGTCGGTTTTTTTTCTATCAGATATATTATTATTATCCGTCTCTGCGAGGACGCTCAAAGCTCCCTCCTGCTTCCTACAAGCAAAGGGCCAGGCAGCAATTGAATGGCGTGTCACTCTTCTGCTAGTGGGAGGGTCCACGGAGAGTGAGGGAGCAGCTGCGCATGCGCCTGCTAAGCGAAACATCTGGGGCTCTCTATCTCCGCCTAGAGGTTTGGAGTATAACAACGACTACATCTGTTACACTGGACTTTAACTCACTTTTTTGTTGGAGTTGCTGGTTCATTTTACATTTATACTGTCTCAAAAGGCCCGTTGACACACATTATAATAGATAAATAGGGCTGCATGACCAGTAGTTAGACATTTTTAAGGGAATAGACTGCACTCATATCTGTTAAAATGAAGCTGGCTGGAAGACTGTTAACAAGAGGAAACAGCAAGCCCGGCTCTGTCCAAAGGTAACACCACCTACAGTACCAACATGATTAAAAAAAAAAAAAAAGACACATGGTTCACATCTTGAAAACCTCACACTTCTACACCTCAAAGAGAGGAAACACATTTCTTTATTCTGTACAGCTTTGATGTCATATGATAAAGAGTCCACCATTGAGATCTGAGATCATTGGAGTGAAGGTGCCTCACCAGACAGAAATATGTATACTTCCAAAACACTTTATTGTCAGTCCTAAAAAGTCAGCTTTTAATTGTCTTTGGACTCCTGCAGGCCAGGAGAATGGTCATTAGATTAGATTAGATTAGATTTAGATTAGATTTATTAGAGTGTGACTGTATGGAAACCTTTAATAGAATTTCTTAAACGTCAAAGTGCACTGTCATCTTAAAACTGCTGTATGTTGATGTATGTTGTTGAGTGTTTTTTTGTTTGTTTTATTTATTTGTTAAACATGTTAAGTATGTGAAAAGTTTTGTGGAAACTGTGACTACTTATTTCATGGTTTGATTTAGTTATATATACACAGTATATCATTTCTTGCATGCTGGTTGCCTGGCGACCTCAGGGTGAAGATAAGACTCCAGGAAGTTACTGTCCCACTCCAAGAGTCTGGCACAAGACCTCCAGTTTTATAGCCTTCATGTTTATCTGACAGATATGGGACTAGCATACACCATGCACTACAGTAGATACATACACCATGCACTACAGTAGATACATACACCATGCACTACAGTAGATACATACACCACGAACTACAGTAGATACATACACCACGCACTACAGTAGGAGGAATGCCAGTTCAGTGGGAGCTCATGTCCGCCGTCCCCCTGCATCCTGCACCGTAGCCCTGAGATTACAGCAGAAAACTGTGTAAAATAAGTATGACTAATCTGCCTAGACTACCAACACTATTAAACAAATATTAAACATATAAGCAGATATATACATGAGTTTAATGTAACTGAATCACCAATACAGTGCTGATACAGTTAGATAGTTTCATATACATTTAACTTATTTTAATACACAAAATTTCAGACTTAAAGCCAGACTGTGTAACGTTGGTGGCAGTTACGGATTAATGCTAAGTAGCATAATGGTAAAGAACAAATAGATAAGAGTCACAAAATCAGTATGCTGATTAAAAAATGTCAGTTACACTTACACAGCAACATGTAGCTAAAGTTTAGTAATAGTATTACACATCATAAGCTACTAGTCATACCAGAACAAATAGGGCTGTGGCGGTAAAACCCCTGATAGCATTGAACTAAGCAAGGGTACTTTTTAATGCTTGTTAATTTAACTTTCAGTTTGTAACATGAAAAAATGTGTTGTGTCTTCTTTTATATAATCTGACTTTAAATTTGATTACCATTATCAAAATATAACTACAATAAGAGCATTTCATGTTCACATTGTTACATTTTTAGATATATGGAGTGCCTGAAGATTCCTGTTAAAAGATATTCCCACACTTACTATAAGTGCTTAGATTACAGGAAAACCATCATGTGAGCTGTGACATCACCTTTTCTGTCCACCGCTATTAAAAGATTCACCTGACTTTATGTATACACTTCCTCTTGTAAAACGGCAGGGAGATACCCTACTATTTCATCACTGACTGATGTTCAAGAAAGATGTTTGTGTAAAGAAAAAAGAAGAAGAAGAAGCCTGTCGAAGGGAATTCAAAGTATGAACTGTCACGCTCATGCACATACACACAGATCTTATTATGTAATCACCTTTTTCCTGGCTTGACCATATTAGTTCATTGCGTGTGTCACTGAGGTGGAGCTTGTGCGTTTCAAGGAAAGAGAAAGATAATTCACACACATGCAGAAGTGTCTGCCTCTGTGATCGTACACAGCTGTCTACCATGGAAAAATTTTACTAGTAAGTTAAATTTTGCTTTTTGTCTGTGTGTGTGTGTGTGTGGCTGTGCTCTTTGTAGAATGACATGCACTAATAGCTGTGTGTAATTTAGGAAATAATATCAAATTTGGATTTGTATATAAGGTCAGAATAACTTATACAGAAACTTTATGAAAACACAATAAATGAACACCACTATGACTTTGTTTGCTTGACGTGAAGAGAACATCAACGTCATTTTGATATCATGATACCTTAAATTTGGTTGCCCTTAAATGTGCCTTTTGTCAGTTGTCTTTATCATCAATGGCATCTTCTTAATGGGTTTAGTATTATGAAGCTTGAAGATGTAAAGAGACTTACAGGTAGTTATTCTGCCATTTGGTAAATAGGCCATCGAAACCCATTCTAGTGTAAAGAAAGACTTTGGAATGAGCAAGGCGAGGTTTATAATCATTTTATCACATAACAGCTGCTGATAAAATCAGTGAATGTTTGTCATCGCATATATCAGGCCTCAGTAATAATGAAGTTCCTATGATGCAGATCAAAGTTCAGCAGACTGTAACGCAGCAGGTGACTGCAGTCACATCCCATTTCACAAGTTCACCGGTCATGAGCAATTATTGGTTTTACATTGTGGTAAATCTGCACATGATTTTAGCAAAATGCTTGTGCGCGTGGAGAATGCTGTCTTTTTCGTGATACTCACATGTTTTAATCAGACCGTACTGCTGTTACAGATCCACGAAAATGCCTCCAGAACTTCCGGATTCCACCACCAAACTGTCCACCACAGCTTCTCTTGCGGACCTTCAAAAAGCAGCCACATTCCTACCTTCATCGCAGGATAATCTTCTAAACAAAATGACAGACAGTTCAGAGGCAGCTGCAGAGAACCAATACACAAAACTGCGATGGTTACTAACCATCGCTGGACTGATCTTTTATGTGGTGGACATTTGGACAGATGTTTTACTGGCACTGAAATATTTTCAAGAGAAACATTTTGTGTGGACTGGACTGACTCTGATGTTTGTTTTGGCGGGGCTGCTGGTGACACAGATCTTCAGTTATGCATGGTACACAGGGGACATGAATGATCCCGATCAGAGGAAAAACGTACCAGGCATGTCCAAAGGCAGATTTGCTGCCCTGCACATATTCGGCATGGGCATCTTCACCAGGTAAGGAATTGAAACAACAACGGTGATGAATGGTATCGACTTACAGCACTGCATCTTAGGAAGCCACTGACGCTTGTTATTATATCTGCGAAATAACAGGAGTTACTTTTGTACCCTGCAATAAGGAGTGCTTTCATGTTGTGACGCAAAATGTGCAGCGTGCACAGTGGTGTGCTATTATGGAATGTGCAAACTGGAATGACCACATTTAAGCTTCGGCGTATTGTACGAAAAAAATGCATGAATGAATGCATCATCGTCTGTGCAGCAGCAAAATATGAATGAGTAACAAATTTACTGTAATACACAGCAACCCGCCTGACTGCTTGCATTGTGTTTTGCCTGTTGCTAGGTATTATCACCTGCTGAAACAAGGGTTCAAGGTAGTTTGGACATCAAATTCCTCTTCAGACGAAGAACAGAAAGCTGTGCACCACAAGCTGTTTTGTCTAGCTGCTGATCTGAGCATGCTCAAACTGTTTGAGTCTTTTATTGAGAGTGTCCCCCAGCTGCTTCTACAGCTATACATAGTGATGGGCCGCACTGAGTGTTCGGTCATGCAGTGTAAGTAGAAGCAGAAATGCATGTGTGCATATGCATATTCATGATTTTACAGTGTCATTATTGCTTACCATCTGTCAATTTCTTTCAGCTCTATCAATGGTGTTCTCCTTCTTTAACGTCGCCTGGGCCCTGGTGGACTATCGTCGCTGCCTGCGTAGATCCCTCCCTCAAATCACAGAAATGCCCTCTGGCCTTCCCACAGCAGTCTACCTTTTCTACAAACTCTGTACCATCACCAGCCACATTCTCAGTTGCACCTTTCTCCTCATGCTGAGCACCTACAGCACAATAGCCCTCGGCGTCCTCTGGCTGCTGGGGACAATCTGGGCACACTCGCTTAAGACCAACTTCTGCTCATCCAGAGGCCTTGAGTTTCTATACCGAGCTGTCATCGGAGTCATCCTTACATTTACCTTTTTCAACGTCAAAGGACAGAACACCAGAGCTGAAATGATCATCTACTACTTGATCCATTCTTATATAAATATTTCGGCCGTTATACTACTGGCTCTGTTTCAGACAGAGTTAATGATGACCACGTTTCTGCTAACGGTCATTGGTTTAATCGCTGGAGGTTCAGTGCTGGGGCTGGGGTTTCTTGCACTGTACTACCTCTTCCTGCACCCCAGAGAAACTGAGCCCCGAGTGTCAGATGAGGTGGATGGCCCCGGAAACAATACCGGAATCGAGACCAACAAAAGAATAAGGAACTTTTTACAGCCTTAAAGAACTTTTTTAAATCTATTGATCTATCTATAAGTGCAGAGAAAAAGATTCTAGATGTGAAACTTGCTATGGAAAACTATTAAACAATTAGGTGAGGAAAAGAAAAGTAGAGCCAGTGCAATGAGACGTCATCTTGACTACTGTGCTTATTATTCATTATATATTAATGCTGCTATCATATTATGCAACCTGAAGTTAAAGTTTGCCTTCTCATTCCTGGCAGAGACAGCTAAGCAATTAGTGCAATATTTAAATGCCTTGTATTTATTCTTGTTTTCATGAACTTTGTTGATATATATTTATTTTTATCCTATGTAAAAATGTGATTTATTTGACCCTTGTGGCTTCCCTGGTAGAGTATATGACACATTTCAAACCTGAGTCATGACTGCTGTGGTCCGGGTTCAAGTCTGGCCTGGGCCCCTGTGTCATTCTCCTGTTTCTCTTTTCTGTCAAATAAGTCAAAATGAAGAAGTGCAATATTATTTGTGTTATTTGTTGTCAGTCAGTACAGAGGAGTAAACTTGTAGTCCATTACCACCTGGCACACCACAGTTGGATACCATTTGCTGGGTATGGACAGGTATTTTCTTCAAGCCTGTAATGCACATGTTAAACACAAGGTGGCATCATTGTCTAGGCTGACTTTTCTAGGTGAGCGCGTATACTGCTGGACCCACATCAACAAAATTTGTAGTCATATTTCTGGTCAGAAAATATGCACCAGTGTCACTGTCATGTTTTGTTCTTTAATATTTGCATAGCTGGACGTAATCTCACAATACTTGATTCCTTACTTGAATTATTCAATCCTTTCCAAGAAGATGCTTAATTAATTCCCTTCAAATTTACAAGACCCGGAAAGGATTCAATCAGTCCAGCAGAATGGATCTTCACCAGCACAAGGCTTGAATTTACAGTGTCTGCTATTCAAATCATGTTACCGACCTTGAATGAGACTATAAATATCAGCTACTGCTTGAGTTTTTCTCACCATAATCCATAACCTGGAAGCTGAAAGGTGGCAGCTAAACATTTCCCTCTCTGCAGAAACACAGGGGTCACAGATGAGCTAACTAGAAATAACAAATCAGCACTAATTTTGTTTTGACTACCAGCAAAATATTGTGTGAGTCAGGCCGGAGAGATGAGGACGCTATTCCTTCCTAGCCATGGCGGGCGGGAAGGTGGGGGTGGCCACGCTCGACCGGCCCAGTGTGAGCTCACCTGGGAGGAACGCTGACAAACCGCAGGGTCCAGAGTGCACGACGCAGGCTTCTTTTTTTTTTTACCCCCTTCTCTTCCTTTACTTCAGCCAAAGTCAGAGACGTTTTGACTTGTTTACTCCAAGGGGCCACTTTAACTTTCATCTGTCAGTTGTACTCTGTCAGAGGCACTCCATAAAATGACAAATTTAAGCGAGGAGCTTGTGTTGGAGAGGAAATGAATCACTGCTAGGTAGTTACCACACAGAATTCAGTTTTACTGTGGCGGTGCGGTGGACAGACTCTAACTCTTTGACTCTTATCTATAAAATGCATGTTCTTTCTGTCTATTTAAAGTAGGCAGATGTATTGGTTCGACTAGCTCTGTAGCTATAGAGTAAATACGCAGACAATGTTTGAGAGTAGAGTCGAGTAACCAGCTGAATGGAATCTCAAAATGATGCTGATAGCTTACCTTTGGAACCAAAGGGAGTATATTGCACCATTGCACCTGTAGGCAGAACACATCATTATGGAGATAATAAAATGACTTCATCCTTTGCATTTCGGATGATGGATACTCCCCTCTTTCCCCATCCACTGTATATTTCCTTGGATTCAGTGGACTAATGCGATGTAAACCTGCCAAAGGGACTTTTATTGGGAGAAGATGCATGTGTCCTGGGCTGGAGTCCGAAGCAGTCTCTCCCTCTCTGTCTTCCTTTGCTTTTGTTGAGCTATACTTTTGGCTGTGACTCACCACTGATAGCGTTGCCAGAGACCAGTCACAAGTCATTGGGATGAAACGTGTTGAGTAAGGCATTACCTCTCTCCCTCGCTCTCTAGGAGAAAACAAGCAGAGAGAAGTCTGGCGTTGACAACCTCTCTGTAATTTCCACTTCTGGCACTGAGAGCTTAATACCCAGTAATCTCTCACTCTGATCTCACTGTAATGCACCTCCAAGAGGAGCCGGAGAGCGCGGTGAGACTCTAAGAAACTAATAGCAAATCAAAGATGATGATACATGACAGTGCAAGATGAATCTCCAGAGCACCACAGGCCTTCATCTCGCATAGCCAAGGACACAAAATCTTGTGCTGAACACTGACCACTGAAGAGGACAAACGTGCAAACACTAAGCCTGGTAAACACACCCTGCCATCACTGTCAGCAACTCCCTTTTGTCTGATTGAATGGCCCTCAACGTCTACATAAACAACCTTGACCGCTGACCTCTCTATAACCATCGCTAGCTTTTCACCAAATCTTATCTTTTTGTTTTCCATCACCACATCCTGTAACAGCCGGTCAGGAGGGGGGCATTCCTGGCGCACGCCATCCCCACAATTTGTACAGACACAATAAACCCAGAGAGGCAGGCTGTTTTTCATTAGTGCTTCAAAGTCCATATAAACCATGATTAATGAAGTCCTGAGATGTTGTATGTCTTTAATTATTATGACTTGACTGCTGCACCAGTGCCGCAGATGCATTAGCAATGTTGGCGATCTGTACACATCTGCCTGGCTCGTTCTGACATGGCAGCTCCGTCTCATTCTTGGAGAATTCCCCGAATGGAGGAGGAGGAGGAGGAGGAGGAGGAGGGCGGGAGGGGGAGTGATAGAAGCCCCCCCCCGTTTTCTTTTTCTTTTTTCTTTTTTTTTTTTTCTCGCAATGGCACAGAAGTTTCTTTAATCACTGTACATGCACACTTACAAATGAGTTTGGGCAGTGACAGATTGGAGAGCAGGCCGAGGATAATTACATGCAGTGGGCTGGTGTGTGATCAGAGCATGGCATTGCATTACCCAGAGGGTTCTGTAAATAAAGTCCTCATGCAATGAATGAGGATATTGTAAAGTGCATTATGCTGGGTACAATAGCCCCGCCATTGTTACTGTTTGGATTTCTGCTCCAGAGTAGCGGATGGTGTAGTGTGACAAGAACTGCAACGGGGAGGTCAATCTAGGCTTAAGCAGAAAATATTGTGGATGAGGTCAGTTGTTACCATAAATCTGACATAAGGCACCAATTATCTACAGTAACTACTCAAAAACTAGAGAATTAGCTTCAGGTAAGATATTATTCTCTGAAGCTTTAAGGGGGGCCTGTTTGTGTAAATATATTTTAACTTCATTTAGAAATGTACTATATGAAAAAATGAATATTTTTAATTTTGGTTAATTTAGTGCTCCACCCAGGTGATGCTGGTATTGATGTACAATCACGGTCCAGTAGAGTCTGACTGTTTTTCCAATTGGCAGCCGCAAACTTTGTGGCGACACTTTGGGGAAGACCCCTCGCTGTTAGCAGCTTTACTGTGCTCCTGCCCATAAAGTGAGGTCCGCATAGACATGGTTAAGACGAAGACCTCAACTGGCCCACACAGAGGCTTGACCTCAACCCCAATGAATACCTTTGGGTGGAATTGATTGCGAGACAGGCCGCCTTCTCGTCCAACATGTCAGTGCTCAATGGACGCACTCCAAAATCTTATGGTAAGACTTCCCAGCAGAGTGGCGGCTGTTATAGTCACAAAGAGGAGGTGAACGGGATGTCCAACATGCTCATATAAGCGTGACCATCACTTGTAAACTGTCTTTTGGCCGTATAATGTACATATTGTGCTGTTGGTTATGTTAAGTCCTACCTTTCACTCCTTTCAACTGCATGATTAGAGCAGGTAACTGGACCAGCCAGTGCCAGCAAAGATGTACTGTACGCTCACAGGTTTTGCGACGTGAAAAGGTTCTACAGTTTTTATTATGTCAACCGAGAACATTCACACCTGGGAGCTGCCTGAAACAAGCACGGTTTCACACTGCTGTCCTCAGAACAGCTCCATCGGGGCAGTTGGTGTTTAGTGCTCTTCGGGAATTTAACGATACTTGTTGAGGAAGGAAAGTGCGGTAGTTAATCACCTCCTACTTCCAGATTTTCCCAGCCACTTCATGGATTCAGCTTGGGACTTACCAGTCTATTTAAATACACCAATTGTTTGACATACTGTAAAGGATTTATTGGCCAAATTAATTCACAAACAGTTCTTCGCGGCTAATAGTAATAGAAAACACACGCTAGGAAGAATGTAAACCAGCTTATTTCCAACATGCCATCTTAGCCTCATGACCAGCCTATCTCAAACCCAGATGAGAGTCATCTAAAAAGAACTGTGGGAGTAATTAAACAAAGTGTACTCTCTACTCTGCGTCATGTCCAGACAGTGGGACACAGAAACAAAGAGTAAAGAGGAAGCTCATTTGTATAATCCTCATTTAGTGCAGGCGGTTTATGTTTCACAGTCATGGACCGAGCACTAACATAATAGTGCTACCCATCCTAGCCCTCACACACAGCCTCTCTCACACAGACGTACACACAGATAGAAAACAGAAGCCATGTTTGTGTTGGGCACACTCCCACAGCATGCAGGATGATGGATTATAGAGTGTTCCTGTTTATTTATGCTGCGCTGGGTAGAGGAATATGGGCAAAGACCCCATGCATACACCCGATGTATGGCAAATACAATCAGCCGTAAAATAAGATTGCATATTATGAATGAGAAATGGGTTCACACATGCATACACACAAAGAGCACTGGGCTGCAATCAAACACACATGCACGCACACACACACACACGCATACTCGTCTTTTTGCAGGGGAAGCTTGTCTTGATTAACCTGGCCGGGGGAACCCGACATGTTTTTCCTTTTACGTCATGGCCTGTTCCCTGAGTGGCTCAGTGGAAGCCATCAATTCTAGTTTGTCTGCAGTTTGTCTGTTTGAATTTTTTGCTAATCTGTATTATTCATTGATGGCCTGTTGGCCTTGCACAGGAAGTGCTGAGTGAAGACTGTCGTGGTATTTATTTCACTCAGACATCATACATCATTTTTTCTTTTTCTTTTTCCAAAAAAAAAAAGAAAAAAAAAAGAATCTGCATCTCCCCGTTGGACCACCTCCCTCTGCCCTTTGCTTTTAAGAATGAACGTTTCTGGTGTTTTTGAAGTGTTCCTCCATAGAGTCGCTTTCGACAAGAGCTGCAGAAGGGGAGGATTATCAGCATGATCCATAAAAACAATGAGGAGGCGCACAAAGCATCTGTGACTGTGTGACTACGAGGGACAAATGTTTTTCTCTCATACAGCCACTCTCTGAGCTGCGTACAATACAGCTTATCACCCCCTTGACAATTTTGCGTTTCTCCCAGTATCAGAAGGCCCATAGATCTTGAGTGGAGGAAAAGATGCTATGCCTGATTATAACAAGAGGTCAGGTCTTTGATGATGGCACGGTGAAATTTGTTATATGTTAAGCCAGTGCTAATGTGATTATGGACATTGATCCATTAAATCTACTGTAAAAATGCAGCCTGCACTAGTTTTGAACTCGATACTGAGGAGAAACGTGAGAGGTACTGTGAAACATTAAAGACGCTTTGATGTAATATTTAACCCATCTGCAGCGAACTCGGGGAAATGTCCATAAAACGCATTTTGGGCTCGAGTAAGAGGGACACGCCGGTGTGAGAAATGGGATGTGTGATTTTTCTCTCCGGTCTCTTGCAGCGTCGTCGCAGTGTAGGCATGAAAAGGGGCAACTGCCTGTTACGATTACCCTGGAGGACGTTTTATCAGGGCAATAAAATCAGGCTCTGCGTGGCTGGAATACATTGTGGAACTCCCCCGTCTACCAGGATCAGCATGAGTCTCACACCGTCACCTCAATCCTCTTCTGCCATGGGAAATAAGGGTTTAAAGTTTAGTCCAAGTTTGTCCTTTTAATGCGGTGAAGCTGAGAAGAAAGTGTTTGGGGTGATTAGCGAACAAAAAGATTATTATACCTTCATTTGAGGCCCTTTTAGGGTCATTACTTTCCCTCCAAAAATCTGCCAGGAATCCTACCAAATACCAAAAAAATCAGCCTATGAACAAAACGTGTCCTTCATAGCTAGTTTGTTTATAAAAATAATAAACCCTCTATTAACAGATCGAATAAATCGACACTTGTCAAGCGATCACAGCTCGATCTGTACACTTCTGTTCAGCTAGTCCTTCCTGTACTTGGAAGAATTTAGCAAACCTTGTTTTGTGTACAATGACTAGCTGGATATTAACCAAGTGGTCCATCACATTTGATATTTTTTTATTCACAGAAGGCAACCATCGAAATATCAATATGTAAATTTTGTTGTAGCTAACGGTAGCCATAGCTATGTCACCCACCAGCTTAGCCCTGACCTAGCTCTCTATTTAGCTTTCTGAGGCAAAGAGTGCTGTAACTCTAGTAACTGCAAAAATAATCCACAAAACATTCTCATGGCATAATATTATTTTATATCGTAAAACAAATATCAAAAAGTCAGATTGTGGTCTTAACTCAATTTCGACCAAATATGTCTACTACCTTCTGCCACCGATTGTAGCCGCGACCCGACTGCGTGTTAAGGTCATCGCTTCATTCTTCTAAATATTGAGGATGCAGAGTGTAACCGAGGACTTCAACCATCTTTTTACCAGACCATGAGGAAATGACTTAATTTAATTGTGGGTTCACAATAATTTCCGAGAGAGTGTCCCACTTTTTTTTTTTTTTTTTCAAAGTGTGTCTTTCTCATTTTCTAATTGTAATTTGTTCAGTACATTGGATCGGATAACATATACTGTATGAGACCACCACCAATGTACTGTACAAGTCTTTAGTTTTATCTGATTTCATGAGCCTGCCATGAACAGTTAATGCTGTATAATGTTGCACTAACGATGCCATATTGTGTAAGATCAAACATTTGGTGACTGATTGAGAGTTAACAGGACTAAAGATGATTAACTCCGTCCTATCATAGGCAAGTATTTGCCAGCGAGGAAAGTCTTGCCTAATAGCGATCATTTCTTATGCATTCACAGGGATAGACGCTTGTAACCTTCATCCTAGAGGACGGAAATACAGAACCGGGCTCACATGAATGCTGTCTGTCCACATTCATTTGGGTGTCAAAAAGCTGTCAGTGTGGCGTCTCCTTGGGATGTCCACAGTGCACGGCCTTTCACTCTGGCCCATAATGCAACAAAGGTGTGGTGACTGAGTAATCTCCTTAAACAGGCTCCCTGGCAAAGCCACGGGTTCACTCCTGGGCCCCAAAGTCTCTACCAGAGGAAACTACACCCCCCTTAGATCCCAACCCAGATAAAGCACACTGGTGACATCACCGTCTCCCCTTTTTGTGTGTGTGTGTGTGTGTGTGTGTGTGTGTGTGTGTGTGTGTGTTGTTTAAAAAAAAAAAAACATCCCAGTGGTCCTCCCTTATTAGCATGTGCAGTGTAGCGGGCAGCGGGAATAATAATGTGTTCTCCCTCTCACACCGACTGAACTATTCGGGGTTGAAACCACAAAGCCCCGGGCAGCAGCCAAGCTAAATAACAGTCAGGGGGAAGATGGTCAAAGCATCACAATTAGAGGCAGTTTACTTTGTATTCTGCCCATGCCAGAAGGATCGCAGACTATAATTTGCGCCAAAGATGTTTGAGAGTTTATGTTGCCGGAGAAATCTGTGGAAAGTTTATGAAGGTTTCAGATAGAGGAGTGCGGTCAGAGGTGATGCTGGGTGAAAGTTGAACAGTTAAGTGGCCGTGATGTAAGCGCTGTTTTACAGAGACCGTCTACCCGAGCTGAAGGAAATTCAAGTGAGTTTGTGCGAAGGTCAAGGCACATACAAAAGAGCAAAGAATGAATGAATGCCCTTTTCTTGAAAGGGCAACGGGGAGCTCGAACAAACACTCCCCCGCGTCCCCATATTAACAAATGATTCTGCGATAGGAGCTCTAACTTTGACTTATGATTATTATTGATCATTTTATGAAGCGTGTGAAACAAAACTACGCTTTATGCCACCCAAGGGTCCTGTCCAGGCTGGGCTCAACCATATATACCCAGAGAGGGCTTTGAGTTCAGGCAGGCACATGTGGGATTTCCCCTACAAACACACACACATACACACACACACACAGCATTATTATAAAGCTCTGTTGAGGAGTTTTGGCTTGTGTACAGTAGGTCGCTTATGAGGCCCTTTGCTGCTTTTCTTGACAAACAGGGTGAAGTGAGGCTGAGCACAGATGTATAAGTAAGTCACCGCTCTGAATGGACTCCCCAGTTTCATTACGCCAAGGTAAGAGATCATCCACCACCGTACCTGCTTAGATTAATCTGACTCCACGTTTGTTGTCTCGCTGCTCTGTGGTATTAATTCCAGCCAAAATACATGCAGCACTGCCAGCATATTATTATGACTTGAGAAAATTCAACTATAACTGTTAATGTTCAAATTTCAAAATGATTTTGACTGCTTTACAAGAGGTAGTCGATTAATGGCTAGAGGTAAATCATGGGAGCACTTTGAAGTAGAATGCATTATTACTGTATTTGGTGTGGAAAACATGTTTAGTCACTGTGCTAAAGAGAGCTACCAGAACATAAACCAGAAACAACAAAACTGTCACAGTGTCACCGCCACAAACACTTCTGGTTTATTGTTTAAAATTCAGCTGTGTTCTAATCAGTGTCCTCTAAATGTACAAACACAGACTATTCTGAACATAGGTACTAGATACTGGACTTTACAGTGCAGTGAGTTAGTATCTGCCCAGTAGATGGCAGTATATGTACATGGAAGTGCTGTCCTTGTGTGGTTTGAGGCTCCGACCGTCCAGGTCTTCCAGTCACTGGCTGCCCCTGTCTGAGCTGAGGCCAGCGGTCAGAGAGACACCTGATCCGGCCTCATTACCTTCATCAGCACTCCGCACTAATTAACCCATCGGCCAACTCTCCACTTGGACTAAAACAAACTGCCTTTGCCTAATTAAGTTTTTAATGAAAACCTTTTAGTATATTCACTTCTTTAAGACAATAACACTCGAAGTCATGCTACTTAGACGGACGAATGATTGACAAGCACTGCTCCAGAATCTAATTTTTCTCTCGCAGCGACGACTAGAAAATAATCGCCAGAAACTGATAACTTAATCGTCCAAATATTACAGCACGAAACGGAGAGAGAAAAAAGAGTGGGTTACTTAAAAAAAATGTAGATAGAGGTAATCACATTCAGGAAATAAAAAATCTTGCAGGAATGTTTCAATGTTTCTGATCGCCTTTTTAAAAACTAAAATATATTAAAATATCATATCAGCATGCTTAATGCTTTCATAGTATGACAGAATAGCTCTCATATGCGACTCCATAATAAGTAAAGGTAAAAATAAAGTTAGAACAAAATAAAAGAATATATCATTTCTGTTGTTGAAATTTGCATTTTATATAAAAAAGGTAGAAGCAAAAATCTAAAGTGTCAACTGCACAAACTGGTTTTATTTGCACATAAATAATTTATTATTAATTTATTTATTTCACCTTCATTTTGAGTCGACTTTTGATTGGAGCAATTAAGGTAATTATGGTATCGTTGTAATTCAAAGAAACAAGTTATGTAATATAATATTCAGGAATGCTGCTAATGTATTTTTATTATCATTATTATTATTATTATTATTTCAACATGGCATTGTCGACATGTCGAAGCGGCTGAATAATTTACCACAATATTATCTATCGATCGACTGTACAGAAAAGAGGTGATCCGTGCGCAGCTCTCCGGTGTGCAGCAATATGGGCTACAGTAAATGTCTCACTCACAACAGCGAGTGATCGATAATCTCGGCGGTTTGGGACAGTGGGGGCAAGTCACATGACGGCAGATTCCATGAGAGAGGCAGCAGGACAGGGCCAACCTTGACACTAAAAGGACTATTGAGTTTCAAGACAGCGAGAAGTTCAGGTTTCATACCTAAAATGAAGTGGCCACAATTAATGAAACCGGAAAATTACAGTTGGTTGCTGGATGTCTGCAAGTCAAAGCTGTATAAGCTTTTAATTTTTTTTATTTTAATTTATTTATTTTTTCAAGAACAGCATAAGATTAGAAAAAATCTTAATTAGCATATTTCAATTTTTTAGATGACATTTAAAAAGTCTGCAAATCATGTTTAAATTCTAAATGTTCAGAAATATGCAGAAATAAAAAAACTCTCTCATCAAAAAAAAAAAAAAAAAAATCAAAAGTGAAAATGAGTTTTGATTCAGGTCTGACACCAATACCGTCTTCAATAATGTTCCCACCTGTCCTGGAAAGTGATAAAGCTCTTCATCTCACTCGCATGCTTTGCCAGGAAGTGACGGCCTAATGCTCCTACTTAATGATTTCCACAGGATAGGCTGCGCATGACAGACGCCAGAGAATCAGCCCTCATCACAACCCGCACACACGCGCGCACACACAGATACACACCAATACTATCTATAAGAGGGATACTACACTTGGTCCAGTGCGTCTCGGTCTTGCCTGTGTTTGTATAAGCTTGATTTTCACAACTGGAAAGTAATAGCCATCTGCCCAAGCCGGCTGGAGGGGTATCATATGTGAGCAGGTAACCGACGGCTATTAAAATCACACACACTTGGTCCTGAGCTCCTCTCACTCTCTTCCTCTCGCTCACACACACACACACACACACACACACATTCGCATACACACACATAGCAAGTTGTTGCAGGAGACTTAAAGAGAAGGAGAGGGGGAAGAAAGGCAGAGATGAAATATAATGCAGACGCCGGTCTGTCAGAAACTCTAACACTGGCAGGACATACCAGGCAGAGGAACATGGCATTGATGGTAAAGATGATTTATAGGTGTAATATTTGATAAATCTACAGTACAAGAGGTTTGTTTCCGCTGTATAGAGGCAGACATCAAGGTGAAAGTGTAGACAATCTAGAAGGTATTCCAGAGAAGTGAAATGTTTTTTTAGAAATGTATCACGTTGCTGTAGCCGACTGTGGTAAGACAGGCAGACAGACAGATGGAAGGACAGAGCCAGCTCGGCTGCCCAACATAAATCCGGGACACACTTATGACCCAGCTGACAGGTGAGTGAAGTCAGTGAGGTCCAGGTTAGCTGCATTCCCAGGCCTCGTCTCTCCAGGTAGTGTGGGAAGGCTAACCCTCTGCCCCTCCCTCCAGCCCCGGCTCAAAGGGCGTGTGCGACCCCGTGATGACATATGACCTCTTCAATGGCCCTCCCGAGCCGCATCTGTCATTTCCCACAATCCCGCTCCCATTTTCATCTCAGGGTAAGCCCGAAATTACAGGAAAGAACAGTGGAAGCTTCCTCCTGCCACAAGACCAGAATACAATCTGAGTCCAGTCAGTTTCAGCACAGTTGATTTGTGATAGGAACGGATCGCAAATATGCACTCTGTTCACAATCTGTTTTTTCCTTGGATTTTGCTTTTTGTTCCTGTAAACAAATGCATGTTTTGGATTGGTAATTCAGCACTTAAAGTGAACATTCCCAAATGCATTACCAGCTGAAAAAAAAAAAAATAGCTGCACATTTTAACATCTCATTTATTCAGAGGATATAGGGAGCGCTCATTTATTCCCCCGGCTATCTGTAATGGTCTAATTACCCTCTAAAAGCTTCTCCATTGGCGTCTGTGTAATGAGGCCCCTGTAGACTACAGGTTGACATAAGACTGCCTTCAGCTCACCCCCGCTGCACCTTAACCCCCCCCCCCCCACCCCTTTCCACTCTAGCCCCATCCGGCCTCAAGGGCCTAAAGCGGGGCCGAGCAGTCCATCTGCACAGGACAGGGCGAGCGCAGACGGAAGCCATTGAGGTGGAACATACAGGAGAGGTCCTGACAAGATAAAGATATCAGGAGCAGACAAGGGCAAAGGAACATATTGATGGAGAGGGCCTCTCTCAGGGCACGCTGACACCAGATACCTGCTATTTAAAACAGTGGTTTCGCTTGCTCATGGATTTGTCCGTGCTGCAGTGCCATAACCTAACTGGGAGGGCCACAAACTCTCTCTTTCTCTATCTCTCTCTCGATCCCCTCCACCTCCCTCCTCCCTCTTCATCCTCTGTGCCTTAACCCTCTTTTACACAGTGTCAAGCAGACAAACACAGTCACCCCCATAACTGCTAATGCTGCCGACATAAGGCTCCATCTTTGGTCCCCAATGAAATCGGAATATGTGTTATGGAGTTCCAAACTGGATCATATTAAAATGATCCTCCCCTCTCTCTCTCTCTCTCTCAGACTCTTCCTCACGGACTTAACCATTAGTGTTGCTCTAGTCTTTCAGTGCGACAGGGGCCCCTGCTCAGGCTTGTCTGGCTGAGGGCCAATGCCCCTCTGAGGACGGATGCTGGGATCCAGTCTACCCATTGGCCATGCATTGTGTGGAGCCAAGTGACAGTGAGTCTTGGGCAACAGCTGAAAGACGCTGGCAGTATGAGCCTATATGGGGGGAAGGGGTTCAATCTGGCTTTGAGCTCTGCCTAAATCTCACAAAATGGGAAACATTATAACACAAAAACGTAGTTGTTGTTTGTAGCAGACGTGGGGATTTTAGGTCCAACAGTTGGGCTCCATTTGGGATTTTCCAAGTTTTTAAAATACCTAGAATCATCAAGATTCAAGTCTAACAAGTCTTGTTACCTCCCCTCGTTTTAAAAACAGAAACGTACAAAGATAGCTGAAATATTGCTGTTCAAATGCTTGGAATCAACCAAAAAATGACAGAGCTGGTCCGTTTGGATCCACAGTGAATAGAAAGTTCAGTTTCTACAAAGAACGTGGACATTTCATTTTCCAGGGGCTCTTACCTCTTGAATATTTAACTTTTGTTACTTATATCATTGTTCCTCCGACATACCTCCCTCTCTCCCGGTCCATTAGCCCGCTCCGTCCTTCTACAGTACACTGCCCCCACCCCAGCTGGCCCCTCCCATGTCCAAAGCCCATTATAGCCCCTCAGTCCATTTCCCCCGTCACCAGCTATCCCTGCTCCCGCCCTCTTGTCACATACCCCTGCCCCTGCCTTGTCACACCCCTGCACTGATGGATGGTCGGGGTCAGTGGTTCAGCTGTGGAGTTCAAGCCTGCGGGCTCCATGGACTCCCCCTCAACCCACCCCGTCCTTCTGCCTGCCTCCAAACCCCCCCCCCCCCCCCACCCTCCCACACCCCCAACCTTTTACTACCCCTTGCTCTCTCCTCCCTCTCGGATGAAAACAATGTCAGAAACCCAAAGCTGGGCGCTCAGCTGAGAAAACTCATAACTCTCCCCTCAGCGCCCACCTTCCCCAACACTCACTGTTAACACTTTCATTCCTCACCGGGCCCTCAAATAGACCCGGCTTACTGGGGCCACATAAATCACCAGGGGGGTCAGACTGGGCCTAGAGTCAGGCCTCACCTCATGTTGAATGGGTAGAAGCAGGTCACTCACTGTCATTGCACTGTGAGTTATCTCTTTATAATGACGCCTCTCGGCCGTCTGTGAATGTCTATAAGCCTGTGTGTGTGTGAAATTGTGATTAAATGTTATTTATCTTTTTCATAAGAAGTCTTCAGCTTCCATTTTGTTCACCACTGAGGCAAATTAGAAGAATTGTTTTTGCTACTTCTGGCTGAGAGTTGCATTAGCTCACCGTGGTGCTGTTTATTGCCTGATTGCCTGGTTTCACGTCACTGGAACACGTTGCTCATGATCACCCCTGTCCTAACGACTCCATAGCAGAGGTATCTGGAGAGTCTCAGATCCTAGGCCCGAATCTCTACTGACACACAATCTGCTGTTATGCTAATCACAATGTTTAGGAACACTGAACCGACAAGGGGGTCGGGACAGGGCTGGACAGGGTTTGGGGTGGGAGGCCTGACGAATTCCAGTAGTTTTGAAACGTGGCAATTATCAGCATTAGCCTGCACCCCCGACCCAAACCGCCAAAGTGAGCGGAAATGGCAGCAATCAGGCCCGATTTCCCTCAGAGATGCTGGATGGGCTGGACACACACATCCCAGAGACATGGGCCCTCAGTCAGGGAAGGAGAGCAGCACCAGAGCCCAGCAAGCCCCTGACAGATGGGAGCTGAGCGGGGCAAGTCCTGGGGCTGACAGCAATGTTGCCAAAATTGCTCTTGGATTGACTAACAATTAAGATATCAAAAGAGATCACGGCAGCTCACTGACAGCTGCTTCAATTGTTTGCACCTGCTCCTCTGGTGTTCTGCACATGTCTGGCATGGATTAGGCCGACTCGTGCTGGCCACATTTCACCTTTCCACAAGTGATTTACTCCAGAATCATCCTCCTGCCTCACTAGCTTGTTGAACACACCCTGTAGCTACTCTCCCATTAAGGAGAGGGGGGAGGGAGGGTGGTCAGCGTAATGGCATCATTATCATTGCCATTGTCGTTAGCAGCATTGTTATGTTTCTCTCATCGTCGTCTTTTACTACTGTTTAACTGCTCCACTGCGGTAGACGCCTCTGCGCATTTTCAACTTGGACTGCACATGATACGACCAGGAACTGAGAGCTATCCTGTCTGTTGTGTACACACGCTGTCTGCCTCAAGTGTAATATATATGTGGTTGGTTTGTGAAATCCCAGGGGTGTTTTCTTTACATCGCATCAGTGGCTTTTCAGCACACTTGCAGAGGACCTTGATAAGCCTGTGAAAACTGAACTCTGGGTTTGAAGCCCTGGCGTGATAAAGAAAGCCTTTGTGTGGTGCACTGCTGCCTGCTGGTACCCTATCCCACCGGGCCAGGGATGGATGGATAGACGGATGGACAGACTGATGGGATAAAACACGGGTAAAACAATGTCGAACAGCTCGGTGTACCTGGTCTGTCGTCCCTTGCGGGGGAATAGAGCTTGGCACGCACACATTAAGGTGGAGCCGTCTCAGGTGCTGTTATGATTGGTCAAGGAGAGCTGTGTGTGGTGTTATACTGTCAGGTGACAGGTGAGCATCCCCGTCTTTGTCCTCGGACATCTGTTTGTATGGAGAAGCAGCTGAAGGATGAAGAGTGAGGAGAGCACCTGGGAAGAGTGAACACACACACATACATGGAAGCACAAGCGCACAGATATGTATTTGTGTGTGTGTGTGTGTGTGTGTGTGTGCGCAGTTCAAACAGGGCAACTCTCTCCTATTATCTTTCCATCAGCTTTAGGCTCCATTAAAACTGCCCTCCCCTCTGTGCACAATAACACCAGTATTCTCTGTGTGCTGTCATTGTCCAGGCCCATAAGGCACAGTTGCCCCTTTTTTTTTACCTGACGGAAAGCTTCCTTGTGTGTGCATGTGTGTGTGTGTGTGTGTGTGTGTGTGTGTGCCAGTATTGCTTATGAACCTGTAGACAAGCCAATTACCAAAGTATGCCCCCCAAAAAAACAAGAACAGGAAGGAAGGATGTAGAGGTGGCAGCCGGTATACCCCTCCCACCACCACCTTACACAGCCGCACATACACACATACACACCACTCCTCCCCTTGTCTGGCAGGGGGAGACGAGGCCAGTTGTACCCAGTGCCAACCCCTCTGGAGCCAGGCCAATCCCGCTGGACCCTCTGGATCGTATTCTGGTGTGGGCCGTTGTGGCTGGTTGGTCCCACTGTGTAATTCTAGCTCTGTCTCTGACACAGTACAGGTATGTCCCCTGTGGCCCAGATTACCAGGGGACTGTGTAAACAGCCCTGCTAATCTGAGGAAGTATCCTGTTGGCATATTTGTGAAGCCTGCCTCAGCGACAGGTTTGGTATTTCATTTAGTAAGCCATTGCGGGCATCGGAGGGGGACATTCGGTGTCATTTTTTCTCAAATTTGAGTTAGCACGCTTCTGCAAGGCTTTTTTTGTTTTTTGTTTTTATTCCTTCACAAATCGGCACATGAAAAAACCTGTGAATGCCTTAAATTCTCCATTTTAATAAGAATTATCACTTTGCATCTGAATCTTCTGTTCGACGCGAGAAGCTAAAAACTGTCATGAAAACAGTGAAAACATCTGAGATCATCTCACGAATGTTTGTAAAATAACTTTAAATTCATTTGTTTCACATCATTCTTTTGTTTGGGAATGCATTGTGAAATAATGAAATATGTATGTGCATATGTATCATAGATGAAAAGTAATATTAAATTTATATTACAGTAACTTTAGACTACTCTAATATATTGGGGAAAGGCTGAGACAACCCTTCGAATGACCTTACCAAAATCTCTGTATCACCTGGCTTACCTTTTGTCATGGAGAATTCGGGTCCCTGCATCTTTAAGACACTTTAATCTGCTAACAGCTTGGGCTTGGGCCACTCGGTCATTTCTTTGGCCCTCTTTCCATTGTCCTATATGTCATCTCCAGGCAGACACTGTTTAGATATTAATGCTGCATGATGAGATGGCCTCCTTACAAGGCTGCCCTTACTGGATAATTGATCATGTAGTGAATGACATGATGTGGTTCAGGTTTAGGTCTTGCTGCTCCACCACAGAGGCATGATCAACTTTTTTTCTTTAGGTAGGAAACAACTTTATAGTCTCAGGCGGACAAATGAGTGTGTATTAAGACGTCGGCTGAAGATGAAGATTGGATAAAAACTAAATGGGGGAATCTCATTCATTCCCTGTCTATAGAAGAGAAGAGAAGAATCTAGCCATAAATGGAGAAAAAAACAGAAGTTCCTGGAAAATCATAACATAGATAGACATAAATCACACATTAAATAATAATTCTTACTGTGGAATACAAACAAGTTTAAAAATCTCCGAGTGGTTTCTTTGATTGCTTTTCTGTTGCAGCAACTAATCCCAGGGCCAAATGAGAGAAGTAATGAGCATTCTTTTCTGACATGAGTGTGTTTATAGCAGTGCAACTCTAGCATGTAAAGAGAGACGCATGGAAGCACTTCTCTTCCTTGGAATAAAGTAATTAAGGATCTCTCGCCCATTTTTTTTTCTCCTGCCCTCAGCCAAAGAACCTAGCTTTCTGTATGTCAGTCGATCATCGCTGCAACTTGACATCCTGACCCGGACATTTAATTTATTGATCTTCATTTTATTCGGATGTAAGGTCCCTTTGCTCTTTTAAATTAATCCAGGTTAATTTGGCCGGGCCCCCTATCCCACCCAGGATGAATGGGCCCTCTGTTGGGCAGAGCTGGCCCTGGCCACCCAGTTTTATGGGAATCTGCAGTGAATTAGAAAATCTGTCAATGCGAGAGGAGCTGCACTGCGCGGATATGCCGTGTCACTCCACCTGTAAAAGAACTGCTCTTTGTCCATTATCTCCCAGGCTTACCTGAGGAGAGTTAACCTTGAGGTCAATAACATCTCCATGGTGTTTCATGACTGGCTGGGCCTGGGCCGGGGGTCTGAGGAGAGCCATTGTTAACACGGGGGCTGCAGACCCACACTTCCTCCCTCTTTGGCTCTCCCCATCAAATACCTCTGGGAAACAGATCTGTAAAGAGCAGTGACGGGAGCCATAAAGATGTGATCACTTTCACAGGAAAGAGCAGCCACTGTACTAGTTTGTCTTCATTGTGGTTAATATAAACGGTTCATTTCTTTAAATGAAGTTACAGCATCAGCGTTTGTTACTCCAGGACGTAATTTTCTTGGCATCCTCTAGAGCGTTTACCTTGAAACCTTTTTAAATTTACCCTCATAATTACACATAATATATAACTCTACACTAATGCTCCATCTATGGACCGCTCCGAAACCAGGGATGTGGAACTTTTGGCTGCATGCTCTCTTCCTCTTATTTCCCCCTCTTATATGATTCATGCTCTTCTCTAGCGTGGTCTTTGTAGTTAAGCATGCTGGTATTCAAATCTAAGCATCCCAGATTGGACTATAATTTGCCTGTGCATATCTATTGCTCTCTCCGTAATCATCCACATGGTAGAAATAAATGCACGATTGTAGGAAAGTTTTGGGTAGTGTGCCAGGCAAATAACAACTATTTTGTCACAGCAGTGCAGCATTATTCCTCTCAATCCCAACCCTGCTGTGCGTAGCAGGAAAGATATTTATATTATGGTTGCCAGAAATAGATTTAAGATGATCACAAGGACTAAACTTACTTGTAGACTAATTAAAAAACGTATTTCAGGCTCTATTGTGGCCGTGTAAACAATTCGATTTTATAGTCTGCAGCATTCATTTGATTATGTCCATTTTTGCGTCTGCGGGGACCTTATACAAATTGACGCATAATAACAAGTCAGTCGAGGGTGACTGTTTTGAAATGCTCCTCTGTTTAGACGGAGCCATTTGAATAGGATTTGACCTGCATGTAAATGGTGGGTTGGGAGAAGTTTACACTGAAAGCGAGCAGGCAGGTGCGGAGAACAGGAAAGTCCAGGTGTGCTGCCGCTGACAATGACACAGACCTCCACGCTGTGCGTTGCTCTTAATCTTCCAGCTACAAACCGGAGGAATATGTAACTCTCCCCAGAAAGTTACCTCATTACATTTGCAGAATGCACCTCGCCTGTTGCGGTGATATCTTTGTAGCCCGCGCAGCTCTCTGTCAGAACACACGAGGAACAAAGGATTTGCCCAATTTGACTGGATATTTTCTAGTCAGTCATGCATTTGTCAACAAAGGCCAACAAAGCGAGACAGACAGCTATGCGCTACGCAAGCTGACAGCAAATTAAACAGTGCTGGACTGATTACCGCTTGCTGTCCAACATGGATTTATTTTACCAAACAAAGCAGAGACAAATGTCTTTTATTGAGGTGCTCATGGGAAACGTCTTTTTCCCATGTTAAGCACAACCATGCGTGCCGCGGTCGTGCAGCGCTTAGGCTAGGCTAATCAGGTATAGATCTGTGCTGTGGAGTAGAGGTCCCTCTTTGCCTGCGATCCTTTTCTTGGAAAACTATGTTGTCATTGCATTCACTAACAGCCCCAAGGGGGTGGTGTGGAGGCAAGGGAACATGTCCGGCCAAGCACATCACCTGTTCCTCAAACCAAAATAGGACACAACTTGAGATTCAATTTTAGCAGCCAGTGGGGCTAACCAACAGCAGCGACAGGGGTGTAACGGCTGGTGATGAGTGATGATCACAGGCCTTCACTCACAATCAGCAGTCTCTGGTGGCCTCATTTCACTATACCTGCCACTTTCTGCGGCCTGCCATCAACCGTGGAAACTATTAATAACCCTGGATATTAAGGTTTGGTTCTCTATTCAGGCCTTATTTGAAATTATCCACACAGCAGAGGGGATTATACTGTTTTGGGAGAGGTAGTTCCTGCTTTATACCATTTCTAAAGACGTCTGTGCCATCTGTGCTTTCATTTCTGAGATCATCTCACTGGTAACAATGGAAATTAGACCATAGCTGAGAGGACAGGACAAGCTAAATCAAGCAAAGCCTTTGAGAAAGTGAAAGAAGCTCATGTTTCCTGCGAAATCTGTATCTGAGTAACATAATCAAAAAGATTAAAACTCAAATAATCAAACTGGGCAGTAATCAAAATCACAAATCTTCCTCAAAGGAAGGGACTGATCCTGTTCCTTGATTTCAGCAGCTGCATTTGACTTTTTCCTGCATTCAATTTGCATCTCGTCTCGCTGCCATATTAAAACACAATAAACCGCAAAACAAATATTTGTTTTTGTTTTCTCCCTGGAAGTAGAGGGCTTTGAAATCCAAACCAGCCGACTCGTAGCTCAAACTGGTGCTGTGAAATCTAAAGTGACAAAGCATTTTTCTCTCTCCCTCCGAGACTTTTTTTTTTTAAAAACCTGCTAAGAACAGCAGATGTTTCACTTTTTCATCATTTGGAAAATGTATACCTGCCTTTTTTCGGCTATTGTATATTTAATCCTTTGTGAAGGCTTGTGGTTATTTGCGGTTGTAATTAGGCTGTTTCCATTAAGGAATATTACTGCTAAATAGATCCATTACTCTCGACCCTACTTCGTCATAGGAAAATGCCCGACCACCAGTGTGATTGGAAGGAGGCCCAGCCTGGATCTCAGAACAGAAAAGACTCACACCTGAGTGAGACAGAGGCAAAACTGCCGTTCCATGTTGTAACCTGAATCAATTTTCTGTTGCATATACGGTTCCCGGTCAAGGTGGCTACAGGCTCAGGAAAGTAGCTGTGATGTCTCTGTCCCTTCAACTTTTCCTGGGGATCCTGAGACATTACTGATGTAACCACCCTAAATGGCTGTGTTCAGTTTGGAGTTTAGTGGCTTGGGGTAGCTCTAATCTGATCTTAACCTTTATTGGAAGCAGAAGAAGAAGAAGAGGCCATGTGATATACTACTATAGTACTGTTGAGATGGACAATTGACTTGTCCCATCCATATATGGTTTTAAGGAACAATCACAGAGGAAAAACACATCCATCACCAAGTGAAAGAGGGCAACATTTAACATGTACAATAAGTGGGGCCTTATATAAGACACACATTGTCTTCTTAAGGTCTGTGTTGAAAACTTTGACTCTTTTCCTCCCTGTCAGGATCACGCCAGCATTGACAGAGTTCACAGCCTGCAGCGCTTTTTGTCACCGATACCGCTGCGCAGTCCCCTAAATGGGTGACACCGACACTAGGATGTCACCTGGACTTTGTTTCTTAGCGTGCCTCCACCTCTCCACCCACGCCCCTTGGGGTGATTCCCAGCCTCAGCTCCTCTCACTCCTCCCTTTCTGTATTGAGAGACTAAACAATGCACCCCTAAGCCCGAAGGCTATTTTTACACCTCCGAGCTTTGTTGCCCGCTCTCACCTCCCTCTTTTTGTTGAATGTACAAAATGACAGGGCCGATCAATTGCGCAAAAAAAAAATATTTTGCGAACTTTGGAATAAGTGCATGTGGCCCACAGGGCTGTTCCACAAAAGACTGAAGGCTTTATTGTTGTTGTGTGCCATTATGGTGGCAGCCCATAGCGTGACAGGACTGTGACAACAGCTCCTTTCAGTTTTAATGCTGAGTGACGTATTGTTGATAATCATGAACAGATTGAGATCCTCCATGCTGCTTATATTAGAGAGTGGTGCAGTTGGCATACGTTATGTGGAAAAATGCTGTTATTATGACTATCATTCCTACAGTGTTTGATTTAGTTGATGGGAAGCACCCTCCTCAAAAATGAAGTATTGCTGTCTATTATAACCAGAATGAGCTTGTTATTATAAGAATGGTGGGAGCGGTTTTTGGAAGGCCTTTTACATGATGTTGAGTTCAAATTAGTTTCCTAAAAAAACATACAACTGTGTCACAGTAAACCAAGAATACTCTGGCTGATGGACTTTGTTTGACTACGAACCTCGAGTCATTAGAAAATAATGCACTTCCTTAAATTCTCCAGTGAATAAAATAAATGCTACAGCGAAACATGCCAATCCACAGTTTACCGGTTATGTGTCAGTAAATGAATTTGGCGTTCGTTCCTCCTAACATTCTGCCCCGTCAGTGAAGCGTGCACATGGATCTTGCTCTTCATTGTTATTAAGTGCCTTGTATCCTTTCCCTGGTCTTAACCGTGATGACAATGCTTTCCAAATCCCAATCATTTAGAATTCTGTAAACAGACCACCGCTTTCATGTGAGCACAAACTACACAGTGAATACCCTCTAATAGCGCATATCAATTGCTATTAGGACCAGGGGAAAAAGAAGAGAAAAAAGGAGAAAAACCCCCACAAAAAAACAGGGGGGTCCGATTATCCCTGAGTCTCTAACAGGCCAAATAAATAGTACCATGTGAGTGATTTGGCCCAGATGGACACCCGAGTCCAGGGGAGTTAAGAGTTGTCCAAAAACCATCAGCGTTTAGGAGGGAAGTCGGGGTACCTGCCTTACCTCAGCATCCCCTCATCATTAAGGGCTTAGTGTCCCAAATGGATTTTACAGTCACTGCTCTGGGACACATGCTGGCATGAAGGCTGCGAAGCTGCTCTAGGCTGCACAGCCCAATGAAAACCACTTGTAGAGTCAGAGGTGGACCTTTGAAAGAAGGATAAAAGTATTACATGATTATGATTTCAAAAAGATGGCAATGCAAGTTAAAAGGTTTATTTCCTAATTATGCCCCAGTGGTGCCTAGCTGTGTGGCTAGTTTTTCTGAGATTTCACAACCCAAACACAATGCAGTTTCATTTGTGGCACTCACAGCAATGTTTAATATTGATATTTAAAAAGGACAGCCAGCTAATTTCAGGATGCTATCTGTTTATGTTTAGCAGTGTGTGTTAGTATGCTAAGTGCTAATTAGCTCTAAAATACAGAGGCTTGCGGACGTGTCAATAGTTTTGCAGGTATTTAGCAATAGACCAATGTGTTTAATGCAAGCAGGAGAAGTTTAAGCAAACAATTCATCCATTAGCTGTCAAGACATTTTATTCAATACCACAACTATCATATGCCATGCCCTGATTGCCCGAAGAACCATAACTGTGTGTACAAAATGTTATGTTCATCGATCCAGCAGCTGTTGAGATATTACACTCTGGACCGAGGTTGACTGACAGGCCTGCAGTGCCATCCCGAGTGCCATGCCACAAGCAGGGCTAAAAAAATGCAACAGATATATGACTATCAATGTCCGAGTTACTTTTAATAATCCACAGACTGTGCTGATGTGCAGTTTTCTTTGTTTCTTTGTATTGGAAAAATAGTTGCTGTTGACAGCGAGGTCTGTGGATTATCCAGAATAACGGGGAAGCTGTTTCTGGAAATACTTTTTTTTTCTGTCTGTCTGTCTGTCTGTTTCTGGAAAAAGAGAATTTTTCAAGTGTAATTTCACAGCGCTGTGAACACTACAAGCGAATTTCCATTCACCTCTGTTGCAAAGACCAAAGATCATTTCATAAAAAGAAAACTGTGGAACCTGCACAGCTGTGTAGCAGAGTGTGTATCAGAAAGTATTTTTGTATTCAGGTGAACAAACTCTGATTGTTTGATGATCTGTTTCTACAGGTATTTGATTAGGATGGATGAAAAACATACAAACCCCTAATTATATGCATGTTTAGATACCACTAGTGGTAAGTGAGAAGATATGTATTTCAGACCAGAAAGGGCATCCAACAGAATGATTGTACTGTCAAATGCAGATCCTGGCACTCTTCCCATCAGGGCAACGTCTGACTCTGGAGTCAGCCTCATTTGTGTGTGTAAATAAGCCCGAGCCACGGCCACACTGGGCTCTGGCTATGGAAATGAGCCACAGTGTGTCAACAGCCTCAAAGCAGTTTGGATCAGTTTGCTCGTCCTGCTTCATTTAGGATTTTCTGAGACTGGGTGACTTTACCTGTTTGCCAGCCTCCCTCTCGCAGATTGATGGTTTTGTTTTTGTGTGTGTCTGCGTTCAGCTTATTTCGCTCACTTTAAACATCTTGGAGAGACGGCAAAGAGCAGCCAACATCTGTCTACCTGTCGGTGACCTCCTTGACACGAGTTTGTGTAACCTAATAGCACACGCAGAAAACGTAGTGACCTTCTGCAGCCACCGGCCTTCTGTCACAGTGTTGCGGGGAGTGTAGTTAAGCCAAGTGAGTCCACAGAAACTGTGTCCTGCTTCTTAGTCATGGGCCTGCATGTCTAAATGCAGCAGCACATGGAAATGGTTGAAGTGGAGCTGACCGTGAGCTGCCCAGTCAGTGCTGTTTGCGAGAGATGGAGCCTGTCTTTTATCAGTCCCCATTAGAGGGGACAGGGGTCTGGTGTGAGTGTGTTGCCTGTGCTTGTGTGTGTGTGTGTGTGTGTGTGTGTGTGTGTGTGTCTTGCTTGAGCAGCCACATTAATCTCCATGAGTGAGCGCTAGCAGGTGTTAACCTATGTCAACCCTAATCGCCACGGCAACAGAGTCGTGGCACCTGGAGGTGTCTGTGAGGCTGTGTCATGTTTTGATCATCACCCTCCACTCCCAATACAACACACACACACACACACACACACACACATATGCTACGTACATACAAATACAGCATAAAGACACAAATAACTTGACTGACATTTAGGGAATAGTACGACATTTTAGGAGACAGCTCCATTTGTTTTCTGGCCAAAGAGAGAGATTGAGAGAGATCTGATACCAATCTATTTGTTCTCTCTGTTTTTCAAAATGAGGCTGAAGTTAGCAGCCAGTTAGCGTAGCATAAAGAGTGGAAACAGGGAAAAGCAGCTCGCTCTGTCCAAAGTTTTACCTACCAGCACCTCTGGAGCTCACTAGCCCATCCTTTCTTTTCTGTTGTTTAATCTGTGAACTGAAGTGTAAAGTTGCAGTTTTACAGGTAGTTCCAGGCCCAACTATTTCTCAGCCTGTAGCAGCGACTTCCTTCTGTCCCTAGGTGCTGGTAGGCAGACTGATTTAAGCTTTGGAGAGAGCCAGGCCTGCTGTATCACCCTGTTTTCTGTCTTTATGCTAAGCTAACCATCCGGCTGTCTCTCTTGAGGAAGAAAGAAAGTTCAGTGTATTTCCCAAAATGTCAAAAACAATTCATCTAATAATGCTATTTTCTTTTTTTTTTTTACTTGTTATTCATCAGAAGAAAATGGTCAAGAAGTAAAAACAGCTTTCTGAATGATTCAGTCATTCCCTGAAATTACAAGAACAGCATCATTTGCTTCAAGGGCAGCATCTATTCATCCTCTGTAGGCCCTTAAGCACAAGATGAGACTATCTTTTG
This sequence comes from Nibea albiflora, assembly GCA_014281875.1. NCBI lineage: Eukaryota > Metazoa > Chordata > Actinopteri > Sciaenidae > Nibea > Nibea albiflora. The sequence goes on along the minus strand of CM024805.1, from coordinate 11,688,619 downwards.
GGATCAACTTCAAAATATCTTCCTTACAGTGTAATCATTTCAGCTGAGGTCAAGTACTGATGGTTTTCGGGAGAGCTCTCTTAATGCACCCTTAAGTCCTCTGGCTCTTTGGCTACGTTTGTCTGGCAGACAGGAGTAAGCGATGGCTTGTGGAGGAAATGCTTGTGGAGGACTTCAGGCTGGAATGCGGCGTGGTCTGCTCCCAGAAGGCCGTGCTGCAGAGGCCCCAGTGTGGCTGCCACACGCCGTGATTGCCAGGGGTCACCGCCCGAGCCCGGACCCTTCAGCCCCAGACTTACTACGCATGATTTGGGGGTTCACATGTCAGAATATTTCTCCGTTTGTCGGCCAACCCCCACATTGTTCCTTCACCCACCCATCATCCCCTGGAACCGTAAGCAGTCGGAGAATGTGTGCAAGTGAGAGTGTCAGATAAAGCGCGTTCAGATCAGAGATAGAAAAAGAAAAATTAGGAATGAGATAGAGTGTGACACAGAGAACGGTGATCTCGCTGGGAGCTACGTTGCAGCAGCGTTGTTTACCTTCTGAAGGAGGTGATGGTGAAGCAAAGCGCAGCTAGCTAATGCTGGGTGGCAGCTCTCTGAGGCCGGGCCCCGTGGGCTTTCTGTTGGCCGGCCCAGCTGTCATCTTTCTAATGATTTCTTTATTTTGCAGGAAGAGCTTGTCGCCAGGGGAAACGCGCTACTTCCGGCATGGGGAAACCCGACGCTGTACCAGGCTGACGCTGGGACCCACAACGTCTGCAGCCACATCACAAGGGACCAACACACCCTTTCATCCTGCCTGTGTTTCTTTGCTTTCTTTCTCCCTCTATCCACACAGTCATCAGTATCACCCTTTCTTTTAGAGCTCCCATTTGTCCTCGGGGGGTTTAACTTTACTTCTCAGTAGTAATAGTTTTCTTTTGACTTCTAAATGATTATTTAGCATTCCATTTTGTAACTCATAAGAGCGCCGCTCAGACCTCGATAAGATCTAATTACTCTCCAACTTGTAAATTGAAGTCATCTTCCGAAAAACTGTGTTAATTTGTTGTAAATGAGTTTTTTAAAAATGCAACACTTTGAGTTTTGCACGTTAAAGCTGAAACGGAATACGTATATCCGTGGACGAATTCAAACCTATCATTAACCATGACTGAATTCCACTCTTTTTAAAATAGTTGCTGTAACTTCAGCGGATAAACGTACCAATTTCTATCATAATCGGCCGCATCAAAACGTTTTTGACCACATTTGAACCTTGCGATTGATTTTGTAATGTATCTGAAATCCATTAGTGAGTTTGGCCCTGGCCAGTTGGATCGGGGTGAGCAGGGTTACGGGGCCCGCAATGACTGATCTCACCCTGGTGAGGCTTCTCTCAGAGGGCGAGCTCGCACACATCCCCAGAGCCCTCGCTTTCTTCCAGCCCGCCGTCAGAAACCTTGAGAGGGCCTTGAAGGAAAAGAAAACGAACCCCGCTCCCCACCCACCCACCCACACCTCCCACCACCCCGCTCCTCTCCCTCCCCTCCGCCTGAGTCGAGCATAATCAAGCCCAGCCTCCCAATCATGAAACCCAAGTTGAGCGCGACTTACAGCAGTTCCCTGTGCTTCTCTCCAGGCCCCTGCTGCTGATTGTTCCAGAAACAACAGATGGAAATTGTGAGCGTAAACATGTAAATATTGCAGGAGTCATGGCTGAGAGCAGCGCGGAGCAGAGGTCTCTCTCCGCCATCACAGGGAAGCTATTACAACATGAAACGGAGCAAAGCCTTCAGAAAACAACCACTTTGTGTCAGAAGTGATAGCTGTCAGGATCCAACACACAGAAGCATAAACACACAACACACACACACACACACACCACACACACACACACACACACACACACACATAAACACGCGCAGCCCAACCAAACCGACATAAAAGAAACACTGAAATCAAGCGTATGTGACTGGTTAAGGCTGAGTCACTTTTTGGTCGATCTAATCTGATGAGCAATGCGGCGAACAAAGTGAGCGATGACACGATTTTGAAAAGAAAAATATCAGTTGGGACACTTGAAAGAAACAGAAATAATTCATCATAAAAAACCAACAGTAAATATATGTTTTTGTGTATCTTACAAAAAAAAAATGACCTTGCTGACAAAAAAGACTATATATAAGTCTGTGTGTGTGTGTGTGCGTGTCCTGTATGTAAAATTGCTCTCATTTTGATAGATCTTAATTATGGTCGAGCAATCTATATGGGGCACCTGAGAGTCAAAGCATGCAGCACAGCTGAAATGTAAACATTTTTCAGAGACTGATTGGTATCCAAACCACAGGACCGTTACCTGTCAAGTCCGAGCAGTGCTCACTAACTTGATGAGATGTGTGTGTGTGGGAGAGTGTGTGTAAATTTGCGTGTACATACATGATTATGCATGATTGAAACCCAGGCCCGCTCGAGACACTAAAAAAAGCTCTGGTTAAAATCAGAGAGTCTGCTCCGCTCCAGACTGACAATGCCGTCAAATAATCTAAATTCTCTGTGATTTAGTTTGTGACAACACGAGGGGGGGGGGGGCGACCTTTGATGAACCAGACAAACGTTTATTCAAGCTTATATGATGGACAAAACCTGGCAGTAGATTGAAAAAAAAAACTCTGATATGGAAATATCCATGCGCATGTTGATCAATCTCTTCTCAGTGTATATCTGCATGTATAATTTGCGTTATGCATTTCTAAGCTGGAACAATTAATTCGTTTTAAATGTGAAGTTCCTTCCTTTCTCTCCTTTTGTCCTTGAATATATAACTTTGTACATCGCAGCCTTCACTTTTGACATTCCATAGAATACAAATCGAGTCAAAACTTGTGAAAATGTATGGATTTATTGGTAATTTATTTTCTGCTTTACTGACATATATTTTTGTGTCAGCAACGAAATGAATTCTACGCAGAAAGCTGCCGTATTATTAGTGTTAAAGACCGTTACAACATTCACAGATCACACTGAAAAAAAAAAAAAAAAATCAGGCCAATTCCCTTGTTTCATAGAGAGGTTACAGTCTTCAGCTGTGACTTTATGCTGCTCACCACATAGCCATTGTGTTGTCTGCGAGCTGAGAGCTCCACCATTAAAGCTCAGTGATTGACAGCTGTGCCCGGCCTGGAAACTCTGTTGGGGGCTCAACACTATGGGGAGGCTGCCATTGATATCCGTTGTGTAATTTTCTATTGGCAGGTGGGTGATGGCTGTGATTAAATCTGGGCTTTAGCCCCTGCCATCAGCATTATTGTGTCGGGATTCCCCGAGTCCCTGCTCTCCGGATCCTCTGTCACATTCTGTCATGCCAGCTTTGGACCCTGCCAGCTGGCCCCGTGGCATGGCATAACACAGACTATGTTAGCCCCACTAGGGCCCCCGCCTATGCTATCTCTCTCTCTCTTTCTCTCGCACACTCTCTCAATCATGCCCTCTCACTCTTTCTCCTCTCCCCCCCCCCTTTCCCACCCTCCATCACCCACCATTTAAAGCCCCGCGCTGTCATCCAGCAGTTCAACAGCAGCACCGTTTTATTTATTTTCGTCATCTTCTGCCGTTCTCTTAAGCAATGCATCTGTCCATCATGCTTTGCAGATCAGCTGAGTACAGCCTCCGGTGGCGGGAGGGGGGGTCACACCAGGTTTACGATGTAATTCGTGTGGGCGAGCTCCGTGGGTGTTAGTGATTACTGCTAAATGTCTAGGACGTGCGGGTCTGCTCTTGGTGGGCACAGACTGGGACAGCGGCTAAAGGTCAGGCGTGCTAAAACAGAGACGCTTCCTATTGATGTCTGACTGGTGTGTTTGTTTAAGAGCAAGGAGGCGAGGAGAGCCGCGGCTGCTCTCATTGGCTTTGGCTGAGGCCACTTTACCTCACACACATAATTGGGAAGGCTTCGGGAAGAGTTTGAATCATCTCTGGGCCGTCAACATCATAATTACCCCATTTGCCCTCCGAACACTGACAAATTATTCTGAGGTAATCTGACCTTTTCCCGAAAGGGCAAATCCGGTTGATTCAGTGATTTCAAATACTTACAGAGACATAAAATAATAATTGCAAAATAGCATAGAAAATGAGCTTGAATCCTAAGAACCATTATATGGGAACAGCCTCCCTGAATGACTGTTTACATGATCGAATTATCCGCTAAGTGTGTCAATTTAAAAATCAACATAACTAACATGATAAATATAATTTTGTTACAGTCTAGCTCTCTAAGACCACGGGCTTAACGGATGAAGCGCACATGGCAGGGCTGAAGAAAATAATGATTAAATCTGGTTTACTCTTAAAACATGTGGTTTGGATGAAAATCTGTCATCTAGAAATAAAAGTGTAACCACCTAATGTGCTTTTTTTCCCCAACAATAAACCAATCTCGAACGAAAAATCTCAAGCATCTGACCAGACAGCAAACGGAATACACGAGGTTATATTAAAGCACACGGGCACATCCAAAATATGTTTACATATGTTTGTGTTTTACCCGTGCTTTAGATTACATACATCTAATACGCACCAGCGTGCGTCTTCATACTGTATATGTGCATGCGTGCGCTATCTCTTACAGCTACATTAGAATATTACGTTTCCACGCGGCTCGGCTTTCTCTCATTTTGTCTGGTGGCCGAAGTAGTTTACTGATTCAAAATTAGCCCGTGACACGTCAGGTGCGTACAGTATATCATCAGCGCGGTGACCTCCTGAATAGCGCACCTCATGCTGCGAATGTGTCAATATTATGAAGTGCTGTCATCCGATCTAATGGGGTCTATGTCAGTGGACAAGCTGTGACCCATGCCTACGCAGTCCCACACAGACACACACACACACACACACAGGGACAGCGCCTGCGTCGCTCTGCCTGTTCCTGGCTATTGTTTTAACAAAATGGTTTACCCATGTGCAATTTGTTCAGTGCTGTATTTGCGACTGGAGATGTATCTGATTACATTCTTCCTTGCCATAAGACTGCGGCTGACTTGGGCGCTCCGTTGACAGGAGCGTTTTCCTTCGAATTTGCAGATTCAGTGACAAGCGTTCCTATTCTGTCAACTTAGAAATCAAGGCCAGAGAGTAGAAATGCATCGCAGCCCTTGCCAGTCTATCCTCTGCCTGTCTTTACTAGAGCAACTTGTAATGTTGCGAGGCGTCTTGGAACACCGAAGGCTGAGTTTGGAGATGGCGGAGCAAAATTCAAAATCCGCGCATGTGCGTGCCTGCATTTTCATGAACGTGCTCGCAGATGTGTGGACACCTCTGAGATGCCTGTAAAAAGCAACAAATGCCAAAACACACAGGAGACATTCGATGTGTGCTCAAAGAGGGCCTGTCTGCCTAATTTCAACACAGCTGACGTGGAAAAATAGACGTTAAATTATCATCATTATTACCGCTTGTTTTTATTTCATCTGCTGCAGCACAGTGTCTGCCATTGATGTTGCCTTCATCTGACTTTCTTTATTGTTTACCTTTAGTATCTATATCTGTTTACCTTGGGTGTGGGTGATTCCTTTGGGTGCTTGAAATGATTTAGCCGATGACCTCATCCAGTATACGCACTTGTCAACTGAAGTAAGCGTGGAATTGGTTCATACAGAACATTTTGTTGAAGTTTCTTTCTTCTTCTTTTTTTTAAAAGTGCATGTAAATGATATATTTTCTCACATAGCTGAATAGTCTGGGAGTCGGGAGGGTTGTCACAGAGGTAGCCAGCTCAGCTCAGCTGGCCCTGCTAAGCAGAGGCGCGCGCTGGCAGTGTGCTCATCGCAGAAGGTAATACTGTCAAGTGAAAGGGCGTCTGTGTGCCACATGAGCATACCAGAGCCGTGATGTGCACTTCACCTTCGCAATCCTCTCTCTCTCTGACACCAAACCAAACACATCAGACAATCAGAGATAATTCTCTCATGGTTCACGTGCACAAACACACGCAGGCCCATGCACCGACTGTGTCTGGGACTCGGTGAGTCCCAACGGTAAAAGCCACATTAAAGGTGAGTGTTGTTATTCTGCCTTCAGTCCTGCTAGACTCATCAGTTATCCTCTATGGCCTCCAGGATGTCTGCCATCCCCTCCCTCCATCCCCTCCCTCCTGTTTGTTTTAAGAAAAATCCCACTCTCAATATGGGAGTACGGAGTGGGTGAGTCTGACACAAAAGTAAAAACACATCTTTCATGTCTAAATAAATCTGACAAAGAAATGCTTTATGAACTGCCACCTGAAGGTAGTCCTAAAAGCCACAGTGAGCAAAGTGGCCATAACATTTAATCCAATTGGCTTCCTAGCTCCAAAACCGTCTTAGCAGATGGTAGGCTGTAATATGAAAGTTATTCACCCACTCACTACGGCGGTGCGTCTGTTATATCACCATGTCCTGTTATTCTTTATGGCTTCCATAGGCACTAAAGAGGAGAGAAGTTATTTTCTTTTCATTACTTCTCTCTCTTGGGGGACTGGGAGACTTGGTCCAGCTCTTCCCCTTCAGTCCAGAAATTCTTTTCAATTAAAGGCCTATCCTACCAGATGGTAGAGACATTAGACCAGCGCTCTGTTGATGTGCCGCCCCTGCAGCCGATGGACAGCCATTTCATTTACCAGGCAGTAAATCTTAAGGCACCTAATGCCCCGCAGCACAGGCCCGCCAGCGCCCGACAACACACCCCAGCCCCCGGGCCAAAAGCGCTGTGAGCTGCGCTGAACTTTTACCGTGCGATCCTCTCCGCTCCCTCAATCACACATGTATTGTCTTTGCCACGGATCAATTAAAAGGATGAGGTCTAAAAAAAGGGGCCATTTGTAGAATGGACGTCCTCTAAGAAGCGAAACAGCAGCAGAGAGCATTGGAAGCGTGAATAATTTATCCCGAAACCCTATCACAGTGTTTGTATCAGTTTCCATCATAAAGCTTGGCGAGGGAGAGGGGGTGGAGGGAATACATCAGCCTGTGTGACAGGCTCTGCGGGGAGGGTACAGTAGAGGGTCTTCTGGGCAACCACATACACATAAATCCACCCGCTGTCACCGGAGGAAGAGGATGAGAGGAAATGGCACGGCGAGAGCGTGGCAGAGAGACTTTGCCAAGTCTTGTTGCGAAAATCAAATGTTTAAAGATTCATACAGTGACGATCATTTGTATTTTTTTGAGACTGTAAAGGCTTTTGGTGAGTGTTTCATGTGCTTTAGGGTCGTAAACCTACCTAAATGTATTTAAGAACACCAGAAAAAAGGCATGAAAATCATCAAACTTTTCACACATTCTTTTACACGATAGCCACAATTTACAGCGCAGTTCTATTGTGGTTTTATTGAGGCATATAAAAACCAGGTGAAACTGACGAATTCAGCTTTTTTGGGGGGGGGCCTTTCTGTTTTCTTTTTTTTTTTGCAAAAAGTGTAATGTCTGCTGCAGCTACTGCTAAAATATACAAAGAGAAACAAGAAGCTTCTGGAATCACAATTAATTTCTTCCCGTCTTAATCTAGACTTTGTTTTAACAATGAGTGGTATGTATCTGTGTCTCAGTTTGGAGAACTGAGATGAACTTCACCATGCACGTACTGTAAGGGAGAAGTAGGGCGTTTCTCTCATTGCTCTCTCTCTCTCTCTCTCTCTCTCTCTCTCTGTGTGTTTTCTTTGTGTTTTCACTGACATGATGAAAAGATAATTTTGCATTTGGGAGCTAACCCGCTCTGAAGACATGTCCGATCCCATAATACATATACCAGACACTGATTGCTTATCAAAGGGAATTTACGTTAAATTTAGCATATGTTTTTTACTCTTTCTGGCTTCAGTCTGCGTGAAGTATGAGTTTATGATGAGATGACGGACAGAGGCAGACAGGTCGGGACGGCAAAATGGTATGAAAACAGAAAACACCTTTTCTACCCTCACCTGCGGGACAAAGAGAGAGAGGAGAGTGTCTGTTACCGGAAGGTGGATCTAAAGATGTAGATGTATTCTGTTTCCTGTAGCCCGTACAGCTGATTTTATGGTAATGTATGTGAGGGCCAGCTATTGTGTAAATAACGTCTCTACTGTTTCTTGAACATAAATACGGACCTGATATTTGATAAGTGATAAATATGGACAGATCCTGTTATGTGTTCATTTACGTCTCTATCAAATGTCTGCTGTATAGAGCTTGGAATATAAAGATACATGTAACTGTATGATATACGTAGCCTGGGAAAACAGGATTTCTAACGTAGTGTGTTTTGATGAAGGACATCATAGCTCATTTGCTACCCATTTCCTGTCACGTTTGGAGACTTGTAAAAACAGAGCTCCCGGCGAGTGAGTGAGAAGCAGCCAGTCTGAGCTCACCTCGGCTCTGTCCAGGCCAGTAATCACAGCCCGTAACTCCCACTGTTCCCAGCTGCCGAGGCAGGGTGGAAGAGGAGCTGGGGACTGGCTGGCCGCTACTGCCAGCATGCTCGCCGCGATCTGCGTCTGAAGCCTGGGCCAAACCTCCCCGTGTCCCAGCGGAAAGTGCCATTTTCTGCAAGAGTGAGTGAAAGTCTGGTTTTCAGACGGAGAAGGCAGCTTGTTAGGCCGCTCTGCCTTTACCCGCTCCTCGTTCAACGGGAGCACTGGGACACTGGAGGAAATCCCACAGAGTTGAAAAGAGACTCAGTCAAAACAAAGGCTCCTGTCAGGGCCAGAGACCACAACCATTTTCACACATTGTTCTACCTGGTAAAGGTGTTTGCAGTCACTTAACTTATTACATAGATGGGTGGAGAGGGGACCAGGTTAGCCTGATGTATTTTACATTCACCTGGAAAATTTCCATTTTATTATTACAATTTGGGTTTCTTACTTCAGTAGTAAGTATGAGCCAGTAGAGCATTAGCTTAGCTTAGCATCAGGTCTGAAAAGAGAGAGAAATAGCTAGCCTAGCGCTATCCAAAGTTTAAAACATCCACCCAGCAGCATCCCTAAAACTCACTAATCAACACGTCATATCTTGCTTACTTAATCTGTACACAAACAGAAATGTAAAGAAGATGAATTGTGGTTTTAAACGGAGTTACATACAGGAACTGTTTCTTTGTCAGGTGCACAGACATCCTGGAGTCTTATCATCACCCCGAGGACAAAGCAAAGAGCAGAGACTGTGATGCCAGGCTATCTGTTTTCCCCTTCTCCTAGTCTTTATGTTTAACGTAAGCTAATAATCTCCTCGCTGTAGGGTCATAATCAACAGACAGATGAGAGTGATATCGATCCTCTTGCCTAATCCTCTGCCAGAAAACAAATACGTGAATTCCCCAACCCATACCTTTAAATGTGCTTCAGTGTCTGCTGAGTTCATTAATGCCATTTAAAAAAAAATATATATATTATTCTTTGTTCTAAATATCAACCACCAAATGATATATTTACTGATTCTACAAGCAGCTCCAGCTGCATGTTTGGAAATGTATCAAAACCTATTGATAAGGCTCATTAATTAATGTCAGTGCCAGTATAAAATGCATAAAAAACACATTTTAATCAGTGGGAAATCCAAGGTAAGAGGACAAAATGGACCAGCACAGTTGAAGCAATATTTACAATATTTATAATTCTAGAAATATATTACAATAATATTACTAAAACAGCGCGTATATTTCAGATTACATTAAAACGAGACTCAGTCTCCCTCTATTGTGATAATGACTAACATTGATAATATTGCTGATAATGTGTAAAATTGCCCTAAAATGCGAATCAATAGAGGATTGACTTTCCTGGTGAACATCACAGTTGTTACATTAGTCATGACTTCCGTATGTCTGACTCCCGCTTGTCCATCTTTTGTCCTAATCTGTCCTGCATGTAACATGTCTCTGTCTTTTTTTTTTTTCTCTCCCCCTCCTTGCAGACAGAGGGGTTTGAGGGTGAAGTGTCATTTTACTCAGCATCCATAAATAGAACGTGCGGAGCATATCCCCCATGGAGGTGAATGCATATCATGTTAGCGGGGCTGAGTAGGTGCTAACCTGCTGCTGGCAACCTCCACACTAAACAATACTTGTTACAGAGAAACACAGAAATTGGATCACTGTTGTGTGAAAAGTGAACTAATGTTATGTGGAGTAAAACACAAGAAAGTGTAACGCAATCTAATGCTTATTGTTGTCAAGAACGGGTTCCCTTGACAGAATTACATTACAAGTAATTGAATAACAACAGGCATGTCTTTAGATTGTATCGTGTGATATGTCTGATTAACAACAACCTCAACCTGAATAATGTTAAAATCAAATTTAAAAATATGTTTTTTTCCCCACCAGATAAAAAAAGGGGGAAAAAAAGAAAATCCTCAACTGAACTGAGAGATTTTTTTCATTTTTATCTGTGTTGGATGGAATTAGGTGACACCTTAAAGCGAGACTGAGCAACAGCCAGACGCTACTGTTTAACTGAATGCTGCTTAAGCAGTTAGGTAAACAGTTGTAGCTGAATGCTTAGCTTGACTGTAGAGACAGCAAAAGTGGAGAAAGGTCCTAAAATGAGCAAACTGAATCAGTAATTTGCTTCGTACAGAGAAACGTACCTACAAAACTTAAAGCTAACATTAGCCACCCCGAGTCATTGGTCAAACCGGGCAACGTAGCAAGCGAAACCTCTCAGTGTACCAAACTGATCACAGTGTATTTTATTACTTATAATTCTTCATTTTCATTTTAAGAGGAAAAATATGTTATTTGTCCTGCCACAAGTTAGTCTGCCACAAAGTCTTGCTTTTAAGATTAGGGTTTGACCGGAGGTTTGTGAAAAGAAATTAAACGTTGTGTAAACGTCCCTCTGATGCTATCTAAAAGTTTCACTTATGTCTTGCCAAGGTTAAATCTGCAACAAATTATCTGATTCAGTCTTTCCTTTACAGGCCTAATCATCCAAGACCCTTAAATACAGACTGGGTCTTGTGGTTAGGTGAGTAACAATGTGTAAAAATTACACGCATTAAGGCGGTGTCAATTACAGAAACCTCAATGTTGCTATTAACATGGAGCAGACACGCCACCATCTTGAGCTATGACACCGCACACGCCCTGATATTTACCTGAACTGGTGTTGGAAAGTCAGTTGAAAACCAAAAAATATCCCGGGGCATCGAACAAGCCGCCTGAGAAACCACTAACAAGTCTGTTTCCTTCCGAAAAAAAAACAAAAAAAAAACACCCTCCTCCTCCACCCCCAGTAAAAGTCTGCGAGCCATGCCAGCGAACATAAAGACATAAAGACGTGATAACTAATATAGCCTTGGCTACCTCGGCATGCCCTGCAGTCACAGGCCTATTGTTGTCGTGCTCTTTTGAAGCCTGGGAAAAATATCAAAGTGTTGGAGGCTGACAGAACTTTGAACAATTAGACTTTGGATCGGTGACAGGAAAACCTTAGACAACAGGAGAGGGAGATGGAGTGAAAAAGAAAGAAACTGACAGACAGGGAGAGAAGGGCTGAAGTGTGTGTGCTGTGATTTTGGTTTTTCCAATTTCTGACTGATGGGGCGAGGAGCAGGGGGGGGGGGGGTTCTTCAGATATTACTGTCCTGAAGCATGACAGGTTGACAAGGCAGCCTCCATTTGAAGCTTTACAGGAAGGAGCAGGTCACTCACAAGCCCTGGCACATACATGATAGACATGCAAACATGCAATATAGACACACGCACACAACCGCACGCAAGACACACTCAGGAATGTGTGGCTGAAAACAGTGTTATAAGGTGGACTCATTGCATTGAACAGCGGAGCAGACAGGCCAGGGTGGATGCCAAAGACCTCTAATCATCCCATTTCCAATAGGAGCGAGCGCTGTCAAATTGGTATCCTCCGTCTGACAGGCGGAGCGAGAGAGGAAGAGAGAGAGAGAGAGATCGGGAGAGGAAGAGAGCGAGAAAAGGAGAACGTCTGGCCTAGCTACAGCCTGTGCTGCTCCCCTGTTCCCAGCCAATGCAGGAAATGAAGAAATAGGATCACATCAAAATATGCAAGCCCTATCATCCCGAGCACACCTTTCCAAAGGCCACAGACAAGCCAACATGGGATTTGGGAGATTAACCTTTTGCCAGATTAAACAATTGTATGGAGTTTATTAAGAAATGTGTTTTAACGATGAGTAAAAAAAAAAAACGTTCTGATGGCTACAGTAAAATAAATCAACGGTCCAGAGACTTGCCAACCAACATAAAACTTCTCCAAAAAGACATTACGGGGCGCTAATTAAACAATCGAACCAAAGAAGAAAAAACACTAATCTCGCATACAAGGCTACGCTGCAGGTGAAAACTCTGGATGACATCACTGGGTTGTAAAACAAAGGTATTAAAAACACATCCATGAGCCACAGTGTCACACAGGACGATGCTTTGCTTCGTCACAGCTGGGAGCTGTAGTTTATTTTGAGTCGACGCACACGTCTCCTTTGCACCTTACGTACTCAACGGTGCATTAAAGACACGTTCATGTGCGGATGAAAATACCTCTTTGAGTTGCTAAAAACGACGGCGCCCCGGCTATTTTAGGAAATTACCTTTGTGAAAAATAAATAAATAATAAAACTAGATCTGTAACAAAGATTTACATCTGCAGCAGGAACAAATGGGCTTTGTGCTACGAGCAGAGCAAAGTCAGAGAGCACAGGGAGATATGAGAGGTGGTGGGTGTGCAGGAGCAGTGGGACGGTGGCGTAAATATATAACACGAGTTGAAAACTGTGAGAAGAGGAAGCTTGCATGCGATGCTTTTGGAGCAGGTGGGGCTGTTTCCCTCCTAGTGGGCAGTGATTACTGTTGGCTGACGGTCCACCCAGCCTGCAGCTAGCAAAACATTATCTATGGCTCCGTAAATTCCCTTTTATTTGATTTCATTTTTTTTTTTTTTTTCCCCAGGTTGAGGAGTTTCTGCGGTTCCGTGACAGACTCCCATAACGCGTGCACGCTTTGAAGCCTAAAAGTTTAAAGCACGGCCCCATAAATCCCGCTATAGTTTATAAGTTTGTATGTGTTGTGCGGTGTTATGGAGAGGAAAGTACATTCAGGAAGTGTAAACATATGTGTGACGCTGTAGATCATCCGTGCTACAATCAGGGGAGCCAAAAAACCAGGCCCCTGATTAATTTACTGTTCGTTAACAAATACACACGCACGGCTCACTGGCTGAATATTATTAGTCAGCCTGTGACACATACACACACACACAAATACAGACACTGATTCACTGTAACATCGCTTTTGAAGCAGCCGTGCCCTAAATCTCTCTGAAAAGATGGCTATGACTCTTTTTATTGGGGTTCTTAAGAAACTGTGGATATTTATGGGATACACTCTTACAGAGTGAAAAGAAAAACACACACACATGGGTATCAGCTGGGTTTCGGTCCTTAGCTTTTTTTCTCCTTTCCGTTCACTCTCTTCATTGAGACGCGGGGAGCTCATAAAGAGTCTGAGTGAGAGGGAGAGAGAGAGAGGCAGAGAGAGGATCTGGGTGATGTAATTTGCTCTTAGCGTCAGTGAGGAGCAGTCCGGTGATTTAGCAGGAGTGTGCTGAAGACATGACAGAGACTAATTGCTTTCATTAATCACGTTTTGCTGGGCCCATTCCGAGGTAAACTAATTGAAATCCTCTTACCTGTCAGGGCGCCAACCATTGTGCGCCCGGCAGGAATCACGCAGGGAGGAGGGGCAGTGATAGGAGGGGGGGGGTAAAGGTGCAGGGAGAGAGTGCAGGAGAAGGAACAGGCAGGAAATGAAGCTTTAACTACAAATAAACCATGTCTTTGTCTAGACAAATCTCTTTTCAAGCCGTAATGCTCTCTGAAATGTGTTAATGTCATGTAAAGTCTTTCAGGGGGCTGCAGAGCTGAGGAGAAGCCAAGCGCAAATGTGGCTTGGGAAGAAAGGCTCTTTTCCAGCATAAAATACCAAATCAAATTATTCCCCTGGTCCAGCTGCCAGTGGCGTCAGAGAGAGAGGCTTTAGGCCTTAATACCTTTGTGTGTGACAGGGGCCATTACTGAGGCCCCTTTATGGAGGAACAAAACAGAGACATCAAGAACAGCCCTGCCGGTGCAGACAGATGGAGGGAAGACAGACTAGCAGCAGAGATAGACGGGCATTTTGCGTTTTTCGCAAGTCTCACCTGAATTTCTCCCGTGCGCTTGCAGAGGGAGGATGAGTTGCAACCTGCAATTTAGCCGTTAGATGCCATTAAATGCTGCACACTAGATTTTAAGTCCTGTGTCCTGCAAATAGTATGAATTCTATGAAAACAAAGTAGAAAATAACATTTAGTTGTCTTTACCCATGCAGCCATCAGAGACCTCCAAATGCTGCCTCGTGACAGTTTTTTTTTTCACAGGTGACAGTTATTTTTTTAACAGTTGGGATAATATTATGTTCTATGATGGTGCAAACAAATATCAGCCTTAACATTTGCATTTTGTCAGCGTAGGCTCAACTGTAGGCTCAAGTATGACACCCAGTATGGCCTGGCCTCATACTCATGCATCCGATTGGCTACATCCTTCCCGCCTTTGACTAAACACTAACCTACTGGCCTAGTTATGATCCCAAGCTACCGCTATACAGCTTGCCAGTCACGCTCCAGCAGCTAGCCGGAGCTCTCTCGTGAGCAGTACAGTAGGCGAACCTGAGGCGAGCTGAATGAAGCTTGGCTGCTCAAAAAGGGCCACCTGTAAGGGCACCCACCTGTCAATCAAAGAAGTCAGACTCTTAATTATGCATAACTTCAATTTGTACCAGGCTGTAAACTTATTTATTTCTGCTGTGAAGTTGGGTTTTTTTTTTTTTCTATCTGTGCTGGTCACATTTTACAACCACCGAGGCTTCAATCTTTTGGTGATCACCAAAAGCGTACACGTTTATATGTCACAATCGACGCCACTTCAGACTTACGTGACCTGCTCGTTGACGATGATTCAGTTGGGCAACGTTGTAGGCACGTCCCGTCTTGCCATGGTAGCAAATGTGAGGCATTCCTTTTCTACCTTGGTACCTGTGCCCTAAAAAAGAAATCACATGAAACAATATAACAATGCGCCATACGGCAACAACTGAGTTTAGCTTAGTTGCTACAACGTTGAACCAATAAAAAAAGCTTCCACTGTATTATATCTGACAGAAATGAGCAGCTCTACTTTAAACTACAAAACCAATGGATAACCAACTGCCTCCCAACTCATAGCTTCCCAGTTGCTCATATTTGTTGTTTGGTTATAACATCTGAATGATCAGTGGTGCTGGTCTAAATATTCAGTAGCATCTATGGATGAGCGTGATTTATTAGAAACGATGGCAGCTTTCACCAGAATTCATCTGCTCAAGAATGTGAACGGCGCGAGTATCTCTGCTCATTGCATGCTACTCACTGGAACCATTCATAATACAGCAAGTATCCATCTTGCCATCCATTAACTAATCAACCATCAGCTAAACTGACTTTTTTTGTACTTGCTCATCTCCTGTGTGAAATAATATAATATAAACATAAAGTTATAGGTTTCATAATTATGTTTTATAGCCTTTTTTTTTTATAGAACATCAAAAGCCAATCGTGACCTGGGTGTCTAATCCACTCATACTTGTCCAGCTCACATATTGTACCTTACTGCCAATCAGCAGGGGGTTTGGATTTAAAGAAGCGGTCACACCTGCATATACAGACACACAAACACACACACACACACACACACACCTCTTTTGGCAGTGGTATTCAGAAGTTGCATAGAGGACAAATCCAAAAGTGATTGCCGTGTGAAAGGCCCTCCTCCTGCCTTGAGAGTGCGTCTCCAGTTACGAGGTCACAGACAATTAGAGAGAGAGGATCAGACAGCCCCACTGTTGTCATGGTGCTGCAGAGTGACTCTCTCTCTCTCTCTACACACACACACACACACACACACACATACACACGTGTGCACAAACAAGCTGATAGAAAACGTGAAAAACGCACCTTTGCAGTCCCTCGTACATTCTTTAATCACGTACAAGACACGTTGTTTTGTACATGATTACTGCCTGAAACTGCCGTCAGCTGACACCTTGCACTTCCTCTCTCTCCCCCCCCCCACCTCCTTCTCTGTCAGACAGACACTGCCTCGGGCTTGGAGAGCAGACATTTTTTTGGGAGGTGAAAATGTAATTTAAGGTTCAGGAATGAATTTATTTGCCAAAAAAATATTATCTGTTGATCTGCGGGGTGTTCGCTGCTTCCTGAACACCTTGTCACTGCGCTGCCTTCCCTTGTGGTGTAGGGAGGAGGAGAAGGGCCTGTAGGGACACGGGCCGATTCCAGATCTTATCGCAGCTACCATCCCGTATTAGGTTACATTCATTTTTTAATTTAGCATACTGGGAGACAAGTCAGCATTCACAATGAAGCCTTTATGATCTGTGTCAACTCGGTGCCACGGACGAGTATTTCTCTTCATCACTCTGCGTATTAACGAACAGACAGCAGTCCAACTCTTTCAGCTTTGACTAATCTGGACATGACAATAGCCCTGGAGAAGATGATATTTTTGAGCTAGTAATGTTACATTTTTTATGAGAATGTGTCAGTGGTCGTCGATTTTTCTTGGTTATTTTGTAATTTGGGAATATTATTTAAGAAAGAACAGCACACATTAATTAACATGAGCACGTGGGTCCAGAATGTACAGTAAATGTACCAGATTTAGCCATACAAGCTAATTTATATCAGCAGTGCCTGGCAGGTTGATGGGATATAAAAACATACAACAGGCACATAAGCACGGACAAATAAAACACAACACCATGAAAAAATTCATACACAAGTTTAATCATATTTAGTTTTCTGTTACAGTGGTGATATGAATTTGACTTTTGATCCAGAAGCCTGTTTATGAAGTGTTTTTACTCGTTGAATGTGTCAGTAATGAATGTGAGTTGTGAATCTATTATTCTGCCTAAATATTTAATCTTATGCACTACTGGTGTCTCCTGAGAGTCTCCTTGCCACAGTAACGCCTTTGTTTGCATGCCTATTTGCAGAAAACATACATACAGTTTTGCTGACACTGAGGTGTAAACACGAGCATGCTACTCAATAAGACATCGACCATTGAAACTGATGGTAATTCTGCTATCCATAGGCAGGCAAACTTCAGGTAGGTCAATGATATGCAAATTAAATGTCAGAAGACCCAGATGTGAACCTTGTGGTACACCAACCTTTTCTAGGGCTTTATGGCCTACATGAACACACTGTTTTCTTTACACCGATTAATGGAAATAAAGGAGCAGTATCTTCTACTCTAGAAGCAGTTAGCCGTAGTATTTTACAATGTTTTGAATAAAAAATCTATTTGTAATTCAAATGTTGGATACCTGCGATAGAAAAACAGGAATCTTAAGCAGAAATGAGTCAGATTTAATAGATTAGATGAGTTATTAGTCTTCATATCTTAAAAATAGTATGTAGTAGTAGTATTCATTTTTACAAGAGAAAAGACTTCATTGAGGATTATCTGTTGTGTTCTACAAAAGTAATGCTATCCTGGGGTAACATGTTTGGGGTTTTCTTGAGGATTAACTTCCCCAGATCGTTGTCTAACATAACCTGTAACCCCACAAAAGTGATATGCTCCTCGGCTTTGGAAGAGTCAAGATGTTAGCTTAAGTACTTTAATAAGCTAGTTGGCTAGTATTTACCACGGAGCAGATAAACACACAGTTTTAGTTCTAGAAAGGTAAAAAAACTCCTTCAATCTCCCAGGCTAACCTTTATCGTGTAAGAGTAATAGGCCTAGCAGCTTTTTGTCAGGAATAATATCCTTCTAGTAGGCTCAGCTCTGATGTGAATTGGCGTAGGCTGCATGGTTGAATAGTCCGGAGCAGCTCATGAACTAACTGAAACAATTAACATAGTGAACTCTGTCAATTCTCTTGGCCGGTGGTTCAGAGGAGCAATCATGAATTATGGATTATGGTTTTAAACTCCCCCACCCACGTTTTATTCGACCCATAAATTGCTGACCTATAGAATACGGATGGCAATCCTTGTATGTTCATACCTGTGCTGAGTGACGGCTGTTGGCCGAGGCGTCCCTCAGAGCTTTCCCTTTGATTTGAAAGTGAGATCATAAAATAACATATTCAGCCAAGGTACAGTGAGCGGTGGGACAAGCCAGTGTCCCCTATCAACTTTACCTGCCAGTGTGTGTGTGTGAGCGCGTACAACATGCCTATTCAGGGTAGAGGTATGAGCAATCGGAGGGCAGAATCTAAGCAGGGGTGGCGTGGAAGAGAGGGCATAGCAGGGGGTGAATGTGGGGAGTGTGTGTTGGTGGGCAGCTGGGTGCACAGGGGAAGGGGAATGGGTGAGGCGTGGGGAAGAAGGGGAGGGGGGCTAGGGGCCTTGGTTTCCTGTTCCCCAAATTCCCAGCTCCTGTCTGTGGAGCAGGTACACAAAGCCTCCCTTGAAGGGTTTGGAGAGGGGCGGCAGGATGAAACGTAGCCACTGATGGTTAACAGATCTGTCCCCCTGGACGCCCCCCTCCCCCCCCTCCTCCTCCCCCCTTCCCTCCTTTCCCCTTCTGCACTGTTAGCCAGTGCCCCCGTTTGTTTACACTCTCCCAAGCCTTTTTAGCATTTTCTGGCCAGGCTGGGAGACTTGGCGTGGCTCCACGCTGCTGATTGCCATATTCCCAGACCAGAAATGTCACTTACCACTTTGCTCTCCTTCATCCGCCAGTTAAACCCTTTGTAATCCCCCAGAAGAGCGGAGTCACCCAGGATATAGAATATTTTCTCCTGTCCCAGTGACTCCTTCCCCCATTGCTGCCCCTCCATCCCCTCTGTGTCCCCTGCCCAGACAGAGGCAGAGCAAAGAAACCATTTCAGCCAACTGGAACGAGACATTAACATTCCTACTGGGGCAATATGGGCTCAAGAGAAAAATACAGACCAAAGAGAAGATGCCAAGAGAGAGAAATGTGGCATAAAACTACTCTCATGTGGCTGTTTTCCATTTACAAGATGATTATCCATCTGGGTCTTAAATTGTTTAAATGATTGTTTACCCAAATTACTAAGAGAACAGTTAACTTTTCTCACTTACCCTCCGCTAGCTATGCAAATATCTTTGGTTTCGAGATGCTTTGAGATACCTATTTTGGAGATTTCTGTCACCACAATGCAATGATGGTCAATGGGATTTCATTTGGCAGCGCACAGATTTAAAAATACATTTTAAAATTTCAACAGCCACATGTTAGGGTTAGTCTGGATAATTCACAGACCTCCTTTTGAACAGTTTTCATTGGAAGTACTTTCTACCAAAGAAATAACTCTTAGGAAACCTGTTGACAGTGTGTTCTTTGGATTATGCGGGCACTGCTCTCAGGAAAAGATGCTGTTAAATTTTTTGTATATACACTTATTTTAACTCTTTGAGCACTTGTCAGCCAGTTTTGTTCACCCGCACTGTAGGGGGAGGTGGTAGAAATAAGTGAGGACAATGTTGGGAAAGTTAAAATCCTCATTAGTATATCTAGTATAAGTATATGAGCAAGGAATACGTTGCAATACTTGCTTGTAGGCTACATTACTTCCAATAATTAGCAGCTAGCACCATCAAAACAGACCCAAGGCCTCTACTCTAACACTTTATAGCTATGGTCATTAATAGGTGTAGAAATAGGAAACAGACATTATGGTTTAGCAAGCAGTCAGCCCAGGCTTTGCAGGGATTTACTGACCATAGCTTAAGGTTAGCTTCAGAAGTTCAGTCCGGCTTCACACACCCATCAACTCTGATTAAAACTCATGTAATTTTTGAGTGTAGCTTTACCGGCAGCTACCTAGCGAGCTAAGAAGACAGACTGTAAATAAGACAACTTTGGAGTTACCGGAAAGCATCCTCCATGACACCGAAACTGCAGGTCCTTGAAGTTTTCCCATTCATTTAAGTGGTTCTTATCACTATGGTTGTAAGATATAAGTGGCATTTTGATGCTAATTCTCTCCTTTGGCTAAAAGTAAAGTAAGCAAGAAAATACAAAATGATATTATTATGTTATTAATTATGTTACATTGCAGCTCTGGGCCCTGCACCAAGTTGTTACACAAAAATATTTGTGTCTCAATTTGCTTTTTGTTCCCTGAGTTTATTAGATTTCTAAAATTTCAATATATAAGTGGACGTAGCACTCAACATTTGTAGCATTCAGTCATGATTATCATGATTACCACTCTTCTTCTAAGTATAAAATAATTAAATGATCTCTGCTCTAGTATTTCAGGACATAAAGTAGCAGCAGCAGGACAGAGTTTCAGGTCCAGGAGGAGGAGAAAAAAAAATCCAGTGAGCAAGAACATTCAGCCTACCTACGATACAGGTTTCACCTTTCCTTCATTTCTACTTATAGAAAAAAAAAAACATCAGCCGTGACTTATTGAGCGAAAACAAGTCAAGGTGGGACGCGAGGCTGTTTTATTAACCGGATGACATCGAGTTTATTAAACTGGCTGAGAGGCTCTTTCTGCTGCCAGACGAGAGGGAGCTTGGCCCGGGTCCGAGACCCAACTTGGGAGAGCCAGTCCAATTAACACCCGAGAGGGAGGTCCTTGCAAACACTTTCTGAGCACACACACACACACACACACACACATACGTAAACACGCTGCGCATGCTAACACACGGAGCATACAGGGAGGTCTGAAGGGGTAGCAGCAGGCAAATAAACCCTCAGGGACCCTTGTAGCTCATGGCTAAGATGTCATGCACGTGTACACTTACGCACACACACTCGCAGTCGTAGGGTGGCCTTAGCTTGCCATATAAATTTCTGCCAATCACCTTCAAATAAAGTGGTGTGGTGGGTCCAGTAAATATGAAGGAGTGTGTGTGTGTGTGTGTGTGTGTATTTTGACCACAGATGCAGGTGGAGCTGTGGTGTGGTCGGGCAGGCAGCGAGCATCGCTCCAGATCCAGGCCTGGCAACGCGACTCAAACACTCCGACCTCATAGCGGTTATGAGCCCTGGCGAGAGGTTACGTGAAGGTGTGCCTTTGTTGCTGTATTTGCTCAGCAAAATCGACTGGAGGGCCTGCTCGCCCGCGGCAGCCGTTGCACGAGCGATTATTTTTGCGCACGCGCCCATGGCAACGGGTAACGGCCTCAACTTCCAAAGAAAATTAAAGGAAACAAAAAAAAAAACAAAACAACAAAAGTCTGCAATCAGAAAACAAAAGAACGAAAACAGCATCTTGATGACTGGCAGGCATGAGAGTTAAATTTCAACATGTTTCTGCTTCATGATATTTAATCACAAATGGATTGCAGCAACGACTGAGGAGACTCCCACAATGGCTACCACTGTATCTCGACGCTTTATTGGAACAGCATGGGCTTTGTCAAAACAACTACTTACGGTAAAATAACACATCATTTGCAATGCCGGAATCCTTAGAACAACCCTAATACATAATGTTACAAACACAATCAAGCGTTTCCCAAATGTGTGCCTGTGGCTAACCCTTGCTGACCAGTCACAAGCAGCCCCGCGAGTCCATTAAGACCAGCGGCCGAATCTTTTTTAGACTCGCCACCAGCGTATATGCATAGCGATATCACAGTCTAGACTCACTTGGGAATGCCTCGTCTGTGTGGGACAGGCATACTTGTGGACGCCTGGCCCCTTAGGAGTTGACACTCCTGGCTGGGATCCCTGGCATCCACAGCTTCCTGATTACCAGCTGTCCCTACCCCACTATGCCTGTCAAATCCAAGTAACTGAGAAATAAACAAACAGTAAACAAAGGGCCTAGTTTAGCACCACCGCCCGCCACAGCATGACAACAGGTCTGTCACTCTCGCCGCCTGCCAAGGCTAACTGAGCCTGAGCGAGAGGAGCCTTTCTTCGTCTTCAAACCACTGGAGGAGGAGCTGCAATCAGCAACAGCGGGTTTGTCTGTCCTGCCTCAAGACAAGCGGCATCGGCCAAACCGAGAATAAAGACTGAAACAACATCGTAGCGTGTGTTTTTGGTTTTTAGATTGAGCAGAAACTCCTTGCTAAAGATGGAGGATTTGTGTCTGATTCTCCCCCTCCCTTCTCCCTCTCTCTCTCCCTCTCTCTTATTGTCTCAATCTGTGGACATCTGCTCGCTGCAGAGACAAATTCCCCTAACTTGAGACACACTAGCCACCAAGAGGAGAACACAGGCCTATTAATAGGCTTCCTGCTCATAAAAGAGATGTGGCAGATCAGGTTTTTTGGGGGGAGTTTGATATGCATGTAATACAATATTAGTTCAATTGTGATGCACCGTCAGAGGCCCCCTCTATGGAAATCTGCATGAAATCACTGTCTGGGCAAGGTCGTAAATCACCAATGGCGTTGTTTATTATTGCAGTACAGTTTTATGGAGGGCGGGCGCTTTGCTGGGACGTCCTGGAGAGGAATGCCCAACAGAGGACCTGCTAGGTAATGGCCTCTTTATTTCCACAAGGGGGTTGATGGGAGTTCAGTGAAGATCAGGCCTCTGGAGAATTACATGGTTACTGTAAAGCCTGATTAAAGCACAGGAACACCTATATCTAACAAAAGCAAGCACATGACATGTTCACTGGGCAGCCACCGGCTCGAAAGCACATGGAAGGATGATAAATCTCTCTGAAAATCCGAGTTCTGGTAAAGGGCTGTACGTCAGGTAAATGACACAAGCCAAACAGACACAACCTAGCTCTTATTTTTATTCCCTTCTGTTTCGTACGAGCAGCCAGAGCGGCTGGCCGACATGCCACAACACCCACTTTTTCTTTCACAAAATGTCTGGTCTGGTTGTGTCTGAGTTTTTCTGCCAGGTCCCCGAGCATCGGGAAAACTTATCAAAGAGAACAGACGTCTATTCTGCGCTGCGGAGTGAGAGCAGCACTCCTCTCGTAGTGAGACAGCCAGGCAGGACCTCAGACACTACTTAGTCGTTCAGCTGTTCGGAAGTGGGAAAAGCACATTAGGGGTCATTGTGCTGGTGCATACCGGTGGTAGCAGCCTGACTTGCTTTGTCCAGCCTGGCAGACGTACATGCCTTACCCCGGCCATCACTCCCACTCCATCTGAAAACATAATTGATCTGGATATTAAACGGGCCGTGCGGCTCTAAATAAAATTCCATGCATGCTTAATTCTCCAACGTGGTTTTGGAGGCCGGACACTTTCTTCCCTGTCCAGGCTAGTATTACACGCTGGACTGTCTTAGCTGTGACCACCTCATAAAATCAACCTCATAAATATTTTTCATGTGTTATTTAAACTAACTCAGTGCTCTATGGTTTGGAGTAGTTTGATATATGTTAATTATGCATGGAGGCTCATACAGCCATTTGCTATAAGGATAGAACCATTACAAATAGCGGGCTGAGCCTCAAGAATGCGTGACGCATGTTACACATTGTTGAGGATATCAAGAAAATCTAGCATTGTCTCACAGGATTCATAAAAAAAACCAACTGATTAATAGAAATGTAGCTACAAAAATACAAAGAGCCTTTGCATTATTTAAGTCACAAAGGCATGCCTGTCATTCAGACGTAGCCTCGGTATAAAAAGTATTTTATAGCAGCTATTGTGACAATTTAAAGGATGTGATTAGCATGTGGGTATGTGATGTTGTTTGGTCTAAACTTGCACCAGCTCCAGTTTCTGTTTGCTTCCTGGTAGGATTAGCGGCTGAGGTCTGTGACATCAGTGGCAGATAGTAACGTTATCCCAGCGGTATTAAGACACAATGGAAAGTACTAAAAAAATATGGCCTTCAAAACAAGTTGTCCACAGACAAAAGGTATTTTAATGTCAATCGTATTTATTTTGACTTTATTATTATATTTTATTTTGAAATAGTGTACGATGCAGTTTTAAATAAAAATAAAAAATCAGAGGGCAACATGTAACAGTTCACAAATCAGTTTTTATTAATTTAAACACAATCAAATAATAATGTCAAAAACATCTGTACACATATTTTGCAGACACAACAATCTTTTGCGTTTCACAATGAGGCCCATGTAGTGTAAAGTATTTCCAGTTTGCATTTATGATTGCAACATAATTAAAAAAAAAAAGAAAAGAAAAAAAAAGCGTGCTGTATGAATCTATAAAACATTTCCTCTATTTACCTACCATTACCTTGATCTAGCAGCAATATGTAGATACCCCCCGGAGTGCGGGGGAAGAAGTTGTTTTGAGAAGATGGGGGGCGGTGGGTGGGTTCAGGGTGTGTGTCAGGGGAGAGAGGGATCCAAATTTGAAATGTAAAAAGGCCAACAGCGATCATGTGCAAAGGAGGGAAAAATTAGAAACACAACGAATCGGTTTCTGTTTAAGAAATTCACAGTCGATAGCACATGTCCTGTATGTTCACAAAACCCCTCGAAGTTAGTGGCTTTTCTCTCAATGTTAATTATGGTTTCCCCATCCACAGATGTAGAAGCATTATGAAAAGGGCTTCATGTGTTTCAACTATTTTCAAAGAGGGACACAGAATGTATTTTCAAAGTCGAAATAAAAACACTACATCATACAAAATTACGCTTGCTGTACAAGAGTTGTTATAGCGCTTGTATAAAAGATAATAAAACCTATTCAAGCCTGCTTTTTTTTTTTTTTTAATTTTTCATTTTAAATCTCAGATCTATTTAGATTTGTTGTTAAAATGGCTCTCGGGAGATTTCTCGCTTCCATGTGCCATGTCTGAAAAACCCTCATCAGAATTAAGTTTGCTTCCAAATACACGGGGGTCAGGGCTGCAAGCTGGTGAAATGCCGTAAGGACACAAGTTGTGAGCTACCTTTCTGAACAGCTAAAAAAACCAAAAAAAAAAACATTTTTTCCCTTTAAAATATGAATCTAAAAAGGACTTGCAGTTAGAGGAGACCTGTTATGCTGTATAAAGATGTGACTGAAGTTTCCTGTAAGGACGAGAAACATCACAGAATCAAATGAAAGGTCATTGACACTTGACATCCATGCTTTTGGTCTTGACAAAACGATTTATCACAAAATCCCGTTATCTACATATTTGTTTACTGAACAAAACTTGAACACATCAACACTTTCAGGCATCGCACAAGCTCATGTGCGATGGGATGCCTTTTATTATTATTATTATTATTCTTTTTTTTTCTCTTTTTTTTTTTTTTACTTCAATGAAAAAGCATTGCCACCTTTCAAGAGCACGTACCTAAATGAATATAGGAAGGAATAGTCCAGTGATTACAAACTTACACACACAAAAAAGATTTCCTCTATACACGATTGTCTCAGCATTGTAAATAAAGTTTTTTGTAATTTCCTTAAATTATTAGAAAACCCCTTTTTTCTTGTTTCTTCCATAAACGTCTTCCTCTCGCTGCGGTGGAAATCAATAGTACTTTGTAAAAGGCACGAGTCTTTTGTCATCGAGGTACCTTCTCGGTGGCACGGTGCCACTCACAAAGTCTCCGTTCATAAATAAGAAGCGCAGGACTCCCAGGCCGACAGTTAACAGAGGAGCAGTCGCTTTGTCTGTCTGTCCCGTGACGGGAGAGAGACTAAAAAGTGAATAGACAGATAAGGAACAGACAGAGGTGTGAGGTGAGGAGCGGAGGGGAGAGCTAGAGGGACGGAGAAATGTCACCACCAGTAGTCGTGGGCCTGTAGGTTTACTGTAGCTGAGTTCTGTGGCGAGGTGAGGCGAGGCAGGCGAGGCCATCAGTAGCTCTGCTCTCCTCACAGGTGTGAACCCTGACAGAGTCCCGGCACAAACAGGGGGCCGTAAAACACTTTGACAGCTTCAGAAAGCGGCCAATTCACAGTAACCAGGGCAAGCAGCTGCAGTGCCATAAATTCACCTCTCTCCTTCGCTTCCAGAAAAAAAAAAAAAAACACAAAAAAAGTTTAGGGTTAAGACGAAGTGTGACCGTATGTCAGCACATTAACCGTGTGCTCAGCCTCTTTTTCCCCCCCCTCCCATTCTCCTCTCCTTTTCTTCCTGTGTAGTGGAAGACAGACGCCAGGGCAGCACAGGGGGTTGAGGGGATAGGTGGTGGTGGGGGGGGGGGGCTTTTTCTGAGCTGCAGGGTCTGCGGCAAGCGTTGGATGGGGCTGGAGGGCGGAGGTGAAAGGTTGCAGGGTGTGCTGAGGCGGAGCAGGGTTGTACGATGGTGGTGTAGTGCTACAAGTACTCCAGGTCTAGAGCATGGTGGAGGGCCATGAGGTCTGAATGGCTGGAGATCCTCCAGAAGGGCATGTTGTGCTGTGGGGAGGAATAAGAACAACATATTAGTTTTATGAATTATATACTTCTTCAGGGGCGAAACAACTAGCCAATAACTAAAAAGTCAAATCACAGAAAATTGTGGTCATTTTTCAAATTTGATTGATAAATTCAGTGATTTATTAAAGCAAGATTTGTTGCCTTTATATGTAAATTAAACCTATTAAGTGCTGGAATTTTTGGGCTGTTGGAAGCAAGTTAAACATGTGACTTTAGGTGAGGTGTCATTGGCATTTTTCAATCACTGATATTTTAACTGACGACCAATGCTTGCAGCCCAGAAGATTGTATTCTTTGCAGCTAATACATCCAATGAATGGACTAAGCCTGGTCCATTCACCAGGAAAAGCAATCATATCAATAACACACCCCGACTGCTCCTCTTACTCCCTTGCGCATACTGCTCTGCGGCCAAATAATACATTTCCACCTCAGACTAATTTCTCTCCTGCATCACCGTGTAGTTTTATAGCACCAAACTAATCCAGTAGCCGTCCACAACCTCGACAGAAAACCAACTCCCCACTGTGTCTTTTGAATGAACCTCCTGCCTGCCAGTGTGTGTTTAGGACAGTGCAAATGAGCTGTTGTTCCCAAGCAGAGGACGAGGGGAGAAACCTGAGTCGCAGAGAATGAAAGGAGCTTGTCAGGTAGAGTCCTCAGCTCCTCAGTGTGTGGAGCCCATTACCCTCCCCTTATCAAAGGTATGGCCTCTCCCAGGCATATGTTCCGCTTAGGAGAGCCTGCACTGACCCTTAAAAAGCTCTTTGCTTTTTGTTTTGTAAATTGTCTTTGCTTTTAAGTTTAAAAGCTGGAGATGTTATCTCTGCCGCCTCTCCCGGGCGATGGTAATAACTGAAGGCAGAATTGTTTCAGGGATCGTGGATTTTTTTTTTTCTTCCCTTTTCTTTTCTCTCGTTGGATGAAGGAATGAGGGCCGAGAGAACGTTCTTAGACGTTTGCTTTTGTAGTTCCACGCAGTGTCACGTCTGATATGTGCCTCCTGACGGGTGAAATTGTTGTGTTATTTCACGTCCTCTCT
Source organism: Nibea albiflora (assembly GCA_014281875.1). Classification (NCBI taxonomy): domain Eukaryota; kingdom Metazoa; phylum Chordata; class Actinopteri; family Sciaenidae; genus Nibea; species Nibea albiflora. The sequence goes on along the minus strand of CM024805.1, from coordinate 11,661,239 downwards.
GATGTTGACACAGAAACCTTTTACCGCATGGCGTGTCGTGGGACTCACACCACTCAGACAGAGGCGAGGGGGGGGGGGGGAAACGCCTTATCCTTCCATCAATGTCACACTCCAACAACTCAAGACTGAGTAAAAATATTTGCATCTATTTTTTTCTCCACAATCATCCCTCAAGACCATATTCCCAGGGCGTGTTCCCTTTTCATAATACAGAGCTATTGCTTTACACACTTATCCAGGGTAAAGGTTGCTACTTCTTCCTAATCGCTGCCTAATCACTCTTCATCTGTCCTCACGCTTCTGCTCATTGTTTACTGAGAAACAGGTGAAAAAGGAGCTGGAGGCTTTTCAAAGGGAAACTCCGTGTCTTCGCCCTGACACTGCGGCTCACCAAGACTGTCAGGAAAATATGCTCTTGGGCCGCTGATTAATTTGCTAATGAATATGTTGTGCTGTGTGCGGCTTGCATGCGGCATTTGGTCTACATCCAAACTTGGCAGAAACGCTGAATACACAAATCGTGGAGCAAGAGCCAACAGGTAACATAAAAAGGGCAATGTCAGATGTCGGAGCCATCAGAACAGATACCGTCATGTTTTCCCGAGAGAGAGGGAGAGAGAGAGGGAGAGAGAGGGAGCACGGGAGGTGTCGGCTGTGAGCCTTTCTTGAACCGTGCCGTGCTAACAGGCTTGTCATTGCAGTGGATGTTTTAATTTCATCAACAATGATTTAAGTCTCCTTTATGCGTGCTTTGTTTACGATGTGCCTTCAACATGCCTGAAAGGGCTTGCCTAGCATTACACATACAGCATTCAAGCTGCTCAGGGCAGCGAGCAGGAATATATAATTATGCCATCTCTCCCCTCCCCTGCTCTGTAAACCTGAGATGGCGGAGGAAGAGCGCTGATTACACGCTACAGACTTTCTCTCTTGTACTCGGATGCCCTTTAAGAGGATAAACGAATGAAAGTAAAGTAAGACTGTTGAGAGCTGGAGCGCCGATTCCTTTCTTTAGAAAGATATGGCAGGTATGTTTTGTGCTCTGTAAGCGTTGATAATGAACTCCTGACCTTGCCGAAAGCAATCGCAAGTCCAAACATTGTCTTTTCTCTGAGCGCCTGCTTAATTCTGATAAATGCTTTTACCAGATGACTCGATGTGTGCAGAGTATGTGGAATCTATTATTCCAAGGACTTCTTACCTTTTTTGAGCCTTGCTCCTCTTCCACGCCGTCTCCGACAACAATGTAAACAACTTTCCTCCCGAACCTTTGAATTACTCTCTCAAAGCAGCTCTCCTTCCCTGTGGAGGAGTCGACAGCGGGATGTTAGTGGAGCGTTGCATGGATGCAAATGGACACACAAGCTCACAGACACTGAACGCCATCAAGTTGATTCAAAGGCGCGGGGTGACAAGAGGCCCTTTAAAAACACCACACGTACAAAACAGGGCAGAGTGTAAACACTCTGAGCTTGGCAAGCAGATGTGATAAGATCAGTCCCCAGATAAAGGCAATCTGAAAAGCATTAACTCTGCCCTTCTCCACCTTAAACATGGGACAAATGGACTCAGCTAAATCACTCTTGCATGCTACGGGCTCTGGTTAGGTGGGCCAGTGCGCTTAACGCTTCGAGGAACCCTGAGCTACAACTCCGCGCTGATGGGCCTAAAAATGGTGCAGGAGTGAAGCTTGGTGTTTATTTTGCATTTGAAACAGCGAAGAAGGGGAAGGAGTGGAGGAAAAGGGGGAGAGATGGGAGGAGGAGGAGGAGGAGGAGGAGGGGGGGTCCTGTTGCTGTGGAATGACATAAATGTGCAGAAGTGGTTTCATATGCAGAGACTGAACAGGAGAGGCCTGGGGAGGCCCAGCACAGGCCCAGCTCCAGGAAAATAATCCCAGGCTGATTAGGCCTATTCCTTCACAGAAGAACATCAACCCTCTCTGATGACCCACACCATCCACGCCTCTGTCCCCTCATTAAGGTAGCATGTGTGTCTTATATAGAGTGATAGAGCTCTATAGTGATAGAGCTGTGAGCGCTCTATATAGTGATAGAGCGCTCACAGCGGACAAAACATGATTCAAGTCAAACATTTCATCCGTATTTACCTATTTTGGTTGCACTATAAATATTCTCGATTGGAAAGACTATCCCCAAGCCGTAGAGCAGAACCTTAGCCAGGGCAGGGATGAGCTGCGTGGTGGTCACAAGGATATTCACACAGTTTGACCTGAAGTGGAGAGACAGGGGGAGAAAAAAGGGATGACATCATTCTAAATCACTCCGAGGGAGGACAAAAGAAAACACAGCGTGCCGAAAATAAAGCCACTGCAATCAATCAATTGTTTAAAACATCGCCTGCCATGAAGGATTGGATCTCAGCTCATTTTTAAAGTCAGATCTCTTAGCACACTTATCTTTCAGAATCTGAAGAAAACGCCTGTCCAAAAGACAAATTGGTGCATTCGTGTTTTCTTTAATAGCTTGGGAGTATGGAGTTATTTACACCACATGCAAGTTTATATATGTGCGGTATGGGACTGGGTACAATTTTCCTCACTGGAGTCCTACCTTGAGTGGATTAATGTTAGTGCTTTCAGTGCCAGTGTTAACCAGGAGTCCGTCAAGGCTTCAATTTCTGCTCGCAATTGCAACCAGGCTTCCCTTTTGGCTGGGCCCAGCAGACCTGAAACGCAGGGTAACATTGTTTGGGTTGGACCAGCCCTCCGAATACCACTGAAATTTTCAAAATGTACCCTGACCAAGTGGTGCGGCATGTGTGCTTTTAGAACACACACGTGAAAGAGCGCAGACACTCGCAACCAAACGCCCACATAATGGGAGCGCGTACACGGCGAGCTTATTTTTTACAAAACAGATCTGTGCAGAGCAGCGCTGCTTGTTGGGGATTACCTCCGACGTTATTTTTGTAGGTGGTGTAGATTTCTTTTACTCGTCGGTAGCGGAAGGCCAGTTTTCTCATCCAGTCCACGCCTCCTCGCACGCCTGTGGCCAGACAGAGATTGGCACTGGTCGCTGCTGCGTGGAAACCGTCAGCGCCGAAGTTATACGTACTGAGATGAAGACAAAGGAAGAAAGGATGAGCGCCCGCTGCGCTGAAACTGAAATGGCACGGTTTGTTTTGACGGTGTAGCCGTGTTGTACCTTAGATCCTGGCCGTTGTCATCGGAGGACACATCGTCGATATGTACCTGGTCACATTCCTGGAACATACACAACATACACGTTGAGTAATTACATTCACACACTCTTCACAGCAGAATTTAGAGAGTTCCTTTCTCGCGAAAGGTCACCCCCACATATTTCAGGTCATTTTTCCATTAGAAACAACATATTTATTCAGGAATTTGCACTTTGGCTGGACACCTCAGCGTCAATCCCCTTCGCCTTGACTTTCTCTTTATATTCTTTTGAATCACATTTTTCCTCCCATGTGCCCTCACCCGCGCTGTCCAAACAAAAACGGACCTCATCATCAGAGAGAATGGACTGCTACCACTAGAGGGGTCTAAAGATATGCACACCCACAGACATAACCAATTAAGTCTCAATCCACCAACTCTAAACACTCCTCAGGTTGGCATTTGTACAGCTATAACTGTGAGTGCTGATACATATACATACAGTAGAAGGATGTATGTAGGCTAGCTGAACGTATAAAGAGCCTTGGCACTAATGGTCTGTGTGTGTGTCCATGTGTGAGTGTGTGCATCTCTAAACATATGTGCGCACTCCTCTTCCCCCATGGGGGTGCCTGGCTCCTCTTGGAAAGGTAGAGGGATTCTGCAGCTCTGCACTGATTCCACCAGTACACAGTAACACAATCCAGACTTTCTGGTAAATGTAACCTACTAGAAAAATTGAACCTGATGCTAACCGCCAATGAAATTATGACCTCTGATTGCTGCTGCGCCACACACCAACACAGCCCCGGGGCCAGTCGGCCAGGCAGCCGGCAAAAGAGCGCAGGAGAAAGCAGACTGAAAATCTGTTATTAGTTTTCCATTTATAGGAGAGCTGTAGTGCCTGCCCCTTCCCCCCCTTCTTCTCTCTCCGCCTCCTCAGTCAGCTTGATATGTGAGGGACTCCTGCCTTGACAACACATTTCACATGGGGCAGAGCAGAGACACTAGCTGAGCTTCTTTTTTTGCTAAAAGTTTGGGTGGCTAGCGATTTAGCCGACAGAAGGCTGAACAATACGTTAAGAGGAAAAGGTTTTGAAATGGATGTTTCAGTCGGTCTTAATCTACAATACAAACACAGAGTGCATTTGATATCTCTATGAAGTTACGGGTTTTAAATTGGTTGCGTAACCGCCAAAAAGCTTCGTCTCACCTGTTTAAAGTTATGTGAGAAATAATAATTTTGCATGGAAATTGAAACTCGAGCAAGAAAAGTCCCCCGGTCTCAAGCACGAAAAACCCCTCGCGATTTTTAAGCTTTTTAATTAAGTTTCATCCGGCTGTTAAGACACCAAAACACAGAAAGGACTTCCTTGTTTTAAGTCAATCTAACTGAGGCCAAATGCTGACGTTATTGCATTCCTCTCTAATGCTAGAGCAGGGTAAGGGTAAGGGCTTTGGACTGTAAACCTTTTTTATTTTACTGGTTCCCCTCTGAACAAATTTTTCATCTCCCTGGATTTGTGGGGAGAGGGAGGGGAGAGCGACGTGAGGAGAAACTCAAACCAGCTGTTCTTTAACAGAATTAAAATCTTGACCCCCAACCCCTGCTCTAATGCAGCCATTCTCTCGCCAAGCCTCTCCCAGCAAGCCCCGAGATCCAAAGAGGAAAAGACTTTGACCCCGTGACCCCTCTCCCCTCCTCTCCGGGGCTCCGGCACCCCGATAAGGGGGTGGAAGGGTAGAGAGGTGGAGATGGAGGAGAGCAGCGGGTAAAGGCTGGGGGAGAGAGTCCAAAGTGACCTCACATGGAGCGAGCTCCGAGACCCGCGTTCCAGAAGATGGACTGCCAATTGGAGATGGGGCGCAGGCAGGGAGCTCCTGCTGGCTTAATCTGTTTCCAGACACTCACCAGCAGATCTTTAGTAGTTGAAGAAAGCAGCAATTTGTCCCAGCTTGAAGATCAGCTGCCAACAAACTTGTGGTATAATTTATGTTCACAAATTATCCTCAAACCTTTTCTCAGAACATAACCCAAGCCAGAAGAATTGGTGTGCTTAATGCTTTAAGTAGTAGAGGCATGTCTGTTTGTTTAGGAAAACAAAAACAGCACCCTGGGTTAAGCGCCTCATAAAGCCTTCTTTCAAAGACCTCCCATTCTGGTGCAAGTGACTGGAATGCATCCATTATCCAGTAATTACCTGCTGATGAATCAGACACAATCAGCCGATTGCCAAAGCTCCTACCACCTCTTTCACTTTGGTACAGGACCATTCAGTCCCACTCGTTTGGTATATCATTGCCTAATTGCACGCTGTCTCCCGGATGACAATAGATGGTCACGTTTGTTCTTCCCCTGTAATGTGTTTCTTTCAGAGCCTGACAGCCAGCATGGATCAAAACAGCCATTTGAGAACAATATTACTCAGCATGTTAATTACAGACCTATTTTAGGTGTCGGAGCCAAAACTCCAACATGACCCGCATCGCATAAATATGTCTCAGTAGTGGAGTCATTATAACTGCTGCCTGATTATGAATGATTTTTCATGGACTTTTCCAAATCCGTAAAGCTAATAAACACATCCAACCGCAACAAATGTAAAGTGTTAAAAATTAAAACGGCCAAGAAAAATACAAAGGTTTGGGTTTTACAGTTTGCCCCCTTCCATCTCACTGTTTTTGCATGTTTACATAGTTTTTCAGTCCTGTCAATATTATGACGCTTAATCAACAGCTGAACTGGGCTTGAGACCTCCGCAGAGAAATATCTGTGTGTGTGTGTGTGTGTGTGTGTGTGTGTGCTGCGGATAAAAATGGAGGGGGTTGTTGGCAGAATGCGCAAACTCCAACAATTACTGTTCCCAGCTGGGGTTGGCATAAACCTCTGCACTGGCTTCCTGGGAGGACTGGGAAAGCTAATAGAGGAGGTGGCGGTGGGTAATGTCGTACAGTAACCCTTACACATTCTCATTAGGAGCCACTTCTGAAGGCCTCGTAAACACCACAGAGCCATAGATGGTGCAGGTTCAAGTCAGTTAACTATAGTCGTATAGTCGAATTGGATAGGATGCAAAGGAACACTGTGGGGTGGTGAATTTTACTAAGTGATGCCTTCGCTGAGGGACAGCTTTCCGGCCTTTCCGGCAAATGCAAAGTGTAATTACTGTTAAAGTGCTATAGAAGACAATAAAAAGAATTCATAAACATGTAAAGATACTGGCACTGACTCACTGGAAAGCTGCTAGTATTTTCTTTGCAAACCACTAACAATTGAATGACAACTTTTCAAGATGGTGGCACAATGAGGGGCAGTCTGAGAATTTCTTAGAACCTTTTGAACATCTCTTTTCCATCGAATCCCCCCCATTCTCCCCTCACCAAGCAAACAGTGGTCTCTCTAAAACCTACAATCACCACTAACTCACACCAGATGTTCCTACTGTACTCAGGAGTGAAGACCCTCCACCAGAAGCCATCGCAATTACTCCTTATGCAAACACTATGTCTGTCTGTTAAATTCATCAGCAACATTCTTTTATTTCATCCCAGTTCACCCAAGTTTCAAAACACTCTTTATACGTACAGGAAAGACAAAAACACCAAAGAAATGCACAACAATTGAAGACAGGTTGCTTCTGCCTCGGGATGCTTCCATCTCTACATCATTCACTCTCTCTTCCTCTCCCTGTCTCTCTGTCTTTCCACTAGTGTGCTGAAAACTCTGCACTGTGGAGGAAGTTATCAGAGCCCTCTTTGTTCCCTTGGCATCTGTCATTAAGCAATCAGTGATGACGGCCTGAGTCTTCCTGTAGCCCTGGAAAGAGCTCAGAGTGGTGACTGCAACAGTCAGAGGCAGGGAGAAGAAAGACGGGGAAGAGTCAGCAATGCGTATCATAAAAACACAGAAAGGACCCATGCTATCTAAACTAACCCGTGAAGGTGTAAGGGCCATATACATTAATGTCCATGTTTTGGATACAAGCTGCCCCACTCACTCCGTCTTTCTCAGGTGAGCTGCTGGGGTGGGGGTGGGTGGCCAAAACCACAGTGTGAGCGATAACAGCCATCATCACAGCATTCCTTGTGACCCTACAGGCTAATGCCATGTGAAAAAGGCTCATCCATGGTTCGCAGGTTCTCAATACCGCCACTCCACCGGCAGTGGCTGTCATCCCCCCCGCGGTCTGTGACCCCCAGCAACTTCCTTCTCCGTTCCCACCACAGGCACCCCTGTCTGGGGGGAAAGGAGGAGGGTGCAGAGGGGAGGGAGAGGGAGGGGGCACTGTGATTACCTGGGGGTCAAACACAGGATGTGGGTAACAAAGGGAGAGTTCTTCGAACCCACTTCATTCCAATCCACAATCTGTGCTTGAACAGCCACGGAATTCAAACAGCGGCGCCAAACAAAGCACAGGTATAGAGAAGTCCATGCTGGTTTTACAAAAATTCACACGATGGGGAGAGGGGATCCAGCGGGAGCACAAGTACGCTTTGCTCAGAAGCTGGAAAAGTTGGAAAAGAAAGAAACACCCCACCGGTAGGCAGTGAAAAGTATGAATTAGTTATGTGTGATGGATGAGCTGCTTCTCATTATTCCCAATTTTTGGCGTTGCAAGTCCAAACCACACCTCAAGGAGAACGACATTAAATGCAATATCAAATCTCCGTCATTTCAGCATTTTCCCCCCGCAACAAACGTATCCATAGAAAAACAGTTTATTCTTGCCAAGTGGACTGTTGTTTGGACAAATCTGTGCACGTTTCTGTTCTTTTCCTCCGCAGATCATGTTGGGCAGGTGTTGTGTCTCCCTCTTTAATTCATGACAAGAAATCTATTCTTAAATATCATCATTTGTCACCAAACAAGTAATGTTATATTTTCCACGCACCCTCAACCCGTATTGGTGCATGAATCGGCTGTGTTAGGATAGTGGGTAAAGGGTGGGGGCTCGGTGGAGCTCTGTGGAGTGAAGATTGACAGGGTGGCTTTGAAAGTTCCACTTTCTCTCTGTAGTCTTTCCAAAACACATCAGTGGCCCCGCCTTGAGACGTGATGGAGTTATGTCGAGGAGCATGACAGAACTGCTGCATCAGTGGCCAGGCAATTGATGAACTACCCACATCAGTGCGTAAAAGAACTAAAGAAGTCCATCTGACAAAATATACTATGAGACGAAAATGACCTTTTCAAGTTCAGAAATTTGGAGAAAAAAAATAACCCCTAATGAACGGTTTCATGTTCAGTTGTTCTGCTATTGAAACATAAATACAAATCTGTGCCACAGAGCTTCGGTGTTAATTGGGAACCGATCAACTGAATGACTTAATTTCACGATTCTGTGAAATATGCACAGTTAGTGTTACGTTCCTCCGCACTGGGAATAAAACCACAGAAATACACTATCAAGGAAAACACCGTAAAGCTACCAATAATACTGAATGGCGAGTACAGGGTCTGACACTCTACAGTGGGACATAAAACCAACAGAATGGCTCCACAGTAAGAGGCTCTGGAGGGCCATTTCAGCCACTAAGAAAAGGTAACCATGCGTTTCACAGCATCTCTCATTAACAGGCAGCCCCTGGGTGAGAGTGACAGAGGAGGTTTCAACCCTGCGAATGCAGGCTGGGAGCTATAAAAGGCGCTCGGCTCACAGTGTCACAGGGTTGCTCCATCGGTATGTATGTGTGTGTGAGCACGAGTGTTCGTACAGTATATATGTGTTTACATGTATGTGTGTGTGTGTATTTTCAGCATCTTGAGAGTGCAGGGGTGTAAGTGCGTGAGCGAGCATTGCTCACAGCACGGAGGCATCAGTGGACTAATTTAAAATGTTCCCACCTTTAGAGACCTCTCCCCCTTCTCTTTCTCTCTCCCTATGAGTGGTTTGCCCCCATGCCCTTTATCCTCCAGACAGGGAGGGTTGTTTTCTCGCCCAGGGAAGGGGGGAGACGGCAGCCTCCGTACCCCACTGAGAGGGGAAGACGGGGGGCTCGGCCAGCCAAAGAGAGAGGCCCCCGGTTCCCACATACCACTCGGCGTTCGCGTTTGGGCTGCAGCAGCGCACCTACAGTAAACTCACACCCTGAGTCACAGCAGAGCTGTCAGTCTTCTCAGCCTCAGTGGGCTTCATTACACACATCACTTCAGACCATCAATTAACTCCACATTCACACGACACTAGCCTGAAAATCAAGTGAAGCATGTTTACTATACTGCAAAAATAAAAGAAGTGAACAACAAATCTTAGTCATTTCCTTGTAAAAGTACATTATTTTAGATTATTCACTTGATTTTTTTTAATATTACCTTTCCATTAGGCTGTTGCTGTTAATTAACAAATGACAAACACATTGATTTCGTATCAAATGTTGTTCTAGATATAACATTGATTCTATGTTTATCTATCAATCTGTAGCTATTGAAATACAACTTCTTCTATAAGGAAAATTAATACAGTGGAGATCACATCGATACGGATCATATTGCTTTGAATTACTTTCCTAATACTTCCCTCAGTGAGAGCATTTTTGATGATAAAAACAGATTGTGCTGTTCATACAATACTACACCCGTCCTTTAAAGGGCCGAGCGGCAAATGGTTTGTGCGGGACGATCGATAGAGAGATTTGTGTGTGTGTGCGTGGGTGGGTGGGTGTGCGTTGGGGAGGGGAAGTCTTTCGAGGAGGTCCAGTGTTTCTGGGACGCACCTTCAATACTATCCAACGGTGAATGAAAAAAGAGAGCGGTGATCCAGAAAAAGGTTAGAGGAGAAAGAGGGAGAGAGAGAGAGAGAGAGAGAGAGAGAGAGAGAGAGAGAGACGTAAGGGTGAAACTGATCCCTGTTGACCCCTTCGGCATGCCCTCTTTCTTTTTATGACTTTCCTCTGAATCGTCACTCACCAGCTCTATCAACACGGTCCAGCCTCCATTCACACACACACACACTTGAACACATTATACAGAAGACTAAAGTGCCCGCTCCGGCTTCGGCAGGCCGAGCACAATATTATGCCTAATTGTGATGTTTAGGGGCCTGCAAACAACCATTTAGCTTAAAAACGAACATTTTAATACAAGCAAAATAACGCACGACTACGACTGCCATAGTGAGATTGGAAGGACACAGAGTCCATATTTAATGTTCTTGTGCAGAGGCTGTCAGGACAACAGTGTTAAGACTTAGATGGACTTTCACACACACACACGTGCACACACACACACCGTTAGGCCACTAACTCTGCACCTGTGTTTCTGCACAGCCTCTGGGGTCTCCCTTTATGGCTTAGACTAAATTAGATGGACCATATGCATTTCTGCACATGCTTAAATACATAACTGCTGCTGGCTGCAGTATTTATAGTTGGACTTTATTTAGCTCTATCTGAGATGGAGGACTGTAAATCAGCAGAGAGGAAACACAACTGGTTAGGCATTGCTGAGGACTGGCACTTAACACTCAGACTGGCCCAGCTCAGTTTAAGAGAAGAGACCAATATGCCTGCAAGAGAATGTCACTCCTCCTCTGGTATGATTGTTAATGACAATCATTGCAACGTCTGCAGAGAGGTCTTTACATTGGACATGCTAAAAAGCATTCTTGCAGCAGACCACAGATTGCTATTTCAGTCATAATACGGCTCTAGTTTTGGCTGGGGGAAAGAAAATCCAAAGCTTTAAAGTGTCAAAACAAAATCTAATAATTTTGTTACTGAGCTAGAGCAGAAGAAATATATGCGTTGCATTTTAAAATAATTTTATAAGCAGTCTGAGCTGCCAATTCATCTGTGAACGGTTTCATCATACATGAAAAGAAATCAAAACACAGGACAGATGTTGGGCAAAACCACATTTAAGCGTTGTCACAAACTGCCATTTTTTCAGATGATTGGGGCACATCTATTAAATAAAGTGCAGCTACAATGGATTCTACATGGCTGGGGCATAAGGAAATATTTAACCAGCCAATTGCAGCCAATTAACTTTGATCACGATGACTGTGTTTGGAATCTCAGTCACTCGTCTGTCTGGGAGAGTACGAACATTTTCTCTCTCTCTCTCTAACTCTCCCCCATTTTTTCCTCCTTCTTGGGTTTGCTTCATGTAACACAACCGAACATGGTGGTGAGTAATGAGACTTGGCAGACTGGCCGCAGATCTCTTCACACTTAAGTATCAAACAAAACATTTCCTCTACTGTGAGGTCAGCATAAAGCAGGACAGTGAGGAAAAGCGCTGGGTCAGTGGGATCAGATTCACCGAGAGGGAAAGGCAGGGACAAAAATCGCGGAGACAAAAACTCCATAAAAATCGTAGACAGAGAATTGGATGGGGCCAGAGTTGAGAGAAATAGCACTGAGGTAAATTGCTTTGTTTATTGCTAAATGTGATGAGCGCTGATAGTTTTAACATCTGGATGTGGAAGGAGGGTAGCGGGTACGCTTCGTGTCTGTGCATGTGTATCTACGTATGAAAAAATGTGGCACACGCTTTTCTGTACATACGGTGGTCTTTCACTACTCCCCAGAGTGCAGCAGACACTCAGACACCCCGCCACACACACCAACATACACACACACACACACACCTCCCTACCCTTGATCCCTCTATTCTTGTGCCCCTGGGGCAGATTTTACACTAGCCGTACATGAATCAGGGGGGCAAAGAGGCGTGGGAGGGGAGACGGCGCGGTGATTTCATGCTGTGACGGAGGGGTCTGTGGTGTAGGTGGACAGCGACACCAAGCACACAGCATGACACTCAGACAGACAGAGCGGCCACAGAAACACTAGAGCCTGACAAATTGAGCTGGCCGCTATGGGAGTGGGAAGGAGGTGGGGGTGGGGGCAAGGCTGGTGACCCAGGAATGACGGAGACTGACAGCACATGTAAAATTCATGGTATCCCCTGGGCTCTGAGGTAATACTTCACCACTCTGAGACTGATAACTGAGAAAGAGGCTCCACGCCATGAAACACTTTACTTTTACTAAAATGTTTATGGACTGTTCTTACACTCCTGTTAGAACATATACACTCCGCTGACCATTAAAATCACCAGATGGAACAAAAGACATTTGTGCAGAACAGGAGGTAAAGAAAGGAGGTAAAGAAAGCTCAAAGGAAAGAGAGGAAAACACACACACAGATAGACGCACCTCTAAGTCGTTAAAGAATAAGTGTGTGTCGGCCAAGTTGAAGATCATCTCTTCCATCCTCAGGCCTAGTGACACAGATGTCGGTGGATCCTGAAAAGCAAAGACAAAAAAAGCAAATCAAATAAAAATCCTTCTCCTGAATATTGAGGCAGTGCTGTTCCATTAGTTAATGTGAGACAATAAATAATGCTGTTCCCTCTAAGTCACTCAATTAACACAGAATCCCTTTTAAATTCCTCAGCAGGCTATTCCCATAAAAGAAGACATTAGGCGGACTTGAAAGTTTCAGCCTCTGTTTACGACCCCTCCGAAAGGGACCAGAATAGTCATCAGAAATGCCACAGACTTGAATGAATGCAGTAAAAGCATGTCTCTTCTCAGGAGGGGTGGTCGATTTAGAAGAGTCGGGGTCACAGTTTCATCGTAAATAGCCCATTCTCCACATACTTGTGCTGATGCATCATCAGATTGCTCTCTAGGTGATGGACGAACACTATCCCCCGCCGGAGAAACCACTCTGAGGTGTTTATTAGTATGAAAAGTCAAATGCAAAACAAATACTGACGGTTCCCTGCACGAGGCACAACTGCAATTTTTTTTCTTTCTTTAAATCATGATCTCTGTCAGTAATTTGACACGTGCTGTAATGGTGATAGGGTTGCACTGTCTGTAAGATAATACCAAGAGAGGAGTGAACTACACTGTAAATAGTTAATGAGCCTGTGACAATGTGTGCGATTTTCCCTTTAAAAAGATAATGAATAGGCAAAAAGTCTTCTCATAAACATTTATGAAGATATAAGCCTATATTTATTTTTAAAAACGTCACTTGCCCCCGCCATTGTTAAGTTTCTGACATAAAACAACAAAACATATTACAATTAATTAACCGGCTCGATAGAAGTGCTTCCATTCTTTTGTTGTTACGCAAATTGAATTCTTTTTTTTATCTCAAATCTCTGATCAGCAGATTGTCTTCCGCAAGCAAAGGATGAAGAGAGACAATGGCAGGCTGCTGAGGAGGATTTTCTGCAGCTGGGTGAGACTGCATTAAAGACGGACCAGGCAGCACCAGAAGCAGGGATTACAGAGTTAAACCACCTGAAGACACACCTGAGCTTTTCTACTGATTAGCTGTCACATCCCACAATGCTTATGTTTTCACTAAAATGACAGAGGACAAACCACACAAGTAGAGCTCAATCCCCACTTCTGGAGGCTTTCTCCTTCCCCTTAACCTCCCAGTTCGAATCAATCTTTCAGGCAGAATTCATCAAAAATAATTAGCCTCCCACATCAGCAGGTTACCAGCTTCCTTTCCCCTAACCTCTGGCGCTGTTGGGTGATTTAGCATTATGGGCTGGTTCGGTGGGAAAACGCAGTCCTCTCTGGCGCGAGTGAATCCTTTCCAATTAAATCTAAACAATCAGTCAGTGAGGGAGTTAAGAATACAAGCAGGCCAGAAGGCCAAAGTGCTGCTGCTGTCATTGCTCCAGCACCACCTGTCCCGAGATGTCAGTGCCATCCACAGGGGCGCCAAGTGCCCTCCCCCCACCCACCTCCTCCCTCTGAGCCCCGTACCAATAACAACCCCCCTCTCCCCCATACCCACCCACTTTAAGCTCTGGCTCTGGCCAGCCCAATAGCAGCACAGCTGGCCTCAGCCATCAGCTTTATGGGGGTGAGCTGCCTTGATGCCAATTAAAAGAGCTGATAAGAGCAGCAGTGTGTTTATGTGTGTATGAGAGGGAGGGGGGAAAAAAGTCGGAGAGAGTGGGTGGGAGGTCACAACGAGTGAGAGAAAGTGTGGATGTGCACTCACTCAGATACTCGTCTATTTATAGCAAGCCTCAGGGCGGCTAGCGGGGAAAACGGTTTTGCAACATTGTTTTTGTTTGCGCCACTAAGACAGGGATGACATAAATGGCAGACAGGACAGAGAGGAGAAGGGGGAGAGACGGGACGGTTGCTGGTTGGCGGTTGTGGGGGATGTTTGTCTGCTTCACTTTCTTTTCTGAGGTAGTTTACAGATCTATGTTTCTGATATGCTTTGAGGTAGCATGCCCTGCGGTTGCTGTGAGTAAGCACGTCTCCCTCTTATAATACTGCTTGAACGTGATAGTGTCAGCAGGTTGAGGCATAAGGGGAAGAGAAACTTAAGAAAAAAGAGGGGTGGGGGCTGAAATGGGCAGAGGAGGCGAAAACGAGGGAACAAAAGAGAAAACAGAGAGTGAGAGGGACTCTAGCGGCTGTCACATCCTATATGAGCACTGATGGAATGGGCCCTTATGGAGTCAGGAGTGTTTCCTGTTTCAGAGGAGCACACTAGAGACGCTGTGTGTATGCATGTGTGTGTGTGTGTGTGTGTGTGTGTGTAGTTGGAGAGTCCCTCATCACTGAGCCACAGCTCCCTAAGCCTTAGCTCTCTCTTTACCCAGCATGCAGGGCCCAGAATAAAGTAAATAAACAGTGGAGGGTCGTGGGGCAGTCCTCTTTCACCCCAAAAACAAAACAGTGCCCCCATCAAACACCCCCTCATACCAGAACAAAGGCGCAGAGCACGGGCCGCAGACGCTAAGCTCTCTGACATATGAGCACCAATATGTCATTTTTGACTTCAAACCCAGACACCTCCGTAGCCAAAACAACCGGTGATTAGAAATGCTGCCCACAGACAAACCTAAACAAAATGCAGATTCTCTAAGATATGATATGTTATTTTTATTCATGCGTCCTATATCTGAATGGGAAAATAAGAGCAGATGATGCACTTTGAAAACTATATGGAACCCATGACCTCAACCAAACCATGAGAATAGGATTCTGCCTTATTTCCCAAATTATTTGTTTTCAAAGTTTAAATTTAGAGAAGCAATTTACATGGAACAACAAATAGCAAAGCCTGGAAAAGTAAACTCTTCATCTTATAAGCATACACAGAGACATGGGATGGAAAAAGACCTTCCAGTATTATAATAATATATGTTTGTTGATATTTATATATACATATGTAATATATTTAATGTGAATCCTAATTAAAGCAGGTTTAAGGGAACCTCTGTGTTCCAGTGTAAGTTTTGCCTGAATAACATTTGTGGACTCAGTCTCCTGCCTGGGTCTCCAGGGAGATCCCTGCCTGAAAAGGATGGATTGAGAAGCACTTAATTAAACTAACAATGTGGCATTTCTGAAGGAGAAAGGAACACTTAAGATGTGTCAATAGACATCCAGAGTGCAACTGTTGTGATCCCCTACAGCCAAGCCCCGACCAGCCATGCATAGCTCCAACAGCTGCAGAGAGCAGTCAAATACTTGCCAAGCCTCATTGGACCTATTAAAAAAAGAAACAATTATCTGTACATTGAGTTCTGCTCTATCTTCTCACTATGGACTTAAGGCACAGTGAAATCTATCCTCCGCTCAATGCCCATATCCCCACCGCCTCTGATCATTTCTTCCCCCTCCTCCTTTTAATATTTATGTGTTTTGCTGATAAAGTGCACGGCTACTGCCACAGTCTGATGTCACTCACCCGTCCATATCTGTTGGCATAAGAACCCGTAAGCAAGGAATGGAAAACGATGATTGTTTCATCCAGGTCCCAGATGAAAACTCGCTGGAGAGATGGTGGCGGGGCGGGGGGGCAGAAAGAAACAAAGAAAAACAGAGAGAAAAGAGGCAAAATCAATGGTGCACTCTGTAGGGCTGCAAGGTGATCCTCCTGGTCAATAGGCCAGGAGCGTGTATTTGTGCGCCACAGGGACCAGGATCCATTTGCTTGGGTTGGTCACCGCAACACTCCTCCCATCACCCCACCGCATGCTTTCCATCCCCTGCCCTTTACATTAGAGTAATCAATAGTGACAAACTAATTAACTAGATATGTTAACATGGCATGATGTCAGTGCTATAATGGGTGCTATTAACCTTGTTCAAATTCATATCATATTAATGAAGAGCCCTCTGAATTACCAAGAGTTTATTTTGACATATGGTCACTAGCAAATTGTTTAATGGCTCATGGTGCAATCGCACCATTGTTAGTCACAGCTAGCGTCCAGTTTTCAATGACTAGAAAATATATATATATATATTATTCACTTCAGCAGTGACTCACTTAATCACGGCTTATTGTTTATTCACGAGGTATACATGAGAACTTTATATAAGATATGTGTTTAGTGATGTCATATATTCCACAATACATCAATAATGCATTTATAGTTACGGAATTAAATCTTTAAGAATTAATGCCCATCAAGTGTTAAAGCTGGTGTGGCAGCCATATAGTAAGTGGATTAGTGTCCATGTGCCTCAGACAGGGCGAGGCTGTCTGTCGCCAAGGTAGCGGGCTCACCCTACCTCAAGGTCGGAGTCAGGCGGCGGTGATGGGTTGTTGTTCCTTCTTCCCCGGCCACGTGACTTTCCATCCGAGGCCCGGCGCAATCGATCTGAATCTGAATCTTTAATGGGGGTTGATGGACTGTGGATGGTACTGTACTCTGCTGAAAGGAAGGAAAGAAGGAAGAAGGAGAGTATAAAAAGAGTGTATCGAAGATGAGCTATTATTTGCTTTTAGCAGAGAAGTGTGCGACTATTTGTCTTGATGTAGGACAGACAGCTTCCTGGGGACATTTTTAGTGATTATGCATGGCGCACAGGTAACACACATATCATAAATCAGCTGCAAAACACACACTAAAAGCTACTGTGCCCCATACTGATTTAATAAACAAGAGGTAACGGAGCACATGCCAACTAGAAATAGCAAAGATGTAATTTATCGAAGTTGGATGACTGTGTACGAAATTACGTTTACTTAAAGCCTGATGTTTTTGGTGTTGATTGATGACAACTGCAAACGCAGTCGTAAAAATTTGACTGACTTATAAAGATACAATCAGCACCCGATTGCCAAATGATCCATTAATGTCACATGAAATTATGGTAAATTCTACATCTGATCTTAATTTTAACTTGATTTTTTTCATCCCATACTGTAGTACACTGGCTGAAACCATCTCCTACTCATATTGTGCATCTGGGTTAGTACAAATAAATATTTAGTTTATGCCCTCTTATTAGAAACAACTTCCCGTCCTGGCCTGTTTTTTGATTTAAAAAAAAAATAAAATAAAGACACGTCTCTTGCAGGATAAAACTCTTGATATTCAGGTAACACAAGGCAACCCTGCTGCCTGCTGTTTGACTCTTACCAGCGGGGTTCTCTGTGAGGGCCTGGCTAGTGATGCCAGTGGGTGGCTCCTGGAGGGTGTAAGTGGTGGTGGTGGAGGGCGTGCTGGGGCTGGTGTTGTTACTTGTCATGTAGGGTGAAGTGTAGGGTGAGCTGTTGTAATACTGAGCATACTGCCCCTGGCCAAAAGCTGGATAACTGGGGTAGTCCTGTTAAGAAAGACAGGCAGATTAGGGAAATGCGAAAGGCTAGGTTACATTTGGATAAAGATAAGGCGGCGGTGATAAACTGAGAGATAAAGAAAGATATGTACAATATGTTGGGGGGGGGGGTTTAGATCAAAAAGGTGGAGGCAAAGAGAGACAAAAGGTAGCAGGCTTGAGAAAGAAGTAGGAGGTTTGGCAGAGTAATGTGAGATATGCCCTGCACCAGTGTTGCTACTTTACAGTGCAGATTCCAAAACATAAATGCAAACACATGTCTGTTCTGTCCTACATCTGGACAACGATCTGTCTTGTTTTTTTTTTTTGTTTTTTTTTTCCCTCTCCCTTTCCTCTGTGGCATAATACATTTGTGTTGGGGGAGGTACAGTAGATAATCCTGAGTACAAAGCTTTTGACATCCTGAGTGATTTATGTCTGAATGTGTCACGGATGAAATGTAACATATTGAGTATGCATGTTTCGTAAAGATTTCCAGGTTGGGAAGGACTCTGCAATTCTATATAAACCGATAGCTGCATGCTGATAGCAGATAGCGCAAATAGAATAAGCAGAAGGAAGTGCACGGCTACCTGTTGTGTACTGTTGAAGCCGGTGGAGTTTGTCAGGGAGTTGTTTCCTGGATACAATCCTGACGTTGTTGTGAAAGTACCACCTTTAGGGAAAAAGAACAGTACTTTTGAGTTATTTATACGTCATATTGTATCAAAAACACGATTAAATCTGAAGTACTGCAAGCAGTGCAGTGACAGAAATGAAATGGGACATTGTTAGGGAGAAGAAAAGATTAGTCTTTTGTGAAACAACTATTTGAGGTGGTGAACAGAGGGAGGCCTGAGGGAGCGCTCCCAACAGTGGCCTTATCTTTCTCCTCTTCCTTTCTTATCAGTGATTGGATCAGGCCTGATGAATGACAGAGGGTTGCAGGGAAGGGTGAGGGGTGGACAAAACCTGCTCCCAAAGCCGTCCGAGCCCGCACAATGCGAGGAAGACAAGAGACTACTGTGTGTGAGCTACCGAAGGGGGGGGGGGGTTCACTGGGACGGAGCATGAGGGTGCCAGGGGGGCCGTGCATGGGCAGTGTAGTGAGACAGAGATGTATAGGGGAGGCGGATTGAGGCCGGAGTTAGTAGCATTCGGGGGGTTTACTGCTGACATCCAGCCCCAATGAATATGTATGTTTGTCTTTTCACTTGCTCAAAGGATGGGCCTCCAGGGTAATTAAATCATTCAAAGGAGTTGATAGCATCTAATGGCTTAATAATATACATGACATGAGTTATAGAGGAGAGGAGCAGTGGCAGCCCCCGGGGGCACGACTTCTCTCTTCGGCGGCCATCCACCTGTACTGTCATGTCAGGCAAGAAAACAGCAGGAGGAGCAGCTTAAAGGGGATCACAGACTGCTAGAGAGAGCGGGGTGAGAGGGGGAGCATGAACGAGCTCAGGATATTAAAGCGGAGATCTTGATCTTTGAGAGCAAAATAGTTTTTATTGCAGTTAGGCATTTTAATTTGACTTAATTTGTATATTTTGCGCTATAAATCCTCAAACAGAATTTGCCTCAACTTCAAACATTTGATTATTAAACAGGATTCAAATTCCCGGGGATGGCACCACAACATAGAACAAAACAACACAAACTTATCCCTTCAAAGAAAAGCCCTTTTGGGTGCAATTTAAACATTTTTTTTGTTGTTGTTGCCTGCAGCCACAACCATGTTTATAAAGAGCGGTTTATCGCAAAGTGCTCAAAGCAAAAGCCTGGAGAATTTAGCTGTGAGTCAGGAGCATTTGATTTGGTGCGTTGGACTAGGCACTCTACATGCAAAGCATCAATATTGCATCCATGCAGCCAAAAATCATGGTCACAGTTATTAGGATTATTAGTGCAGCTTGGTGTATGTATATTATTCTACATGCTAATAATTAAACCATATATACATAACGCGACAATTAATCTTCAGGCATCAGTTGACTTTCTAACCACAAGATCCAACCTTTACGTACTTTAAGTACGACCCCTGAGTTTTATTACTCATTTCTATTTATACAAAGACAAATTGCTTCTCCATACATCCACGTAAATTAGCACTACCGCTGCATTCTTGAAAAAAAAGCTCCTTCACCTTATCATCACAGTGATCCTCCCGTGGCCAAATAATATCCCATAGCTTCAGCGAAAATGGAGGGGGGGGGGGATAAATTTACTCTTCCTAAATGGGGGCGTAATTACACCTTTGTTCCCAGAGACAAACAGAGGGAGTTCCTTTCATCCTCTGGTCATTGGCCCCATCAGGAGAGCCCTCCCACACCGTGACAAACGTGAAGCAGCTTTCAGAACAGGGGGAAGGATCAGGGAAGTGAGGGGCGGGCGGGTGGGGTGGGGTGAAGGGTACCGTATAGAAGAAAGCATGGAAAACACACCACGTAGTGCAGTGTTTAGCCTTGTCAGCTAGGTAAGTACCGAGCACTGCGATAAAAAAAGAGAAACAAATACCTCCCAAGATCCTACGATTATACGGGTCCACTAATTATTTGTGCAGTTTCTCACTCTCGGCTTCCACGCAGCGGATTTCTACCTTGTTCTTCATCCTGGCCTCTATTGGTTATTTTCATCAGAGCTGTTCTCTCTCTTTGTTGCTTTGTTTGATATTTAAAGGCCCGCGGGGGGAATTTGAGAAACTTTTGTGTTTTCCGCAGAAAGTTCAACATCAAGTGAAAGTCTGACAGAGACAAGGAGGAGTAAGGCTGCGAAGGACAACAAATTAGCCTAATGCACAGTTCAAACAGTCATAAAAGCTCTCACTGCCAGGGTTTGAGGGTTGCTCTGTGGAGAACAAGGAGCCACATAAAAGCTGAGGGGACCCCTGCTAGTCCAGTGAGAATGAGCCCATGCTGTTGGGAGTGGTGGTGCTGGTTATAGCAGGAGGAGAAAGAGGGGGTCTTGTGGTTCCCCAGGGGGCATGTTTTCTCTCCCTCCCCCTGTCCCGCTCCAGTTAGTTCACTCACTCAAGACCAGACATCATCCCTCCCTCCTCTCCTCCTTCCCTCCTGCCTTCTGGCTCCACAATTGGAAGTCCATTTGCTTTGCTTGATCAGTCCCCTTGCCATGGGCTATGTCTATCATCAGTGCACAATATTTGTAGCAGAAGTTTGTATGCCCCACTTGGGAATAGGCTATCAAGTCCAGATGGGGCTCTCCTTTTAAAAAAGGCAACCAAGGCTTCAGCTCCTTGAGCTCTCACTGCCACTGGGACAGAATGCTGGAATCCAATTATTCACCTAATTAGCATCTGCTCACTTCCACCATCAGCGCAATCTCCCCGTCTCCTCACACACCTCGGATGTTTAAGACTTTTTTCTGACTATCCATGAGACGCACGGCTTACACTGCCACAGGGGACCGCAAAACTGAGGCGCGCAGAAACGCTTGTCCCCTTTACAATTCGGTGCCACCACTTTAGCGGCCTCGCAAAGCTCCATGGCATCGGACATGAAAGCGCGGCGTTAAAAACATTAATCTAATCGTCCTCCGCCTTGACAGCTGGCCACAGGCTGGTGGCAGGGACGCTAACAGAGACGGGGAGTATCAGATGTGAAAAAAGAGTCTTTGGTTGGGACACCCAGGCCTGAGGCACCTCGCCCAGGCAGATCAATAGGCCAGAGAGAGTAATGATGATGGTGTGGCGGAGGGCCAGAGCCACAGTTAGAGAACCCAAGGCCAGAATAGTGGTCAATCTGTCATCTAACACGGCTGTCAATTACTAACGCACTTAATGCTACGTGGGGCATCCGATAGCCAGAGATAGCAGGAGACAGTGACGGAGAGACTGAAACAGACGGAGGGAAACAGAAAGTCAGAGTAAGAGCATAATACTTAGAAGATGAATGGGCACATAATACTGTCATCGTGAGTTAAACCACTAAGGGCAGGATAGCAGCTTCTGCGTTCTGCCCCACATGCTCCGTCTCTTGTTCCCTTTCTTTGCTCTCGCTGCCTCTCCTTTTTCAGCCGCTCGGCTGCTCGCTCTCTGCAAAACTCCGGCTGTGGCCGACTGTATTTGGTTAAGAGGCGTGGAAAAGAGGCTTCCCCGTGCCACATCTGCTGCTGAGCTGGCGTTATTTATTGTGAGATGCTCTGGAGGCTTTTCAACAACATGTGGAGATGTCACACATTAGACATTGCAGGAGAGAGCATAAAGGCAATTCTGTCTGTTCGTTAACTGTCCTCGCCTAGTGCAGGTGGAACCGGGGGTGTTTTGCACCAGTACAAACAGAGAGTAATAGAAGCACTACATGGCAGAAGGCCTGATCTTCATTTAAACAGACTGAGTGAGGGGGGAGGGAGTACCAGGCTCAACAACTCATCTTTATCGGTTTCAAGGCCATAAATCTCTTCGGTCTCAGCTCTTAAACAAATACAAATATGATCACAGGGAGAGAAAAAACAAAGGCTGGGGAGCGACATGGCTGGTGCCTCCTAAGTGCCTGCCATTTTTTCCATCTGTGTTGATTCTTTTAAGAGGAGAGGAGAGGGAGGCAGCCGTCGTGGCTGCACATAATGACCGCCGGGATGCAACCATCTTTTGGGGTGAGGGAGAGGGCCGTGTTGTGAATCAGTCTGGCTCTGCGTGCTATTAAAGCAGGGACAGAGACCTTTTTCCTCTAATCTTTTTTTTTTTTTTTTAAAACAAGCACAATAAACCTTATTTGGATGGGCTAAGCAGAAGGAACGCATGGCAGAAAAACAGAAATGAGAGAGGGAACAAAGAAGACAGAGGGAGGAAATAGTGATATTGACAGAATAATGTGAGACAGAGGACAAAGTAAGGGAGTGCTTTAACAATAAGGTTCAAAGGACAGAAATACACAGAGAACAAAATGGGGGAAAAAAACGCATCTCACGCCAAACAGGCACCCAAACTGGTTTGTTAAGCTGCACAGAGAAATTGATGAAGGATTCACAGAGATGTCCTCACCCTGCATCTGGTAACTGTAGGGGGCCTGTCCTGTTTGCGGCGTGGTGAAGCCAGAGCTGTAGCTTAGGAAGCCGGTCTGTCCAGGGGACTGGGACTGGCTCAGACCCCCCTCCGTCTTTATGCCTGCCCACAATGGACCTAAATCAGTTAGTGACACCAGATCGGTTTGATGCACAGACAACAGTCAACATACAGGTTTAAATTACACTAGACACAGCAAAGGGACAGAGCCTCTGTCTGTTAGCATTACACACTAATCACAATGGACGAGTGCCGATTATCTGATTAAAGATTTTTACGATCATCAGTTGTTTAGAAATATTATCTCACACTGGCTTCTGTCTCACTGCAAAGGAGTTGGCTGCAACACCGAAAAGCATGTTAGGACTATGATTGTTTGATATAATGTTATCATTAGTACTATTGTTATTATCATCTAAGACAGGTCATCTTTGAAAAGATGCACAAGTAATAAAACATTCTGCTTGTGTTTGTGAGTTAAACTGCTCCACTGCTTACATTGAATCAGTCACGATGCAGTTTCTATGCAGCGGTAGGTTGCAGGCCTCCATTCAAATAAACAGTGTAAATTCCACCACATATTGGAGAGTCTTTTGGGGTCAAAACACTCTAAAGACTTTGGACAAATAAAGCCTTCAGTGAGCCTTGGACTCTGTGCTTTCTCTTGCAATGCCAGAGGAAACCAGTTTTTGTTTTCAGATTTTTATCACTAATCTTTCAGTTCCATCTGAACAGCTTGACAAGCAAATTCTGTTTTATTGCAATGAAGGAGAATATGCAGGCACTAAACAACAACTCAGCATCTCTGCTGCGCTTGCTTTACTGGAGGAATTGTGGGAACACGGTTTGTTATGAGCAAGGTCTTGGTCCTGACCTTTGGGAAGGAAAGAAATATTTAGTTGTAGTTTTCTCCCCCTATGTATGTAAATATATATATAATGTAAAGAGTATTAACATTATTGGCATGCATCTTTTAGCAAGACAAGAGATTATGATGTACGTTAGAGAAATCTTACCATAGGCTGGGATGCCATAGGGCTGGCCAGGCTGGGGGTAGCTAGCATAAGCTGCGGCCTGCTGCATTCCTGTGGTGTACTGCGTCTGCCCATACGCAGCCATATTTTGGGATGAAGGGGTAGGAAGAATATGCGGATATGTTCTGCTATTTGAGAAAAGAAACAAAAGGAAAAAAGTGAGAAAGGAAGGCAGGAAGAAAAGGGACCATGTTTTACCCCTGAAACCATAACACAAACTTTGCTAACTGACAAATTCCTTGTGATTGCGCTACTTCATTTTAAACACCGGGCCAAGCTGTAAGGGAGATAGCATCGCACAGCTCATACACATAGTCAAAGAACAATAAATGGCAAAGGAAATTTTTGCAAGATAATAATTACAACAGATTTCAGTGTGCACAAGCTGCAGACATCCAGGCAAACAAAGGCAGTTGAAAAAGCCCCGATCTAGCAGAAGGATCTAATTAAAGATCCAAATGAAGTTGGATGCTGCTTATTTTTTAAAGAAAAATAAAAGAAGCCTTACTTGGAAGGGTAAATCTGTGGAGAGAACTGGTGAGTTTGTCTTGGGCTGAAGCCACTGGTTCCAATAGCTGAGGAGAGTTAAAAAGAAAAGAGGCAAGCACATATTTAAACATTAAGAAATAGGGTAAATATTATCTTTTGCTAACAGAACTTCTGGATTCCTAGGAAACAGTAATTACATCGCATTACTCTATTTATTTCGGTAACCTTATTTAAGGTTGAAAACCGGAGCGCAATAATGAAGCAAAATAATCAGGTAAGAACATCAGGTTTTTCTGCTGACCCACGTATCTCTGAGATACTTCTGGGCTGCTATGACGACCACTGGTGTAAACACACACGGGATGGTCTGAATCAGCCTCGGCCTGTAGCTTTAGTTGCCTTGGGCCTTTCAAGCCACAACCGCATTGGAAGTGACACCACTGATTGCAGGTAATGAGTGCTACTGCATAATCATTCCTTCATTAAGCGTACGACTCTGTGGTTCCACGGTGCTGTTAACTTGTGAGGGTTCAGCCACAGGTAACTCACAGAAGTACACTTGTTTTTAAGATTTAATATTTAGTACATAGAATGTACTTTTTTTCAGTCACATCAGTTTTTAAAGTAACACCTCAAATAAACTCTTATTGGTAGGAAAATATATAGTGATATATTAGTGTTTTGGGAAATGCTATCTGCAGGCTTTTGTTCCAAAGGTTTTTAAAATAGGGAAAATAATAATAATAAAATCAAAACAAAATGAAAAATTCCTAAATTCTAGCTTTCAAGGCAGCTGTATTTAAAAAGTATGATGTACAAAAATAATAGGCATAATTAATTTACTGCAAATTAATATTGAAATTTGGAATAAAACACAAATAAAAGTCAATTTGAGCAAATACACTAAAAAAAAACCCTCAGAACAATTCAGGCAACAATCACAGCTCTGCTGCATGACTTGCGTTTAACTGCGCTGTTTGAAAAATTTGTCTAATTGGTCGTGACATGTAAAATAAGAGATTTGGTTGCGGGGGAGCGCTAACTGTATGTAACTGTACGCTGTAACCCCTCACACACGTTATTAATATTGAACACTTTTCCCACATCAGCAGCACCTGCCACTGGACAAAACCTGCTCTTCTGAACGGAGCTTTGGGTTTCCCCCGTGGAGGATATGGGGTATAAGATTACTAAATTTCATTAATATTGTCAGCGACGAAAGTCATAGCAGTGATTTGTGTGCTTCAAGCGTTAAGTATCAGGTACTTAGTTAAACAGTTAAGAAAATACAGGAAAATTAGCAGCAAGATAATACCATGCACAGTTGGATGCAGTACTACTAATACGTGTTTACAGAAAATATAAGAGAGTGCAGCGAGCTGACATAGATAGTGGTGAGGGTGGAAAAAAGAAATAAGCTAAAAAATTATCACATTAGTGATTATTTCTTTTACAATTCCTACAATGCTCATTATACTCTGAGGTCTTGGTTTTATTTAGCGATGCCCCTGTGTGTGTGTGCCTATGTGTGTGTGTGTGTGATGTTCCCGTGCTGAGAGGAGGGTGTGAAAACCCTGGCTCTGACAGGGCGATAGGGTAACAGCCCGTGGAGAGCGAGGGCCACTGGGACGCCATGTCACTCCACTGGACAGACAGGCTTAGTGCATTATAGGTCATAATTCAGTCCTCACTGGCATGGGAACCAGCAGCACTAACACACACACACACAGACACACACATGTGCAAGCAAGCCCAGGATATAAATGTGCTGACAAAGGTAAGGTAAGAGTCGCTTGTTTTTAAACACACATGCGCACAGCACACACACACGCACACACACACACACACACACTATATTGGTGTTTTAGCTGCAGGGACACTTCCTGGGGCCCGGTTTATCAGTCACCCATCTCTAGGCTCATCTCTCACAGTTCTGCAGCTAGACACACGAGTGCACACACACACACACACACACACACACACACACACATACATACACAGGCACAGCTCTGCGTCCTCCCACTCTCACCTGATCCTGAGAAGCTGTCTAGAGAGGTGTCTGCTACCGAGGTGGCGATTTCGCTGCTGCTCATTGGCTCGGTTTTAACTGCAAACAAAGAAGCCACATTGTCACCAAATGCACCAAATCAAGCCTGGAAAAAAAGAAAAAGAAAAACAAAAACAGTCAATGATTAGCTTGATTTCTAAAAACTAGATCGGGCTTCCAGATTGTCACATTCAACAAATTGTGTTTTGAAAATACAGCAAAAAGTTACTCAGTGTAAAATAAAAACAAAATCTTCACAGGCAGGAGGGAGTCAAACAACATTCCAACAGCGTTTACACAGATTGAAATGCAATATTAAAACGTTACATAAGTTTTTAGATATTTTAAATGTTATTACAACCTTTAATTCTTTTGGAGCTACGAGAGTTCTTTATCGCAGATGCTTATCATTCAGCCTGGAGTACAGCATTTTACATTTCCTTACCATGTACGGGAGAGAGGATGAATTTATTTTAAAAGTGCATTTCAACTGTTTTGCAAACATAAAACAAAAAATCTAATTTTAATTTGTTCCACTTATCAAAAAAAGTCTTACATTATCATTAACATCTCATGATAATTTACTGTGCTTATCAGTACTTAAACGCAGCATGAATCACAAATAAAAAAGACCTCCGCAGGGATGTACAAGTACAATTGAAATGTCAAGGAAATGTATGGTGTATAAAATCTTTTTAACAGTGTAGCGAACGCTGTTTGACCTTGGCTCCATTAAACAGCTTCAGCGATAGAGCTGCAAAGACAATTTCACAGCTTTCTGACAGCTCAGGAATCTTTGAAATCAATCCATTTCACTTCAGGCGAGCAGGAGGATTTTTTTTTCTTTTCTTTCTTTCCTTTTTTTTTTTTTTTTTGGCAAAACAAATTGACAATGTGGGCAAGGGAGTCATGCTCAGTGGAATCCCTCATGGTTGAAGAAGCCATTTGCTGTCATGTTTTACATGTTTCCGCTATGCTCGTTCAGTGCAGAAACATATGTTGACGAGGGGCAATTCTTTTGAACAACACACCCATCAAAAAATAGTGGTAAGGCGCATGCATAAACTAGCACACAGTCAGGTCACAGAGCACACAATAACCACTGTATTCAGAAGACAGCAGGGGACGTCCAAATGAAAACAAAATGCACAGTATGCAAGTTCACAATCTGACCGTCCATTAACAATGGACTCCAGTCGGTGTCAAACCATGCTTAAAACAGAATACCACAACAGTTACAGCAAATACCAAAGAGTTTCTGAATGAAAGGCACAATAGTTGAGGCAATTTTAGAATTTTGCAGCTGATGAATAGTGTATTTTTGGGACAAAATAAATGTCTTCACGAGTGAAGTTGGCAGTTCAAAAAGGCAAAGTACAAAGAGTGCTTTCATTGTGAAAGTGGGGAAAACACCAAGTATTGTCCTTTCATTTTGTCACTAAGAGTAGACAAACCTGCAGCAGACTGTGAGTTAGAACCTAACAACCAGTCTGCAGTGGTAAGCATTGTGATGTTATCACCTATGGGAAAGAAAGAATGGCAAAGGGACACATGACAGTCTGCACCGTGTCTACAGGACCTGTGTCACGAATACACAAAATAAAAAAAATAAACCCTGAGCTCAAGGCACAGACTAACCTGAAGATTACGTGACATGGGAGATGTTTTTAATAACTCGTGTGCATGACTGCTTCAGTAAACAAAGACGCAGATTTAAGCACAGGCGGCTCACCTGAGTGAAATAACTACGTACAGTAGAGACCTTATGCAAACCTCCATAATTTCCATGCTGTGGGCTTTGAATAATTACATGGTTGCTTAAATAAACAACTAAAAGTCGCTGCAAAACAACTACTGGTAGCACTGAATTGTTTATAATAGGAGTGCTAGGGCAGCGAATAATCTGTATGGTTTATAGTAGTCTACACTGCAAGTGCACTCATTTGATTTTAATTATTTTAAAGAAAAAGTAATTCACACTAAAAAAAATAGTCATTTTGATGCAACAACACTTGCACTATCTTTATTGCTAGCTACACTGAAATACTTACAGATTACTGAATGTTACATTAAAGTTTCTACCAGCAGTCTTAGCTCTTTCTTAAATGTAGAATAGCACACAAAGACAGAGAGAGCAAGGGAACACGACAGCACCACACACATACCTTCAGTGCCATTGGGTGTCATGGAATTGTTATTGATGTGGGAGTTGTCGAGGTTGGGACCATTAGGAGATTCACTGCTTCCACTTACTCGGCTGTGAGGACTGGCTAGATCCTGCATTTCCATAGACCTGATGAGACACACACGCACACATGCGCAAACCAAATCAAATTACACATTTCACTCTGGTTTCAGGGAAGACACACAGCTCTGATATGCAGTGCAGAGAGTCCACAATGTGGATAACCAAGAGGTCCATATTTGGATTAATAAGAAAAGCGACGATGATACAAAGTAAAATGAACAAAAGTATTATAAATGAGTTGCTGAGTAAAAAAAATGTTCACTTTAAATTACATTAAAAATCCACAATTCACTCAGATTCACTACTGACTGTTACATGTGATATTTTAATTATATTTAAAATAAGATGCCAAACGATGAGCACAAAAATGATGTACAAGACAAAATGTAACACAGACACACAGACACACACACTCATATGCACAAAGAAATTGCTATGAAAATGCCCTGAAATGAACAGTAAACATTTTGACATGACATTTCTGATCTCTCTTGTTACAGCAGCCTCGCTGCAAGTTTTACACGATGCGAGCACAAAGTGTTTACTGTCAATTTACTCTGATGTATCTTACAGCAAGAATGGCCTTAAGTGTATATCGTTTTGTGTGGCATATCCAAGACTGTTAACAGATGTTTGCTGGTTTGAGGCGATGGTTAATGTGCCTGTTAAACGTGCAGCACTCTGCTTGATTATAAGAG
Source organism: Nibea albiflora (assembly GCA_014281875.1). Lineage (NCBI taxonomy): Eukaryota > Metazoa > Chordata > Actinopteri > Sciaenidae > Nibea > Nibea albiflora. The sequence goes on along the minus strand of CM024805.1, from coordinate 11,632,000 downwards.
CCCATGCCTCAGTGATGGGCAGATGAGAAGCTCATGAAGCATGTGTTTGCTCTGGCAAGCTCCTTAATTGTTTCTGTGTTTATACAAAAGACCACGCCACTGAAAACATTATTCTATCTTCTCATTTGTGCGCTCAAAGGATTTGATCGAGTATAGACTATAAAGTAGAGAGAAGGCACGAGTGATTTGAAAAGTACGGCCACAAACTCGAGACCCCATTTGTCTCTGCCACCGTTCCCACTGCAATGCTAAGTTAATGCAATTAGGACAAAATGTTTTGTACATTATTCTGCCATTTCCAATTATATTCCAGGGCTCTGGGTATCTCTGCTATCGATGCACATTGGCCTTTTACACGAGGCCACAAAGATAAATGCTCAAGTAACTCTGAGTAGTCTGAGTGCTATCAGATGGCACCAAGAAACCAGAATTATGAGATAAAAAGATTAAATTATGATATGCATTTACTCTATTTAAGATGATATTATAATGTTATGATATTATGATACTTTGCAGTATAGCTTTGCAAATATAGTCCTTTCTTGCGGTTCAAATTCAATTTAATTGTTAACAGAAAATATATATTTTTAAGCATTATATTACAAACCGCCGACACTAACATACAAGTAGGAAATAACAGTAGTAATAAAAGAAGCTGTGATAAAAAGGCTCAGTCAGTCTTCCTCACACATGCTCCAATAATGGAAGCTGCGTTGCCCTTTTCCCAAAAGTATATTCATTTACTTCCCTCTAAAAATATCACACCCCCTCCAAGCATACAACTACACAGCGATACAAATAAAACCACATTAAGCGTCGTCCAGAATAAACTAATCCTATTTTTCTCATTAGCTGACGGCTAAAAAGTCTTCACTACCTCCAATCAGGCAACAAAGTAAGACTGGAAGAAGTTGACAGTTGTTTAGCAGAGTGTCTCAGGCAATCTCTGATGCCATGCTGAGAGCTACGCGTCTCCGACGCTGCTGGCACTGGCTCAACTGCGCTCTTACCTGGACCTAGATGGCTTTGAGTCCTCCCAAACCACACTCCCTTTTTGTATTCTGCCTCCACCTGCCCCAGCAGAAACAATGTCACTCCTTGTTATTGCAGCTCGATGTCACAGTCCAGAGCCATCCATGACACAAAAAGGCTTGTTTGAGAAAACATTATTGTTTTGCTGGAGTAGAATGGGAAGAGAGGGCTCGCGGGGGGAAACAGAGGCGCACATTGTCTCTCTCCGCAGCCGCAGCCCTACTCCACTGTTGTTTCCTCCTCCAGGTCCTCCCTCCTCCCTAAGCAAGGGGAGCACAGCCAAATGACGGAAAGGTGATTCATCATTGGTCTACGACAGCTGCAAACTGGATTAGCCCTCCCCCAATCAACATGCAAAGCGGCTTAGCCAAGGTAAGCAGGAAGGGGTGGGGGGTGGGGGGGGGCGTTGCGGTGGGGTGGGGGTGGGAGTGGGGGGGGTGTATGTGGGGGTGAAGGTAGGCAGAGGGGTGAGGGGTTGGGGGAGAGCAGAGGGGCTGAGGGGGCTGAAGACGGTGGGAGAGCCTGCCCGCTTTCCTGCTTGAGGTAGTCTGCTGCTGGAAGGGAAGATGGGACTTGTTGAGCAGAGGCAAGTCAAGCGTGACACCCCTAGCATCTTCAGCAGATCTTTCATCTGCAATTGACACTATCTGAAATTTATCAGCACTCCCGCTCCCGGCATACTGACAGGTCCTAATGACCGTCAGTGCTGCTTCCCGCGGGCCTGCCCCAGCCTGGGGCCATAGCACGGCAAAGAAATACACAGCTTCCTAACTTCACAGCCTATTCACAATGGACACAGAGGCAGAAAGGGAGCAACGTATACACTCGCGCAGGCGTTGTATAAATCTTCTCTTTCTCTGTGGCAACACAAAAACTCATGCTTGTGTCTTTTCCTAAATGTCTTTTTCTTTAGCACGCGGAGACGCATAACTCATGCCTGCATGTGTACTCACACACTTATGCACGGGGCACTTCAGAGGCCCCCAGATCAGTGGTGCAAATGCGCACCCACACACACACACACGTACACACACACACATATATACACTCACACACGCAGGGCACTTTAGAGGCCCCCAGATCAGTGGTGCATCTCAGACAATGAACGAGACTGGAAACAAGAACACGGAGAGCATATGGAGCCACATATGTTTCCTATGACGCTACGAATGCCTCTATTACTCTCCTTTAGCTGACAGTTACATTTTGCTGTCCACTCCCGCTCTGCTCGTCTCTCTCCCAACATCAAGCAGAGCCATATACTTGCATGGCTATAACACTATATTAGACCTGACTCCAGCCCACCATGGGAATACAGGGTCCAAAAAAGGTCAGAGGTATTCGACTGGTCAGGAAAAAGACGTATAAAGTCTTTTTTCAAATATCCTGGCATGATTTTTTTAATGGCTGACTGTTTACATGAGCCAGGGTAACCTGAGCTGCATGGATTTAACTTCTTTTTTTTTCTTCTTCTTCGTCTTTTTTTTTTTTCAACAGGCTTTGCTCTTCACACCAAGGCAAAGCCTTCATGAATACCATTCCAGCTATACAATTTGCCTGCTCTACCAATGTACAGCCATCTTAGCAAAAAAAAAAAAAAAACCAACAAAACATATTTCATTCTCGCTTTAGGAGCTACGGACAACAGCAGTGCCTCCTCCTGACGTTTCCCAACACTAAAACATGCAGAGGGAGTGTAAGAAAAACACAGAAATATCAATGGAAAAGAAAGTCCATGGAAGTAAAAGCCATAAAGACGAAAGAGAAACACATTTTGCCACAGCACATTAACAGCGATCACAGAGTTGGGGGAAGTGGTGGTGAGATGTGGTGTGGTGTGTGCGTGTGTGAGTGGTGGCTGGTTTCTCTGTTCAGAAGTGCAGGCCAATGAAGCCATTACCATGCTGGTGTCTCAGCCATTGCCAGCAGGTGAAACCGGCCAGGTGAAGAAAGAGAGAGAGAGAGGAGCGGGGGTAAGGAAGATAGGAGAGGAGAAGGGAGGGGAGGAGGGGGGGGAAGGGATCTAAAAGCAAAAACAAGCCTTTCTTCTGCGCCGCTAAATATTTATTGTTCAGGAAAAGTCGCTGCATTCAGCATCTTTGATGTGCTTCTTAGTTCAACCTGAACTGCCAGGTCTTTGAAGCTAACAGGAACAAAGCAAGGCTGGATGAAGTGCTGGAAGTGTCATCAAGAGGGGGGGGAGAAAAAAAGAGAGAGAGAGAGAGAGAAATGCCACAACACGCTTCACTCATGGATGTTTGCTGCCCCTTTTGTTTCGCTTTACTTATTCCAAGACCTGCGTTTCCAAAGGTAAACACAGCCAGAGCCAAGCTTTTAGCATAGATCATCTCAGCATGCAGGCTGCCTGACCCGGCACAAATCGTTTCTTCACCTCTGCTACATATTTTGTTACTGTTCCGGACAAGAGTTGGAAATTTCACGTGGAAGCTGTTATGTCACCTGCGAGCCTTTGACAGATTTGTTTAAAAAAAGTATTAACGCATGTTAAATTTTACTGTCGCAAATAAAAATAATCCGACCAAAGATGACGCTGAGAAAGATTTATGAGGGACTGCGCTTTGTTTATTTCCGTTCTCCGCTCCCTGTGTCATCATTAATAGATAATAATTTCATAGGGGCATAGTGCATAGTCCTTTGAATTTTACAGTCTATGTGAGCCATGTGTTGTGAGTTACAACTTTTGAAAAACAATGCTTTAATCAAAATCTAACTTTAAAACAACTAATCCCCACTTAAGCTGGTCAGCTGAATCCACATGGTGGCCCAGGAAAAATAAATCCACTCTCAAAGAATGTAGATGCAGACAACAATTGGACACAGATGTGAGTGGAATTAGGCACAGTTTACAAAATGCTACACTTCACTTGTGTCTCTATACGTGGCCGAAAAAAAATGACGGCTGCCAACAAATGCAACATTAAACAGCTTGGTAGTGTTTCATGCTCAAATGTGCAGCATTTTAGATAAGGACAAGCGTTGCACGTTTACAGTAAAGTGCATTTGGAATTATGTGGCGTTGTCGTTTTGAATAATGGAGGCACTTTTCTAAAGCGAGAGACAAAAGAACATTTGTTTGATTTTTTTTTTATTGCAGTGAATAAAATAAATATTGAAATAAAAAAAATGTTTGTTTAAATAACATGATTAATTCCTTTTTATTTTTTATGCTGTCAGAACACTTATTAATTCAGATGCACTGTACCTGGTACATAAATTAGACTTGATGGCGTCAAATTAGAAAAGCACGTGGCGCTTCACACACAATTTCAAATTTGGTACTAATCTGTAATTAAAAGCACAATTATTAACACGTGTGCTGTTTGCGGATGTGCAATTTGTCTCATTTGGTTCAATCGAACGAGGTGCTCCAGCAACTCGCCCAAAAGCTACATTAAATCTGTTAATACTGTGCTCTTCAACCTTCAAAATTATTTCCAGAAGGCCAGCTCGCCTTTGAGGGGCCATCAAACAAGATTTAAGGTGCACGCTTTTATCACAACCTGCCTACCACCATGACCACCGCAGAACGAGAGAGGCTTTACACACAAAGATGAAAGAAAAGTCCAGAGAGAAATCTTAACGGTTATATCACTTTTAATGCTCGTGGCTTGTCGTTATAATGCTCTCAAATCTCTGACGGTGACCTATGACGTTAATTCAATTATTATATTGGATAGTAAGCGGAGGATTTTTAAAAAAAATGTTTAGCTCAACATGGCAGGAGGAGATAAAGTTTTTAAAAAATTTAGAGAGCAAAAAAATGTTACATGATCTGCACGGAGGTATGTTTGCAGCACAATGCAATCTCTGTGAATACAATTTCTGTTTAGACTCATAACTCAGCGGCTTCCTTATTATCATGCGCAACGTAAACATATTGCCATCCACAAACAAACACACAAGTGGGTATTAGTGATTGAGGACCTGTGATGGCAATCAACAGAAATCTTTAAAGCTCATTTCCTGTTCCTTTCAGCCCCATATTTCAGATCCAAACAGTGGCGTGTTAACAAAATAACACCCCGCCGTATTTAGTAAACAGCCCCTGCCCACTAATCACCCAGCTACTTAATAGGAGGTCCCCTATTTCCTTCTTTTTTCTCTCGCGCCCTCTCCCCCTTCTCCCTCTTCCTCGCAAATAGCTGGACCTGCGAGGCTGGATCAATTAGCCCTCTGTGTCTTTCACCGTTTTCAATCTCCTCTCTGAGAGAAGAGGACTAGGCTCGTCTATACGGAAGGCATCAGGCCTTGGGCAAACAATGCCACCGTCACGCCGACCACTCCTGCTTGTGCACACTGCCGCTACACATGCGTGGAGCTCGGCAGCCAGACAGAAAGACCCAGATCTCTCCCCCTGCGCAAAGCAAATACACAGTGTAAACAGCCCCAAATTAGCCTCCTCATTATCTGTTAATTGGATAAATAAGGTTATTGTGTGAGTGAATGGTTGCAGCAGGCGGTCACACACACTGTCATGTTTGTCTACACGGAGCGGAGGCCACTCTGCAAGCAGTCTGGCTCGCTAGCCTGTCCTAACCTCTCCGTTTCCTCTCTTTCATCTGCTAACGCACACCTTTATAAACACAGGAAAAAAAAGGGCAGGCGTTTGAAAATGACAGGAATTAGAAGATGAAAAAGGAAAGAGGAAAAAAGGTGAATTTGAGAGAGATGAAATGCCCTTTACACACACACACACACACACACACAAACACTCACACACACACACACACACACAGACACACACACACACAGAATAATTCCCTGACTTGTGATGTAAGCCTGTGATCATACACAGAACATTAAACCAGAACATCCTTCAATTAGAGAGGCTAGTGATTACAACGGGTGAGTCATCTTTACTACACGCGAAACGCTGGCGAGCGGAGACGCAGCACGGCCGGGAGTCGAGGCCTGTTGTCTTGGTCAGACGCTGAGAGGCTCTCAGGTCTCCTCGCAGCATTCCTGGCCTCAGCAGATGGCATTGGATGTCAACTGCTTTAACTGTGTTGGTTTTGTTTGTTCTGCCAGTCAAAAAAGGAACTCCTGCAGGGACCAGCATGTTTTTCTTGCTTGATCAAAAAATGTAAACCAGAAGAGGGTCCCATATTTCAAAAGGGGAAATTTGAGATATATTTGCTACTAAGATATTACTCTCTCATGCAGTTTGAAAATATATTTTTTAATTATGAGCGAAAAAAGATTTAAGTTAGACTTTTAAGATGGAAATTTTATATAAATGTAATTTATAATTACAGACAAATTGGACTGGTAAATTTCTAAAACTACTGGTCATACTATACATTTTATAAAAATGAACACATAGTAAGATTTTTAGTAATTGACCAGAACAGTGTATTATCCAATAAATTGTTATTTAAATATCATGTTACATTTTTAAATGGACTTCTTTACCAGGATGCGAGTTGCCTTTACTTCCACTTAAATTAAAATATTGATCCAAAACATTTTGTTGATTGAGTTATTTATCTATTTATCATCATCAGTGAATCACAAATGACCTGTGAAGATAAAAGCTTTCCTCTTTGGGTGATATTATTAACATTTTGACACGTTTTTAAAAAGCTCTGCGGCATCCCATTCCTAACAAAAATAAAGATGTAGTAGGTGCTCTTTTAATCCTTAATTAATGACAAGATTAGTCCAAAATTTTAATTGCTACCCCATCGCTCTGTTTATATGCACACTTTATTTGAGAACTAGATGCTAAATTAAATGCGGACACACATTTTTCAAATAAAAGGAGATAATTCCACACATGCTAAAATACTCAAAAAACAGGCACGTTAAGAGAAGACAGTAAATATATCACACATTTAGTAGAAATCAAAGTCATACTCACTACAATTATGGTTGAATCCCTGTGTGTTTATCCCTTCTTTTAAAAAAAAAAAAATCTTCTAGAGAAAGATCGTTCAGTCCAGCAGAACGGACAGCAGACTTTCTAAAAACCGCTCTTCAGATGTCGGTAGAATCTGTAGCACAATAAATGTAAACTACAAAACTACTTTTTTCTTTTTCATTTTAGGTGCTGGAACCCATGGAGCCCCGCACGGTATCTCAGGAGACCCAGTCCTAGTGAGAAAGAGAGTTGTCCGATTACTGCTTCAGGCAGTGACTAGTGAGTGTCTGAGGAAGAGGGAAAAAAAGAGAGAGAGTGAGAGAGCGAGGGAGAGGGAGGGTGGGAGGGAGGGAGAAAGGCAGTGAATGAGGGAGGGAGAGGGAGGCTGCTGCCGTTTGAAAAAGCAGAAAAGTTGCTCGGTGCTCTCTCACAGGAAGACTTTGGGTCTGGAGGAGGCACAGGGGAGTTGTGCCTCACACCAGCTCCCCATATGTCATTCACTCACAGCTTTAAGCAATAGAGCCCTCTCCAGATTGTATCAGTGGAGACTAAGACAATGAAATGGCAGATCTCTCCAACCGGCCTGCCTGTCCACTGGAACACCAGGCTCCACTCACACACCCCAAGGGCCCACACTTTTCTTCTCCCCCGTTTCTTCTCTTGTTTTTGTTATGCTCTTTTTTTTTCTCCCCCCACCACAAACCACATATTTTTTTTGTTTTACTTTCTCTTGCGAGTCTTAGGTCGCTGCTGGATTTCTTTGTCACTGAGGGTAAACAAGGTTTTAGATGATTAGCTTAGGTGACGGGAAGCCGGAGATTTAATACTGTAGTGTCCAAGCAGCTCGGCTCTGTCCGTCTCCACAGCAGTCTAGTGGAAGTCCTCCGTCAACACATACACGCCGCGTCTGTGTGCAAGGTAATGACTGCCTTCTGTCTGCTCCAGGTTATTATTTCAACTGTGCGAAGCTACTACACAAGGCCACGCTGCTACTGATGGACTCAAACTGGTGATTTATTCAAGCTGGTGATGAGGCTTGTGCAGCTTTGGCTTCCATATGTCATGCTGGGTTTTTTTTCCTCTCTCTCTCTAAAAATATCAATTCTGTGTAATGAACGGTTGAGAGGTCAATGGACCATTCCAAATTTGTTAAATTTCCACATAATAAAACTGTGGGTAAAATACCAACCGTAATACTGAAAAATGATTACCAAGGAAGAGGAAATCATACATTTACTATGGTAAAGAGGTGGTGAGAGAAGAAGAACACCCACGGCTAAAAGAATAGTATACTGTGTTAGCAGTTGGCCTGTGTATGGCGCTGCTTGTACGTCTCTGTTACCTACTAGTCAGTGGGTGATGATAAGAAATAACAAATGGTGATGTGTGTCACTAGGAGAGCGCATTCAAATCATTTTATTTTTACGGCATGACGTGTTGTTTGAATAAAAAAAGAACTGATCAACTGCTCAGAGTTCACAACCCGTGCTGAAAGCAGGTCAACACCAACCAACCACTGTAGCAGTGGCGAACGAGTAGCTGACAGAAATAAATACGAGCTGCACTGCTCCTGATTTAAATACATGGCAGTGGTGATGTGGATGTGCTGGAATTGCAAGTGTTACCTCGTACTCCAAGCTGACTGCCCACAGGTAAATCCATAGGCTCGCGTTTCAATATCGGAGCACGGAATATATTGCACATTGAACAGATTCTTGATAACTCAATTGACTAATAAGATGCTTGGGGACTCTCAAGTAACTATTTCTAATAGCGGAGCGGTACACATGCCAATTGAGTTACTGCATTTTCTCTGTCCCTCCGTATTTCAATAAGCAGCTGTATAAAATTAGCCCGAGATGTAATTTTGCAAGTGAGTTATTTTCAAATTGCACAGTATAATTATCCAGAGTTGTTTATATCTCAACGACTAAACTCAGATTTTCCTTGTAGTCTCCTGCATGCTGCGCTGTATGGCATGTTTTGAATCAAGGCTCCAATCAACCTGGCAGTTTTACTGGTGATGTTTGGTTATTACTACTTTTAATGTCGCACAGTATGGAATAAAAGACTTAAAAAATCTAATGTAACGGGAGGGTTAAACGTCGAATTTAGATTGTCAAGATGTTTTAGAATGATGCATTTGCACGTCAGTAAGTGCATTTTTTTGTTTACCGTCTGATGAAAAGCGCTCGCATATATAAAATATTACACTTTAAGAGGCACATATTTGACATATGAAGAACTCATTAGAGGCTTTAATTAGAACAATATAATAATCTTTTCTCAACTAAAAAAACCTTTGGCGGCTGCCAAATGGAAGCTTAACAAAAGATGCACTGATACTGTTCATCTAACATCAGCGCTAAAACGCCACTTGCCAAAAACTATATCAAGTAAGAAACTGGAGAAGTGAGCTAAGATTAAATGTGAAGCCGTTCTTTATTAAGGATTATCTTGATGGGACTCAATGGTCTTCATGTGGGGTTGCAGGGATGCCTGCCTGCAATTTAGAGTGAAGAGAGATCTGCACTGTCCTCCACTGCCAACAGGTTATCCACTCAGCTTCTCACACACATGAAAATAGACTCACTTCCAAATGGCTGATTCCGTTTTCGAGATAAGGAATGGAGCGTTAATGTACATCTAACTGGAATCCAAGGGCTTGGAAAGTTTTAGATCCTAAACTGTGGTAAGTTTTTCCTCTGTTGTTCCACCAAAAAAAAAAAAAAAGAGAGAGAGAGAGAGAGAAAATGTCAGTAGAGCGAGTTTACTTATCTTGACAAAGAACACATAAACAGTGTGAAAGGTGCAGGAACGACGTGACATAGGATCAAATGGTACAGATGAAACAAAATGCTAACACCCTTGTGACACAGTTGCAATATTTTCATATGCATATGCTGCAAATTTGTTTGGGTAGAACTACTACAGTGTTTATATAATGTCACACATTGAGGGGGATCAAGTTCCTTTTTTGACAGTCTCAGTAGAGCATTACACTCCAAACCTTCCCCCAAAAAGGGAAATTTGAACTTGGGATAACTTTGGATAAAATAACAGTTTTTATATATTTATACAGGCATTACTAGGTGAAGTGTTCACCTATTGACTAAGGAGAAAACACAAAAAAAAAGCCCTTAACTACACAAACCTCCCACACTCCAGCTTTGCCCCTGACACAAGTGGGACATTAAGTTTGCTGGATGGCAATTTGTCAAAGAGCTCTGTAAGTGCTAGGTACTGGATATTCCTGAGTTATTCAATGTGCATAGTTTCCTGTTGAAAATAACCGAGCTGCACAGAGTGACATATCCTTGGTAAAGCAAAGGCGCGCTGATGACCAAGGGAAATTCAAGATCATTTTCAATACTATTCCATTCCTCCTCCGTTCTCGCTGCTCGTGTTTTCATGCGAACTCTGTAATACTAACTTAAAAGCAACTTGCATAGCAACAACGACGGCTAAAGCAATCAAAGCGAAAACAAAAAGCAACCAACATCATTTTGAGGTCCAAAGAAACATGTTACCTTGAGTTTAAGATGTCTTTCTTCATGCAGTGCTCAGCTATACACAATATAACATTAACCCATCCATCTACCAGGCTTTCATTAAACTCAAAAGAAAAACTTTGATGATGACAAGTTGCCACCACAAAAAAGATTTTGACGGCGCAGACAGATAATTTTGAAGTCCCTCAAGGTAAATTAGTAGCAAGTCAAGTGCTTTCAAGTGGTGAATGAAAGTTACGAGTGAAGCCCGAATTCCTTATAAACAAACATCAGGTTGGCCTGCCTCACCGAGGAGCAGTGATAAAAGTAAACACAGCATACCTCAACATGAAAATACATTGCAGCTTTCTTCCACAAAAAAGCAAGGAACAAAGGAAATGGTTAACCTCAGTGGACGTCACAAACTGAAATTAACTGAGTGACCTTATTGTTGTAGCCAACTTGGTTCCTAACAAAACAAGCGGAACATGCTTTGAATTAAGTCAAATACCCATTTGTATGTTAAATAAAATATAGCAAGGACAGTTTCGTATTTGTTGCATTAAAAATCCCAGCGCATAATAGCTGTTATTTTGTTAAGGAACGCTCGGCGGACACATTTATCCATGCATATACCATGAGAGACAAGTTGTACTTTATGACCAGTGAGGCACACCTGGGGAAAGTCTACAAGGTCCCCGAAAATCCTCAGACAGACACTTTATTGCTCTCCAATGGCCCCAAAAAAGCTAAACAAGCACACTTTAGAGACCTATTACTCAGAATGAGACATCACTATGGCTGGAAGTATCACCGCGGGCATTACGCTTAAAATATATAGCCTGTTAAAAGATAAAGAGAATAATAAGACTAAATTCAGCCTAATAAGACACATAAATAAGCTTTTTCAACATATTTTGAGATGTATGTCCTCCATACAAACTGATTTTAGTTATCAGTGCATGAGTTATGAAATCCACAATATGCATTTTAAAAATGATAAATGATGAACACAAACCTTTCCTAACCTTTCCTATGCTAAGCTGTCACTGACATTGTCTTGGTTGTCACTATTTTGCAGCGCAGGCTGCCAGGCAGACAGACGTGGAACATGAAATGAAGAGAGCCAGAATATAACTGCCTAAGGTATCATAGTTTAATCCATGATCTCCATCAGGATGGCTCTTGGTTTCAGTGACATTTCAGGCTGACTGTGGAGGAGTTTGATCGGTCTGATCATCGGATTGGCCACCAGAGAAGGACGTCAGGTTTCATTTCTCCAAAAGCTGAATCCAGCTCAACTTCTCCGCCACAGGTCACTGTGTTTTTTTTTGGCATACTGCTGCCACGGGACAAAGGGGAAAAACTGCATTTTTGGAACCAAGACGTCTCTCCTAAACTATTCACCGGTTTCTTTTTTTTAAGCAAAAATGCAGTTGCAGAATATACTCTGGTATAAATATTTATCCATCAGGTCTGCAGGCTGTTGGGGGGCCACAATTGATAACATCATCTAAACATACAATAACAACAGTTACCGTACTGTTCTGGTCACAGGTCTGGCTCGTGTTATTCTCCGTAGATAAAAAAAACGTGTGGCAAAAACTGAACTTGCATGACTTTTTGAGGCAATGGTCACATTTTTTTGGATTCAATAAACAGACCGGATTGGCGCTCATTAGAATCACATACTTATTATAATCAGCATTGTTGCTCTATTTTTCTAGCCACCATGTGGACTTTTTGGCATGCTTTTGTGATATCAAAATACTCACAAGATAATGATTTTAGACTAAATATCTGTGATCAAATACCATCAAATACTCATTTTTAGATTTCATTCACAACGGAGCGTGCTTGTTTGTTTCTCTCTGGTCATGTTAAGACGCCTTTGTCAGGCCTCAGTAGTGTGTAATCTAGGTTGAATGTTGGATGCTGCCTCTATTATTTTATCAACAAAACGACAAAGCTTTCAGACTGTGGCTCATGTATTCTGAGTCACACAACAGTGCATGTATGCCTTTAATCTAAATGAATGTCTGGAGAAAAAGTGACACATTTGTGTCTTTCATTTCTAACAATTTTTTGGTACAATGCAAAGCAAAGTGGCTAGAACATATACAGTATATTTTTTCCCGTTGCTCAAAGCTACCCTACAAATTGACGATTTGATAATAGAGAAAACATTTATGTTAATCCAGTCGCAATTCCTGTATGCTGAAACGGGCCATTTTATGACTCCATAACTGAATTTCACAGCTGCAAACATGAAGCTCACTTCAGATGCAACTGCTGAGGAATTTGATACATACTGTAACTTTGCAAGTTGAGTAGATAAAAAAAGCAATGGCAGAGCTTTATTGTTAATAAAGTAGGTGGTATGAGGTCAGTAAAAGGATGTTGTGACTGTCTGGTAGTAATTCTGGTGTAAAGATAGAGCCTCATCAGCAATGCCACTAAATCTAAGTCAGCTGCCCCCTAAAATACCAATATGTTTGGTAATAAATTTTCAGCACCTCTAATGGCAGCATTTGTCAGTCCTGCCCAACTGTCTGGGACTGCTTCTGACTTGTGCAACCAGGGCGGCCAGAAATGTGGCACTCCCCGTATCCTCCACAGCTGCCTGCCCAGTTGGGCCCAGGTCAGCAGAGCGCTTGCAGTGGGCCATGAGGAAGGAGGGGCTGGCCATCACTGGCAACTTATGTTCACCACACCACCAACTCCCAATGGGTAAGCATACAAAATGCAGAGGTTAGAGACTTAATTTCTGCCTTGCAACCTCACCCCCTCAGGCTGACTCCCTGTTCCTGTAGCCCCCCACAACCCCCTGAGTCATTCACCAAACCCCCACTAGTCCAGCCACTGTGACATTTGTGAAGCCAGGAGTCCACATAACAAAAACACATTAGGCAAATGTCTGGGGTCAAACGTCTGTTTGAATTGGCCAGATGAAAGCCACTTAGATTGGGTCTGTGCCATTCTGCTTAGCAACTAAATACAGTTACAAAAGAGGCAGCGCTGTGCGAGCCAGCGGTTTGTCTCACTGACAGAATATGCTACCACATTCAAGTTCTGGTACCATGTGTGCCAAGAGACGATACAAGAGCTCTGACAAAGCTATTTAAGCCCGGGGTATTACCAATCAGCTATCTATCGTACATAAATAAAACAGAAATACTACAGGCCGGAAAATAACTTATATTTAACCTACATCCACATTTGTTGTCTCTAAGAAGCAAGTGCAAGCGAACACAGCAGGGGTATTTGCAGTGATGAATGGGCATTCCCCATTGGACACCAGTTTTCAGTAATTTTTAACTCTTGGACAGACTTAACAGCTGGGCTTTTCTGTCTCCCCGGCCTCCTTCTGCATGTGTGCACTTAAAAAAAGCAGAAGCTCGGATTATCTAGGCACCAAATGTCACTCGTTTTATAGAACAGCAGGAAACATGCTGAGCTGCACAATTTTTCACAGCCTCGAGGACAGTGTGAACTATTAGCGGCTTGCCGAACTAGAGGGTGTCTCAAATCATGCTGGTGTCAGAAGGACTTGAGGCATGACAAGAAGTTCCAAAATAACCAATGGGATAATCGCAGTTTAAGACTATGCCAGAGGAGTGCTGACGTATATGCTAATACCTCACCCCAAAGTACCCCTCGGTGACTTCTGTGCATGTGTCTGGTACTTGTCGCTGCCGTCATCATGAGTAAGGGAGACAGCCTTTCATTTATTGTTTTTACTAGAGCACTACTGCTATACTATCAATATCCAGTGAACAGGAAGAGCTGTCCAAGCTACTTTACAAAGGCAAAAAAAACAAAGACTGCATCATCTAAGTGAGGAGACCACTAAGAGTGGGTTATAAAGGAGGAAATAACAAATACAAGAGTAATCCATTGAAAGTAAACATCAACTCCCTCTGTCCAATCCAGTCTAATTGTAACGTTAGTCCACATTCTTGAGACCTCAGATTTTGCAGCTTCCTAATGCAGTTCATTTGGACAAACATATCATTGTGGAAGACATCAATAGAACCGAGTGGACTAAATGATATGCCAACTTTCCATGTTTGTTTCCTCTCAAAGTGTTTGGAACAGCAGTGGCCCCGCTAAAAGGTGACTTCCTCTATGAGGAAATGGAATTTGCAATGCACTCCTTACAGCACACTCTCCCTTTGTACTTGTGCGAAAATATGTTGTATCTCATCTAGCTAGAACTGCTTACAAGTGATTTGAGGAAAAACAGTCCTATATTTTACAGGGTTTTTTTTTTTTTTATAGCAGCTACCCACGGTGTACAGTACTGCTCTGTTTCAGTGGAAGACCTTATGCTGTGCACATAATCGTTTTATACTAAGAGCCTCTTGAACAACTCAAATGCGCCTTTTTGCTCGCAGTAAGAAACAACATGAGCAAAATGTGAGAAACAAAAACATCCCATGACTCCTCCTGGCAGAACACAGGAAAGCCAGTTTATCTCCATTAGAGAATACAGCCTAAGTGCAAGAACAATTACGTTGTCTGCTTGTGTTCTTTCCATAAATTACTCCACGGCTAGAAGTTTTTCCTGTAAACTTTTCATCGTCTTCATCTGTAGAATTGTATTAGTTGCGAAACACCATTACTGGAATTTAAAAGTGACCGTGAGGAAGACTGTGCAGTAAAAGGTGCATTTCAAGGGGGAAATAACAAACGGACTAGGGTAGGTGAATAACCACAACAATGGACTTAAGAGTGAGCATGATGGTGAAAATCTATTGACAGGTCAGATTTACGTGCATTAAAAAGCTTTAAAGAGAGGAATGATTGATTGTTAGTTAAGTTAATGTATCTAGTCCATAAACTAAATGGATTCCTATTGATATCTCATCTCTTTTAAAAGTCCATCTTATTCCATCATTGTGTAGCCTCTTTAAATCACCTCTGTGGACTCAAAAGTTTCTTATTGTATCTACATTTGGTGATTGAGAAGCAATGCTGTTTTACATTTCTATATATTATCTTAAAATTCAGCCACAGCGCAGGTCTTGAACTAAATCTTGATGGTTACAGGAGCGATATAAAACAAATACAGCTACATTTATATGAAGACAAATGTGCAACAAAGAAAATAGAGGCAATGATATAACAATATAAAATTCTATGTATTATGGGGTGCTGTAGAGCAACCACCCCATGTACAAAGGCTTAGTCCTTCCTGCGGCAGACCAGAGTTTGAACCCGACCTGTGGCCCTTTCCTACATGTCATTCCCAATCTCTCTCTCTATCTCTCTCTCTCTCTCCACATTCCTGTCACTCTTCAGCTGTCTCTATTGCAAATAAAAAAGTCCTGAAAAGGCCAAAAAAAATCTTTAAAATTATAAGTATTATAAGTGTATAAAGTGTATAAAAGTTAGAGACAGATTTTGAAATCGGAGTTAATTCTGCTGCAGCTGCCAAATGCCTTGAGGGAGCTCTCTTCTTGAACTCTATATGTGACACCTTTGGTAATTAATACACCTTCTCAACCCTGTGAATCAGAGATAAATTATCACTTTAATAAGGAGGGTTCCCTGATTAACCTTTCGCTAAAGACGCGCACAGTGAGGAGAGACGTGATGAACTGCCAAGGACCTCTGATGATGAACACATGAATCATCAATACCAGCAGCTCTGCGCCTCTTTGCTAAAAACACAAACGACACCACAACAAAGAAATTCCGGCCATCCGGGGCATTGCCTCTGACTCCAAAATAAACATTACGTTTTGTTACAAGGATCCGCTTCTGCATTGAGGGAAGAAAAAGCAGACAGCGGGAAAACAGAGAAGAAGAGTGTGAAGCCCTCTTCCTCTCGACTTTGTGACTCAATTGCTGGAGCCCCAGGTGTTTTTTGTTCTCAAAACATCCCGTCAACTCCCCAGCTGACTTTCAGTCTATCAAAAGCACCAGAGGATTTCTCTCTTCCAAACGAATGAATAAAATTGTTGGTAATGCTTTCTCTGCCTACTAGTACCAGCTAGATATACCTATAAATAGCACAGCAGCCTGCCATGGAAACAAACAACCGCCTAGCCTCGGATCAGTTACAGGAGTAGCAACTTTTTATAGGTCACAAAAACTTCCAGTTGCCTAGGAAACAATGTGGAAGAATAGTGCACTTTTGGACGCAGAACAGGTAATACTGGTCAGGGCAATTAGAGGGCCCATTTTGTTGAATGGGAGTTATCAGAGAGCTGGCTTGGGGTAATTGAAGGGTTTGCTCATTCACTGTTCTGCTAACGCTGCACCTGGGCCAAGGCACCTTGAACAGCTCACAATGGGAAGAAATGCCTGTTTGTTTTCTGTAAGCCTGGGGAAGTGGAAAACTGTCAAAAGACGGGGCTGGTGGTTTAACAAAAAGCCACTATCTGAATATTGATTTCCATTTTGACTTGGGTAATATTGTTCATTCCGTAGCCAAGCTAAAGTGGCTATTTAGTGTCCTCTCTTGCTTTGTTTTTTTGGCATGCAAGGTGCTTCCAACCGTCTTTACATTGTTTCTCCCTGGGCCTCTTTGGAAGCCCTTTGTTTCCACACTGCATTTGTTGTGGATACCTGATTAAAACTCTACCACATCTGGCTTACACTCTTCCTGCACCTGTTACTAAAATCCCATAGGCCAACCTACATTCACAGCTGTGACTCTCAGGGCAGCCGGGCCCATCCATTGCATGATGACTATGCAATTTACAAAATTACAAGCTAGCTGAAACCCTGCCCCAAAGAAGCCCCAGACTCTTCCTGAATTATTAATCAGCTATTGATGAAGGCTTGATAAATGCACTTGGCTCACCATCCCAATGACATTCTTGTCTCCTGCCCTGAGCCACTTCTGCCGCTCTGCCTGCCTATAGGTTTCTGTCAGATGATACAAAAGTTCCAAAGATGTGAAATGTGCTCATTTAAATCACAAAAGGTAATTGTTTTCAACAATGTATCAGCTTACAGATCTCAACTGTACTGCTATTGCCCGGGAACTCAAATAAGCACACTTGCATGCCAGCTAATTACAGTTTCACACTGTGTGACAGTCGACAATCTTCCCCTTTTCTGTTGGCCAGCCACCAAAGTCTTCTAATGTGCTCACACAAGGGGAATCAACATGCCAACCTGATGGAGGTATACAAACATCAGCGGAGAATTACAGGCGTAATTTTGATTACTTCTTTGCCTTTAGGTATTAATATAAAATCCATCAAGCTTTAAGAAACTCAAGAGATCACTATTGTTTGTTTGAGGAATGCTGTGAAAAACCGTGACGTGCTCTTTTTGAACCACTTGAACAAGTCTTCTAAGGAAACTAAAGCATGAATGAATTCATGGTGCGGTGACATACTGTATAATGCACATTATCAAATGACGGTGAAGCACTTCAGCAGCCCTTGTGACTGACCTCTGGGCCTGGTCGTCCATATCTCCAGCACCATCACCTCTAGCAGCTGCAGAGCACTTAATAAATTGCACCTTTAACAAAAGGAAAAGGTGATGAATTGAAAAATGTTTAGCCCTCTCATGCATTATTAATGCAGCCTTTGCCACAAATCGGCCGTTGATAAATAATTAAAATTAATCTCATTATGGGATTTTCATTATAGGATAATTTAATTAAATGAAAGCCCAAGGACCTCTGAGGGCCTGGAGCCACTAGGGCCCCGTGCCCTACTCCTCTAATGGGTCGAGGACAGGAGAGTGCATTGGTAATGCACAGGAGCGCATACATTATTTAATGGATCCCACTAAGTAAGGACAGATCAATGATAACTTGTCATCTCATCAATGTGTTGAAAGCATTCCAAAGCCCACTGCAGGACAAATCCCAAAACTGGAACAGAAAAATATCTGCACACACACACGTGCAAGCACATACACACTTACTGTACGCCGCACAATGTCACTGACTGTCATTTGAGGATGCAGCTATGAATATTCTTTGTTTGTGCATATTGAAATGTAATACCAACTAGAGGATGCTTGTGCATTTTACTGATGGGAAAGCAGCGGAGACCTGGAGGTTGGAGGATGAAGAGAAAAGACTTGACATCTGTTGCCTGCATTACAGTTCAGGTCAAACGTGCTTCAGTGCAAATGGTGAAGGGTACAAGGTGTACATCTGATACCAAACAATAAATGATATCAGAGTCAAATGGGAGCCATTAAAGACCTTCTCGGTGAATGAGAGGAGGGGCCGAAGAGGAAGAGGGTATCTGGGTTTGTCTTGTCTCCAGGAGCACTTAAGCACTCTAATTATCACACAGCAGTAAGGATGCACACATCTAGCTCACATCGAGACGTCTTAAGCTGCTTTTCCGCCACACATGGATCGAGTTCCCGGCTATTCACACAGGCTCCACGATAAATAGCGGGTTAAAGTTTTGGATACAATACAATAGAAAATATACATACGCACGATAGATATGCCATCTTATGTGGATAAAACTCTCAAAAGCTGCATTATTTTTTGCCCTCTTTGACCTTCTAAAATGTAGTATGAATTATCTAGACACTATTTATGAAAATCTCTTTTGATCAAATACCACAGATGAATTTTATTTATGGTTTAAATGAATTAAATTCCAGTTTATCTGTGGTTTGTGCGTCGTATGAGCTATTAAATAGCTGTATGCATAACACAACATTAGACTCATTTTGCTTTCCACGCTTACTTGAGGACTTTTTTTTCCTCTTCTGTTTCTCTACAATATACAGCATTGTAGCCCAGTGAAGATAAAATTCAGTTCTCCAAAGAAGGGCCTAATTATTTTGATCTGATGACTCATACTTGAATTCTTCTAAATAAATGTTATTACTCAGACCTCATTGTTATTGCCAGACTTCTACAAATTAAATGAATGGGATTATTAGGCTTAAGAAACACTGTGGGAAGTGTGTGATAATGAAGAACATGTGTGACAGAAAATCTCACATTATGTATATGCACGTCAGGTCTGCATTTCAAAGAGGAAATCTTTAACATAAACATTAGCATTTTGTGAAAACAACTGAGTAATTAGTTTAGGGCATAATAAGCTAGGGTAGGCACACAATGAAAGAAAGCATTCTGGCTTTAAAATGAATAAAAATTGATTGTGTCCCAATAAAAAACGAATTGGCGGAGTGTTAACTGGATTCCACATAAACGTCTGTAGCAGTCCCTGGCCGCTTTATTGTGTGCTAATGCAATAGAGAACACTTAGCAATAAATGCTCCTCTCTGATGAGCTCACAGAGGCTTTCCAAGATGGCCTGATGAAATTGTAAAAATTAGATTTGAGCTAGCTGCTAATGACTCCTAAAACAAAGGAAAATCTCTAAATAGAATTAGCCTGCCCTCTTCTTCTCTAAATACATCATATGTAAATTACTGTCATTTGGAGAAATATGCTTGCCTGGAAGGTAAAGCCTTCATTAGAGATCTCAGTAGGTTTGGGACTTGAACAAGAACTCCTCCAGGACATTTAAAAAGTTTGAGTACCGAGAGAAGGTAAAGGTATTGTTCGCTCATGGCAGCAGATCAGAGATATGACTAAGAAATCTATTTTTCATTATTTTAGTCAAACAACATGGATTTTTGTTCCAAGGCTGAGGGCATAGATAACTGCTATGAGAAACAAATACTGTAATATGTGTAAAATTTCATTGTTTAAATCCATATTTGTACTCAATTTGAAACCCAAATGTGCTCAATGTGCTTCAGCCAAGCCAATGCAACATTTCTCTAAAAATGTGTGAGTGTTCACATCTTCTGTGAGACGTGTGTTTATGTTTTTTAACAGGTCTTGTTGAGTAAACTGATTTTTTTGTGCGTGTGTGTGTTAAATTAAGTAAAATGATGCCAAATCTAATCAGATAAAATAAATAAAATACTGAATAACTAATCAGGTAGTCTTAACAGCAGTCTTGAAATAAAAAAAATAATGGTCTTTTGAAACAATCATATTAAAGCTACTTGCTTAGTTCATTATAAGTTAGTTTTTTCATAGCTGATGTGTCATATAGCATTGCTGATGTTGATGTTACTTGTCAAACTAGGTAGTAGAGAAATAGAGGAAATATATTGGCTTTATATGTACGATACAATTCAGCAGTGTAAAACATACATACTTTGTATATCAGTGTAACTCTTTCAGACAGCAACAATACAACTCTGTCACGTTAAAGTGTTTACACAATTCCTGCCGCCAATTATTTTCTCCTCTAGAGAAGCCTCCACTTAACCACTCAACTACCCTCCATTGTTTGTACAGGTCAAGAAAAACAGACATGTATGACATCTTTGCAGGAATTACTCACCAATTAAACAGGATAAGTTGTGTTTGCAGGAGCTGCTCAACTGTTTCCTAATACAAACAGAGGGCCTAGCCGTTGCCTAGCTTCAGGACACAGCCCTTGTGTGTTCCTACCAGGTAGGTAATTCACTTATCTGGGCATTGTTCTCTGTTCATCCCTGTTGAATCGCACAGCTTTGCCATGAGATTTGCCCAGCTTTAGGTAAAACCTCCACCAAATATAAGCACAGACCTCACAGGCCTTCCCAAAATAAAACCATGCAGGATGTGTAGTGACCCTAAATGTCAATAATAGTAGAAATAGCTTGCAGAAATGCATTGTTGAGCACCAATGGACTGTTTTATGAATGTTTCATATTAATCAAATTGTGAGTGAAGGCAGAACATCTGTAGATCCATTATGCACTCATAATGTTTGCTGGACACATGTTTGAATGGCTGAAAATTGAGACTAAGTCCGCATGGTGGTGGAGTTTGAGTGTTTTCTGAGGGTCTGACAGGAGGATCACATATGGAGCAACAGCCAGACTGCAGCTGTGGGGTATTTCCACTGTCCATAAGCACCTTCCTATTAATGGGCTTAAAGAAAACTCATAATAACTCAAATCTGTCAAACAGTTACTGCACGTTTATTAACTCTTAGACGCAACAACTTCTTATCAAACCAAACTCGAGGACATATGCTGCGTTTTATGCATGTTTTCCTGCTTATATATGACATAAGGTGTGGTTAACAACTGAGCAATAGAAGACGGGCATGAGACAGAAGCCAAATTCTTTATAATGTATGTCCAAACACTCCAGATAAAAACAGAAAAAAGAAAAAAATTTTGTTGGAAATAATTCAATCAGTCCCATTACGACGTCTACTGTAGGTGTCACATTTGGTGTATCTAAATAGTTAATCGTCCTGATGTTCTTGAAGGAGTCAAGCAGCGGATTACAGTAATTGAAAGTCCATACTGCGACAAAAATAACTGTTCTCACACAGGGGCTAGACCCACTGGTGCCTTTTGCTGTCTGTTGGCGAGAACTAAATATATTTTCTGCATTCTGAATGGCATTCCACTCTAACGCATACGTGCCAGTAGTTAACAGTGTATGAGAATAAATAGCTTTCTCAGCCAAGCCGTGAGACGCGTCAAAGATGGGCGCGCATGCATGTGATTTGTTTGTTTGTGGAAACATATATCAAGTGTATAAGCAGGTGTAAAGAAGTATTTATGTAAGTGTCTCAATTTTGTCTGTCCCCTTTTTATCAGTTTACATTAGTGACAAGTCAGAAAAACCTGAGCTTATACGTATTGACAGAGTAATAACCCTTCTGGCAAAGCAACGTGGGCCTAATTTCTAAGGATCTTAACAGTGAGCCAGAATTATGTCACTCTGACCACCTGTTCCTCTGAAAAAAAAAAAAAAACGTCACCAGCCTTAAGTAGTTCCGGCACGCATCCAAAATGTGAACTTCTGAACCGGAGTGCTTACTTTCTCATTTGTGTAGAAGCAGGAGGCGGCAGCGTGTAGCAACAGCCACTCTAATTTCGTGGTGGTAGAGGAAGGGTTTACATAAGGGATGTGCTGTTCTGTGCCTGTCACTCAACCTGCCGCTGATTGGCAAACGCAAGATTGAGGCTGATGCTGTTTCGTGTCACCTAAAGGCTAATGAGAGATTAAACATCAGTAGCAGAAATGCTAAATATTGTTCCAGTAGTCCAGCAAGGAGTTCACACATGCATCTGTGGAAATAACCCTGGGAACATTTCCTTACTGGGTAAATGGAAATAGCACTCATAATTAAAAGCTTACAAAACACCTGTACAAATAATTAAAAAAAAAACACGTTTATGACACGTGATAAATGTTCAGTGCTTACTTACACAATCTATCAAAAATAGAAAATTCAATCATCTCACGAAAGACAGGCTGCATATATTAACAATGGCTCATGTATTAGTTTTGATAGGTCACAGAAATAAAAGCTAATCCCTCCTCTATCAAGGGAAAGTGCAAAATGTTCGGCTGCTTACGCTGTCTGTCTTCAAGACTAAGTTGCATTGCAGGTGTACCATGAATACACAGTGTATTTCTTTTGGACCGGAGCTCTAAAATAGCTGTGCAAGCATTGGTGGACCACACACAGCTGTTAGTGGTGTGGTGCTGCTTACATCATTGGAGTTTATGCCAATTAGCGTTTCTCCCTATTTGCAGGGCGTTTGTCATGAATGAATGACGCGCATAAAAATAGACGGAGCAGCCAGCATAGCCGCGTTGCAGTGCGCTTGCAATAAAAGAGCACACATAGCGAAATAAGTGAAGAAAAACAGACAATGTATTAAACGTGTCTGCGATGAGACAGATTTACATTTTCCACAGAAAACTTTCTGTCTGACCAGGAGTCAAGCCACAGGAACAAACTGCACTGATTGCACGGGACATGTTCATGTTAAATGAAACAGGCTTGCTGAGGAAACCAGCCCAGCAGTGGTCCGTCATGAGGAGGAGGGCAAACCGCCATGCTGTGGTGGCCTTGATGAAATCAGCTCACACTAAGGCCTGTGCGCTGACAGTGGGGATCAGGGCGGTCAGAGTTATTCCAGGGGTCCTGCCACTCAGCCCAGTGGCTGACCTGAACAAAAGGCCGATAAGCCACAGACACAGAGTGCCAGTCTCCACACTGTAAACTACAACGGAACCTGAAGTAATGTTTCAATCTGATGGGCGGCTACATAAAGAGAGCCAGGCAGGCAGAAGAGGGCACTGTTTTTCTTCACTGTTAAACACAGTACAGTACATTGATGAATGCACTATCAAATACACATTAATGAGATGCACTTAGAAAGTACCAGAAGAGGATTTCTCAGGATGATAATGTAGTTTTTAAAAAGTGTGAAGGGTTATAATACACCTACTGTATGAGTGTGTGAATTTCTGCATGTGAAGGCCGGTGCTGTCTGTCCAGCTACAGTAAAGAGAAGTAGCCACACACCCTGCACCATTTGCTCCATGTGTTAAGGTGTCTATCATGTGTGAAACAAGCTATTTTTCTTCACCAGTGCCTTTTTGACTCTGATGACATAATGCAGCAGAGAGTGGGTGCTGGGGGAACTTTCCCCCGCTCTTGCTTTTATACACCTATTCAAGAACAGCAGCCTTTCACACCAAGTTCAGCAGGAAGAAGTAGTAAAACGAAATGGGCAAGACCTACAGTATTTCATAATTAATAGGTAGCAGTGAGGGGAGAACGGTCCGCGCTGACGTAAAAAGATCAACAACGTATAAAAGTGATCATTCACTCCGCAGAAAATTACGGATGAAAAACCCAGTGCCATATGTTTTTCCTTTCACAGGAACAAAATCATAACAAATTTGAAATATGCGTCAAGCTTTTTATAATCTTTGATTGCTTTGCTTTATTTGGAGGTCCTACAGAGTTGCTACTCTGCTTACCTATACGATCTAATTTGTTACTGAGGTGGTCCCAGGCTCATACCAGGTCACCACCTGCAAGCAGTACTGTAAATTACTTGGTGGGCCTAATTGTCCATGTCCGCCGTATTACTATAAACCACTAGTGCTGTGCTAACTCTATTGTCAGGTACTTAATCAAGGCCACCAGATTTATTTCCCTGTGCTAACTCTGGGGACAACCACAAGGAGAGGACTGAGTAATTGGATCTTTTTTTGCATCTAAAATTAACCACCTATTCTTAGTGAGAGCCGGGGGTTTGGAAATGATAACAATAATGATATCAACCAATACCATATGAGGCCTTGCCTTTCATACTGGGAGTTGCATAATGCATAATAGACCCAGATGTTGCTCGGACTGACCTTACCTGGGGGGGTATGGTGCCATTATGCCAATCAAACACTGTAGCACTTGATCAGTCACAGGCCTAAAGCAGACTGGAGAAACTCAATTATTCAGTCTCTTACCTCACACGTACACAGCAGTAGCAACAGACGTTGAGGTGAGCCCAATCCCTCCTGCGCGGACCTAAGGCAGGAAATGACAATGGCGAGGAATTAATAACCACAGTATAACTTACGACAGTCGTAACGTGCGTTTTTGAGAGCGAGCCTTTCACATGCTTCCCACCAGAATCACTGTTTTCACTGCAATTTTCACGTTTTCAGTATTTTACTGCTACAGAAGAAAGATGAGGGAGACTGACTGATGAATGAATTCTGTAAAAACAGACATTTCTGGGCAGGAACTGAGAGAAAAAAGTGTACAGAAAGCAGTATGAGATGCAGACGGAGTGGGTCATTTATCAGCTAACACATTTTTTTTTCACATTTTAGGTGGTTACAAAACAAGATATCATCTATTTGACAAGTCAAACTTGCTAAAGCACAACCTCCTGCACCAAAAGAACACACAGCATGCATTAATTTAATTTTAATATGCTTTCCATTCAATTTCTCTCTTTAAGTGACTGTATATAGTGCTTTGTAATACAACTCCTTTTCGTCAGTGTGGTAGGCGAAGCAGTGCGGAGTGAGAGGGGAGTGAGCACTGAGCATGCAGAGGGAATGTGGTCTGTGTAGGGATGTCAGAAGCATAATGGCCAGCTGAGTCATAGGTTATAAAAAGCTGTCATTAGGGATTTCTGTCCTCAGCAGCTCATCACACAGGACCTGTGAATTATTTATTACGCTGGAAACTCAAGTGCCGCGTTACTCAAGACCGCCTGGTTTCCTGCACTTCCCTTTCCTTGGGCTTGTTTAATAAAAGCAGAACATTTACTTGTTGTAATTAAAGTCCTTAAGAGGATCCAATATATAAATAGGAATTGATTAAATTAATGGAACTACTGTGGTGAATTTTTTATACAATGGATATAACAAATTATACACTAACAGGGTGCGCGTCTAATGAGGGCTTTGATACAATCAAAGTGTACAATCAAAGTGTTTGTATTATTAGGATGGGCCTTGTATTTACTTTGCCTGCAGTCCAAATGACCACATAATTAGCACTCAGACTGCATTAATACATTTCTATTATATGGCAGATTGTTTTTTTTAAGATAGGCCAAACAGCCAAGTCTAATTGCAACAATTTGGAAACTTTTAGGAATACATTTTCGCATGCCTGATGTCCAAACACTTTTCCTCCTCATATGTCCTCCAAAAAAGATCCCTTAAATCAGCTTCACTTCATTTTGCCCCCTCAGTTTTTGATAGGAAAGTCGATGCAAATCAGCTCAGGCATTTTTCCTCACTTTGTTTTGTTCTCAGTATATGAAAATGGTTAAAAATCCCATGGGTCAGTGAAAATGATCCCTCCACTCCAGTCGCCTGCTCTAAGTCAGCCAAAACATTCCAGACTTCAAAAGGCAGCTTTGCCTACCAGGGCCATTTCAGTGTCCCAACCTCCATGGCCCAGGAGGACTTGGTTATTTGGATAAATTAATTTCTGGAGTCTGCCTGAGTTGCAAAAACAACCTCCTGCCTGACAGCAAATTAGTCTAACTGAAAAACCTAGAAAATGCATAAGGTTAAAGAAAAGCAGCCCCCTCCCCACCCGTTTTATTTTGTTTTACACAAAAACTGATTTTCTGTTTATTGACTGCTCTGCTGTCTTCACGATTTTATATATATTTTTGGAAACTTTAATAAGAGGATAAAAAATATTGTTGAGTACATCTGTAAACCTTTACGTTGGCAGGTGAAGAGTTTCAATAGGCAACACCAGCACACAGGCTGTAAAACACACCGGCTGTGTACAGTACACAGCTGACAGGCTGTATACCATAAAACAGAACTGATGTAAAAGTTTAACAACTGTCAGTGGTACTGAAAAAAAAAATGAAATAAAATTGAAATCTCTTGAAGATTCAAACATTTATAAAAGAGAGGAAAAAAAACAAACCCGAGAGCACAGACTGTGAAAATGGGGGAGGAGGAAAACGGTTACGGAGGGAAAATTATGCAAACAGATGAAGACAATCCAGAATTAATGGTCCGCAACATTTTCAGGCACTCAAAGAGCTGTCCAAGGACACCATAGGGGAGACTGCATGGCCCCAGTAATTGGAGGAGCATGTAACTTCAAAAGTAAGGAGAACAGACTGGAGAACTTTCCTCTGAAGTCAAGTCTTAAAGAAAACGTGAAGCACATGTACAGTACAGTAGGGAATCTGGTACATGTGTGAATGAAAATTGTTCTATTCATTGCTGCAGACATGATACATTGCAGTATTCCTGCTGCGCTACCACGCTTTAAAAAAAAAACGGGATGAATTCAGACTTTGAATCTTTAGGTCACAGCTGTTCCATCTCAGGTCAGTGACTGAAAATACAAAATGCGGCAAAAAGAAAGTGGGTCAAAACAAAACAAGATATTCCACAATGTCAATAAAGACGGCCATAAAATATATCATTCAGAGGATGTGAGATCACCCGGAGAAAAAGAAAAGGCTTTAAAATGTAATGACCATAAGTCAGAATAGATGTGTCATTTATAGTGTTGTGGATTTTGACTACATTCCCTATCTTTCATAAAATGGATGATATTTCTGCACAGCAGTCCAAGGGCAGTGAAACTGTGGCTTTGTCAGATGATGATTTAACCACAGTATGGAAGGAGTATCACAGTATTGGTAGTATGGCTGATATGAGTGGTCAGTTAATCAGCAAGTCGTTCAAAAATGAACCCACCGCTAGCCCATGCATTGTGTCAGCCATTTTTTCCAAGCGAAAATGAGAAGTTCTTTCAAACGCGAGGACTCGTCGCTTTTCTTTGTCTTCTGTGACCCGAATATCTTTGAGTGCCCGTTAAAACAAACACGCATTTATTAGAAACTGGCCTCGTCGTCGCAGCCAACAAATGTACGGCCATGCAATGGAAAGACGAACAACAACTAGATGGGCTAATAAATTAGCGTGAAAGGATCATGAATAGCGTGAAGGCTAAACCTGGGGGATGTTAAAAGATTTGTGGTGGTTTCGTAACCATTCTGGAAAATAATTCACAACATAGTACTCCTTTTATAATCATATAAAAGAAGAAGTATTGAATCCAACCATCATATGTGAGTCAGATAGTTATTATAGTCGATTTATTTCCCCCCTCTGCCTCTGTTTTATTGTTTGTTATTGTTTGTTTTATTGTACTGTTATTTTATTTATTGCTTTATCTTTGAATAGGTTTCTGTATAAATTAGCGACCAGGACTGTAGGGGTGGGTGAATGGGGGGGGAGATGTGAGGACTGGTTGGTGGTAGGACAGAGGGATGAGCTGATCGGGTATCTATGTGCTTATATTTTTGTATGTTGTACGCTCTCCAACTTAAGACATACGAATGCGTCACCTTACACGTTATTGAACCGTGACAGCCATTTTTCAATATTTTACAGAACAATTAATTGAACAATAATCAACAGATTAATCAGCAACGACAATTGTTAGCCGCAACCCTAATCAGTGGAACTATTTCATATGAAGAGGGGAAGACAGGGGAAGATAACCCCGTCCATTCATCACGCATGCTGCATGTCTGATACACAACTAAGGCTTTGTATCATGAAAAGCGGT
Source organism: Nibea albiflora (assembly GCA_014281875.1). NCBI lineage: Eukaryota > Metazoa > Chordata > Actinopteri > Sciaenidae > Nibea > Nibea albiflora. Next base: position 11,603,747 of record CM024805.1, on the reverse strand, counting down.
CTGATTACCGACATCAAGAGGCTGCAAACCTGACACATCAGTGATGTTTGAGCTTACATTAAAAAGATGGAGACCAGATGAGACAGACAGACATCATCTGTGTACCCTGTTCCACGTTCCTACCATCGTAATTATAGCAGCACATGATTTGTGCAACCATGGACCCATGGATGACCTCCAGTCAGAAGTGAGCCAGTATTCATCATAACATTTAACCAGGTGCATAAATATAGCAGCTTCTTGAATGGACGTTTAACACTGAAGGGCTACTGATATTTGACAACTTTGCTCTGCGAGACAAAAGAAAAACACCCAATCACGAACCGCCATCTTTACACAGTTGATCCGCCGACGCTCATGCAGTACCACTGCGCTGGTCGAGGGCCTGCTTCTGCAACCTAGACTGTAATCATGATGGCATAACTTTGACATAACCTACACTTCTGTCTTGATGATGTGCTTCAGCCATACATCATGAAAATGAGTCCAGGTCTGAAGAAAATGAAGACAAACTGTGTCATGTTGGAATGGGAAAAGCAGAGGGGGAACACAATCTTTCCAAGGTCCTTTGGTCTGAGGGAAGAACACCATGCGTGCTTGAGTCAATCCAACATACACTAACTGAGGAGAAAATGTCCATTTTTAACCTGTTATCCATCACTGTCAAGTGTGGCGCAGAGTAAAAGGGGAAATAATTAGACAGAAAAATGACTGGAGCCTGGGGCAGAATGAATGAGAGTAAAGCCTAGGTACAACTGCTGTTAACTTAAGGCAAATGATATTTTGACAAATGTCCCCTATGCAGCTTGCGCTACCTGTATCGCCGTATACCTAGGGAGTGAAAGAATCTACATATTATATTCTATTACAACATAAGCCACTGAAAAACACTGTATGCAACTGCTGTATGGTAGGCTTGGTCGCTTGGTTTAATGGCAGGTAAGTTATGCAGGATCAAGGTTAACTCACCCAAAGTAAAACACCTTGATGCTTTACAGGAAGGGCAAACCAAATTAAAGTTAGGTTTCACTGCAATTAAGGAATATATAAGTAAATAAGTGGTTTTAACAAGCAAATAGGAGTTGTTTGTCCCATCAAAACTTTAGTTTAGCCAGATTTGTTGTCTCACTGCGGATTGATCCCTCTGCCAGTTAATACTAGAAGCTGCTTTTATTCACGTCAAATGCTGCTGCCGCTGCTGCTGCTGTCCCCGCCCATATTGGCTCAATATGGCTCAACAGCACGCTGTCAATCCAGCACACGAGGAAAACAAACAGGCAACAACTGTAAAGTGCGCAGGGAAGCAGCAGAGAAGCAGACCAAACGCAAAGAGAGTGGTTTCATCGCCGCCTACCTTCGCTGTATCGCGGCTGTCACCACATGCAACAAGTCCCTCTCTCCATAACTCTGAATTTTTAAAGTCTTCTGACCCAGTCAGGCGTCTCCTCCTTTTTTTTCTTTCTCCCCGCTGACTGCAAAATGTTTCCGTGATAAACACAAACGTGAGGCGGTGGGAAAAAGAAAAAACCTCCGTGTGTGATGGTTGTCAGTTCCCGCCACAGAAGCTATAAAGTTTTTTTTTTTAAGGCAGCGGAGTCGGAAGGTTACAGTGAATTGACAAGATAGATCCGCATGCGTCTGTGCGCGCGCGCGCGCTGCCCACTGGTATCAAATGCAAGCAGGCACGAGGAACTTTACACGCGCTGAATTACAGCTCACTTTTCTCCTTTACGCTTTATTTTTTACTTGTCAGTGACATATAATAGATTTTTTTTTGAGTTTTTGAAACTCATATGAGTAAGTTAAAAAAAACTATATATATAAATATTAAGATCCAAGCCTAATATAGTTTTATTATAACACAATAATTAGTCATTAAAATCCCACTTACAAATCTTTAAGGATGTCCAAATATTAAAAACGTCTGTTCATGTGATAAACCGTGTTATGGTGCTTGTGTACAGTAAACTACATCCCTTCACCTCTCTCTCTGGATATGAGCTAGAGCGCCACCTATAGGTCCCCTTACAGCCATTAAAGATGGGTGTTGAAGTTGAATGGTTTTAGTATGAATGGGAGCTTCTTTTAGAGTTTTTAGTTCAGCAATCTATAGTTTAAAATGAAAATAAGAAAGAAAGTGATGCAAAACTTGCAAAACAATGAATCCTGATGCACATGTATATATTTATTATCAGACTTTTGTCTTTGCTGAAATATTATTCAAATGAAACAATCTGCGAGGGGGGAAACTCATTCTGCAGCTGAACTTCTTACAACGTCTAGACATGCAGCCTATGATGAGACGTCACAGGAAGATACAACTTCATATTAAGGGGTCACATGAAAAAAAAAGGATGAGAATTACTGCTTTAGTATTGTATAAATGAACTATTAAAATAGGGATATCTCACAACACTATGAAAAAAGTAATAAGAAATAACAGTAAAGTGGTTACATATTTCACTGCTGGGGTTTATATCTCTTTAAACGGACGTTTACACAATTACAGTACACGTTGGAGCACTCAGCAGGATATATCATATGCTTCCCGCATTATAAGAACAGTGTCTTGACAGCTGAATGAATGCTTGTATGAATAAAGCTACTGTCATTCTACTCCTTTGATAATATCAACTCGTCGGACTAGATGATTGGATGGACAGCTCTTAACAGCCTTCAGCAATACATCACAAGACAATTCTGATGATTTGTTGCATCAATTGACTGTTCACATAATCTCATTTGGGCTGGAAAATGCACTCATCCAAAAGGTTCCAGTCGAGGCCTTCATTTCAACACAGCAGCCCACACACCTTCAGATAAAGGGGTTCGAGTGGATGGAAAGTGCCACATATCCTTGAGAGCATTTTTTAATTTCTTGGTGCTCCATCTGTTGAAATGATAAAGTGCAGCCATAATGGAGTGCAACAAGATTAAATTAATCAGGTTTGTCCATTATACCGCCGCAGGCTCTTCACAGATGATTGCAATTTTCTCTGTCAGGCCCATTATTGTAAGATCTGTTTAGTGGCTTGATGCAATTAAAATGGACTTAATGTAAATTTAACAATACAAATAACACTTCTGTCTGTGTATGTTTAGGAGGGGTGCGGCTACAGGGTCCTGAAGTGCAACCGTAAACACCCACTGTAACCATTTTTAACTTCAAACAAACCAGGGTGCTATTTGATTAGTGTGGACTCAGTGATCAATAACTATGTTTCATGTTTTCATGTTCTCTGTGATGTCAAAGGATCCGGTTGCACAGACCACCCTTGTCTGGACATCGGCAGTAAGGAACACAACACCTTCCACAAGCGTATCATGATGCCCATAGATCATTTGAACCTGGAGTGGGGGGGGGGGGCGTTTAATGGAGTCGCTCTGATGAAAGCATATAAAGTGCACGCCTTCACTCTTGTGTATGAATCTCAGGGTTCAGTACAGTAGGTGAGGCAGACTTGAGAGAATTTTATTAATTTTTCCCGGAGCTGATCTAATATTTTCCTGATTGGTTGCTTCCTCCTGCTGGATCAGGTCACTGCCAGGGGACAAAGCCTACAGGATGTGTGCTTAACAGGAGGAGATCTCGGCCTAGCGCCACAAAGCTCCCACCGCCACTTAAACACGGGAACGGCGGAACTGTCACGCTAAAAATGTCAGATGCTTTTTATTCTCAGCACCTCTATAATTTTTGATTTATGCCATACAGTAAAATATAACAATGCACCAATGCTTTCTCTCCGTGAAGATACTCCTACACATTTGAGCACCAGGTTTTTGGTGGTACCTTCGCCGTGAGGCACATTTTTCATAGATCTATCTGGAACCTCAGAGCCACATCTGTTTTAAGTGATTTTACTGGATTTGAGGCGGCTGAGCTCAAGGTTATTGTGGCTAAATGAAGAATTACCATAACCAATCAGACAATGCACTTTATTACATTATATGCTGCATTTCATTTTGAGGTCAGGTGTTTTGTATTAGTATCTTATCACATTACAAGTGAAGTGAAATAACCCACACCTGGAGAAAAGTACATATTTTTGTTGATATATAAAAGGGAGCAATTTTTTTTTTTATTAAAATATTCCATTTTTTTTTCTTCTTTGCCCTTTTCTTTTATCACACAATGAGAATACCTGGTGTGCCGCCCAGGTAACCTGAGGAGGTATGCACCAGTGTGTTTGTTGGAGGCACCATTCACACGAGGTGCATTCCAGTGGTCATGGCAGGCCAACAACAAGTCAATCAATCACATTCTGCACACCAGTAATTTAGTAGGTGTCACACTATCTCTTTTGTTAGCCACAGGACAGCAGTGGGAGTCAAAGAAAGACGCAACACAACAAAATGTTTTTCCAACAGCTGAGGACATATAAAAAGCAAAATGAATTCCCTCCCAACATCAGATTATTATTACAGTTTTTTATGCACACATTTTTATGCATTAAAATAAACAAACAAAACAGAATCTGATGCGTCTTTCATATGATACTATTAACCCCTGCAGAGAAGCATGCTCAAAGTCTGCGCCTCAGGAGTTAAGAGTGAGCAACTTTAAAGCTGGTTAAGTGTTAAGCAACACATCAGCATGTTTGAGATAAAAGTCAGTTAAAGGTCCAATCTGTAATTTTGATCTTTCTTAATTTTTGACTTTTAGATTAAAAAAATAGCATTTAAGTGTTGCTCAGATAACTGTAATCTAAAATATTTGCTGCTTTACTCACAGTTTGGGGAGTTTAAAATGAGGTGTTTTGAACTTCATTGGGAGGAGTACCTTTTTGTTTATGTTCAGAACACAGGCTGCTCCTTTAAAGAGGTTTTTAACCATAAGACAGTCTTATAAGACCATTCTTTACAAGTCTGGATATCATGGAAAAGAAATAATATACTGTATATACATTTTTACATACTTTCAGTGCAGATCCAGATACTACACAGTATATTAATTTATTTAATTCTAAGCCTAATGTGTCCCATTGGTAATTAATTGCCATCTGTGGTCATTTATGTGTTTGACTTGCTAGATATCTGCCCAAATATACAAATACAATAACAACCAAGATACTTTGATTCATTGCTCCAGTGGTATAAGGCCTCGAGGTGATGGCTGTCCAGTTGCCAAATCAAATACCCCTGCAGGTATGAAAAACCCTGAAAAATGTGGTTCAATCTGTCCTCTATCAGCGGTTATATTGGAGAGGAAGTATGGCCAATGTTTGAGAGTGGAGCGCAAAATAATGAGCCGCCCATTCCAAAAAATGTTTAATACAAACATACAAGCACCGGCATCAAATGCCAAGATCTCCCACAAAAAGAGCTTATGAAGGCCCGGTCCAGTGGGAGAGCATAAAGTATGGGAAATTTGTAGCGGGGAGAAGTCCTCCAAAACTGCTCAGCACAATTACTCGGTATGTATGGATTCTTTTTAATATGTCATGAAGAAAACTGGCACAGAGCGCAAAACCTCTTCTTTGCCTTTTAACTCAGTCACGATGGTTTATGGGACTTTTATTTTATTTTTATTTTTATAAATAAAGCAGCCATTAGCCAAAATTAGCAGTGGGCCTTTTACCATCAAAGCCTTTTCACCATTGCAGGGAGATAAGTTACCTTCTTAAATTATCACCTCAGCAGAATCCCTTTGGCTTGTAATAGGAAATTGCTTTTGGAGGAAATAACGTGTATCTTCATGGATATAATGTGATTCTGCTGATGTGCCATCCTCAACCAGCTTCTTTAATCTCACTCTCTTCTGCCAGGTCTGCCTTACATATCTGTGGTTTTATGTAATAATACAATAACTGTTAGATGTGCAGGCCAAGAGTACTTGATTATAAAAAACTTTATACATTGAAAATATAGTGCTGGCAGGCTAGATATTTGCTTTAAAAGCATTTATGTGCATATTGTCGCTTACAGGTACTATCATGGTAATTTCTACCAAGAGGTTGTATTTCATGATGATGTAATAATTTTCTTTTTAGGGGAAAAAACTTATTGGATTTGTAAAGCATCCACCCTGCTGTTTTAATGAAGAGAAAGTAACCTCTGCTATAAAAACAGGCCACAGCCCGTATGATGGAACTGACTTAATTATAAAACATATACCTCCTCCAAGACGTGAACGTATTGAAAACATCTATATCCTTAAAGTGGGGAACACACCATGAAATAAAACGTGTTTGCCTCATAGCAATAGGTCAGCAATAGGTGTGGTTGAGTCCGCAGACGGATAGTGATCATGTGGATTAAACTGCATTTAGCCACACTTGTCTCATGGGATTTTTCTTGGCTACATGCAAGCAGACACTGAGCCAAAGCCCAGCTCAGTATTTTGACAGCGGAGCCAGAAAAAACAAAAGTGTTTTGCTTTTCCGTTGAAAAAAAAAAAAAAAAAAAAGCAAAGGAGAAAGAAATGAAGATGTAGTGGAGAGAAACGGTAGTCCCTCAGCCACTGCCTTACTCAATCCATATGCGAGGCTTAGAGGCAGGAAATACCCACAATTCAGTGTAATCAGGGTAGAGGCCGCCTACTCCATTGGAACGGACCTGGTGGAACTGATTGGGCACCATTAGGGCAAGCAAGAGCTAAATATGCAGCACACTCAAAATGTTACATTTTCATACGGCCAGAGGACGCAATCAAAGTAATGCAAGGGAGCAAGTTCTATCTCCCATGAAAGTTTAAGTCGAAATGGATTTGAGAAGCTTTTTCTGTACCATTTTTAGGTTCACCTCTAATCTGACAGCTTCAGCCTGCTGCCAAATATATGCGAGCGCTATCGGCGCGCACTTGCCATAGTTTAAAATGACACATTCCCATATTACGTTTGTTTGATCACTACAAAGGCATATGTGTAAAAATCTCCCAGGCCCTTCGTTGCTGCATATTCCCGGCCCACTTTGAATCACAAAGGAACATTTGTGTTTCGTTCGGTTGCATTGGTAATTCAAAAACTGCGGTACACAACACTCAACCGCAAGCAAGACTTCAACCCAGCAAATGACAATGTGCTTCCCTAAGAAGGCAACAGTTGTTTGACAGGCCCGTGGGTTTGTTTCATGATGAGGGAGAACTGCTGGCATGTTAAACCATAATAACACTTCCCCCAAACTAGCGTGCTAGCCGTAGCTCTGTGTCAGAACCAAAGAGGGGTTTCCCACTTATACAAACAGAGGCTGACTGGCTTGTTGTCTGTACAGCTTGACGTTTATGGAATGTGAGGAGTCTGCATGTTTACTGATAGCTGGTTTTGGTTTGTTCCTTTTGAGAAATAATTGGGGAGGCTGAAGGAAACAAGGGTAGCAACAGCTGATGTGGTTTGGTCAAAGGGAATGGGAACATCTGCCTTTGATTTAACGTGTGGCCCAATAAAGACCCATGGCACTGGTGCAATAACTGTCTTTTTCTCTGTCTCTGTCTATTGTTGGATTTGCCTGTCTCTCACACTATTTCTCATTCCTTCGTTCATACAGGCGTCACGACCGCCGCTTCTCGGCCCAGTAGTTTTTGATTACTTTCTTCTTTTGCTGCGCCGTGAATGTAAACACTGGCCTGTGCATTGTGAGTAAGGGAGAGGGCTGGAGTAGTTAAATCCTTGATTTGTACCTCTCGAAAACTCTCACAAGTCCCCCGTGCCCCTCCACCCCCGCTCTCCACCTCCCACACAATTCCCAGGTCAACAGAGCTCTCAATATGAGGCACGTCTGGTCTACTGTGACAGCATATGGTTATCCACTCAAGGTGTCCGGAGACGCTCGCTCTTAATACGTTTCCAATAAACAACCGAGTACGGGGCTTATTCAGTCACAGTGGGTACTACACTGAAGACGCAAAGAACCTGTCTGCCTTGGTAAAATAAAAATATATATCTTTAAGTAGTGCTTTGCCCATTATCTGACATTTAAAAGGGTCAATGTTATACTAATATAGTAAGTTGGATTTAACAATTTGAGTCGAGTCTTTTTTCTCTTTCTCTGCAATCAAAATATTCCCTTTTAGCAGTTAAACGTCTGGCAAAAATGAGCCGCTGCTGTACGCGACCGAAGAGTAAACACACTAAATGAGACGCTGATTACATCATATTTTGAATTGGGAGCTAGGACGGCATCACATGAAGTTTTATGGGCACTGTCAGTTACCTTTTAAATGCGCTCACCATGGAGATGGTGTTTACTTTAAGAAAACAAGTATACGTTTTGCCTGTTAGAGGCACAATTCCTTAAGTGCTCAGCGGCCCTGTGCAGATGTTTGCAGTGTAAACATGCAGTGAATATTAGAGTGATGTAAACCCAGAGGGCCTGCAGTCTGTTACCACCTCTACTACTTCGATATTAACAAATAAAGCTGATTTTACTCCACCACGGTGCCTCCTCTCCGCACGCTGGATGACAGACAGATGCTGCCTTTGCTGGGGTTTGTGCATTGCAGTTGCGTGGCGACAGTGTGGAAGGCATGATGGAGACGTGTGCTCGGATTGATAGCATCTCTGAAAGGCAGCTCCCCTGGGTTAATGGGGGAGTTATCCTATTAGAGCCCCTCCTCTGCTCCACTCCTCCTCTGTCTGCTGGAGAGCACCCATCATTGCCTGGTCTCTGCTGCAAAGGGAAGAGGCTAATGGACACAGTACATCCATGCCCAGACTGGAAGTGCTGTACTTAAGTACAAATTTTAGGTACTATGTACTTTACTTGAGTATTTCCATTTAATGTTACTTTGTTCTCCTAGTTACCCAGAGCTACACAAATCAGAGCATATGATAAAAAAAAGTGCACAAAAAACATATATATGGATATTAATCCTTAATTATGGATGACTAACACTTAAACAGATGGCTGTTCTTAACAATCTGCATGCCTTTTTGAAGCAGTTTATTGATGTAGTAACAAACCTAAAAGATAAGTTACATTAAAAACAGAACAAAGTCAAAATATTAAACAGTAAATGTGTGGGCTGACGTAAGATTACCGGCCTGAATTATTACACCGTTCCAGCCCTGAGTACAGCCCTCTGTTCCCTCTCTGTAACAGTCTCCTGTCTGACTGGCTGTCTCTGTTTCCTCTCTTACCGTCTCGCTCCACTCTTCCTATGCCTCTCTCCACCGCTTCTTCCTAACTGCTGATTCTCAGGATCGATAATTCTCTGCGGGTGCCCTTACATTTCCCTCTCAACATGTTGGGCCATAAATCACCCCTCCGCTTCACCCGGCAGGAAGGATGCCTCAGCTAGAAAACATCTCGAGCAAGCGCAGGTCAGGTGGAAAGGTGAGGACAGCTTAACGGACTGTCCCCAATAACATGCCCTTTACTATTGCTTCTAAAAGAGATTGTTTTTCTCTTTGGTCCTGAGTCAATGGATGGGTGGTGGAATAAATTAGGAAGCCACATTAAGCTGTCACTCAGGATTTTGAACAACACAAGACGAGCTTTTCACATGTGATTGTGCTTTTTAGAAACCGCACTGAGCAACTGGGGCAGCTTCAGGCCATATTCATAAATAAAAACAATAAGTCAAAGAATAATGGGAACGCTTGATTTTTAAGACTATTTTAAAACCAAATTAGATCAACAACCTCAGAAAGTGCTTTACTTTAATGTGATTTTTGTCATTGCCCAATTGTACATTGTTCCATCATCTCTGCTCCCATCAACCACAGCCACTGGAGAGATTGCACCACAGGAAACAACAAAACCACCCTCTTTTAAAATCATTGGTTCTGTATATTCCAAATGGCATCATTGTGTTTAAAACTTAACCCTGCTCTTGTGTAAATCACACTGCCTCCAGCTTTTCCTCATTTCCAGTTCTGACCATCATATAAAGCATTCTTATTGCACATATGTTTGATAGTGAAAGTCAAAGGTAGGAATCTTTGAAGATTTCGGAAGTGTGCATCTGGGTAGTTCACTCCCTGCACCAGAACTGCTGGTTATTTCCCCATGGCTTCTGAAGGCAGCGCAAAGACATTGACCTAGGCCTCAGTAACGGCCCCTTGGTGACCATCCCGTCTTGCGATGTCCATCTCCAGCATAGCTGAATACCGAGGCACTTGACATTTTTATGCCGTAACTTATGCAACACAACCACATCGGCAAGGGTGCACTTGTAAGATGTTACAATAACGGACGTGAGGAGTGAGAACCATAAAAAAGTTGGAAGGATTAAAACTATCTAATAGATCACAGTCAACTGGGGCCTGCACGAGGCTGCTCCACAGCTTTGTCCAACAGTGATCACAAATTGTGCTTCAGGTTTTTCAGGACATCAAAGGTGGTATGGGGAAGGTGACTCACCCTCAGCAGGGAAGGGTGATATATGGTGTGAGCACGGAGACAGTATGAGGCTCATTGAGGGGCTTGTGCGGAAACCTCTTGGACAAACTCTCACTGCACCGCGTTTGCCCTCGTGACCCATGTTCCTGACAGCCTTTGGTCGGGAGAGGGGGAATATTATTACTTGCAGAAGATGTTCTGAAGCCACAGTCAGGCAATGGCAATAGCTTTGGTTTACACTGTAAGCATGAAGGGTAGAAAGCATTAGAGAAGTTCATCTCTCAGTTTTCCACTGTTTTAACCACATATTTAAAAAGTTATCATGTTCAATGGGGCGTGCGCTCCTTCTTGGGTCTCAAATCAGCCTCTCTGCTCTTTTGTTGCTTTAGGAGATGAACAGTGGCAGAGCGGAGCGAAAAAGCACACAAATAGTTCAAACACAGTAAAATTTGATGGGGTTTTTGTGCCAACAATTTATGATTTCGACTCAAAGGTATTTCCAGGAGAGGTCAGTGTTTTTCCTACCAGGCTATAATTGTGCTGATTTACACCGATAGCTACAAAAACATTTAATTTCACCTCCTCCCTTCAGCACTAAACTTTGTCCTTTACTGCAGCACAGGCAAACCATTGTATCTCTGCATTACGATAAAGAATACACAGATAAGTGGAGACTCGTACCAGACAATGGCTTTTCTATTGCAAGTGTGGGTAATCGTCTTGCGGAGGGAGGCACTGTGTTTTGGCAAATTGCATCAGATTCATCAGGCTATAGGCATCCCCTTTCCTGCTCTCTCCTCAGGTTTCCTCCGCCCCATCACAGTGCGGGGGCCTTATAGTGCTGCCCACTCTCAATGGGCAGGGCCGACGCTAAGATTTCAGATGCTGGCCAACCTCTCTGAGGGAACAGGTGTCCCCTCTGTCTGCCTGTGGTCGAGGTCCCGTGGTGGAAGCATGGGAAAGGGCAGCCACCGCAGAGGTTCTACCCCAGCGGACAGGTAACAGTGCGCCTTTCAACTCAGCCTGAATTCAGCTAAATTGGTATCCTTTTAGGAACCACGGGAAGCAGTTGGAACTAGAAAATAAAGAGCGGAAATTCGCCCGGCGATTCCCAGTTGGCTTGAGGAGTATGGTGCTCTCACAATGGGAAAGGAGAGAAACTATTTTGATGTGTAAATGAGATAAGAAAAAAAGGGGGGGCTTTGGCCAGGACTGTTTCACTTTGTTGCTTTAATACCCCAGACCCGACTGTACTAAATTAAATTCAAATAAATCAGTGACGCAAAAAAAAAAAAAAAAAATGTTTTAGGGAATTTGCACTTGATGAACTGAGCTATAGACACAATTTCAGCAATCAACATTTCCTGAGGGCGAGAGAGGGATTTCGGTCCTGGTGGTGAGCAGGTCATTTTGAAGACAGATCAAAAGAGCAGCAGTGTTAGCCCTGAAGCAACCGGCTCATCAGTGTGACCTGTGATCAATGGAGCAGGTGTGGAGGAGAACATCGGGGCAGGTAAATATCTCAGAGGCTAACACCTTTAACTGCTCATTCGGTACAACTTTGTGACACCTTTGAGGGTTGGGATTATTTCGAGTCCAAACTTTCAACCCTAGAGAGTTTAATGCTGGGAAACTGTCTAAGTAATTAAAGCTCATTGGGTTTTTTCTTTAGTCTTGCAACAGTTCTTAATGTTAACTCTCACTGACAACACGCTCACCCCATGATCCCCCTCCATTCATAAATGTAGCCCAACATAAACAGCTAAATCATCAAAGTCAACCACAGCCTCGAGGAAGCTCTGAAGTTTATAGAACAAAGACATTTGCAAATGTCATTTGTGACCTCCGCGCTCAAATTCTGCAGAGTGATAATATATCGATGGGAATGCCATTAAAAACAGTTTCAAGCTCCTCCTGGATTCATTTGCGCTGACCCAGAATGCAGTATTTTCTTAACACAAGCAGCAGGCTGCTTTGATGTTATCTCCCTATCCAAACAGTGGAGGGCCGGCTGCCCCTGCCCCGCCTGTGGCCGTGGAGGACGGTGTCGATTAATCACAGTGAAGCCTGCGAGAGCGCGCTCATAAATCGCCTCGCCGCTCCTTAAACAGGAGAGTCCCATGGCGCAGCGCCGTCATTTATCAACATTCTCCCCTCCGGATGAGGAGTAAATAAAACTCTGAATATGTAACGGAGGGGAAAAGGAGGGGCTTGTGTCCTGGGATGTTGAGAATATCCCATGGTGTAATGGTAAATAAAGAAGTGCCTAAACTATGACCTCCAAGCAGTCATCAATTTAATTAGTTTATTTCTTTTGAATGGGTCCTTTAAAGCCTTTCTCTCTTTAAAATATCTCACACATGACACTTTTATGTAGACTATATAGTACATTTACATTTATGGCAAATATTATGACACATTCGAGCCATAAAACATTAAACATCTTTTTAAACCTTACTGTTGTCCCCTCTCATCTGATGTGATTTTACTTCAAGCTGTGTGGTAGAGAGACAAATAGGTGCCATAGCTGCATAATGTTTCCCTCAAGTGGAGATTAGGAAAAATGCATTAGACTGGGGCTGAGAAGTGTCCCCAGTCTTTATTTCTCTAACTACACATACAGTGGGTGCATAAAACAAACTGGACAGATTCTTGGTCATTGTTTCTATCAGGGCATATTTGTGGGTGAGCTTCTCTGCTAGCTGCTCTACGTAGATCTACGTATTTTACCACCTGATGTGTCATAATCTGAGCGAGGAACTCCTTTAACTCCTGTCTTTGTTAACACATGGAACATTATGTAATACTCTTAACAAAACTTACAGTATGTAGCAGAAATACGCCTCTGTGATCAACCTGATGTACTGGCCCCCTGTGTAGATTATCTGTGAATATACATGTGTTTTGGGTGTTAATTCATACATACGTGAGTTCACTTACACATGAATAATTCAATAAAATAAGTAAGGAATAAAGCCTGTTCAAGTTTTAAAATATAAACAAACAATAAGCCATACAAATCAGTGAAACAGTTTTCCCAGGATTTCTCTTTGGGACTGTCGGATGTAAACATTGCTCCTTGTGTCCAGCAACACCGGAGTCCTGTGAGAGTCTGGGAGAAGGAGCAGCGGAGAGCACTATCTCCATCATCGGTGCTCACCAGGCCTGTCCTCACACTGGCAACCCCACAAAGCCTGTCTGGAGACAGATGACAGCGCCACAAAGACAACACAGGTGGCTGGCTGCAGACCACCTGGAGCAGAAAAGCTCGACCACACTAAGATCTCTGGGAGACACCACAGAGAGGAGGGTCTGGAAATGGGGGATGAGAGGGGAAAAAATTATGAAGGGGGTCAGAGGGGTAGAATGGGATGAAGAAACAAACAAAGAATAAGAATTAAGGAAAAGGACAAAGTTAAAATATTCTCGGTAACATCTTATTTACTCTTAGCTAACAACTCCAAAGCTTTAAGAAAAGAGGAAGACATTTTGGCAAATGTTTTACTCGCATGCTTGCTGAGAGGTAGATGAGAAGAAGATCGATACCACCTCTCGTGTCTGTATGTTAAACATGAAGCTATAGTGGGTTAGCTTAGCTTAGTACAAAAACTGTGAACAGCTAGCCTGGCTCTGTCTGAAGGTAACAAGATCTGCCTAACAGCACTGATTTAAAAGTTAGATCTTGTTTGTTCAATGACTTCTCATTGTTGTTTTTACACTTCAGTTTTTAGGAATTAAAAGATAAAATGTGTCTACACAGCCTGTCTCTTCACCCCTCTTTCCAGTCTTGTGTCTTGTGTCTTGTGCTAAGCTAACTTAGTTACTGGCTAACATGAAAGTAGTATTCATCTTCATTCATTTAACTCTTGGCCAGAAAGCAAGAAGTGCATTTCCCAGAATGTTAAACTTTTGCTTTAATAAACTTAATGTGGGCAGGTTTGGTAATGTTGGTATAAATAATATAAAATACCATTTTATCGCCAAATGACGTCTACCTCCATACTATTATTTATAGTGATGGATAAGCTTATCAAAGCAGACCATCCATCTATCACCAGCATCGGTGAAGGACTCATCTCAAATGTCACAATAAGGCGGCTTACATCAAATTTGACCTCTCTCCTCTTTCCTTTAACAATACCATTTAATAACGATATGGTCCGTCACGCTCCATATTGTGATTACATGCCCTCCTTTCAAGAGGTTTTCTCCTGACCAAGATGAATCTCTCTGCAGGGCTCACGTTCGTGCCCACGTTTGAACTGAGGGAGACACTTTAGTGCCGTGACCTCAATCCATTCCCCTTATAGAGCACAATGAACATTTATCCAGACAGCACAATCCCCTGGATCAAATGCTTCAACGTGATGGAGAATTTCTGGAGCCAGCAGGTCTTTAAAGCAAAGATGAACTTCCAGTGAGGCAGAGCAGACTTGATAGACTTTTGGACGTTAGATCAGGTTTTCCTCAGCTGGACATGGCCGGTGGTTATCTTTAGAGAGATGGAAGAAGGCGAAAGGCAGAGAGAGAGAGAGAATAAAAATAAGTCAGACAGAGCTTTGGGGCGGGTCTGATTAGAATCACAGAAGAAGCTCGTACTCCCAGCAGTAAGCCAGGTTCAAGTTTTTGAGCTCCTGCTATTGTCTGTGCTTTTACATGGCAGTAACGGAAGATATGACCTTACCTGCTGCTGGAAGAGCAGAGCTGGAACATCATCAAAGCGGATTGATAAACCTCCATTCTGTCTGCTGAAAGCCACCCACAAGAGGGTTCCTTGAAATAAACACAAAGTCAAGGGTCTGTTATTCTTCTATAACCTGTTAGCTTTGGAAAACATTTATTTCTACTCCCCTTGACTCCCTCGATTCTTTTGCAACTCGTCTCTCTTTTTAAGTATTTTCATCTCCTCCTGTCCTTGCTGTCATCAGTATGTTTTCTTTTTTCCTTCCCTTGTCATCATCGCTTCTCCATCTCACAGACTTCATTTTTCAAAATCTTTATCCCAATATTTCCCCTGCTTTTTTCTTTTTCTTTTTTTTTATACCCCGATCTCACCTCATCAGTAGCGCTTCCCTGCGTGCACAGCAGCCTCCTGTGTATCCGCACATGTTACATCTGGGTCCAGGCCCGCTCGGTGAGAGCCTTCACCTCCAGCGCGAAGCCTGACTGTCTGCAAACCCCCTCAACAGCTGTCATGAAAACCAAACAGACACTCTTAATTGGTGTTCCAGACTCAAGGAAACTGGACTAAAATATTTGCATAATTTCACAGAGGACGGAGGAAATTGTTAAAACATGTGAGCCGAGGCCCTTGCTGCTGTAACCCTACCCAGCAGGCCGAGTGGCTCTTGGGTGCCACCCAGCGCCAACGGTGCCAGGAGAGAGGGGGGCGGGGGATGATGGGGGTGAAGGGAGGGCAGTGGAGGAGAGAGAGGCGAGGAGTGAAAAGGTCATACTGGCTGATCCTATTAGAGTGTCTCACCTTCTCATACTGCTCAGAGCCAGAGAAGACCTGACACGGGCAGAGCCAAGCCCACAGTATCATATGAACACAACACTGTGTGGTTCTTGTTAGGGAAGACAAATTTCCTCAGTAGCTTTTGCGCATATAGTACTGTACACGTGGAAGTTTGTGTGTTTCAGGATCATACAGAAAGCCTTTTTTAAGCTAAAGTTTAAAGTCCAAGACAACTCCAGGATCAGGCCTAGTTGAGAAGTATGAGTCCAAAGAGGTCTGAGTCCAAGTGAGAGCTAAAAAAAAAGCAGGATCTTCTTCATGACCACTTTATAATCATGGCGATGCTAGAGAGACAGTGTATCTTCCGCATCAAGACGATCATTTTGCACTATTATTTGCAATGATCATAAAGCAAGCGCGGTGTAACAACACCGTAGGATCAAATTAGGTCATAATATTTACTTTAATTATAGCAATTTCACTTAAAAGTCACATAAAGCTGAAGTGCAACTTCACATTTCCGTTGAGTCTTTTTATTATGGTGCAGCAATAACATTCTGTACGCAACCAAATGACAAAAAAAAGATAACATTTTCAAACAAAATGGGTGCCTTTGTGTGCATTTCCATTCATTACACAGATTCATTTACCAAACTATTTTAAACTCACAGACACCTCCATCTCACCGCCGTCTACTAGTGTGAACAGCTGAAATAAAAAGAAATGTTGAAAATAGATCATGGTCTGACACTGTCCTATCCTAATCAAGACCAACTAAAAAATTTGGTGAGACCAGTGGCCAAGTCCAAGACAATAGAAAAAACGTGTTGACTCCATGACCGGTCTCAAGTACTACACCAGTAGCGCTCACATCAGAATAAAACAGACATAAACAGATATACTAATGGTTCTTATCTTGGGTGTTGGAACTTTCCAGTAAAGTAACAATAAATCTGAAGGCCATGACGGTCAAAGTCATCAGGTGACAGTTTTACCCTCTTGAGGCCTCAAACTCAGATTGCTCTTCTATTTGAAGTGATCACAGCTCTAGAATATTTAACCTTCAATAAAAGTCACAAGCCACAAAGGTTAGGGGTCAGCGGCTTATTATTATTGCTTATAATATTGAGGATAAATTAAAAAGAGTATGTAATGTAACAACAACAAAAACAAATTATGGCTGAGTTTGATTTAGCAACAGTGATCTTACAGGGAATTTAGGGACTTGGGTAATGGAAGCTTTAACAAGACAAGGATGTGTACAGTTAGGAAGAAACAGAATGGAAAAGAATAGCCAGAAGAAAAAGCATCAGAGATGATTCAGTCTGTTTAAATTCAACAAGTTCAGATATTGGTGAAAGGTCCACAGATGTATGTAATATATAATTATTCAAATTGTAACTCTGTTTTGAATCCTAGACTGTATATATTAGTCTAGCCACTAATGACAGTGGACTGTAGAGCTTCAGATATAACCCAGACTTGTATAATGGTGGCCAGGCAGGTTTTGTTCAGGGAATTCAGGTCAATTCATCTCGGTGAAGTTTCCCCGTTCGAGAAAATCGAATTCATAATGAGAGACGGCAGTGATCATTATGTGACCCAATAGGGTGGTCTAGGACTAGGACTTTGAGTAGATTATATAGCGTAGGAGGTGAATGAAATGAGAGTTTAAGAATCTGTAAACTAAATATTTTAAACTAAATAGAGTGTGCACATTTCTTAACGTGAATGTGTCTTTTCTTTCTATGTTGTGACCTTTTTTTTGTGTGATCTTTCTAGAGGATGAGAGGATTTTAGAGTATCTTTATGGCAAACTCGGTTTTATATAATATATAATATATGATCATGAACATTAACCTATAATTCTCTACAAACTCGGTTGTATAAATGTGTGTTAGTTCATATTAGCATTAGTTTTTATGGAACAGGGGTCCGGCCTCTGTCCTCCTCCGCCCTGGTTCCCACATAGGGAACCAGAGTGGTGGGCGTTCACAGTCACAGCTGAGGCAGTGCAGTGTAATTAAACTGGTCTGGGCCATGTGGAAAAGACATAGAGCTTTAAATGCCCTCACTGGAGATAACATGAGCGCCACGTTTACTGGGGATGCCAGCTGCACCGAGACACTGCGACGAGCTTTGTCACCTTGTAAACGAAAGGGGAGCCACAGGGAAGTGTGGGGAAGTCAAAGAGTGGTACTCCAGTTTGCCTTTTTGCTGCACACCAGAGGCAGTGCGAGCAGAGAGAGAGAGAGAGAGAGAAAGGGGAGCGTAAGGGTCTGAAATTGCACGGTGCTTAATAAAAACGCGGAGGAGGCTAGTATGAGACGCATGAAGTAGCTCAAACAAGCATCAGGTGTCTCTGGGATTTCAAAGGAAATTTCATGCTGCAAAACTGTATTTTATGGTCCTCAGCTAAGAGAGATTGTGAAACACAAGCCCATGATTGCTGACATTAGAT
Organism: Nibea albiflora; assembly: GCA_014281875.1. NCBI lineage: Eukaryota > Metazoa > Chordata > Actinopteri > Sciaenidae > Nibea > Nibea albiflora. Next base: position 11,585,550 of record CM024805.1, on the reverse strand, counting down.
ATTATTTCGTTTTATTTTAGCCTTCATTTTTAGTTTCTGCAATATAGATGCAAATGAGCCCTCACCGTACCTACGCCCCTGGGCTGAAGGAGAAAATTCACCACAGCTACGAGTAATTATTATAAACTTTGCATTAGCGAGGAGCGATTAGATTTAATCAAGTGGAGATAAAAGTGAGTAAACAGATCACAAAACATCCGCTCCTTATGAATACAACATAATTATTAAATGATTATGGTGATTACACACCCACCAGGGTTTGTGGCGTGTCTTCATTACCACGCAGATTAATCTACGCCACGGGCTCAGGCGGCAGGCAGCCGAAACATTCGCAGTGCAAGAAAGATGCGTAATGAGGTCAAGAACAAGAACACAACCCCCCCCCCAAAAATATATATTTTAAAAATACTCTTTGGCAGTTGACCATTCAATCAATGTATCCGAAAAAAGCAAGAGCGCTTGAATATCAGTTAAACAAATAGTGATCTAGCGTAATCGCTGCATTTGTTTTTGAAATTTGCCACAGCACAGTCTGCAGCAACACTACCGGTATGCGCCTCATGTTCAGGTACCGAAGAATCGGATCCCACGGTTGAACCGCGGCCAAATTTATCTGAGCGGTTTCGACGTATTAAATTCAATTTCGCATTTAAATAGCCTGCCAAAAAATCAGCTCGAATCAACTCTCTGGAAGCAGGTGAAGCAATTACTGATGTTTGGCAAAAAAAAAAAAAAAAAAAAAAATATGAGTGCTTATTCAATGATAAATGAAGGCAGCGAGCTGTATTTTATTACACCTGAAATTCTTCCAAATGCCTGACTTTTTTAAGTTTGCAGATTAATAGGTAGGAATTGCTGGTAAATCACTTTTTTAGTGAAACTGTATATTAATGTTTTTGAACTGCGTCTAGTTTTCTTAGTCTTGCAATAGATCAGAGAATCTGAATGTGAGAAAAGTTCACATATTCCTCATGTGTTCTAATGTACTTCCTCTGCATTATAATGTCCATGCAGCTGCAGAACGCTCGGCCTGATATTAGTTATGTCTCCATTACGTGTGTGCAGATTAATCAGTGCCGCAGAGCCAGACGGTGGGAGAAAGATGATGGATGAAAAATGTCTGCACGGTAACTATGTGACGCAGATAGCGGAAGAGAGAGAGAGAGGCGAGGGAGACTGAGTGTGCATCTGCGATGGAGTGATAGAGTGATAGAGGAGAGAGTGTGTGTGTGTGTGGGTCTTACTGATGCAGGGAGGAAGGAAGAGAAGAAGAGTGAGGGAAACGCAGTGCGTGTGTCTTTTCAAGTATGTGTGTGAGCGTGTCTTTCTATGATGACAGAACAAACGACCTCTTCTGTCATGCATGGCCTTGAGAAACCTCCGTGGATTTAGGGCTTCGTCAGCCCCCGGGGGGGGGGGCTCCTCTGGCCGTCCTTGGAGCTGCCTGTTTGTCTCTTTCCACACCGCCGACTAGCCAAACAGCAGGGTCCTCCGCCTCTCCCACGGGTCAGGTCCCTCTCAACCCCCGGCGAGCTTTGATCTGACGGACAGAAGAAGGGGGTCTGAGAGGGCTTTGGGAACTCTAAGCTCCGTGTGTGTATGTGTCAGTGTGTGTGTGTGTGTGTGTGTGTGATGGGGTAGCGCACAGAAAGGTAAGGGGGATGGTCAGGGTCAGGTGGGGTCAAAGGCCGGTGTCCATCTTCCATCTTGACTGTCCTGTATTTTTTGTACAGACAGCTAATACACATCCATACAAGCTACTTCCAGAAGCGAATCCACATGAAATTATCAGCCAGCTCTGCAGTTTCCATCATCTATCTCTGCAAAGTTTTATAGCTTATTTCACCTCATTGTTTTCGGATTTCTGGCCCTCAGCTTCACTGTTTTGATCCGCTCACCTCTCTCACAGTGTCATTTTTCAGGCAGCACGTGAGCTGTTTTCACTTTAAAAAGCTTTCGAAACTCTACTCTACCTGCCCGATACCAAACAACAGACAGGCAGAGTTAGCTAGGGTTAGGGCCGGTGAACGTAGTGGAGGATTTGACATTTTAAGAGCCGCACATTTCCCCCAGGAGTTAGCGTAAACCAAAACACGTCCGAAAGAAGACTGAATATCCAGCTTACATCTGTCAGATAGCCAGAAACATGAATGCTAATGAGGCCGTGTGGCTGTTGGATGCGTGACAACTGTGAACTAACACATTTCCAATATCAATATAGTGATAATGTTGCGTTTAAAGTTCGTTTCCGCTGCCTGTAAAGCAAAGCTGGAATCTCTGGCATCATCTGCCGACCTGCCCTCCGGCTTCGGGGTAATTTTAGCAAAGTTTGTTTGTCCAGTAAACTTAATGGGTTTGAAATGATGGTATCATTAGCTGACACTCTGAAAAAGAAATATGGAGGAACAACATACAGGAAAAGGCACAAAGAGCGACCTTTGTATCACTTTTTGACGGGCCGATTCTGATCGCTCACCTGTGTGAGCGCTTGCATGTCTGTGTGATCGCTGGGTGTGCGTGCAGCTCTCCACATGTGCCCCTCGTCCCCACGCCTTTTCCCCACGGGCAGCCTCTCTGACCACCACACAGCCATCAGCCCTCCACTCACTTCTACACAGGACAGCCCCCTTTTGAAGGCTGAGTAATTAACGTGCCATCTGATACACCATCCGGCCATAGAGGCTCTCCAGGGGGACACACGCGCGCGCACACACACACACACACACCTCACACACATCAAACCTGCATGCACACTTGCACACTTCCATGCACAGGCGATCCATCAAACAGTGTTAACTGGCCGAGTGTTGCTGTCAGCTGTGTCTTGGTGTATGATGGTGACCCCGAGGTTAGCCCAAAGAGACCATCATGTGCCATAATGACAATCCCCTCTTCAGCAATTTGGAACTGGATGCACCATAAAACTAATCCTGAAGATATGATGTCTGATTGAAGGTCTCTAACTATTACCCTAAAGGGATAGTTTGGTATGGGTGGACATTTTTGCTATCTATCTACTGACTCACAATCAGACAAACTTCTGGACACCTTGTTTATGTCTTTTGTGTCGTTTGAAGGCGTGTTGTGCTTCACCTAGCTTTGCTACACATGTATGCAAGGAGCAGCCACTGTGCTTAAAGCTAAGGACACAAAAAATGCTGAGAATATTGTTAATTTAAGTGTAGATTAATACATAATTATTGGGAAGGAAAGTATAGTATGGTAAGGATTGGATTCTTTTGTGTAAGACATAATCAAGTATATATTCAAGAAATATGTCCTCTGGGTTCAAACGTCTCTGACGTGTGTGTGTGTTTCCCCGTCGTTGCAACATTTAACTAGTGGTTTTAAGTTATTCATGCCGCCGTGTGAATTAGACATGAGGCTTCACCTGTGTTACAAAACTCCACCTTGACTCAGCACAAAAGTTCAGCGGCATTAAAATGAGTAATGGGAGCGCGAGCACTGTGTCTTTACTGTCATTCAAGAAGTTTGATATGGGATAGCGGGAAGTGTCGCAATGATGAGGAAGTCTTTGTGAAGCAAGCGATTACAAACAAACATCACCGTTCAGTTATTCGTCTTTTAAAAAACTAAAAAAAAAGGGGAAAAAAGGCATTCTCCGGCGCACCTGTGCGGACTAAATGTTTCTCGGAGGCAATAAACAAGAAAAGAGACCACGTCTCTATAAATTCTCTCTTCCACTGAGATTTTTAAGGACATCACGTTCGACATGATGAGCGTGAAATGGCTTTGATTTCTCATGTGGTCATGCAAAGTTCAAGCCTCTTAGAAGAAAAGGTTGGATTTGGGGTTTAGTTGCTTGGATGTGGCCATCAGAGACCCTTGACAGAATATTTTCTCCGCAGGGTTAAAGGTGACGCGGGGATGTCAAAATAAGACTGATGCCTGGAAAAGATATCCTTCCTGACATTTATTTGGACTTGTAAAAACATTTGGTACATGTAGTTGGATTGTTTGGACTGAGGGACTCCCGTAGAACATTATAAATCATTTCCACATATCAATACGGAACTACCAAAATAAAAGTACTTTTGTACCGCAGGTAAACGTCTGTACACAACAGGAAAAATAAGAAAAATAACCGGCATGTCTTGTCCACCATTGCTCCGGGTGTTGACCAGGTAAGCTTGTGTTTTTTTGTCTCAAAGATCACTTTTGATGTGGCCAACACTGCCATAGGCAATGTGTCAGAAAAGAAAGAGAAAAAGACAAGAGAGAAGAAAAAAGAGTGTAAAAAAAAAAAAAAAAAAGATCTAATCCACAGTTGCAGGTGTGTTACACTTTTGTTGCCCCAGCAGAAGTTCACAACAGAGTTGATGACAAAGGGACGGGCCCCATGCAGCCTATTGTGGCCTGGAGAACAATATGAAGGCTGTGAATGGCTAATCCCTCTGGACCGCTGACAGGTTGGGCCTTTAAGCAACCTGGGGACTCATTTCTCCACTGGGCAGGGCCGCTGTCTGACAGGGATGGGAAAACCCGGGCTACTTACAGCGACTGAGCCTTCGCCCAGAGCAGAGACTGGGACACCATTGTGAAGGGAAAATATTATCTCCATTGTCAGGCTGTGGCCGTCTTTGTAATGTCAGAAGATGAACTCGGGGAGAATATGCCACCGGAGGGGGACTGGAACAGCGATAGAACCAGCTCAGACTGTGTGAACGCTATTCAGCCAGGTTAAGAGGTTTTTAGCGTAGGACAGTGTCTCAAAACGAGTTCTTCTGACCTCATTAATGTTGCACAGGAATACCGAGAGGAGTCTTGTTTTAACAAAAGTTTGTGTTGATGTTATCATTTATTTATTTCCATTTTGAGATCTGTATTTGTTGTTTTTTCTTTAATCACTAAAGAAAAGTCCACATGCAAAAAAGCATGCAGAATCAGTTTGAGCACGATAGTTTCTCTTGATGACACGATTCTCACCTTTGTTTGTAGGTGCGCCATAAATCTGTTTTCATGCCTGCAAGAGCACATCTGAGAGCATGCCTTACATATCCAGAAACTCAGACACAATGGGAGAAATATGCAGTCGGTGTGTACGTAAAACAAGCCCGCTGAAAGAACCTTAGTGGTGTAAATCTCTTTGTGAGAGAGACAGAAAGGCGAGGACAAGATAATAGGCCAGGGGGCACCGCCCAGTCCTTGTAAACAGGGCTGTGATAGCTCCACATGCCCTGAGAGAAAACACAAATATCTGTTTCTTCTGGGCTCCTATTGGCAGCGACGCTGGAACCAGGACACCACCCAAGCAGCCCAGCGACTGCCTCAGCTAAGGCGACAGTGGAGGACGAGGCCAAGAGAGGTCCTCGGGGCTTGTGTGGATGTTGTTTTGTCAACCTTCCCCTCCTCATGCCCTCCTTACCCCTCCTCGCCAATTTACGTACCCCCCTCTCCCGTCTTCTTCTTCTTCTTTTTTTCTTTTTTTTTTCTTTCTCTGTTTGGCTCGACCTTCCCTTTCAGAGTGTCCAGCTCATCCTGCCACAAAGAGCCTCCATTCTCTCCCGAGAGGAGGCTGCCAGTCCCGCACTGTAACCCAATCACCTATCTAACAGAAGTGTGTGTCATCTCCACAGAGTAACAGGAAGTCTCGCACACAAGACAGAGCTCCGTCTCTCTCTCTCTCTCTCTCTCTCTGCCTCTTGTCTCTCTCTCTCAGTCACACTTACTTACCAGAGGGCATGTGCATGGATATGTGCACGGACGCTCTCAACAGCAAATTAACAATATCCTGGACGAAACAGCATGACATTTGATTTTAGGGTCTTTTTTTATATATATATACTTGACTCTCTGGCTCACATTGATGTGATTGTGCTCTATAAAGATAAACCTGGAGGCTGGTGATATTATATATTTTTCCTATTGTCCAAAAATCCAATGAAAAGACCACATTGTTGAACACAGCGACATATTCCTTTATGAAACGAACACGGGCTCTGTAGTTTGTTTTGACTTGCTCCCACATAGGTTTCACCGTGCACTGCTTCCGGAAGTTCAATAAACCTGTGGCTGGAAATAGTCTCCCATAAATGACACAAAAAACACAAACTGTCACAAAAATGACCATTTTGGGAAAAAATAAGAAAATATAAATATAAGATTTAAGGTTAAGTGTCAACGGCAGGCATTGGAAGCTGTAAGTATAGAGAGCAAAACCAAAAAATATTCCTGTTTCAGGTATCATAACGTTCATATTCAAAAGAAATTGAATGAAAACACAAAATATGTATAAATGCTTATCCAGATGCAATCGTGTGCACACACACACGCACACACACATGTGTCAGTATCATTCAGTGACCTTGAACAAAGCAAACCACCACTTCCCTAAGTCCAAGTTCAGCTCTGGATCCAGTATCCTTAAACGTCTGGTTCTTCAGGTCACGGGCACATTCCCGGAGACGTTCCATTTAGGCAACTTCTGAGTGTTCCCAAAGTGAGTGCGGGAAGAGCTGGTTAGCAAAAAAAAAAAACCCTGTGTCCATATTGTGCTACAATCCCACTGCAATAATCATGATTACAGCATGTTCTTTAGGAAAGCAATACCCCAAATGTCATCTTACATTTCTGTTTTAGGATGAGAGCTGTAGGTTCAGCAGTCAAATTGTTCATACCTGGAAAGAATGCATTTCTAAACAAAGCCTGGACACAGCAGAGGAACTAATCTCCCCAATGGGAAGTGTATATATTAGGCGAACGTGATTGAAATAGTTCGGGATTTACATATCTCTTTTCTCATTAGTGGTACTGAGTGACTGGATATTAAATAACAAACATGCTGAACGTGGGTTTGGAGAGCTCAAAGCACCCAGGGTGGATTCCTGCAGGGTGTAAGGCCTAAAAGTTAGTGCTTTTGGGGCAGCTACAAAGGCAGCCTCACTGAAGGCCCGATGTTGTCTTTGGACCTATAGTTCCTTCCTGTTCATGGAAATTCTTCTACAAACGAAAAAATGTTTCAAGGTTGGTTTGTGTTGAGCCTCGGCGGCTGACGGCGCAGTTTCATATCAAAGCAATGCGCTCTGCCTGAAATGAATGAATATCTAAAAACATTGGTTTGCAAAGAAATGAACAGTGGTAATTAAACAAGGCGATATTTCCATGTGAAGAGCGCACAAGAAGCAAAATAGTGAACATGCTGTTAAAATAATATTATATTTAACTTTTGACTGATATTTGGTGATGTGTATGGAAGGGAAAAAAACGTAAAGCTGAGGCATCCCAAATCCAAACATAATGTCCAGTGCAATGAAGCAGTGAGTGTCACATTTTGCTGTGAACATGCTGACCATTGTGAAGAAATGCTGACCTCTGCTGGACATAATGAGTCATGGATTCTTTTTTTCAAATTCAAAATATTATACTGTACATTAGAAGCTAAGAAGCTAAGCTAAGTAGACCCTCTTCGCAGCAGCCATTTTGACTTAAAATAGTTAAACAGTAGAGTAAACGCAGGTGTTACCAATGATAGTAATTAAGGCTCCGTTCCATTCCAGGTCAAACAGAGTCAGGGTGCTGCTGTGCTGCGTGTCGGCCTCACTGGAAAGGCCCTGCTGCAAAAAAATGGAACAGAACCAGAATTAGTATCATTGGAAACGCCTGTGTTGACCCGACTAGCTCAAGTCAAAATGGCTGCTGTGTAATGCTGTGTCCGCAAGTCGTATATTTGTGTTTAAAAGGTCTGGATTTCTTAAGATCCTTTGCTTAAGGCGGCAAAGAAAGTGAGTGTTTGTTCAAAAACAGGGTCAGGTTTGTAATTCACTCTACAAAATCTTTCCATTGTCCAGATAAACCTCGACGGTGTTTTACTCGACACAATTTTAAAACTTTTTCAGTCTGACTTGCCGTAGCAGGCAAAAAAAGCACAGATGTTACAAATACCATGAACAAAGTCTCTCAACAGAATGTCCCGTTAAGTCATGACAGTGTGACAGCGAGCAGACTGAAGGAGCAAAATGGAATTCAGATAGCATTCATGTTCATGAATTTATAATCATTTATACCTGTGCTTTTCTTACTGTCACAGCTCGAAAGATCTTCTGATGTCTCTGCCTTTGCTCACACTGTCTTCTATTTGAGCTCGAAGACTTATTTTTCTTAGAACAAGCACAAAATCACTCAGTGGCATAAGATTATTCCACTTGTTGCTTTCCCTGTTTGGGGAACTTCCTGGCAATTAGTGTTGACATCTTGAAATGCAACTGAGCTGTACTAGTATCAATAAATGAGAATTGAAGGGAAATCCTTAAAACCAGTGAAAGCAATGTCATTTCAATCAATCAAATTGCATTTTTAAAAACTTATTTAAGACTAAATTATGATATGTGATCATTGCAATGCAATTTTAGAACAGTTACTTTGTGTTTTAAAGGCTTAACATGCGTCGTGTCGTGTTTCATCCTGAATTTCTTCATTAACGGGTTATACATGATGAAAAGGCTTCGCAAACTGACTGTTTCACATGTTCACAAGTCCACTGCGCAGTTTTTTTGTTCTGCTCATGCTCCGGTTTGCTGCTCGGAGTTCACGTTTCTCACCACTAGATGCCACTCATGTGACATTACAAACTGCATGAGCTTGCGTTCAAACACTTGCTACAGCAACACATTTTCATCTCAGCAGCAACAGTCCCCTTTGTTGCTTCAGCCAAAGTTGCTATAAATGTGCACAAACTTGTTTTTTATTTCATTTGTAAAAAATAAAACAGCTTCACTCCCAGAGAGCTGAGATCAGCTCATTGCAGGTAATCCAGTTCCAGATGTCATCATTTTGTTGACATGCCATGTTTTTGATTAATGGCACCTCATTTTCAGTGCAGTCAAGATGCACGTCGGACATTTACAAGTCGCTTTCCCTTGGCGTCACATTTGCAGTTGATGGTGCGAGAACGGAGGCAGACTGTGTGTGTGTGTGTGTGTGTGTGTCTGTGTGTGTGAGAAGGCACCTCATTAGCTGTCCGGGTCCAGCAAAAGTGGTTGGTCTCTCCCAGGAGAGCAGCTCAGAGTTCTGGGAAACTCACCAACACGCCAACAGCTGCGACTCTACACGAACCCGATGAAAACTCTTCCTCTTCTTCATGTCAAGCACTTTGTCAGTCCGTCCCACCAGACTGCCGGGCCCTGGATCTCCATCCATCTGTACTCACATCGTTTTGTAGTTTAACTGAATATAAAAGGACTTGTAGATTAAGAGATCACTGCCATCCGTTCTCCCTCTGTCACCTAAGTGTGGATGTTTATGAGCATGTGTGTAAATCAGCTGTGTGTGTGTGTGTGTGTGTGTGTTAAGGGGGAAGGGAAGTGGGCTTGGTTCTTCTGCTTCTCTCTGAACTTTTGACCAATGCTTTGGGAAGCTTTTTTTTTTGTTTTGACTGGAATATGAACAACTGCACTCGGCCTGATGACATGGCTCAAGATCTCTGGAGTCCTGCTGGCAGATAAGAGCCGTGATCTGAATACACGATGGTGTGTACGGTGGGTAGAGTGTTTGTGCCAAAGATACAGTTGCATCTGTGTTGTATCAGACTTCATTTTTCAGCAAGAAAAAAAAAAATGAATAAAAGATTTCTAAAAGTCTGAGAGGTCTCTGCGGAAATATGTGATGCAATATGTTCACAGTTCTGTGAATATTTGGACAAGTGCGTTATGTCTTGATTGATTTTGACAGGATAAAACCAAACCGAGACATTTTGTGATACAATATTGACACGTTAAGTTTCCGTGCTGTTCCACAATGCACACCTGGAGTCTGGTGACATGCACAAATGACACACATCTGCTTCTTACAGCTTATGAGTGCCGCGGCTCCTGGCCACCACTAGATTAATCTGCTACAGACACGATCGAGATTTGCTTCCTGCCCACTTCAGCCACGACATCTGGTTTCATGGTGAAATAAACATACATCAGACGCTTCTAAATCATCATTTGTGATTCAACACAAGGAGAGAAGACACTTGTTATAGGTAAATTTTTATCTGAAATGCAAAAATATCAAAGGACAAACATGTTACAAATACAATAATCTATCTATCTATCTATCTTTCTTCACAGCAGCCATTTTGACATGAAATAGGGTCAGTGCAGGTGTTTCCATGGGGCTGAGGTTAAATCCAGTCTAATTGAGCTTACACACAGTGTAAACATGCCATAATACTAATTACAACGAACATGCACACAAAAGAAGATATATATACACAATCCACAGTGTATTACAGGTTTAGAGTTTAAAGTCATTGCCTAGGGAGCGTTTGAGCTACAATGATGCAGACAGCTTTCCAAAGACGGGCACTGGACAGTCAGGAGGCATCAGCATTTTATATTGTCTGCAGGCTTCAGCAGAACCAAAGCTGGCGTCTGAAGAAGGAAGGAGTCCTATGCTGTTGCTCCACATAGTCTTACACTGGATGAGATGTCTTGGTTGTCCTCTGATCGCCCTGTCATCATAAATGGCCAGGTCTGTTAAAGCAAAACACAACAGTAAAGAAACACATCCAACAATTTTTTCCCCCCCAGACTCACTATTGATAACGAGATTCCCCATTTTCTGAATGATACTGCAGAAATAACAGGAATATTGAGGGGAAGCTGTAGTGATTATGTCACCATAAATTTCAAACCTTGAGACTAGTAAAGTGCTTTCTCATTTGTTTGTGCAAAACCTTTAAAGCACAAAATGGCAAACGTCACATTAACACTTCTTTCTGTGTTTGAACATTTGTCTGTTTTGCCTTGGTTTTGTCTTCATACCAGATTGACTGGGTGCGCAAAGCGGCTCTCGAGCCGGTCATCCTGCAGAAGCTGTCTCAGGTGAGAGATGTAGCTCGAGGCGAGTCGAAGCGTGTCCAATTTGGACAGTTTGGTGTCCGCTGGTACCCAGGGCAGGCTGGTTTTCAGTCTGGAGAAAGCCTTGCTCAGCACTCTCATCCGCGCCCTCTCCCTGGCATTGGCCGCGTTCCTCTGCGACTGGCGCGCTTCCTTCTGGTGAGCCCTGGAGGCTCTGCGCTCATGCTTGATCCTCCCCTCCACGCCGTCATTTTCCAACTCCTCGTCCGAGTAAGGGCTGGGATTGTAGCACGCAATCTTCCGCGCGCTCCTCGCCAAAGCGGTGGCAGTCCTCCCGTGACATGTCTCGTAGTCCTCAGCATCACTTGCAGCAGAGCCAGTGGACATGGCTGCTCCACCTGTGCCTTGGAGGCGGACGCGAGTGGCACTTTAGGGACAGCAGCAGATTGGGAAAAAAAATAGATTCACAGCTTGGTGAAGAGTTTTTGCAAACAACAGGAGGCTGGAAGTCAGCAGGCCACTTTTAAATTCCCATCTGGTAACCCTTACAACATGACAATGCTGCAGTACCAACGGCCTGAGGTCAAGTCTGAAAATTGCAGCTCTCCCTAAAAGTGAAACATGCCTCCTTGCTTTGCTACCCCTCTAATTTAAGTGTCCTGGACTTGGCATCTGTACAGTTTTTTGTTCTGAGCCTTTCTCCTCCCCCTTTCCCTCCAATCCACCATGACCACAACTCTATCTCCCTGTGTATACTGTTAAAGACTTAACTTGCTCATCTGCAACTTGATGATAGCATTAATCCCCCTAAATGAGTGGCTTAGTATTGATAGTCCAAAGAGAGGTGTGATAAAGTTGCAAATCGACTATGAGGATGTTTTTACCGAAACAGAGAGGTGATCTGTCTCCTATGAAGTGTGACAATAATGCCAACCATTCACTGCAACATTTGGAAATGCACATATAGTAAACATTTCTAAGCCGGTCGGTTCCACAGATGTGTTTTGGTAATAGAAATGTCTTGAGGACCTTATCAAAAGTGTGTAATCCTTTGCTGGTTTCACAGAGGGATTGGGTTTCTGCAGATGGAGCAGCCTTTCACACGAAAGCCTGCGTGCACCAGCCCCAGCTGTTATCGGTTCCCATGACATCTGGAGCGTTGGCATGACAAGGGTGTGGCAGAGGAGAAGAGGCACCATCTTCATTTCCCATGGTAAACATTTTTCACTGGGCATCGCGGCCATTTTTTTTTTTTTTTCTCGCATTTGTTTAGGTGTCCTCCAAACTTTTCTCAGAGCGTCGACTGATAGAGTTCAGACAGGGTAGTAAATTTTTAGTGTGGACTGAGATCAAGAGCTAACAGAAGGTGGGGGGAAGAGAGAGAGAGAGAACAGCTCCAGGCCTCAGAAGCTACAGGATTGCAAAATGTGTTTGCAGAGATACCGTACTGCCTGGAACGTTTCTGAGAAAGAAGTATTTTTATTCCAGACTCTACACTTCATACTGAATCTCCGGTGTAGTCTGTGAGATTTGCAAGCATTACAAAGTAAAAGTAAGCACATTGCTCCACTATATTAAAAAAGAGAAAGCTTTGAGGAAATTATAAGGAGCTTAGAGGTGTGGGAGCACAATTTCACCGGATGAATGGAACGTTCTACGTCCGTACAGCAGCCCCCCCCTTTACTTTCTCAAGCTAGTCCAAGAAAATCCCAGGTCCCTGAAAGCTATTACTCCACATAATATGTGTGAAATTTGGATTTTTTTTGATGACAATAGCAAGACTCTGCCAAGAATTACCTAACTGCAGCGCAGCTGAGATGCATGCTTGATTTTTGGTAGCTCGCCATGCCAGGGTCACAAAATGAGAACTACTTTACTAGAGCGCGCTCAATGCGGCGCTGTACTCCAACAGTTCCCACGATGGGGTGTCATTTACCCCCACTTTCATTAAACGTCTCATACACGGAGCCTTTCAAAACTCATCGTGCTTGTTTATTAGCTGTTTATAATGATGTTCCAATTTCATTTCTTCAGCGTGAGTGCGGTTTTTGTTCTGCACTTTTCCACCACTCAGATTTCCCTCCCTCCACAGACCAGGAATGCTCCCTAATCCAAGGACACATTCCTATGTTTTCCACTTCTACTATCCCACTCCTCCGTGCACGTTTTTCGCAAGAAGACCTGACATCAGCTGGACCTCGGACAAATCTGAGCTCGCCCTCGGATGTGCGGTGAGGCTGAGATATTAAGTTCCGCTTGCAGTGTTTTACTCTTGTAAGAAAGTCAAAGCTTTCGGGCGGGCTGCCATCTCATCCCCTGTCACTGCATCCGTCAGCGAGCTGAACGGTGTGACTGACGCACTTGAAGGTGCAAGCTAAGGGATTCTGCTGTTGGATTTACTCCTCGTTTCATAAGCCGTCACTTTTTCTCTCTCTCTCTCTCTCTCTCTTTTTTAAGCATAACATGAAAAGGTATTGGCTATGTGACACATATTTCAACCTGCTGCTTCATTCACTGTCAACGAGAGGCAGGTTCAGATAAAACAAGGGTGCTCATTAGTCATTCTGTAGATGTAGCTCCTCAAGTAAGAGCAGCAAATATTGTCCAAACCATCAGTGTAATTGATGCTTACATGGTTATTGTATTTGCCCTGGGAGTAATTAAATTCAGGGCCAACGGTAATAAATATCACTTGAAACTCGACTTGAAGGCAGCGCTAGCATTCGTCTATCAGCAAAGACTTTCAGGGGTTGTGACCTCTATCGGGGCCCTGTGCTGGAGAAGCAGAGGGACAGGTGCAAGATCATGATGTCAGAGGCCTTTCTGTGTGTCTCCCTCAATCTCCTTTGATTCCCAGGATTGCCACTGAAGCAGCTCGAGCGCACAGATCTGCTGAAATGCACAAATCAGAGGCAATAATCCATCAGTCACATGTGAAGTTTTGGAAGTTTTTATATTATTGTGTCATGCATTAAACCATGCCCAGCCTGCACGGGCTTACAAGGCACCACACGTTAATATGAACCAGATCTAGAAATGTTCAAACAATACAACAGAGAGTCCAGAAAATCTATTCATATTTTTTATATAATCAGATTTTCAGACGTTCATGTCTTCAACAAAATTCATAGGTCACTCATGCATGCAGCATTCATAACCGCGCTGTATTAGAAAACTCAAAGTAAAAACTCCATCTTGCCACCTTTAGCTAACTTAAACACATCAGATTAAATAAATCATATTTCAAAGTCTAACTGAGGCAGAAAAAAAGTTTTGAAAATGCTCACATAATCTCACGCAGAATCACTTAACATGCAGTACAGTATATACGTCTACTGCAAAAAATGCTCTCTATGTAATGGATGCATTCATATAGATATAGACACATAATACACAGCTTTTGATATAAAAGCTTGTTGGACATGCCACAGTAATTCATCCACACAGCTCTCAGCAGAAGTCCTCTCAGCTTCTGCTGAGAGCTTTAAATTTTGTCTGCGTCTCAACCAACAAATTGCAATTTAAAGGAGCAGTGTGTAGGATAAAGGGGGATCTAGTGGTATCGTTGCTTATTCAAAGTTGTTTCACTCTCTCCGTCCTAGTGTGAAGGAAAAACTAGAGTGGCCGTCCCAACGTTTAGTTTGTCTGTTCCGGGGGGGGGGGGGGGGGGGGGGGAGTCATATTTGAGAGATAACGCTCATTCAGCATAAAAACACGTAACAGGATTACAGAAACAGCTACTGTGTGCGTTATATAAGTATGACATCATTGCGTACATGGCACAAAATGACTTTCACATTCAACATCAGTCGGTCTCAGGTGAAACAGTGGACAGGAAAGGTTACTGTCATAAGTAATAGCATATGTCTGAATGCGCTATGCAACAGTTTGCAGTATTGAAGCACACATTAATTAGGACAACATGGTTAAGAGCACACTGTGGCATGCCGATTCGATCGCCAGCTCTCCCAGTCCAGTCCAAGTGTCCTTGAACAAGATACCAAACCCTGAAATTGCTTCAGATGGCTGCGCAGCTTCTGCCATCAGCGTATTATTGTGCGTGAGAATGCGTAACAAGACCAGAAAGGCAATATATAAAGTCTATTTACCATTTTAATTAAACTAGCTGTTACAATTTCCAGTATGCATATAGTAGATATGTGGGCTAAATCTTAATATAGTGAATAACATTGTGCAGTAGTCATATAATTCTAGCTATACGTAGACTTTTATAATGCAGTAATAATTCACTTTGTCGTTGCTCTGTTGAGATATTTCATTTCTTCTTGGACTCGATGGCCTTCATCAGTGGAACCCACCGAGACATACTGTGTCTCCGTGGTTTGGCTTGACTCAAGCTCGGCCACAGGCTGCCCCTGACGTTCACGGGGCCGTCGTGCTCGTCGGCCTCCGCAGAGATCTCCATCTTCTGCATGATGAGCTTCAAAAGGTTGTGCTGCTTCTCCAGCGTGTTTGACATCTCCTTCATCCTGAGGAGGAAAAGCTCGGTTGAAGTCATAGACTTCATTTATACTTGATCTATAATCAAGTATAAATGAAGTATAAATGGAGTGGTCTATAATCAGGTTTTTTTTTTTTTTTTTAAGGTTGATACTATTGAGCGGTTCCATGTGCTTATTATAGCAAAAAATACAGTGAGTCACATCCTTCTGTGGCCAGTTCCAAGCTTTGTCATTCTTTGTCACCACTAGGGGCTGCTCATACATCAGAAACTGCTGTTAATTTGCTCATCAGGCCATAACTGTTGCATTCTTGACTGTAGTTCATTGTATTTGAAGCAGCCTATTGTTACAGAACATTTACTCTCAGTAGTAGTAGGCCTGCTTGGCGCAGTTTTTTTTTTTTTTTTTATGATTCCAGGGAATATAAAATCGACTCTCGTGTGATTATCATGTGTACCTGTGTGGTTTTGAAGGTGGGCCACCCTTGTGTGCTTTGTGTACCTGTACTTCTGCTTTCTGAGCTCATTTTGGATAGCAGGACACTGCTGGGATTTGGCCTGCAGACGGCTCCAAGGGGATTTCATTCGTTTCCTCATCACCTGTGAACAACTGCCTTATATAGTGCTGTCAAGAAAAAGTGATGAAGGATTAAGAAATAGAACTGGCATATGTAACAAAGACAATCAATAAGTTGTGCAGTATACCCTTTCTTTCTTCATATTTCTGAAGTATCGAACATACCCGGGAGCATTTGCGATTGGGGTAGACCGTGACGGAGTTCTTGTCAACCCGTTTCATAAACCAATAAGGCAGCCTGTCTTCCAGAGATGTGTGGAGTTCAATCTGTGGTCAGATATACAGAGTTTTGTTCAGAGGCGCATCTTATTCTCTGCTTGACCTCATGGTAGACAAGCAGGATGAAAGATGTAAAGACTTTGGTACATACCTGCATGGCTATTCTTTTCAGGGAAGCATTTCTTTGTACTTCGGCAATGTCTCCGACTGCTAAACCAATCTACAACACAACCAAACACAAATAAGAATCTTGTCGTCTGTTCTGCAATTTAAAAATACGTAGCCTTTACAGAATGTGGGAGATAGATAGCGTGTAAGGAGTCAATGAGAAAACACACTGTTGTACACACTTACCATCAGGTTCACCAGCAGTATTGGCATGAGCAGGACAAAGTTCACAAAAATCATGTAAGTCAGAAAACTAAAAGGCAGCTCATGATTCAGAAGAGGATCCAGGAAGTTATTTTGGTAGTTCAGTTCCCCGGCCATCATCACGAAGGTTTGCATCACTGAGAGATGCACGCTGTCAAACTCTTTCTAAGAGTAAAAAAAGAAAAGAATGAGTTAAATACTGTGGCACTTCTTTCGAAACAATCCATTATGAAGACTAAGATGAGTACTGTGAGCTTAGCTTAGCACCAATACAGAAAACAGCAGGAAGCAGCTAGCCTGGCTACTGGCCTTTATTCTACTTAAGTCAATGACAACATCTTGAAAATTAATAGTTTACCGTGAAGTGCGTTCATGCTCCCAAGAGCATAAAGCCCAAGGTATTAGTGACTAAATGGCCTTTCATCAATCCACAGTATTAACTTAGCATTCTTAGCTCCACTACTGACCATCAGTATATTTTTCATTCTGTCACTGTGTGGGTTCAAACACTAAGGCCTATTAGGCCCAGTCAAGAGGGTTGATTATTTGTTTCTTCTCCTACCTGGTTGAGCATCAGTGCATAAAACGCCAATCCGAATGCTAACATCAGGTACAAGAACAGCACTACAATTCGGACCAGTGTCTTCATGATCTCCCAAAACATTACAACATAGATGCCGACACCCTCAAACCTGAAGAAACGGGACATCAGTGCACCAGTTAGTGGCCCCTACACCGTAAAAAGAAAAAGAAAAAGACATGATGTTGAAATGGCACTATTAAGTCAGAGTCAACAGTACCTCTGGAGATAAAAGAGAAATCCGATCCAAGAGTGTAAAACTGCCAGTGCCCCTGCTTGCCAGTGCCAAGAATCGTCAACATTGAGCATGATGGGAATGACGAACAGAAGAGAGAGGATGGCTGTGCACCAGTCGGACTGGTTGGAATAATCCTTGAAGTAATTCCAGCGCTTTCAAGTGACAAGAAAGAAGAAAGAAATCAGCAAAAATACAAAATACTTCGACAGACGTGAGCAGCATTCAGGTACAGTATTTCATTTATACAGCCGTGCACACTTTAACTGTGCGTTACTGAACATGTGATATGATATAGGAGCGTTTCTTATATGATCAAAATGACTCAGGTAAAGTGTGAAGGGCACATCCTGACTGTGGTCATTCAGTGATCCTACACATCTATCAGCGGGCGATCATCCATCACACCTGATTGCTAGTGTATCTACACAGACCTGGTGCGGACCAGATTTATGAGCACATGCTTCATGTGAGGTAATGACACTTGCGTAACAGTACCAGTTGAGATATCTGCACCACTTCCTTCCCTATGGCGTAGATGTTCATGACCACCACCATCACCATGCAGAAGGACAATAACGGACTTTGCTGTGAAACCAAGAAGATTTACTTTGTCACTGCATCACAACGACAAATCTTGTTTACCGCCGCCTTCATTGCAACTCTTTCCAGTTTAAATCACTTTTTACGAACACGTACACTTAGGCGAGCAGCTGTGACACGAGCAACCTATTCGTTCCCATATTTGCTTGTGTATTTTGTGCGTATCTGGGGAATTAAAAATATATTAGCTAGAGGGCAGAAGAGTTCATTTGCAAAAACAGATGCACAGATTTCTGAAAATGAACAAACCAACATCCGTTTGATTGATATTCCCTTGAGTGCACAATAAAAAAGATTTAGGAAAATGAATCAAATGGAGATATCTGTTTTTGCAAATGAACTCCATATGTTCAGGGGCTTAATTCAATCAAACAAGTCATTTGAAATGGTTTCTAGCTGTACAACTTATGCTAACGCGGAGACTCTTAAACAATGATCACTGTCATTAGTACCTCTATGAAAGATACGGGCACCATGGTGATGTTGTGCTCTCCCGTGGCAGTGATGTTCAAAGTGGGCTTCAGAGACACTATCAGGTGAGTTAGGGGCAGCAGGCTTAACAGGTACAAAAACATGTTGAGCAAATGAGCCTTGCTGCCGTAAGCAATCCTGTGGATTAAAAACGACAGGAGGAGACAGAGTATTTTCACCATCAGAAGAGTGACAAAGGAAGTAAATAATGCATCGGTATGTGCTGCATTCAGCAGAACAAATCTTTTTTCTTTTTTTTTTTTTAACAATCTGACCAGCAGTCTCAAGACATCAGAATGAGAAATGTCGCTCACGGGGCGGGGGTTAAATCACAAATACGCACCACTTCATTGCTAGGTACTTTTTGCAGACGGGGTGGTTGAGGAGTTCAATGCGGTTGTACTGCACCATTGCCTGCACAAACAGTAACAGAAAAATAGCCCGCTGTTAATGGCACATTTGGTAGAAAAGAACAATCTGGCAGCTAAAGCCTAAAAGATTGAAAAGTGTATACAGCTTATTGATCTCCACAGACGTAATGCAGGATTACATCAGCAGGCATAAACATAAAGTGTTTCTAACATTTGGTGGGAGATGAGATGACTTGCAATTTTTGTGTTCAATTAAATGACACAAAGACACCGTGTCTTTGCAGAAGTAGTGGCTGCCGTGTGAATTATCTGCTTATTTTTCCCATGAACTCTCCCTGTTAATCCACTGCTGACAGCCAACAGCAAAGCATAATCAGAGGTGGTTACCGAGGCGGCCAACAGCAAAGGGGGGAAATAGGTGACACTCACAAGAGAATTAGCAGCTTGCCCATAAGCATGCATATCCAACATATGGCAGTGCTAACAGGAGGAGAGCAGCAGCCTAACTTCACAGCTTATTCCCACCCGGACCCTCATTGGGGTCGAGGAGTCCAGGTAGAAACCTGCCAATTCCTAGGCTTCTCTCCCTTGAGGCAGAGACAGAGGCCCAGCGGTGTAACAGCAGAAATGTGTTCTTTTGTAACTTTTCAAGGCAGCCCGACCCACCGAAGTACAAATTTTGCTTTGTCAAAGCAATGACAAACACCGTCTTCATCTTCGTCATCGCCTGTGGGACAAGGGCTTAGGAAAACCACACAATTAGGTCTCACTAACCAGGACAAGGAAAGTAAAGTCCCTTATCACAAAGCCATAAAGCTGGGCTATGTAGTTTTCACTGTCACTGCGGAAAAGTGAATCGAGAAAAGTGGCACCACTGTGAAAGAATAGGCTAATTCTGATTGGATGAGCCCGTATTTGAGCCCTCAGATACATAAAGGTCAATGATTCATGCTGGAGTAGATTGTTTGCATACTGTTGCAACAAAATTATATATTATATATGATAAAAAAGTTGCTTACGTTGAGCGCTGCTAGTGGTTGAAACTTGGTGTTCTTGTCTGTTAACTTCTTTGCTCTAATGGGAGCTTGGAGCCATCTGAAAATGTATTCAATCTGCACAACAGAAAGAGTTGTTTAGTTTGTTTCGGTATTGTTTTCTACATTGCAGATATATATTATAGAATATGTACTGTGATGTTTTGATTGTGTGGTTTGTAGCTGAATTACATGGTATTCACTACTGTTTGAATCATGATCAGATTCCCTCACACAGCGGTCCAATAGGTGCTATTATAGAAAACAGAGGAGACAGTGACAAAGGGTCTATTCTGGAAAAAAAAGTTATTTTCAATTAGAACAGCATATATAGCAGAAAACTGCACAAAAAAATACATGTTTTAAGACGAATGTGCACACAGATTTCTAGATTTTTTTTCTTTGCTAGTGGCAACCTTGCAGGTCTCAGGAAGAAGCTCAATCATGTCTAGTATCGGACATCGCTGGCCGGAGCCGGGTATGAACGTTCCCAAAGCCTCAGCACACCTGGAAGAGGAAGAACATGAAATGGATTGCAAAGCTAGTACAATATGTGTAGAATCGAAACATTTTCGTGCTACCCGGTGGCACGATCACATTTATAAGTTGGCTCATAACCATGTATTTGCATGCTTTACAAATGTGTTAAGCTGATCTTTTTTTCTCTACACCACAGACCACTGTATCAATAACATACCTGTCACTGTCGATTACGGCGTTGACCACATCTTTTCTCCCGTTCTGCAGCGCTTCGTGGAGAAACGACGTGTCGTTCTTGTTTAAGGCGATCTCTGCTCCCCGAGACAGCATGAGCTTGACTGCAGCCACATGCCCTCCCTTTGCTGCGATGTGGAGCGCAGTGTTCTGGCATATCAATATCAGGAGACAGTAATAATAATGTATTATGTATTTATCTATTATAGAGCAGTGACAGCTGGATTATTCAATGCTACTGGTAGTTCAGCAAGTCATACCCCATCCTCATCGGTTTTATCCAGTAACTTGAGATGGGCTGAGAGGAGAATGTCCATAGTTTGTGTGTACCCTTCAGATGCAGCATGGTGCAGACAAGTCCAGCCCTTGTAATCACTGTGAACAAGAATATATACTGTATATGTACTTAATTTTTTTATGTACGTTTTCTCTGTGTGTTTGAGTCTACCTGTGAAAGAGAGCTCCTTTGCGCAACAACAGCTGGACCACCTTGGTGTGCCCCTCTCTTGAAGCCAAATGGAGCGGTGTCAGGCCTCGCTCATCACCCTCATTGAGCAGACGAGAGTCTGTGATGGTTTCCAGTAATCTGTGGCATGTATTGATGCGCCCATACCTTAAAGAAGAGACGGATGAGGAGAAGCGTTCTGATGTGGAAGAACTTTCCCCACTGTTATGATCTGTTGAGCTCTAAAATGGAAATGCTTTTTGTACGCAACCAATAGCACAGCTAAGCCAGAGGCTTAGGGGGGAGGCAGTTAAAGCACAGTTCATCTTGGCGTTTGAGTGTCTTGCTCACAGCTGTACGCCTAAAATTGCTGCTTGCAGGGCTCGAGCCTGTAGGTAAAACATAGTTAAAAAGCGCCGGGGAGAGTTAATGACTAATGGTGCGGCAAACTGGGAGAAGACATAAACAGAAGTGACACATGGGCTTGCGTTATGATTTTTCGTTGTCTCAGAACCTTTTAAGAAGGTCAGCGGCACTTTGTGAGCGCAGTGTGAGTACGGCGGGACTGCTTGGAGAAAGGAAATGAGGTGTCCACAATAGTTAAGATATGATATCATAGCATGGCCTTCATTTACCCTCTAGCTTTAATGAAATAGATGGTGCATGATAGAAAAATCAATAACAATAATGTTCAATGCCCCCTCATATTAGTAACATTTCTTCACATGTGCCTCGCTAATTGAATCCTATTCTTGTGACAATTTCTTTGGTCACTGTATAATAGATTTGTCATAGCAATTAATCATCAAAAGACTTCTGAAGGCAGAAAGTGCTCACTGGATTAATACAGCAGTGAGGTAACAGTCTTAAATAGTTCATTTTTCATCTGACCACTGTTGTTCAATTACAGAGATAGAAGTCTTGGCCTTGGACGTCCACTGGAGAGTCATTTTTGATTAATGTTATATACTCTTGTGGTATCGTTGATCAATACGCAACACTTGTTACAGAGTAACTAGAAGAACAATGTCAGAATGTGATCTTTTTAAGACAAGGAAATCCTCTTGAGCAGACAGTAATTGCTCCAGAGTTTTGACAGTAACGGACAGTGGGACTCTATTTCCGAGGATGTGAATATTGCAGCTAGAATGCTGTAGCTTTAAGATAACACAACAGAAACATGTGTATAGACAGCATCCCGCACTGCTCGATGTCAACAGTGGTGACATTGCTGCAAGTTCTTTGATCAAATTTGCAAAGTTTGAACAACTTTGAGTGGAGATCAGGTCGAATCAGAATTGTCTAGTCCAGTGGTATGGAAAGTCATGCCCTAAGGGACCAATCAAACTCACTGGGCAGCAAAGTGCAGGGCAGACTTCTTGTCCTTGGACTTGCATGCGAGGCCGACTTCCCCCGAGAGGACCCAGCATGTTCTTCACTGAGTCATGGATACCCAGTCTGCAGGCGTAGTGGAGTGGGGTGCAGCCCTCATTATCCTCACAGCTCAGCAATGCCTTCACACTAGCATGCTAAAGTTAGATACAGTATAAACACAATTATGTATTCATACGTTATAATGTAACAGTAATACATGTATTCAACGAAATGCACGGATGCAAAAGACTTAAAGTGTGCTGAAGCAGTCATGCAGCACAAAGGGCACATATTATATAACTTCTACCATGGCTATAGCTATACGCATACATACACACCCCCACACACACAAAGTAAGATTACATAAATAATAATGAAGTGTAATAATATTTGATCACCGATACAGAGAGATTCCATTCCCAGTGTAAATATCAGCCTTCCTCTGTGGCTCATTTTGAAGGTGTCATTGTAGCTTTAGGTGTAGCTTATAATGTTTTAAAGGATCATCTGGCTTAGTAAGAGTATAATGAACCCCATCAACCGGCCTTGAATGCATGCAGCCAGGCTCAAGGCAAATTGATCAAGGACAGAGTAGTAATTAAATTCCAATCTTAATGACATCTTTGTCTAAGCAGCATATAGTGCATTTGATGACTCACAAACAGGCAACATCGATCGCGGGTACCTGCAGTACTTCTTGTGGGAGGTTTTTCAGACCCTTGGGCTGCAGGATGGCCAGGTGAAGGAAGTTGCAGCCGCATCTGTCTTTCACGTTTACATTTGCCCCTAAAAGACATGAACATGCATGAGTGTGCGAAGCGTGCGTGATCAGGCCAGGCATTTGGTAAAATACTATGAGCATTGCTGGTGATGAAGCACAGTACAGCCGCTCACCTTTTGAAAGCAGCAGAGCCACAGTCCTCCACGCTCCACAGCTCGTAGCAAGCAGCAAGGGAGAGTTTCCTTTGCAATCAATGCGATTAAGGTCTGCACCCTGAGGAGAGAATGCACAATTCACCTCCTTAATTACCACATTAATTCAAACAGAGATGAGACCATGGGAAAGTTAGCAACATCTATATTAATTTCATATGCTTGTTCACCCAGATTGGAGTTTGCATAGAGGGAGCATTGTGCATCGGTTTACTGAGTTTTTCATAATGTCAGATCAGTCGTGTAAGTGTCTCCCCTCTAGGGGATCTGTAAAAGATGATCATAGCCTATCTTAATGTGAGGTGTGTAGTGCAATGGATCATTAGCATCTTCAGCTAACTTGCTTGGTCTACAGTAGGTGGTAGCGGCATTGCACTGGGGGCGTTAAAGCGCAGAAAAAAACATTTTTATGCAGTGTTGCTTTGAAATGAGTCAGTACTTTCAACTAACTAATGCAGCTGACATTAGCTTAAATTACTTGCTAGAGCTAATTAAATGTAATTTTAGTAAATAATAATAATAATCACAGACTTGAAATGAGAAGCTTTTCTCGACCTCTTTCATTACAAAAAACTTCAAATGGTAAATCTGCCACCATTATTGCAAACTGCGCATAGTGACAGTAACTAAGGGGGCAGCAATAATAGACATTAATATATAACCTGCAAGGGAAATAATATATACATTTTTTTATCTGATGTAAAGATCAGATGCGGGATAGGCTCCAGTCCCTGCGACTCTGATCAAGGATGTCAAGTGGTTACAGGAAATGGATAAATGGATGAATACACCAGATGTGGGGTAGAGGCAACATTAATTCAACACTGTGTATTCAAATGTATATGTAATTTGTGTATATACTATGAAAAACATAATTTGGTCCTCATTTCAAAACAAACAAAGACATACTAGTACAAACGTCATAGTATTATATCTGCCCTGGCCTCATTTGTTAGCGTTAAACCAAATGCCAAGTCAAAAATCTCTCTAAATCTTTTGTAGTTTGCTAATCTAAAACCAAACGTATTCTCGGTAATTAGCTTTGGTGCCAACTGATGCCACCCTCTCTCACTCTTCCTCTCTGTAAGAGAAGCACGCTATTTCCTGTTGCAGTGTTTACCAACAGAATGAGTTGACAGGAGATAAACTTGGACCTCAGCCTTTTCCTGGCAACACAGTTCTGTTAAAACAGTCTACGAGGTCTAACAGATGGTGACAGATGGTCTACAATCAATGGGTAGCATGTTTAATATGAGTTTAATTGCGGTAAAGGGAACACACATAGTAACGTGATACAGATCCTAATGAAATCCAAGGAGTAGTGAAAGCAGCAGTTCCCAGCATAGATGCAAAAGTTGCTGATTTGCCTTTTATTTTGCACAACTGAAGCATTTATTATAGAAAAGAAAATGCAGTTCTCCTGTCTTTGATGCAATTTCTTGCACTTAAAGCAAGATTGATATCACCTATAGTCACTGACATTGAAGGTGGGAATGCTCTGTGCAGAACAGCTGTGGGGTTGTGTGTGTGTGTGTGTGTGTGTGTGTGTGTGTGTGTGTGTGTGTGTGTGTGTGTGTGTGTGTGTGTGTGTGTGTGTGTGTGCATTATTTACCAAAGAAATTAGGTACTCTGCCAGCTCTGTGTGGTCAAATATGGTAGCCCTGGAAAAGTAAACACAGTTGTTTTAAAACCAGTCACACAACAAGTGATTTGTGAGTCAAGGTCTTACCAGTGCTGTCGCCCAGATGTCGAATAAGGATAATCTAATACTTCATCAGAGCATGATATAACAACCACCTGCGTGGTTACATCTTTTTATCTCCTGGATGGTAATGGCTCCCTTAATGACGCACTTTAACAACTAGTTCCTGGTATTTTGCATCGAGATAGAGACTAAAGTGGTGGAGAGATGATTTCAGTGACCGAATCATGGTCAGGGGAGACTCTGGGTTCTTAAAAGTCAAATCAAACCAAATTTTATTTGTATAGCCCAAAATAAAACAAAAAAAAACATTTGCCATAGAGAGAGAGCAGTTTTCAGTAAAGGGAGATGTGACTGCATCTTCAACCAATACAGTGCCTGACTAGGCATAACTCTGAAAGAGACAGAGAGAGAGAGAGATGAGTGCCCAGGCAGTCTAGTCCTATAGCACCATCACTAAGGGATGACCTGAGCCAGCCCTCTTGAAATCTAAATTCCACAGATGAACGCTATGGTTAGACATATTGGATGTCAAACCAGCTATTAGGCCAGTTTAGTCTGAGTATTTCATATTAAATTACAAAAGTGAGCGGAATAAGAATAAAAATGTAGGGTATGGACTTTCCTTCCCAGATAATAAAAAGAGGATAAACAGGCTTATTTAGATTCAGTCCCTCTCCCCCCGTCCTTGTATCTGGTCTTACTCTGCTGCTGTCTGTGCCAACATAAATAGTTTTAAGATAAAATCAATGTGCGAAGCATATCTTTATTATGTATTCATATCATCATTATTACACCCAATTAAAAGCTCTGTGTTCCGCTAACCATACCCAAGGGTTTTATATATTTGTTCCTCCTGTTTGTCACAGGTGTTATAGTGTTGATATTATGCCCATGAAATGATCTTTACACGGCATGAGCAAGCAGTCGAGATGGCAACCACAGATATGATCCATCTACGTCAGTTGAAGGAGAGTTTTATTATAGTGGATGGTGAGATGCAACTAATAGGATATCTTTCCTCATTTTGGACTCTCTCAAAGGTCAGCACTGTCAAGATAGTTTAGAATTAGTCAATAGTGCAAGTCTGCTATTTAAAAATTCGGCTAAATTTGAACTGTGAAACGTGTCATAAATGTTGGTATAACCAAGTCTGATTCATGTCTTGCCAAATATGCCAGCCCAAAATTAAAGCACCAGGTTCAGGATATAATGGCACATAATGCAGTAAGGCTCTCAGGCATTCTGTATTGCTTTCAAATATTTATTCTCCTCTGGATCCACTTTTCAGTTTTAATGTTATCCGTGCTGAGTCAACAAGCATGCAGCCATGATTTACTCTCTTTTGTGCCTTTTGTTTGAGGAAGCAACTTCTTGAAATGTGCACGTGGCACCTATTTGCATCATTGATAAGTTTATTAACTCAATTGAATTGATATATAAACCCCCAGACTTTAAATAGTTCTGAAAAAAACAGAACAAAAAAGTCAAGACTTCAAAGTTTAAATCCACACATCAGCCACAATGAGTCGAAATAACAAGACGTCTTTAGCATCAAGGATTACTTTTGCAGGTTTCGTTCTTGTGCTTTGGAAAGAAGGTCAATGCTATATGTTAACAAAGTTTAATTACCTAATAACCATACATCTTGAGCCATTAGCTAAAACCCTGTCACGCTGAGAGAGAATGTGAAACTCATCTTCATTTTCCCTTCTAGCTCCTCGATGGTTATCACTGTTCCTTAGTTCCTTTTCTTTCCGCTTTATGGCAGATTGCAACCATTTGGATGTTGCCATCTACTCGGCTGTGTTTCTGTAGATTTGTCAAAATAAAAGTCTTCTGCTGCCTTCATGTTTTTATTGCAAAATGGGATTTAAACCCATGGCTATGAACAGCGGGCCTCTAAAGCTTGCTAATTAATACATTATATATTGTGTGTTTTATGGGGAAATATGTGACAAAGTGACTGGTTGCCTGGCAACATTGCAATAATGACATGTCTCTAGGCGGTCATTGCGGTCAGCAGAGAAATAGTCCCGCACATAACAAACCATGGTATTGATCTGACTCTCAGAAAGAAGGCAAATGCGCACATTTTTCCAACGCATCCAATCATTCTTTCAAGTCCTAAGCTTCAGCTTAAAGCTCAGCTATGAAGACCAGCTAGAGAACGTCATCACAACGCATACTATCAAGTCAGAGATATAGAGCAAACATCTGCGTCTTAATATTTTTGAAACCCAGTGGAGAGCCAGCCATACATGCATTCATGGCGGTATCAATACGTGCAATTAATAGAAGCAAAGGATTTTCAATGGAGTGATCAATGAACTACAGAATCAGGGTGGAGGGATCGGGGGAGCCCACCTGTGTAGAGGGGTCTGACATGCCCCATCAGTTAGGTTAATGATGTCTTCCACTTGGTCAAAGGAGGACAGCATCAGCTTGACTACCTCGGTGGCGCCCTGGGTGCAGGCCAAATGAAGCGGCGTGGACCTGTCATTCTGGACAGCAATCAACACGGACACATTATGAGCGATGGATAAACACATATAATGAATATTCCCGAGCTATTCAAGCACGATTACGCCTGCTCCATTCAGAGACGCCGTGACATACTGAGTTAGACAGAGCAGAACGCAAACACTCACGCAGGAATTAACATGCACACGGGTTCTCGCATGTGCTCACTTACACACACACACACATATATATATTGTACACTTCCCCAGTGGAACATTAGCAAAGTAGCTCCCAGACTTGCTGGCTGAACACAGGGGGCTGTAACACAAGCCTTTAATGAGATAACCAGGACTGGCAGGAGGAGGCCAGTGATCGCTCCACTCAGCTTCACTGTGTAAGTGGAGGTAATTTGTATCAATTTAGCCAACCGAGGCTATTACTGTACTCACTATTCCTGCTGCAGCTCTGGCCACCACCCCAGGGCTAGACATAATGATCACTCCCAGATGGGCGTGATATGACTGACGTACTCTAACAGTACAGAGAGCCTCTGCCTGCTGCACAGGTGTAAACAAATGAGATCGAGTTTAAAAAGCAATGCAAATCTGGGAAAGCATGCAGACAGACAGATGGAAGGTGAAGAGAAATATTTGCAGTCTGCAGCTCCCAGGTGTTAAATATGTTTATTTGATGCAGCGCGGCATGGAAAACAGCGGTGGCAGCCAAAACGAAGCAAAGTACAGATTTACATGAGATGATTTTCTATCGTTTTTTTCTGATGTCGGTACCTGTTGCTGGTCAATTCTGGCCCCAGTAGCAATGCAGAGACGGATAGCCTCCATGTTCCCACCGCGCACAGCCAGATGGAGGGGACTGCTGCTGGACTTATCCAAATAGTTGATGTGTCTTTCCGTCTGGTGGCCAGCTTCCTCTCCTGCCAGCAGAGAATTAAATAAGATTTTATTGTGGATCATATTAAATACATATTAGGCTCACAAAGATTTTTCTACTGCTCTTTCTAAAATTTCAATAGTAGTGCCTCTAGTACCTTCCTTCTTTGACTCTAATATTCATGTTCTTTGTTTTTGTTTTTTTTAGTGGAAGGAAGTAATGAGTAACTGTGTCCATTCCTGGCGGGCTGTCTGTGTAAATTCCAAAACAGCACGAGAATGTGAATACCGTTTAATTCCCTTGCTGAGCGATCACTGCTACATCATAAATATTTTGTGCTCTGACTAAACCTTCGTCCAACAACACAGGATTTACCAAATAGACCTCCCACTGTGGATAAACACACTGTCAGCCTGTAGCATCTGGCCTGTGTACAAAGTAGCACAAGCATTTTTCTTCTAAGCGTCTCCGGGGGGGGCTGAGGTGAACTCTCGTGTGATCTATTGGCTTAATGTGCCGTTTGGCCTTGTGAAAACTTTTTTTTTTTATCGTTGTCAGCACTCTCAATTTCTAATGACAGATCGCTCCTTTTGTCATACCGAACTTCAGGATCACGTCCATGGCTTTCTTTGCACCTGCGAAGGCAGCTGCGTGGATGGGGAAGTGGCCGAGCTTGTTCTGTTGGCAAAGCCGAGCTCCATTCTTTAACTTTGACAGATCGGGGAGAGGATGGAGGGAAAGACAAACGGAGGCAATTCTTTATTAGAGACAAAGCTGCTATCGGATGGCAATCAGTAGAAACAACAGCTACGTTATCTGTTCTGTACAGCTGGACAGTTATTCTTTACAGGGAGAAAGCACAACTGAATGAATGCGTGATGTGTCAGTCTTTGCTACATACCAGTATGCTAAGAGCCTCAAAGTTGTTGATGGAGCAGGCCAGTATCAACGGGGTGTTCCCAAGATCTCCCTGTAGATTGCTGTCTGTAGCACTGTAGGACAGCAGCAGCTGCATGGGGCAGAGATACAAGTCAAACAGAGAGCGCCATCCATGTTTGTGTCCTCAACTGGCTTACGCCAGCATCCTGCTGCAGCTGTGTCGGTTTGTGGACAACAGCCAAATGCCATGGGTGCGATGGGGCAAGGTCTTTCCAAGTAGACTCAGGTTTTGTCAGATATGTAAACAATGGTCAGAGTTGGTTGGAGGGCAGTGGCTCCATCACACATCACTTCGTCTTCCTTTTGTTAAAAAGTCTTTCTACTAATCGTCGAAATGAGGTTTAACGTCGGCCTTCATGGTCACGGGTTAGACAACAAACTTTCTATCAGTCAGTTTAGTGTGGCTATTTTACAATGCAAATGGCCGAGCGCTCCACGCTTTAGCTTGTTTAACGTAAAGAGAATGGATGGAAGGAAAGACAAACAGAGACGTCTCTTTGTCAGCCACAAAGCTGCGGTGGGCTGGCAATCAGTATCGAGAGCATAATCTGTTCTGTATGGCTGGACAGTTATGCATAGGTAGACAGTGCAGCTGAGTGAATATATGATCCTAAACAAACTGTTATTACAGCCGACAAATGAGTCAACTGGGATTCCCCTATTCTCTCTCCTCTACATATGACAAAACGCACAAGCAACTGTCGCTCTGATGCAACCATTTGAACTGTTTTCATATAATAAATGACAAATATTAAATATGAAATAAAATAGAAATGATTCCCTTTCCCACCCTTTATATATAATGCGTAAGATTTAGGGCATCTACTGGTATAGTTGCTCATAGCAACTACCTTGCTGTGAAAGAGTAACTAGAGTCAGAGTTTAGTTTGTCCGTTCGGAGCAACTGTAGAAACATGGTGGACTCCGTGGAAAAGGATGCACAGAGGCTCATTTTAAGAAAAACACAAGGATTCTTAATTTTAGCTGATTATACACTAATGAAAACATAATTAAGAATATCATATTTAATTTCTGCCATATTCTGTGAAATCTAATCTAATAGCTGTAATTGCCGTTGGTGAGAAAAACACACTTCCATTTCATCAGTATTTATGCCTGAAGTTTGTGTAGGCATACTTATCTGTGTCTATGGACTGTGCTGTTTTGCGCCTAAATAAATAAAAGCGCCTCTGCAAGTAGCAGCGTTATCTGTGAAACGCTGGAGCAACTTCGAATGAATTGTTATTTCAGCGGGGGCACTTTCAGCTCCCTCACCTCCACCAGGTTGTTGTGTCCGAGGCTGACAGCCAGGTGCAGAGGGGACAGCAGGGCCATGTTGAGGATGTTGGGGTCGGCCCCCAGGTCCAGAAGAGCCCTGCAGCTGTCCGCCTTGTTCCTCTCCACTGCCCAGTGCAGGGGCACATTTCCCTGCTCATCACAGCTGTTCAACTCTGAGGAGGGGGGGGGGGATACAACAGCACATGCGGGTTCACACACATGCAAATGCATTTACATAAAGATGCATATAAACACAGTCAGCTCTTATAAATGCCAGACACAGTACTTTGCAAGGAAACATACTTCTTTATACGGTAACTTAAAGACAGAATTATGGTGATGTATAATACACATATTTCACCTGTGCTGGAGTGCAACTTATGATTGATGACTGAGGCTTGCCTACCCTGTGTGTCATTGACACCGGTGATGTATTGGATAAGGGTGATGTAGCCCCCTGCGGCGGCGTGATGAAGGGGACTAGCTCCACATTCATCTTTCTCACTCAGGACCTCTGGGCTCTTCCTCACCAGGTTCTCCAGGAGAGCCAGGTCACCCTTCTCAGCCAACTGGTTGGTAATATAAAATGTGATATAACAGGAGAGGAGGTTTCCATGGCGAGAGTTAATAATTTTTATTGGCAATAACAGCTATCAGCGTCTTATATCTTTTACAGCGATATGCATGACATAACGTCTATCTGTTTAATTCCCAGACGACTGGCTATACATCTGGCTACTGCAACTCACGTAACATTATTAATGCCAGACTTATCGTCGGGTCTCTGTTCAGTTCTTCACAGTGATTTTCTTTAAGATTACACAAGGTTGGGATTACTGATGGGTTGTTACATAAACATTCGCCATGGATTCATCAAGAGAGAAAGCCACATCTTAAAATGCTTTTTCTAGACCTTTGTTGTTTAATATTTGTTCATTTTTGTATCTATTTGTGCATTTGCTAGTTTGTTGAAAGCCTCACCTCAAATATGTTAAGGTTTGCCAGGGCGGGATCCTCATCCTCTATCACATATGTATAACAACTGGTCTGTCGGGCAACCTCTCTGCTGAAGTTCATCGCTCAACTCAATGAACTCAACAAATCCTGGGCGCCCACATGAAGGGTGGCGACACGCGTCTAGCTGTAACCACATACGAACACACACACAAGGATGAACACGTGTGTATTTAGGCAACAACGAAATGCGAAAAAACTAGAAACAAAACCAGCAAAGTTTCAATCAAGTCAGCAAAGTGTTTAAATCCTGCTTTACAAGCTAGAAGAACATAGAGTGTAATATGACCGAGGGGGCAGATAACGCCTTAAGCCATAGGCTCCTCTTGCCATGAGGGGATACGGGCACAGATTACTTTGTCTTTACCCAGAAGGGCGTTCAGATCCGTTGAGTGTTTGGAGGTTGAAGCCCTTCTGTTGAAGAAAGCAATTATCTTCTTCACAGCTGGGGGGCAGCTCGTTTGAGTCAGTCCCGGGTGTCCTTGGGTGATCCTGGGTGAGCGAGATTGAGAAAGACCTTGTAATTGTATTGTATGAAGCCCTAAGTCACATTAAAAGGCCAAACAGCAAATTATATTTTTGGCGAGCAAATTACTTTGGAGAACTCTCATTGGAAATCACCTCGACCTTATGCAGCAGCATTCCTTTGGTGTATACTGTGACTGATTGAAGTTGTTTCTCAGGTCAAAACAGCAGCTAAGCGTTACCCTTTGTGGACGGAAGTTATTTTGTGGAGCCCATATTTTGTTTCTGTTGCGTACTTGATTTACAGTGCAAACATTTAAGCAGTATCGCATGGGTCACTTTGCTTGGATGGTGGTTCTGCCGGGGTTTGCTTCTTCACTGGCTCCTTTAAGGTGAGAAAAAAAATGACTCTGTCCAAATCAGTGATCGATAATTAAGTCTAGCCTCTGCTGAGCTGCGGTCACCGTGGCAAATAATTTAATTTACTTCCTTCAGGCAGCTCAGCTATAAATGGAGTCTTCTGATCGGTAAATGAAGAAAAAGGAGCAAAAGGTAAAAGTGTAGGTCTTAGTCGGACATGTGGTGTTTGCTTCATGTGGTGTTTGCCTCATTCAAACCAATTATGAGGTAAACAGGCACACATATAGATTGTTGTTACAGATGTTACAGATCTTGAGATCCTATTATGTGTAGTATGATCACACAGAATTCTGCTACTACAATGGAAAAATGTCTCCATTGTATCAATATTCTGAGACCATTTAAACTTGTGTGACTTTGAAAGTTAATGTGGCGACTCTACATCCTCTGTAGTCCAGATAAGAAACTATTCAGCCTCATTTTCCTCGACTGTAATTTGGTGAATTTGATAATGACCCACTGTGTGTCATCCTCCCTATCATTTCCGAGCAGCAGCGCTAAATAATTGTCATTGGTTTTTGGTAATCGAGTCTGACGTTCATCTGTTTGCAGAAATTTATACAGGAAGTGCGCTAATGGATAGTGGTGAATACATTTCCCTGAACAAACAAAAAAAAACAGGTTGTAGATGTAATTGAACTTCGTGATAACATCCTTGCATGCAAAAATGTGCTTTGAATGGTAAGTATTACCGACACATTGGATAAATGTTTGCTTAGTTTACATTTACATCTAATTTAACTCAAAAACTATCTTACCTAAACTTACCTTAATCATACCTACAATGACCAATGAGTGAGTTTAATACTAGATGTAAGAAAATATTGTTGTAACAAAAGAACTTTAAAGTGGCATACTGGACTATTAGGATATGATGACCATGGAGCATAAAAAAAAAAAAGTGTTTATAAAAGTTGAGATTTCAATTGATACATCAATGATGAACTCAAATGATAAATGAACCAGTGTTGGAAAGTAATTCTACATATACTTAAATACTGCTGCTATATACTTCTACTCTACTTTTAATTTAAGGTAGAAGCATTCTACTTTCTACTGCACTACTTTTATTTGACAGCTCCAGTCACTTGTCACATTTCCGATGTCTATGAGTTATTAGTTATTATTATAGTTCCACCAAAGAGACAGTTCCCCTCTAAACTTCTTGAATAGTCTTATTTAAATGCCCGTTTAATGCCCAAAGAGGTCAATTATCCATTATTTCCAAAAACAGATTAAAATTACATCCTTGACATGATGTTGACTTGCGGGTGCCAGTCACTGACTTTGGGGACCACAGAGATTAGATTACTTTACCCAAGCGTATATAAAGAAGTTAGAATGAGCTTCTCCTCGGGTAGCTACACACTCATTTATCAGTATTGACTGATAATACTAATTGAATAATATATATATCAGTCACAGGGACAAAAGAAATACTTTTTACTATAATACCTTAACTAGAATTTGCTACCAATACTTCTGTACTTTTCTGTAAGTAGGATTTCTCATACAGGTATTTTTCCTTGTAACTGAGTATTTTTACACGCTCACATGACTAAACAACATATTTAATTAAGAGATTCGTTGTTGCTATGAGATGTGGACACCTGTTAGATGTAACTATCACCGCACAAAGAACAAGTTCTAATTTTCTACAATTAAAACATCCATCAGCTTCCAATCTATCCCTAATATTTCCATTTACCCTCATAGCGTTTGACAAATAAGCAGTAGCAGCTGAAGACATGATCTACTCACTGTGTTTGCGTGATGCTGGTGCCGAGCTGAGCATTCAGGATGTCCTCCTCACCACAGCTATAGGGCTTTTAAATAGTGTGGTGCAAGCTAGTCTCCAGTCAGTTTCCTAATGCAGGCAAGACACTGCCCCTTGTGACCGAATGATTCCCATGATGGTTTCACAGAGATGAAGGCAAGCCCAAGTTGAAATGTGATAGGAAATTTGGCTAACCACAACATTTAGCAGCAAACATGATACTGCTGCATCAGTCACAATACATTTTAGCGAATGTAAATGGATGCTTGATAGCCACAGTGTGAAACTGTAATCTTTTGCACAGTAATAGCCAGGCAAGTTTCTCTTTGTGTTCATTTCCTAAACCGGACTCTTTCTTTCTACTAGAGGAAGCAGAGCACGAGTTCATGTCTGAAACAACCTTTGCTGTCTTTTTAGTTTGAGAGGTTGACCTCGTTGTTGTGTAGTATTTGAAAGGCACGGCTCTCCTGACATTTTCAGAGAGGAAAAAAAAATAGGGGGCATAAACTTGACCACCCAGCTGCACAGAGCAGACCATTTATCAAAGCATTACTCCGTAGCAGAAAACTGTTTCCCTGCCCATGTTTGGGATGAGTCCTATCCTGCCGCTTCCTCTCTTCAAAGTGAGTCTCGACAAGATACAATGAAGACGACCTCTGAAACCTCCTTGCTGATGGGACGGGGATTAAAGAGTATTCCTCGGGGAATCTTTATCAGGCAGGATTATCAGATAAAATATATCATTAACTAAGGATTATACTCGTATTTCTAGCAGCATTATCATCATGGGAATAAGTATCATCTGACACTGTATACTCATCTTTGACTACACAAATTTCTAGCTGCCATGTTAGCAGTACTGATTATTAAATATTATTTTAAAAAGTAGGTTAATACCAGTCAAGAGTATTACTTCAAATAGATGAGCTACTTAGTCTACAGTTTTTATGCAATGGTAGGAAGCAAAGACAACACAGATTAACTAATGAATGCATGAATTATGAATAACTAATGGAATTTGCACAGCTGTGCTTTGTGTAAAAGCAACTATGCATAATTTTTCCTACCAGATAATAACTCATTTAAGATTATTTTAACGCTACACTGACATGTCTGTCATTCTTGCTCTGTAGCCCGTGCTCTTGTACATTTGTGCTCTGCATAAGATCAGTGAGAAGTACATAACACTTTCAGTCACACGGCACCAAATATTTCAATGATTCAAGTGAAACTGGATCATTTTTTTGTTTTCCACTCTTCCTCTGCTGTCCCCCGGCCACTGCGGTTCAACTCCAACTACAGTTTTCTTTCCGTTTTCTGACGGACAGTAAGGTAAACTGCTGTTGGACTACTAAGTATTAGCTGGCTGCTCTGACTTTTTTGCTTTTTTTATGTTTGGCAGCAAAGTTGTTACTAGTTTTGATCAAAAGTAATATAATCAAAACAAAAACACATATGTCCATATTTACAACAGTGGTATTGCACTCTGAAATTGAGGGGCACTAAAGTGCAAACATACCCATTTCTGTTGCTATATGTCTTAATTAGCTATTGCTAGCATGCTAATATGTTAAGATGCTGAACAAAGACAGTGAAAAAAACACGGTGTACATGTTAAACATGAGCCGAGCGAATTTGACATAGTGACCTAAAACGTGACGAGAGCAGTGGTGTCTGTCACATGATACCATCACGGACCACTTTTTCCCATACATTGTTAAAGAAGTGACTGCAAAACAGACAAACCACCTGCAAAATGACTTGTTTCACTATCAGATGTTGATCTATTAGGTCCAAAACATAAAAAAAAAAAAAAAAGTGCAGAAGATCCCAATTTTAATATTGCCATTTGTCTTGTTAGCATGCTGACATCATTAGTATTTAGCTCAAAGCTAACAGCTGTTATTATTCTGCTGTTAGATTAATTCCAGTTAGTAGATATTTGCTCATGTTCTTCCAAAACTCTATAAAACTTTGGGATAGTGACATGACCTGAGACCGCCTCCGAACTGAAACACTAAAAATGAATTGGGACTGCTGACGCATCGGATTTCTAGCAGCTGAATTATAATTAATGAACCAATAAATTTGCAAGCTAGCAAACAACTCTGTAATTTTATTATCTTTATGTTCCATTTTGCTGGCAAACAACAAAGTACAAAACTATTCATCATAATAAAAGTCTCCGGGTATATGTTACTCAGGCCCAAAGTCCAGACCACATCTAATAGCTCAAAACTAATATTTGCCCGGTTATTGCTTTCCTAGGTTATCTTTGAGATGTGCTTTTGTCCGGGCAATATTTGCGGAAAGGCCACACATGCATCAGAAGCGGAGCCACTGTCACAAAGACATTATCATCTCACTGGCTGAGCTTGATGAATTACCTGGATCAGCTCGTGTTAGATAAATAAAAAATACTTTCAACACAATATGATGGAGTTTGTTTAGGAAATTTGCGGTGGGTTATAATTGAAAGCAAAGAGGCCCGAGGAGGAAGAAAGGCCGAGGAAGATGATGTGTGTGTGTTTTGACTAAATTTGTTTCAGGCATTGCCTTCACGAGTGTTCATGTATGTGTAATGGTTCTGTAATGATAATATGATTTGAATATTCCATCATACAGACATGGGGCATGTGTGCTTTGCAGTGAGGTGGCGTCTATGTAAGCATGCTCCACTGCACCTGGCGAATGATGCAGCAACCTGCTGACGAGTTACTGACGGGCTACTGAGGACTAAATTATACATTCATGCCATTATGCAGAGGGCACACTGCACGCTGCAAAGGCACACCACATAAAAAACATAATTTCTTACACGTTTCCCCATATGCCCACTCATGCATTTGATACCAATATTACTAATACACATAAAAACTTATTTCCGTTTTACACATTTGCCCCGATTAACATATTGAGTGTTGTTGGAAATCCTCAGGCGTCGTGGAGGTGTTTAAAACTTACCTGCAGCAGAAAAGCCTCTTATTGGTTTAAAAAGTGTTAAAAGGACAGGTTAATGTGTTACTTTACACAAAAGTGGCTGAGAGCAGCGATATGCAGAGTGCTTTACCCGCAGAGCTGTCAATCAGAAGTTCACAACAGTCTAAGTAGTGTGAGCGTTAGGAGTGTGTGTGTGTGTGTGTGTGTGTGTGTGGCCCTGGTAACATGTGGCACTGCGTTGGTGTTCCATCACTTATAAATGAGGTTACCTCTTAAGAGTGGTGCCGTCCTTGGGGGCCGTGCTGCAAGCCTGGCTGCCAGACTGCTTTTTGACACTCTATTTGTCCCTCGCTGAAAACATACTCAGCATGTTTGACTTCTCGAGTGTACCATCGGTGAATTCTAATCAGACAACAAGTCACTTTCCCATTCATTAAAACAACCTGACCCAACACAACTTTGTGCGTTGGGTCAACCGGTTCCGCTTGTTTTCGTGATGACAATGAGTCTGACGCACGTTGTACAGTACAATACAGGAAACAAGGATGCAAATTTCAGTCTAAATAAATACGTTTGCATAGGGAATATTTTTAACTGTATTGGAGATCAGACCCGTATAATTAAGAGCACAAAAGACATGATTTTCAGACTGGACTGAGATATGGAGTTACGCCAGAGAGACACATTTGAAATCCTCTTTTGGAAAAAAGATGTGACGCTTGATGTGATTTCTCCACGTATCTCCACAGGACAATAAAGACATTCTGAAATATTGGTTTTAATAACAAAAGAACAAATGTGAAATAATATTCTTTAGATAATTCCACACAACAGTCATTTATTTATTGTGCATTTCTGTGGTTTTAAAGCGCCTGCCACACACTGGAAGCACCAGCGATCAGTATTCACATATAAATTTCACTTCGTCTTCAGTGTAAGTAAACACGTTGTGTGCGAGTGTGTCAGTGTTAGAATTCCCATCGTGCAAATGTTTTGTTTTCCGTTATATTTTGTATGCAGTGTAAAGCAGCACCTTTTAAAGAGCCTGTTACTATTTCTGCTTACCGCAAACTTATGAAATGTTTATAAGAGCCCGTCACACATTGACGCACATGTGGATGCGAGCCTGGAGGTGACAAGGCACATTAAAAAAGAAAGTGAAGAAGTAATAACTGACCTTGAATTTAAAAAAAAATTAAAAATTAAAAATGTATGTTTGGCAGAAGTTATTAATTCAAAGCTTTACACCAAATCAGTACTTTTGACAGAAAACGCTTGCTCTTTGGGAAAAAGTTTAAGTTTCTCACAGACAAACCATGAGTTGTCCCAAACCAGGAATTAATGTAGGCAGATATGAAAGAAACTGTCAGTGTTTCAGATGTGGGAATTAAATCTTCTGTGCTGCTGCTTTGAATTATGTCTTAGAAGGATATTTCTGAACCTCACCCTTTGAAATTTTCCCCTTGGGGAGCAAAACATTATTTTTGACAGCGTAACAGGATAATGTTAAACCTATTTGAGCATGACAGGCCGAGTGGTCAGAGCTGTTGGACATGAGAACCGGTGGTCTCTTTCTCCAAGTGTAATTTCTGTTTGTCTCACTCTTGTCACTCTGTATCTTTTCTTTTCCTCTCCAAGCCCCAGCTGGTCTGAACTAAGCTGAGGTGGGAACTGCATCGTCTTGAGACTGCAGTGAGCATTATGACTGCTAGAACTCCCTGAGGTCTAAATCCTTGATCCTGGCGCCTGTGATTATATGTGCGGATTCACACAGGTCAAATTGGAAAAACAATCACGAGCTATACATGCTGCCGCTGCTTGCCAGGTCAGAAACGGTATCAATTTGATTCCATCCAACTACCCCATCTGCTCAGTTTGTCAGCCTGTGCCCTCATACACTTGTTAGTGGAGCAGTGTGTTTGTCAGTATTCCAGTTTCCCCCCCTAAATCCTTTTAATTGTGGACATTTTTGTGCTTTTGCGCCATCCGTATATTCATATTTTGTAAATTATGTGTTTTTAATTGACACCAGAGCAACCAGCAATAACTCCAGACCATGACCGAAGAACAGAGGGATGTGTGTGTGCAGACGCTTCTGGAAAAAAAGCGATCAATGCACCTGATGTGCTTCTTTGCACCATCCGCTGGCATACCTGGAGGACCAGCTCCCCTGAGTCGACTTTTAATCCTCTTTTTAAGAGTATTTTTTCCATCTGTCTGCGCTGTGCTCTGTGCTGATCATTAACACTAAATTTACACTTCAGTCCCCATCTGGGTGGATCGTCTCAAAGTCAGCAACATAAAGGTTGATAACCAGCAATACAAGAATATTGTAGTGTAACGGTTGAGAACACGGTGACCTGGAATGGATTGTGTGGCAGAAAATTCATGAGAGTGCAACTAAAAGAAAAACTTTACTAAAAAAAAAAGTGTACGGTAACAAACTGTAAGATAAGTAGCAGCTTTGAGGAGGTTGGCAATATATTGACCTCAACTGCCACTCCTTTGTAAATAGATATTAGGTTAACAGCTAACGAAACAGATGCTCCATAATTATGTAATTAGCTTTGTGGAATTTGAGGTCTTATTTTCAAAATTCCGAATGTTATTATTATTTATTTATTTAGTTTAGTTTAAATGTCATGAAAGATAACATGACAACATCTTATACAGTATTACCTCTTGGTCATGGCCATGTGTTAGTACGTAGTAAGCTAACGTTAGTTTTGTCTGTTAGCTCAAGCTGGATAAGCTAACTGTGGTGTATCTAACGGAGCAGAACCGGCATTTGCGAGATGTAAATATTTAGTAACAGCTCATTTCCGTGTAAGAACTGGCCTTGTTTGGTGCAGCCCGTTTTATTTTAGTGATGTGTAAATCTCCACTTACTTTTCTGTAGTAAACAGTCAACTTGGATAAAGCTGAACTTTAGAAGATGCTGTATAACCGGCTCCTGGCCTGTGTCCATTCTCTAACAAATAGGACCAACGCAATTATCCGACGAGTACATCCTGT
Source organism: Nibea albiflora (assembly GCA_014281875.1). Lineage (NCBI taxonomy): Eukaryota > Metazoa > Chordata > Actinopteri > Sciaenidae > Nibea > Nibea albiflora. The sequence goes on along the minus strand of CM024805.1, from coordinate 11,545,451 downwards.
GCAGGTGTAACAATTATTTACGTAGCCTGCGATGACAAGATAGATGGTTATTACATCTTCCTGAAGTAAACGTTGATCTCAGAGCCATTGGTCTTTGAAGTTTATGCGATCACATACGTGTAGGCTGACCAATGTTAATAGCTCAGTGCTTCCACAAACACTGGCTGTGGATGAGTAAGCTGATCATGAGTATTGGTTAGTTCCACTTGCTTGGCCCAGACAAAGCTTGTTAACCCTGACACCAAGTGGGTTATGCCTGGATAAACCCAGCCACAACCAGAGCTGACCACCGGGGCAGTGTGTCACCGGGGATGAAAGTGTTTTACTTTTAATTGTATTGCTTTATTGCAACATTTGTTTTCGTATGCAGAATTACAGGTTGAGGAAAAATCCATAAGAGATTGATTTCTGATTATTTTAGAAAGCTTTGTGTGGGGAAAGATAGCAAGTGATGGGACAATAATGAGCGAGGATGAGGTGCAGGCAGAGACAGAAGAGAAGAAGAGATTAGGTTGGCTGAGCGGATAGGAAAGAGGACAGAGAGGAGATAGAGAGATGAGATTCAATCCACTCCAGAATGTCCTGTTTTCTTGCCCTTCTTTAGTGATTGAGGATGCATGAGCTAGTGAACTGACAAGCATTGTGGGTAATGAACTGTTTCCACTCCACTGCAACCATTATTTTGAAGGTCAATGGACGGGTCAAGAAAGCCAGCTCTACGGACTGATACCTTCCAAACTGTGGTAATGAGTGGTTGGCTTCACCGCCTCACTTGACTGAACTGCTCTCAGCAGTGAACAGTTTTGTCCAGTCACACTTGGCACCTACAAAAGGATAACAAGTGTACACACACAGTCTGAACTGACTGATAGGCAATAAAAAGCACATGCACATTTATTCAAAGCTTTAATTTTTTTGATAACAAGTGAATTGCAGGTCTGCTTTATCTTTATACCACGTTGCTAGTGATGCACACACAACTACATTTACAAGAGTCAGGCCGGCTGTTAAAATGGGCTGCAACATTTAGCTAATGAACATGACACCACCTTGTGGAGACAACACAGATTTCTGACTGGAACGCACATGCTGAAGAACACTTTGAGTAGTTTAGACCGAGCGTTCAGGAACATCACGCTGTGCCCAGAAAGGCAGCGCTGTTACATTTTTAATTGGAGAGGAAATGCTGATCTGACAAATGTACGAATGTGTCTGTGGAGTGCAGTATCATCCTGGAAACTGTGGCACCTCTTATTAATCCTTTTTACCTTGTGGCCAAAATCTATCCTACTTCCTTTTTTTCACCCCAGAAATGCTGTATTAAGGACATTAGATTTGAAATGTGTTCACCTTAACTGTTTAAGAGACAACACCAAATCAAACCAGACCCCCCCCCACCCCCGCCCCCAAAAAGAAAATTTAATCAGGGCAGATGAATTAGAAATTGATGGCAAATCTTTATTAGAGCAGGCAACTGAAAAAAAAAATGATAAAATGAGAGGAAGAAGGGTCGGAGGGAGAGATAGTGAGGTGGAGACAGCTGAACAGAGAGCGAGGAGAGGAGGGGAGGGAAGATACACTGGTAGATTTACGACTTCTTGTTTGGAGCATACTGCTGAAACAGACTCATAAATGTTTTTGATGGTCGGCAAATAAATAACTCCCAGCATGTCTGCTCAGCACACAATAAATAATCCTAAAAACTTTAATCATTCTCTATCCTTCCGATTTATTTTGAGGATATAAGCTCATATACGGTACGCTGTAATATACAGCCAAGGCAGAGGATGAGAGTATCTTTCCATCTTGCCCTACGTGTCACCTTCAAACCTGCGAGATTTTACCGAAGATGTATATTAAAGTAAAAATGGTGCGCCAGCAAGATTTTTGAGAAACCAGCAAGTGTTTTGTTTCTGTGTCTATGGGCTGTCTGCTTTGTGCAGTAATTTCGGTCTATTTGCTGAGAGCTGTGTTCAACCCTTGAACCTCCTCCTCTCGCACAGCAAACAGCTTCCCACATGCACAGGTCAAGAGACTCACTGTAAAGGTGCCCTTTTTTTTTATAACACAGCACTCATTATAACATATTCATCTTTGAGAGAGCCATATATACGGGAGAATGTATGTGAGTGACAGTCTTCTCCATAGGTGCACGTGCCGTGGGTGCACCATGTGCCACAAGTGCATGTGCATGTTCTCGTAAGCTGCATTTCTGTGTAGGAAGACATTTGCAGTGATGTATGTGTTGGTGGGGAGCCTGCGATTGACCAGTGTGTGGGACTGCATTTGTGTGTGTGTGTGTGTGTTTGTGCATGTGTGCTTGTGTGTGAGCTCATATGTGTTGGCGGAGGTTTCCCTGGAGAAGCCGAGCAACAGAGCTGACCTTGCAGTAAAAAAAAAGAAAAAAAAGACAATAATTTATTCATTGGCATTGCACAAATTTCTCTCTATCTTCTATCAGGTGTTCAGCTGTTATCTCAGCTGTTTTAAAACGTCTCTTCCTGCACTCTGCGGATTATTGATTTTATCCAGACACTTTGTCTTTAGTTTGGGACACCGAGATTGAGATCATAATTTATGATCCAATCAGTGTGCATTCAGTAGCTTCTCCCTAATTTGGAATCAGTTGTAAACTTCCCGATCCTGATGGCCCGCACTTACCAACCTCGCCACATTGTGTATTTTTAAACACTGGAGCTTAACCTTGCTGTAAAAATGTCTCTTATCGGACAGGGTCCAGCTGGCAATGTCAAACAGATGGCTTTATACCCTGTAGGGTTTCCATTCAGAATAAATTAGTTCAATAAAATACCAAGAGGGCACTTAGAGAGCAGACAATTAAACACCTTGCATAGAACGCAGTCAAGCTGTATTTCAAATGACTGAAAGCTTATACTGATGAATGCAGTCATTAAAAAAGACAGCACTCAGTACGATTTCAACAATGGACAGTAAGCACACATGCCAGCCTTGAAGTTGAATGGGCCGGAGTTGAGGTAGGTTCAGAAACCACAGTTTTGTTGTATAGCCAGGATTAAGTTGTTACATAACGAGCATGTTAACTTAACACAGAGGGGGGAAATGGTGATGTTTACTTTTGATTTAAATTAATCATCCTGTGACATATTGAAAGGACCCAATTTATGTATAATGCATGACTGAGGAATATGTCAACGGTATTCTTAACAACATAGTTGCTGTGCTTTCTAAACACTCTAATTCAGCAGAGTAATGGGACCCATCTATCGTCACAGCATGATTCATGATGGTTTTTAAATGACTTTGTTCAAATCAAACAACAGCCGTTTCTTAAACTAATTCAAAGATGCTGTAATGCACATGACAAAGACCCTCCTTGATGAATTTTGTAATCAAAGGAGAAAAACAATATATTTTCCGGATGAATTATCAAACAGATTGCCTGTTCCTCTCAAGTGACTTTTGGCTACAATGAGTAAGTGGTAGGAAGTGGAAGTGTTCATTTCCGGAACCACGTCCAAATTGCCATCAGGCAACACTTGTTGCTGATACGCTTATCTCACTCTGCATTGTTCCGCCAGTAACCAGGGATAACAATGAAACATTCATTGAATTCTACTCAACATAATTAAACTGTATTAACTTAATTACCTCTGCCTCTGTCACGGTAATCAAATGGATAGAGTTCAGCTGTGCGCTAACCTTTCCCTCAGGTGTGAGTTACAGAGAACCCGAGGGATAACATTACCATCACTGCCAAAGTGGTCTGTCATTTCTTTTGAGGGCTTCATTCCTTTTCTATTTGCCAGGCCCGCAAGGATTTCTCTGAACACGGGTCTCTATCGATGCCCTCCAAAATCTAGAGAAGGTATTCTTAGAACAATGACCTAACTCCCTTGTGAAAGTAAGCTTGAGTATGATCCCTTCACAGGAAGGTTAATGTGGGTGCAATGATCCAAGGGCCGCCATCTGTCCTCAAGAGTACTCCTTTACGGTGACGGCAATAACTCATTTTGATACTTCTCATTCCACTTTTGGACAAGGGCTTGGACCTGTGTTCTGGGTAGAGGGCGCATCGAGCGGCGCCAGGGTTGCCAGGCACGCCAAATGATGGATGAAGGGAAGGTAGTCTTAGTTCCTGACAGGATCCATTCAGCCTGACCATCAGTGGGGATTTGGAAATGCTCGGCTCGTGTCAGGTTTTTCAGAGCAGTAAACGTCTTACCCTCTACAAATAAAATGATAATCCTATTGACCATACGATATTTTCAAGAAACTCTCACGATGAGGATCGTTTGACCTTCTCTACTTAGGGTGTCTATACAGAAGGGTAGACTGGCTCAATGTTAGGCTATGACAGTATCTAGGGTGGTGATGACGTGAAAATTTCTTTCAAAATACATGTTTCAAAGTTAGTCACGTCATTTCCTGAACTCATCTTCACTTGCTTCACAAATTGCTGGTCGACTGGTCCCACGAGCGGACGTGACTTCGTCACATTCAGCAGTTCACACACCAGCAGTCCTGGAGCTGAGAATACTGCTCATTTTTACCCAATTTTGACACTGATTTCATAACCTTGTTGGCATTTTTAATAATTCAAATTTCGCTGAGTGGTTAATCACAGTTTTTTCTTTGGTCTGACCAACTCAGAACACATATTTATTCTTTCTTTACATGGACTTTAAGGTTTACTCAAACACCATTTGGCCTTATTCCCCAACTGGGCTTTGGTAGTCCAAAAAAAGAAAAAGTGAAAGTAAACACTTGAGTGGCCCGTCTCAGATTTACAGAGGCAGGGAAAACACTATTGACTTATACTGATGGCTAAGTGCATTGAAGTACTGGCAATAAATAATTGTGTGTAAAACTCATGACGTGCACCAACAGATAAACCATCCTAAAAGACAAATATAATATATTTGTCTTTACAAATGGTCTTTGGGGTTTCGTAATACTGGTACATGTGCCAAAACACATGTACTGTACCGGGCATCAGCATTGTGTTTTCCCAGACATTTGTTGTCAGAGCTATTTTTGGATACATCAACAGTAATTGCAGATGACTTCATTGAATCAGTATTTTGAGCTTCTACTCATGAGGCAACTGCCGTGGATGTTAGGAATGGGAAAAACAAATGACAAATGACCTTTTCTAAGCAACTATACTGTAAGCACTGGTGCTGATCCCCCATAGGTGTGGAACCGTACATTCAATCACACCTTTGAAGCCTGTGGTCACACTGCCTTCAGAGGTGTGTCAATGTGTAAAACATTAGCCCTCCCTGTAACTCATCTTGTACACCATTACTGTGAATCAAAACGTTGGTTAAGGCGACTTAATAAGACCAAAGGTACAGCATTTTAATCCTCTGAAAAGAAACTAAATCTTGTCTAGTGCAGCTCCTTAGATATCTGAGATTAACTTATTGACTGCTGCTACTGCCTACTCTGAGTGCCAGCAGTAAGTGGTCGACCAAAATAAATAAATACTTATAGGCACCATGTTCCAAGAGGTTGAATCTGAAAGCATCTGTATTTGCATGTTTTTAGGGTGAAAGTACATGAGTCAGAGAAGGAGACACAGGAGGGGGGAAAGCACAATTTATCTACTTCACAGCAAAGCAAAGGGATTCCCTGGACTGTTCTATTTGGAGTATGGGAGTACAAAGGGTACAAAGTGTACAAAATCGTGACTGGCACTTAAATGTCCATCTGGGACAATGCCCAAGGTGATGGTTTTCGTTTTAAGGTTTCATTTTCATTTTCCCCAGCACAGCCACATTGACCTATAGGAGGCCTTAGGGCAAAAACGAACTGCTGGGCCCCTATCAACTCCCCACTTTCTGTGCAGTGTGTATAGATTTCATATAAATACTGGAATACTGCCCAGCCCCAAAATTGTCCATGGAACAATTTGATTCGAAACACTATTTTAGAAATATGCAAATACGAGCATAGAACCTATATAATGAAAGTCTTAAGATCAGGTAATAAAGCCATATATCATGTTTATAGTGTGCTTCAGTGCTGCATATTCCTGGCGAATAGTCACTTAAACTGGCACATGTCAGTTGATAAACAGTGCATCTGTTGCTTGGTATTCCAGCCTTGGACCCCCGGTCTCCAATGTTATGTCCTGTATCATGACACTGGTGTGGGCCAATCACCCCGTGGCACATTCTGACAATCACCTACTGTCAAGGACAGAAATCAAGATCAGCGGCAGTGACCTCTTCAATATACTGGTTTAAATTAGGAGGTGCTTCCAGAGAGCAAGTACCGTGAGTCCATCAAGAGCCTTGACACCAGCAGTTAGCATTATCTTTAAAGTCCAATACGTGTAACCTTGAAGGAAGCAAGCGAGATGAAATGATCATATTACACCCCTGGACATTGATAGTGATTGAAAATATCAACTGTGTACATCGGATTGCTGCGTGTCCAGCCACTTGATGAATTGCTTAATGCAAATATCCAAGGTTATCATGCACACACACACACACACACACCAGACCAGTTATCTGATGTGGAAGGGGGATAGGATGTCAGTGCAATGCCATCTCCCATACTTAAAAAGCTGTTGCCCAATAAGCTCAGCATGACCATGGAGCCACGTCAGCAAGTAAACAACAGGCCTGGACAAGGAAACAAGATAGGACGGCATCGCCTGCTGCAGTTTGACCTCGATACACAGACATTGTATGTCACACACCTATAGTGAGCCCATGTTTGTGAACATTTGTCACCCATTGATGTGTTCACAGCATGACATGAATACATAAATCAAATAAATTAGGCCTGAGTGATATGACTGAAAAATGAGGTGGGAAAAAAAACAAAAAGAAAGCTCATGAGGACTTATGTATGATTTAAATCTAAGGGCACATGAGTCTCTTAACATGGCTCTTAGCCAATTAGCTAAACACACACAATATATTGAATGTTGTTTTATCAGATAGTAAACCATTCAACATTGTATTCCCCCAAAAGGCTACATAATTGGAACACATTATTGGTTAAGTGTCATACAGTATCAATATTACAGGGGGGGCCATAACACCTTAGTGCAATTTAGCACCTTAACAAACTACCTCATCATCGCCTGTTTATGTTGGAAAATAACTTACTCTTATTAACACCATGGTATAAAGCTCATCTGGGAGGATTTGGACTTTTACTTTTCTTAATTACGTTCAATTAATTCTGCTACTTTTTACAGTCACAGTGTGTTACACTGCGATCTCAATAGGAGTCCCTCTTCTTTCTTTCATTTGTGAGAGGAGGAAAGAATTTCCCCCATCACTACATCCCTCCCAGGAGTGGGCAAGTTTTGGTTTCCTGTCCAAATGATTAATCTTTCATATTATTTCACAGAGGGACTCATAACACCATAACACTACCTGTGGACCCAATTACACAACTGACAACAGTATCAATGCAACTCTCTGACTTATGGCAGCATAAACGAGGCCTTTGTGCTACATCAGCATAAGTGATTTACAGAAATGACCTGCACAGATAAGCAGGCCGGAATGAGTGCATAAAGATGTATTCTTGGTGATGTCACTTTCTCCCGGTAAAGATGCAAATCAGGGAGAGCGCTGACAACAATGCACGGTGCACAATTATATAAAAAAAAAACCTGGTCCGTTTCAGATACTTTGCTGCGATAAATACAAAGTAAAAGCATGTGTTCTCGGTTGACAAACTATGGTCTAAAATCCTTTTAATATTGCAGGCAGGCGGTTGTGTATTGTGGAAAACCAGAACATAAAAATGGTCAGGTGCCGACTGAAGATGCTAAATGGCCCAACCCAAGCCCAGCTAATATCCCAGCTGCACCGCAAGTGACTTCATTGCTATTCATACCGTGGTCTCTCCTCCCTGTCTTTCACTTCAATGTACAACTGACAGTGATCACTGGAACGCGCTAGAGGTGCCACACCTGCTCTGATTACGTAAAATGCTTACTCTCATAGGACAGCTCTTGACAGTACTAGCAGGCCAAATTGCCAGCCTAGATGTTTTTGGAGCAATTAGACCCAGTGCATTATATTCACATTATCATGCTGCCACAAGCACTCTGAGTTAAGGTGCAGCACTGAGCATCTTGTCTGCCCTGCACGGCAGACATTATTCACACTGACGAATGCTGATGAGTATGGCGCAAACCCCTGAAATTTGGAGGTTCGCGCTCCAGCTCGTGCTGCAAAAGGGATGTGGCATTCTGTACTTGGTAAACGACGACGCTGAGGCGTCAGCGTCAAAGCGGAGTAAAAGCGCTGCTGTGTGTTTTCCTCTCCGTCTGCCCGAGGCGGCGTGCGTGCTCCGCTGTGCCGGACAACATGATTGCGAGAGCAATTGACCGGCAGTCGCAGCCGAGATCCCAATAAAAAATATAAAAACAACACCCATTCAATTAGTGATCCATGGCCCTGGATGTATTATGCAAACATAACCAACAGGATGGAGTAGTAATCAATCATGTTTGTTTGTCCCCTGCTAACAGCAGCACCACTGTGGCCAGAGCACCACGGATAGGCACATTAAGAAAACAGGTAAATTTTCCTGAAGGTTTAGAAGGCAGTGTTGTGTTGCTTTGACTGATGGCAGTAGAGAGTGATAATACACACGTAGAGATAGAGAGGGACCATTAGATATTGCAAAAATCCTTTTTTGGATTAGAACCAAGTTTAAGTAGACACAACATGGTACAGACTTAGACCAATAATCCCCCCGGGACTCTCCTCGTGTTGTCTTTTTGTACAACAGAATACCAAAGCATGCACATGTTCATTGTGTGGCATGTATTTTTGACATGTTAGGTGTCGTTGGCAGACCCCCAGAGGTGAACAGGTGTGTTTTGCGGGATGAATGAAGAGATGACATAGATTAATGACCGGGGTCTGCGGTAGACCATTATATTGAAGGCCACTGCTGCCCACTGTGGGTGGGTGGTTGTGTGGACCTTGACATGGCCAGCAGCTAAAAATAGCCAAAGAGAATAAACAGGCTGCTGCTATGGCGCGTTTCCTCCCTCGTATTGACAAAAACACACACATGCGCGTACAGACGCAGCACACGCACACATTTGCACATGCTGCACACTTGCAAAGTCTTCAGATTCACAGTTGGTGGCCTCGACATGGGACTTCCTCAACTTTAAATTTCACCGAATAATAAATGACACCTCTGAAAAGAATGTTATATCTAAGCCTTGCTCCGGCAGCAAAGAAATTGTGAGTGTGGGAGAGAACTAATGCTTGAATTTTTAACCTTGCCCACCTACTGTATGTCTTTTTTTCTCTCCCTCTTTACAACTATTCAAATCTATTGCAGCTTTCTAATAATAGAAAGGTGTCCCACATTGATTGAATGCTTATTATTGTAATTTAACTGAATGTGGCTTCTGCTCCCCCCCCTCCCGCCGGAGCTCACAGCAGCCTAAATTACAGCCATCCACATTTCTTTCTCTCTCTGTCTCTTACGCCACACACAGACCCATTTTTACATGCAAGGCTGCCCGGCTTGTTAGCTTAAATCTGCTGTTTTAGGAGCACCTTTTTCCATGCATATATTCATTCATGCACTAAAAGCCGAATACAGTTTATAGCGTATTCTTCATCTAGAAGCAAATACATCCAGCTTCTTACAGGGAAGCCGTAAATGATATGTGCGTTGCTCTCTGTAATGAAGGTGTTAGGAGCAGATGATAGCGTGTGTGTCTCTCATGTGCTGACAGCATCAGGAGCAGGAGCCGTGTGGATTGCAAGTGTGTCCACGGTGTTGTTTGGATGATGGAGTGGACACATTTTATGACAAATTAGAAAGGGAAAATACAGCAGGCAGTGACGGCTCAGGGATGAGGCAGCCGGTGTATCAGTCAACTCTTTTTTGGCCTGAGATTGATGAGAGCCTGCTCACAAAAGAGAGAAGCTGGAGATGACTCTCGAGTTAGGTTAGCTCCCCACCTCCGAGTTCTCCTTTACAACTCACTCTCGCGCGGAATACGCCGTGTAAAACTTCTGCACTGCATTCAGTCTCCATTATAACATCACGTCATCACTGTCAGGGTGCGTAATATATTCCGATAAATACAGACAGCAAAGGTTAATTGACCACACAGTTGATTCAATCATTGTCAGCCACGCTAGCTCGCAAGTCTATCTGGCTCCATGGCCCAAAGTGTTTCTTCAGCATGATGCTACAATTTGAGTTGCTACGGCAACAACCCACACAAGCGCACATGCCCACATAGTACACAGGAATTTAGAAAAAAAAAGAAAAAAAACCCTGCATAACCTCATCTTATCTGTGAACACCCTCTAGGAAGAAAATCTTTTTGTAGTCTTTTGTAACCTGCAGTGCCTCAACACATTTCTATATGGAAAGTTAGTAATTACAGATATCAAGCTGCTGCTAACTAGAGCTTATTCCGCCTACATGGAGGGACACCGGCTGCCTTCAACTCCCCGGAGAACCTGTGCATGCATGTGGTGTTAGTATAGAAGTGGAAGCCTCCACTGCACAAAGTAGAAGCTGTGGCGCACAGTCCTGCTCTTGCTGATTATTTTGTACCACTGCTACCTCGCACACCATGACTCACAGGATCCCTGATTGGCTGTTTGGTAATAATTAATGGAAGGGGACACAGTCAATTGCCCTTAATCATTTCTCTGTACCCTGAGTAATTAACGACTGTGTCATCAGCAGTTTTGTTGTCATCAAGAGAATAATTTACGCCTGTCAATTAGGGATTGGGGAGACGCTTCGCAACTTTGGCCCTGAACACTGTGAAATTAACGTCGCCGAGACGCCACGGGAATCGCGGTGCTAAGAGAAAACTGGAATAAAGATGATGTGGCATCTGTATCTGCAGGTCCGTGTTGTGACATCCCGACGGTGCCAAAGCTTTTGACCTTCAAACAACAGTGCCCACAAAGATAAGACATAATATACGCGCACACAAAGGCCCCACTTAGTCAATGCGGCCGTATTGATCACTTGTCACTGGAAGGAAGCAACATGGCATGGAAATCAATTACACATATGCAGTGTATAATCAAATTTCTGGAAAGAAAAAAAAAAACGCTTGGCTAAGGGTAAATGTTCAACTGACACATCAGCTCTATGGGGAAATATCATTGCTGTATTGAACACTATTCTTATGAACTGAGACTGAGAGATAGAGAGCCGGGGCAGGAGAACACTCCAGCAGTGTAGGTAACAGTCTGAGGGATAATAAGAGATGCATAATTTAATATCTCTATTTATTCATTTAATATCAGGGAGTGTGGAGATCATTACATATAGACAGTTAAGAGATAAGGTGGGTTTTGATTACCTGACACGAGGTGTGTCTGACTGGGGTTACCGTTGCCTGCTCTCTCAAGTGGTCAAGAAAAAGGGTCAGGGCCTCTTCTTGTCTTCTGCCGATCGGGTTACTTGCTGCGGGTCAAATGGAACATCTCAAATGGTTGGTTAGCTGTTACCTTTGAGGTTTTAGCTGTTTTGCCTGTAATGGGTGCGCGGGCATGTGCGTGTGTGTGTCTGTGAGGATGAGTGGGGGAGGAGAGCAATTTGCTGTGTTTATGTTCTTGAAAGACGCTAAATTAAATCCTATCTTTCTATCAGTTTTGGAGTGGAGATGCTGCAAAGCGAATGCCCAGTCAGAATACACAGAACATTTCACAGTCATTTCACTAAAAGTCGCCCATGGCAATTTATGCACCTCGATATCATTTGGCACTTCAAACACTTCAAAAGCAGCCTTGAAGGGGAAACACTGATACTGATGTTATTTCTCAGATTATGAGAAGGTTATGGCCTGTGTGTGTGTGTGTGTGTGTGTGTGTGTGTATTATTGCCTAATATGAAGAGAAGAACTAAAACCATAAAAAGAAATGTAAAAATAAATAAATAAATCATCTCTCTGCGCCAACACTTATGAGCTGGTTTCATAATATACTATAATCTACCTAAATTGCTCTGAGGTTTTCACCTCTAGGATGTGGTGCAGCCCGTCGGTGTGTGTGTGTGTGCGCGCGCACGTGAGAGTGTGTGTGTGTGCGCACCCACTCTGCTCCTCCTTATGTAGTATAGAGCGGGACACTCCGCAGTTCGCTTATCCCGTTCCTTCCCGTTGCCTTTTACGCGCACGACGTCTGCAGTACAGTGATTCAGTGAGCCCGTCTTCTCCCTTCCGCGCTGCAAGCTTTTTTGGATGAAGGCTGGACTCTTCGTGTTGTTTGTGTCGGATGGCGAAACAACGCTCGCTCTGCCCCCTGTGATCACTCGCGAAGGAAAGACATCCACGCTTTTTCTCCTCTCTTCTCTTTCTTCTCGACTCGTTCTTTTTTTGATTCATTTTTTATTTTTTAACAAAATGTGGGACGCGCGTTCTCTGCGCGGCGTCCGCGGAGTGCTCTCTTCGCTCGTAGCCGCTTGACTGGAGGGGGATCCCGGCTCCTTTTTTCATCCTCTGCTCCCTTAGGAACAAGAGGAGTTTGCATGCAAAAGGTGGTTTATCTCGGCAAGGTGAGAGAGAGTGTGTTTTGTTTTTGTAAGACTTTTTTTAAAACAAATTTGCATATCACTTTGAACAGAATGCGTGTTTTCCAGCACAGATTTTATGGGCTGATTTACATAGACGGTGTTGGACTGTGAAAACCTAACGTTAACAGGTATGCAGTGGGTTTTTTTTTTTTTTTTTTTAATTTATAGCACTGCAGAACAAGTCAACACATATAGATTTAGCAACGTGATGCCTCTTTACATCCCACCATGGGCACATCTACTCATATTGTTCCATCCGGATAGTAAACCTGGCTGCTGTGGAGCCAGTGTTTGGTACAGATAGTCAGGCAGTGCTAAATGTGACTAAAAACTGTTGCATTCAAGAACATCCGCTGATCTCAGTCCTGTATAGGGATGATACAAGCTTTGTTCTTCATTAAAATAATGTAATATCAGTCGGTAAATACTTTAATATTTACAACTTTTCTGTGCAATTTTTGAGGACTTACCCAAGTGTGAGAGGCTTTTTAATCCTTGTGTGAGAATTAGTCCACACATTGTGTTTTTTATGAGCAAGGGGTTATATTAGTCAGTGAATGTGATTGTAAAGATCAAATGTGGCAGGGCAAGACATCTAAAAGATGACAAGTTCAATAAGAGTGGAGAAATTGCTGTCACGCGTGCCACCTCCATCCGAACGGTGAAAGCACATCAATGGATTTGAAGGGCTTCCTTCTGTTAATTTGTACCCTGACCCACCACCGAGTCCCATTTCGGCCGATGGGCTGCATAGAAAGTAGTGCTCCAGCAGGAGTTCATTGCCTCACTCCAGCCATAACAGCGCTGGAGCGGAGTGCAAAGCAAAGCAGCCATATTGACTGTTAAAATAAAATCATTGATTCTGCCGAGCACCTTTCTTAGAAATGTGATGAAAGGGATCAATGAAACTGTGCAGCTGTTGCTATTTTTGACTGACAAATTGAAGCGAACAGGTGAGCGTGTCCTTGAGAAGAGGCAGTTTATTTTTTTTTTGTTTCTTGAAATGTGATTCAAACCGAGCATAGAAAGATGTTAAACGTTGTAATGTGTCCGATTCTTAACGCTGATCTTGACTGTCTTGTGTGCTCAAGTCTCATGAAGTGTTTCTTTTGTTTTCTCAGCCATGGAGGGTCTTCCCTAAAGAGGATCCAACATAATTCAACATTTTTAGACTTTTTATTTTTCTGTTTTCCTTTTTTTTTTCCATCATCGCGACACCTTCCCAAATAAGTCTCCTCTTCCATCACCATGGCTGAGAAGCTTGGACCAGCGGGGCTCAAGCCCACCAACATCCGAACCGCTCCCTCCCTGCCCCCTGAGCCCATCGACATCATCCGTACCAAAGCCCGCTCCCGCAGAGTCCGCCTTAACGTTGGGGGTCTGAACCACGAGGTCTTATGGCGGACTCTGGACCGGCTACCCAGGACCCGTCTCGGCAAGCTTCGAGATTGCAACACCCACGAATCCCTGATGGAAGTCTGCGATGACTACAGCTTGAATGAAAATGAGTACTTCTTCGACCGGCACCCAGGGGCCTTCACCTCCATTCTGAACTTTTACCGCACAGGCAAGTTACACATGATGGAGGAGATGTGTGCCCTTTCGTTTGGTCAGGAGTTGGACTACTGGGGGATTGACGAGATCTACTTGGAGTCCTGCTGCCAGGCCCGTTACCACCAGAAAAAAGAGCAGATGAATGAGGAGCTGCGGAGGGAGGCAGAGACAATGAGGGAGAGGGAGGGAGAGGGAGAGTTTGATAACACCTGCTGCCCAGACAAGAGGAAGAAGCTGTGGGATCTCCTGGAGAAGCCCAGCTCCTCGGTGGCTGCCAAGGTAGGGAACCGAAACTGGAAGTGTGATCACACCGCCCCCATCTCACATTTCCTGATCACATTCAAAGCCGAACACTCTGCCTGGATCATAACACATTACAAGCGCACTTATTAAAGGCCTACACCCACCTGTTAAAAAAAAAAAAAAAAAGCATGAGTTCATCAATTTGAATCCTAAACAGGCGTGTACTGTACTCTCATCAGGTGTTTTTTTTTTTTTTTGTGCCATCTGTCTGCTCTCCATCTTTGAAAGTAGCAACAGTTGTTAGGGATGAGTTAAATATAGAGAAAGCTGTAGTCTTTGGATAACAATTTGTGGGAATGTGACGGAAGAACAAAAAAAAGCACAAGATAAGGAGCGGAAGGAGACTGTGTGACGTGCAGGCACACATCACGGTCAAGTAGATTAGTAGATTTATAGTTCTGGCACTGATAAATTAGTAGTGAAATCACTGCAGGAGCTACATTTAGACTCCATTTGCTTTGACAAACTAATTGGTAAGTGCGTCAGCTTCTCATGTTGCTTTGTGCAGGGTTAAAGTATGTCAGCAGTAGACCGGATCCGTCAATGACTTGTGACACGCCACTTCTCTTGGAGGGAACGGTACAAGTCTCTTTTCTGGTGCTATTATGTGTCAGCCTGACTCACTGATTGGATGCCCTCCTTTCTGGATCTGGAGTGTGAGTCAGCGAAATGACATTAGGTCAGGGTGTCAAAAGTTTGTTGCAGGTGTGCCGACGAATATTGTTTCTGGTGGCCGCTTACTATCTTTACCTTGAGCGCATTTATTCCTTTCGAAAGCGGACGGAGGTAGTCATCAACGCTTTTCCCTTCCCACGCACCACATGTTTGGAAAAATGATACATCTTATAGAAGTCAAAGGACTGTGTTGCAATATCAAGGCAAGCTGAAACGATGACATCTCTTTCAACTCCTCCTCCTCCTCCTCATTCCATCCCCGCTCTGCCTGAGCCCTCAATTAGGTAGGTCAACCTTGATGAAATCCAATCACTGGTAATTTACCTTTGGTCTCCAGTATCCTGATCTCATCATCGGGCAGTGCAGAGCAGGGCTGGGTGGGATTGTATTCCATGTCAGGGGATCATAACATACAGGGTCCTCGGGGTGTGCGTGTGGTGACCAGAGCAACATCATCCTCCTGTTTGAGAAACGCACTGCGTGGTGCATTGTTGCGGCCTCTCCCCTCGAAGCAAACAATGTTCTCCGTTGGCCGAGACGGTTTGAAAATCATGCGAGATTCAATTTCAGAGCCCCGGTTCCTCATGTAAAATTGATAGTGCAGTATTCGGCTTTAAAAAAAGGCACAAACATCGTAAAGGTGCTGAATGCGTAAGATTCGGCTCCTTTTATAGTACGGTATACAGAACATGCTGCTCTCCTCCTCCCTGTATTATTCCTGCGTGGCTTGTTCTCAGCTGGTGATTTGTGATTGACAAGGATCCCGCGTCAGCTTAATAATTGTATTCAGCCCCCAATGGGGAAGCTGTAGATCAGAAGAATCAATTACCATGAGGCTGCCAATATATACTATAAGCCAAACTCAGGTGACAGCGGTGGGATAATTTGATACAGTGTGTGATATTTAAAGTGATTTACCTCCTCAGTACGGTCCCTCCATCCTCTAGACACTTCTCGGTATTGCTGACCTGTTCACTATCATGTGGGGGAAGCCTGTGAAGCCTTAAAGGGATATCCCACTCTAATTCAAGTTGCATTGACATTCTGCTGAGTGCTCTACAAGGAGAACTTGAACGTGACTCTAATGGCTCAGCCCTGTGATCGCGCTAAGCTCAAAGTACATTTGGAAATAGACTACCGGGGCTGCTCGATTGTCAGATGGCAGCTCCCTGAGGTCAGGGAAGCCTTTTATGGGGCACACGCCTTGCAGTTAGAACCCTTGAAAGCCCTTGACCAAGGAAATGCCATTATTAGGATGGTACACAGCCGTGTGCTTTTATACAGAGCAACCTGAGCCCTTGGTCAAATGCAATCACAGTCTTCTGGCGTACGGATATCCCCTCTCCCTCTCTGCCTGTCTCTTTTTCTATCACCCCCTTCCTTTTTCTCTTACACTGGTTAATCAGATATTAGAGCTCAATGTGTGGCTTTGTGGCCTATGGCTCTCTCCGCCCTTAAATAAAGGTTAAGCATGAGAGAACTGACCTTTTCAGCAGGGTCAATCAAGCTAGGATTACATTCGTTAGCAATAACAGCGGCGCACGTTTTGGAAGTACGGGCAAACCCTGCAGAACGAAAGATAGGAATTATAAGCTGAGGTTGCACAAAAAAAAACAATCGTAGAAAGCAGCAGAAAAGAGTTTAGAGGGAGCCACAAGTAAAGGAAGAGAGGTGGCGGAAATATAGTGACAGAGGAAAGCCCTGAGAGAGAGAGTGTGTGATGTAAGAGATGCAGTCATGTAAGTTACGCCTCGGGATGCTGAGCTGGATCTTTGCAAACATTTCCCAATGAATAATGAATGCAATGGTCAAAACAAAGAGGACACGGGCTAATGCAGTGGCTTCTCTGTGTTACTGCGTGACTTTTGGTTGAATGCCCCGTCGCGTGAGGAGGCGGAGGAAGAGGAGGACGAGGAGGAGGAGGAGGAGGCAGGGAGTTATCTTGCGTCCGGCTCTATCTGGCGCTTGGCTCATCACAGGTGATCATCCAGGAGGAAAAGTGAGACGTCACCACGGGATCTCGTAAAAAACCTCGTGCTGTACAAATACACCTGCAGGAGCTTGCCTTAGCTGAACTTCCACCACACATATGATCTGGACACTTTGCTGAAAATAGCGTCAACAACTCGCGCGCTTACTACATCTCCGTTCTCCTTGAACTGTAGTGGTAATCGGCTGTTACGTGCTACTATATTGTATTATGTAAGATTAGAGTGGCAATGATGTTTGTGGAAAAATATGAGATGGACGTTGCCTCCTTGCTGTTTCCATACCATGGGCTATAATTTCTATTAATCCAGTAGAACGTGTCATCCTTGATATTGAGCCAGAGGGATTTGTGCTGCCCTGACCCTCTTTTGTTTACAGTGAGTCACGGGTGTTGTGTTGTGCAGCAAATACACTTACCACAAGCTCATACGAGGAGGCCATATCCAAATTGCGGAGTCGGAATTACACTGACTTTCGCTTCCCCGTGTTCCCTGTGTAAACACGTCACCATTACCGATCATCATTCCTGCAGAGGACGGTGTAACTGTGTAACTTGTAAATGCAGTTTGTCACCTGCCCGTGTTTTTGCGTCTGGGAGCGTCTTTTGTCAGCGTGACGGGAAATGCGATGAGATGCCTCAGACGCATTTATTTCCCGTGTTCGGATGAGCGCGGCGATATGCAGAAAGTGTGTAATACATATCAGGAGCTCGCCAGCCATTTCCTGCACAACTAGTGATTTAGTGAGAGCTTCAATATTAACATATGAGTCAGGCTGCGCTCCTGGTACCATAAATTACTGCTATTAGTTGTTTCGTGGATGCCTACAGTGCTCACTTTTAATAGGGTGGTTTGCAAGAGCAGCATCTTTTTCTTTTGATTTGTGTTCGTGCGGAGCTTTCCAGAATATTAACAATACCATATGAAATATTAAAAGCTGTAATGCATCTATCGCTCCAAGAGAGAAAACACTCCCATGTTTTAGGTTTTCTTTGCTTCAGAGCCTGTGCAGTCTGGGCAGCCCTGGAAAAATAATGGCAGAGGATTCAGAGCATTTTAAAGAGATCAATGTTTCTACTTGCCAGACATTTCAAGTTGGGTTTTCTGCCCCCACCTCCCTCCTCCCTACATCAGCCATGTCTAGCCTCGTGCTTGCTTCTAATGTGGATGTGCACCATCACTCTTTCCTTTATCTAATAATGTAGTCTAGCTGGTGGGAATGCTTAGCAGTGGGCCTGCATGGGCGCAGACTTGTGCTGTTTGGTCCTCCCACGCTCGGGGAGCAGCCAAAGTCAGTTCGCCACAGACACTGTTGGTGATGATGACACGATGTGAGGAAGCTGTAGCATAATAAGTTACAGTAACAGACACCCTAAATGCCAGTCTTGGTGAATGTCAGTTTTGTCATATTCATCTGCCTTAATGCAGTGCAGCCCCCAAATGTGCAATACCCAATTTTGTTCATTCATTTATAGATCCGGGGGATAAGTGACACAGCAGAAGTGACAAAGTGAATGCGTAGCTTTAAGCATGACAGGAGTAAATTCGGCTAGCACGCAGAAACTCCACAGCTGTCTGTTGTTTTCAGATCACTGCAGGCAGCCTCTTACTCTCCGTCCGTCCGTTTCCTTCCAGGCTTTTACAGCAGTGAGTAGCAAGTGTTTGGCCTTTAGCGTGTATTGATAGTGGGAGAGTGAAAGATGAAGGGAGATGGGGATGGGAACAGTGAGGGAGAGGCCTTTAGTCAGCACCAAGTCAAATGTTCTCTTGCAGTATGTATTCCCGGGTCAAATTCAAGCACACTACCACTGCCTTGTGTTTTAATATCATCCTTTCATCTCTGTATGGATTGTGGTCGGACTTCAGAGAGTTAAATCGATAGCCAATGGCATTTTGTGGAAGAATTGTTCTCAGCTTGTTGGACAAATGGATTTTAGTTACTGTTTGCTTTCTTTTGTGAAAACGCCTGCCCACTGGACGCTGCCCTTGAATACTGAAATCAAATGTTGCTCCCCAGTGCTTTTAGGAAGTTATCAGGATGTATTACGGAAGAGGTGTTTGTCTTTTAGGAAGAGCTCCAACCCCCCCTCTCCATAAAGTCTTCTAGTTACATAAGCCTTCCACCGGGCCTCTAATCGGTACAGCCTAGTATTTAGGCACCGACACCTAAATCCTCTTTACCCCGCAATCATAATCAGATAAGAGTGAACCTCCTAGATTATAGGTGACATGAGTTCTTATAGTCCCTGCATGGGCAGAGGCAGCGGCATTCATCATCTGGATGTTCCAGGGCACACTTTTAACCCGTCCCCCTGTCCGCCGCTGACTTTGTTTCCCCTCCATAAGTCTTCGGCAACATATGTTGAAATGAGTCCTCTAATGACTTGGTTCAGATCAGAAATGGCTATTAAAGGATAGTGGAAGCTTTATAAGGCCACAGGCTCGTAACCTGATACCAAGCAACAATTTGCACTCTTCAGCTTCAGCTTTATGCCTTCTATGCTGCGGCCGTTTCATTTGTTGAAGGCATTTCAAGCGTGTCTTTTGTTGTTTTCCTGGAAAGTGGCTGATTTTTTGTTGTATATAGAGTGAATACTCGCCGGTTTGTTCTGCTATTTACTCACTCTAAACATGAATTTCCTCATATGGACAACAAACTGCACGAGTGGTGTAAGCAGTGATAGAACACTTTCCACTCTCCACATTTGTGTTGGTGCTGTTTGAATTTATAGTTATGTTACTAAGCAGCAAATATAAACTTTCATAACCATCGCGTGGCACATTTAGCAGCCTTGGAAATACTAAAATCACTCTAAAGCCTATGAAATGGTGTCTTGTTGCTCAAGTCTGTTGCTGTTGCCTTGTACATTGCATTACATTCAGTGTAGTTTAGACTCATCCTGTGGGTGCATTTGATTTCTGCTGAAGGTGCTGATGCATGTGCAACAATAATACAAACCGTACATAGAAAATAATACACAGGGGAAGCATTAAATCAGCAGTTCATCTCACAATAGCAGTTTCTAACTTAAATATTATCTCCTGGTGTTAAGAAATCGTCTTGGTTTTACAGCAGCGGTATCCCAGGCTCATATTTAAAATGAAGAGGTTAGGACACTGCGGCCCTTTATTGATCGTACCGAAGCGTCTGCGAGTTTCACCCGCAGGGTTGCAAGCGAACATTTGAAGTGAGGCAAAGCGAGTTGCTGAAAAAATTGATCCGTTGAAATCGCGCCGTTGTACATTTTTAATTATTTCAGAAATACCCATTGATCAGCGTGCGCTGTAATTGCAAAACCCGCCTCCGTCCTCCATCTCTTGTTTTGCTTTGCTTTGCACAAATGACCCGCTGCTGCTTTCTTCCACTTTCATGATTACCAGTGGGAACTTGCATGCCGAGGAATTACAGTCTGGATACAGCTCAGTGACCCGGTGGTCTGTCTTAAGGCTTATTGTACTTGACCATGCATGTAGTGATTGTCGTTATCGTCAAATGGAACTCATAAGGCACGGATAATGTATGCGGAAGGAATAAAGAAAGAGAGAACAAAGTGGATTCAGGATAACAAGAAAAACTCACTTCAACACAAGTCTAGTATAAACAACATGGCCAATACAAGCCAGGGCTAATGAGTGGCCAGATGGTGTGAGAAGCCTGATGGCTGAAGTCTCATTAGTAATTCTACTGTCATCCCCAGAATACACCCTCACATTTCCTAAGTGAACAAATCTGGTATGACTAAGGCTGCTACTAAGGATTATTTTCTAAAGTAGTTTATCAATGTTTTGCAAGGAATCATTTAGTGTATACGTTGCTAATTTCCCAGAGGAAAGACTTTCATATTGCTTGTTTTGTCTGTCCAGGCGTCCAAAAACCCAGAAATTGAATTTATTGTTGTTTGAAACAGAAAGAAAAAAAAACATTGATTCCCACATTTTAGAAACCAGAAGTCATTTTGTCTTGATGAATGATTTATGATTCCTGTCACAACATCTCCACATGTGCGTACGGAAGTGAACAGCTGATTTGCGATTTGGAGCAACATCCGCATTCATTTGGAGTTGTGTTTGTGTCTACCAGATGAATACAAGAGCTATAATCACTCGTTTTTTACCTCTGTTTCACTGTCCCCCAGCTCAGCCCGAGCTGCTAAATATCACTATGTTCACCAGCTCGTCGCCTACTTAAGGGTTGGACAGGTGTCCAAAACTTTTTTCCCCCCACTGAAAACAGCTGCCTGCTGCAGGCTAGAACAATTAAAATTACCCAAAACAGTCAAATTGAGGTCCAGACAACCAAAATGAGTAAAAAGAAACTAAAGAGCGCTAACAGGAACTGCAGAGCCGGGACTTATTTCTCTGTGGGCTCATCATTATAAACATAAACCGTCTCGTGGAGAGGGCTCTCACATGCAAGTAGTTGTGGGGTCCACTGTAAACAGAATAATATTGATTATAGCCCATTTAAGTAAGCATTAGCGATTTTCCATAGCCTGTCATTTCTTGTTACACACTCTCTATGATGCCTGTCCAGCCTGCAAAAAGTCCAGGGGATGTGATTGGCAAAGAGCCACAGAGTTGAGCGCCGTCGGAGCGAGACATAAATCCCACTGAAGGTTGGGAGTGGCTGTAGACCA
Source organism: Nibea albiflora (assembly GCA_014281875.1). NCBI lineage: Eukaryota > Metazoa > Chordata > Actinopteri > Sciaenidae > Nibea > Nibea albiflora. The sequence goes on along the minus strand of CM024805.1, from coordinate 11,523,757 downwards.
GCAGCGAGCGGCAGCGCAGCCTGAGTGACACTCTGGGTAAGAGGCTAATGTGTTCCTTCCTTCTCTTGCCATCCTCATCTCCTCCTCGTCCTCCTGCTCACCGCCTCCACCTTTTGCCTCTCGCGAGTTTTTTTTTTATTTTTCTTTCGTTGCTCGCCCTGTTTGCCTCGTCCCCGAAGGCGTCAGAAATAGAGTTAGATGGAGAGAGGACAGGGGGTGGAAGAGTCATCATTCTAAACGCCATGAACACCGGGTCTCTATTACGTGCTTCAGTGAACCCCCTTTGCACACAAACACACACTATGTACTCACAGCTCACAGTTAGTTTTCCACAGCTCCGCGCATACATACAAATGGTTGTGCTCGCGCGCGCACACACACACACACACCTTCAAATACTGCTGAGCCAGCTTTCTGTGGGTGCCACAACACGGCGAGTGCCCCGCTGTTGTTCCCCCTCACTCTTCCCCGTGCCATCTCTCTTTCGATATCACTTCACCTCCTCTCCATGGCCTGTTTACCACCAGCAGCTGCTTTCACAGCCTCCCTTTACGTTGGCTTTTTTTTATCGCCAGCGACGCCACAATCCAGACCTCCCTCTCGCCCTTTCGTCTCCCTACTCTGTCTTCCCCTTCCCCTCCCGCATTTCTGTCTTTATTTACGCACAGGGTGAAAAGCTGAATTGTGATCGTGCTCACCGTTCCATCTTGGAAGCAGCAATATGAGAGTGCATTGGTATTCATTGTGCTGTTTTTACATTTGGCTCAATATCAGTCATGTTTATGATTCAGTACCACCGGTCTGAGAAGTACCCATCCTCAGGTTGTCTCCACTCCCTTTGTGCACGGCAGAGCTGCAGCACGAAGGTGCTCTGCCGCCTCTGGACAAAATGTACAAACGACATTTGACAATGACATTTTGAAAAGTGAGCAAAAAAAAACGACGTAACGCATATTGAGATCCTCCATTAAGAAAAGGGATATCCTTTGGAGTCCTGGCAGTCTTCACTGACCAAGAAAAACCCCTCCAAGGAGCTCTTGAAAGGGAAAAAAAAAGGAAGAGAGAGAGAGAGAACGTGTAATCAACTTCATTTTACTTGTTTCCTCGGAAATGCTGTGTTTGCGTAGTTTCCATGGCGACCGTGGTGTGCCATGGTGACTTATCGACACCCAGGGAGCAATTCATCTCTATACAGGCTGTGTGTGAGGCAGAGCAGCTGGTACCACAGCCCCCACAACCAACCCCAAATGCAAATGTAAGGGAAAAGGCGTCTGCTGTACAGTTCAGGTCTCATTGACTTAAAGCTGCAATCGGATTGCACGCTCTGTCACCGGGATCTTTTTTTTTTTCTTTCCGGTTGAAATGTTTTGGTAATTTTCTGTTTGGTGTCATTTCTCCCCGATGCTTTAAAAGTCCTCGCTGACACCGAAATGACATCCCATTGTGCAGCGGAGTGTTCAAACGGGCTCACGCGTGCTCGGCGCAGTCACCGCTGTGATGCGATGAGTGCAAAATATCGTCAGTTTTAATTGCCACCGTAATGCGATAATCTGCCCTCCTCCGTTTGAGGAGAGGAGAGAGGAGAGAGGGAAAGAGGCGAAGGGGAGGTTGTGGCTCGTGTTTGTGTGAAAGTAAGAAGGAAGATTGGTGTGTTCTCGCCGCCAGGCTCTACAGGCCAATCAGAGGGTCTCCAGAGCATCAGCAGCAGAGCAGAGACTTGGTTTTGTAGGACAGAGGAGATTAATTAAAAAACCCTGCTCTACGAAGGAGCCTCCGAGGACGTGTAAGAGAAAAGACAGATAGCACAGATCAGTGGGAGGTTGAAAAGGGTTGAAGCCACTTGTTAGCCACTGCCTCATAGAAACCGGGTGACGAAGCAGAAGTTACTGTGAGTGGGCAAACACACTTCTTTCTTTTCCTCTCATCACCTCCTCCTCTTCCTCCTCCTCCTCTTCTCCAGTCTTTAGCTTTTCCTGTCATTTTCCTATTTTAGCTCCTCCGTCGGACCGCCCCACCCCCCCCCCCTCTTTTCGTACACCGTCTTCCCCTCTTTCTCACTTCGCTTTTCTCTCATGTCATCATGTTGTTGGCGTCACTGTGGGCTGTGCTGCCAGCTGTTTGCTGTCTCCGAGCGCCCCGGGAAGTGACAGAAGAAATTATTATATCTCCTGCTCTCTGTTGTGTGTGCGTGTGTGCGTGTGTGTGTGTGTGTGGGGGGGCCTCCCGCGTCTTCTGCTGAGCCGCAGGAGTTCCTCAGTGCTGACCACGGTAACTTCAAATGCTTTAATGCGCCTTCAATTTTCTAGTCTTTCTGTTTCTTAAATACAATATTCTCTTATTCAGTCATAAAACTTTAAGTGCAATATTTAACAATTTATGCCCAAGGCAGGAGAATTTCTCCACTTCTCAGTTTTCGGGAGTTTCTTGAGTTTTCTTGAGTTTTAGCTATGAACAAGGCGTTAGGATCGCAGTTTTGGAAGTGAAGGAAGGATCTCAACAACAGCAATGATGCCCAGATAATGAATAGTAATAATTTGATCATTTCCAAATTTTAATCATGACTTTTCAGTTAGCTTTTGAAATATTAGACAAAAATGAATGGCTTCTTATTTTCGATTCATTCCGTTCTCCCAGCGCCGTTTTCATCAGAGCCGTTCATGGAATCAATAAATCAATCAAACACATCACTAAATGTGTCCTCAATCGGAACTTGTCCATCTGTGTGTCGAGTCAGGATAGGCGAGAGGCATCGATACATTCCTTTAGCTCCCTGGTGTGATTGTAATCAGCTTACTGCCACTGGAAGGAAGGACCCGGCATGCCCGAGGGCACACAGGGACGAAGGCACACACTCACACCATGTGACTGATGTCAATGTCAGGAAGCCAAGCTGTGGGCCAAAGGATCAGCGTCTGACACACCTGAAAGGTCACACTGCCTTCTGGTTTTTCTCTGGCGTATGTGCAGATGTGTCTGTTGTCACGCCTTTAAAAATAAGTTTGAGTGTCTTCAAGGTTAAAAAAAAGGGAAGCGCCTCTGAACCTCTTCTGAAGTGCTGTCAGATATATTTTTTTTGTGGGATTTGTCCTCCATCACTGTGGGATCAGGGAGGATTTTTGGTCTTTTGGGTGTTGACATTGGTTGAAGCCTTGCAAAATCGATGTGATGGCTCTAAGGTATTGACCGGTGTGCTGAAAGGCCTACCTGTCTCTTTGTATTTCAGAGCGCAGGGCTGTGTATGTACAGTGCAAGTGTCAACCAAGTACCACCACTGGCCAAACACACTGTGCTTGTACTGGTGATTTTACACGCTTGCTTGTTTCTGATATTTGCTGTCTCACTCCCCCGGCTCCGGTAGATATTGTGTATTATGTCTGGATTCTTTTATTTATTTTTCTGAACTTGGTGCTACTTTTACTAGCAGCTCAGCTCTTTCTTTGTGCCCGCTTGTGATTCACCTTCAGCGGCTCACTGTTAAGTGGATTCTCTTTATAACCTTCTTTGATTAGCCACATCTCCTGTGTGAAATATACTTGTTCGCTGCCTCTCTGCCCTTCATTTTACCCTGGTGTTCTCCAATCACTCACCCTTTTCCTCCAGAATCACTTGTTTCCTTTTAAGTTTCATCCCTTCCTTCTTTACAAATGCCCTTTCATGCAAAACTAATAAATATTTATGGGACTATTTGTGTTTAATTTTGGCGTACAAATCGGCCATACCCTCTAGAACTGAGTTCTGCCGTGCACCTGGACTTCCTGGTGCTGGCCAATGTTTCTGGCACTAGCCCAACTAAAGATTTTAAAGCCTACTTTCTTTACAATAAATCCCCCTTAAGTAGCGTGACAGTATCTAAAGGCCACCTAACAGTCTTAAACATCCCTAGTTTTGGCCTCCTTTTCTAAGGTATCGAATAAGGTGCCTGAAAGCAAATAACAATACTAATGTTGATGGATGACTGTTGATACAAGGCAAAGTAGCACCGGGCTTGGTCACATTTCCAGTCTTGCTATTCTTGCCTTTTTGCGTGGTTTCTGAGTAGTTTTGCTCTACATGGATCAGACTAATACCGCCTTAAAACTGCATTAATGTTGCATAAAAGTCATTTTATGCCACAGATAGACACCATAAAGATTAGTATTAAGACTGCTTAACACTTAGAGGCAGATGTAAAGGAAAGCTCGCGTCTAAAAATACCAACAAGGCAGCCAGCCCTGCCACGTTACAACACAATGAGTAAACAACACAATGTGTAATCAGGCGGAGAATCAAAAAACAAACAAACCTGGAAATCTAGATTTTCTCCTTCACTTGTTAGTCTCGGCGAATATGCGGAGAGATTAGCAGGTCTCATTTAAACATATAGCTGCATTGTGAATGGGTAAAGGCTAATGCGGATTATAATGTGAAGCATTAAATCGGCTAAGGCTGTGATTCATCCACCCTTGGATGCATGATTCATCTCCTCTGTTATTACTTCAATATGTATTTATTCCCTTTCATTCACATGTCACAGCTGATGAAACTGGCCTTTAATCTTTGTTAAATTCAGCCGGGGCAAAGTAGAATTTTATAAAGTGACGCACTTCCAGGGTGACCTTTTGGCTGTGTTTGTGTGTCTCAGAAGGCATATTAATTTCATTTTCAAGTAGTCTCTTAGCACACGAGAGCACATGCACGCAGACGAATGCCTAAGTGCAGACATAAGTGAATGAGGAACATTCAAACAAGACAAATAAAAAATATGAAAACAAAAATAATGGTGTCAGTTTCAATTCCATTCCTTGGCTAGCAGTTTTGTTCAGAAGAAGTGCAACGATGCTATCATAAAAAGATTAACATTTGTCTGTATTTTCTTTGGCATGTCAGTTTAACCATGAAACATTTATTTATTTTTTATTTTTTGTTTCGTCTCAGTACTCCACTTAAGATCCACTCCTTCGCTTTGCTCTCATATCTTTGAGTTTACCACCAGATTTACAGGTTTATACCGCTGATGGATCATCTCAGACCCGGAGGAATGTGCCTGGTGAAACGGCGCTCACTTTAGCACTGGAAAGTTGTGACGGAGGAATGCTGTTTACGTTTAATAGTTTAAAAGTTTCATAAATATTAATTTTAAAATGTTTACCATTTGGTCTTGTTTAAGTGGTGCGCCGATTTAATCACGGCGGCGTAATCTGTCTTAGTAATTTGCGGAATTTTCTCGTGTTCAGTGTTACCTAATTGAAAGACCAAGTCTGTCTTCGTGCATGGATTAACTCGGGTGTTGAGAGGTATAAATCCTACCTCCTGTCCGTCTGATGGAGAGGCAGACACACCCCCCAACCTGATGTGCCACTACCCTAATCCCCTCTGACGACACCACAGAGTCTGAGGACAGAAATTAACTGTCCTCTTACATTGCGTCCTGCCTGACTGTCATCGCAACAATCACGTGCTCATGCTGATGGCAAATCAATTAGCACTGATGGTATATATCAGATTAAGACTAAACAGGGCCAAAGGCGGGCTCATTAAAACAGTTGTCCGTTCAGCTTGTCTGATAGGAGGCCAAGAAGAGGCTTAATGGGGGAGGGTTGGAGTTGTTGAGGGACATTGTGGATTGCCGGGGTTCACGGCCTAATCTGAAGCGATTGGCTTCTCTGTCTCCAGGCTGAACAAAAATCAGGTGTAGGAAGAGGTGGAGGTGGACGTGAATTTAAAATAATGTATATTGAAACCTAAACCTAAAGCAGCTTTAATAAATATTTTTTTTGGCCAGATGACTATGTGGAATATGGAAGGCATTGCTCGTAGTGACCCACAGACAGTTATCACCCATCTCTGTCGTCTCCCCCAACTCTATAGAACATTTTAGCATCTTTCAGCTCACTGTTTTGGTTTTACACTGTCTCGTTGCTACTGCTGCACCGCAGCAAGCATCTTTTTTAAAGAAAAATCTGGGTCACCTGGAACACAATTTCAAATCACAGTAACGCTCTGTATCTCATGGATTTATAAACAGGCAATTGATAGCCGTATACTTTGTATTTTATGTATTTATACAGTGCTTTTCTGGTTTGCTAGCTACTGAAAGCACTTGCCTGGGCTCAGCCGTAACAGTATGCGATAATGTCTTGTTTACATGCACGTGTGCCCACATCTCTGCCTTTTTTCAGGTGGGCAGCCTGTAGCAACAGACGAAGCATAGATTCTTCCCATTGGTCCCCCCCCAGGGCCTTGCACTAAAAGATGCGGCGGTGCACAGTCTGCAGATTGCATTAGTGCGCGCTGCATACATGTGTGTGTCGTGCGCATGTACGTGTGCCCCGACTGTGTAGAAGTGCAAATGCAGCACAATGTAGCCAGCCATGTAGAACATTGCATGGACAGCACCGTGCAAAGCACGTCTCCGGATCAAATGCTCTGCAGCAGCACAAAACGTGGAGCTCTATCCACGAGCACTCAAATAAACACCATTTGACCAGTAAATGTCAAACAATTTCCTTTTAGTTCTTTGTCCTTAAATTAAACATGAGCTGTGGCTGAGCGGGACGTTTCGCGGAGACAGTTTTTGTCTATCAACTTTAATAGTATGATAATGAAATCTCCAATCTTATCAGCCGTAGATATCTGCTCTGTGCTCTTACAAACCACTCATTTGTATCTGGTAGCACCAGCAAAGGAGGACATAGTAGGGGAGATGTACTTTGTTATGAAATATTGATAGCCAGGACATTTACTTGAATGGCAACAAAGTGCTTGCAGACAGAAACAGGGAGCTTTGGCTAAAGAAAATGAAAGATAGAGCAGGCACTGGGAAATACCATTGGCAGAGGGAGAGAGAGAGAGAGGAGAGAGAGAGAGAGAGAGAAGTTGAGGTACAGTTTATCAGAGTCACACACTGCAAGCAGTCGGAGGGATAAAAGCATATTACTGAAGAAGTGCTGTAGACACAGCTTCACAGGGATGGAGCTCTGGCTAAGGTTGTGACTCCGTGACCATAACAGGGACGTGGCTTCTATCCACGAGATTTTTACTGATCGCCCCAGGGCTCGAGTCCTCTCCTGCTCGCAACTGCAAGCCGGCTCACAGAGTGTTGTTGCTAGGCCACATAGACTGAACATGGGAGGGAAAAAAAGGCCACTACTGAGGTGCAATCAATAGTCCCTAAATAATTTCCTAACCCTATTTATTGATGTTTGGTTCGATCCAGAGTTTCATCAATATTGCTGTCAAATGAAATAATGTTGTATTCGGTGATGTTAGCCTCTCTCTCTCTCTCTCTCCTCTCTCTCTCTCTCTCTCCTCTCTCCTCTCTCCTCTCTCATCTCTCTATCTCTCTCTCTCTTTTGGCCACTGCAGATTGAGGTAAATGTTTAATGGCCGTGTGTGTACTACTCTTTGCAAAAGCACAGTCCCGCTCCTTGATTGTATAGCAGCACAATACAGAGCCTGTTTTATACGTGTGCCCGTGTTTGAACTCCTTTTCACCTGACCGGCCTTCTGACCTTTCTTAATTTAAAAGTTCAAAGCTGAGGCCTGTACCTTGTATCTGTGTTAAGAGGTATCTGAGACAAATTTGCATTTAGCTGAGGAGGCTGAAAGTTATAACAGGAAATAATGTAGAGTAGTACAAACAGTGTAAGTCAAGGTGTCAGGTTCATTTTGGGACCGGGACACTTGAGCTGTCTACACATCGGGAATATGTGATCTGAAATATGAGCCAGTGATCCGCTGTACCTGCACACAGATGATGCCCTAAAATACCAGAATATGAATTATTTGAATTCCTCTAATTTATTTCTACATCTCTATTCAACCAGATACTTTATCTGTTTCTCTCTTTCTTTTCTTCCCTTGATGCCAGTCCCTTTTTCTGGCCTCTATTTGCTTCCACCCACACGCCCACCCACTATTCTCCGCTCCACCATCCAGCGGAGAGAACTGCCCTGCATTTTACTTCTCCCCCAATGGAGGACACTGCATGTAACCTCTATTATCCCAAATATGTTACGTATGCACTTAGAGCTAGTTAATATTTCACGCATTTGTCAAAGTTAAGTCTGGAATCTTTAGGGGTGAGGTTGACCCTGTTTGTGCGAGTGCATCTCCTATCCCTGAGTGAACTGTGAATACAGGCCCGTGCGGCAAGATTGCAAGTCATCACACTACCTAATCTGATGCACGTAAGACAGTTAAGGCAAATTAGCAAGCGATCTGTGCGTACGCCAGTACTAATCTGGCATAAACATAGAGTGGACTATTTAAGGTTCAGTTTCCACTGCGACAAGTTCAAATTTAGCACGGCCACAGAAGTGTATGGATATCACTTTATCATCCTGATAACTTAATCCCTTCGTTGTGTAGTCACGCAGGAGGACAGAGACGGAGGGGATGGAGTTGGAGGTTGGATGGGTGTGAGCGTGTATTAATAAGCTCATGGAACTCTGGCTGGAGCGGCGCAAAAGGAAAACACTGCATACCTCCGGTGATATGGGAGAGGTGATGGAGAGGGAATGGCCGCGATGGGCTTCGATAGTGACGGAACGCAACTTGTGTTTATGCTTCTGGTGAAAAACAGGTTGAAAAAAAAAAAAAATGTTCTGAGAGAATGTGAAACTTGTCTGGGTTGAAAGTTGAAGCGGCTTCAAAGGAGCGCTCGCCTCAGATAGTGGGGTGTTTAAACACAGCGCACTCCCACACATCTGCTTCCAAGGAACTGAACAACCCAGTGAAAGTGATGTTTACTTTATTCCAAAATACACTCTCAGGCTACCGGGATATGTGTGTGAGGTTGTGTCTTCGTGCAAGCGTGGTGTATACATTTCTCCGAGCACCATCGCTACTCACAGAGCCACTGATTAGCATTTAATCAAGACCTTTTGCTGCAGTTTCCATTTGACTATAATATAATTATGCGTATAACCTCATGCAGGGCTGCATCATTGTCGTATTTATTGCAGGACCGGGTAGGTGAGGTGGTATATGGGAAAAGTTGATGAAGTGTAGCACGGGAAACCAAATGTAAATGTGGGGATGTTTGATATAATGATGAGGAGAGGCATAGAGCGAGATCAGAGGAAGCAGCAGAAAGTGAAAGAGCGAGATGAGACAAAGAAACGAGAGATGGTGGGATGCAGGGCGGGCGTGGGGGGGGGGGCACTAATGTGTCCTTCATGGGGTGAGGCTGGACAGAAATGGCTCTGTGTGGAGCTAAATTGACTCCATTACAGGAGCAGTGCACCGGAAAGCATCAGTGACATCACCCACCCATCCCAGACAGGCAGTTACAACTCTCGGAGGGAATGATGGGAGCAGCCTATCTGCAGGATGCAGCATCCTCTGTGGTTTAGGCGTGTTTACTGCTGCTTTGCATGTTTTAACATGCAAAGCAGCAACAACAACATGTAGGGAAACATGCGAGGCACTCTTCCTTACATGCGTGTGAGCCGTGAGCTACAGGAAATAGCTCCGCGACAAATATTGGAGGCATTTACAGGGGAGTGAAGCACCATCAAACACATTTTCGCTTGTCTTACTCTGGCGTAATTCCACCTCCAGTCAAATATACATGCAAATATTGATATCTGACACTTGAAATAGATGCAGTATGTGTACTGCACTTTACATGAACTCATTACTCTTCATGCACTTTATGCATCAGAAGATTATCACCTGCTGGTATACAGCTATTTGCAGATAAACTAATTTGTCAACCTTCAGGGGAGTAAACTCATGATATTAGGGCTGCAACTAATAATTCTTTGCATTATCGACAAAACTGTTGATTATGCTTTGGTTGATTTATTCATTCTTTTGTCTATAAAAACGTCAGAAAGCAGTGAAAATACCTCACATGATTTCCAAAACCCCAAAATATTCAGTTTGCACTTACAGAGGACTAAGAAACTCTCATTTGATGATCCAGTAATAGTAATCATTTTTCTGATGTACAGCACAAATTAGTTCCGATGATATTGCTTAAATTTGTCTCGTTGAAATACAGTATGTATCCAATATTGGGGAAAAAAAATCTTACTGACGTTACAATATTGAATTAAATCATATCCATAAGCCTGGATAATAGGCTCCCTTGTGACACGATTACGCGTCGTCATGTCACCTTGTCACCGTATCTGGTGTCACATCCAGCATACAGCTGCTGAATCCGCCCCGTACGTTAGCCCGCGTTTCACAGAAAACAGGTGCCGTTTTTTTGTGCGACGCACTCAACCATCGACACCTGCACTAAAAGCGGAACGACTTTAACTGCAAAATGTAGTTAAAATTCTGTGCTAAATCCTACCTGCCAGCCAGGATCAACAGCAACACGCTGGAATCCATATCGGCTCTGTTACAGTGTCGGGTTGCTCATGCACCGGATTAAGAGAAGGTCATGCTACCGCAAGTATGGGAATCACATGCCATTGTGTCATGTTGTTTTGTGTATTTGTTCTCTAATACACTATATGTTTATGTTGATTAACTAAGCCTCATTATTGATATGCTGACAGATATAGTGGTTGAGATTAATCTCTTGTGTCCCAACTCAGCACCTAATCTGGATCAATACAATTTATACGATAACATTGACTTCATCCTGCTTTCAAATGTCATATTTTACATTTCGCCATTCAGTTTTGCTACTTGATGCTTTACACTGTGTTCCAACTGTTGACTCATACCGATGGGGGCTTCCTCTGAGTTCAGACCCCTCAGCGTTATTTATAGACGCAGAAAAGACAAGAAGGAAGATGTAACCAAGACAACCGTGGATACTTTCACACTTCACACTGGATTGGTCTGAATGGAAAAAGAAAGCATACAATTATGTCTCTTCTCTTACTGTGATACAGCTGCCTGATTATAGAGACGGAACACGCGCAAGCTGGTGAACGCATCCAAACAGAAGCAACTGTGGGAGAGAGTGCGCGACACCTTTCACACAATAACATCTCGTAAAAGTAATTCCGCTAGCGTTCGGTGTCAGAGCAGCTTCTCTATCAAGTTTGTGCCAAACTGACACGAAGCAGCGTTGCCACTGGATTAGCTTGCACGCCGCGTTGCCCAAAACAGTCAACCCTGGGTTGTCTCTTGGCTCGGCATTAGGGATGCATTGAGGTAATGAACAATGAACAAGAGCAGAAAAATATGGTATGCACCAGTAAGCGAATGATTAGGGAAGGTTAGTGGAGTAATTATGCAGCTGTATGGAGTAGTTAATTAAAAAGGAGCACTTGGCAGATCAAGCGTGTTAGACACAGAGATCACAAGATGGAGGCGCCTCTCCACGGACCTGGCCAGGACAGGGGGATAGTGCAGCTGTGTTCTTTCTGGCCACTGGCCCAGGCCTTGGTTAGTGCCCACGGCCTATCCTCCATTTCCCCGATCAATCCAAGGCCCTTCTACGAAGCCAGAGCACCTGCTGTCTGTTCTTTCCCGGTCTGATTTCCATCTGTTCTTTTTTGAACTTCCCATGAAAAGTAAGCTAGGGGGAAGACAAAGGAGGGGAGACCCTCTCATGGTTAATGCAACAGAACCGCGTTGTCTACTCGTCTCATCTCTCTGGCCCTTTCCATTATTGATGGCTTTTTCCAGAGAAATTGCATGGCTACTGATTTCAGCCAGCTGGTCTGGATCCATGAGTGACAGTCATAGATGATAGGTCTCCTTTTGAGGAAAGCTTCACACAAAACATCCAACTATCCTTCCTAGCAGAAGGCAGCGCATATCCTGCATATCAAGTTTCAGATTTCATTTGGCCGACCATGAAATATTCCCCTATTTTCTTGTTCCTGCATGACATTTGATACCTCTTGCTAGATCCTAATACTCATATTTGTCTCACTGTCATCTCCTATGACTAGCAACAATAGAGCTTATGAAATTTGTTTGCCGTGGCGAATAGTAATTAGCGCGTCAGGAAAAATACAGAGGGACATTCTGGTCTTTACAATTCACTTAACCTCTATTATCTGCACTGATTTGATCTAAACCCCCCCTTACTCTCATTAGCAGGGTAATTATCAAACAGAGCCCCAAGACACAGAGCTGGAACACAACATTTGGTAGAGCACAGTAGTTCTGTTATCATACCACTATTAATTAGACACAGCCTCGCTCAGTATTTGTTAACTGCTCTGGTGTTCACTGTCTCCTGCAGGAAACTTCTCACACCTGCATCGCTGTGCGCCATTAGTGGCCCAGCATCTCCTCGTTTACTAATAACACAGCGACCCCGCTGCAAGACTGATTCCTGTGGCCCCTATCATCATAGGGCGGCACTCCATCACCACAATTAAAGCTTTATGTTTCAGGTCGCCAGGTCTCCCACTCCCGATGAGGTGAAATGAAAGACACTGGATGTTGGAGGGGGCTCACAGGAAGGAGAAAATGGAAGGGGGGGGCGGGTGCACACGGAAAGGGTTGGAGGATTAACTGTCCATACATTTATGCTAATAAATAAGTTTCCTACATCACAGCGTTTGACAGAGGGAGTGGAGGGGGGCTACATTTCATCAGTGGAATAAGAAAAGAAACTGCCTGATGAAGGGAAAAGAGAAAAGAGAGAGAGGTTACTCCTCAGATGTAAGGGAGGGAAGTAAGGAGGAAGACTGGCAATGAAAGGCAAAGGAAAGGACAGAGGTCTTTTGATGTAGGGTTCGTTTGGCTCTAGAGTCCCACCTTTATTGTTCAGGTGCACTTTGCCCAGATCTGAAACGGGCTGACTCGGACAGCTCTTTGGAGTCCTCAGAGGCTTATTTCCTTATCAAAGAGCGCTACCTCTTAGAAACCATGACTGCGGGGCTGTCCTACTGTCTGCGCTATCAGTTTATTTAAATGAATAGAGCTTTTATGCAAGCTCGTCAGGAGGACAGGAGGCGGGCATTTCATACATTTCCATTTCTGTCTTAGCAACCGCCTCCCTCTGGTCTAGCTGATTGGTTGATATGCCTGTTTTTTGTATTTTTTTGTATTCATATATAAAATTCTAATCAATGTGATTATTTCTGGATATTAACAGTCAGCATTTTTTCAGTAATAACCATTATCTCTCTGTTTCATTTCTAGCGGCGGGGTCTGCCATTCCCCTGCTTGATTCATACGCAAGTGTTGCCATTACAGTGTAATTTTATCTCACTGATAGCAGACTCACTGGATTCTGTTCCCGTATCAGTGCTGTATTCATTTCCTGCACACTTCCTACTATTTCCTGCTGCTGTTACTTTGCATGGAAAGCATTCAACTGGCAAAACTTTGAAATGCAACTCAAATGTCACTGTGATTTGGCTGCAATCGCTCGCCGACAAAGTGTCTAAAAAAAAGAGGACAACAGGCTCGTATGGAGTATTTTGAATATTCTAAGGAGTTATAAATATGGCAGAGAGGAATAACGAGCTATCAGATGAAATGTAGGTAACAGGCTGCACACTTCCAAGTTCTAAGCAAGGTAACCAACTCCTTTTACTGTGTCTGCTGTTGTGTCCCTAACTAAAATTGCAGTTTCTCATTATTTTTGCCTGACTTCTTTATTGAACCAACTTGAGTTTGTTTGGCTTCACTGTAAACAGATACATCAGTTGCTCTTCTGAAATAATTCTGTGTATAATATAGTTGAGGAAAATCTTAAGCGATATGGACTTCATAAAAAGCCCATTGTGAGGCGATAATTGTAGGCTTGCCCTTTCTCGGAGCATTTTGGCTTGCCTTTCTTTGGCCAGCCATTCATAGTTTTAAGCAGAAATATGAGAAGGAGAAAAATGAACAAGCCTGTTTGGTCTAAATATATCCATTTGGAGGTTAAGTGTATTCTAAGGTGGAAACAGACAAGGCTGTCCCTGTGGGCGCTCTGTCCCAGGCTTTATTTTTATGTCTCGACAGCAGGACTGACTTTACTGTGCTCTACCTGTCCTATGAATGTGGCAGACTCCCCCTCATCCTTCTGTGATCCCGCCTACACAACAGCAAGCCGACATGGCCGTTGGCAAAGTTAACATTTCTACATCTATAAGAACATGTGCACACACAGACACGCGCGCAAAAAAAAAAAAAAAAACACAGCACGGAGAGAGAGAGAGAGAGAGAGAGAGAGAGAGAGAGAGAGAGGAGAGGGAAACGGTGTAGAGAGAGAAATGACATGAACCGTAACCTGCAAGATTAATAAAGGAGAGAGGCGAAAGAAAGAATGAAGAAGGAGAAGAAGTGGTTGAACACGTGCAAGGGAAAGAAATAAAGAAAGGAAAAGATGAGATGATAGAATACAGTAGAGACAGCTGAGTCACTTGGCTTCTGTCTGAATAATCAGATATTGTTATTCATGTGGAGCAAGCTGCTCCACACTGCCACGGGCCATGTGCAAAAGCTGAATGACTGTAAGAAAGCGAATGACAAGCTAATGGACTTCTGTGGGAGTGCAGGGAAGCTATGTGGATGTGCGCGCTGTTTACTTGGTGACATTTGCAACATCATCGTGGCTCATTATTGCCTTGTTTTCCTCTATTTTATTTTATTTTATATTTTTTTATCTGTTCGAGGATCAGCGAGCCTGTCCAAATAACAGAGGAGCAATGAAAAAGTGAGCTATAGGTTTTCCGCTATATTCTACCTGATGGCGAGTATTAAGTGAGATGGTGTTGAGGGTTTGAAAAGCAATCTCTACAGATTATTCCCTTCGCTTGTATTTACTTCACAGAGAACAATAACTCTATATTACATGACCTGACCAAAGCCAGAGCACACACACACACACACACACACAGACCTACATAGAAATCTACACACATATACGCCCACGTCTCTATAGATAGACATGAAAGCTGCGACACAGAGAATCATGGTGATATATTTAAGTAGATCATATAACCGTACTTAATGCATAAATGCACATGCCCCTATTGCCTTTGGACTTCCTCTTTTATGTTCATACACCCAGGTGAACAGACACACATATGTCTCTGCACCTCATCAAACCTCATAATATCCTGACATTTCATCTAAAACCCCCAGGAAGGGCAGAACCAAGAGCTGTGAACCGCGTGCGGAGCCACAATAATCTCTCTCACTTTCTCATCCAATACAAAAACCCAATCTGTGTACCCCCCTCCCTCCGCTCCCCTCCTCACCCCTCCTCTTCCCCAGCTCCATGTAATGTACCACTACAAACACAATGAGTGCACCATCCTCGTGTTTTCGCCAAACAATAAGACGGGATTGTATCTTCCTCCTCAAGTCCCACAATGCGGCAGTCCATCAATTATGAACAAAGACAGGGATCTGATGTGGTGCTGAACAGCTGGATATGATATGTACAGAGGAGACTTGGCAAATTTGTTATTCTTTGTGTAGTGCGAATGAATGCCTTTTCCCCAGTCTCTCCTGAATTTCTTGCTTCATGTCTTCCAGGTAGAGGTGTGCCATGCCAAATATTGTTTATAAGAATGCCATGCCTCACTCATTACATTAGTATTTACATTAGGATGCTAATCACTCAATTACGGCAAAAGTAAAACACTATCTTACTCATTAAATTACTTGCTACTTAACAAACATATCATTCGTAAATGAGGTTAGCTGTGGGCAAGCTTCTTGTTTGAAATTACACTTTAACAGGAAGCTAACCTACAGTAGACCTTTCTCACAGCAAGTATTTTGATGTGAAATTGTAGGGTAAACACAGGTGATGATACTCATTAAGGTTCTGTTCCATTTAGTTCAAACATGCAGTAGCATGCTACTGTCTGTGTTGGCTCACCGGAAAAGGTTTTGCTGCAATAAATGGAACAGAACCTCAACTAGTATCATTGGAAACACCTGTGTTGACCCTACAATACCATGTCACGATGTCTATAATGAAAAAGGACCAGAGCTAGCTAGCTGAATGCTAGCTCTGTTAGCTCACACTCCAGAGATTTCCCACACTCACGGTGAAGTTAAGTTTCACCTTAACTCTGAGCAAAACCAGGTTACTCTGGATTTGGGCTCAAAACATTAACAAGATAAGCTAAAAACACGAAACGTTTAAATAGCATTAGCAGGAAGCGTATTTCTCGTTAGCAGAAGTTTCTCCTCCATTGCAATAAGCTAACACTTCAGCAGCTCCACTTAGTTAATATTGTTTTAAGTTGGTTTAAACTGAGTTAAGGGTAAAGGAGATAATGGAGTGCTAAATTACATAAAAAACACATTTAAATTAACAGATTTCAGTTAGATTAGAAAACAATCTCCACTTTTACCATTGAAGGTTTAGATCGGTCATAGAAAGTGCTTGGATTTATATATTTTGTGCAAGAATAGAAATCAAAATTCTTTCTTTCTTTACTCAACATTAGTAAAAAGGCTATGTTTCACTAGTCATAAAAAATATAAAAGGTTGTATTCAGTTGGGACAGGTGGGACCTTGAATTTGAGGGAGTTGGTCCTTGAATTTGATGTTTAAGAAGGCATGGGTATCCTATATTATGTATTGCTGAGTTTTAGACTTACAATATTTCAATTGGTATGTTTTTTTATTAGCATTATTATTATTATTATTATTGTTTCTTGCCTACGGGCATAACATCATTAATACTGAGATCCACTGTGTATTTTCTGAAACCTCTCACAACTCAGTGAATTGCAATGAAATGAAGTACAACGCGTCTCTTTGCTGTTGTATTTTTATGTCCCAATCCTCCATGGAAATGCCAGGTGCATGTGATAAGTGATTTGCTATCATCATTACATGCCCGGCGGTTTACTTGTGTTTGAAGAGCAAATGCAGTCATCGGTGAAGGCTGAAAATTGCAGAGAGAACTGGCGAATAAGTTCATTTAAATTCTGTCACACGTGATGCAGATATCAAATACATTAAGAGAAGCTTGCGTGGCGATGGGTTGTGTAGACTCAAAGTAGACTCCTGGAGCTGGTATTAATTTGATATCTGGCTATGAAGGAAGGGTGGGGGAATAAGAGCACGAGGGCTGCTCTATCCCATCTTTTACTCCTCACAGAAACCATTATTCTGTTTCATTTGTCACATGAGGCGTTCCGGACAGCTCTGTGATTAATGAGGGTTTTATGTCACATCTCCCTCTTTTTGCCTTTACATTCCTGTCTTCATTTCACATCTCTCCTCTCTCTCTCCTGCCTCTCCGCGCTTGTTCTGTTTGACAGAAACAGCAGAGCATTTGGTGAATGATGTGTCTTTCTCTCTTTTTTTGATGACACATAATGGGCATAATGCTTGGAGAATTTGTGATTGATAGCGATCAGGAGTGGGTGTGAGAGGATGTCTGTCAGTCAACTTGCAGAGCTTATATTATCTATCTCATTATAGATAGATAGATAGATAGATAGATAGATAGATAGATAGATAGATAGATAGATAGATAGATAGATAGATAGATAGATAGATAGATAGATAGATAGATGGATAGATAGATAGAATAAATTATCTTTATGGCCCCTTTTGGACTCAACTGTAATTTATTACTGTAATTTAATATTTTGGGAGCACCCTGCTTCTCAATATTTGCCAAAATTCAAACACAATATATTACAGTTGTCAAATGGATCAGGACTGATCCATAGTCTGCCCTTCAATTTATCTTTGTAGGACGATGAAATTAGTCCGTTTTCCTTCTTTCAAACTCCAAAGCAGTCAACTTCGTCGCTGCCTCCCCGCAACCTCACGTCTTCAGGGGGATGAGAGGCTGGTTGACAGTAATTACCCGTCCCATATTGAGATTTAGGTGACATTAGCCTGGGTCTAATTTAACGCGAGTTGATTATATGACACACTGACACACCTGAAGGGTTTCGTCAGTGGATTGTAGGACGTGTGCTGAATTCCTGGTGCCCATAGCCTTGTTTCTAATGAACGGATAGATGGCCTCTTTTATGATGAATGCCTCTGAACAGTTTCTGAGGTCCGTGAGTGATGAATGAGAAGCGGAGAGATGAATCGATATTGAGTCTTGACATGACCAACACACATATAGGCCTAGAACATTCCCCAAACCTTCATCCTCATCAAATTGCTGACTGTTAAAAGAGGTAACATCCTCTGTGTGTTTGGCAGGCTTACTAATGGTCAAGAGGGCCGACTGCGATCTCCTGTTACTATCGAATGCTGTAATTTGCTGTGCGCTACACGAAAGCCGTCATTAGCTGAATGATGCTTTGCCGCTGATTGCAGGAAGCAGCGCGGGATAGCTGTGTTGTAATGCTCCTTTTTATAGATGCACATGCAAACACACGGAGCATGTGCACCATGTGTTCATTAGATCATTACCATGCAGGATTAACACATTACTCATCATCAAAACCACACATACAGAGACCAGATTGCAAAGATAATGTGCGAGCACATAGCGAGGCTCGTCCCTGTCTCAGCAGCGTGTCCCAGGAAATATTGACTTTATTACTGCACCAATGACGGCTCCACCCACTGATAACCATCAGCTGCATCAGCCGCTGGTCTCAAGCATGTCTCACTTCATTAACAAGGCCATTATCACCGGCGATGCTTATCAGGATGGGACGGACACCGAGCACGGATGTGTGTGTCAAGGTCTATAGGGGGGAAATTATTTTTGCAACTGTCAAGGGTTTGACGACTTTCCTCTCATCCAGATCTGAGGTGTCTAACGCCCGCGTGTGTGTTTGCGTGTGTGCGGCGTTGTCGTGATCTTGACATATAGGTTGCGCCAACCCATTCAACACACGGCGCAGTCAGGAGTGACACCGCATGAAAGGATCTGCTAACTGAGACAGAGAGTTTGCCTGTGTCCTATGATGAGACCCATTTCAGGAAGTTAGAGAAGCAAGCCATCATAATAAGGCGGCACCATTGTCCATCTCTGCTGCAATTTGTAGATCCAGTCTAGTAGCCAGCACCAGCTTGTGACTCAGTGCAAGCCAATTATGATTTATCCATGGCTTTTGCCATGTGAAAATGATTCATGACTCTACTTTATTCAAACCCATGCAGCGTGCATGGAGTCTGGCACACTCCCTGTAACTGCCTGCATTCATAAATCATGTTCTGAATAAGTATTGATTTGCTTTTATGGTAGAACTTCACATTGTTTATACATCACACAGTTTAGTATAGCATCCTACCCCTGGTGCTGTGCCATATACGCAGATTTTGTTGGCTTACATGTTTTAATGTGCCTTATTTGTAAGAGCTATCAAATGATTGGAAACTTGAAGAGCGCTGTCCTTTCGGGCTGCTTTACAACGCCACATTAGGGTGTGCAACATGTGAGAGCATGCATTAGCCTCAGGTTATACATATGTAGCGGCTGGCCGAAATGTTTTTGTGGGACTTTAATGATGCACGCTGTGAGGAAGCTGCTAATTGTTAGATATTGGAGCCTCCCTAAAGTCTGTTCTGGGAAAGAGAGATGGTAAAAGCTCTTAGAGATCACAGCCGTCACAGGGGAAAGCTTTCTCACCACACGTGGCCTCCACTCACCGATGCGTCTGTACAATGTGTTTTTCAATCGAAAGCTAAATACACTTTAAGGGAGAGATACACAGAGGAGAAGGCGGAATGACTGGAGAAGCCTAACAAGCCTATTCTCAAGACGTTATCTGGTTAGTACCTTGTTATTTCTGCGTTGGAAAGTACTACCGAACCCTTTGTGAATGAACTCGTATGAATTGAGTGATTGTTTCAGCAACACAGAGGAGGTTATATTGTTAATCTTTTAGTGACGCTTTCAGCGGTTTACAGAGAAGAAATTACACATTTTTTTTACGTGAGCATAAGCCCCTCAGACTCAACATATGAGGCAGGGGCAGTGAAGCGTGCTGTCCCCAAGTTCATCATGTCTTTTATTGTCAGAGTGCCCTCCTGGAAAAGACAACAATGACAGTTAATAAGAGGATGGCTGTTGGCATCCGGCCTACCTGTCACTTTACCGAGGCTTCACGTAAAGCAACACCCAGCATGGGCACACAGCATGACAGTCAGCAAAACAAAACAAAACCGCATAATGTATTAATACGGTAGTCACCCGCGTTTACACATTTCGTGCGCAGAAACATGTTCCTATATGTTTTCTTATGTAAAGGAACAATTAAAACAGAACGGATACGTAAACTTAAAGAACACTTCGCCACCCATCGCGCTGAGATATGACACATCAGTTGGCACTGCATTGCCTTTTCCACCTTCGACTACAGACAATGGTGCAGCACATCCATAATTCATAACGTCATTACATATGTACTGAAGGATACTCACTTTGATTTCTCTTTGTACATGGATGCACGCATACACAGTATACGTGTGTCTGTGTGAGAGGGAGAGTTGGGTCGTGTTTAACAAGCAGCATGGTCAGAGCTGCCGCACAACCTGTCTGAGTCAGTGTTGCATGCTCACTAAGCGTTTGACTGAGGTTAATCTAGTTAAATGGGATGGCACCGTGCAGTGTATGCGTATGTGTTGTTATGGCAGTGTCTCTTGCATCACAGCGCGGTATTAAAGTTATCAAAGAAATGAGTGAATTGGGAGAGAGTCTTAAATGTGTCTGACAGGGAAGAGCATGCAGAAGAGAGACTCAGGGCCTCATTTAAATAATGAATATGCACGAAAAAGGAGCTCAAAACACGAGGGTTACTTGTGATGCAAATGTTGTTGTATTTCAAAAAATAAACTTGAGTGGGGATTGGTGAAGCTGGATTATTTCCACAAGGACGCAGGCTTAAACAGCATTTTTTGTTTATTTCAGGAGCCATTTATGGATGTTAAGTCACCTGTGAAGTGTGTAATTAGGTGCCTTTCGTGCTTTTTAATGCACAGTAAAGGGACCTGGTTTGTTTATTAGCAGTTACTCCATCCATTTACAGGCCTGTCGCCTTCCTTCAGTGAAACCACACCGCAGATGAGACTGTCTCCAATTATAGAAGCCAAACACCATTGAAGGACCCTGAGCTCAGGTGTCCCGTGAATCTCACCAGTGGCAGCTATGCCTTGTTGGTCCGTGCTTCTTGGCACCGACTTTGATATCCTACCACTTCTTATAGATTTGCGGAAGGCTTCAGCTCAGTGAGCTGGACGTGCCAATGCTGCTGTGACATTTTCACACATAATAAACCTTCTCTTATGACAAGTATGACCTTTGAACTATGAACTATAACCGGCATAAACAAGTATGACCTCGACCTGTAACAACGACCTCTGTTTCACACTCGACACTCAACAGGCCTTTTTCACAGCAGCCATTCTGACGTGATATAAGAGGGTCAACACAGGCGATTCTAATGATACTAATTAAGATGCCAGAGGTGGGCTGTGGTCTTCTGCTGTTAATTTAATGTTTCATTAAAAAAAGGGGGGATTATATGCAGGAGATGGCATAGTTTGGTTCCATAAACAGATATTTCTGAAAGGAATTGTTTGACATTTTGGAAAAAACAGCTTTCTTACAGAGTGATACCACCATACCGTAAATATGCTAGATAGCTTATGTAGAATATTTAGCTAGCCTGGCTCTATAAAAAAGGTGCCAACCAACAGCTCTAAAGCTCACTGATCAACATGCTATATCTTATTTACTTAATCCATACGAAAACTGAAATCCAAAAATTGACATTGATATGAAACATGGCGTTTTTACCTGTATTTCTTGGCCAGGTACGGTCACTTCCTGGAGTGGTGTCATCTCCATGAGTTGCCAAGTGGCCAGTGAATTGTTTTACACATCTTTTTGTACAGAAAATGTACATGTACAAAAAAATAATATATAATGTTTCAATAAGTGAGTGTCGTAGGTTCTGGTAGGGAGATTTTGGATATCTGGACTGGCCCAGACTAGCGGTTTCCCACTTTTTGTATGATTTATGCTAATCTAAGCCAATCGGCAGCTTCTGTACAGACATGAAAATGATATCTCTCTCGGCTAGCTATTTCTTTAAGTATCTGTATTTGTACTTTTCTTTCTGTTACATTTAAAACTGAATCATGAACAGGATTATAAATTAGGTCCCTTGTCATGAAATATTTCTTGAAGAGAAAAGTATTAAAAATTTCTTTGAAAGTGGAGTGTAAAATACACAGTACCTAGTCTTCCTGTGTTTCAGAGGCACAGGTGATTTGTTCAGGAGCAAAAAAATAAGAGAGAGAAGAATTATTATGACCTTTATGATTGTAAGAACAAATGCTCTTGTTTCCTGTTAAACTTTCAGCTTTTTTCTCATTGTCTGCCTCTCTCTGTCTCTCTGTCTCTGTCTCTGTCTCTCTCTCTCTCTCTCTCTCTCTCTCTCTCCCCATGCCTTGGAGCTCATCCTATACAACTCTAATCTTGTGTTCCGATGGGGATTAGCCCAAAATTCAGCCTGTTCTTAAACCCTGGCATACCGTCTTGCCTCAGCAGGCAGCACCACGCACATTATGTCTCAAGATTAAGATGTGGCCTATATGCTTTATTCTCACAGCCCTATAAGCCTGAAAACCAATTCAATTAAAGAACAATTGCAGCCGTAATTGCATTCTAATTGCCATTGCATCACTGGCTTGTTGGCAGAGTCACTAAGATGTCTTGGTGTGTTTTCCGGAAAGCTGCCCACCCGCATAACAAGGAGGGATTGTACCGGAAGTTTTGAGTGGATAGAGGAAGACCCACTCGGATTGAATTACTTTGCCATTACTGACCACTTAACAGTGGAGACTTTGGCTTTCCCCCCACACAGTAGCATCTAGGTTATGAAAGTCTAGATGATAGGCACTCTATTTCATCCACTTTCCCGGAGACAGAGGTTGGAGACAGAAAACTAAGAAACACACATCAAGCTGCCAAAGTCTACTATTGGGACTTGAAATTCTCTAATGTAACATAAAAGTTAGAACTGTAGGAAACATTGCTTAGGGAAGTGTTGAGGTTCGATATTCTTACTTAATTGCTCTTGGAGGAGGTTGTTAGGAAGCATCAGAGTTGTGGCTTGTGTTTGATTGATGGTTAAAGGATAGTGGTGGGATTCATTATGTAACTTCTATCAGTCAACCTTAATGTCTTGGTTGTAACCCACAAAATGTAAAGAGCCGGAGCGGCATGAAGAATCATGCGGCGCTGACAGTGTTGGTTTTCATGTTAATCGCATTAGCACTGATAGTGAAAACTTTTTCTGCTCCGGTAACCACTGACTTGCGCTAAGGACAGTGTAATTTACTCTGTCAAGACTGAACATAATACCCTTTTCACTGAGCGAGCTATTTTTTTTATCAGCAGGAATGATCTGCAGAGAAAAGTGTCTTTATTTGGCACTTTACATGCTGTCGTGTTCAGCCTGGGCTCTTGTCCTGGATTTAGCGCCTTTCTGTCGAGATGGCGTTACCACACAGGTCAAATCCTTGAGAAGAATTGAGGTCAATTGACGAATAACAAAGGCGTTCAATGTTGTCCGCTGATAAGGCTAGTTACCATGGTGACAAAATGTAATAGCCACTGGGTTCTGCCATTGTTGTAATGATTGGGATCGTGGTAAGATTAAATCAGTTACCGCACTGTATTGTTAAAGGGACGCGGTGGTACATGGAAAAACTGGCTGACTGGCTGACATCTGGTTTGACATCTTTAAGACACAACTCAGTGAGCAGTAAACCATGATTTGAGGGTAAGGAGCATGTATGTATTAAGACATGGTAACTTGGTATGGATAAAAATGAGCCCATCGCTTCACAGCCCAGCACCTTTCCTGAAAGCTTGGTCAGAAAGGGTCATGACATCAGGTTAAAACTGGTTTTGTTAAGTACAAAAAGAGAAAGATTCCACAGTACCTGAGAAAAAGCCAATTTATTTTCCCTAATGTGATAAAGATTACTTTTTAATGGGAGCTGTCAAAGTCAATCATTTGAAAACCTTTTTCTTTTTAAACTAGAGGTCTAGAAAACTAACTTTTTAACTCTATTTGGCCAGCTTTTACTAGTATCCTGTGGAGTTTCTGACCACTTTTAGCGCAAAGGAGCAGTGTTGTTAGCTGGTCCGCTGTTTGTTTGTATGTATTTCTTGTCCACAAGCGTAGGATGGTGCAGTACACTTTGCTGGAGGCAGTTTCAAGCTACATAGTAATGTGCCAACAAAAAGGCAATGAAGAGCAAGACTGCTACCTAGCAAAATTGCGTGTAAAACGATGCAGGATTTAAAGTACGTTCAAATCAGCGTTGGAAAGGTTGTTTATGAGTGAGGAAGAGCGCTCCACGTGCTTGTTAGGTACACAGAAAATGTCTCCTTTTAATTTATAGAGCTGTTTGGCTCTCATTATCAAAGCAAATAAAAGCAGGGTTTTCGTCCATTTCTCGGTTTCATGAACTGAGCCTCCTACTTTTCCTCTGAAGTGATTTATTCATTAATTAGCTGCAGCAGCGAGGTTTAGAGGCAGAGCTTGTTATCTGTTGTGCAAGAATATCATCTATTCTGAGTGCGGCAGCACTGCTGACCCTTTGCTTGCCGCGCGGATGATTGTTTGCTCCTCGCTCGGTGTACCACATTGTTCTATTCAGTCAGGTCAGCGTGGAGACACACTTGTTGTATTGGTTATATAAGTGCTGGTTTTGGAGAATGAATATTTGATTGGGGCCCTTAATGCAGAGTGAACGTTCAGATGAGGAGGCGGCCAGTAGGCGGAGAGCAGCGAGCTGCATCTCTGTCCAGGGGCTGGCAGTATGCCAACACAGAGGAGAGCTTTTACTGTACCCACTCTTCTACTCCTCTCTTCTATCTACTCCCCAGTGTTCTTTCCTACTTTTCTATTCCGCTCCCCTCCTTCATTTCTTGGCCTATCATCTTTCCTCGCACTTTAGCTGTCAGTTTTCACTCTTCTTCTTTGCCTTTGGGTTAATCTTTATTGCTGATTTGCGTCTTCGTTACCTGCTCTGAAACTCCGGCGTAGTCAACACAAAGTCAGGGGCCATTTGAGTGTTTTCCAAAACACTGAAAAAAAAAAAAATGAGAGTCCCTTGCCAGAAGAGGGTGTGAAGTCTGTACAGTGGCTTGTGTGTGTACGGCTACGAATGCACACGGCTGGGCAAGGCTCATGTTTATGTATATGGCATCATGTGCAGTGCAGCTCGGTAGAGACGTGGGGGAGTTCAGTCGCATGCATGAGACATGCCATTTAATCATTTCAGGTTGTCTGGGAGCTGAAGCCTTATTACAATAATATAACATAACAAGCTACCCCAGCTGATATCAGAAATCAATCAATGGTAAACTGATAATAATGAAGAGACTTAGAGGAGAGCGGTGGAGGGAAAATCCCTGTAGGTCATAGCCTCCTCTGAGAAAATAACAGGGGTGATGAAGGCAAGCTTTCTCCTGTAATTATCTTTTGATGCTGTTCAAATCCTGCCCAAATAATAGAGGGGTGAGCCATGCAGAGAAGGAAAATGAGCCTCAGGGCCACATTTAGGTGTAGAATACTAAATAGCTTACTTTTTCCAGCCGAACTTGATTCACCATGGGCACAGTTCTTGAAAAATGTGCAAATGAATTGGCGGATTAAATTATTTTGTTAATCGATTAACGGTTTAAGTCATTTGTCAGACAAAAGTGTCAAACATTTCACCTTCTCTAATGGAGGGATCTACTGCTACTCTCTCTCTCTCTCTCTCTATATCTATATATATATATATATATATATATATATATACTGTCAAGAGTATAAAACTATTTATTGAAATATTTGTGTAGTATGTGGAAGATATTTCATTTAAGCATTTAATCAAATTATACATTTTTTATTTGACTTGAATAAGTTTCTAGCAGAGGGCAGATATTCAATTCTTTTTATTTGAGACAACCTAAAACTAATAAAATAAATAAATTAAAACAAAAATTTAATCACAACATCCATTGGTAGCTGTTTAGAGAAAAATCCGGCACCGTAAGTCTCATTTTATGTGTCTTCCCGCATTGTTACTGGTGTTAACGTGTTTTACATTGTGCCCGACAATGCTGCCGCTGTTTCCACACTTCCATCGTTGCTATACAATTAGTTATTTCTGTAAGACTGAGATCAGTCAGACCGTGAGTGATGCAAGAGTTGTGCGCGTGGTTGAGACGGCGGAGTGACTCAGCTTGAGGAGTAGTTGGTGGAAAAACCCCTGGTCCTTTCTTATGTTGTACTATTTCTGACGAGCGGGCCCATGCTTGCACGACACACGCATGTGAAAATACAGTATATTATTGCCTTACCTTATCGCAGTATTTGTAAGTAGTCTGTGGAAAAATCAGTTTCAGTGATATAAATGGAATTATGTTAAAATATTTAGGGTGAAGCTTGTTTTGTTTTAAGTTACGTCAAGAGTACATGTTTTTCAGCGTACCTGGTCATAAACTAAGTGAATGAGGAAGGCTCGCAGGGAAGCTTTCCAGAAAAAGTTCTTCTATTTTTTTTATTGATGGCTTAGCAGAGTCCAGAATGTCGGCATAAAACATAAACACCACAGATGGTTTTTTTTTTTAAAAAGGAACGAGGCAGTGTTGTGGTCAGGTTTGCTGCAGCTGGTGTGTTCACAGACAAGCGAGGTCAAATAGTCCGGGGTCGCTGTATATTATTTCACCCCCTTGACTTCCCTTCTCACCTTCCACTGTGGACACAGTTGGACACTGGGACACCCACAGTGTCATGCATCTCTCTCTTTTCCAGCCAGCTTCTCCTTCTGTTCGTCTGGGTGTTGCTGGCTCATGTTTTTTTGTTGTTGTTGTTCTTCGAGGTTACAGCATTTGAGAAAGGGGGTGCAGCTGCGTGCTGGCTCTTTTAGCTCTCTCCTGACTTGCCGCCTTCCCCATGGGGGAGGTCATGGAGAGAGGCGGTTTGGCTCACCAGTCTAATGCCTCCCTAATTGTTGCTCCCATGTGGGTGAGTGCGGGTGAGAGAATGATAGGGAAGTGGAGAGAATGAGGGAGGGGGGCAGTTGTCTCACAAAGGCGCGGGCTAATGATAGCAGCACGGGCGCACAAGGAGAGCCAGGTATTCAGCTGTGAGCGCCCACCTGGTCTGCTCAGACTGGCGGATGAGGGACAAAGAGAGTCCAACGGCACCGGCCACGGTCACATGGACCTTCACTGAGCATCCCACCGAGCAGACAGCAGCCGGCCATATGGGAAGCCAGCACAACAATGGACAAACATGCATGGAGAAGAAAGATGTAGAAAAATAGAGGGTAGAAGGGAAGGGGAGGGACAGATGGTGAAAGGTCAACAGCGTCAATGCGTACATGGATTTACGGTTTGCATAAGACATCAGCTGACAACGAGTGTTGCTGTCTTTAATAATACGCTTTTAGCGCAGGGGGGGTTTCTCCAAAATCAGCCGTCTTACAGCCTACAACTAACTCGTCGATGACATCTCCCGAATCAATTTCTCACAGTCCAGATTGGTTAAAGATAGCTAAAAAAAAAAAAAAGGATATCACTGTTTGTTTTATTTCCCCGGAGTTATGAGATTTATTTGAATGTTCTTTTGACATTTAGTTGAATTTCTGGTGCCCAGTTCCCAGTGGGTACAATGTGCTCCACTTGTGCTGTGGCATTTAGCCGCTGCCCGCGTAGCGTATTTACCGACTGCGGGCCACAGTGAGTTCTTGACAGCTGTGCATGTGTGAGTGTAAGTCCAGGGTCGTGCTCTTTTGTTCAACACGGAAACGCTCGCAAACAATTTGAGTTTTAGAAATATTATGATTATATGTCAAAAAAATGTCATCCATAAATGAAGCTCCCCTCTGCCTTTTATATTCTGTACCCTAAATTGATCCAAATGAGGCCACTTCCTGCATAAATAAGAATATTTACATAAAGATAAGGAGTCAAATTACTTTCTGATATCGTAATTAGGAGTGATTGATTCTCTGCAACATTGTTATTAATTTTGTTGTGAAGGGATCATTATGTAAATTGAAAGGACTGCATTTCATTAAAATTAACTGTCAGCATGAGAGGAGAGACTCATTAACTGGAACTGCAAAGGCTTCTTGTGAATGATTTTTCTCTAGCCCTTGCTCCAAAATCGAGTTATTCTTAGCTTTGGTAGCTCCAGGCAACTGTTGCCATGCATACATATCCGTAGATACGCTTGGTGGCGCAGGCTTTTTTTTTTTTTTTTCATATAGCAGTAGGGAGGCTCAGTGTTAAGCAAGGGCGAAAGGAAGGTGATTGGTGAAATGAACCCCGGAGACCATTGATTTCCAAAGAGTGGAAGATATAACAGTTTGTTTCCAGCGTCGGTTATCTAACCATGAAATGTCCATTGTTTAACAGTAATGCCTGGAGTGCCGCTGGGTCGATGGAGAGGGTCGCTGTTGGTGTGCGAAGGCATGAAACAAAATTGGAAATAAAAAATAGGAGTATGGGGCAGAAATTTCAGGGGAGCGCTCGCGGATTGTGCAAGCAGTGTGGTGGCACATAAGCAAGCACCTGCGCTTGTGTTGTTGGTGCTCGTCTGTGCGCACATGTGAGCACATCAAGCAGCTGGCTTAGTCGCTCCTCATGGCCTGGTGTGGGCAGATGTTTGTGGAAATCTTCCAGGAAAAGAAAGCTCTCCCATGTAAACATTTCAACAATACCTTAAGCTTCTTATAGACTTATATGTCATAGCTGTGTTTGACCTGCATGGCTCTCATTTACTTTTATTCATCTCAGTACTGTAGCTTTCACATCGCAGTGAAGGAGGGGGAATGCGGCTACAGTAATTGCAGTTTGAAGAGGAAACTTGTGATGGAGAGGACGCGTGTAACAAGCTCCTTGATACACTTACGCTTCCTTTAATAGAGTGCGGTTAGACTACTTAGTTCGCATCCTTTTCGATCTGAAACTGAACTCTGAAATTGAACACTTGTCAGCACATGCCATGAATCTGATACTGCTGCTCTGTTCCATATTATTTTGAATAAACTCTTTGCTTTGGATTACTGCCAGTTTAGGGCTTCGTATTTGTCACCGGTGAGCTGAGTGGGTTACTGCGACTATATGATGCACTTCAGTATTCTGAAACACTCGGCTGACTGCTTGTACTCTTGCGAGTGCAAATCGATGTTGGACTTGTCGACTTCCTGCGACATGGCGCTTACATGAAACCTCACTATGCAGCTGACCTGAAGTGTGCTTGAAATGCAGTCTTGAAAGTTTTTCTTTCTTTTTTTTCATCCCTCTCTCCTCTTAACAACTCACCCTCTTGAAACTATAATACTATTATTACGATTAGAGAAACGGTGTAGAGGGGTGTTTCCAGTGTAAGCCTGAGTAAGCCAGTCTAAAGACATTTGGATTAGGTCTTAGGTACTTTTTCGGCTGGGTGGCCTCCCTCAATAACTAAAGTGGACTTGGTGGATGGATGGAAGCTGTATTGGCTAAACTCCCCAATGTCCAGTGGCCAGTGATCACAAATGAAAAGGGGAGGAGGGAAGCCTGTGTTTTAGCCTTGGCGGCAAAGGTTAGGACAACGGATTGAATTTCCTCAGCTTTGCTTCATCTATAGATGGATTTATCCCAAGCAAGCCTTAAGCCTTACCTCATTAATTCTGGTCTGGAACTGTGTGCGCGCGTGTGTGTGCGAATGTATGTGTGTGTGTGTGTCTGTGTGTGTCAGTGCTTGCTGACAACATGACATTCCCATTCCTTCTTCACTTCAAAGCACAGGGGTGGCGTTTGATAGAAGGTGGCAGTGTGGGAAGCAAAGGGAACTTGTCTCTGCCAACTTTTAAACTCATTGATTGGCTCCTAATCAATTCAATTATTTATCTTTCAATTTCATGGAGTGTGAGCTAAGAGAGGGCAGAATGCTGTCTGCATTAAAAGACAGGAGGAGGAGGAGGCGTAATTTCCTTTTCCGACGTCTCGCTTTTTGTGCACTGCACCACTGAAACGTGCTGGAGGATAAATCAGACGTGCCAAAATGTTGGTTTTTGCTTAATTCCCGTATGTGCCGCCTTTAGAAACAGTCAGTAGTGACAGTAGCTGCATTTGACTCTTTGACTTAATTGAATCACGTACATGAGAGGCCGTAACGTAACCGCATAAAAGCACCGCTGCGGCGGAGGAAATGTGCTGGGTGTCACCGCAGATCATGGTTCATTCATGTGAGGTTTTCTCTGGCTGTGCATTTTACAGTTTATTAGACAAAAGAGAGTGGGCGATGATATATCTCCTCTATCACCTAAAACAGAAAGGTTTCAAAGGTGGTGAAATCACTTCATTCCAGTGGAATCGAAGTGGAGCAAGTGGATTCGTTCACGAGGGGGGGGTTTGCACGTGGTTTTGATGAGATTGACTCATAAATTTGAAGCTTACCAATCGCAGGCTTTCCTGAAAGTGCTGAGCTTGAGAGTCCAAAATGGGGGAAGTTATTTTGGCTTATTAGCTATGTGCCACTGAACTCCTCTTTTATCTAACTCTCCTCTGTTGTATGAACCCCTCCGCGACAGGCTTTGTTTGCCGACAGCTGTAGGACAAAAGTTAGGCAATTCACATACGTCTTTTAAATTGAACTTTGTAGTTTTATTGTTCCACGAGAAACAGAGATAACAAGCTTTCTAGCCGACAATTAGAGGGCACTTAGCAACTTCTATGTATAGCCCACATTAGCAAGTTCATTAGAGCCTTTTCTCCCTTCAATAACTCCGCGCTGAATGAAATTATGTGCATCTCTCAGAACAAAACGCCAGACACCCTCCTCTTCACCTTTACACTATTCTTGCCTCAACTAAAGACACCCAACAAGCACAGTTCAACATCCTCCTCAGTCCACCTCCCATTTCCATATTGCTGACTGTCTATTCTTAATCACTAACCTGCGGTCATGTCCCTGACAATCTGACCTGTACTCGACCTCCGAGCGTGTCATGTACTCTTTGGCCCGAGGGTTCTTTTCACCTCTGAATTGCTCTAACGCCACATGTCACGCTGCAAGTCTCTCTGTCACTGCTACTGACCGCTGCTCCCACTGGGACCAATGGCTACATCTTTGTGATTATGCTTCACAGTAAACATGAACGTATACATATTTATCGGCAGGATAACATCAGCGCTACAACCCGCCAGTGTCTTCCCAGAGGTTTACATAGAGGCAAGCCACCAGGAGTCTTTTTCTTGAACACCCACATTGCGAAGGAAATGCCTCCGCTGCCTTTTTTTGTTCGAACTTCAAAGTTATGCTTTGAACTGGAAATTGTGTCTACTGCAGTAAAAACCAATGTTAATCTCCTTTCCATGTTTAAAGCTGGTTTTGACAAGCTTATTGTTGTAAAATACAACACTTTTATGCCGCTATTCAGGCAAATCAGGCTGGCACGAAGAACCATGGCAACATCTACTCATTCTGTTTATATAGCTGGTCGGGTGTATAATATTTATAACCTGTCACTTTTGATTTAATCCCAAACAACATGGTGCCAAATAGAGACATACAATGTTATGTAAAGCATAAAGACTTCTCAAGACCGCTTTGAGTGCTTTGTTTTACCATATGGTGAGTTAAACACTGTTCTACAGACACACAGCTGATAAAAGTACTATCTGGGGAGTAACTAACAGCAGTGCTACAAATCTGTATTTATGACTGGGATGATTATGACGTTATGATCATCTGGTGCTGGGGTTTGAGGGCTGGGCTGTGTTTGTCTGTCTGTCCATCTGCCCTGATATCGACAAAAACCAGGGAAAGATGATGTGTCTTGGCAGTGCGCGCCGATATTTAAAGCTGCATTAAGCTATATTTCTGAATCAACACTGAGTCAAATGACACCCTGTAAAAATCAACAAACCAAGCCAGTGCCAGGTCCTATAAACCTCAGGGCAGCCATTCCCAGGGCAGAAGCTCACATTGGTTGATGCAGTGCAATTGTAGTTACTATTAAATGTTTAAAGTCCACTAAAAATGTTGCTCTAGGCATTTTAATTCAATTTGTATTCGGAAAACAAAGACCTTTGGAGTGTATTTTATTTGAATCTCGGGTTGGTGGTGCTGGTAATTAATGGCACAAAAACAAATTGCTATTAAGTCAAAAACAACATGAGATATTAAAGTTTAGTATTTTACACGTGTTAAGACTTTTATGCAGTGTAAAGCAGGAACGGTTGAGCACAATTCAAATTACTGACTGTCAATTCATTTCAATCATATCACTCAGTCCTAAAAA
The DNA here is from genome assembly GCA_014281875.1 of Nibea albiflora. Lineage (NCBI taxonomy): Eukaryota > Metazoa > Chordata > Actinopteri > Sciaenidae > Nibea > Nibea albiflora. Next base: position 11,491,656 of record CM024805.1, on the reverse strand, counting down.
CTGGTAGAACCAATCCATTTTATGCAGATACATTGCATATAATAATGCAGGCACCCATCATTATATACAACAGTGTATTGGTGACCAGTAAGACTCAGAGTGTTACTACTGTTATCGGGTTTCAGGTAACTGTGATATGATTGGCAGGAGTGGCGCAAGTCATACATGTAAGATTGTGTTCCTGGTTTCTTGTGGGCTAAAGCAAGATTTCATTTGTGTGGGAGATAAAGGTCAACGGGCCGAGCGAAATGAAGCATCAGCAAACACTCAAAGACACCTCAAACTGGAGCCGACATATTTTATTTTCACTCCATTCGGAGTGTAAAGAGAAAAGCAACTGCCTCTACAGCTTAATAGAGTAGATTACCTCACAGTCACACACACGCTGTCAGTAGCGTGATATAGGAAAAGGCAGCAGAGAGTTGACCATATAAAGAAATATGACTGTCATAGCCCATATTCCACATACTTGGTCAAACTTACAGGCTGTAATGGCCAACTATAGCCACCAGTCCATAAGGTACAATAGATTACGTGAACACCTGATCCATCGTCCTGCACGGAGGGCTGCAGAAAAACCGTAACCATGGTCACCTCATTAAAGGAGTACAGGAAGAGAAAGGAAAACCATAGCAGAAGAGACAGCCTTAAAGCTCTACAAAATACCACTCACACATAGTCACACATACACGCCTACACACTCACAGGCACTGCAAGTTCATAAATGACTGCCACAGAATTAGATATGAGTTATTTTAAGTAGTTACAGGTATTCAAAGTGATGATGTCAGTGCCGCTGTGAGACTTCAGGTCAGGGATATTTCTGCTGGTAATTGAATGCCTTTGAACAAATAAATGAATCTACATGCCGGGTGCAGTTCTGACGTCATTAAAAATGAGTTTGCTGTGGCCGTGGCATTGCTATTTTGAAAAGCATATCAAAAGAAACGCTTGCTGAAATGTTTTTCCTCCAATAGTATCATCTCTCTTGGACCAAAATGTGGAAAATTCAATACATCCACTTTGTCATTGCCCCTGGAATAGCTGTGGCTGTATCGATCATGGTATTCTTCTGTTTTTGGCAAGGAATACCAAACTCTCACTCTGGAGGACAGAGCACTCAAAAAGTCTTCCCCCAAAATACACCATCCTTCATCTTTTACCCCCTAACCGGACTGGCTAAAAGAAACCTGCAGTCAAATAATCCTATCATTCCATTTTGGGGCGGTTTGATATCAGATATGGAGGTGAATCTTATGATCTAAGTGTGTGTTGTTTGCGTGGATGTACACTTTGACACGTCAATGGTTTATATTTGTACTGACCGCATACTTCCATCTGAGAGCTTCAAATGTAAATGGCTGATCATTGGTTGATGTTATTGCAAGCTTTTCCGGAATCCAACATCTTGTGCGTCTGCTTCACAGTTACTTTACATCTGATAAATAATTGAATGGGTTTGGAAAATCAAGATGGATAAAAATTGAGGTAATGTCTATATTCTCCACCACTGTTAGATTAGATTAAAGTTTAATTAACACCTCCAAGGAAATTGGGAAATTGAAGATGTGTAACTTTCCGGCGAAATTAGCTGGAGAAGGAAAAACGCTATTGAATAGGAAATTAACTTGTAAAGACCTTTACAACAATGTCTTCAATACCCCAAGCACTTCAATGACACAGCAGTCTGTGCAGATATGGTTTGATGTAGCACATTGTCACTGTTAAGTAAAACCATCTATCTACCCCTTGGCGTGTTTGGGCAGAAGGAGGGGCGAAGTTTAGAGGTTAGACGATTGCATGCAATGAAAAGATAACAGCGGCAGCGATTGGGTGTGAATTTTTCCGGAGGAGTGTATGAAATTTCCACATAAACAAATAATAAACAAATAAACACATACTACACAAAGGCCTTCGGTGGCGACAGTGTCAAACTCACGAATGACAAGACGTGATAATTCACTTTGTTTTCTGCCTGAACACACCATTCCCTCGATCCTCAAAGGGGTTCTCCAACATTTCAGGACTATTTTTATTTTTAAATGCACTGACACAAAGATGTAAACAAAGCGATTTATCTAACTTGCTGAAAAAGTTGACAGTTCAGCTTGGGAAATACAAAGTTTCAACTCAACGGGGACCTTATAGTCATGTTTCTGTACAAATATATGACGTGGTAATAACATTGTACAAGAATTACGGTTGCACAGAAGCAAAAGCGAAATGCCCCTGAGAAGAAGTACACCTGAGTTCTGATGTCAAGTTGCATTCCCCTTGATGTCTTTGCTAAAGTAAAGAACGACTTTTTATACATAGGTTTAAGATTCTCTGCACAAAGAAGGTCCTGTAGCACAATGCAATCCATAAAATCACCCGGACCTCCCATTGGCAGCACAGGTATTTTATCACTGCCGTCCCCTGACTAAAGGTTATCTCCTGTTGGCCCATCAGAGCTGTCATTTTCCAAGGATTACAAAGTGGTGCAGATCTACACCCCTGTCAGTGCATAGGTCAAGGAAAAAGATAAACTTCTCCTCCCCCTACTTCCTTTCATCTACAGTAGAAGCAGGCGATGTCAGTCACTGGAGGTGCATGGATAAATGACACCAGGAGGATTATATTTAATTCTATCTGTGATTCTGGTTTTCTGTCTTGATGCCTGACATGAATTCATTTAGATGTAGAATTTGAATGAAAGGTTGCTGCTTTAATAAGTAGAAACATCTTGTTCCACCCTGACTCGCAGCGCGGGAGAGGAACGAGATTACTCTGCATGAGTGATAAATTCAAAATGTATACGTAATTATGCATAAGCCATATGGTCATTTGAAAGTACAAGAGAGGAGGAAGCAAAGCAAAAAAAAAAAAATATTCAGCCCTCCTGCAGAAACTGGCTAATGACGCTACTTTATGCTGTTTGTTGTACAAGGATGTTGCATGGACAAGCTGTTCGGCCCAGTCTGTGCGTGATGTGAGAACAGGCACGGTGCTGTGCAGGGATGATGCTGGATGTTCAAACTGCATGTGTAGTGTATCGCTGCGTGTGCGAGTGTTGCTAGCTGCTTGCAGCATGCAGCTTCAGTCATGTATTTTTAACACGCAGGTATATTTTATGATCAGCTATACACACAGCTGTTGTAAGCAGGAAAGGAATATTTCACTTTCTTCCTGAACATTAGATGTAAATATTGATAACAAACTTAATATGTGTATGTTAAAAATGAAAGTGACAGCTTAGCAAGGTTTAACTTAGTTTAGCATACAGGCTGAATCTGTCCAGCACATAACTCCCCTAGGCATACTTGTCTGGACTAACTTTAGGAGGGTTAGTATTCATATATATTTTTTGATTTTCGACCAAGCAGTGCTAGCTGTTCCCCTGTGCTCACAGTCTTTATGCTAAATTAAGCTATGGTCATGCTCTCCTGGCTGTAGCTTCATATTTAGGGTAGGCTACAGTAAATGAACAGAAATGAAAGAATCAAAATGTGTCAGAGAGGTGAATTTTGTGTCTATGCGGTTGTGTGCAGTTCGCACAGTTTTGCGTCTCCATTTATGCGTGTAGGACAATTTTCTTCGGAATGCGGTGTACCCCGGCAATTTGGTGTTAAATTTGCATGTCATTGTCATAAAAATTTAGTGACTGGAACATTGAGGAAATTTCCAATTCCTAATAGCCTTGCAAAAAATAGAAAAGGCCCCCAAAAGGCTTAAATAGTTTGCAGTGTATTTTCTCAGTTTTCTCCGTGTTTCTTCTTATTACGTTCTTTTTGTAAAAGTGCTTTTGACATACGTGCACATGCATACGTTGGCTGCATTCACAGAGCAATCCCAGAACGCACTCTTTATCGCTCCACCCATGTGACTAATTGTAACAGGCTGGACCATGAGGCAGTAAAGTGAAGGTCACCTTGTGTTTGGCCCCAGCTGATAAGCTGTAATGTTGTCTTTTATGTGATGCCATGCTCTCCAAGGATGCTCTGCAGCTTACAGCGGGTGATCAATACACTAAATCAGACAGTCTCATTATGGCACCCACGGGCATTTCTGTTTGGATGTGAGTCTGTACTCCGCAGAAGGTTTGATTTTGTTTACCGCGTGCGCGCCGATGATCGCTTTGCATAATATTAGTCGAGGTGTGTGCACTTTATGTGTGTGTGATTGTACATGCATGCCGATATCTCATTTTGGTAAATGCAATTATTTGCTCATTAAGTTTCACAGAACATATTAAATTAATTGCAGTTTAAGGCTGGTGAGTTGGGTTTGTCTCACTTGACATTTCAAGACATTCGGTGTTGCTAATATGGTATGAAATGAGGATTTTCAGGCAAAATGTCATTTTTATAAGTCATAGCATTTGACATTATTCGAGACCGGTCTTCAGTTCATCAACAGTTTCTAGTCTAAGCCCTCTAATGTTGGATGAATGACAATCAATTGACTCGGAAACGCGAGCAAGCAACTTGACCTTTTCACGGAATGCGGAAAGTTTATGAGCAAGTGAGATTTTATTGTCGTGTTTGTGTGGGTGTGCCTACGTGTGGGTGCATGCACGTAGGTCTACATGCATTTGCATTCCCCCATGTGTGCATGTGAGGACAAACAGGATCACGTGTGACTTGGAGGAATAGAGTTCAGCCAAGTGCCCAGAGCCTGTAATAGCTACCTTGAAGGTTCACCTTCAAAACTCCAGATTACAAGTTGTACCCACCTCTCATGATTTCCTCGGCTCTCTTTATTCCCTTGTTCCCCGTTTTTTTCCATCTGCCTTTGCTGTAATTCATGCATGTCCTCGAAACCCATCACCTCGCCTGTCTGGGAATATTGCAACAATGAAAGCAGGAAATGCTCCCAAGAATTGCGTCCTTCAGTCTCATTGGGTGCTATGTATGTGTGAGATACCAGTCTGGAGCATCTATGTATATGTGTATGTATGTATATATATATATATATATATATATATATATATATATTATATATATATTAGATATATATATATATATATATATATATATATATATATATATTGAATAGAGCCAATGTTTTGCAACCCCAATCTCACTGTTTCAGAGTCAGTAACACTATCATATAAAATCTCATTAGCACATCAGCAATGTGTAAAACTACCATTTCATTGCACCGTAGGGACATAAGGATTGATCATAAGTTTATGTCCCTGATGACTGATATTTTTTATTTAGCTCATTGTGTCCTCATCTCACACACCCAGACACACAGGCCTGTAATTTCTCCTGCCAGCTTGTTTTTATCTCCTCTATAAATGATAAACATAATTCTCCACTCCCAGCGTGAGGCAGAGGAGGACTTCCAAATCTGCAGCGGGATATGTTGCTATAAACAGTCCTGTGACAGTATTTTTGGGTTCCTTCATCTCATTCTGAGCAGTGATACGCATAGCTGGAGGAGGCGGAGGGGGCTGTGTGAGTAAAGGTCGGGCGATTGTGAGCAAGGGGGGGGGTCTTGTAGTGAGCCAAGCCAAATGAAAAGAAATCCAGATCTTTCAATTAATCTGCTTAGCTCCCCTGTGGGCAGATGTTGGGAGAGACTGCAGCAGGGCACAGGTCAGAGAAATAAATAGACAAGGGGAATAAAGAATGAACAAACTAAATCAGAACTTCATCGCTGCCGAGTTGTTACAGACCTCTACATAATCTTTTCTGCCCTTCCAGCCACCTTGTCTAAATCTTTGCTTCTTGTTTGGTGTATTTTTCTATCCCCAACCATCTGGGTTCTGGGAGTACGAATAACTCACTAGTGCTGCCAGTAATGCTCAGAGCCTGTCTTTGTGAACTAGAAAATTACTCATTCTTGACTGCTTACAGTCTGTTGACCACTGAAACAACCTGGATTGTGAGACTTACTAAATAACCATGGAAGAAATATACCACAGCGCAGGACAATAAATCAATAGAATACTACTATTTCTGACTCATTAATGTCTGGTATTTGGGTATTGGGTATATACAGATTTTGTGGTGTTTTGATAGAAATGGATCCAAAGGATGCTGAAATTACAATACTATGACGGTGATATCATATTTTGTCAGGTCTGCCCGCAACAGCAAGCAAACGACTTTTTAAAAGATTGTTTTCTGAATATGGTTCAGATGAACCAGGCTACACTGTATGTTAACTTCATAGAAAGTATAACTGATAGCTGGAATCAAGTAAGAAACATATTTTCTTCACTTCACTTAACAGGCAGTCCACCTTCCTTGCTTACGTCCTCCAAGAAATCTATAAAAAATATGAGATAGCATCACAGAGCTCTCTGTGGCCGCGGACGCCTACCAATGCTAAATGGTAAATGGACTTGTAATTGTATAGTGCCTTTCTGATCTACCGACCACTCAAAGTGCTTTACAACACTTGTCACATTCACCCATTCACACACACACACACACACACATTCATACACCGATGGCAGAGGCGGCCATGCAGGGTGCCAACTGCTCATCAGAAGCGGTACAGTACTTCTGATCCAAAGCGCTCACATTGATACTAAGCTCACCCATGCACACCACTCACACACTGATGGAAGCGGAGGTCAGCACCTCCATTGCTTGCTGCTGCAGATAGGTCGAGAAGCCAGACTGAAGATAAATCCTCATTTTAATCCCCAAAATTTACATTTTTAAACTTTGAACTCTCATCCTGCCGTCCCAGGATTAGAGCAGAATCCGACGTGACTCAGAGTTTATGAAAGAGAAATGGAGACTAAATATTTCTTTCATTCTTTGCTGCAGTCGCCTCTCACTAGAAAATAATGGTGTGGTTTGCCTTATGGTGAGGTGGCAAGGTCGTGTAATTGAACAACAATGAAAGGCAGTGAAGGTGAAGAAAGGGAATGCAACCTGAGGGGAAAGTTAAGCTCTTGATTTTACAGTACCTGCTGTCAATTAAAAGGAAAATGGCCTTTGCCTTCTTCCTGTGTTACCAAGAGATACCGCGGTGCACTCAGCCTTCCAATTAACCGCATAGCACAGACAAAGAAGCTAAGTCCATTTCCTCAGCCAGCAGAGATCATCTCAGACTTCAATCAGCGAGTGGAAACTTTAATTGTATAAGTAATGATGAATATATAATAAACACTCTGCATGTCGAAGTAGGAAAACTCCTGTTCTCATTATTTTCCAGTGCGCTGTGTAATATAACAAATTGGAGTAGTCTTGTATATTTTAGGAACCCCCTTTTTCTCAGGCAGGGGGTCTGGCTGTAATCTATGGCTCAATTTGTGTGCCAGATGAATTGAGATTGTTCAGCAGAGCTTTAATCAGCTCTCCACTATCTGATGAACACAATAGCTTAGTTTCAGGTGGTCAGAGTTGACAGAGACATCAGATAGGACGGGGAGGAGAAGAGCAGGGAGGCAGAAAGAGAAGAAAACCATCCTAATATTTAGGGAACGTACAGTATAGACGTTTTGAACATTGAGGAACCGTATAAATACTTTAAATTATGTATTTAATGGGGCCTCGGCTGCTGTGATTGAGTTATTTCAACCAATAAGCTGAGTTTTGTTTTAAAGAATGGCTCTTCACATGGCACTTGATATTGCCATTTATGAATTATGTTATATCTCACAAATAACGAGGGGAATTGAGCTGCACAAACACTGTTGCCTTTGCTTGGTCGAGCACTTCAGTAAAGGAATTTTAGTTCTTCTCTCATAAGCAATAAAATTGTGATAGGTGTGTGAAATGGCTTTTCCTGAGGCATATATCCGCTGAGAGCTCACTATGTATGGATTATCTCTTTCTGAATACACTGGCGTAATACCCCCTTTGATAACTGGCCTCTGTAAGACGGCCTAGGTGTGACATTGGTATCGCTTCGACTGGAAATATTCGTAAATCTATTTTTCATGGGGCACAAACCATATTGAGGGTGTGAAGAGAGTCTATTGAATGGAAGGAGCTTATGGCTCTGAAAGAGATTGATTGTGCTTGTATTTTTCTCCTCATTGCAAATGGAAGTGATTGATTTGGCCATTATATCTTATAGGAAATAAAATGTTTTTTCTGCCCCAGACTGTGGAAAAAAAGCTCCTGTTAATGTCTCCATTAGCACTTCCTGGTTTCAGCCAGTCTGTGCGCTGTGTTCTCATTGGGGATCATTATGTGGATTAGAGAAAACCTCGTTGAAAATAAATCTTTTCATCAAGGCTTACCTTTCTGCGTCACAACGTAATCCTGAACCAAGGAAGTCAGCCATATCCATACTTCATCCTGTGGCATCATTATTATCTGTATTCTCACTTGGTTTTATGGGAAATCTCCGCGGAGTATCCTATAAATCACACTAGATAGTATTGTTACACACAGTTTTTGTCACATCCACATGAAACACTCATCGTTCATTACTGATTCAATTCTGGCTACATCAGCACCACATGCTTGTTATGATAAGACCTCTGTAACCCATTGTGACTATCAGAGGCTGCGGCAGATTTAGTGTCTTGTCATGTGAGAAGGCAGCCATTCCCATAACAAGACAGAGAGTCTGCAGCTCTGCGAGGCTTTAAGCACAGAATTTTCCCGATGCTGGTCTAAGCCTGCTAAGATGCCCTTTATGGCAACGCTAGCATGCTGGTGTTGAGCATAATTAGTACTAAACACTAGGTAGGATTTACTTCTTTTGTGCTATGTATTACAAATAAGAAAGACATAAAACAAGTACAGTATTTTCCGCACTATAAGGCGCACCTTCAAAAAACGACATATTTTAGAACTTTTTCCATATATAAGGCGCACCGCACTATAAGGCGGTGTGTGAGAAGAAGGACTGAGGCTGTTGGGAATTAGTTTTGCATAAATCAAAAACTAGTTAAATTTCATTCTGATGATGATGTTAGATAAAAAAAAAAGTTAAGGGTTTGAAAAGTGATTAAAATTCATCCTGCGGGGGACATTAATGTCTGAATTAAATTTTATGACGATCCATGCAAGAGACGTTGAGTCATTGCATTCAACCAACCAAAAAAGCGGTGCGTTAAGGCCAAAGATAAATCAGCAGAACAACCAAAGTCAGTGCGATTCATCATCTGGGAACCATGAATGTCTATACAAAATGCGTCAATCCATCCAAAAGGTGTTAAGATATTTCAGGCTGGCTAGAGGAAAAGTCTTAGGATCAAAAAATTGTGCGGACGGACTGACGAACAGACAAACATGCATACTATCAGACCGACTGCCGTCCCTAGAGCCACCCAACTAGCGTGGCTAAAAACTGCATGGCACTGCACTCCTCAAATTCTAGCTTCCCAGCCTACCTATCTATCAGCCAGCAATATCTACATCTGGTCCCTCTGCTCTGTGTGTAGCCGTGTTGTGCTTGCTAGCATCACAGCTTGCAGCCTTATTAGCACCAACAAATTTGTTCTTGACACTAATTACAGCTTCACAGTAAGCGGTGCAGTGGGCTAGACAAATGAAAGGCAGCAATCTCCCCATCACCATGGCCTTTTTGTAAGCACGAACAGTGACAGGTGTGGGGGAAGAGGGAGGAAAACAATGGATCCTCTTCCCGTTGTTGGGTTAAAGGTGGCCTCTTCAAAGGATGGAGAAGGAGGAGTAAATGATGGGAGGGAAACAGAAGCGAGGTCATCCGGAGGCGCTTTCTTTTTGTCTTTATTTAGGGTTGAAGGAAGTCAAGAGGAGGTTCCCCGGGCCTTAGTGCTCCATGCATCACTGGAGAAGCAATATGTCCATGTCAGGAACTATCCCTGCTGCACCCGCGCTGCCATAGCATCTTGCTTTCATTTCATGTTTTCCACCTAACAGGCTTAACAGTCTATAACCAACAGCAACAGGAGCTCACACTCTCGGGGTGTTTTTCATTGCTGTTGTGTGAGAACACACTCTGTATTTCCTGTTAGAGGCTTCAGTGCCAGTCTGTATAGGTGTATCCCCATGTGAAATGAGAGTTCTCTCAGTTCATCCCGAGGAGCAGCAATGGCCTGTGACTATGCACAGATCTAAAAATGGAACAGTTCCCCTGATGTCAAGTTACTCTCAACCCTCCAAACATCCACTGCGAAGGCTTACGGTGGCAAAATGTTGGCATCGGTAATGGGCTCACTCACAGGACTTACTACTTTAGAGGAGTCAGGATGCATCTGATGATGGGGAAGGTGTGTAGGCGGCCCCACCAACGCTGCTGCAGATCAGTGGAGAGAGCAGCAGGCAGGAGGAGCTGCAGTGAAAACACACACACATGCACAAATACAGATACTAACTTGTGCTCCTACACTCAGCTATTGCTCTGAAGAGACAAACGGTGAGAGACAGAGAGATAAGTGTGTGTGTGTGTGTGTGTGTGTTAAAATGTGTGTGCTGGGGAGTGTAGATCATAAAGTATAGCAGGGATTGTGCTTGTTTCTGGTCAGGGATCATAAGCCAGGCTGCAGGATGCCTGGAGCATACTTTAAGCAGCTGTGAGGACAGTGGCTCTTTCAGGAGGTCAGCACGCTTGGACTGGCCACTTATTTACAGCTGAGGGTGGCTTAATGTCACACAAGGGCTGTTATGGTTTGTTTGAGCTGACTTTGTTGTATTTTAGGTGCCAAATGGATTGGATTTGTCACATAGGCACCTAGCACCAGCTGGAGTTGTGGAAAGTTTAGGCAATCCCTGGAAAGTATTTTAAAAGTCAGTTTATTATACATTTCTGTGAGCGACAACATCTGGCACATCTGAATAGTGCTGATACCGTTAAATGCCAACCTTCAGGCAGTCCAAGCAGGGTAAAACAAACACTAGAAATTATTTGGAAAGGCTTTTTATCCAAGGTCCACTGGATGTACACACTGTACTTGAAACTTGGCTTGAGTGACAGCGATACTCTGAAGCACCAAATATGGCATGGATGCGGCGCAGACTCTTGGGGAGATTCTGTGGTCCTCCCACATGTACTCCCATCTGCAGCATTTTGTGGTAACGTGTGACTCCGCAACTGCTCCCAACTCCCGACACACACACTTGTGTCCGTGAGTGCATGCACATGTTCAAGCGGGCCGTCCAGTAAAACGTGCAGTCTATCACGCGTCCTGCAGATCCCTTATTAGCAGGTATTTGGCAGCGTAAGCTGCACTCCCTGGAATTTACGGAGAAAATGAATCTGAAATGAGTACATTTGCTTAAAAGTAGTGCCTATTTTTGTCATTGTGTATGTGTGTGTGTAGCTCATTAGTCATGAAAGAGGGGTATTTATACTCATTTCCTCAGACAGTCATGCACGTGATCTCTGCTCTTTTCTCTCCCATCTTTCTCTGATTCACTCTCTTGACACTCTACTTTCTGGACCCCCCCCCCCCCCCCCCCCCTCCATCCTCTTCTTGCTCACAGAAACATTCAAGAGGTTAGAGAAGATAACTTACTCTGTCTGAGGATTGTTTTCAAACTCCATTCATAAATGCGTGCCCTCTCGCTAATAAACCGGCCATATAAATAAATAAATGAAATGTCAAACTTATGCATATGCTCACCTTGCGAGGGATGTGTCAGGCCATGCCACCCAAATATGTCCCTATTGCAAATTTACAATGAGCAAACAGCTAATGGTCAGTCTGCGTTAGTCCCCTCTAGCATCCACCTGATCCGCCATCCACCCTCCACAGCTTCCCTTTGGGACTCATGAAAAGCCTTTGAACATTTACACTCCTGTAAATAGCCTACCTGCCCAAAGTGCTGACCCAGAATAGGCAGCTCCAAATAAAGATAAAGCCAGTCGAAGGTATTTGTAACATTTCTTTACAGGAGGATCAGCATTATACGTCTCTGTATCCATTAAGGCCAAAGTAATGGCACACTTGGGAGACAGAGGGGGGAAAGTTGCATCAAGTTAATAATTGAGAGAGATTGATTATTGGGTAAGGAATGCTTCAGCCAACCTGTGCGATGTTTTCTATTTTAATTGGTCATTTGTCTGATATAATCAGTGTCTGATCCTCTAAAGGCCCTAAGGGTTAACTTCAAGGTCATTATAAGAAAGAAGGGAAGGAGCAATTTACGTAATTAGAAAGAAAATAGCAGAAGTTTCAGCATATTTATGTTGTTTTACATGCGTGCGTGCTTGTATACTTATTTGGAGGCATTGAGCTGCCTTGAATGCTGCAGCCCTCTTTACCTCAAAGGCATCCACATGTTCTGTGTTCTCTGGCCTCTCTCATTTCCCGGCAAACCTCACACATCATCACACCGACTTGAGCGAAAAAGAATATTACTTGTTTATCCAGCAGCCCACAGTGAAACCACATGCTCCTGCGCAATGCAGCATATGAGCAGTGCCACTTACTATCATCAATATCTGCCTCGTTCGTGTAAATAAACTTGACTGTGGCACACAGAGAGTCATTAAGGGGTTTGCCTGTCAGACGGGATTAGTCTTGATCCTCCTACAGATGGCTTCAACAACTCGTCTCCTTTCTTGTCCCGAGCGGAGACGTCGAAGGAAACAAAGACGGCAGCACGCTGCGTTGATTCTTCACCCAGTCACTCACAAGTGATGATGTGTTAGCTGGTCGCAAATCACTGGTGTTAGTAGGAGGACTAAAATGAGGAGATGAACTGAGAGGAAAGGTGGGAGGAGGAGACCCTTAGTATTAAGAGGGGGGGGACACATGACACCCAAAGCGTATCAGTATTAAGCAGATTTCTCTAACACTTTTGGCATTACAACTGAGCAGACCGAGTATGCGCTTGGCTGTGGCAGGTGGTGTTGACTGTCAGGAGGTAAAATCATACAGGGTGCGGTTTTTAAGGACTCTGATTGATGCAGTTGGTGTCCATTGTTCCCACGAGATTACTTTCCAAGAACATCTTGCATTTGACTGGAAGTGAAACCATCACGCGTCCGAAGCAAAGGACAAATGGTGAATTAGTTTACTGATTAGAACAGTTTGTCCAAATTATAGTGTCCCACCGTTCAACTCGGTTATAAACTTGCTCCGCAGACTTTACAGATCTCCTTACACGCCTCTTGTCTATTTCAGAACTTGCCGATTCCACACCTCACAATTTATGTCCAATGCCAACGTGAGAAGCAGTCGCCTTTATGTCGCTCAGTTAAAAGGGCAGAGTTGAGTTCACGTCCGCTCACAGACCTGCAATTCAGTGTTCCTCTTTTCATAGCCACAACTTAATCATAACCAAGTGTTTTAGTGTACCCTCAGATGTAGTTTTATTTGCCATAACCATCTTTCACCAACTTTGACCACACCATAGTTATAACGTGCAGATATTGTACATGACGAGAAGTTTGAAACTGCTGGCCGAAGATGTAAAGGTAACATCTGTTGCGTTATTCAGAATCATCCATTATTGAGGCGCTTCTCTATGACTTTCTCTGTCCACCATCTCATCCACATTCAGCGTTTTAACTCTGCAGCACCAGGTCCACGCAGGAGCGGTCACTGTCAGGACTGAAAAATCTGCGTATGGTGTGCATGCAGTCTTATGCCTCTGTTGGCTTCAGTAATCAGTTTCCAGCTGCTGTCAAGACTGACAAACTTCCGCCGTGGGGGGGGGGAGAAAAGACTTAAAGAGAAGAAGCATGAAAGTGTGGCTTCGCATAGAGTTTGTAGCAGGAGAGCTGAATAAGAAAGAGAAAGCGAGGGGGCAGTTCGAGGGGAATGCATTGATGGAATGCAATGCAATCTGGGTGCCAAGGTTAAAGCCACTGTTGTTCATGTGGCAACTGTTCTTAGACCCCTAGTGACATCAGAGTGAGGTCTGATGTCCCCAAGCCTAATTTAGCCACATACACTGGCAGCCATGGGAGCCACTGTTCCTGTTTGTCAAGCAGGAAACACCAATGCCAGCAATGACATCATCATTCAGATGCACAGGAAAGACATGCACACACACACACATACAGACATATACTAGCACGCAGACATTCAGGATCCCTACAGGAATATCGTCTTAACATATTACAAGTGCAGTCGATATTATTTGTGTTACACTGGTGTCATGTCACGGTCCAGCCAGTGTTGGGGTTTTTTTTCGTCACTGGAGGAAAAGGTGGTACAGAGGCAGACCGAGAGAAAGAAATGATTGGTTTGTTTTGCAAGAAAGTCATCATGAAGAGAGATTGCTTGTGAAACGAAAAGAAATAAGAGAAATGGGACCCAATGGAGCAGTAATCTCTATCGTACACCTGAGCTTTCCTGCCGCTGTCCTAGTATTACAAACATACACCTACCAGTTTATGTGATCACATTTCCCTGCCAACCAATCCCCATTAATTCTGATGAAAATTTCAGATGGGCTTTTCAGAGTAAAAGCCGCACGCTGGGAAGGCGTTTGACTGGACTTAATGAATAAGAATCAATATTTGACATTGATTGTGGGATTTTCTGAGTATGGGGTGCCTCTGTGGGCCGTTCCAGTCGCATAAATTTTGTATTTGAACTGGAGCATGAAGTTGAACAGTGAGGGAAGGTCAGCGCGGGAAATAAGAGCTTTCTAATGCCGCTCATTAGCACTGGTTGATAGTGGACCAGTCGCTAAGAGGTGCACGATTTACTGCAGGTTTCTCATTGTCATTCACACACATACCCTTACACAATAGCACACACACGGCGATGTTCCTGTTCATATATTCAGCTCTACCTGACCATACTTTAAATACCGGACAATACAATACGATTTAAAAGTATCAGATCTTATAACAAATATCTTGCAACAATATTTATCATAGTTAATGACTTCAGTAATTGGGAGTTCTTTCCCAATGCTATTTATCATAATAAAATGTGAAAGTGTTCAACCTTGTAAGCCAGGGGCAGAGGTTTACACTCATTATATTGTACATTATTCAGTTTTGTGTGTTTCTGCAAGAGAGAGAGAGCCTGCTGTTTCCTAAGACTCGCCCCAAGCGTATCAATCGTGTTAAGCTAAGTGTTGTGGAGAGTGGTTATGTTTGTTTGCTCAGCGAAGAATCACTTGTGAGGTGTTAGCTCGATGTGCATCACTAGCAGGGTAAGACAGGGGGGACTTATTTTCTTGTATCCTGGTTTAAATTATGAAGAGAAAGAGCTCCCCTGCTGTTACGGGAGAAAGTATAATACATTGTTTACCTGCTACTACACAGCTGAGGCAACATAGCGGAAAAACGAATGGTAGTCAGTGACACCAAAAGAGACGTGGCCAATTATTTTGACCTTGAGTTTCTCCATCTAAGGCAGCTAAAGCAGCATCACATTGTGAAGTGTTGTTCAGCTGTTTCTTACTCAGATTTGCAGAGCTGGGGCAAATAAGTTAAAAAAAAAAAAAAAAAGTTCAAAAAGCAGGCCAATTACAGCAAGCCTGAAAGTTTGGAAACTCTCCCTAACAATTCTCTACTTTTTCACACCCTCAGTAAGAACTGAAACCACAGTTATAAATTATACATACCAGAGTTCACTAAATTTAACCATTAAACTTTTCATGAGAGCACAAAGATCTCTGCCCTTAAAAAGAATCTCTAACTCTGGTTTCACAGCATTCTCGCCTCTTTATGCTATAATACAGCATAAATATGTATATTTCTTTTAATATGTCAAGTAGCTGTTACATCAGAAACTAGAATAGCATTCAGACAATGCAGACGTCCACTAAGACCAGTAGTAGACCAACCACTAGTCTGTAATGGATAGTAAATAAGCTGCAAAACCTGCAGTTTCTCAAATGGCCACTTGGGGCTGGCTACAGAATAAGTCAAACCCCATACTTAACAGGCTTTATGGGAGGATGTATGGATGGATGTATAATTAACAACATCGCTGCTTTAATTGACAGCTGGGTGAGGATGAGGTATTTATGCATAGTCAGTGTGTTACCTACAGTAAACCACAGTCAGCGCACTCCCAGTTTGGAAAAGCAGAAACAAGTCTCGACATGGAAGCAGAGCAAAGTCCTGCCGTGCACAGGATCAACTGAAAAAAGGGTATTTTAGCCACATAAATAAGGCCAGCCTAACAAAAAAAATCAATGTGTTTAAGTGTACACTTTAGCGAGCATATTTTCACTGCTTTAACTTACTGTCAGACAGCTCTTTCCCTTGGCACGACATTGTCTCAACCATAGAATTTAGTGTGTCGGGACTTCTGTCTGCTTCTCTAAACTACAAACTGGGAGCTCGCTGACCACTGTCCCCTGTAGGCAACACACTGCATAAGTATCTCATATAACCTCATTTAGAAAAAAAGTATCCCTCTAACCTATCGCATCTCATCTGTTATTGAAAGAAAAATTACTTGTATCCATAATTCATCCTCCTCAGGGAACAAACAACCCGTGCAAAGATGTCAGTAGTTTATGACAACTGCAGAATCAAATGCTTGGCTTAGCGTTGATGCCTGCTGTAATAACCACCATCATTGTGACTGGACCTTTTGCCATTGAGAGTAACTTATATGGCTGTTTGAGATGGACATTTTTCAAAGATGCTTCCAAATTCGAAACTGAAGATTAGATCAGAAGAGACCATCTTTATTTTACAAGCTTTACACAAGCCCAAGAAGAAACGTTTCTGGCTCATTCTTAATCAAGATATAATTTACCTCTGATCCCAGATTAGTCTGTTTTATAGTGTTTTCTCTCCATAGTCCGCTGGAATTATTAGCCCTTTAAAAATGATAGTTCCTTACAAGGTTGCTGTGTTAGGTTTTTATTAGTCTGTGTAATAAGAATGATTAATAGACTTTTAAAAATCCTGGCAGTGCATTGGTACATCAACAAGATGTTATTATCTGACAGCGGGGAAAGGCTTTTTGCTTGCTTAAATTGATATCACGGGCCTTTAAAATCAGAGCAGAGCAGATCTCTTCATTCAGGACTTTTCGGTGACAACTTTTAATCAACAAAACAGTCAAGTAAAAAGCAGTGATACAGACTTGAAAGAGAGTCATGATAGGAGCAAACACGATGTTCTCTGCAACCCTGATCATCTGAAAGTAGCAGACACGTTGGCCTGACATACTTCAAAGCCATTTTGGGCGAGTACCAGGGCCATACTGATTCCTGATTGCATTAGCTTCTCAGGAGCTGCCTGGCAGCATTAGATGCAGTTTGAGTAGAGCTCATGTTCTTCTCATTTTCACACAAGCAGGATTGTTGTCTCTTTTCTGTCTCTCTCCATCATGTCGAGGAAGTGTCAGACTGACAGCTCAGTCACAGACAGAGCTGCGCGACAAAAGGTCGTTTCCAAAGTTAATATCATCTTCATCAAAACTGCTGATCCGCTCCTCAGTCCGCTGGTGTGGTACAGGAGTTCTTTCGGTAATAGGATTACACATCCAAGAATGTCAGTGTGTAAAGGTTTAATTGTTTGTTCACCCGTCATTGGATTTCGGTGTGAGCACAGTATGCCACCCATCCACCTACTGTGTCATCCCAGCAGCATAAGCACTGCTTATCATTTGGCGTACGGGCAAAGAAATGCGTTTATGTAGTACGGCTGCCGAACAGTTGTTTTTACTCTCGCTTCTGAGGTTTAATTTGATTAAATGCTTCATTCATTCGACTATTAAATGTTGGAAAACAGCAAAAGAAAAAGATTCTGCTTTTCAGGGCCAAACCAAAATCCAAAAGATATTTAATTAACAAGCAAATAGCAAGTAGCATATCCTCTTATTTGAGAAGCAGAGGCTATCCATATCCATGTTGTTGTCGACCCATTGATGAAGTGGCTTTCAGACTATACACACATACACCCGACTGCTGCCTCCTGCTCAATTTAGACTCCGTTTGTTCACTGTTACGGGATTTTACCTTGATTTATTATTATTATACTACATAGTGACACATGAGAGATATTATTAGCAGTAATACTGTCTGTACTTTCCTCTCCTGGGAGTTCAAGGGTCACGGTCAGCCAGAGCTGCTTTGGATATGGTGTCTTGCACATTCAGCAGCAGATGCTTGCCAACATGTGGGTTTAAAACGGGACTTCTGCATGAAGGGCAGCGTCTCTTTTCACTGAATCACGTCATTGCCCCCACATGTGAATTTTTCATGTCTTCTGATTCACAAGCGAACCAGCCACGGGGCACGATGACTATATTATTATCAGCAAATGCTCAGCTGTAATTTTGGTCTCTCGCTGCGTCTGCTCGTGTACGTTCAACCCTCCAATTCTCTCATCTCCCACCGTCAGCCCCCACACTGGGCTGTAATAACTGTGCAGGGGTATACTAACCCATGTCGCGCAAAGAAAAACATCACGAGTGTCGAGGATTCGCCGTGCCGTCCGCGTGTTGGTGCAACACCAGAGGCTCTCCTTTCACTCCTCCTTTGCCTCCTGCAGGGACCTGTGGTTTTGGGTGTTGAATTTTCAGGGGCAGTCATACCATCCAATCTGAGGATGATTCAAGATAATTGTAATAGGATTTCAAGTCTATCTTTAGTAAGGATATAAAGAAGGTTATAAGCGGTTACTCGCTCTTCGCCTCACACGAGAGGTAACAGACAGATAATCTGATTGCATACCTAGCTTTTCATTTTTCGACTGCCCCCTCCCCACCTGCATGGAAACCCGCCTGGTGTTTGCGGAAATGTTGCGGGGGGGGGCTTATCGTCTTATACACACAGATTCGTTAATCCTATACCTGCTCCGACGCAGCTGCGCTGATTACCTGATTTTACTGGGCCATAAGCCACAAGGCCGCACTGACTCACATCACACTCAGGTTGATGTTTGCCAACACAAGCGATGGACGCTGACACGCAATCATAAGACGGAAAATTCAGAATTCACCACATCAAAGTCAGGCATGTTATGGAAAAGTGTGAAAGATGTCATTCTGCCTACAGGAAGACAGCTGCTTACAATGTGCTTACTTGAAACTCTTTTTAAGATATTTTGTCATGCTAGCTGTGTGGCACTACAGATGGCGGTGCCAGTTGCTCCACCACAGACTGAAATATCTCAGCAACTATTTTCAAAGATAATTTGGTGCGGGCATTAATGATTCCCAGAAGATGAGGTCTACAGACTCTGGTGACTTTTCCTCTAGCGCCACCATGAGGCTTACATTTTTACATTTCGCGTGAATTATCCGGACATCTAAACATCGGCTTCTTGGCCTCGCAGAACTCCATTAACATCTGTAAAATTCATACGCACATTCTTACACTTTCATGCTCTCCCCCGCCACTGCAGCGATGATTGCATGCAGTCATCTGGGTGTGTGTGTGTTTTTGTGCGTGTGCGCCCGCATGAATTTGCAAGTGTGTCCTCATTTGGATTAATTAAAGGAAATCTCCCGTGAAGAGTGGGGGCGTCCCAATCTGGTCATCTCAAGGACAGGCAACCTATCAATAAAACCCCAACCTCCACCCCAACCTACACACAATACTACTACCCACACACACACAGGCATACCTCATTCTAACGCCATGGAAACTGTCGCCCGGTGCCGCTCCCAGGCCTGGTGATCATCACTCTCATTTGCTGTGGAACAAAGGCTGTGAAATTCTGCCTGTTATTACAGTTCCCTTATCAGCGCTCCCTGCTTGCCTCTGCCATGAAGCAGCACTCAGCTCAATGGCTCAGTCATTCATACCGTTTTTTTTTTTTTTTTTTTCCCAAAGTCACATTTCTATTGTGGTCTGTCGGCTGTTCTTTTGTTGCTGACGACCACTGACTATGATCCAGCAATGAGTCATTACTGAAGCAAACATCATGGCACATTGCGAAGGAGAGAGCAGCGTGTGTTTGCGCTGCGGAAGGGGTTGCCCCAATGAAGATACTTGAAATCACTGCGATCAGGTGATCCATGACCTTATTAAAACTATACCGCGTGTGTGTCTGTGTTTTCGTGTATGTATTGTATGTGAGCATGTAGGCGGCTTTTTATCAAGCTTCAGTGGCAAAAATAAGACATCCAAAGCCTTAATGGGTGCAAAATCTTTTCCGGCGGTGACGGCTGCTTTTCACACATGAGAACCGGGGATTCCATTCACAAGTTTCTATGGTTACGGAGACAAGCATCAATATGTTGCTGACACCATGGCTGCTAAGCTTCTCTCTTTCCCCATGCAGGAGCAGACGGCTATGTCAGGGTGTTGTTTGGTAATTGGGATGAGGAGGACTAGGACTGAAAATTGTATTAAAAAAAAAAAAAAGGTCTGAGAAATATAAAGTTGACAGCAGGGCGGTAATCGTCCACAGTCATGTAGGAGCGCTTTTTGTCTTTCCGTTTATATTTTAATTTGTTTTTCTCTTCGGTTTTGCAGTTTGTTTGCGGGTGTCAGTTGTTTCACTTTACTCATTTACTTATTCACTCACTTGGCTGCTCTTGTGCCCCCATCTTTGTTTCTCCTCCGTGTCACTCATGAATATATTCATGCCAACATCATCAGGGTGAATCTCATTAGAAAAGAAACAGTGTTGTCAGTTTGGTGTGTTTCTCATGGTAAACAGAGTTTGGTTCATATTCGCCCCAGTTTCCCAGAGAGAGACAGAGAAAAGATATGCATATATATATATTAAATATATATATATATATGAGCGAAGGGGGGGAGGGGAAGTATGTGTGTGTGCTGATTTTGCTGTATTTGTGTGAGTCATGTTAAAGACAGACAGTGGTGGAGGCACAGGTCCGTCCTTGGAAGTGAGCTGAATAACAATAAATCAGCCAAGCCACGATGGGGAGTTTTGCACCGCTGGCACATAACTTCAAAGAGACTTTGTGAGAGGTACAATCGAGATTGACACAATGTGCACATCTGAAGCCAACAGTCCACATTTTGCAGTGATGGTGTTGGGTTAGATGCTCGATGCTTACATCGTGGGGAATATAAATGAAGAGGAGCCGCCATTCGGGCGCTCAGGGTTGAGGTTTATTCTTTATACTTGATTAGGATTAGCTGACTCCTCGGTGACCGCTAGTCTTCATGCCCTCCCAGATGGGAGACAGAGAGAGAAAGAAAGTTTCTTTTCTTTTCTTTTTTTTATTCTCTGTGTGAAGGATAGAGGGAATAGCTGAGGGATTATCTCAACGCCTCCTTCGCGCATCAAAACTCAGTAGCTTGAGTTTTCTCTCCACCTCCAACTGACCTTTTTCCCCCCAAAAGACGAAAATCAAATCAGAAAGTCACAAAAAGACATTTTCACTAGTTGAATTCAGCTCCAGAGGGAGGAGGAGCTCCCTCTTGTGGCTATAGGCACTCTTTGTCTAACTGTCAGCCCAACAGTAAACCCCTCCAGTGTATCTGAAGTCAGTCAAAGCTCAGTAGCTGACCAGTAGAGTAACACTGCCAAGTGTTGGGGTGCAACATCTTAGCACCGTAAGCCACTTTAAACAAAAGTTTCCCCCTCAGCGGCATATGTTAACTCATATTTTTGGAAAAGATGACAGCCCTGGATGAGGTCGACAGTTTTTTGCTTTTAATTCCAGTGCAGAGTAACCTCTCTGTACCCTGATAACCTGTCTCCCTCATCCCGCTGCTCAACGGGCTTCTGCGGCTCACTCCGCTGAATGGTAAATGCTCTGCATCACAGGGAGAGAAAAAAAAAAACAATGTTTAAGTCTCAAAGCCACTTTCTGCTCGGAGAGACGTCTCCATGGTTACGGAGTTTTGACTCAGACAGCAAGGTGACGCGTAGTCATTGAGGATAACAGAACGAGGTACGAGAGGAGAGTGGAGCAGAGAGAGAGAGAGAGAGAGAGAGAGAGAGAGAGAGAGGGGATGGGGGATTCTCTGTTTCATGTGAGGGTGTAGTGCCGAGAGCCATAGGAGAGAGCCTGCTGAGTGCAGCTGAATGTGACAGTGTGTGTTTTGGAAAGAGAGAGAGAAAGAATTGTGCAAGCTCAAGAGGCAGGCAGGTTGAAGGGGGGGGGGGCATTTGTACGAGCATTTGTGCTATATGTAGTGTGTGTGTGTGTGTGCATATATGCATGGGAGGTGTAGAGGAGAGTTGCATCTGTAAAAGAGGGGGGGGGGGGATACCACCCAGGATAGGTGACAGGAGAGTAATTCTTATTCAGAGTAAATTTCTTGAGAGCACCACACACACCACTACTCCCCCCACCTTGGCGTCCTCCTCCAGCCTCCGAGCTCAGATGGATGATGTTATCAGGAGACTCGGGGGCTAGAGGGGAGCAGGTTGCTTGTAAGAGATCCTTCCCGCGTTGTTATCTCCATATGTGCAGGTGAGCGCCGGAGCAGCCGAGTTATTCGCAGCGCTCGGGGAATCGTGAATATTAACCGTTGAAGGGTCCGGGCTGCGTGTTTGTTTTCTCCTTCCCTTCCTCTGGTCTGTGTCTCGAGGAGGTGTTGATTATGGGGGCCTCGGCCCGGGTGATTAACACAGTGATCGCTACTCAGGCGCAGGGGCTAGCACACTTAGCGGTAATTACACTTAGCCCTGCTGACTGCTTTCTGCGGCGCTCTCTCCCTCTCTCTGTCACACACGAAGGCACACATCCCTGCAGGAAACAGAGCCGTGCAGCTGGAAATGACTCACAACAGAAGAAAGTTATCTATTGCAATTACGGCTATTGTCCTTTAGTGTTACGGCGTTTGTTCCTCTTTAAACGATTCATCTTTTGCACATCCAGATGTAGCACAATGAGCATAATAGTTCCCTCATATAGATGCATACTGGAAGTGTGAGCGGGCATGTGCATGGAGGGCACTGGCTGCGCCTCTGGTCCGCCTGCTGTTCTTTTCTCTCAAGGGGGGGAGGAGGGGGTCGGAGGCATATAGGTTAATAATGTTGTCACGCCATAAGGGCCGAAGGCTTCTTCTCCATCCTCTCTCTCTCTCACACACACACACACACAGCACGCACAAACATATAGGCAGTTTTTCTTTTTTTTTTTTATGTCTACCGCCATTTCTCCTGGCAAGGGAGCTGAGACGAGGAGGAAGGACATTGTTTAAATTGGTTTCTAATGTAATTATCGAGATCATCATCATAAAAACATCACCAAAGCAATTACGCAGCAACAAAGTAATGTTAACAGAAGACAAAGGCATAGAAACGAGCAAACCATCAGTTCTGGCTGCCTCATAATTCAAAGCATGTTCTTCCATATTCCACACAGAGAGTTAGTTTTATTGGATTTTCTCTCGCGAAGAATAGTATATGTTTTGTTTATTACTGCCGCTTCTGCATTACTTTTATTTTATAAGTGAATTTTGCTGCCATATTTTGGTCTCGGACAATACAGCTTTGCCTCACGTAGTCCATCCTGCTGTCCTCTGCAATACCAGGCCTGCCTGTAATTGCCTACACTCTCTTTCTCTTTTTTTTGTTTTTTTTTTTCCCTGACATTTGTGTCGTGAAAGTCACAGGCTATGATTGGCTCCAAGGTGGCCAAGTGATGGACAGATTACAGAGGACGGGCAGAGAGAGAGAGAGAGGGAGAGAGTCAGATAAGGAGAGCGACAAAGGATTGGTGCGGTTAGAAGTTTGCCAAAGTGAAAATAGCTAAGTGATGATCTCACTGAGACTAATCAAGACATAGTCCTGAATCTCAGTTTATTCTTTGTATTAAATGCTTTGTGGCGCAGCGTGCATGACTTTCCTCACTGCCCTTCCTGGGAGGCTTGGTCTCAGCAGGATCTACTTTTACATCCAACGCTTAATTCAGAAAACTGCTGAGTTGTCCACGGAAATAGCCTGAGCACACTGTGGGAAATCTTTTTTTAATACACTGATGAAGTATCATTGAACTGCAATCATATCTCTCCTGAAGACTACTGGATGTAGAAATCTGATAGCGGAGTGAGAGGGCTATGTCACAGGATATACAGTAGGATGGACCAAGCATTAGGTATCTATTTCAGTCAGCGGATGGCTCAAGGATCCTATCAGAGCTTTAAATAAATTCATCAATACACTTGATTGAGAAGACAGTTGTGGAATTTCTCTCAAGGTTGCGTCTTGTGTCCAGAAATGGCCCCGCTATCTTGTGACGTTTACTTGAACATTTGAAGCACTTCTGTTAAATGTGTGACTGTGAACTCAATCATGTGGCGGCTCGCTCATAAATGTTTAAGTTCACCTGACTGCTGTTGTGCTTGATTATGACTTTAAAAAAAAGCTGCTGGATGTCATTGGCTTTCCTGTTTACTCATTAATATAGATGAGTCCAAAGTTTGTTAACTTGATGAACTTAGATTAAAAATTAATCATCAGTTATATTACTTGACTGGGCACTTAGAGATTTACTAGTATTTTCAGCAGAAAAGCTGTGCATTCCTTTGCTTTAACACAATCTGCAAATGTCCAGCTAACTACTTAATCGCCTAGACCCAGCAACCCAGCATTTCTGTCAAACCTTATTAGCATATCATTAGCCAGCTTCATTATTTTGCAGGGATTACATATGTTTACATATGTTAATATCTCAGTCTTACAACTAGAGCATCCACCCTGTAGGGAGCGACCCTAGCAAAGTGTAACCACGCAAGGTGGTCATCCGCCGTATTTCCAAACTCCTCATCCTCGAAACCTTTTCTCTTGAAAAAGTGAAACATATTGTTTGAACATCTGAAGAAGGTGTTGACTTTTTGCCAGGACATCTAGCTTTAGCCTCTTTTAGCATCATACCGTCAGTTAGCTTTAAAGATTAAGGGGGCTGTAATTACAGAATTTGACAGAAATGCAAATAAATGCAAAAATAATAATAATCAAGGAAGAATAAGGAACAAGGAAGAATTGTTATGTTTTTGTTACCTTAGTATGAGCCAGATGCAGTGGGTCTTCTTCCACAGAGTCTGCCATATTTCAATAACATTAACAGACAAACACACACAAACAAACAAACCAAACACTGGCTCTAAATAGGTTATTTCCTGCGTTTCATACTTGGAACGGGAGGGCGAGCGGAGGGGGCTGCTACCTCCCACTAAATCCAACAAACTGGTCCTTTAAATTGAGCCAGCTGGACACGTTAAAAACTCTGCTCTGGGCAAACTCTTCCGCCAATTCACAGAGTTAGGATCAGCTAATTACAGCTAATAAAATCTGCTAGCGACAGTTGTCATTCCAGCCGGCAAAACCGACAGTTGTTGTTTACTTCTGTGTGAAATCAAAGATCTGTCGCATTATAATTTGCTGTATCATCACTGGGTGAGCACGCACGAGGTACAAAATGGTTGGAACTTGCTTCTCCTGGACGTTTCAGCATTTGGCCTGTGCTTATTTGACAGCGCCGAAAGCAGAAGCGGGCAAACTGAATTAATTGTGTTGAACTTTTCAACTTCCCGTTTGTACCAATAAGAAAGAAAACAACAAACTCCTGGCTGTCTCCTCCGCACCACCACAGTGCGACTGCAGCATCTCGAAGAGCAGTCAGATTCTTCTCTGTGCTGTTTGCCAACACCCAGGACTCACAGGGATTCATATACTGGCACATTTCCCTCCCAGCGTTAGTGTTACAGTGAATTAGCAAGAGTCTTAGAGGGACGTCGTTTGAACAAACATCGAAGGGGGGATTGTCAGTACAGTGAGTGAGTTAATACATTATTTAATATGTGTGATGTTTCAGTCTGATAACCATGGTCACGTCACTCAACCTAAACTCATCTTGGAGCTCCATATGCTGATACACATGACTGTGTTGCCTATTCTGTGCAGGCGTGTTTGTGTGACTACTGGCCCAACGGATGGACGTTCTATAAATATTTCATACTAGCCCACTTTCCTCCGTGATTCTATGAAAAAAAGAAAAAAAAAAAGCAGAAAGTAACACACAAACAAATATCACTCCAGTATGAATAAAGCCTGCCAAGGAAGTGAAAGGGCTTTGAGGGGGAGAGTGAACAGCACCGGAACAATGTGTTTACAAGAATGGGAAGAAAGGGTGATGCAGTGAAGTTCGGTGAAGAGATCAAAGGAAACATAGTGCAGAAAAAAAATGTGTGGATGGTGGACATTCCTAAATAATGTACAAGGGTTGTTTAAAATTTCATTTTTATCATGTATTGGTTCTTCTTCATTTTTCTCGCCTGTAATATTGTGACAAAAAAATGCACTCAAGCATTCTGGAAGCAAAGGGTCTGCAAGCTGATATAAAGAATTGATTATTGATTTCCAGGGTTGGATCAGATTACATTGAAATGTAGTCACTTACTGAATACAAATAACATGATCGTTGATATTAATAACGCAGTCTGTCGGATTACTTTTGCAGCTCATGCTTAAGAAATACAGACAGACGGAAATGAGTCCCACAAAATTCTGGATTCTTTTTTTTTTTTTCAAAACATTTCTAATGGAAATAAAATCATTTTTTCATATATAGCATTTACAGTTACTCAAATCAAATCCCCCTCACAAAAACAGTACTGACACAAACTGCAGGTGTATACTGTGTATATACTACAACTGCTTTTTTTGTTGCTGCTGTTGACTAAGCGGAGGACCTTGCACTTGTAACACAAGAGGAGCACTTACAGAAAAAAATCCACCCTCCTCGTTCTGTGTAAATAAAGCAACATCAATTCCACTATCCATAAATCAGCATAAAAAATTAAAATAAGACCTAGACAAGCATTGGTTATCAAAAATAAATTCACGTTTTTAAAATTGCATTAAAAAAAAGTAGTAGTCTCAAGTAATCCTTCCCACTCAACCAATTTTTGCATTGCACAGGGAGCCCCACGCCCTCATAATGTTTGCTGAAACCCTCTGGACCCCTGCTGTTGCGTGCCTCCAGCAGGGTTAGCATGGAAGTGAGGGAGAGTTCTGTATCTCTTAAGGGTGTTTTTACCAAGCCCCTTGGTGAGAAAAATCATTTACATGCAAGGTTTGTCTCTTCTGCTGATTGTAAGGCACCTCACAGAGATTAACCCTGAAATTGTAACTTTAATCACGTCATGCCAATACTCGTCATAAAGGTTGGCAAGCGCGCAGGGACACATAATATAGTCAAGCTGACTGATAACAAATTAAACTGTAAGTGACACAGTATGGTGATGCGGCGTTATGCCAAGACAAATGGGTTATAGTCACTGCAATTATTGACTGCACTGAGAGCTGTCAAAGATATATGAACAGCTCAATAGTTTTATCTTGAAATAATAAGCCCTTATTAAGCACTAAACTCCCTCTCTCTCTGTGTAGCTGCCAAAATAGTTAACCAGATGGACACTGGAGTGGATTCTTTTATCTGATTCTGTTCAAAAAAATAAAATATATGGGGACATATTTCAGCTGCACACATAATCTGCCAGTTCCAAGGAATTCACTTGAATTTGTTGAAACTGAAATGACTGTGGCACTCCTCCAAAATTCTCTGAACCTCGGCGGAGCTGTGGGACAAAACAGTGGACGGCCACCAAATATTACATCCTCTACCCGCCCCCTCTGCTTTTTTCGCTCTGTGTGCAATCTTTGGAAACTTGCCATACAAAATGCTCTTAAGCAGCAGAATCCTGACAAAGTGGTAGGGGAGAATGTCTGTCCTCTTTTGTTGATTAATGTTGAATCTCTCCAAGGGTGCATGTATTTAAGTCATACCCTCTCTATCCGTGCCGTATAAATCTCTCTTTAAGTATGTGTGCCAGGTTCCTTAACAATGCCGTATTTGCTCGGTGCCATCATTAATAGCTGGTAATGGTTCGCTAACTGAATTTGTGCACATTTAGGAGTCAAGCCTTGCCATTTGGGTCCTCCTAAACCTATTTCAAGCATATGGAGCCATTGGTCTGAATAATGAAGTAAAATTGTCCACTCGTACATGTGCACTTAGCACGGTAATTCATTCAGCAAACGATGCTATTGTTTTAATGCGCGCGCGGCGCTGCGGAGCCACGTGACGCCCAACGTATGCGCGTGCTTTGACGGGGTCGTCACACTGGAAGGGGTGCAGCCTCCGGAGATAAAATAGGGCACAAGTCACGGGATCAATCCGCATTACCATAGCCATAATCGCCTGGATTGATTCAGCGGCAAAAAATGATCATACCTGAGGAATGGCTCAATTTGTCCGGCACAAATTGATGACACGAGTGGGGGGAGGGAGGGAGGGTCAGTGGGGACCTCAGATGTGGATCAGGGTCCATAAGAGCTCTGAGCACGGAGATCAATAGAGCCTCACTGGGCTTGGCTTAGTGTCCATAATGTGATGTGTACATAATCAATAGCCTTCCCCCAAGCTGGCAGATGGGCCACTGTTGTGGCGTGGGTTATTTTTCTTCCCACGCAGCATCTTTCCTCCCTAAAACTAAGGAGAGAGAGAGAGAGACGCAGGCAGAGGAGACAAAGTAGGGTGTAATTGTGTGACCACAGGGCTGTCACTGATGACAGGACATTTAGAAAGGAGTTAGTGGGCCTATCGAGTGTTTCCTGTGGGAACTGGAAGTGCACGGGGAAAGGTGATTCTTGCAATTTCAAGAGTAGCGGTTGAGCTGACAGGTGGCTGATGATGGGAATCGAGAGAGGCTCGAGAGAGCTTTTAACTCAGTGGCTCCTGCATGTTTTCTCCTCTGGGTCGGCTTCACCCATCCTGCTCCCAGAGGATCTAATACTACCTCAGAGGAGCTGTGATGGTGGGTGTTGGTTGGCGAAAGCGCATTCACTCGCTTTGACGCACAAGAGATACTCGCCTGAACTGCTGCCTACACTGTCGCTGGCACTATATTTTAAGCTGTCCCTTGAGGAGTCGAGCCAGCTGGTTTTTGTTTTTTTTTGCGAGGACATTCATCAAGTGATTTAGTTTTTCATGATGTGCTTTATAATGTGCTCAGGAGCAAAGACCAAAGTATCCGCAGGGAAATCCTCCGAGTATTGTATAAAAATAAAAGTCATGTGACGTCCAGTAATTCTCTCCCTCCATCTGTCTTTCATCTCATCATAAACCTCAAAGCGAGACAGCTTTTCTTTTTCTTTTTTTTCCAGCACAGTCATGCTAAGCAGAGCAGAGGGAGGAATAGTAAAAGATCCCGAATAGCCGTGGACAACTAAAGCACGTCACCCATCACCTAATCATCTGAGGACATTACCCTCCTGTCTAAGCCAATCAGGTCTCATGACTAGCCTAACCATGACCTGACTGTGGCATCCTGAGGTCATAAGGACACGGAATGATGAAGACAGACAGAGGACGGTGACAGAAAGGGCTTATATATAATAAAACCCTCTGTCATCACTCAGTTTCTTTTAAATACAAGTCACGTCTTCATTGTGACAGCTTACATTTGGTGCATTCAATTTAGCTAAGTACTTTGTAGTCTTCATAAGTGGCATATTTCTTTAAATTTGCTTTTTATTTTAGACATTAAGCACCAATACAATCATCCTGCTGCTCTCCTAGCATATCATCTCAGATTATAAAGTAGGTTTGTATGCAGGCAGCTTGGGCGGAAGGTAGCATTGATTAGTTGAGTCAAATGATCAGGGTATTAGTGACATTTTAATCCCCGTAGTTTTATCGCTTTGAACTCCTTTTTCAAAGAATTGCTCCGGAGATTTGAGTGTCCAGTTCAATGAAATATCTTGTTTCCTGCCTTTGTTAACTTTCCTCCGCTGGGTCACTTCCAGGTCACCTGGCCTGGCTCGCGCTCGTTTCCGTCTTTTAATCCACCCCTCGTGGCATTTGATGCTATACTTAATGCCACCACACATGCAAATTAGGGGCAAAGTAGACTGAGTCCAAGTAATTGATCCTCTTAACTACTCCCACTCAATTACAGTAGGTTAATGCAAGCCACCTCAGGATTGCTCATTCCCTCCATCAAATGTCATTTGCTGCTGTCCGTGAGCGAGGGGTGCACGGGTGCGTAGGAAGGTGAGATCGTATGGGTGTGGGTCAGCGAAAACATTAATCACTTTCTCCCTCTGTCTGTGAGCGGCAGTGCGTTTGTGTCCATGCCCACGAGCCCGTTCATTCAGCTGTTCATGGTGCAGTTCGCTTGCTGTGGAACATTAGAAGATTAACTGTCTCCTCTGCGTCAGTTAATGTGAATCTAAATAAAGAACAGTTGACCTCTAAAGAATCGGTGACCTTTTTTCTTGCATTTTCATAAATCACATTTACTCCCGCACTGTATCAGATATATATTAAATAAATTCAGATATGTAAGCGGATGTCAGTGAGCCTATAAACTGAGCGAAATCATTATCTCATGCTCTAATCTGTTCTTCCAATTTTGGAGCTGACTTGGTGCCAAGGTGTTCAGCAACAGGGACAGAAGCAAAAGTCCTCTGATCGAGTGGCTTGGCACCAGAGGGTGAGCCTCAAACGGGCTTGCCAAGAAGTTCAGGGGTACGGAAGCAATCTGCGTCTTTCAGCTCGGTGCCAGGCCAGGCCCATGTTGCACTTAGCTGCTAATAGGTTTAACCTAATCAGCGCCAGCATTCAGTTAGCGGTAACACTTCCTCTGCTGAGCCATGACACCCCTCTTGTCCCTCGCTTGTCTCTATCATTTCTTCCTCTGTCTTCCTCACCTTTCTTTCTTTAAATACATTTTTTAATACATTTATGATTGCGTATCTCAGGCAGCGGCTCTGGCCATTAGCCACTTTTTTTCCCCCCAGCGCGATCACTAATGGATAGACATTAGAAATTGCTGACCCCTGCACACTTCTGCAAAATCCTTGAACTCCATTCCTGCGTGATGTGTAATATTTTCTAAATTAGGGAAATCTTGCTGGAGATACAGTGACTGACTCCAGACTCTATGTAAATTTCTGTAAGATAATCAGCATGTTCTGCAACTTGCAAATGCAGTTTGTGATTAGTATTCTGGCTGCCTTGTTTTCCTATCTTGACTGAGGCTTCAATCTTTGTTCATTAGACTGTAATACGTTTTTATATTGTTCAGGTCATAGAGGACATCACACAAAAGAATGGCACTTTTTCCATGCACTGGATTTCAGACGGTTGTGGAGGGTATACTGCAGTACTGTCGAGTGTAGGGCAGAAACTTTTCACCTGTGTGGAAAAAGGACATCAACTAATCCCAGCAGAGCAGAGGCTTAGAGAAAATACGGAGCGAGACTATAGACCTATAAACATGAGGACAGTGGCTTGAGATGTTGGTTTTGATCTTGTAAAAGAAAAATAAGGACAAGAAACTGTAAAAAAAAAATATTATTTGATGTGTGGAGGAGGGTCACGGTAAGACATCTCCAAAGGAGAAGAATGGTGAAGGGACGGATGATGAGGGAACCTTGAAATACCTCAAACAATCACCATATATGCTCACACGCTCTCATTTTATATAAACAGAGCAGGCCCGATTTAATCTATCAAGGTCAAGAAATCCTGGTGAAGGTAAAGAGCCTCATGCTGCGCTGACCTCATAGGATTATGCAGGATGTTCTTACCCATCCCTTACTGAGCGGGAGGCACTTGAAGCTATATCAAAGCATTATAAATTTCACAAGAACAAATGGTAGTGTGTAAAAACTAGTCTGCAGGTACTTTTGCTTCATTACTGAAAGCACTAAATGAGCAGTTTCAGACGGTTGCCAACAGATAGTGCCCTTTTTCCTGACCTAGTTATGTTCCTTTAGTTGTATTTAAATGTCCTCCTCGTGTAATAATCTATCCTACAATGTTACGTTCACTCAAAGATTGAATCATTCATTTTATATTACCCTGCTACCTTTCCTCGTCCTGATATAGAATACTGTCATGCTTTATATATCTAATTTGCACATGGATGGCTCATTCTCATTCAAGAGCGCACCTGGAGTGCCTTTTGATCAAAGACAGACAATCCATTAGATTCATCTTTGCATCTTTTTCTGTCCCTAACTAAGATCAGACAGCTATTATTTATTATGATGATTTACTGTGTATCCCGTATCTATCACAAGTGACTGACCCATAAAACAGTGACTGACAGAGTCACAGTGATAGCTTGAGACTAGAGACTGAGCGGCAGAGGATCTATATCTTCAGTCAACATTTATGACTCATGCACTTGTAATATGTATTTATATCAATTCTGCATAATTGTCCCCTTTTCCGGTTTATTAACAATGACAATGAAAGTCATCTTGCACATGAACATAGGATGAATTTCTTGGAATATAATATTGTATGTCCTTCTGTGCTTTCTTTTCAGATTCTAGCCATCATCTCGATCCTGTTCATCGTCCTTTCCACCATTGCTCTGTCTCTCAACACCTTACCAGAGCTCCAGGTGACAGACGAGTTCGGCCAGGCCAACGACAACCCCCAGCTGGCCCACGTAGAGGCTGTATGTATTGCCTGGTTCACCATGGAGTACCTCCTTCGCTTCCTCTCCTCTCCCAATAAGTGGAAGTTCTTCAAAGGCCCGCTGAATGTCATTGACTTGCTGGCCATTCTGCCCTACTATGTCACTATCTTCCTGACTGAGTCCAACAAGAGTGTGCTTCAGTTCCAAAATGTGCGGCGTGTGGTGCAGATATTCAGGATCATGAGAATATTGAGGATCCTGAAGTTGGCCAGGCACTCCACGGGACTCCAGTCTCTAGGGTTTACTTTGAGAAGGAGCTACAATGAACTGGGGCTGCTTATTTTATTTCTGGCCATGGGCATCATGATATTTTCCAGCTTGGTCTTTTTCGCCGAAAAAGATGAGGATGCCACCAAATTCACCAGTATCCCTGCTTCATTCTGGTGGGCAACAATTACAATGACAACAGTGGGATATGGTGACATTTACCCACAGACTTTACTTGGAAAAATTGTGGGTGGGCTCTGCTGCATTGCAGGAGTGCTGGTCATTGCCCTGCCCATCCCCATTATCGTCAACAACTTCTCTGAGTTCTACAAGGAGCAGAAGAGACAGGAGAAGGCCATCAAGAGGAGGGAGGCACTGGAGCGAGCCAAGAGAAATGGCAGCATCGTGTCAATGAATCTAAAAGACGCCTTTGCCCGCAGTATGGAACTGATGGATGTGGTGGTAGAGAAGGGAGACGACAAAACCTCCCTGGACAACCACCTGTCTCCAAGCCGCTGGGGCAGCTCGACTAGGCACGCCAGCTCAGAGACTAACCTGAAATCCCCAAATAAAGGAAACCCGGAGTCTCTGCTGCAAAGCTCTCCTCATCGTATAACCATCACCACCACTGGAAGCCCCCAGCGGACAAACAGGACCCCACAGCACCTCAACGTGCAGAAACTGGAGGAGATGTACAACCAGATGACCAAGTCACAGTCCTTCACTAACCTCAACACTACAAGCTCCATGAGCACTCTGAGCACAACCATGACTGCCCCCGTCTCACCTAAAAAATCTCAAAGCCCTGATTTTACATTAAAAGAGGAAGTAGAGCTAGAGATGACGGAGGTAGAACCCTCCTCGCCAGATAACTTTGCGAGCTGCTCAGGAGACCTTAGACAACAAGGCTGCGACTCAGATGAGGAAGCTGTGCCCTGTGAAACCAGACTCCCCAGAGGGGCACCAGCCCATCTGGATCTCAGCCAACTGAGGGCCATCGATGACAACAGCTCTCCAGGCATCATTCTCAAGGATGGCCTCTATGAATCCTTCAACCCAGGTGAAAGATCAGAGCTCCACATAGAGGAAGGAGAGAGCTTTAACAGTGCTGTGGAGAACATCCGGAGCTCTCTAAGAGGGAATAACCCTCTTAAAATAAAGGGCATGAAGGTCAACTTCACCAAAACCTCTGCCGAAGGCCCGTTAACACCGCCCAGCACTACCTCTCCTGGAGACATCAGCTCCAGCATCCTGGAAGACGAGTCCCCCGATGGAGAGCTGTCCCCGCTTATCCCCAGTTCAGAGGAGCTGCTCCCAGTCACAGAGGAGGAGAGCTGCCCGTTGTCCCCTGAGAGGCTGGTGGTTGACACCCCACCCGGCGATGAAGAGTCCACAGAGAACCACGATGACAAGCATCTGATGGAGGTGGCGGGCGCTGCAGTTGCGCCCTTGTCACCCAAAACAGCAGCTCAAAATTGCACCCAAGGTATGGTTGGGGCAGGCGAGGAGGTCAAGGCTGACAGCAACCAAAGTGGACACAAAGTAGAGAACCACATGTTTACATCCGATATCCACCTGATACCCGGGGATGGCAGCCTGTCTCCGACCTGTGAAACCAGCATGTGACTGTGAGAGAAGCTCTGAGGGACAATAGACCCACTGCAACCTCAGCCTGATGTGTGGGAGAGCAGGAAGAAAAGACAAGGGTGCAGTTGTAGTGACAGATATTTTTGCATGGCATGACAAGTCCCTTTTACTTGTGTTGTTGTCTATTGCTGAAAAAGAAACTGCAGTGCTTCGTGCAGATTGGAGAGGACGACTGTGGGACGAAGAGTGGGCTCAGAGAGGAGGCTCTTGAGGAACAGAGGGAATTCATCAACTTATGTAGACACTTTGGTCCTCCCATTGTACATAATGACAGTCTCCTTTTTCTAGCAAAAGAAGGAAATGCACAGAGGGACTTATCTGTAAAAAGCATGCATTTAAAAAAGACAGATATTTTACGGTGCTTAGTTTGCTGAAAGCGCTCCACTGTAAATACTAGGACATCTAAGGCAATGACAATGCACAGGATGGCAAAGAAAAACTGTCACTGAAGGTACAAATATTTGTAATGTGAAATGGGATGGGTGGGGTGGGAGGGGTTGAATTGAGAGCCCTCAGACTGGGTGTTGCATCGTAGCGACCTATAAAAAAAAACATATCATTACCTTTTGTGGAAATGCAAAGTGTTCCCATGACGACCCTGTAATGTTTTTTCGTGTGAAAAATGGTGTACGAAACTGTAACGTTAACATTATTGCTTTTGGTTTTCATAACCACTGTTGAGCTTTCAGTTGCGCACCGATATTCAATCTTTGAAACAATGACAGCGGGCAAGAAGGACAAGAAACACCTTGATTCCTCGAAATACTTCTGTAGTTGCCAAATGCGTATGTAACCATTAAGGACAGGAACTATCAGATACTGCCGCTATTGAAAATATTTATCATGCGGTTTCAGAAGTTAGGGCAAGGATTAAGATGTTTTATTCCTTGTTCAACCTTTTGATTCTGCCCAAATCACAAAAATAAATCTTATTTACTCTCTGACTTCAGATATATACATCTAAATGT
Source organism: Nibea albiflora (assembly GCA_014281875.1). Taxonomy (NCBI): domain Eukaryota; kingdom Metazoa; phylum Chordata; class Actinopteri; family Sciaenidae; genus Nibea; species Nibea albiflora. The sequence goes on along the minus strand of CM024805.1, from coordinate 11,456,639 downwards.
AGTTTTAAGAATAAAATATGAAATACGTAGGTCTAGATTGGTTGTAGAAAAAAAAATTCTACAGTAGGTAAGTGAGATTCCATAAAACAGTTAAGACTATTTATTGATTCAGTACATCTGGTCATTAATACACATATATGCTTTACACTATAATTATATATTTTGGCAATTTAAAAGGGTTAGACTACCACAAAAAAAAGAATTACAGTATTCCTTGTTATATCAATGGACCAAATCAAGCACACTGACAAGCTTTCATCTATCTCAGCTGCATAGTAACATATACAGTAATAACATGTATTCTGACAGTAGTTATGTTTTTTTTTTGGTTTGTTTTTCTTATGGTTTGTTTACCTGCATTGTGTTCATTATCCTACTCTCAGCGCCCTGATGTCGTTGTTGACATTCGTCCCATACTACTGCAAGTTTATCCGATCCTGCTGATAAGTTAAAGGCATCTTCTTCTTTTTTTTTCTTTTTTTTGTATATCCGTAGTGTCTTGGACTGTAATTTATCGTGTTTTATTGTGAACAAAACTATTTTCAGTCAAACTTAAACCCAAAGGAGTTTTTTTCTCTCTCTCTCTCTCTCTCGTCTTCTTTCGCGCTTTTGTTTTACACTGACTGAAAATATCTGTTGTATGTTGCCTTTGATTCCAATTTTATTGCTGGAATATTTGTTTGTTGTTTCAGCATGACACTGGGCTGAGTGTACTAGAAGTGTGTTTGTGAAAGCCATACAAACCAGAATGGTACTGACAGGAAGTACGTGGGTGAATTCTTTGTTATTCGTTTTATTTATTTTTTCTTATCATGTTTTTTTTTTTGTTTTTTTTTTGTTCTCACAGAGAGGTGTGGAATGTGCAATACCGCATACTGCAATCTATGCAGGCCAAGAATTGTGGCACTTTATTTTCTGTCTATGGGATTTGTAAGTGTACAGGCAGAAATTACTTGTATTTTTCAAATGTTATATCTTTAATATGAGGCAAAACAGTATTACAACTACCAGAATCTCACAAACAATGCAAATGAGAATTTTACTTTTACTTTTTCATATTATGTGGCTGGCATTTGCTATGAAGCCTCTTTATGCCAGATGCTCAAATTTGATTATCTGCGGGAATAGGGATCCAAATTGACCACTTTTGGCCTTTTGTATTGCTATTAGATTTACATGAAAAAAAATCTAACAAATGTCTGTGGAAGATATTAAGATAATCTAATTTCAATGGCCACACACAAAGGATTTTATGTTTTTTGTGAATTAACATTGAGAATGATTCTATTTTTTCTAAACCAAAATGGAGCACGACCACAATTTCCTGCCATATGGTGGTTGAAATGATGCATGCCTTTTCATAACACTGCTGTTTATGAGAAGGCAGCAAGTCATTTTGCTTTGTTCATATAGCACTGTACAGAAAATTCTAATTTTATAGGAGAAATCAGGTCTTTATGTAATAGATACAAGTAATGTTATTGAGTTCTCAGGTTTTCTATAACTCTCTGATGTTCCGATTGGATAGATTCTCTGTTTTTTCTTTAACAGCTAATGTCAACTAGTTACTTCTGTACTTTTTGAAAGGTGATGTTGTCAAATCCACATTGATGTCTTGGCTCCTGGAGTAAGGAGTGGCAATATTTCTCCCTCCTCCTGGGTAATCTGTGTACCACATTCAGTGTCCACCCCCATCAGTCTTCAGTGAGGCAGGAAGGAGCACAAACAGAGGGGACGGGAGTTTGACTGTAAGAGCTGAGAACTAGACAGGAGGGGAGTGATGTGTCTAAAGTGACCACCGACAGGCAGGAAAAGATCCCTACCGTCACTGAACTGATACATCTGATTATTTCCCATGCTGACACCATTGAGTGCTCCAATCCCTACAGTTTCAGAGGCTCTAACCCTGTGGCATGCCCTCAGGAACAAGCGATCAATGGGTGAAAGGAAGGCTAGGATAAGGGAAGGCTATGAGAGTTAAGAAAAGAGGAGAGGTGAAATGGGCTCTTCCCGTATGGTTACATCACATCAGTGATCAGTTGTGGTCCATATTTCCTTTTGTCTGTGTACATACTGTATGCCCAGACCGACATAATTTAACTCGGTAATCAGAGATTCATGTGAGAGCTCATGGAATTATCTTCCATGTAAAATTATTGATCCCTCATTGGAAACTCAGATTCTTTGGTACTCTCCAAAGTAAAATGTCAGTGGTGGTTGTTGTTGTTTGGGGTTTTCATTTGTCTTTTTTTTTTTCTTTCCTTTATGAAGGTTAGACGGTAACCTTCTTGTTAAAAAAATATTTTTCCTGTATCTGTATGTTGAATTTAACATGATTTCCTTCATCCCTTTGTTCATAGTAACCATGTCTCTGTGTTAGCCTCAAGTAATCCTTCATTTTGACAGGTAGGGTAGAGAAACAAGGGATTTGGATTGATCAGCTCTATTCCCTTGGAATGATGTTTGTGTGGATACCAATATTAATTCTGTGAGCAGACAGCAAATGGACTGTGCTCTGTCTTACTGTCTCACAATGGCATTATCATCTGTGATGCTGTACAGAGTGGAAAGGTTGTGTCTTTATTTTCTCTGAGAGAATGGGTATTGTCTGTGTCACTCATGCGTGCTTACCAAACCTTGCTCCCTAAAATGCATAAAGCATTGTTTCTTCTTATTTCTCTATGTATTCTGCCTCTTACATTTCTTTTTCTCTGTTCAGCTTTGGAGAACATTATCATTAGACACATTCTGAGCTACAGACTGTTTCTGTACAAAGCAACATCTTTGTATGCATGTAGTAGTCCGAACAACATGTATGTCAACATTTCTGTAGAGCATTGTTCCCCATTACGTCTATTAGCATATGCAGAATAACAAATAAATGTGTATATAACTCATGTGTTTGTGTGCCTGGTGTTCTCTGCTCAACAATCCAGCTGATCTGCGTTCTCTCGGTGCAATCTTTTGCATATTTACAGTTGTTACGTAATACGATACCAACATTAAAATTAACATGGATACTGCATTTACAGCGGGAAGGTACACAAAGTTGTTTTTCATATCTAAAAGTTCAGGCAGCTCAGCATTTTTGGCAGTGTCTGGTTAATAAATGATTTATCACTGGAGGGAAGTGTATTTCATTCCATTAGATTAATGGATCTTGATTGCGCACTGCTGCCAAACAGTGATACTGAACACAAACAGCACTCTCAAACCTCAAAACGAGAAGTTATGGCATGTTATGTCTTTAACATGAAACAACTGAAGGAACCCATACACTCTAAAATAAGGTGGAGAGATTAATAATGCATTATACAAATGTACTGACCTATTATTGCTGTATCTGTTACATCCATTGTGTCACAAAAGATTATAATTACAGTATCCGTTACACTTGGGACAGGTGTAGCTGTAAACTCAGAGTAAGAAGAGACTAAATGTTTTGTGTGTGTGTGTGTGTGTGTGTGTGTGTGGATTTCTTAAATCTTTTCACACACACATTTTTAATTAATACTAAGTGTCCTATCTGTGTCAACAGGATGTAAAATCAACATGTTTTTTTTTAAAACAAGCTTCAGCATGTGTATCTATGTACGCATATGGGTTGCTTTTTGGTATTACTTATTGCTCTGACAAATTAATGAATTAATTGAATAAATATAAATCTACACAATTTTGCAATAAATATAAATGCACACGAGTTTTGTGTATTTATTTTGGTCGCTAATAGATCATATTAACTTTTGTAAAAAAGTGTAAACTGTAGTTACACTCCCGGCCACCAGAGGGCGCCAGGCGGCACCACCAAAACTTGACAAACCACGAAAGCGCGCCGAAATCAAACCACTTCCGACGAAGAAGGGGAAGAAACTACAAATATAAACATGGAGCCTGAAAACAACAATAAGGACGATACGGATTCAAATTATACAGACGAAAACGTGAGTTTTCCACACGTTTCCGCCGTCGCCACTGAGTGGATGTTGGACTTTATGTTTGTAAGCCTGTGTCGTCATTTCAAGGAAGACAAACAGGACGAGTTCAGTGAGTCGCTGTCGATTTACGAGGGTAAGTCGCTCGCAGCTAACAAAGGTGTCAGCACGGGAGGCTAATCTATGTAAATTACAAGAAATGTATGAGTCGGAAAGTTTTTTAAAAGTCGTTAACTCGAACTAACGGTAACAGTTAATGCGCAACAGCGCCGTCAAAGATGAGAACACGGAGGTGGCATTGTAAAGTAACATGTAACATCACCTTCTTTAAGTTACAGATCAAAATAAAGCCGCTGTGTTCTTAAACTGAGCTGGAAACTTTCTCAGTTGATTTGGCGCTGGTCTAAGTTCCATAAGTAAACTTTAAGAACACAAAGAGTGCTGAAATCAGGTCCAGTGAGGACGTGAAGAAAGTGAATATGCACTCATCATAACTGCATTAATATGGAGGGAATAAATCCAGTAACTGCGGGACGCCTCTAGATTAAAACACAGCTGTTGCTCGCCTCCATGCTGCGGCTGAAGCTCATGCATCTTCAACGACCCGAAATAAATTGTGAGGTCCTGCAGCTATGATAACGCGACTCTATTAATCATTATTACAGCCATAATAGAGACATTTCATCTTTTACCCCCGGTGCCTGGATTAAAATGAGCCCTATCAGTAATGAGGATGGTGAACGGTTAATTTGTCACATTAAGGTTTCACCAGAGACACTATCATCTTCATGAAAGACCTTTTGTGAATTTGTTTATCTTTGTTTTGGTTTTTTAGCCATTTCTAAGAATTCATCTCGAGACCTCCACGATGAGAAAAGGCTGATATGTGCCTTCCTTGCTCGAGTCATGCATGGAAAGCAGCTGAGTAAGTACATACGTTACCTCTGTGCAGCGATGCTGCTTGGTGAGTACCGCAGCGAGGTCAGGACCTCCTGTGTAACTTACAGCGCGCATGCATTCCCGTAGAAACTTATACTGACTTGCCGCAGCTTATGAGCAGAAGCGAGCCGCGCCGTAAAATGTCTCATAAAAATGTGCACGAGCGAAGAGTGTTTAACATTTGGAGCTTGTTTACAGTTTATGCCGGAGGATGTTTACTGAACTGAAGCTGCATAGATATCAGAGAAGAAGTGCGGTCGGTGTTACGTTACGACAACTCTAATATCAGAAAGTATTTTCAAGCTAAAATCCATACTTTGAAACGTGTACACACACACACGCTCGCACGATCCTTAACGGCCCGTTTTTTTTTTACCTCCGTCTCCCTCCAGATGTCCTGTTTGAAGAGGATTCCCACGTGATGCCTCTGATGTCTGCCGCCACACTATGGCCAAAGTTGGAAGGCGTCGTCGCGGACCAAGGCTTGTTCAAAAACATTAACATCCTTTTGATTGTCCAGGTTCGTGGCTTTTAAACGTGATGGAGTGATTTTTAAAAGAAAGTGTGCAGAACGCTACAGTCTGCTGGTTATAATGGATAGCACCAGTTCAGTGAATGAGCAAGGTTGAAGTCCTGATGTCACACAGGGATGCTTTGTCTTCATTTTGAGTGTAAAGTCTCTGATGGTCTCTTTTGCCTTTCCGTTCCTAGACTGTAGCTGTGTGCATGGAGAAAGGCCAAAGATCTTCTGCCTCCTCTGCCCTCAAGTGGTTTGAGAATAATCATGAAATCCCTAAGGTCTCAGTGTCCTTTTATTGTCTTCTTTTCTGGGTATTTGGTGGCCTAGAATAACTTTAATCCTCAACAGTGTTTTTGACGTTTTCCAACAGAGCTTGAGAGTAAAACTGTCAACCGTAGTGGCGCAGAGGGAAACATACCACCCATTCCTCATGAGCTTCAGTTTCAGCCGCCTGCTGGAGACAGTGAAGTCTTTCCTGGATGCCTACTTGGAGAAGAACCCCTCTGACTACCTTCTCAAGGTACAGAACAAAGGAAATGATGAAGTGCTGTTCAGTGAGGTATAACATGACCACTGAATATAATATTAAACATTTGTTTGTGCGAAAAAGCAAAGCACAAGTCTTCCACTGCTGTTTGGGAAATTGTTTTCCCAGGGTCGGATTTAGCTCATGATGAGAATAAACATTTTAACTACAACTGTCTTCTTTATGCAGCCCTGCAGGACTAATACCAATTTAAGAATAAGGAATGAGAATAGCTGCGCAAGAAAGTATGAAGTCTCGGTGCGGGACTGGGGATTAGTCCCTTCCTTGCCCACAAATCAGTGAAGTAGAGTGACGTCGTATTTGACACTTTAACTTATAAAATCTGTCCTTGAATGCAAACAAAAGTGGACTTGTCAGGTTTTTGCTGTCTCTGCTGTTTTTGTGGCGGAGAATTAATTGTCAAACTCATAAGTTCTCCGATGTTTGGCTCCAACAAACGGCAACAAACAAATTTTTCCACTCAATAAATCTTCTTGATCTTGCGTCTGTTCAGCCCTGCTCTCTTCCTTCTTGAGTAATGGCGCTTTGACCAACTCAAGGTGCTGATGTGACATTATCAGTCATAGTTAATTGACAATTTGTCATCAAAATTAGTTGGAAGGGCAAACTACATTCAGCAGAGCCCTCCTCGGGGTTCTAACGGACTCGCTTATTCATGAAAGTTTCAAGTATGATTTACACGGAGGCCGCTGTCCAAGGTTAAACTTTGAACGATATCGTAATGACAGGCCTCATTAGATTTGCTTTCATATTATAGCGATACTTAAACCTCAAAGTTAATTGTTTTGGAAGGGAATGAAAAGGTAATATTTAGTAGCATAATTTATATTAGTCTACCTCTCCATCTACCAGGCGGCTACAAAGATGGTCCAGTCATCAGAGAGCGTGAAGGATGTGGAGGACGTGGTGACAAAGGACATCTGTCCGTCGGAAACATCCACCGAGGACACAAGGTAGGAAATTACCTGCAATCCCAGATGTGCACGGTCCATTCCTGTTCTGCCCTGAGTAATGTACTGTACATCTATGTCCTAACAGGGAAAAGGAGAACACCACTTGTTTGAGGTTAGTAGAAATGACTGTTGAAAGGTGTAGGTTCTATAGGAAAGGACAAGCTGCCCTGAACACTAGATGCACAGCATGTGTGGGGAAACAAATCATTCCATCACTCCGTGTTACACTTTCACAGAACAAAACGGAAACTACTGTCAACTGCAATCACTGATGTCTGGCAACCTGATACATGCAAGAAGCCGCTTGTCTCTGTCAGAAGGCTCTCACGGGCTGGTAAGTTTAAATTGCTCCTCTGCCATTGATATTTCTGTTAAAAAACAAAATGTGTTTTGCTTGTCTGATATAGCGGATACTTTCATTGTCTGTCAGGTGTAGTAATGCATCCACTGGCATATATTCTGTATGTATTTCTGAGCGTGAACGAAAGCTAAAGAGACTGTTGAACCTCCCCCCCATCAGAGTTAATGCAGAGGACGTCACAGAAGTCGAAGGACACGTCGAAGAACGAGGAAAAGCCTAAACCAAGAAAAGCACCGCAGGTCGGTTGAACCGCGCAGCTCATTCGCTCAAATGCTAACTTCATCACTGAAAGTCAAAAAACCTTTTTGATTTCACGTTGGACTTTTTTTGTTTTTTTTTTAGAAGTGGACAGACCAGCTGGACAAATACCTGAAGGAAGGTGTTAGACGTCACGGCCCGGGGAAGTGGTCTCGCATATTAATGGATTATGATTTTGAAGGGCGCAGTGGCGTCATGCTCAAAGACCGCTGGAGAATTCTCGTGAGGACATACCAAGTCCAGTGAAGAGGGAGGGTGCCTCTTTTTTTTTAACTTGCACAATGTAGCAATTTACCTGTGTATATAAAAATATTGATTAAGCTCATGCATTAATTTAACCCTTTCTGGCCTGAAGATGTTCCTTCGTGTTATTAGTTTGTTCTGTTTTATGGCAGCTTTTATGGAAAAAAATATACCACTGAAGGGCACTCCACATGTTACTAAATTGGGCTATTTTTTATTGCCTTCTATGATGGGATATATTTTACAATATTTGTACCTACATTTTCTTTACCTAATATTTGTCACCGGTTGAACACGTGCTTGCTGATCTGTTTGCACTGGGAGGATGTCTTACCACCAGAGGGCACTCAACACAGAACAATGAATGGGGTTGTTATCACAGCCCTCGATGACAGGGAACATTTCATGTTTTTCATTTTTTTTTTAAAAAATGCATATTCACAATACAAATGTAAATTGTTTTAAAGTTTTAAGTTAAATATATTTGCAAGAAAATTGTAAAAAAAAACAGTGCTTTGTTTTCAATAAAGCAATGCAAAATCAATTCTGGTAGGTGCTTAATGTGTGCTAGGAAAAGGTGAAATACTGTACAAGTGTATGCTGCAAAGTTACACAACAGTGGAAGTGTGCGTGGTGATTGCAGTGATCTGAACATGCTTTTATATCAGCATTGAAAGTATCGTAGCATCTGATCTGAACAAAGTGTTCGCCAGCGAGAGGAGCTCTGCTGTGAGATGTTATTGCGGACACCAGATCAGAGCACCGGTCTGAGGTGCTTGGTTTGGATCAGATGAAGACGAAGCTGTGCTGTGGCGGACAGTTGCACTGCTGGGTTTTCTGAACCTTCCTCCACGTCCCGCTGCACTGATGGTTCCCCACCGCCTGCCAGCGAAGCACAGATTCCCTGCAAAACAAGTCACACGCTGCCAATGTGCATAGCTCCACACGTTCACATTTGTGCAGAACACCATGTCGACGTTTGACTGATTTACTGCCTTTCTCAGGGGGTGCGTTAAGTGTAATTGTAGAGGGAGGTGTGGACGTATCCTGCTCAGATTTGTCCTGGATTGGGTAAGAGTTTAGGATTGTTTTGATTTGGTTCTGAATGAATCTGGGATTGATAAAAAGAAAAATGCTGCTGCACTATCAAATCTAATCCAGTTTGTACAAACTTCATATGCAACGTTAAACAACGCTGCTGAGAGAGCATGCATGCATGCAAAGGCTCATAACTTACTTGTCTGATTCCTGACCGTCTCCTTGGCAGCTGCCACTATTGTTTCGCATGGCGGGGGGTTCGCACAACACGCACACTTTAAAGCCTTCTGTTATGTAGCGCATCCAGTGGGTGTGTGGCCGGTTCTGCACTGTACAATGGGGTGTCCGAGACTGCAGTGTGAATTCCACGCAGAACCTGAGGGAAGACGGGGGCAGAGTCATGGGGGGACCAGTGAATCTAGGCAGAGGAGTAAGTACACTACACAGTAACACTTGACGTACACAATAGGAGGACATCATCGCCCAGTTAATGACTGGTGTGAGGATCATTTGTTTCATCAGTGCAGATCCGGATCAGGTGTAGCATGGGCACACCCATTATTAAGCTGAGAATGACAGTAATTCAGCCAATGGGTGCGCTGTTGGCACCATCGCTATAACTCACCTACTGTCATCTAGACCCTTTGTGCATGTGCTTTTCATGTGACAGTCCTTATTGAAGTCTGAGTGTTTGATTTCAAAGGGACGTGGGCAGTCTCGCGACGTTGTTATATATATAATGGTTTGTAGACAGACGTCCAGGTGAGCAAACACCTACTGGTAGCTCATGCAGATGGTGAAAAAAGGTTATCTTTTTTTTTTTTTTCAAAATGGTTTGAGTTACACAGACTAATGTTAAAAATGAAGTTAACCCCCGGTTGCATTCGTGAACTTTTCAACTCTTGAATTTAAAGATACCCTGAGGTCGTGTGCAGTTTCAGAATACTAGGAGCATGATATGAAACCTACCCAGGGTCTAGGGGGTTTCCGTAGTTGTCATGCTTGGGCCTTCCCTTGCCAAACTCCATGCTGGTGATGAATGCAGGACCTGATAAGAGAAACCAATTCAGTATTTCTGTTGGTAAGTTCAGGTGTAGCCCAAAGTCCCCAAGTCCAAAAGTTGCAAACAGGATAAACCAATGCAATACATCTAAAATCAAATAAAAGCAGTGCAACTGTAGATATTCATGTATTGGTATACCTGACTTTTGTCCACAGTGGCCACCATGGTGGTCCCTGTACTCCATGCAGCCGGCTTGTTCCTGCAGGCTGGGACAGGGCTCTCCGCCGTTGCTGGGCTGCCGCTCCGTGTGGCGGACACGAACTCTCACTGAGGGCTGGCAGGGCTTGGCACAGCCGCTCCAAAAGCTCCAGTCGCTCACGGTGCAGTCCTGGGCTGGATGTTGGCACCGGTGTTGTGGGAGAAACGTTATTACAGGATATCCTCCGCGGCGGCAAACAATCAAACCGAAACACCTGAGAGATGTTGGACCTCACACCCCTGAAGTTCGCCGAGTGCAATGGGGTGACACTTCTGATAGCTACGGTGAAGCCTTGCAGCGTTTTCGTGCAGACTGCATAATTACAGTTTTTCCTGTGAAACGGTGTAATAGAGCTAAATATGCAGGACATAACTTGAGATCAATGAAGCATTGATTGTGACTTGTAGAATCAGTGTTTCCTGCTCCACTACAAGTAGTTTGAGAGCATGCCAAGTGAGCATTCAATCACTAAGTCCTGTGATTTTTCTTCCACTTGCTCCCTGTGCTTGATGATCTAGCTTTGATGTATTAAGCATGCAGATTTAGTGACTACCAGCACATATTAGGTACGCTTGGCTTCTTTGTCTGGAACTGTAATTGCTACAACTGATTGACAGAATCACATTCTTCAAATATTTGTACTAATTCCATTATGTGGGCCAGTCCACTGAAATGAGGTTAGATGCAGAGCTGCCTGTGTTATTTGGTGAACCGAGTGTTGGCTTTTTTTTGTGTGTGTGACGGGACAGCCATGACACATGTTACAGAAGAAAAATGAGCGTTGTGCAAGCTAGAAGGTCAAGAAGACAGAACAAACCACGCCTGGGGGTTTGACAGGACTTTGCGGCTATGAAGATAAATGTGTGCAAACAATTTCACATCCCTCGGATGAATTTGGAACGCATCCACCCCTGCCGTCAGATAAGCAGCCCAGTAACGACCAGGTACGGAAAAAATATCTTTATCTTCTGTCTGATAGACAGATTCAGAAGATCTTTATCAAGAGCTGGGGTTATCTCGTGCAACAGGTTATCTCCCTCTGCTGTCATAAAGTAAGGGTGTGTGCATAAATCAACAGTTGCCTCCTTCCCCTCCGTTCATCCCTCACCTGGGCATTCCGTGAAGTAGTCGAAGCAGCAGTCCTTGGTCCTGTCGCAGCCCTTGTCGCAGTAGCACGTCCCATACACGCGGTCCATCCTCCAGTCGGTGGTCGAGCAGCTCAGGTCTCTGCTCCGGCAGCATCTCCCCGAACAACCTCCAGACACCAAGTGGTACTTTCCAAGAGTGGAAACCACCAGCAGCAAACATGCAAACTCCACAGAGGATCCCATCATAAGGGGGGTGAGGGGTCACACTAGCCTCTTAGTTGCCCTCTTGTCTTGCTTTCTTATTGCTAAGTGTATTAATGCCCTCCCTGGTCCTATTCTATGTCTGTCATGCTCATGAACGTGAGAGGGAGAGGTTGGAATACCAGCCCAGCCCAACTCAGCCAAGACTGTGCTTTGCCACAGGAGCCCTTGTGACCTGGAATTCCTGTGTCCGTCTCCTGTGTCCAGCCCCTCTGTTTCCTCCCAGAAACAGGTCTGCCGAGCAACCTACACTACAGAACACCCCATTCCAGCTCCAGTCAGACTCCCGGCGTCCCTCATATTGCGTGTGTGACCTCTCCCGTCAGAGCTGGTGTCTCTCCTCTCTCTCTCTCTCTGTCTCTCTCTCTCTCTCTCCCTGCTCCCAGGGAGGGAGCACCTCCTTTCAGTCGATCGCACAAGGGAGGAGACAACGAGGGCGAGGGAGGGGTGAGCTGGTGACTTTGGTGTGTGTTTTGCCTCCTGCTTCTGCTCTCCCTCTCTCTCTCCTCTCTCTCTCTCTCTCTCTCTCTCTCTCTCCTCTCTCTCTCTCTCCCTCTCTCTTGCCTCCTTCTCACCTGTCTTAGTGTTGTTTACCCGTTTTTTCCCTCGTTCCCTCTCCCTGCAGAATTGCTGTGACCCTGATATGCCAGTCTTGCCCAGCCACTCTCTGCCACCCCAGAGTCCCAGAAGAAAGGGAGGAATGTGAGCAGTTGGCAGGTCTCCAAATAATTGTGCCAGGGGGCCTGCTGAGCGTTGTAAAACCACCCTTTGATTCTCACCTCTCTCCCTTTTTTTCATTGTATTATTGTTACTGTAATCTCACAGAAATCCCAACACTCTGAACACGATTTCCCCTGTTAGACCTCTGATGTGCCTTTATTTCTTCAGTGTTGTGTTATCCGATATTCTGTTTTATTTAGTTGCGGGCATTTTGGGAAAGAGGGCTTATTTGATTTCTTGCATAAGTTCAATACCTCTCATATCTGTGCACTAAATAAGCTGCAGCCTAGTTGGCTTAGCTTAGCATAAAGACGGGGCTTTTAAAAAATTCCGCCTGCCTACTGCTCCTCTAAACTCATGATATCATTCGTTTGGTTCACACAAAAGCCAAAGTGTAAAAACAACATGTTGCTTGGCAATCTCACAGTGACAAGAATCCAGGAAATTACTACACCCGGCCAGGAAATAGTCCAGCACGTAACCCCGTGAAATTATTTATAGATATACATGTTGATCTGTTTCAAGGTTGCTATCAGACCAACTTTTTAACCCTCTGACAGAACCAAGCTAACTGTTTCCCCATTTGTAGTCTTCACACTGAACACACACCATGAAAGCAACTTTCTTATACATACAACAGATGAATTCAGCTTCAGTGCAGGTGTGGGGCTGTAAATCGGTGAGCCAGAGCTCCCGGTGTATGTGAGCATTATTTGTAGACCAGGGTGTGGCTTAATCTATAACTCTTGACATAAAGTACAGGCCGAACAGCCTGATGACAGATTGATTTCATACGCCGTAACTCTGAGGTGGCGTGTCTGTGACACCCTCGGCTAGGCTAATTGTTTTACCTCATTAGGATTTGGCTTGTCTGACAGATGACGGATACGAGGACTATTAGATTCTCTGCTCCGAGTGAAGCCGAGACAGCGTCTTCATGAAGTCAAATGTGAGGGTTTCAAGATAAGCCGATAAAATCACGTGCTGCTTTGACACCTAGCGTTTCCACATTTAAACGGTGCAAAAAGAAACTTTCCGCGCCGCTGCGACGCCCCATGTCAGAGGAAGCCCCCCCGGCAAGCAAAGAATCTTGATGCATATGAATTAGACATCATTTTGCACGGGGGATCCGCAGCAATGTCCTCCGTTGTGTTTGCTCAAGGAGCCTGAATGTCTGAGGATGTTGTGAACTCAAGAGGGTCAGCTTTTATTTGAGCAGTTCTCCCTCCATCTCATGGGAAACAAATGAGGCCTCTGCAGGGAGCATTAGCAGGGAATGGGAGGCCTCCGTGCGCCTACTGCTATAGAAGGAGCAGGTATTTGTAATAATCGGGATACTTTGCCTCTGCCGTCTTCAAAAACAGCTCCCGGAGAGCAGAGGGGGGTCCGTTGAGGTCCTTTGATTCTTCTTCTCGCCATAAGCGGGTAGGTCAAGCGACAGTAATAGCCTTCATCTTCACCATAATCATCAGCAGCAGCAGCAGCAGCATCACTGAGGAGCATGTGTCTGAATCAGTGTATATTAATATCTGGGGGCACTGAACCCAGACTGACCTTAGGAGTAATACTGTGTTTTGGCCATTTTAATCTACAAATATTCAATATAACATTTTTTTATGATATATAATGTCTTTGTAATTTTGTAATTGTGACTGTGAAAAACAAAGATGATGCACTGCAATGTTACTAACACACACACACACACACACACACACACACACACACACACACACACACACACACACACATTGTTTTTCCAGTGCCGATTTGATCTCTCCACTGATGCAAGACTTACAGCTGCATCAGTTTGCTTTGGCTCCAGCACGACAGAAGTACACTTCAAAGCGTGTGTGTTTTACATCTGACAGGCCTCCGACCTGGAACCTCCTGCTCTTACTGTGCACTTGTCAAAGACAATCTGATTTCCCCGAGTAACACGCCCTGCTTGCTGAGTTATCTTAGTCTACGCGAGTAAAGAGGAGATTAAGGCCATGTTAATGTGTCCGTTTATGTCACAGAATTCATTCCTGGCAATCCTACACACGATGAGTTTTATTTGACTTTAGTGAGAGACGCGAGCGGAGGTTGACCGGATTTATCTGGAGGAATGAAAGCGTGCGTGCCACCTCCTCTTGTACTGGGCGTCAAGGAGACGGCCAGGGTGAATCCTAGCTCCATCTCGCCTATGTGGGGAATGCAAACCGTGGCCCGTTCCCATGGTAACCACTTGCCTGCGTTGCTAAGCTTTTTGTTGACAAATGCTAGAATTCACCTTTTCATCTCGCCATGCGTTGTAAAGGTACGCTGATGATGTCACCTCTGACCGGGACAACACCCACTCTGTATCTGTATGACAGCAGGATGTTTGCATTGTGGGGAATTATACATGATAGTGTCTCGTAAGGACCTGAAATCTCTATTTTGGCTACTGGCGTTACATGCTGATGTCCAGAAATCCAACATACAACCCAAAATGTAATATAACATGACCTCAGAAATATTTAACCTTAACCAAATATTTAATTAAAGAGTTAGTCGGGCTAATTAGTTTGTTTTTTTTCTGTTGAGTACAGTCAGTTTCTGTCTCCTGAATGGAGGCCTTTGTCCACCACCCTCTAAATTTACTGCTCAGCTGTCTCCTACTTCCTCCCTCCACGTGTACATCTGTACATTTAGTGCGTGCGTGTGTGTGTGCCTGCCTGTAAGGGAGTGTCTTACGTTATCTGTTTATGTGTCACGGAGTTTCAGTACTTTGTGCGCATGCTGCATGCGTCCGTGTGGCGGTCTGAGTCATTGTTTAGAGAGTTAAGGAGCTGGATGTTTGACTCGGCTTGTGAACACAGCACTGAGGTTAATCTGGAAAAAAAAAAGAAAAAAGTTTGAACAGGTGAATCCTGATGAAATGTACTAACATTCTACCTCAAAGAATACAGAGAGAGAGCGAAAAAAAAATGGTGCGCTCTCTTGCTGACAATTCCGTCTTGCATCATGACCCTGATTGAGCCTCTTCATATTGCACTTACATGAGCATCTATTTGTGTCGTACATCCCTCTAATGATGCTCCATTCATTCCAGGTCATTACTGCTTGATAGTTTAGGGATAATAACACGCTTCTCCAGGACCGCAGCAGCAAAGACGGATGATGACACTCTGGCAACAGCTTGGCAAGCAGACTGGCTAGCTGGCTGGTCTGGCCTTGGAGTAGCGCCAATAGAATGACAGCGGCGACAGTGAAATTGATTAAAGTTTTTCCTCTGCCCGAACCTGACATCATCACTGATAATTGTCCCGTCATCAGTTACCTCGCCTTGGCATACACTTCCGTGTGTGTGTGTAAATCAGTGCGGGCATTAAAAGGCAGATCAGGCACGATGCGCGGGGGCGAAGTGGGACTGACCCCTGCCACTGTGAGAGATGAAACTCCAGGTAATGACTATGAGAGAGGGGGCATCTATCCCGGTGTATTTCATAAATCACATTGTGAGATGTCAGAGAGCAGCAGAAAGGTTAGCCCCTTCGACTTGTGTGTGTGTATGCTGCTGTGCCAAGGGCAAAGTACATAAATATCACAGAATGCAGAAGCTATGCATCAAGGACTGGCGCTGAAAATCATTTTACAGAATTTCTTAGGCACGCTATGACGTGCAGATTGTGCAGACAAACTTGTCAAATCTCACACACGCCGGGCATAACAATACTTTTAAGGGGTAAAAATCAAAATCCCCCTCAACTGGCTGCTGGAAAAACTTGTATGCAAACATTCTCAAATGATAAAAATTATCTTGAAATTCCAGACAGAGAGCTCAAGCAAAGAAACTAGTAAATATTTGCGGCACAATAATCTCCATTGCTACAAATCTGACATAGCTTTGGGCTTTGCTGTCGTGTTTGTATGATGGAAAAGACTAAGATTTGACCTCGGCGTGCCCCACTTGAACACACAGACGCGCAGGTTACTATGGGACCAAGAGTTCCTGTTGACACGTCGCTTGTTTGCCCTATCATTTGTTTTTGATCACTATGTGACAATGTATTAGGATCTTTTAACGAGATTCTTTGGAGCCATTACTGGTTTCACAGCAGAGGAGGCTGTGTCATATTTTTATTTAGAAAAATTATTTCTTTATAAAGGCTCTCTGACATTCTTTCAGAGACTCACCTGATGAAGATGAATGAAGAAAATCACCTGAAAAATCATCCAAAAAATTATCCATAATTTCCAAAAGTCCAAGGTGGTGTGTTCAACTGTCTTATTTTGTCCAAAAAAACAATCTAAGACCAAAGGACGTCCAATTAACTATGATGTGAGCGAAGGAAACGCAGCAAATTCTTCCATGTGAGAAGCTGGAACCTAAAATCTGAGCCAAAATAGTGAAGTTACAGTCCGAAAAACCAAAACAATGAGCTGAAGGATGCTACAGAGCTCAGGAACTTGGGGTGTTGGGATGGGAACAGGTGGAGGACAAGCAGAAGAAGATCTGGTCGATAGTTGTCACTATGAGCGACCACGTCACGTCACACATTTGACCCTTTATTGTTGCAAAAATATCGATTATGGCCACTTTCATCAAACAGCAACGTCGTCCATATTAATGATACAAAACGTTGATCTTTGTCCCCAGACTGAGGCCGGCTCTTTCCCTCGCATACTGACCCAAACATATTTAGGGCGTCTTTGATTTGAGGCGTTGGCAAAGTTATAATTTGGCAGACAGGCTACATTCTCTGATCCCTGCTGATAGAGTCAACTGGCACACTATCAAGTCAGGCAAAACAGTAACACAACCTGGCTTCTCTTCACTAGCGCTGTCGGAGCTGGGGACATACACTCCTCCTCACTCGCACGGTAACCTGTTGCTCCTGATAGAAAACGTTACAATAATAACAGTGCATCAAAGAGCAACTCTGAACAAATGAAACATAAAAAACTGTCCAAAGGTCCGTTTGAGGCATGATAAAACTATTTAGCATCTCTCATCATTTTCTCCCTGGCTGATTTAAAAGAGTACTGTACTCCTGGTCGAGATCTCTGTGAAACTACAGTGAAACGATAAACCACTTTGTGGGCAGGCCCCAGTACAGCTCTTATTAAAGACCTCATTGTTGACTGTTTGTTCCAGGTCATTTTGTTTCACCACACTTGAAAGGGATGGTAGAAAACCTGCAAGAAGAGGGAGACCTGGCCTTCGCCTGAGCCTGAATACAGCCCCTTCACTTAGCATGAATAAGGGGATGGCTCTGTGTTTCTAGGTCACCGTGTGTCCCTGAAATGCACACCTTACTGTCCAGAGGGAGGGAGCGTGGAACACAAACAAAACCTACCGTCTGACAACGTCACATTCATATTTAATAGGGAGCTCCTGGAAATTAAACACAGTTAGCACCCGAGTGACACAGTGACCGGGATTCTTTATTTTACGCACATCCTTACTCTTTATTGACTGTCCACCACTCCCTCTGCAGTCTCTTCTGTCTTCACTTTGTTTAATCAAATGGAAACATCCAAAAAAAAAAAAAAGAGAGAGACCTTGATCATCCACTTGAAAGACTCCTCAAGAAGCCTTGATCTGTCTCTCAAGCCCCTCGGCCTCCACTCAAAATGATCTTGCCGCAGGACACCGTTGTCCTTGAAATGACAGAAAAGTGGCCATCTTGGCTCCGTTTCATCCCGTGCTCCATAGCGCACATCAGAGATCAGTGGAGCAACCGAAACAACTCCATCTGGGACATATACACACTTTTTTTAAAAAACTAAAACTTTTATTTATTGCCATGCCACGCCAAATATTACAGAGTTTATGCTTTGAAAATATTCAACCAACGATGAAGGGCAACGTGAACTGTAAAGAGAACAGAGTAAGATGTAAAGTGCTTATAGATTTCTATTTTTTAATCAAGTTTCTCAACTTTGTTGAGAATTATGTCACGCAAAATGCCCTTTAGAGTAAATTTCTCACCCTTGTCCTTTTCTTCTTCTGGTGTACAGTGTTCATGTTTTACCTCAGGCTACAGAATGTCTGCGGTTGTGGCTCCATACCGCGTGCCAATTACCACCTGTAATGCACACTTGCGTGGCAGCAGGTGAATCCTTGTGTGTGACATGATATACAGTATAGTCATGACTCCTGCCCTTCAGCTTTAGTTCATTGCCACTATGTTGGGGATGTGGTTGCAGTCTGACACATTTTTTTGGAGTTTTTGGGAGAAACATTTTCCAGAAAGACGAGTTAAAATAACAAGGTCAATCGCTGGGAAAATCGAATTATCTGAAATCCTAAATGAGCGCAGATGCTAAACTCTAGTCGCTACGTCATCAAATAATAAAGTCCGCATTTTTCTCTAAACAAAAAGACAATTGCCATGACTGCTGTCTTTGTCAAATACAATGAACAAGACTATTCAGAGACATGCCCGCCATACGGCTACAAAACAATGTATTATGTGGGAAAGTACCACATTCTGGGATCTGGGGGCACAGTTTTCTATCTGTCTTGTAGTTATGGAATGCAGATTATGTTTCATTGCAATCTTTTAGGCATTCTGATTACTGTGCGGGTCGATAAGTAGCGCACATGCCAAAAGGAAGGGGAAGCTCCCTTTATGGACACAGCTCGAAGCAGTGGCAGAAGAAAGATCACGACTCAGAGAGGGGAAAGGAGCAAAAACAGAGTAACAATAACAAAAATAAATTTATTCAATCTCAGGAAGACGTTTAACAAGGCACAGTAATGGTTTCGCTAAACTATTTAATATGTACATAGATATTTCACTTTTAACAAAGCTAAATTAGTACATAACAGCGATGTTTGTTGTAATGAGTTCCAAGGTTTAGCCTCTGTAACATACTGATGATACAGCGATAAATATGGCAGTATTGCATAACAGCCATTACAAGCCATCGGAAAGGAAAAAAATAAATATCTGTTCATGCATGATTTTGAGGTGGAAACTACCGGCAGCTGTGAGTCAGGAGAGAAAAAAAACTGAATAATATACCATCATCAGCATTTATTGTTGTAGCAAACGCTGCAATTTACCACAGTAAATACTACATGTCGTCACTGAAAGGGTGTGAGCTCAGGTCAGGAATCCCAAAATGTGAAGATCAGCCAGGTTAAGCAGGAAACTAATATCACCGAAGACAAACAAGCAGTCAGAGCAAGCCACTGAAATGACCACGGTGCACCAAATGTTCTACTCTGCTCAGATGCCGTTGGCACAGACTCGGAGGTTTTTATCCTTAGCCAGGGTGACTGGGATGAAGGTGATTGTCAGGACGGAGGCTTTTTAGGCTTCCGCATTTTCTTGAGCTTCTCTTGTCTCACCGTCTCGCCTTCCAAAGAGGACAACTCAGATATCCTGTGGCTGAAAGAGCGAGGAGCTCCGACCATTGGGTCTGGATAGGACTGGTCTGAAGGAACGGGAAGGGGGAGAAGAAGAAATATTAGACTGAGTAATAATGAATAAAAGACAAAAGTGCAGTATTAGCACAAACAAGGGAAAACAGGCTCTGGCCTCTCGGGACAACACTAGACACTCCCCTTGTCCCACTTTGTTATAATCTTTTTGTTTGAAGAAGTAAAAATCATAAAAATGACATGTTTGCAGCTGATAAATCAACATCATAAACGTCTGTACAGGTTGAAGGTCGGATTCTCTTTTTCCTTTTCTACACAGTTGAGGGCGTTCCTGGCCTGGCGTGTCGGGACCACAACAAATACTCATCGCAGTAACTCACTCTTTTGATTGTCTTTAACAGTCAGTAGGTTGTAGGTTGGATAATTCACCTTAGGCCTGCAGCAGAGGGGGAAAGCAGAAGAGGCAAGGTAGGAGGAATAATTGAGAAAACTATTGATTGGGCCTGGTCTGATTTAGTTTAAAAGGGCAAAAAAAAAATACCTGCTGAGTTTGCAGCTCTCCACCGAGAAGGTGTTTCTGCCGTTGAGGACTAAAGTGGAAGGAATGATGATGGCTGGACTGGTATTCAGTTCGTATCTTTCAGGGTAGCTGGAGGACAAAAGCAAGGCCGCTATGAATGTGAATATGAAATATAAGGCTGCATAAATCCATCATTAGAGTGATTTTATCCAATTGTACTTTTTACACTAATTTCATGTGAAAAGACACAAAATGTTCCCACATATGGAGGACTAATAGCAATAAATGATCTCATTGTGCAAAATAATAACGGTTCAGTTTGAGCTGGAATCATTCCCCCCGTATGTTGCCAGAATACTTCCCATTAAAAGCTATCGGTTTGAAATCTTGTTTGTGACAGATAAATTGCGCGTGCCAAAATTTTAATTTCACATATTCACATATTCTTGTCATTGTGAGACAGCAACTCAGTCTAATTACTGCAATCTGTGCAGCTGTCTCCAAAAAAAAATGCTGAGAGGAGTACAGCTACAACTACAGCACTGAGTGACAGTAATCCACTGCTGGTTACCCCAGGGTGAAGGGCCGCCCAGCATGGCTGTGGGAAAGCTCCTTGGAGAGGCTGAAGGGATGCAGGTTGCCAGGTCTGTGCGCATGGTAGTCTCTTGGTAGTGGAGGAATCACAGTTCTGGTCCTCTCCAACCTCGTAACTAAAAAAATAAGACTCAGAACGAGCATCTGGTATGTTTTTTGATAAGGGATATTTAAAGGCCTTTTTAAAAAAATGAAATATGACTATATTGTAAAGTCGGTCTCAAGTATCAGTGTTACACTTGCAGTCACTGACTTGACACCTCATGCTCATTATGTGTGATGACAACTCCACCTACTGGCTGTCAGGATGCATCCCAGGAACAAACCTCAGATTCAGTGTATCCACTTTTAAGAGCAATTCAAGTCTTTAGGTCATACTGTGTGTGATATTTCTATATAATACACATGAAACTATGTAATAAATGTATTCTGATGTGTGTAATAATCTGCAGTCCTTACATTTCTTATCAAAAAGAAAGTGTCTCCCACAGATGTCCTTCTTTGGGTCATTCTCTGACTCCAGTTTGTCATCTTTGGCTAAATGTGGTGACCTGCACACACACACGGGTTGAATAACACCCTGAATAATGGCACAGACGGCATATGGTGTGTATTATTCTTGCTTCTTTAAGTGTAACACCGCCAAGAATATTCATTTCACCCACACTTACCCTCCTGCTATGATGCCGCTGACCAAGGCTCTCCAATCCTTGGACTCTACAACAGATGAATGGTGTTGGCTCAGCACGCATTTTGACATTAAAGACCGTCAAGCTAGCTGCGTGTTACTCACTGCTCAGGGGTTGTATCACAGGGAATTTCCTCCTCGTATGATGACTTTGCCTGAAAGCTGCTTGTCCTCCACCTGCCCCCATCCCGAAGTTCCTGTACGCTGGATATCCAACCGCACCAGGGCCGCGCTGGCTGCAATTCGAGCTTCCCTCTGATATTAAAGCCTTTGCGGTTGGTAGCGATGCGTTAACCTGGAAAGTCATCATACTGGAGCTGCCGTGCGGTGACCGCTTCGAGGTGGCATCTGGTTATAGATTAAATAGGCGACGCGCGGTCATTGTAACGGGAAATTCGCACAAACTAATCATCCCCGAGCAGCAGTGCTAAACTGCGGCTCGCCGCTGTGAATGCTAGTCACCGCGTCGCCATGGAGACAGGCTTCATTTGAACCGTTACTTATACTAACGTTACATGACGGGTGGTGCGTTCACGTTCCTTTTGTTTTACGCTACCGAATATCAGTTTTATATAGTTTTCATCCTTATTTGAAAGAATAAAGTAATGTTTTATATCAACTCATGATATAATCATCCACTCATCATTCATGGCTCAGTCGTCTCAACATAAACGAACATCAAGTTGAGTGAACCTCTAACATTACATGACACAATCACACATTAATGACAAGACAAAGATGATTTTTTTTCCACGTTTTTTATTGTACATTTTGAGTCCTTTCAAAACCTGGAAGAGAGAAGAAAAGCATTGTTTTAGATTGAGAAAGTAATCTTCATTTGTTACCATACACAAGACAATGCCCAAGTGTCTGATATGAAGAAAAATTCCCAGACCAACCACCTGACTTCTTATGTGACTAATGCCCTACACCTGAAGATGATTGTGTGACTGAAACGTGAACACAGATTTTTCTGCTCCGTTTAAACACAGTTACGTTGCCCTCGCATCACTTCTCCTCACTGTCAACTACCTGCAGTGGATGATCTGACAATTACTGGCTAAGATGTGGTTTCAGACATAGTTGGCTTATAGTCAGCTAGTTTTCACCATAGTCGATAAGATGGGGAAAAAAGAATATGCATCATTAACCACACCAAAGACCTTCTACATAGACACACTCGCTCGGCAGACCTGCGACGTCCCTACAACTCACCATGACTTCAGTTCATCCTCCTGATCATTCTGTTGATCTGATCCTCCCTGTTGCCAGCGTCTCCTCCCTCCACAAAGTGTGTGGTCTTCTTGTTCATACCACCACGGGGTGATGACAGCTTGAAGGGCCACAGGAAGTTGTTGGCGGGCTTGAAGTTCTTTCCAACTGTGTAAATCTCATGGATGAGGTCCTCAACACAGATGATGCCATATTTGCCTGCAGATCAAAAGACAATTTGTTTAACAACTGTACAACTTCCCGCACACCAAGGTTTCACAGTTTGGTTAAACACAAAGCCACTGTTACACGCGGTTTCAGACAAAACTGGCTTAGTTTGCAGTTTTTCTCACCATAGTCGATAAGACGGGGAAAAAAGTGTGCATCATTAACCACGTGTAATTCTATGCTTTAATCCAACAATACATTACAAGTTAATAATTCAGTTGCTGTTCCATCTGTAGCAGTAATAAACACCTCAATCCTGCCCTGAGCAAGAGCATGTCTCATTTAAAATTAAACTCAGAGAGAAAGCTTCCCCCCGGCTACCCATTATTACTCCCTCTAGAGGAATAATACTGTTAATCATGATGGATCACAAGTAACATTAGGTTCTCTGAAGAACAACTTATATACCTGCCTGTATACTGTGCTATGTACAAACTGAAGAAAAAAGGTATATCGTTTTCCATACCGAGAGCCTTCTCCACCAGAGCGTTGTCTGTGAGGGCGATGCGCTGTTTCCTCATCCTGCCGTGGCCACGCTTGTAGATGAGCTCACGCACTGACTTCAGGTTGGGGTACCTGGTGGCACAATAAGACATAAAAGGTTAGAAAAATAAGCTCAAACTAGTTCTGAGCATCTAAAATAAAACATGTCTGCTGTGCCATCACATAAAATTCCAGCTGATTTCTCATTTCCTCTTAAAATCTAGCTTTGACTAGGGGCTTCCATAAAAACTTTGTGTTCAGTTGTGTTGCCAAAACTTCAAGAGTTGAATTAAAAAACAGAACTTAACGCTCATCACGTCAAAACGTGGGACTTTCAGTCAAAGGCAAATCACCTGCTCTGACTTATTAGGTTGTGACCAATGTGCTACATGCTTGAGTAGTGCAGCATCTGTTCTGTGACAAACACACACAGATGAGCATTAGCACCTAGCTGTCATGTTTATCAAGCGTTCACCTCACAGTAGATCAAGTGTCAAAGATATTTTTATTAAAAGCTATAGCACTAATATTTAAGTGAAGGTCAGATGACTTCATCTTTTACAGCAGCACTCAGCAGTGTCAAACACTCAAACATTCCCTTCATCTTCTACTTGTAACGAGCCATTAAAGCTATACCTTCATGCAGCCAGGCATTCACCTCCTGCAAGAAAATCTGACACTGGGTCTACTTTTATGAAAACTGTTTAACAGCACTTATTCCCTGCCATCTGACATTACACGGTAGGTCATAATATTCTGAGGTGGTTGCCACAAGGCGTCATCCCTGTAGAATAGAGAATCGTCTGTCTTCATTAAAACTAAATAACTTTGTTATTCCAAACCAATGACCTGTTATCATGAACTTATTTTCTTGAAGCAGACGACTGGTCCTTGCTCCTATCATGGATTGTGGTTTCAGACAAAACTGGCTTAGTTTCAGTCAGTATTCACCATGGTCGATAAGACGGGGAAAAAAGTGTGCATCATTAACCACATCCCAGAGAGCAAACAGTTAGTGACCAGAGGCCGTGTTCATCAGTGCACTATCACTAAGCTTCTTTTTTGGTTACCCTCACATCCATCGTGAGACCAACACCAGGTTTCTAGCAATAACAGCCTTACCCCCAGGCGATGTAAGGCTCAGCGATCCTGAGCATGTTGATGGAAGCCTTGTTCAGCTTGACGAACACACCATTGAAGATCTGGCGCAGACGGAGCAGCTGCAGAACCTTGCGGACCTTTGGGCTGACACCGTTGATACTGCAAAACAAAAACCGAGGACGACGGTTAGCGTATGACGGCATCGGCGTGTGGCTTCCTCTGCGAGTTCATCCATTGTGGTTTCAGAAATAATTGGCTTAATATGCAATTTGTATCACCATAGTCGATCAGTCGGGGAAAGAGCAACATCATTAACCACAACGCAGCATTAACAGAGCAAGAGACCGAATCAAGAACATTTACATGGATTGCTATATTGATTCAGACATTGCTAAACAAAAAGGCAATCTTAACTTTGTCTGTGTTACAGTTTAACATGCTTCTACATCACTAGCATGCAAGATACACCTACAGTAACAGCATGGCATGTTAGGCGCCCAAAAAGATGTTTGGAAAGTCCACATCAGCAGCTTGAGCTTAATGCCTGAAGTCTAGCAACCCATGTAAATGTTACTGATGAGTCTGACAGGCAGGTCGGTTCTGTCCTCAGTCGACACTACTCACCCTCTGATCCTGATGACAAAAGCCAGTTTGGGCTCAGCTGGCACGTAGTAGTTCCCCACTTTGCGAGCAGTGCGGCCCAGGCGGATTTCACGCCTGTACATCTGCCTGTACTCCTTGTGGTACTTCTCAGCCCTCTTGTAGATCAGTTTCCTGGTCACTTTGCGGGCCTGAGAACACAAAGAAAACACGGCTCGTTCAGTGTAAGGACTACTAACACCGACAACTACACGAGTTAAGATCGGTTCTTCTCCGAGTGTGCCACTACAGGAGCAAACAACTTACCTTCTTCTCAGCCAGCATCTTCTTGATACGGATGGCCTTCATGGTGGCGAAGGCCTTTCGCCTTTTCAAAAGGCTCTCAGGGACCGCCTGTACTTTTTTTCTGTGACAGAGAGAGTAAACTTCAGGATCACACTGGAAACCGACAACATCGACCGTCCTCTTCACATGGCGAGTTCACCACGTTGACACATCTCATAGTCGCCACTAGTAGCTAGCTAA
This sequence comes from Nibea albiflora, assembly GCA_014281875.1. Taxonomy (NCBI): domain Eukaryota; kingdom Metazoa; phylum Chordata; class Actinopteri; family Sciaenidae; genus Nibea; species Nibea albiflora. The sequence goes on along the minus strand of CM024805.1, from coordinate 11,431,206 downwards.
CAGCTTGCTAGCCGCCTGCTAGCCTGTCATCTACCGGCTTGTGCTCATGTTGTCTTTCTCCCTTCAGTGGTCGCATATTTACGCAAGGAGCACAAACACTAAAGCCAGCGACATACTGTAATAGTTAATTCTAAACTGTGTTCCCCTTTTAATCACAGAAAAAAGCTGCTGGTTCAAAGCTTGGAGGCTGGAGAGACAGCCATGTTGTTACGGCTACACCGAAGTCCCTATAAAGTCATCATAATAGCGATAAAAAATGACAATCCTGAACAATATTACTAGGATAATGGTGTACGCAAACTAAATGATCTATCCAGGGTGTAAAATCAACAAGGATGGTTGTTTAAACACTGGATGTGCTTAGATTTAGAGACAGCGGCAAACACTCACTCTGCGTCCGCCATTGCGCCCACCGAGAAAGAGAAATTTTCTTTTGCGCATGTCCGCGTTAAAGGATTTAGGACCTCCGCGGACTGCCCTTCCAAGTGCCTGATTTGAAAAGTTTCTTTTGTTAGCTATAATATATTATAAAGCGAGGTGAATATTATCGCAGTTTTGATCAAATTTAGTCGTTATAATCCTTTCCTATAATACTGCTGGTTGAATGGCCTCTAGATATACGGTGTCATATCACGGTCAATTTTATTTTGATAGTAAATAAATAAGTTTAACGACTAATTCTAGAAATCTAATTTAAAACTGTCTGTTATGTCATACGTGACCATATTTGGGCACATATTTGTCATTGTTTTGAAATAATATAATTTGCTGTACATTTATGACCGCGCATTTTCAATTTCCACGCCACGGGTTAGTGATGGTTGTACACTCGCTGGTACAGCAGAGGGAGCAAACACTTCAGTTTTGGAGACGCGTCTGCAGGGGAAGGTTTGCTTTGCTGGACAGTGTCGCCGGATCCTGGATCTCAGTGGGGGGAAAGAAGACCACCTCGTCTTCTTCAGGTTATGAAACAAATATATAAAACAACAAAGTTATGGAAATAAGCAATTCCATAATAATTCAATATGGCCGCTAATAACTTTGCAGTCCATGTTGGATTCAAAACACAGCTCTGTTAGAGATGCGCGGTTAATTTGTTTTAAATGTGAGGGCCAAATAGTGTTTCTGTTTTGGGCTACTTTGAAGTTTACTTTTCTTTTCGTTGCAACATTTTATGTAGATATTTTTAGATGCAAAAATAATATATAACATTAAAAAACACACTAAGTTGTAGACCTAAATAGTACATTGAGCTACAGTATATTTAATTAACAATACAATAATTGTATAATAATTAATTTAATTACCCAACTCACTTACCCGTCCAAGTTATTGCTCTTTCATAGTTAGTATGGCTAGTTTTGCTTTTAATGTTGCTTTTTAGATCTTTTCTGAAGCTTAATTTTGAACAGAATACTATATTTACATTTTAGCATTAACACTCTTGTTATCACCCGTGGACACGCCCACCACACACATGATAAAGGCTGCTGCAGGACGTTACACAACGTCTTCAGCCAGCGCTATAAAGAGAAGGGGGGTGGAAACCGGTGAAAAACGTTTTCACTCAGCCCCAGGTGCGCCTGTTGTCCTGAAAGCAGTTTGTCCTACACCATCAGAATCACCTTCACGTAAAACCACACGGATCGGTACACGGTCCAGTCTTTCCTACCTCTGTCCTGGTGCGTCATCTTATCTAATCTTTCCACTTTCACAATGAAAAGCTCGCACTGAATCATTGCCAGTAAATTGCTATGGTGTGTGTCAGACTGGGGACAGCTTGAAATCAACGTCAAAATAGCTCAAATGACATATTTTGTATATTTTAATGAATGATGGTGCTTTCGCTTTGTATGGGCGGACATTGACCTGGATTTGTAAAATGTGGCCTGATCTCTGGCTGTTTGAAAACTGCATTTTGTGTTGTAAGAACTCAGCATAATCGGTGTTTCTAAAATCCTCATCCCGGTCATAATCAAAAATTAAAAACAAGATCTTGTGATATTAATCAGTGGGATATTTTATTTTTATTTGTCCTAAGACCACATTTTATATAACTTTCTTTTAAATATAGTAAAATTACAACGAGAAAAAAAATGCAGTGGTTTCAAAGGGTGTGAATGCTATTCAGTGATCTGTCTTTGTGATACCGAATTTGAGGGAGAGGGGGAAAAAAAACCGCAACAGATGAGTGTTAGGTAAAATCTTTGAGGTTACATCACCTCTCTGAGTGTAGTGTACGGACCCGGCGCTTCATCCTGACAGGCGCTCAAGTCTCAGTCCTATTGGGTCCAGCGTTGATGGGTGGATTGAATAAATAGCGAGTGAGACGCGAGTAAGGGTGTGAGATGAGTGGAGGAGCAGCAGAGGAAGTAGGAGGCACACACACACATACACACACACAGTTCGTAGTAGCTGCTCATAACTCACCGCAACAGTAGTGGCAACTGGACTCTGGCTGAGCGGCGCCTCAACTCTCTTTTCACGCACACAAGTTGCGGTAGCTGCTTGCGCTTTAGTATTTTTTTTTTCCTCCACCACTTTTACGCGCGGTGTTTGCGGGTTTTTTTTTCCTGCCTGCAACTGTGCAACCAAGTTTGTCGGCGTGACAATACCTATCCGCTGCGCTAAGGTTTCCCTGCCTTCGCTACTTGTTTTGAATTATCCGGTCAAAGATGATGATTATTATCGCGGAGTTTTTCGTGGTCATTTTGAAGGTGCTCTGGGCGTTTGTGACTGCCGGGGCTAAATGGGTTGTGCGACCCAAGGAGAAGAGCGTGGCGGGACAGGTGTGCGTGATCACCGGGGCTGGAAGCGGCCTCGGGCGGCTCTTTGCCAAGGAGTTCGCCCGGAGACGAGCGATACTGGTGTTATGGGACATAAACAGCCAAAGCAACGAGGAAACTGCGGAGATGGTGCGGCAGATATACCATGAACTGGACACTCCCATAGCCAAAGACGGTAAGTCTGCTTTCATTTGCAGCAATTAGGATGTTATCAGTGTTTGTTGTTTTTTACGCATGGTCAGCGAAATCGCCGGTCTTGGGTGGCAATCTGTTGTTTGTAATCTGTGTTTCTTAAGTGTTAAGTAAGTATGTTTCAAAGATAATAGATACAGTACTGCGATGATACTGTGCGTAAATGTTTGACACAAGATACGTGGACATGGTTGCAGCCTCTCACAGGCATCAGATCTTTAAACATGACTGACTTGCTTCTTCAGATGGTCTCTTAACATTATTTTTTTAATGCACGGTCAACCTTGACTACTTAAGTAATCTGTCGGTTCCAGCCTGCTCAACAAACTTTTTCACTGATCACTTTAGTCATCTATTTCCATCTTCACCCCCTTTGCAGGTCCTGTTGGAGGGGTAGAGGAGGTCCCTCCTTTCCAGCCGCAGGTCTACACCTATGTGTGTGATGTGGGAAAGCGCGAGAGTGTGTATTCCACGGCTGAGAAGGTGCGCAGAGAGGTGGGAGAGGTAGACATACTGATCAACAACGCCGGCGTCGTCTCTGGCCATCACCTCCTGGAGTGTCCCGATGAGCTGATCGAGCGCACCATGGTGGTCAACTGTCACGCACACTTTTGGGTGAGTTGATGCACGGACAGTGAAGCACGTGAAAACATGTCATTTGTGTTGTGTGGACCTATAGTATGATGGTTTGATCTCTCCGCCTCCAGTTTCCATGAGCACAGTATTATCAAATGTGTTTACTGTGATGCTATGTTCACAGGAATGTTTCCAGCCTGACTTGCATGCCTATTCATAATCTTATCCTTCTGTGTGCCAAGAATCAAAGGTGTGTGTGTGTGTGTGTATGTGTGTCTCTGGGACTGAAAAAGTGTGACCATAAATAGTTCCCTGGCATGTTCAAATTTCAGCTCCACTTAGTTTAATTCTGCCAGAGGAAAGTCACGGGTTTGGCTTTGTAAATCCTGCCTTTGCTGCTCTCTGGCAGCCCCTGATCAGTGATGATCCACATGGTATGTCAGCCCTTCCCTCTCCTCTCCTCTCCTCTCCTCTCTGCAGCGCAGATCTGCACAAATCTGACTTGCGTGATTGAAGTTGGGGGGGGTTCTGTACGTGGGTTGGATCTGTGTTGGATCAGCTCGCCACATTTTGTTGGCAGGCAGTGATTTGTTGTGTATCAGATTTTACTCTGGCTCCGTTCCTCCGGCCTTTTCAGTGTGAATACTTATCTGAAAGGCTACGTGGACTTGATGGAGTGAATATGTTGTACTTAAGATAAGCATAAGCTCGCAGTGTGGAACAGGCCAGGTGCTATCACAGCTTTTTTTTTTTCATGTACTCGTGTATGTTTTGGGGGGGCGTGGAAAGCAGTTGGCAATTAGAAATCCATTGAGAAAGAGTAACCTTACTGATGAGATTAAGAGTTAAGTGTGTAGCATTTAAGCCCCTCTTCTAGTCCAAATAAACCACTAATGATAATTGATTGCATTGCTTAGCTACAGTTGGCCACCTGTGTGGGACAATTGTAGTGATTGTGCACAAATTGGTTTATAGGCCTGCTGTGGAGTATTTTGCAAAGATTCAGATTGTGTCCTTTTGCCTGTTGGCATGGCTCTAAATTGACTATTTCATCTTTGATTGCATTTGCCACGATATATTGAGCAATGGGTCCAGTGAAGCGCATGATGCTCATTTTGAGATTTTGGCTGCCGACTCTTCTTTTTTTTTTTTTTTTTTTTTACAGAGTCCCCGCATTCTCCGTGATACCATGAAACCACAGTGATTGTGAAGCTCCCTAATTGAGCATGAAAATCTCTTGTGTTGTCAGTCAGGCAGGTTGTGTATTTCCTCCTTTAATGGATGCTCCATTCAACTATTCATGGGGCTCTCTGCTGGCCATCACCACGTTCTGTTTTTTTTTTTTTTTTTTACATCCAGGATTTGAAGTCAGGATCTAGTGGTTGGGTGGCAGATTTGGGATTTTTTAATAGGGGCCTGTGTTTGTTCTCCCATATTCTGTGGAGAGCGTGGTTTCTTTAGGGGTGGAGGGGGGGCAGATGAAAGAGGAACTTAATGAATGGCGACAGCCAGAATGGAGGATGTGGTTCATTAAAGACACAAGCTAGATGAATAGAGCTTAGACTAACAGGGACCTGTCCACTTTCCTTCCTAACACAAACACGGTACAGTTACTCATTGCATGCAGTATGGAGAATTACACAAACTTTTGATTTATGTCCCCCCTTTTTGATCAACATGTTTATAAAACGGCTTAATTATTAATAATTGTGGTTCATGGCTGAAGTAATACTAGTTTACTTGTCATACCGAGTAGATTTTAAATGAATATTTGTGTTCATGCTGTCACAAGGATATTACAAAAGTGGTTTGACTGTCTTTAAACAATGAGTAAGAAATCATTAATCATTTTAATTAAAGGTTAAGGGTTACTTGCTCCGCCATTGTCCGTGTTTTGAGGCTACAGCAGTGGACATTAACATTCTGGGATGCATTCTTCGTGAGGTGTGTTCATCTCATTCAGCTTGTCAAGCGTCACTGTTTGGCAAAACTTCATTACTCAGGGCCACTCAGGGAGGTATCAGGAAAAATCCCCAATACTCCTCCACCTCCCTGCATTAATCCCAGCCAGTCACTGAAATTACAACAGTTTCTCAAGAGCAACATGACAGCAGGTTCAAAGCTTTCCCCTACATCTAAAATACACCAGAGTGCAAAGTAAGCACAGAGGAAGGCGGCCAAGTTTAGATGAAGACAGGCTGATTTTTATTTTGTCTCATTTGTTGGACAGCGTAGTGGGAATAAGGCAGGGATGGAGACATGAACAGGAAGCGGATGGTAATCATAGAGTGTGTGTGTGTGTGTGTGTTTGTGCCTGCCAGACTGGCCCAGCTCAGACCCCACACTTCTTCTGTCCTCCTTCCACAGGCCCCTCTGACTCCTCCCAACCTGATTTGGAGGCAGTGGGTGCAGCTGCATGGCAGTCATGGAGGCCAGCTCTGTTCATCCGGCTCTGCCACACATACACACACTTTTACGCGTGCACACACACACACATACACACACACGCACACGGACAAACAACTATGATTCAGTCCCTCGCTGTCTTTTGGTTTTTATGAGGCACGGGACCATAACATTTAATTTGTTTGATGATGCTTTGATTAGTCCAGCTGGCGATTTGTGATGTTTGGGCCTTTAGTCATGCCGGGATGGGAAATGTGCAGTCATTTCAGTAAGTGTCACCAGTTTATGTTTCTGGATTAGTGTGTGTCTAGTGGAATGACATGAAAGGAAATCATCCTCAGCATCTTGAGCTGGTTATCCAACAGGTGGTTTATGAACAATAAGCAGTTTCTCCCCCTCCTGGAAATTGTACCTCTCTCTCGTGCGATGACATGAAAGCACAGAGCGCTCGACAGTGACATGGCGGGAAAAGAGCAGAGGAAAGAAAAGAGGAAGGAAGGCAGTGCCTTCCCATCCACAGGCGAGGCGAGAGGGTAATGGTAAGCTGCTGCTGACCCACTTTATCTGACAATTGGTTTCTTGTCTGTGGATCAGCTTGACAAGATGCCAGGCGACAGGAGCCAAGTTCCGCAGGCCGCATTCCTGCTGTATCCAGAGAAAGGAGGCAGCCAGGCAGAAGGGTCCTACTTGACTGGTTTTATATGGGCCCCTCCTTAGGCCTGGTGCACCTGTACCCCCTCACTGGAGCTAGCCACAGCTACTCCCATGTTGGGTGTCCTCCCTGAACATGTACCTGTGCGCAAGGGAGGGGATCAGGGTTTGCGACTAACAATTATTTCAATCTATTAATCTGCCAATTTATATCGGGACAGTTGGCCATTATAATTTCCCAGAGCTGTGTCTTTGAAAGTTCTGGCTTAGCTGTCCAAAACCCAAAGATGGTTAGATTGCCATCATGTGATGAAGAACAGCATTCAATCCTCCCATTTGAGTGGCTGGAACCAAAGAATGTTTGGCACCTTTGCTTGAGATAGAACCATTCTTAAGGTAGATTAAACGACAAATGGACTGAAGTGACGATAATTAAAGATACAGGCTTTAGCTAACTTAAGTTTTCTTAAGGTGAAACAGTCTAATTGCCATGGGATGATTACCCGAGACTGAAAAACACTAGTCTATGATGTAACCAAATGTACACACGGACGCCAAGAATTTTAGTTTTTGTGTCACACATTGAATTCTGGGGTTCTTTGTGTTTATACTGCGTTGACACTGCATCCCCGCTGGCCTATTGATGCAGCCGCTACCCAGGTAAATTGGATTCCATTAGTGCAACCAGCACGGGGTTTCAGGTTTAATCAACTGTAGCAGAGGCTTACTGACCAGCAAGGCCACCACAACATGACCAATCTGCATCCATCATCCCTGATGACCAGCAAGCACAACCCACTCGAGTTCCCAGATCTGTTGTAGGATCAGAAGAGCTCATGCGTTTTTGTTTTTTCTCTCTCTCTCTCTCTCTCTCCTTCATTCTCTCATCCAGGGAGAAGTCAGCCCAATTAAATGGCCATCTGGTCCTACACTAAGGCCAATATTTTGTTCATATTGCTGTTGGTCAGGCGCTTGCACTAATGCAGTCTGACACCCCAGCTGCAAGAAGCTTTGTGTGGCTTAAATGTTCCTGGGGGCACGCACCAATTAGGGGCTGCAGCGGGCAAGGCATCCCCACATAGGCCAAGGAGGCCCGACTGTGTCAGCGGGTAATTTAGCGGAACAAGGGAGCGTTGAGACCCAATTACGGCAGCTCTGATGTAAGACACGAGCCCCTGGTTGCCTTCACACATTTTGTGTCTGAGAGGTCAGCGGGGGTCATACCCACATGCCAGAGCTGCCATGAGAAGCAGGACATTGCGCGAGGGTGGGAGAGCGACGGGACGTTTGTTCACGTGCAGCGCCGTCCTTTAGCTGAGGGAATGGGCCTTTCCTCCCATCAGTTCCAGTTATTTTCAGACCACTCAGCAGAATTGTCCAGTTGTATCTGAGTGTTGGCTTCAGTCTGAGAATATTGTGCCAGATCAAGTCATTCCCCGCTCTCTCTGAAAGTTGCTGTGGGAGTGGGAAACTTTGGCTCCGGTCAGGTATGGGCATATCTTAAGTTAATGCTTCATTTGCACGCAACTCTCTCCCTCATCCGCTGCCATTCTGGCTTGCAGAGGCCTTTCTCAGCTCGTATCCAGGCTTCGGGTTGTCTTTTTTCCCCCCCTCTCTTTGGGCCCCATCATTCAATGAGTCGAATATTGCAGCAACTTAAATTTATGTCCTGGAAAAGTGCAGATGTTTGGAGCTGAGTCAGATCAGTTATGCCATACCTGGCTATAGAATAAAAGCCAATAACGGTGAAGTCATCTCTTTGCCAGCCGTACTCCGTGTAGATCGGGCTTATTGCTTCCAGTTTTAGGTACTTCCTAAAACAAGGGGAAAGATGTCTGAGCGCAGCAGAGATTACAGTAGAGGTCTGATGCAGTGGGTGCAGTTTTAATGAGGCTTTTCCTCCCCTGCCAGTGGTTTCATGGCTGTACTACCTGGTACCATGCACTCTCTGGCTCTGTGCTCCTCTCCAGCAAATGTTTACAAAGTAGGCTGAATCGTTTCTCTGGCCAGATTTACATACTGTACTGACCACTGAAACTGTAGCCTTCCATTTATTGGACCATTGGTCTTTAAAATTTGATTGGGAAAAATCCCTTTGAACTCATACTTTAACTTCAAAAACGGCTAATTGTTTCAGCGCTGTTGTGATGTAAAGGTGTCCTCTGTTTTTTTTTTTTTTTTTTAATTTGCAACCTTGTGACATTTTCAAAGGGCATTGTAGGCTCCATGCATTGTTCTTCACTATGGCAGCGCACATCTGACTTGAATGGATCTAGCAGCGCTACCAACAAAAGGCCTGCTGGTTGTTTGTAGACCTCCTAGTGGGAGAGTGATTGGTCAGTTCCTGTCATTGCTGTCTCATGTCACACCTGCTGATTGGCTCATGCTGTGTCCAAAGTCAGCAGACGGGCAGCGTGAGCGATGGATCCATAGGTTAATCAACTGTAACCGCTAACTCTCTGTGAATCTCCTCCGCGGGGGGGCTGCTCTTCTCACCACCTCGCTAACTCCCATTGGACCGGCCGGTGGAACCACTCGGGCTCTCACGTGGCACTCCGGTGAAACTCTTTCATCTCAGGGCTCATCTCGCTGCCAATTGTTCCGCTGACTGCTGCTCGGGCAGGGCGCAAGGCTGTGTGGGTAGACGAGAGGCTGAATTGTATTGTTGTTGAGTGAACGGAGGCCTATGATTGGTGTTGTCACCAAGTCTTTAGAGCTGGGCCCAACGACGGGCACCAGATCTGTGTGGGAAAAGAACAGATTGTACAGCAGCGCGCACACACACACACACACACACACACACACACACACACACGCACACGCACCACATACCTGTTTGTTCAGTGAATACCTGTAAAGGGGAAAACCCTCAATCTTCTCTTCCCTCAACATCTAATTCACACCTTTCACAACGACAAAACACTCAACTTCAAATTTAACTTTTTCAAATGCTGCACCTCCAGCGCTCAGACTGATTCTTCTTTTTTTGTGTGTGTGTGTGTGTGCCCGTTATGAATTCTCATTCAGACGCCTCTCTCTGCATCACCATGGAGAAGAGGGCAGAAACACATGGAGAGGGGGGGAATGAGAGGGAGGCAGAGAGGATCAAAGGGCTTTGGCACAGACAAACTGCACAAGTGAACTAACCTTCCTCTTTTTTTCCCTTTGCCCTTCTGTCTCTTCTGTCCTTCCCCCAGACCACCAAGGCGTTTCTCCCCAAGATGCTGGAGCTGAATCATGGTCACATTGTGACGGTTGCCAGCTCCCTGGGTTTATTCAGCACAGCTGGAGTGGAGGTTAGTATCATACACAACAACACGTACACATCCCATCGTTCCCACCATCCAAAACCAGTGCTTTTCTCCAGAGCTCTCAGCGTGCCAGCTAGCACACTGGGCCGGGGGAGGTTAGGCCCCCTTTCTCTAGTTGTCCCTCCACCCGTTAAATTAAGGGACACAGATGAGCATTGGGGAGCCTCTTATAGATTCCTCTATCTGCAGCAGTGGGGGTGTTGGGCCCCTATTGGGCTCTGGCCCTGGGGCCAGAATGAGCTGACAGCTCCCCAAGAGACAGAGACATCTTCATCACTGCTTTGTGAACAACTCGGTGCTCACTCAGTATTCAGCTCACAGCAGCTTTCAATGGATAAGTTTTTGGTTTTCCTTCCTATAGTTTTTTCTTTCTTTTCTTTCTTTTTTTCCACCCCTGTACAGATTTCTTTTTCTTATTTTAATACATTAAAATATTCAGCGGAGTCATTTGTCTCCATAACCACAGAGGGAGTAAAGTGGTAGCCCTCCTGGAAGAAGGTTTTATTTTGACATTGCAGAGGGCAGCATTCTCATTTATCCCCTTCCTTGGCTGAGCGCGGTGTCATTTTCAGATCGTCTACAGGGACTACTACTCCGCTTGGCTTTGTTTTTATAGCTGCACGTTTGCCTTTGTTGTGCGAGCATTCATCCATAATGATCGAGTCCCCCCCCTTCAAAGGATCCGGAGCTAAGTCAGTTTTTGTCAACCTATTATGCTCGCCGGAAAACGCCTCGAATGTGATTTCAGACGCGCACATTAATTTGAGGGAACCAAAGCCCTCGATCTGTCATGTGGGCACAGTCAAATCTCTTTATCCTCCCCATGTTTAGCGACATGCATCTGTGTTTGCCCAAGCCTCTTTTTTTTTTTGTATAAAGATTATTTCCATGGCGAACCACATCAAAACCTTCCCGCCAAGCAGAGCAGTCTCCTGATGCACTAGAGAAGAATGCTAATGAAACCGTAGAACGGCGGACAGGCTCGCTCAGGTTTTTTTTTTTTTTTTTTTTGTGGCTGTATCATTAACAGCAAGGAGAGACCTCTGTGCCCGTGGGGCATGTTTGATAATGTTCTCTGTGGTCCCTGGGTGCGGGCCGGGGCAGAGTTTTACAGGGCTAACCTGTTCTCTCTTTATTCCCTCCAGGATTACTGCGCCAGCAAGTTCGGTGCCATTGGGTTCCACGAGTCACTGAGCCATGAGCTGAAGGCCTCAGAGAAGGATGGCATCAACATGACTCTGGTGTGCCCTTACCTGGTAGACACGGGAATGTTCAAAGGCTGCAGGATAAGGTAAGCCCCAGCACACAGTCACACCGGCTAGTCTAATTGTATTTTTTTTAAAGAGGTTTCTCGCACCTGGTATGAGTTTGTGAGGAATTTTATATGGTGAAAATTAGAGATGACAAACACCTTTTTTGAACTTCAAAGCGAGCGGCTGACTGGTTTGCGCTTGGTTGGAGATGTTACAGAGTCGCTCGTGCGCCGTTGGTCAGCGCTTTGCTTTTAAACAAAGAGGGAGACTTTCCCAAGGGAAAACCTCACCAACAGGTGCACCTGGGATATGCCGCCCCCCCCTGCCCCCACCCTCACTTTGTTTGATAGTTGCAGTCAGCAGGTGGCATGTTCCCTGACTTTACTGTCCTAAAAAAAGTGCTCCATTACTGTGCACAAAAACACCTTTTTTTTTTTTGTATCCAGTATCACTTAATTCAGGCGTTGATTCAAACTGTAATCCTAGCTTTTTAGACTTACTTTACTCTTTACTCATTCTTTACTCAATTTCCCTGATTTTTGGAGCCTGTAAATAACCCAAGTTATGATATTTTCTTTCCATCCAGGAAGGAGATTGAGCCTTTTCTGCCTCCCCTGAAGCCAGAGTTCTGTGTGAAACAGGCCATGAGAGCCATCCTCACTGACCAGCCCATGATCTGTACGCCTCGCATCGTCTATATGGTCAACTTCATGAAAAGGTGAGCCGCCTCTTGCCTTCTAATACCCCGTTTCGAAATCCATTTCAATTTTGGGGAGGATCTTGTGTCTTAAATCGCTCTCTCTCTCTCTCTCTCTTTTGTCCCGTCTCCCGCAGCATCCTACCCTTCGAGGCCATTGTGTGCATGTACCGGTTCCTAGGCGCCGACAAGTGCATGTACCCCTTCCTAGCTCAGAGAAAGGAGGCCATGAACAACAACGAGGCGAAGAATGGGATCTAGGGGGCGCTGTTTGTAACACGAACAGAGGCACATAAAACCTGCAAGCATGAGGAAACAACCACTGAGGATGGAAAAATGGGGGAAGACGGGAAGGAAGGAAAGACTGAATCTAGACTGGTGCACTTGCATTGAGCAAACGCAAAGGTTTACCATATTGTTCCTCTGGAACAAAGAAAGCTGTGTATTACACAAAGGATTTATTTGACTTTGTTTTGTCTTTTTTTGTTTTTGTTTCTTTTTGTAAGTTTGTTTAAAGAAACCAACATCTATATTCTGTGTCACTAGTTTTGAAATCATACAGAAAAGGTATCCAATAATTAACTATTTACGTAATGTAGTCACCAGCCTTATCTAGTGTCATTGTGGAAATATACAGTATGTTACTGTACAAACAGTAAAAAAAAAAAAAAAAAAAAGTTTTCACTTTTATTTTTATTTTTGTAGACATGCACTGTAATTTCTGATTTTTCTCTACACTGCCAGCATTCTCTGTGTAGGAAGGTTCAACGCAGCATTTCAAACTACCCGACGTCTCCCGATGCAGAGGCTCTTTTTTTTTTTCAGTCCGTCAGGAAATTTGGTTTGCAGCTCAACATTTATTGCTTGTGCCGTTTTTTTTTTGTTTTTTTTTACACCAGATGAATATTTCACAATTTATGGTCGACCGTATTCCATTGTTGTTTAAGTTACAGACGTGTAGCATATATGTTGGTAATGAAGTCATTCCAAACGGGGACATTTCTACGCCAGATCGTGGCTGATTTTGATATCTTCACCGGAGTTTCCAGTGCAATGGGACTCAACATTGTCCCTTCACCGTCCTGCCATTTCAGGTCTGTGTCGACTAACCTCTCAGATGAAAAGTGGACGAGGGAGTCAATGTCCTGGGTTGAACTAACATGTGTGACACATTCAGAATGTACTGCTTTGGGAGAAACTTGAGAGGAAATCCATTTTTTTTTTTTTTTTTGTATTTCTCTCATTTGTCTTTATTTTCAAGATCTGTGGTGTTTATATTGTAAATTTATCTGTTACCAATATTATTTGTTAAAAAATAATAAAAAATAAATAACCTGATATAGGCTGTAACTCCGGGTGAACCGCTGTCCCAACACTGACGTGTGGTTGAGGGACGTGCATTAAAGACACTAGCTTTTCATTCATTTTTTCCAAAGTAACACTTAAACTCTCCTGTCCATTGTCCACCTTTTGTCCAGTTAAAGTGAAATGTAAATGTTTTAATGTTGTGAATATCCCAGTATCCCAAACTGACTGTCTCCACCATATTTGATGTATGAATATTTTATATACCTTTTTGGGACGACAAGAGTTTTTGAATTTCAACTACATTCCAATAGGCATCATTCCTCCAGTCACAGTGATGAGCCTAAATTCTCTACCTCTTAATTTTTGCCATTTTTTTTTTTTGACAGTATGACATAAGCCTCTTTTTTTTTTTTTTGTAATTTTCTGAAGACTGCTCCATAGCAGAGCAAATGTGGTTCCAATGTTTAGTGTCTCTACCTAACTTAAATTAATAAAAGTGATTTAGATTATTAAATGGTGTGTCATTATTGACTTGAATTCACTGGAACGGTGATGAGAACGCCTCCAGACATTTCTACGCGCAGTATGTACCCTTATGGAATCAGCACTTGTAGTAGTGGAAAGTGTTTGTGGTTCCTGTGACTCACGGGCTGTCACAGGAAAGACGCTTCTGCAATGCCACGAACTCCTTGGTCACAGTTTCTGTTTCAAGACGACACCCTCCCAGCCCTTTTCTCCTCTTCATGACTACTCTTTTGACTAGTATCAGTATCACTGTCCTCCCACATTGTGCCACACACTGAGTCAGGTGGCCTTTAGATATGGGTGTTGGCTAAAGAGGGCAAAGAGCCATTTGCTACAGTTCACGCTGCATGTACAGCACCAGAGTCACACGAAAAATGAAAGAGGACGCGTGCATGGTCATATTTTAACTTCACACACAGTCAAACTAATGCAGTGTTAATGATTAGCAAAAGCACTTGTCAATGGTACTGCCTGCGTTTTTTAAAAAAAAATGCACTTTTGGCAACCAGCTGAGAGCAAGACCAATGAAACTCCTTCCATTTCCACTGGAGCTGTTATGTAGCTGACTCTTGCCCTTTACTTCCCCAAAGGAAAGCAAAAACAAAGCGAGATTACCTAATCACATCACATTAGGATGTCATGAGCTCGATTTGGACTCATGCTCACACTGCTGAGTTGTTTGTTGCACTGGCTGTAGATGCCTTTGAGATCACGTCCTTGGTATTTGTCCGAAAATTTTGGGGATTTTAGTGACCTAAGGTGCTGTTTATATTCTGAAATAAAAAAGAAGTCATACATAACTGTTGTTCAGCCTGGAAAAAAAAATATGGAAAAGTGCATTTTCGCCTTAGAGGTGGTTTTTAAGATCAGTCAAAACATTTTTGGTGTCCTCAAAGATTCCCTCCGGACGTTTTACAGGCCAAAAAACAATGCAATGATTCACGTTTCTCGCCCATAAACGTTCAGGGGAACCTGAAGGCTTCAACTCCATACATCTAAATCTGGGTCAGACATGTCTTCAAAGCCCTTCGAGTCCTGTCTCAGGCTTCCGCTGTCAGACACCAGCAAATCAATTCTTGACGAGTGATTAAAATTGACTCAGGCTCAAGTCCAAACAGTGCTAAACTAGAACTTTACGACTGTAAATACCAAAAAGTGGGCGTTCTTGGCACTTGTACACACACATATATGGTACATCTGCCTGTTAATCAACAGCATTATGGTTTAGAAAACCAGATCTCAAGAATAAAGTAGGTTTCTTCATCTATCTGAACTCATTTCGCTTATCTGACAAAGTTTTACCTGGGACATTATTTGAGTTCAGTGATTCTCCACACATCTACCGGTGGTGTATCGCTCATCTTTCCACAGAACAAATCGATTTCCTGCTTGGTGACAGAGAACGAACCCATCCTACTCGCTCTGACTGCCGAGTTCCTTTCCCTTACCTCCCCGGTGCATTACAGGGAAGTGCCGAGATGTCAGAGCCTCGGCCCACAGCACGCAGCGCTCCTCTGCCGTGACTAATCAGGGCTGGATAAAGTTGCTCAGTGGCAGATTAGTTCTAATATGAGGGAGAGCTGTACTGACAGTTTCGATCCCTCTGTGTACAGAAGCAATCAGCACCAAAGTGCAGCCTCTCCAAGACTCCGCAGCTCAGATCAGCCTCACTGTGTGAAATGGGCCTTTAGTTAAGTACACACAAAAATGCTCTCATCCAAGAAAGAAAACTATTAGGATTTTGGCTTGAGCCGTTGCTTGGACATCTATCAACATCTATAGGATTCCCCTCACTCTTTCATCCTCCTGTTAATACACCTCTAATTTAGAGGACTTCAAGGGGGTCGATGGCACATAATTCAGACGGAAAAATCAATGGCTCTGGCATTTGCTTTTGCATAGCATGGACGTGCTCCACAGCACCATTGATTTTATTCTATTTTGGGCAGTAAGGTTCACTTCCCATATTGGCTGGCCAGAGCAAGGCAATTCATCTCGGGTCTAACACGGCCTCAAGCTGGTCTGCCACTACCTGAACAAGCTTCTGGAATAGAGATCTGCCGCTAATGTGTGTGGACAGCCTTGGCGCTCCTCAATGGCTAGCAGATGTAGCTGCCAGCTGAGTCCATTAGTCAGTGAAACTGAATTAGACCACCGCTGTCCCGTCCGCTCATTCATCTCGCTAATGGGAGAGAACAGAGCGGGTTTTGGTTGTTGCAGAGGGTGGTGGACGCATGTGTGGAAACGCAAGGAACGCGGACGCAGGGATACAACACAAGTATGCGGCAGATAAGGCGCAGACAATGTATCCTTGTGCTGTCCGTCCAGCCCGGTGTCGTAAAGTTTCCCTCGAGTGGTAAATGACAACTACAGGATGAGATCCCTTTCTGGTATAAATTAACAGGATGTCATGACATTACAAACGTTGTAGTTATTCAGTTGTAAAGAAGATTAGAAGATTGAATTAATCCCTCGATGGGGGAAATTCTTTTTCACTGAGATCTTCAAATAGCACAAGCGAAGGACAACATGAAACAAAGGTCTTTGTCCTCAGAAAGTTAATTGTTATTTTGGGCTGCATAGAAGAAGAAGATTCACTTTATTCCCTGAACGGGTGAAATTCTTTATATAACTATAGCTACATATTAGCAAGCTGCACAGCGATGATTTAAGGGAGAGGTCTTGTGATATTCTGGATTTTTCTCATTGCAAACAAATTCCAGGAAAAGACAGAAACCTGATCTGAATAACAAGTATTGTCTGTATAGCCACAACCTAAACATGGACACTAAGCCAAACCAGATACACTGTCCTGCTGCCCTAAATATTCACGCGTGTATTAAGTCATAGTTCAAAATAGTCTATAACAAATGCACGATTGAAACTCCTGTTTGATTAACATTGGTTCAAAACTACACGGCCCAGCTGTAGAAATCAGTGGGCATGGGGCTGAGAGCCGGAGACGAGACGAGGAGAGTTTTGCGAGATTCTCACAGTAAAAAGAAAAACATAGAATATGCCCGGACATATCCTTTAAGATAAGGAATACTGCGTGATACTACTGAGAGACGAGAAACCAGCCAGTGTTGCAGATAAATCCTGAGCTTGGCAAGTCATCAGACGATTTATAGACTCATATATAACTGATAATGACTTACGAAGAGAGTTGGAATAATGGCACGCAAATTACAGTTTATAGTGCACTTTTGGTTCTTGGAGCACAACTACCCAATGTGTTGCTTTTTGCTCATTAAATTTTATACCTGGTAATGACTAATGAATGCAGCAGTAAGAGTAAGTAAAGCTAAACAACACATTGCATTTATGGGGACAGTGAGAAGTCTATTTCTCTTTGAGGTGAAAATAATAATTGAACAGTAAAATCTGAGTTCAGCTGCGAGCTCAGTGAGCTAAAAGCTCAGACAGGGCTTCGTGTCAGGTGCAGAAAACGGTTTCCAGTCTGACTTTTGGAGCGTGAAAGCTCATTATTGACCATCTCTCAAAATCATCTTAACTCAGGGTTAACAGGAGCATCGATTATCCACTTCTGTCGACTGCTCGATGGGGTTGAAAGTACCTGAAAATGCCGGTAAACAATCTAGATTGTTTTTTTTCTCCAGTCTGCCTTGGAGGTGTTGAACAGATGGCGCGGAGAGGGCGGCCTGTTTACTCTTTAACACTTTTAACTAACCTCCGGTTAATGGTTTCACCCTGGATCTAATTTTCACCTACTTGAATGCGTTTCATGTGCCGGCGTACGCTCTTAGAAAATATGCAGACTAGGAGGACAAAATGAAGACACAAAGAGACAGATTTTTTTTTTTTTTTTTTCCACATGAACTGAGGTGTTTTTACTGCATTTCAGTAACAGAAAACAGCCTTATTAACACATTGCACTCACAGCGAAGAAGACACGTCCTCAATGTCAGTGAACAAAGTGATTCAAAGTGGCCTTTTTACGGGAGGGAGTCTGGAAACTTTGACGTAGGCTCTCTCTCTCTCTATCTCTCTCTCTCTCTCCGCTCAAAAGATACACTCCAGAATGCAGGTATTAAAAGCACCCAGTTGATGCCTTGGCGGGTCAATACAACACACACAATGGGTGTAGATGTGATCGACAAAACTGTGGAAGGGGGAGGGAGGCGGGGGAGGGGAGGGGAGGGACAATCCACTGACACAAAATCACCGGAATGGAGAGGACTTCTCATTCACTGGAGGACATGCAGTCACACCCATACAAAACTCTCTGGGAGTTTGGACTCTGTTATAACTGTAAAGTTTACTGGCATTAGAGAATGTGCGCAGGAAAAAAAAACGAAAAAAAAAAAAACTAGCCATTGTCACTGGCCTGTTTTTTTTTCTTCTTCTTTTTTTTTAAATATTAAAAAGTACAACTGTTGGTGGTGGCCCCCTTTTGCCTCCTCTGTTTGTCAGGTGATGCTCCAGTGATGCTATGCCAGTGTGGGGTCATGTTAAACGGGAAAGTTAGACCCTTCAGGAAGTAAAGGTTAGTCCAACCTTCCCTCCTGGGTGGTCAACACTTCTACTGATTACGGCTAACACCAGTTTTGTCCTTTTTGTCCACATGAAAAAAAAACGTTTTTTTCCGTGTTATTTTTCAGAATATGATACTCTTGCAAGTCATACACATCCATATAGATAGATGAACTCTTTTTTTTTTTTCTCTTATGTCAGCATACAAGGTAAGCTGGGTGACTATATATGAAGACAACAACTACAACTTTCACAGCACTGGCATTGGTTAATTTTAAATACAGTACTCAAGCATTGTTAGATTAATAAAATAACAAAAAAAAAAAAAAAAAAAAAAAAAGGAAACATAATACCCCCGAAAAAATAAGCTACTGTACGCAAGTTGGTTTCTCCCCTAAATGTTTCTTTTGTATTTCAATGGCATGATGTACATATTTGTTTTAACCATACCAACAGACATTGATCCAAAAGGGAAAGTTGTCTATGCAGTGTATCACTTTGGATTTCCCTTGATTTTTCATACAGTACCATGCATTTATCTCATTAGTTTTTTCGTGTATTTATTTATTCATTTATTTTTTTTGACCTCTTTGAATTTTGTCTGAAATCATCAATAAACGTGTTAAGATAGCGTTGTCTTCACATAGACTCAGGTAATGGTGTTTTAGTCGGTCATTTCTCGGTGCACATCCACCCTATTGCATGTTGACAGGTTTTGCAGGATACAGTGGCAATCGTGGGGGTGGGGTGGGGCGGGGTGGGGGTTAGGGTGGGGGAGGAGGAGAGGGTGGGGGAAATCGTGGGGACACTGTGGGTTGTAGGGTTATGGGAGATCGGGGTGAAGGGTGGGGTCGGGGTTTGTGTATGCCAAAGGAAGGGTTCGGGGTTGTCAGCTCCTAGACGACAGCCTTTGAATCCTTGCAGACCTGAGTGGTGGTGCCTGAGTTAGTCTGTTTAGTGTCCGTCCTCCCTCCCACATGGTTCACTGGTCTGAAAAGACAAATAGAACTGTGTTAGGGCAGATTTCATCCAGAGACTCGAGCAATGTCGCTATTAATCAGTCCTGCAAGTGGTATTTTGCTCTACATGTTCCTCAGATACCAGGATTGGCCAAGTCTTTCCAAACACGATAAGTGATTCTTGTAAAAGAAAACTTCCAGAGAAACCGAAACTGCTGCCCCTCGAGACACTTACCAAGTCCTTGACCTCAATCTGTTTCACACTAACCGATCCGCTCCTGTTCTGTGGCTTTTTTATCAGAAATGGCTCATGCGTGGGGGGTGCAGCCCAAAGAACAGCTGCTGAATTGCGAGTAATAGGTGTATTTTTGTACGGATAACTGCAATCAAGCACGGGCGAGTTCATGAGTTTTAGAGGCACCGAGACGAAAGACTGGCGCGAAAAATGAGAAATTAACTGCTCAGGTGAGAGAGCAATTGCTGCCATATTTGCCCCTCTCCTCTTATGGTGACGTAAATGAAACTGCGGTTGTCTTTCCTCTCTTTGTTCCTTTCCTCTTTCTCTCTAAAGGAGACAAGGGGTTGCAAGAAAACACGCCCTGCCTAAAACTTTTTTTTTTTTCCCAGGGCACACCTACTATGAAAATACTCCAGAAATGCTTGATTTCCTCCCTGGTTTCCAAAAAACCCCCACAGCGCTCCTACTTTCCCACTTCATTCGCCGCTGTCGTCCTTCCTCCTTCCTTCCCTCCCTCCCTTCCTTGTCGCGGAGGAGATAGGGAATGAGGGGAAGGGAGGAGAGAAAGCCCTCTTTTCTGCCATGACTGAGTCTTGGTGGTGATAGCCATCATGCAAAGTATGGAAGCACTGACAGGAGTGAGGTGCATGTAAATATATACGCCTACTGTTGCTTTCCTATGGAGGAAAAATGTCGTGCGGAAATGTTGTACGTGTGTGTGTGTGTGTGTGGGTGTTGAGGGGAGATGATGACGGGCCAGCCTGCAGCGCTGAGGATTTGCAATAAGCCGGGCTGGCACGCGCACATCTGCCTCCTCAGCACACCGGCGTCTGTCCACTCTTAGTGGCCGAGTGCTTGAACACGGAGCGTGCAGCGTCCGTCTGTGAGTTTGACGCCAGCCGCGTGCCCTACCGTACCTTGATGGGGCCATCCACCGGGTCCAGTCCCTGCTCCGACAGCTGTTTCAAGGCACTTAGAGCAGCCTGAGAAGAGAGGGAACAACAGATGGTCGAGTGAGTGAGGGGAGGGAGGGAGGGAGGGCAGGAGGGAGATTGGGTGGGAGGAGAGTGAGTGTCACCCTTCAGCTGCTTTTCAAATAACACTTACTCTGGGAAACCTGATGCCAGCAGGACACTTTCCCTTCGCTGTCTGTTGTCTTTGGCTCCTCTCCGCGGACTGTTTATCTAACGTTATTGGGTTAACATTTCCACTTTATGTTTTGGCTGCTCTGCATTTTCCTAAGTCAACCGGAGTGACATCTGTATTCTCGGTGACCACAGCTTGACAAACAGCAGCAGGTCTGATATACCCATCAACGCTGAATGTGCCGCAAAACGCGGAATAATTGAATTTGTGTGGCCCGAAACCAACGCGGAGTGCAACAAGTGTAACAGTTGTATTTTTAAATTGCGTAATGACTTAATTAAGCTCAATTTGTGGTTGGGAAACGAGGCTTTAAGTTGCAAAGTAGCACTTCTCTGCTTCACACTGTCAAAGCTTTGAATCAACTGAGGGTTCGCAATCACAACCGGCCATGTGCGGTAATCTAATGCCATGTCATTAAAAACTGCGCCCTATCTAGATTTCCATGAGTTCACACTACACAGCTTCAATAATTTACAGGGGGGAGAGGGGGGGACTTGTGCCAAGCCTCGATCAAAACTGCCATGATGTCATTTCCTTCCTGCTCATCGCCCGCCTGTCTGTGCCAGCCACAGGGGCTGCTGGAGACGTGAGGAGGGTCCAGCCTGCTAACATAACATACGCAACATGTGTGGGAGAGTCGCGAGGTGCGGTGTAGACTGACACGCGCGCTATGTGAAGCGGGACCGGCAGCGGAGAGGAAGAGTTTGTGCAAGACAAGTTTGTTGTTTGCAACAGTGTGCGCGCTCGGTCGACACAGTTGAACGTCAAAAAGCAGAAAACCCCGCTGGCGGCGCGCTTCTAAGGCAGGAGCTGTTCCAAGAGTGCCGAGATGAGCCAGCCCATCTGATCTTAACCAGGCTGCAGGTCTGATCCTGACACAGATTCTTTCACCATCCTAAAGATTGGCTCCAGATGTGTTTGCCCTCTCTCCCTTTCTCTCTGGCTCTCAGTGTGGGCTGAGTTGGAGCAGAAGGGGCCGCTGGGGAGTGCATCTCCTGACAGCCACTGGGCCCAGCGGTACAGACCTCTAGCTTCCAACCACCGCGAGTGACCGCTGTTGAATGCCACAGAGATACTAAACAGACGCCTAAAAACTACACATACAGTATGTTATCCATTTAATATCTGAGCAATAACATATTGGTTTATCATGTTGTCTGATAATTTGATTGTCCACCAGCTATTTGAACCGCATGTTTTGTCAGTGTGTCGCTGGCTTCAATTCATTATGTTCATTACAGTTTTCAGCGCCTATGTTTAAGTTGGCTGGAAATGTTTGTATGCAAGTATGCTTATAAAGCGTGGACCAATATCTAGCAAAGTTAATTCGATAAGTTTATAGAAAATATGCAAATTTAAAAAAAAAATGTTATGTGTCCATTTGTTTTGGTATGATAATGCTGAATATGCTGACTCCTGCAACAATATAGTAAATAATGCACAGGTAATAATAGTACTGATGAATACGACTTAATTGCCCTCAAAAAACTACAAAAAATATTTATATAACGTCACCCCCTGAAGCTCCGCTTTATAATTCCTTACACACATCTGGTACTACAGTGGTCAGAACTATCCCGGATCCTTTACACTCCATCACCGGTTAATCGGAGTCGAGATAAGGCACCGCCGCCGCTCGGCTCAGCAGATGAGTGAGATGTGACGACTGGCTTGAGTTCGCCTCATTACGGAGCCCACCAACGTCAAGCCGTGCTTTATTCTTTTTAGCTATATCAGCCACGTGGTGCTGACAAATGAAATTCTCCTCACAAGAGTATCTGAACGGGAGACAATTTCCCCCCCCCTCCGATACATTCAGACACACAGACAGAGACGTCTCCATGTGAGTAACGGCCTGTGTTTAAGCTCATATACACGGAGGGGAAACATTAATCACGGTTTAATCCCGAGAAGATATAAATCCCGCTGCACGGTGTATCAACGTGTCTCTGTGGAATGCAATATATAGAGGAGGATGTTACGCACTATTATCTGTGTGCTTGCGCCCAAAATAATTTTCAAAGCGTTTAACTTGAGATTATGAGTAACATAAACCAGGAATCATAATTTATGACTGACAGGTGCAAGGGTCAAAATCTGGTTTGTATCCATCAAACGGAGGGGAAAAAAAAAACAACTAATGCTTACAGGTAGTGAAAAATCTGCAACAATATAGTAGGACTGGGTTGAAAAATTGATACTGTTGGGTTATTACTTAAGGCCTTTCTCCAGAGACTCAGAAATCAACCGGAGACCCTCTAAGTCTGTAACAGACAATTTATGGCGCAATGTGTTTTTTTTCTCTGTGAAGATCTGACAGCCGGTGAGATTTAAAGCTTGAATATACTTGCAGAGATTTAAGGTGACAACCCGGTAGAACATGACAGCTGAAGGAATGTTTTCACAATTATACTGTTAATAAACATAAATCATGTGGAGGGGGACTCTTGATACAAGCGTTTTTGTATACGCGGTACCACCGCGTCATCTCAAAAATGACCAGGACCGTCCCCCACACACCGAAGCGGAAAAAGTAATTAAGATAGGAGGGAAACCTGACGCAGGCAGATGAATCAAGGGCACACCTGATAAAAAACAGAGAAGGATCAATCTCAATTTTCTCTAGGACCTTATAAATTGTAATCACAACCAGCTACCCGATGATTACCTCTTGTTTGTTGTATTTCATCAGTTTGGGACCTTTCTCTCCCTGAGTAAATAGCCAGAGCCCATCTGTTGGAGGTTTGGGGGTGGTGGTGGTGACTAGAGATAAACAGCCATAAATCAGGGGCTTGACGGTGGCAGCGCTGCTGATATACGACAGGCAGGCATGAGGGCCGTGGTGGGCCAATCGTTGGGCCCGGCAGCTCAAAGAAGGACACAGAGCCTAAGACAAATACAGGGACTATCTGTGGGAATGGCTGCCAGTGAAATCATTATTTTTCTAATGAGATAAGTTGGCCATCGTTAGAGGCAGCAGCTACACTGATGCATCAACACCAAGAGAGTATGTTTAGTCTGAGGCTGTGACATGGCAAGGTGGAGGTGTTCCATCTCTGTCACGGAACAGAGAGAGAGTAAGAGGCGGGTCGGGAGACAATGTGCAGAGAGGATGCTGAGTCATTAACAAATGGGAGTCCTTTGGAATTGATCGTCAGAATAATTGGTCACTAAGAGCTTTCCCACCACTGAGGTGTCTGAGGGTTAAGCAAGAAATAAAGTCTTTTTGCACCTGAAAACGCGTTTATTAGTGTTTATAGCTGTTCCCATCCTGGGGGTAGGTGATGTCCATGGACCTAGCCTGTGGGTGTGAATTCAGATACGAACACACCCTGAAAAGAAGGGACTTCTGAAACCGTTCAACCACTTCACAAGCGGTTCTGATAGACTACAGTGGTGGCTCAAGGAAAATCAAAAGACAGTGCTTCATTCACTTCAATAGAGAGTACTGCACTGGCACAGCAGGGGTGCCGACGCAGAAGTTTGTTAGGCAGGAAGTTCAAACTTTTGCAGCGATGCAATACACTGTCATCTGGGATAAGCGCAACTGTGCACAAGCACAGATTCTATGTAACATGCTGTTTGTAGCGAACAATCATCAAGACAGGAAAAAGAACAAAATGACAGTCACTATAATTCCAGTCATTTCCATACTTCAAACCCAAAGTGGATTTCATGGATCATCCCTCATCTTCTCACCAGTGCCCACAGACACCACAGAGCTTTGAATTTGCTATGGACCAAGTACTGAAGTCACCCTCATCACTCCCGCTTCATCTGTCCTGTCCTCGCCCCAACTCTAGATAACAAACCATCACTCGCCATCGTTCCAAGGCTGGGAGCCAACCTGAAGCGCCCCACAACTTCACACATGGGCTCATTCATCTATCTACCTAGCTGTCCCTAGTTCAAAGGCTTGGACAAACAGCGATCGAATGCGATGGCGTCTGCGGAGGATCTGCGACCGTGGCAGAGCTCCTGATGTGGATTGACAAGGGCGGCTCATTTTTCTGGGCCTGCTGCGCTCTTAATGGCTTCTCCGACAGAGGCTTTGCTTCCGTCAGCGGCTTACCCAAACAAAGACCCAGTCCCCCAGGAGTCCCTGGATTTAGCCTGATGGATCGTTGGATCACACCAACCCTGACAAATCATACCCCTGAGTCATCCCTCACTGCTGGACCACTGGGTTCCAGGGAAGCAAAGAAGACATTTTGGGGAAATGGGAAGCCGATTCTGGAGGAATTGTGTAAAAAAAAAAGAGCAAAAGGAAGCACACAGCGGAGGAGTACGGCTGGAAAAGGAGCAGAAAAAGAGGAAAAGATGTGTTTGGTGGGAAAGGAACCGGAGAGAATAGGTGAAAGGAGGATTCAATCCTTCGATCTCCATCACATCACCTTCTGGCCTTTAGCAGCCATCAAAGACCTCAGGGAGGTCCTAATGAGGTGAAGACCACCAGCACATTATTCACTCTCACATACTTGCATCTCCTTCTCTCCTCCTACTCTGAATCTTCAGAGTAGAAGAAAGCGAAGCGTTAGCCCACTTTGCATGTTCTCTCGGCTTTATCAGATCAGATGCTGCCTCTGCTCTGCTGGAGGCCAGATGAAAGAACAGACACTAGCTTAAGGTTTAACCCAATGACCCAGTCTCACTAGTACAGTGTGGTATTTCCCTCTTTACCAAGCAGATCCAGACTCCCAGGGCTTTCTCTGGCTCTGTACAGTCCAGCTGGAATACTCAAACCCTTCTCTAATTATAAATCCAGGCCAAGAGCATCCGTAGCAGCCTCCCCTCTTTTCTTTGATCCTACGGTCATTGTCCAAGTCATGTGTTTGGACGTTCACATCATCCAAGGGAGCAAGAGGCAGAAACTAGCAATACTTGGTTTCTTACATAGATGCATTCTTCTTGTGGTTTTTAGCAGGAATACAAACCCTCAACCGGTGACTCATAAAAATGGAGTTGCAACTATAAAATGAAACAAAAAAAAAAGGTGGAGATTAAATACTTAAGGCTTGGCGGTGTGGCGTTACGCAGGCATGCTCTACCTGCAGAGTCAATAGACACTGCTGAACATTTGCTTCAGAAATATTTATTAATATCAGTCTTCATTATGGCTAGAAAGTGGAGCACTGCATCATTTCCAGGAAAAATATTCAGAAGTGCATACTTCCTCACTTGTACCAAGTACCACTCCACCACTGATATACAAACCACAGCATTGTTTCACAACTACTTTCAAAAAAGTTTCTTCATAGAACTTGAGACAACGCTGGGAAAACTGTCCGTAACCCAAACTGCCCTCTTTTGTTTGCGCAATTGTACAATCACCATTCAACCTCTTATTCTGCAATAACACGCTGGCTGTCAGGTCTTAATAATGCTAGAAAGAGTCCATCGGGTGGCTGGTTCCGACTTTGCCTTTGTGAGGCGGGGGGTGGGGGGTGGGGGGGCTCAACAACATGAAGGGGATGCAGGATGGCTGCTGATGAGGATGATCTAAGGGACTTCCACCAGACTAAACAATGACCAGAGTGGATTTCAAACAGGGTGTTTTACAGGGAGGACCTGGGAAGTTGGAAAAAACGAGTGCCCCCTTGTCAGAGAGGTTCTGAAGCTGGACATATTGTTCCGGTAAGGGCTTGTCCTGTTTTCAAAAGGCCACATAAAACCTTGACAGTGCTCCCTCTTTTTACGCTCACTCCCCAAAGCACAAAGAAACATGAGATACCAAGGGAAGAGAAAACCCTGGCCTTTTTGTCCCGTGTTAACCCTGTTGTCACTGCCGTGCCATCACGTCGCTTCTTTCTCTGACGTTCATTAAATTCTTTTCAACATTATCTATAGCAGATTTTCTCGTTCTGCTTTTTTCCTCCTGTCATCTACTCTCGAGCTTCCTCTCATCCCTTGGCTTTCCTCTCCTCTAAATTCTTGCCTTTTCCTTCCAGCCACATCAAAACCCTGGACAGGGATCACTGGAACATTCCCGGATAGCTCGTGGAGAACACCTGTGTGTGCTGAGCGCTGGCAGCGTATGCGTCTATTTGTTAACGCGGTGCGATATGTACATGGATTCTTGAGTAACTACAGAGAAAATGTATTCAGATCCTCTCACCAAATCTCTTCCTCACTCTCTCTCCAGATTTCACATCCTCTTCCACATCAGAGGAACTGATAAAAGGGGCAGTGTGTGCCTGGCACTAGGTGGCCTAGCTGTAGCCTGACCATGACGAAACTTCATCCGAAGTAGCATTTCATGGTATTCCACGTGCCACGCTACTTCTTGTGAAGTAGTGTAGCAACTGTGAATGTTGTACAGCTAAATAAAACTTCTCTATGAGGAAACGGATTTGATTTCGACATAGTTCTCAGCCGTGTGTGCATGTTGCCACGTGTGGTGATCAGAATCCCTACAGTGGATAGTATGTGTATCCTTTTGTGTGTCTCCCAGGCCTGAGATGAGCACCGAAGGTTGCCTTAGCGGGTAACGGCCGTGGGGCTCCCCAGGGGAGCAAGCCTTCGCTGACATGGGAAGCCATAAATAAGGGCCCAGGGCGCAGCGCCATGTCATGCGTCATTTGGGCCGGAGAGGCCTGCTTTATCCCCTCCCATCACCGATCTGCTGAGGATGGCACCTCCTAGGGCGTAATACAAAACATATGGGCAGAGGGCGAGGGGCAGAAGCACCTCAACATACCATACTCCTGCCTTGTCAGCAAAGCTTCTCGGAGGAAAAGCAGATACTGCCGAAGACGGCCTCCTATGATAACACTGTGCTAGTATGCCACAATTAAACTTTGTCAAGAAACCGTAACTTAACTGAGCTTGGTTATTTTTTGTTATAGCAACACGTTGTACAGTTATTATATAACAATAGCAGTAAAGCTTTGAGCAGGTTTAAATGGAAACTTAAATGGAATTTTCCCAGTGTGGGACTAATAAGGTCAATCTTGTCTTATTGCTTTTATGAACAGTAAGTTAATACTTAACAACACAGTTGTACTTTTTAAAGTATATAAACAATTATAAAACTACTTGTGAATGATTTTGATGTATAAACAGCTAACAGTTATAATAATATACACTATAAAACTGTCAATATATAAGCCAATATATAAATGTCTACAGTAAAAAATAAAAAAAAGAAGTAAACGCCGGACATTATAAACAAATGAAGGAGGGGTTTGAATTGAAGCGTCGCCGATAGCGATACCAGTGGGCTGTAGTATTTTGCTGCTGTATTTCTCTACACTGTACTCTTCCGTGACAGCACAGACACCATTAAGCAATCTAGGTCAAGAGTGACTGGACACTGGCAAAATGACGCATTCTTCCACTAGGAGGGAGAGACACTTTCCCTTTTTCGTGAAGAGCGGAAACAAAACTGCACATTTTCATTGAGAAAGGAACCTGCCACCCACAGGCGGTTACGCAACAGAACATATGCTTGTTGAGGGCTGCTGGTGATTCAGTGGCTAAATGCAGCACAAGATATGATACGGGACATGAAGAATGCATTAGTGATGGGCAAAAAAAAACAACATTCAGTGACTCGTCAAAATGACCGCTGACTAAGAAGACATACACCTCAAGGAGAAACCCTTGATTTCTCATGGACAAACACCCACCCCGACTATCCACAGATGCAACCTGGGTGATGAGACACAGTCTGGGCGAACTCGTCCTTTATGACTCATTCAATAAACCACAATTATTTCATTCACAATTATTCCTCTATCTTATACAGATGACATACACCGAAAACAATGTTGCGTCACCATCAGCGGGATGATGCTGGAGGAGATCATCAAATACTAAAGATTCACTCCCTGAGCTAATAATAAAGTCATGGTGGAGGATTTGGGAAATACCCTTCAGACTGCACTGTATGGTTCTGGTCAAGGAGTGTTACATCATCCCATCTCCACCTGCAAAGATCCACCTTCCTATGCCAGTGGGAGAAGTTTCTATAATGCTGAACAATTGGACTCAAATTCCCTGGGGAGGTACAAAAGGCTGTGGGAAGAAAAGCCCGCCTTCGGGCACTCGCTCTCTTATCAGTCGAGCGATAGCGATCGGTCTCAAGGGGCGTCCCATTTCTCTCTTTTCTGCTTCCTCATCTCTCCCTTTCCTTTCCACTTCTCTCTTTGTGTCAAAGATCGACCGTTCATTCAAGTTCATTGTCCTGGATTCGAAATGACAAACTCTCACTGTTTGCTTGGTGATGAAGTGCTCGGCCCAGTTAAAGTGGGCAGTGGTACAAGCAGAGGTTGGGTGGGGATGCAAATGTGATGGCTGTGGTTGTTCCCTGGTTGCTACACAACCAGAAGAGAAAAAAAAAAAAGAAGGTCTATGCACAGCAAGGAAGGGCAGCCCACACTAGAGGTAGGATTCAAGGTCTTAATCACTTCCCCACCATTTGCATAGATAATAAACTTGGTAAAGACTGCAGTTGGTCGAATTAATTACTAGCGAGGATATCATCCTGGATGTCAAAGAGCATTGCTGGCTGTTATCAGCCCTTCCGCTCACATTGGAATACAATTATTTCTGCATCACTGGCTAAGTGACGCAAGCTAAAATGGTCCGGCCAAACAGAGAGAGATTCAATGAGTCATCAGTGCTGCAACTTCATTTTACAGAGTAGTTATCAGACTTGGCAACAGCTGCTGGTCGCCTTGAGCACGGAGCTTAAGAATAAGTTAAGGCACAAGGTATGCTTGAACGTAAGCATCTTGTACGAAATGTAGTCCGATGTCCGTGGACAAAAGTGTTTATTCCTGTTATGAAGAGGTACACTTGAAGCGGTGGCAAGATGTGATGATGGTTCATTAGAATAACGGTGCACAATGTCACATTTTCTCCTCGAAGGCATCCATGGCGTCATCTACTCTCGAGCTTCCTCTCATCCCTTGGCTTTCCTCTCCTCTAAATTCTTGCCTTTTCCTTCCAGCCACATCAAAACCCTGGACAGGGATCACTGGAGCATTCCCGGATAGCTCGTGGAGAACACCTGTGTGTGCTGAGCGCTGGCAGTGTACGCGTCCATTTGTTAGTGTGGTGTGATATGTACATGGATTCTTGAGGGCAAAGGTGTTTATACCTGTACCTGAACGGGTACACTTGAAGCTGTGGTGAGAAGCCTGCCATCATAGAGAGGGGTGAGATGCCATAATGACTGATTAGGAGTTCAGAGTGAACAAAAGAGCTTTTCCACGCTGGTTGCTGGTTACTTGTTGCTGCATGAAGTGGGTATAAATGTCAGATTGTCGATTTCAGGTACAAAAGTTGTTGGATGCAATCCTCCTAGTTTCCAAGTATGTAAGGAGGGTGTTAAAGACACAGTATGGTGATCAAATAAGGACTTTGTTTGAAGTGTACTGACCCATTTAGACCAACAAAAAGGGGTGGCAAGATTTACAGAGGAGAATTACAGGTGAGGAAAGGCAAAAAAAACAAAACAAAAAAAACTTGGGGAAGTAGCCTGTGAAAGGGTTAAGATGAAGATGAAGGGTGAAGTGAGTGGGGCTAAGTGTCTCACTGTGACAGCCGCCAGCTGCATGCAATAATCCCCAACTCTCCATCAGGAGCCTTTTATATTTTCTTGTCAGAGACAGCAGTGTGTATGAGAGTGGATGTCTGGTGGACAAAGACATCCGGTAACAAGAGAGGACGCACAGTCAGACGGCGTTTTACACCTTCTTCCCCTTGTCTTTCTCCTTGTAGCTCCCTCAGCTCCTTTCTGCGCTGACTTTTAATCACCTCGTACACATAAGGGACACGCCTGTAAAACCTGTTGCAGTGTTTTATAATTTGCTATGGATCCCCACAAGGCCTGTGACTGTTTCCCATTAGCCAGCATGCTCGCTGGGCCTATAAGATGCGGATGGACACTTTGTCTTATACCCAAATCCCTCAAAATACCGAGTGGGCCTGCAACTCACTGTGTCATGGGGGTCGATTGAGACCCATCATGCCTAAGGGAGCCCCTGAAGTGTTATGAAAACCTTGCTATGTTCCCATAGCAACTGGCAGTGTATGCTGCAGTCAAAGCCAATGCATAAGACATGTTTACTGAAAACAATAAATTCCAGTATGCTTATATCAAGAGGCAGGCCTTTCTGGGTAAGGGTCCTTCAACTAGGCTGGTTTTCTGATGAATAGGTCCAGGGGCCACACTAACTAACCAAAGATGGAGCGTGATGGAGGAAAACGTAATGTAATGCACACTGAAAACACATGTCTTTTACAAAAGGCTAGCATAACGCCATAACCCAGTTAGTTCAAAGCCGGCAGGCCTGTCACGAAGTGTTCATAAACAACGGGATCTCAACAGGAACAAAGCCATGTTATGGATTCAGCCTGCGAACACAGAATGGCTGACGTGATGAGCGAACATAGACTGACGTAGGCATGCCGAATAAAAGCAGCATGACATGATCTACTCCAAAGCCGAAGAGCAAAAGAGATTAAACAAGTCATGTGCGCCAACATTTCAGCTAGATAACGTACCTCTGAATATCAAATCCTCGGACGAGGGCAAAAATAAAATCTAACGGGATTAAAATTAAATGATGCGAAGCGATTTTCAAAGTTCCAATGTTCCCAAAATGGTGTAACTTTCCTCAAAGTGTCTAAAGTGTCTCTCAATTCCCTTCCAAATCCCTACCATCATCAAAAACAAGTACATCAGTGCTACAGTTTTCCTGCAGTAGCACAGTCCAGAGGACATAACCCATTATTTGTCACTGATACTGTGATTTTGTCCATTAAAGGAGAGTGAGTACTTAATCCTCTGTGGGCGAGTTTTTACGAGCCACCTCACACATTTTTACAGCATGGCAAACAGACAGTAAACACCAGGAAGGTGCTGCGCTTTAACACGTGATTAAGACACAGCTAATTAGATTGAGGACAGTAAAACTGTGAGGGGAATCGTAAAAGAGAGAGCAGGGACAGGCCCGAGCGAGGGCTCACGTACAAGCAGCAGCAGACGTGTAAGTCAGGACACCGCAGGGCACTGACAAATGACCGAGCTGGGGTTTCTCATTTCTGCTGCCTTCTCAGTGGCGAAAATGTAAATAGCAGACTTTCTATGGTAAAAAAGAAAGGACCCCCTCACACACACGAGCCCCCCATGTCCACTATCCATCCATCCCTCCATTCTTCTCCTCCCTCTCCTCCTATGCAGTGGTTGGTCCCATGAAACAGGGGTCAGGGTACTAATGGAGGACCTCATGGCCTTGTGTGCCTCTGGAAACAACCCCCCCACTCCCTGCTCTCTTATAAATCAAGCAGGCTTCATTGAGAGTGGCAGAGTCCTCTGATGTCCCAGCCATGTCTCATTTCAAAGTCCTCCTGAAGGCTCACACGGTTCCACATTTACTCACTGGGCACAAGGGAGATGTGTATGTGGGGGTGAGACTCAAAGGGAAACAGACAGACACAGTAAGAGAGAATAAAAAAAAAAAAGAGAGAGAATGAGTTTGGGTTAAGTGAGAAAGAGAGGGAAATTAGGAATAGAGAAGATGTCCCAGAGGAGAAGGGGCGCTCTAAAACAAATGTTTATCTAGTAACTATGCTGCATTAGACCTCTCACTTGAAAGAATGTATAATAAATCACACCAATTTGGGAAAGTCATTACAGCATCCCTCTAACACAATGTGTGTACACG
This sequence comes from Nibea albiflora, assembly GCA_014281875.1. Lineage (NCBI taxonomy): Eukaryota > Metazoa > Chordata > Actinopteri > Sciaenidae > Nibea > Nibea albiflora. The sequence goes on along the minus strand of CM024805.1, from coordinate 11,398,989 downwards.
TGGGCACATGGATGTAGTCGAGATAAAATGCCTTGCTCAGTTGCACATGTACAATTTTGAGAGAGCACCTATAGAAGTGCAATCAAACCCCAAAACATAATTTCCCTCCCTTCATGGTAAATTGAGGTGTGCGTTCTAAAGGATAAATGATAGTTGAGATAATGAGGTACTGTGGTTTCCTTTAGTCTGTGCATCCATAACAACGCCAGATGAGTTACATGTGGATTTAAAATGAATGTTTTCCTGACTACAAGTTTTGTTGTTACAGTTATAGTCTTTCTACACATCATCTAAATGACTCAGAGCATCTAATCAAAACCAGTTACATATATAGAAATGCATGGGGCATATAAACGGAAAGGAAAACAATACCTTTCCATGCAATCAATATAATTCAGAAAAAGAGCTGTGCAAGAAGAAAATCAGGGGTACTCAAATGGAACCTTGAGGGACACCACAATTAATTATTATTTTGTTAAACCACTGGCATTTTGGGAAATATCCACATTCTCTGTCTTGCTGATCACTAAATGAGAACAACCCATCCATAATTAACAAAATCTGCCCCCAAAAACCACTAAAGCTTTATTATTAACATGTTTTGTTTTGCATAAAACATACAAAAAACAGGTTTATTGGTGGGCACGGGAACCAGCAACCAGCAGAGAGTCCAAAAAGTTACTGTTCCCAAGCCAAGGACACGTATAGGGGTCAGCTGTATAGCTCATAATTTCCTGTAAAAACCACAGTGTGTCATTTCACACTTTCGTAATTCCTTGAAAAAGTGTCTCATGAACAATTAAATTCACATTAAAAAACACAAACACTGTGCACCTGAGGGAACAATGTAGTGTAATTTGTCATATCACTAGATCATATTCAGGATAAATGCTTGCTAAGCTTGCAAACCTCTAAGCCTGTGATACCTGTCATACGCAACATGAGAAAGCAGCACTGCCTTTTGCTCAGCTAGCTAAGACATGCAAAATAATAATAATAATAGTAAAAAAAAAATTGCTACTCGTCTCCTGTTTCACTTGCTGCTGCGATTTCTTCCTCTCACATTTAGGCAGTGACAGTGTGGTTTGCTTAATCTTCCCTTATCTCCTTTAAATGCAAAAGGTTGGGCTGAATTTGCATGTAAAACAGAACACAAGCTGTCACTTGTGACTTTATTTACAGAGGAGATTTGGAAGATCGTGAAGATACTGTTATGAGGCAGACAGGCAGACACACACACACACACACACACACACACACACACACACACACACACACACACACACACACACACACACACAGTGTTTACTTAAACCGCAGGAGTGTGTGACACCTTAGTCGTAACTGGTGTTAACCCCCGACGTGGCTGTTGTTTTGAGTGTTTCAAAATGTCTGCTGTTTGAGGCCTGAGAATGCGTTAACATCCAGATGAGAGGAAGGTGGTTGTAGTGGGGAAGGGGTGGGCTGGGGAGGGGAGGGGGGGCTCAGACAGACAGAAAAACATTCCCCAGTCGCTACGCTCATCTCCATAACTCAGTACGCAGCCACAGAGCACTGATCCTAACATGGGACATTAACGACCCGACTCCCACCACTGGAAGCGTCGTTACCTGCCAGTGAACAGTAAGGGTCATTTAGGGCCCAATTCACGACTGCCATGAAAGAAAGGCTCATCTTTTTGCCTCATGGTTGCAGTTAGGGTTAAATAAATCACTTGTAGTAATTCAGTATCAGGCAGGGAGGAGCCCCGTCTTGGATGGCTGCGGACCTGTCAGCGAAATCTGAGTGATAACCTGTAATTTCAGAAAGACAATCATATTGTGTATGATGGAAATCAAAAACAACTTTCACAAACAAATAGCATCTAAGCATCTGGGAGATCTGATTTCAGTAAGTCAGGAAAACAACAAAAGAATATAATTACAACCAACAATAGCGGTCATTGTGCAGCGCGTGTGTGTGTGTGTTTGTCTATGTATATGTGTGGTTGTTTTTAAGCCTGTGAGGTACGCCTGCAATTACTGTCATTGTGTGATTTGCTTATGATGATTAATTCTTAGAAGTCCTCAACCACAAGACGTGTGTCACATATCAAGTTAAAGGGCATTTGAAAATCCGGAGCTTTTCCTCCGAGGGTTGCACAATAGATGTTCGATGGATTGTGCAACACGTATCAGTGTGCACTGGTTTATCTACGTCCAACAATGGTGTAACTGCAGACACATCGCATGTCGCTCATGCAGGGGATATTCATTCCTGCTCAGTTTCGTACCTTTGAAGCGAACCCCTCAAAACGCCTCCTAAACATTCCTCTGTTGCAGTATAGTTTGTATATTAAGGCAATACAGTTCACTAGGAGACAGTAAAACAGTTTGCATAATGCTGACGAAACAAAGGAGACACGTGAACCATTGCGGAGCGAAGACCTAACCCTGTTGGTGTTGGAAAAGGTTTTCTTCTCCGCAGGTGACGTATCTCACACGTTGTCACTGGGAGATGGCAAAGCAGAGGAAAGAAAAAAAGATTAAATACCTGGCCCTTATCTCGGGGACCTTTTCAGCCAGGCGAGCTATCACTCAGCATCAAATGGCATTAAGTTAATGAGCCAGAGATGCTACAAAGAGCGGTTGGTAGCGAATTAGCGGCCCGGCTTGCGTAAGTCTCCCACGGGGGTGATGAGTGAAAAGAGGTGTGATTGGTTTAGAGACCTTTATCCACGCCAAATTTGTGTGTGGGGGAAATCACACACCGAGCCTGACAACACTGAAGGTTGCAAGGCCACTGCCAAAACATCTTGCTTCTCTTAGCATGGAGGTGATAATGAATGTAACACCTTTGGTTGGCTTAAAGCAATCACCCTGGTCTGACAGGTCTATTCAGACCACATCAGGGCTGGAAGGAGGGTGTGGGGCTTGTTTATTTATTTATGATGAATAAACAATCTTTTTCCAGCACTGTGCTCCCTCACTTTCATTCACTGTCTACGTCGCTTGACCACTGCTTTCTCTCAAGAAAGAATAGACACAGGATGAAAGGAAATTTCTTGGTGTTGCCATTTTGCAGAATAGACTGCAAGCTAAACACAGGCTTAAGAGTCCAGTACACCAAATAAACTAAGCAAGGACACAACGGGTGAGTTTAGCTTATAAACTGGGCAGCACCCAGCTTTATTTCATGCTGAGTGTGGAGGAGTTTTACCGGTATGATCTCCGGATTGGTGACCATAGCATGACGCTGGCTTGCAAGTTGAATTTGACTCAACTTCAAATAAATGGGAAAACTGTCTTTTCACAGCAGTGCCTAATAGTCTGAATTGGGCCTAAGAGACTAATGGAGAGGGAGAAAAGTTAATTTGTTCATATTAATATAGATATAAATCACACATCACTTCTATTCACGTAATTCTTAACAACACGGGTTATTTGCCCAAAATAAAGAATAATATCTCATATCTTAGCTTAAATTGGCAGGTAGTGTAAGACTATCTGTCATGCCGTCCATATATTTGAGTGCCTGACAATTTTACACATCTCTGACAAGTAGAAGTCTCAAGTTACTTTCTAGCACAGACTTTACAAACGCATGCCAACAGCCTGGAGCACAGATGCAGGCATTTCAGTTTTGTTTTCATAAGGGCAGAACAGAAGTTATCGTCTGTTATAATCGGGTTAGCCAGAATTTGTGGGTAAATACTGTTTTTGTGAGAAAAGTCTGTTTGCCCACACAGCGCACACATGCACACTGCTGGTGTTCCATGAAATGCTGTCGGTGATAATTCACACTTCTCATGCAATGTGACACAAGGTCAGCTGGTTTGTTACGTGGGTTGTTAAAAGGTAAATTTTCCAAAATTCCGAATATTGTAACTTTCTTCCCGGAACTGGCCGGTTTCATGGACCTACTTTCTACAAAAGGAAAAAGTCCCTGTAAAAACTGTTGACAGCATGTTCTGGGGATTATCCCCAGAGGAACGTTGGCTTGGAAAGAGACGTTGCTGTTGAATATTTTAAATGTTAATTTTCACTGCTTTGAGCACCACAGACAAAACTCATCATCTCTGTTATGTTAGGCTGGGAGGCATAAATCTTGAGCGGATCAAACTTTCTGCACGGCTAGACGCTGTTTTACTAAAAAGTAAATGTGATTTTGGACTTTTTCGGACATTTTGCATTTGAAGGAAGAATCTATTAAGTGGACAAATGTGAAAATAATCAGTTGCAGCAGCAGAAACATCAAGAAAAGACTGACACATGAGGCCTTTTCAGAATATGTAACGTCTCTCGGGTAAAGTGGCTTATGGGTCAATTAAAACTGTTATGACAGCAGAGAGGTTTTGATAGTGATAGTCTTTGTGCAGAAGATACTAAGAGAATATATTTATTACAGTGATTTCAGAAAGCAGTAACATTGTTTTACTTTGCTGGTGTCTGGCCTCATAAGATTGCCATTGTGACTTTTACTCCTTCTTATGTTAAAAGGGGGTTATGTGTGTGTGACCACATGTGTGTGTTCTCTTCCACACTATGTCAGTCCTTAGTAGACATGCTAATGTTCCAAGGGGCCACTTGAAACTATCAACACGTCCCCTAATGGGCAAGTTCATGTTTATTCTCTCTCCACTGGTCACTGCTTCCTCTGGTGCGCAAAGTAAAAAAAGAAACACTTCTATCTCCCATTTTCTCATCCCCTGTCCTCATCAATCTCGCATATCCTCACTCAGTCAATTTCTCTCCAGCGCCCCTCTTCTCCCCGTCTCTCTCTCTCTCTCTCTCCCCTTCCCCTGAATCGTTTACCTCCTCTTCCTCCTCCTCCATCATTCTTTCACTGCTCCTCTCCTCTCCCGTCACACTCTAATCTCCCGGTCTGAAAGGCGTTTCCTGAGGAGGGCATGCGGGAAGACAGGCGGGAGTGATGGATCGCTCCGTGGATGCTTCACTTTGTCCGCTCTCCAGGGCGGGAACGGGATGGGGCTGGGTAAGGGGAGCAGCAGGGGTCGGGCAGGTCTGACAGTGGGAGTGCTGGGTGAGGTGGTGTTGGGGAGGAAGGCAAGGTACAAGCTCCTTTGAAAGGTGGTATTGAGGGGGGGAGCAGGGGAGGAGTGTGTGACTGCCCCCCCTCTGATTCTCTATGATGTTAACTAATTGTAGTGAGGCATGAGAGCTCTGCAAACATGTGCCTCCTGCTGCAAACTCTGCGGTCTCTTTTATATATTCAAATTGACTTTATTCCCAAAAAATGTAAACATTCAAAACGCAGCAAAAAAAGACAAGCAACGTCTTTGCTGTGTTAAATAAATCAAAGTCTGTGCCAGTCAGACATCAATATCAGATAGTAAAGAGGTTTTATTGTTATTCATAAAGACCATTTTCCAAAAATCGTAAAAAAAAAATACTTGTAAGAATCTGGCAGAGAATTTATGCCTCATAATACTCCCATTTCTTCTAATGAAGCAGAGAGAGACAGAGCAAGTCAAATGTTTCTGCTCAAATAGGGATTAATGTCAAACTTTTCCAGCCGCAAACCACAGCACAAAGGCCTCTCATCCTCCCATGTTAAACAAACAACACAAAGCGACATCTTTGAAGAAGTTCCGTGCCACTAAAAAAAAGGTCGCTTTGCCTGCTGTACATTATTCTATCCTGAGGCCAGACCAGAGGAGTCTACCGTGTTGCTGGTAATTGTTATCTTCAGTAGATAATGCAGCTGAGCTCTAAATATTTACGGTAACAGCAACATAGACTGTCACCGTCGTACGATAGGTCTCCTGCTGAAGTAAGGGAGCGTGTGCATGATATTTCACTGTAGAACTAAAGTCTGTTTGTGATCACAGCTTGTGACATTATCCTCGCTTAATAATTGAATAAAACTTTATTATGATATTCAGTCTCAGTTTGATTTGATTTCCCATTAAAGCTCATGCCAACTCTCCAATCGAGATTCAGTCTCACGATTTTTACGTCTACAAATTTTATGCTCGCAAAATGTTTTTTTGGACCGCGTTCCTTGAATGCACAGAAAGTCCAGAATGCGAGACTTGGCCCTCGGTTCTGTTTCTCTCTTGGATTAGCTCTATTAAATGGCCTTTTCTTACAGCCGTCTAACAGTGCTTGCATTTCCACTCGTGACCTGTTGTCATGCAGCTGAGCTGGCTCAGCTTATAGGAGGAACAGATGAACGCTCCTGCAGGCCAAAGTTTTGGATCATTACACTCAGCTGTGACATTATGTAAGCCAAATATTTGATCATGTCAAGCTTTTCTCGCATGTTATGTTTTTTTGACCCACATTTTCAGGCCTTCGGTGTACTACAGAAACCCAAAAACGTCCGTGCTCCGTGTTCATTGGAAAGCCTTCGGGCCATGTCAATGCAGATTAGGTCCCACTCCCCTGTTTTCCCTACATACAGTGATTTAGGATACGTCCAGGTGCTGTGTTTGCTTACACAACACTGGCACATAAAGAGGAGACAGACAAGACAGATAAGAAGGGAGGAGAGGCTGTCCGACAGCTGCCTGCCTGGTAGGGTAACACTCCTGCGGGACCCCCTGAGAGGAGCCCAGCCTTGGGTAACGTCTGTGCCCCAGTCGGGAAGGAAAAACTTCAAACACAAGGCCAGTACAACCTCCACCCCTCTTGCAGCTCCCGCTCCTGCTGTTCTCCTGAGCTCCACGGGGGATCTCTGAAGACCGTCCCAGCAGTCACCACGCCATGAATCAGTCCCGTTTATCCTCTTGCTGCCACCACGCTCCCCTACTGTCACTCTTTTGCTCTCTTATTTATACCTATTGTCAACTGGGCCACGTGAATGAAAGCAAGGAATGCGGAGAAAATAAAAATAAGTGTACTCCTCACCAGTGGTCCTCATTATCACTCCAATACAACCCTCTTCCTTTATCCTTTGTTTCCATGTAGAAACTCTGCTGGCAGCAAAAATCCACATACCATGGACAAGGTCAGATACCCAATTAATTTTTTGCAGAGCTGTCCAATGTTTTGTTTGAGTAGGGAGGATTGGAAAACGTGATGGCATGGTTATCTGTGTGTGTTTGTGTGTGTGTGTGTCTGGCATTGGATAATAGAAACAGTCAAGAGAGCAAGGATGGGACCAAATGGTGTTTTGAGAAGGCCTTTTCACAAGGTGAATCATAGTTCTGGGTCACTGAATGAAGCCTGTTCATAGTCAGGCTATGGCTGTAACCTGAACTTTAGCTTAGCCAGATAACAAACTACACAGAAAAGAGAGGAAAATGACATTTCCGGGGACACCGGAGACTTGGCAGGCCAGGCAGGGACGAGTCACAAGAAATAAGTCCAGAAAAAATAAAGAATCCAAAAGAAGCAGGCCTCATTACCTGAAAACATGTCTAAGACACATTGTAATCCCGATAAACTATGCTCGACATGTCATATCAAATCAGCCAAAATGTACTTTTGCTGCAAGAAACCCAAGCAGCCACAGCTGACAATCTGGGAGACAGAGCCCCCAAGACCCGGGGTGGCTCAGCTGAGGACATTACTGCACGCAAAGCAACCACCCACACACACATACATACATACACCACACACACACACACACACACACACACACACACACAAACAGAGCCTGGTGGCAGACAACAGTCACCCTGTCATCTTCGATTGCAGGCCGCTCATGTTGGACCAGCGACACCTCACACACAGCTCGGTGGGCCTCGGCCCCCCTGGTGTCCCACTGCCGCCACAGAGGGACTGCCAGAGAGTTACTTCAGCTCTGCAGAACAAACACAGAAATCAGCCTGTCTAAAAAAGCATGTAGTCCTGTCGAGAGAGAGAGAGGAGAGGAAAAAAAAAAAAAACAAGGTCTAAATATATCCCCATGCGAATGCCTTTAATTCGTTCTTGTAACTCGCAGATCGATTGAGTGCAGATTTAACCGAGCAAAACCGATACGACTCTGAGAGCTCGGGCAGTCAGCGGAGGCTGGAAGTTTGTGGTCACGGTGTGACTCATAGTTGTAAGTTTCGGCCGCGCTTCAAACAAGAGGTCACCTAAAAATAAAACCGCGGCTGAATATGGGAACCCGAGGCTTTATACGTACACAAAAATCAGAGTTAAACATATTGTATTGCGCAAGCGCGTCTGTTTGCTCAAAGAGCTGTCGGCGCTGTATTTTCTCCTTCCTCATTTATCTGGTATAAGATACTTATTGAACATGCTGTCATTCAGAGCTCAAATGGGGAACATGTTGACAAATATTTTTTGGCTCCGGGCGAGTTTCAGCTAGCGCAGCGGCCTATGGGCTCACATGTGTTTTACAGATGGCACCGCGTAGATGGCACATGAGGTCAAAAAGAGCACTCAGCTGTATATCTCTCACACATACAGGCCCTCCAGGAATGTCTCCGCAAGGCCAAGGATTATGGCAACTGAACACTGTGGTGTGTGTTTATGTGTGTGTCGATGCTTCTGTCTGTCTGCGCGTGCGTGCGCGTGCCTGTGTGTGCTGTGTGTGTGCACTTGTTGATAAAGAGCAGACCGTTGTAAAAAATTACAACAACTCCGCTCTCGATCACTAATGTTTACTGTCCAACAGAAGATTTTACTCTCAGATCACCGAGTCTGTACCTTCAACAGGTAATCCGCTATTCACATCTGATCCGGTACATTCACAGAGCTCTGCTCCGTGCGTCCGTGTCTGCTTCTCCAAACTGCTGAACATTATCCACACTCTCTAGTTTAGGTAATACCCTAGCATAATCGCATTACACCCAACAAATTTTAGACTTTGAAAGCTATATTTCTTCATTCATCCATATATAAATAAAAGTAATGCTTAATTTTTCAAAGAATTGGGTCAGGTCAAGTTTAAGTTATTTTTTAAAGTTGTGCCACAGTGACTTTCCTTTGATTGGTCCGTGATGCATGTGTCTTCCAGCAACTGATACACTCATTATGAAAGTCTTTCATTAAATTTTAATAATGCAATTTAGCAAATCACTAAACTTGAACTTGAAGCTGTCGAGGAAATACACTGTTCACAAAAAGTTAGGGATATTCAACTTCTGGGTAAAATTTATGGAACATGGAAAAAGTTCACGCTACAGTGACATTATATGATGAAAGTAGGGCATTTAACTTGAAGCATGCAATGGTAATTTCGTCATCTCAAACAATTTATTGAAACAAAAGCGGTGGGTGTACCACAGAAAAGCCGGATATCCCTAACTTTTTGTTGAACGGCGTACTTAGAACTAAGAATAAGAAATCTTTTTTTTGCCAGGAAGTCCCAGGAAGTTAGTCGGTTTCAAGACAGGCTCCTCCTTTCAAGAGTCCAACCCTAAAACAAAACAACAACGTCACACAGACGGCCCCTTTATTTACAGTAAGCGTGCTTACCATTTTTACTACTGCTATTGTTCTTCGGCGAGCTGACTGACAGATCAGATTACATCCTTTCTTTGATCCGACACAAAAAGTAAGATGTTTTGACACCATGTGTGTTCTTTCTTCAAGTCCTCCTTTTATACTCAACTGGAGGCTAATTAAGCGGGATAATCAATGGCCGACATCTTTTTTTGATTTACGGCCTGTTTTGATTGCATCTCTCACACCAAAGCAAAGGCTAAAACAATTCCTGTTTGGTAAAAGATGTGTCGTGTTGCCAAATAAAGACAAAACCACAAGAACACACAATAATTATTATTAGAATAATAAGAAACATAAGTCATCGAGGAACAAACAGACGACACTAATGTCGGTTCTGTTTTTTTGGTTCGGCGTTCGCAAACAACAAAGAGTCACAAAACTGTAAATCAAACTAATAGGTTTCGAAGTTAGAAATGAATCCACATCTTGCTCTCTTTTTCATCAAGTGCTGGTTTTGCCAACAGTAATTTCCTCAGCCAGTCATCCAGAACTGCGGTCCATATCCTATACATCTTTCCATCATACATCATGGGCGGAGAGGTGTGGAGAGGATTTCCTTTGACTGTTGATCTCTATCAAGCCCTCTGGTCTACCTGACATAAACCTCCATGACAGCGCTGATAACGCAGCAGGAAATTCCCACAGAGATGTAAAATAAAACACACTGGAGTCTCTCCACATTACTGTGCACCTAATGTGTGTGTGTGTGTGTGTGCGGCAACAGAGACATGCTCCAGGAAAAGGTTTTTTTTTTTTTTTATCACCTCTTAGCCAAGAGATCCCCCGCTCCATCTCATCAGATTTACAACTTCTAATTACAACAGATAAAAAGCGTGTGGACAACATGTGGCGCGGGAAACACGTGGATCTTCGGCGAGAGATTAATTGGCCGCTCGGAAGAGAGATGACGGAGGGGTCTGAATGCGTGCAACAGGATTTCTATGGACTGCGGGGCTTATTAGTATGTCAGCAACAGGCCCATCTTCACAGCTGCCAGTGTCCGAGCGCCATCGCTGAACCAAATGTGTGACGCCTTCAGCCCTACTTTGTTCAACAAGTGTTGGGGTTTGGGGGGCTGCTGAGGGTGACCCCTTATTGTTAGGTGCTCCCTTTGTGGTCGTACTCCTCACTGTACAGAGAGGAGAAAAAGAAAGGCCTTCTCTAACAGTCGGTCATGCCCCAGTGCTCCTGGCAACAACAGGTCCCGAGGACGCAGACCTGCCTGGCCTATATTGGCTTGGCTCTCAGTTAGCGGTGGCGGCACTAGCCCCCTGTCAGCTGTCCCATTCAGGGCCCGGGTCGGCCCTTTATTAAAGCTTTGAAGACTGCTGAATAAAGGGGCGTCCTATGTTTAGATGATAGAATGTAAGCAACTGGTTTTCTGCTTGGGCAACACAAGACAAAGAGCCTCCTTCTGAATGCGGCGAGTATGGAAGAGAGAGTGAGTGAGAAAACGGGAGAGGGAGGGAGAGAGAAAGAGGCGTAACGCCACGAGGTTTGGAGGTACTCTCCCAGATATGAGGACGGGGGATTACTTTGAAAATCATAGAAAACCGGTGGCTGCATGTGGGCGCCACAGAGGCTTGTCAAGGAGAGGCACGCCGAGTCGTCATTATCACATGTGGCCCTTGTGATTCAAACCAAACCCGCGGAGCTGAGGCTTCTCTTTTAATTAGAGGATGAGACCCCTGGCAAAGTCTCCTCACAACATGCCCTATATACTACACTATATACACTATATGCTCCACTTCACTGAACCCGGGAGAAGCAGAGCCTCAGGAGCCGAGCCAGCTGATATTATCGGCCATTAATGGGTTGCAGTAAACCGCAGCAAAAATGATTTATTGGCAACATTTAATGTATATCTGACATACAGTTTTCTCAATTCAGTTTTATGCGTTTTAATTTATAGTTATGGCTCAAAATACTTCAGGCTCCATTAATGTTTATTGTTGAAACTTTACAATACTTTTTCCCCCCTGCCTTTCCTTTCTCTACCCAGACGTATCTTTATTAGAAAATATTTATTTTGTGTGTCTATGGAAGAAAGAAAAAGACGTAGGATAGTAAATTGTTATCAGATTTGTATTCCTCTTAAGTAAGTACAGCAGTATAGGCCTCAAAAACAAACTATTTCTTTGGCTCTGCTGGATGTTAAGTTGACAGGAAGGTTCCCTATTTATTACCCAGAGCGAGTGTTTGGTCAGCGCACAGCATCTCCTCTATAAATGAAGAATAGCAGCTTAGGTTAAAGATTAAAATCAACACTGCCTACCACTGCATTCCAACATAACTTAATATATAATGCATAAAAATGGATGTAAGAGCATCAAGGCTGGCTGCTGCACACGCTGTTAATCCAAAGTCTTCATGCAACAGTCAATCAAGCTGCTGTTAGCTGGTGACTTCCAGTTTGGCAGAGCTAACAGCAGCTAATGCTAAAATGACTTCATTGTAAACTCATTCACTGGTCTCCATTTTGTTATATGTTTTAGAATATTTTAGATTTATGTACGATTTTATACAAGCAACTAACAAGTGTGACACTCACCCCTTCCTTCACATGCATATATATGTATATACACAAACACACACCTGGTCATGGCTGGCTTGGAGGGTGCTCCCGGTGCCGTGGAAAGTCATTTGCACAGGGGAGAGGGTCAAATAGGTCACGAAATCCTTACCGCTCTGCGCGTCGCTGTACTGCACCTGGGAGAGAGGGCAAAGGTAGACAAACGGAGTCACCCCAAAGAGTAAATACAGGAAAAGATCAGTCAGAGCGCAAAAAGACAAGCCAACTGAAGCGTCTCCAGTTTTCAGTGGGAAGTGGCTGGCTCGGGAGTAAATCTCGCATGTCTAATTGCCACCGCAGAGCATTTGTGGACAATTACCCCACACCATACAGAGATGGCAATGGAGGGGAATAAATGTAAGGATGTGTATGTGCAATTGCAGGGGTGGGGGGCGGCGGGGGGTGATGACATCACTGGCGACCCCTCATCATCGAGAGGTTAACTCTGCAGGCATTCCTAAATGCTGTGCAATCAGGACTGTTATGACATGATGCTCCTCTGGGACAGTCTGCTCCTGAGATCCAAGGGCTTTTGGTAATACTGCCTTGCTTGTCTGCCCTACTTCTTACTGGCTTTCACTCTGTGCACGTGTGCGCATTTGCATGTGTGTGTGTGTGTGTGTGCGGACGTGCGTGTGCGTTCGCCTGGCCTACTTTATGCCCAGGACAGCTGCAGGCATCTTAATAAAATGGCAAAAAATAACTACGAGAACTGAGAGAACAGAAATGTCCGACCCACGCGGAGAGACAAAGGACAGCAAGAGCGAGAGGGAACATGACCGATTCACGGCTTTACACATCAACGGGCAAGGGGGGGAAAAGTAAGCTAGCAGGTGTAAGAGAATATAACCGTGAACATGACAGGGCTTCTAGCTGCGGCCGTACAGATGGACCGCAGGCAGATAAAATACAGGCATGATGAAATAAGTGGCTATTTTGTGGCCACGAGCTACAAGAATTGGTTACAATGAATACCATAATCATAATCATTTTGCATACTTTTGTAGATCAATCAGCAATTTCCGTAACAGCTAATAGAGACGTGACGAACAGTTTGACGTCAGTGTCTGTTGAACTTATATACAGCGTGGGTTTTAAGCTTGTCTCTGTGTATTTTTGTTGGCTGACGAGTTTAAAGTTATTACATTCTTTTAATCAACAGAAAATGTGTCACAACACAAAAGTATGTGTGTGTGTGTGTGTGTGTGTGTGTGTCCACTCTCGCGGGATCAAAGTTTCATCTTATGTAGCTTGCAATTCGTTGGCTATACATGCCGAACTCGTGTGCGAGCACGTGCGCGCGTCTGCCTACAAGCAGCTGTATATGATCTGTGACTGAAAGCTTCCAGAGCGAGGTGTGTGTCTCTGAATGAGTTATGATCATATGTGGAAAAGTGTGTGTGTGTGTGTGTGTGCTCTCCAGCCAGCCAGACGCATGGATGTCTGCCCATTAAGACGCAGACCCATTATAACGAGCGCAAACACGGAGATGTGAACGTGTGCATGCAGAGATATGTGTGATGTTACGTAAAGCACGAGTGGACACACACACACACATGCACACACACACACACGGCTTGCTGATGGGGAGATGGGCCCACAGTGATAAATTGTGGAATGCTATCTGTTATGTGTATGAATGATGAATGTAGTAAAGTGAGCCGTGGAAAAAGCCTTCTCTGACAAGTTAATCTCTAATAAATTCTCCAGACTTCAACATTAAGAAGAGAGAGAGAAAGGAAGGAAGGAGGAGGAAGAAAAGAAACTCCGGATATTTTCGGGGTAATAATATAATAGTTTGGTAACAAGAATCCGGTTTCAGAAGTTTGAACACGTACGAAATGAGCTGGAGATAGCTTCTTCTACGATCTTCCGACCTGTGTGTAAAGCACAGGACTCACACAAAATTATGAATCTTTGCGTGTGTGTAAGCATGCTGGTTTATATTAGGCCTGTGGTTGGGTGATGTATGGTGTAATCATGCTGTCTGATCGGTAGGCACTTTGCTCGGCTCATCCATTGTGCAGTGTCAGGACTCCAGCCGAGGGTGAGGCCCTTCGATGGCGCTGGAGGAAACAGACGTCTCTCACTGTAAGGCGATATATGCTTGGATAGATCAAATTTCTCATAATTTCCAACTTCTCCCATTGTCTGTGCGAGTGTATATGCTCGCAAGTGTGTAGGTGCAGTTGAGGGAGATGACCAATAACAAAGTCTCTTGGACCGTGAAGTGATTCCTAACACAAGGCAAAGCTTGTATAACCAAATAAGATTTTTTTTTTTTTTTTGCACCGAAGATGGAATTTGTGATGCAAAAGTGCCTCATCATTCTCACTAAGTGTAAATCATTTCGCACTCGCAATATCTGTCAAAACAAGTCATATGATTTCCTTTCGTCGATATCAACCACTCCTGTTTCAGTCTGAGAAATCAGGGGGTGGTAGTTATAATTATTAAAGTGATTGCAACCCTACTGCTGGTTAATGGTCACATGGCTGTATTTTAAATATTTACCAACTGTTGTACATTTTGTTCATTCTTTGCCATTTACCCTCTAAACTGTCTGGAGACGCTTCACTCAAGACTTCTATGTCTTTAATATCAACTTGACCAATTGCCATGAAATCCCCAGATGAAGCTTCCCTATGACTTTGGTAATCCCCTGACATCTCCACCACCGCCACTGTGAGGTCGACATTTGTGGTTTTCAGCGGCATATTTTAACAGCTACTGAACGGGTTGCCTTGAAATTTCCTACAGACGCTAATGGTGAAATGTCTTCACTTTGGTGATCCCTCAACTTTTCCCTCTAGTGCCATCATCAGGTCGAAGCTGTAATCTGTCCAAAAATATGCATTATACCCCAAACTACCAGCAAAACTTCATTTCCCATCAGCCTAAACTGTTGTTTTTTTTTTGTGCTAATTAGCACGACAGCATACTAACATGCTAATACCTTCTGAATACCTAGACAGTATAAACGTCAGCATGTTAGCATTGTCACTATGAGTTTAAAGATTTTTTTTTTGTGGCCATTTTATGCCTTTAATAATAGTGCAGCTGAAGATGGACAGGAAACAGGGGGCAGAGAGAGGGGGAGTGACACGCAGTAAATGGGCGTCCGATGCGGGAGTCGAACCGGAGCCGCTGCAGCGAGGACTGTAGCCTCCATGCATGGGGCGGTCGCTTAACCCGCTACACCACGGGCCGCCCCTTTTTTTTTTTAAAGATTATTTTTTTGGGGGTCACTATGAGTTTGTTAGCATTTAGCTGGAAGCACAGGTTCACACGCCACGCGCATGGCTGTTAAATGTTAGTCTTAAGTTTTTTCCCCCTCATCCTCTTGGAGATCTCGAGCTGGGGTTGGGAAAGCTGCGGTTGTAATGCTCATTGACACGTTGTATGTGATATTGTAGTGTATAAATAAACAGGACTAGCTCCGGCCAAGCAGCCAAATTCTGCTTAAAACAACAAATTTGGCAGGTCGCCAAACATCACCTGGAAGCTTTACTCTGTGGCCTGTTGATAACATAGTCAACGTTCCTGATTACTTTGGGGATTTTCCATCAACTCTGACCTGCGGGCGGAAAAGAAAGTTGCCTGATGTGCCAGCATCAAAGAACATTGCATCATCTCGTTTGCGTTGATTTGGCGGAAACCCTGAAATAACGAGCATCTCAAAAACAAACCGTCTGATTCTCTCATGCAGGCCGTCTGTTTTGAGTGCATGTTTGTATGCGTCTGTGAGCGCATGCATTCTAAACAGCCCTAACTAATCATCCCAGGTCCCAACTCAGAAAACAACCTCTAATCCACTTCCTTTAGAGACAAAGAAGCAGGAGAGTTACGCAAGGCCTGCGATTGATCGGCGGCACTAATGTGGAACGACCTCTGACATCTGGCTTCTAAAGCTGGATGGCTCCTCTTCAAAAGCCCCTCTTCATTCGAACAAACACGAACATGCGCACTCAAAAAAAAAAAAAAAAAAGCAAGCCGCAGCCATAACGGTCATGCAGCCACGCTCAAATTTATGTCGAGTGCACAAATATGCACATGCATACCTACGGACAGAAATCCAAACAGACCCGTAAGGGGGGGGGGGCGCGCCAACACGCAACAGACGGCGGCGCAAAACGTCCGTATCTTTAGGACTGTGTTACACGGCGCTGTCAAGGTTACTCCAAAAACAAACACTTATTAGGCGTGTTGTCATGTTGCTCCGGTTAAAACCTCAAAACACAAGCACTGCTGCAGGACTAAGAGTTTGATTCCAGAAAAAGCCAAGTGCAGGCTGTGAATAGTCAAAGAGCACGGAAATAACTTTAATTTTACTAAAATAAACATCCCCCATCCCCTCCCCTCCCAGTCGGCGAGTTGTTGGTGAGTGGCAATTAGAGGTCCGCACCGAGCACTTCAGTGGGGACATCAGGGGTCAAGAGTGTTTAAAGCACACTGTTAATACACCTTTCACTTCTTCTAATGGCAGGAGGTTCGGGGCAAACAAAGCTGCTGCTCTTAAAGACTTTGAGAGCACTTTGGACCCAGAGAAGTCAGACGACAATGAAAGTTCCAAGGAAAGCAGCTCTTTCTGAAAACTTCACAAAACCTCTTTTCTAGAGAATTGCGGGTCAAAAGAAACACACAGACTGAAGAATACCCACTGTGTATTCTCAGTCCGGTGAGTCAAACGATAAGATAAACACAAGCTCACAAACGGAGGAGAAAAAAAAAACTTTCTAAAGCAACACACAACATACAAGGTGGATGAGAAAAACACGTATAAAAGTGACTCATTTTCAGCTCCGGGCTGTGGTCTCCAACAATGCAAGTAGGTAAATCTGAAAGTAGCTGCCGTCATAACTATAGCAGAGGACGGCTAAACTATTGTGGCTCGAGTGTGTAACGGTTCCCCACGACCGCTCTAATAAGATCTGTGCATGCTATACAAGTCTGATGTACAGCATCGATCAATGATTTGGACACATCATTCCCCTTTAGTGCTTTTTTTCCTTCATTATTGTTACTTTCTACACTGCAGAGTAACATTAAAAACATCAAAACTATGAAATAATACAGATGGAATTATGCAGTAAAAAAACAAAACAAGTGTACACAAAGAAAAATGTGGTTTATATTTTAGATTCTTCAAAGTAGCAGCCCTTTGCTTTGATGACAGCTTTGCACACTCTTCTTAATGTGTACGAGACCATCCGTTGTGTTGTAAAGCAATCAGAAAAAATATAAAACATATTTTGCTTTGTTTATACTTTTTTTTGTTTTGTTTACCACGTAATTCAATGTGTGTTATTTAATAGTTTTGAGGTCTTCGGTGTTGGTCCAAACTTTTTGGACAGGCATGATCATTACCCACTTGCTTCTTCACCACGGGGAAGGCAGCTACAGCGTTTACACTACATATCACATTCACCCATTCACATTCACACACTGATGGCGAGGCCTCCGAAAGCAACTTGCGGTTCAGCATCTTGCCCAAGGACACTTCGGCGCGCAGACTGGAGGAGCCGGTGATCATCCGATTAGTGGACGACCTGCTCTACCCTCCTGAGCCGCAGCCGCCTTTTTATACACCTTTTCCACCTTTAATAGGAAAGCTAAGTAATTCATTAATGAATTTAAAGTGATACCACTCTCATGTCTGTACTTTAAGAATGAAGGTAAAGCTGACCATAGCTTAGCATAAAGAGTGGAAACATCCTCCTACCAGCACCTGTAGAGCTCACTAATTAACATGCTTGTTTGTTTAATCCGTACAAAAAACAAAGTGTAAAAACTATAATTTGCGGTTTTTACAGGGGTTATGTGTCAACTATTTCTTTGCCAGGGGCAGTGACGTGTCTCTGGGTCTTGACGCCTCTGTGAAGTTTCCACCCTAGGTAGATTTATTTACTTTTGACACAGCGCCAGGCTAGCCGTTTCTACAGCGACAGATAATGTGCAGATAATGAAGGGAACTGTTTGGATTCAAAACAAAGTGCCAGGTTAACACACCCTCCATCGCTCCCCATGCCGAGGACAGTGCTGGCACACAGCTGCAATCACTGCCTGGTGTTGAGAGCTACATGAAATATGATCAATACTATCAAAATACAAAGAACAAAAGCAAGTTTTAAAAAAAAAAGAAAAAGAAAGACAGAAGATTATGCTGCATATTCAAATTTGCAATATGCTGTGCTGGCACTTGAGGGTATTTGATTTAAAGGTTTGCAAATGGGCTTGATTGTGGTGTAAAAACATCATCACTCAGTTTTGCCAAACACACACAGACACAGGCATACGCACCGACACGCACACAGAGGGCCACCATGTAAGCAGAGAGACTCTGCGCCGAGCCAGCACAGCATTAACGGTCTGATTTATACCACCGACAAAACTTGTTTTCGAAGATCGCTCTTCACACAAATATGCCGCGGAGCGCAGCTGGAAGCCATCACGCTGCCGCAGAAATCAAACGTGGTGGGATTAGCCATCCCAAAATGTATTTTCTAACGCAAATCCCAGAGTAAACAGAGAGCGGAGGAATGAGACGATGACAAGGAAGTTGGAAACAAACTGTTAGAGTCTTTGAACGTTTGTACCAGATCAGGCGTTTGATGTTGATACAGAGAGATGAGAGTCAGCAGTGGAGATCAGGAGGAGGAGGAGGAGAGAGGAAGGAGGGGGGGGGGCAGAAACTGCCAGGCAGGGTACAAGGTGTAGTCGGCACCATCTGAAGAGGTTTTTCTACACGGCCAAAGAAGGAAGCGGAGAGGGAGAAGAACAAACAGCGTGGAAGTGTGAGAAATCCTGGGAACTGCACTGAATGGATTTCAACACCAGCCACCCGCCAAGGGTAGTGTTTTCATTAACATGGGATTTCCAACATAGAAGTTCTGATTCCAGCACGGCAAAGAGCGCGGGGCCCTCCCTTTTTCTCTAAATCCATCTCCAGAGTGAAGTCCGTCGTGGCTAGATAACATAACTCGGCCGATCGCTATCTGCTGCCGTGTTATTGAGTTTGGATTTAGCAGGTGGACTCAGCTGATAGATACAGTAGATACCGCTCAACTCTCCCAGACGCAACCTGGAATGTTAATAGCATAGTGTGTTGTTATTTGATCGCCGTACGCAAGAGGATATTAATTTCTAAAGCGTCACAATATCCTGTGATATTGAGAGTTAACATCTGCTCCCATATGAACATATGAGGGTTCTTTTCTTCTTTTTTTTTCTCTTTCCTTTAACGTCACAGAGTGATCCTGCGCTTATGATTTTAGAGACCCAACTTCACAAAGACTCAAATAATACAAACTAATCCACCAAGTTATGCTTTGTGAGGGTCATCGAAACTCCACAGGCTGGTTAAGATCCCTGCTACAATACACAAAGTGGCTCTGTCATATTTTCCATTCGCGCAACCAGAGCACAACCTCAGGAGGGGCGTAATTTCTAATTTGTGCTGAAAAAAGGTGCTACATTCGCCGCGGCTGCCAGTAACTTAGGAATATGGCTTATTGTATTATGTTCAGCAAAAATAATGAGATGCGTGCTTACTGTTCTGTGGCATATTGTTTTTTTTTTTTTCCCTGCGCCTTTTGTTTTAACAAGGTCCATTTCATCTACAAGTGCGTACGGTGTGTAACCAGCGGGCAGTGTGACGACATGGGGCTGAGATGCCAAATCAAATGGACCACGTCATAGTTGAATGAAGAAATAACACAGTCATCCTCTTACAGATGAAAGGGTTCATTAATTAACAATAAAACGCACCGTTGCTCAATTCAATCCACTCAGGGATTTCACAGCTAAAGCCTTACTT
The DNA here is from genome assembly GCA_014281875.1 of Nibea albiflora. NCBI lineage: Eukaryota > Metazoa > Chordata > Actinopteri > Sciaenidae > Nibea > Nibea albiflora. The sequence goes on along the minus strand of CM024805.1, from coordinate 11,379,197 downwards.
GGTCTGGTGTGGCACAGTGTTGGCTGAGTTAATGTAAATATTGCTGCGGAAGGCACTTTATCAGTTTGCTGACTTAATGACTCCACCTGTGCCGCTTTTAGCCACAGTGGCCCGCCGCTCAGCAAAAATGTACATAGCCTGACTTTAAACTTTTTGGTTTCGACATTCGTGGTGTCTGTTTTGTGTTCCCGTTTCCGAACTACACTGTGTCAGTGAGTATGATTAATAACTTAAGTATTATACAGATGTAAACAAATTAGGCCCACTCATCCAAAGCATAAATCTGATTAAGGAATAAGACGCACGCAGAGTCGACTGGAAACTTTTCTGAACAAACAATGAACCATTATCTTCAACAAGTGAATGTAATGTACGTGCACAATCATATGTTGCACACATGTCCGCTGCTGCCCACTGGTGTAAACTGGGGACGGATTACACACCTTCCCCATTCTTTGCGGTCAATGTCTGAGGAATTATTCTCAGCATTGGTCCAGAAATAAAAGCAGCATGTGATCACACACAAACACAACACACACTACACACACAGGTCTTTCATCCACACTTCCTTTCTCTCTCTGCCCCTTTCACTCTCCTCTTCTTATTAACTTGCTCAACCACTGAATCACTCCAACTCTGCCAGTCCTCATTCAGACACGGACAAACAGAGATAAACACTGCGGTCTTCCAAGAACCAAGTGCATGCAGACTAGTGTGAAGGAGTGAGAGAGAATACATCCTCTGTGAAGCAGGAGATTTGTCTGTCGTCCAGGTGTGTACCACAGGGAAAAAAAACACGAACCATTACATTTCCATCAATCACTGATCTTCTATATAAAAATCTCCTGCTCACTTTAAAGGGAAGTAACAGTTAATAACGTGAAGCGGTGGCGCCCTGTGATGACTCTATTAAGCAATGTGATGGCAGAGTAAATGGGCAGCTGGTGACTGCAATGCCGGGGTCGAACCCTTCAACTGCTTCGAACTGCACAAACAGCGAGAGAAATTCGAGCGTCGGTAAATTTGTGGAAGCAAAGGGGGAAGAAATAAGAACAGAGGAAGTGATTATGATTAGAAAGAGACGATGAAGATAGCACAGGGAGCGATACGGGAAGAAAGACGGGGAGAATCTGTTACGTGGCTCCTACTCAGTACTTCATCCTTAGTCCATGTGTTGTCTATTACCTCCCGCTTCTTTGTTTCTGCCCTACTTCCAGCGCACATACCCGCCGTGCCAACAACACGCCAGCCAAATTAATAGGAAATACACACACACACACATACATACAAACACACTGGAATAAGTGCCAGCATCCTTGCTCCAAGCTGGCGTGAGTACAACACACTGTTGCTTATCCAGTCAGAGCTTCCACCAGAGGCTATTTTCCAATCAAATCAAAAGAAGGGCTTAGCAGGTAGGCCCGGGCCTTTGTCTGCGGAGCTGGATGGATGAAACAGACACTATGAGAACGTCCTCAGTGCTTGCTTAGTTGCTTTAATCCAGTGTTGGGCGGTCACTGTAATCCGCTCACTTGGATAACGTAATTACATTACAAAAACAAAGTTACTAATCAGACAAGGAGATTATTATCAAATTACTAAAAAAAAACAACAAAAAAAAACTTACGGTGGATCTGAGCACTTGTTTGTTCAACAAGTCCGGTGTGGTCAAAAGGGAAAGCCGGCTCGACAAAAGCGGCGCATCATGTGTCCAGTGGAAAAGCAGACAAGTGCATTTATTATTTTTTTTGGCAAAAACATTCGAAATCTGTCGCGGTTTAGCCCACAAAAACACAATACATAAGCCTTAAAAAAGTCGGCCTAACATGGCTTTGTAGGCAACTAGAGGTTCTCATTACAAACCCACATGATATGAAACATTCCCTCAATAGAACACATATTGTCTGCATGTCTCAATTACAGCCTGATTTCCTCGCTTAAGGAGCGCGCACGCGGAAATACGCCAGTGATGCTCGCGCGCGCGTTCGCTCGGATCGATGCGCGTAAAGACGCGGAAAGAATACGCTCGTATTTACGTGATATGGTTATGGTGCAGTATGAGAACGACAAGGACATAAACTTTACACACAGGCTTAGCCCAACTCTTCCATTTCCACTAAACAGAACCTGCTGTGTGTGTGTGTGTGTGTGTGTGTGTGTGCATACGTACAAGTGTGTTTGGGCTTGGCCAGGCAGCAGAGCTCTCTCAGGTTACACACACACAGGAAGGCTCAGAGCAATAACAAAGGCCTTTCAAAGGAACCCTCAGCAGGTTAAGATAAAATGTTTTCGCTCAAACTGATAAAAAGCATCTGCAGCTTAAATGAACAGGCGCTGGTATCAGTGGCATGGTATGCACCGCAGATTGGCCGGCACTGATTAAAACAGACACTGGGCAGTCCTCTCTTTTGCACACACAAAGGACACACACTCTCAGTGTGTTTTTCTGATCTGTGTGTGTCCGGTCTGGTAATGACAGAAGCACCTGTGAGGTTTAGTTCCAGCTCTAAATCCATAGCCTGCCAATAATATCCATAGTGAGAGTAAACAGAAAACAGATAGTGTGTTATCAAGCAGTTCTACACTCTCTACTCTCTCTCTCATCATGAAAGCCTGCATCTCTTACACAGAGAGATTTAAAGTGGTATGTGTGTGTTTAAGCACACAGGTTGACCAGGAACACGTTCCTATTTACAGCAGTGGCAGAGAGGGAGAAGAATCAGGGCAGGAATGTGTGTGTGTGTGTGTGTGTGTGTGTGTGTGTGTGTGTTGGGGGGGGGGGTCATATTTACGCACCGTCACGCCAACATCTGTGCCATCACTTTAACGTGTGTACATACTGTATGACTGTAGCACAGGGTGTCCGATACTAGTTTAAGTGATGCCTTTTTATTGCCTAATTGATGGCAGTTAAAATGAAATACGAGCCTACATTCCACGAGTGAAATAAATGTGAAATTGGAAACAATTCCATGCCCACCAGCATGAGGGCCTCCTCGATGGGGCTTTTACCCCAGAAGAAACAAAACACCAACACAGTTCAATGTCCAACGCTGATCTAATTTACAGGAAAGCTCTGGTTATAACAACTAATTTTTTCCATCGTTATCAGTTACCATAACATGATACTGATGATAGCATCACCAAAGTAACTGTAGATTATTTGTTGAGATCTGAGAACAGGAGACACGAGCAGCGAGGTGACCGGGAAGATTAAAAAGTGAGTGATCCCAAAATGTTGCTATGTATAATTACTTGCACTGGGAAACTGTGGACGCCACAGTAAGCTGCGCTGCCGCTCCTGGTCTGAAAAGAGCTGAATTCATTATTGCGAAATATAATATTAGGCTTGTTAAGCTACTTTGCGCAGTGAAGGTCACATATTTAATGAGTGTTTAACTGAGTTTATGACAAACCATCATCTAGTGACTACTGATAAAATCGCTACCTTTGCTAACCAATGTATTGGGGGAATTCCTGTGTAAGTAATATTGGAAAACTTGCTTGATGCTTGTAATGAATGGCTTGGGTCATTTTCCCATTAACCTTTGATTCTTTTCTTTCAAATAATTCCCCTAACCTTGTTTCCAAGACTCAGATTGTGTGACCATACATTTTAGACCTTCCTTTCTGGGATCTACAGACACCATTGAAGTAGCACGTTCACATTCTTGCATCTCACCTGGAAGCCCTGGATGCGAGCCAGGTAGTCCAGCTGCTGTGCAGGCTGCACCGAGACGCCGCAGGCAAGGGCCGGGTTCTTCCCTTTCATTGGCAGGGAGGCGTCGGCTGTGGGTGACTGACCGTTAAGCAGCAGCTCCCTGGCCATGGTAGCAGTTGGGCTTGGAGAGGAGGCTGAGCCGCTGTAATATGGAGGGTGTCCTGGGGGCAGCGGGGCAGAGCAGGGCCCCATGTCTTTGGATGTCATGTAGTTAACAGAGCCGCCACTGCTGCCGCCGGGGCCCGGAGCGTTGCCCCCCTGCTTCCTGCTGGCCTCCATCTCCTGGTAGACGTCGGGGCTGAGGTGGAGGAGACCCTTCTGGGCTGGGGGGGTTTAGGAGGTTGGGGGGTGGGCAAGGAAGAGAGGAGGGAGGATAGGTGGAGGAGAGAAAAAGAGGAATAAAATAAGGGTTTGGAAGAGATTGAGATGAAGAAGGATGGATGGTCACATGGTTTATAAAGAGCAGTAAGGAACAAAAGGTTTGGAGAGAGGAGACAGTAGAAGAGTTAATATGGCTCTCATTATTAACCATTGAAATGCACACACACACATTCCTCCATCACTCACTACCAGACAATGCCAGGGTGTGTTTGTGCATGTGTGTGCACAAAGCGTGTGCATTGGCTCCCCAACTGGCATTCCATCACCGAACGTAGATGACAGTTTCGTGTGGTTTGGCACCTGCAAACACTATCAAAGTGTCTGCTGGGAAACACCACACACACACACACACAGCCTCTTTCTTTCTCGAACACAAACACCCAGACACAAATGGAGCATCTACCAATATCAACAGAGCAGCTATGACTTCATCACTGATGGGAAACAGCACCGTCAGCTAACCGGCATCCTGTTTCACTTAGAACGTTTCTTCAAATGCAGGCCCAACAGAATCTCTGAAGCAGGTTGGGTCTCAGATCAAGGTTCTTGGGAGAATATTTCAGTGGCTCTGGGAAACGTCCGGAGTGATTTGGATCTGAGAGGCCGAGGCACCTCTGACCAACTTTCTGGTCCAGATATGCTGTGGTTCTAGCCAGAGGAACACAACAGCGCTCCAAGGCTGTGTTTCCGATCCAGACCGTTTGGATAAATCTCATTCGTTTATGTTGGCTTTCTCCACTCTGACATCACTGTCCCGAAATGGTCGTGACAGGTGGAAGCAGGAAACACCAACAGGTTGGAGTTCAAAAACTTTCGTCACTTTGTGGCTGCTGCGAAAGCGGGAGGGAAAGGAACATGAGACGCGAGAGGAGAAGAGGAGATGTGAAGGATAAAAGAGGAGGAGGATGAGCTCGGGAGCCAGCTCAGATGGAAGAGGAGGTGGGGATGAGTGGATGTGAAAACCATGCGGAGCCTCCAAAGCCCAGCCAAGGTCACCAGAGACAGGAAGACCAGCTGTGTGTGTGTGTGTGTGTCAGTGTGTACGTCTGTGTGTGCTTGTTTGTGTGTGCGTACGGACCAACAGCTGGGAGAGAAAGCGCTGGAGTGAGCGCATGACTGACAGGCCACTTCCTGTTTGAGTTAACATTACCATCACACATAGATACACACATGCGAAGACAGACGCTTTAGTGCACTCGGTCTAAAGTTTCTGGGAACCTGCAGACAGTATTTCCCATTATGAACAATAAGCTGAGCAGAGAAGCTGAAGGAAACAGCAATGAAATCCAGGACTTATTACTCATACTACAACAAACTGCCCCATGCCAGCAATGACACAACTGCTAGGATTTTTTTCCCCCCCTCCCAATCATGATGACAACTTTAATTTGAATTTACGCAAGTAAAACTCACAGGCCTGTGCATTCTGAAAGTATCACCAAAAATTAAAGGTGTTAGCCAACATGACATCAGCTGCGGACAAAGAATACCGTGGTGGTGGTGGTGGTGGTGGTGGTGGTGGGGGCAGGGGCAGCGAATGCAAACCATGTGAGTGTGTGTGAGATTGTCTGCAGAAAGCGTGTGTGGGCGTGTCGAGCGAGGATGTTTGCATGTTTGCATGTGACTTGAGTGCTCGAAGCTGGTGTCAGCTTAGAGCGTGACAGCAAACAGAGAAAGGGCGAAGGAGGAGAGACGGCGAGAGCGAATAAGTAAGAGTGGCGGAGTGTTTGTGCGTGAGGATGTTGGGTAGAGATTGTGAAACTGTGTACATGAAGTGGGAGCAAGTTAGAGTTAGAGGATAGAGCAGGAGGTGGTGGTGGTGGCGGTGGTGGTCGGGGGGGGGGGGGGGGGGCTGCAGAGTGAGGCTGAGAAGTGGGGAATGAAGGAGTAAGGGGAGAGAGAGAGAGAGAGAGAGAGAGAGAGAGAGAGAGAGAGAGAGAGAGAGAGAGAGAGAGAGAGAGAGTGTGTGTATGTGTGTGTGTGTGTGTGTTTGTGGTGCTGGTTCCAGGCAGTTTTGGAGGGGTCCCACCCAGACTCGGCGTCCGGTGGGCCAGGGGAGCGCTGGAGGGAAGCCAGAGCCAAGCATGAGCCTGATCGAAAACAGATAGGGCCGGAGCCCGCCGCTATAAATCACCACGGTGGAGCAAGACCCTCACATAGTTCACACATGCACACAACGCACGGACACACATTCACACACACACAAATATGCACAGCAGGAAATGAAATGTGGCAACTCGAGTGAAAAGCCCTGCTGCAATACCCCTGGGAATAGAAGGGAGAAAAATCACTCTCTTCTTACTTCTTTTTCTTCTTTCTTTCTTTTTACACTCCCTTCCTGTCTTCTAAGCCACCCTGTTTGTTGTAGCACTGCATCCCACGGCTCGCACAGGGCAAAGGACACAAGCACACACTTCAATACACACACCACACACACACACACACGTACACAAATACAATGAGTGCTTTTGGGTGCTTGAGGGGTGCATGTGTTTTATGTGGAAGAGAAAGAACGGAAGGACGAAGCCATAAGTGAACGGCCTTGCCTTACATAATGTAGCAGAGAACAGTTTGTATGATACCCTGGGTACAACTGGCCAGCTATATAATTAACCCATTCTCTGGATATTAATATACCACAAAAAGATTACCATACTATTTACGGGTGATGTTTTATAAGCTGACCTATACTGTAGTCTTAGGGTTACTGGCAGAGGCCTTTTCCATTCAGGGTTTAAATTACATACCAATGCCGATGGATGCACACAATTTCCTATAATGAAGAAGACAGCGTTGAATCCTGACTTTATTCATAGCGTGTTGGATGATATTCTTGACATGTATGAATCCTCCCAACCACAGTTTGTTTAGGGGCACTGTAAACAGTTCATAGATGTACTATAACAACGTGATAGCCAGACTCCACAATGGCGCCCATTGATTTGAATGGACCTTTTACAATGTTAGTGTTCTTCCTGGCCAGAGGGGATGTTTTAGCTACAGTAGCATGGCTGGTCACTAGGACAAATGAGCTGAAATGCTGACTAGCCACACAATCCAGCTTTCCTAATACGTCACTTAAACAGATGCTCAAGTTTGGTTGATTCATGTGTTATTTTCAACGGACCTGAGTTACTTAAACCACTAAGCTCATGTCTGCAAATCAGGGACTTAAGTTTATTTGAAGATTAACCAGGGTTTAAATGGTTTTACTGCCCTCTCCGGTTCAATTCATGAAGTTTGCTGGACCGACTGTCAGCATCACTGAATGGGCGCGGTTGGGTGTCGGCAGAAGTGGGCTCTGCTGTATCAGTAACCACACCCAAGAGTTAAGTGAAATTGAACTTAGCCGTGAAACAGCTCCTGTAATTTGAACACTTGTAAAGTCTGTCAAGAGCTAAATGTGAAAATATCCACAAGTCGAAGCAATTAGCTTTCGGCTTTGAGCGCACAGAAACTATTCTAGGCAAACAACTCGTTTTATTTATTTTCTCTAAAAGAAACACACTCGAGCACAAACTAAAATTATCACTGTTTATCACATGAAAAGATGTTACAATAATTCTTTTGCCAGAGAGCTTTTTTTTTTCTGAGTATCCTGCAATTCTGCAATCTGATTAAGTTATTTCCACTTCTATTCAATAAACTGCATAGTCAATCAAAACAACGGACAAACCAGAAACATCTTCCATTCAGCAATCATGGACACACACACAGAAAACTGAGACCAGCTGTATCTGTTTGAATGAGCTGTAAATGGTGTTTATGCAATAAACATTATTCAGACATTAGCGTTGTGTGAGTGTTGTGCGGTTTGGGAAACTTTAAAGAGGTAATTAGCGGATATTTAAGCCGCATGCTGAGTGTGAGATAAACTATGAGTGGAAATGGCACAGAACCAACGGCACACTCCAAGCCAATAATAGGAATAATCACCAAATGAGGAAGACTTCGTTTCCCAGGGGGCTCTGCTCTGGAGGTATTGGGCAATTCCCTGGACCTTGGGTTACCAGAGGAACCACAACCACCAAAATAGTTTATCCAAGAGAACAACCATTTATCTGTAAACATAATTTAGATGATATATCTTTCAGAAAATTGAACTAAATCACACATGTGAGTGCTATGTAAGTTGTGGCAGGGCCTCCGTTCTCATCTGGATTCTGTATATCAAGTCTTAACCCGCAATGAGCAAACTCAAAAAAGTCAAAGTGATTAGTCCTACCAATCTGGTTTGTACTTTTCAACATGAAAAAGCTGAAACATCACATTCATTCTCCCCTCTGGACTGAAGCTAGATACCCAATGTCAGAGCACTGCAGCGCTGCCAAAAGCCTCCATTAGGGCCGAGTGACGACAGCACATTCGGATCTAATAAGGCTATCTGTTTGTTTTCCACTCTGCTGCTCCACATCTCACAGACTATTCATTTGTCCCCTAAACTGCTCTTTCTCAAGCTGCTGGCATTTACTTCGCTGGCATCCAGAGTGAGCCTGCTCGCAGTGTGTCCTTTTATCAAGCTGGGACATCACAACAAATCAAGCTCAGATATTATGATGCACGTAAATCTGCTTAAGCAACAGCATGACTTTAAATTCTTTGCATTTTTACACCTGTAATAAATATTAACTTACTCAACTCCCACACCATGTGGAATAAATGGAAAAATAACATTGCTGCCAGACTCTGGAGAGCAGGAAACTGAAAATAGAATGCCGTGTCGCTATTTCGAGCATTTGACATTGCGAGAGGAAGGCTTTTTCATTGTTTTTATTTTGATTACAGACAAGACAGCCAACTGAACAAGAGATACAGCTGATAGAGACCAGCTGCTTCCTACAAAATTGCATCCTTATGACTCTTAATTAAGAGTCCTACCCCCTTCTATAAATGAAACATCCCATGAGGCAATCGCATTTAAATTCATCCATAAATCCTGTCACGAAATCATTCTGTATGTCTGCAGCAACCAAAAAGTAAATAAGTAGTGCATTGTCTTCCATATGGAGGTGACAACTGAGGAGGTTTCCATTTCTGGATTTGTTTCTTATCTGGTTTCACGCAGAGGGAAAGTCACCTGTAAAGTAAACACCCTTAGTGTCAGCTTACTGCGGCCAGTGGGTCCAAGATAGCAGCACTATACCTGCAGCTATAGTAGCATTTGTCAGCTATACAAGGAGTCTGCTAATCTGCGGTTTGACACGTCGGGTTTCAATGCACCGTGAGACTGAACAAGACCGAGAGTTTACACCCACTCCGGCAGCTCTATGACACTGTACTCAGGCACGGCGGTGCTTTGAGCTGAATGCCAACGTCGGCATGCTTACATGCTCTCAGTGACAATGCTAACATGCTTATGTTGACCACGTTAACGTGTTTACCATCTTGGTTTAACGTGTCTACTAATGAGCACCAAGCACAAAAAGGCTGTTGGACATGTCATGAGTTATTGTCTTTTATTTTGAAGGGGATTTCATGGGAACTGAATGAACATCGAATGGTTGTCGAGATGTTTCACTAAGAAATACAGTGTGAAGTGCTACGTACATACTGCTTTATACTACCTTTGTAGTCAGTGTTTCAGTGATGATTACGCTGCGTCAAAGTTCCAGTACTTTTTCACGTTCTTAATCTTATGTTGACTACAGCTGGTATGTGAAAGTGAGATACATCTTGCTTCATATCATCATATATCCTGTCGCGCCGTTTTGTGTCTCTGGGTGTGCAGGATTATGGGTACGAGTGTGTGCGCGCGCCTATCTGTGCTCCGGTGTGCTTGTGTGTTAATCCTGAGTGAAAGGCTACGTTTTATTTAGCACAGGAAGGCAGTGGGGGGACTCCCCAGAGGGCCTCAGTGTGCCGGCCCTGTAAGCCTCTGTGAATGAGCCTGAATTCGTAGGCTCCCCACGAGGACGCACGGCCGATTAAGCTGACAGTCAGAAGCCCATTGACCAGTCACAGAGATTAAACGCCGGGCCATCTCGGCGGCTAAAACCACCTGCGGGATGGAGGCAGCAATGGAGAGCCAGAGAGGAGGAGGAGAAGGAAATGGAAAGAGACACAGGGAGACGTGCCGATACTCACTGTTACTCGTCGCTTCGGTAAATGACGCCTTTTGTCCATTCCAGCCTTTGTTGTCCATCTGTAGTGATGCGGACAGAAGGAGAGAAGGGGGAGGTAAGAGAGATGTAGATTCTTGAACAGACAGCTTCTTCACGCATGTCAGACGAGTTCCTTCCTACTGTTTGGGCCACAAAGAGACGAACGCTCACAGGAGGGGATACTTAAGGAGCCTAGTGTCTGTCTAGGCCAGCTACTTAATTAGGGGGGTTGTCAGTGTTTGGTAAGTAAGTAAAAAAAGGGCTCCTAATCAGTGTGGTACTTCCACTGTGGTATGCGTTGCCTGCCTGCACAAACACACACGGCCGCAAGAATGCATGTGCGAACCTGAAAAACAAATCATTTCTCTGACATGGCTGTAAACAAATGCATTCGTTTTAAGCCACCCCCAAAGTCTCTTCGCACTTGTGCACGGATCACCTACAGTCCCACGGTGGGAATGCAGTGCAGCAGAGCTCCCAAAAGCAGGGGAGGCGGGGAACGAAGAAAGGAATCTAAAGCGAGACAACCTGTCCTACAAAACAGGAGCTCGCCAAACACTGTTGAATCATTCCATAGCGCTAGGGGTTGTCTGAGGATCTAGTCTCAGCTGATTCTTATAGAGATGTTTCCAGAGTTGTCGGGCCAATGCACAGCCGCGTATTAGCCACTAACTCTATTCTGTCTAAATATTCTGCCTTGAGTGTAACCAGAAAGGTCACCTTTTGCCAGGAATTAGCTTAAACAGTGAGGCTGCTTATTTCCAGTACAGCAGACTCTCATTAATCTGAAACCTTAGACGTCAAAACATAGTATTTTATAGGGCTAAAACAAATAAAACATGCAATGATGTGGAAAGAAATTCAATAACTTGCGCGCAACATTTGACATGTGCTCGATGACACGTGCCTTTTCATCTGGAGTGTTTTCAGCATGCAATGGGTTCAACACTTTCAAAAATTAATGTGTTGAAGCTTTGGATATTTGTCAGAGGTTACTACATAAAAGACCGAGCTGAGTAATGCCAGAGCTTAACTGCTTCGTGCGAGGATGGAGGCAAAGAAAGAGACACACTGGGTTTTGGTGTCTTTCTAGAAAACAAGTAAACGTCAGTCCCTGTGATAAGAGCAATGCCTCATCCTTTTGCCATGTGGCCTAGCTGTTGTGGTAAAGATGTCTCCAGCAGCACGCATCACACTAATGAGCTGTCTGGGGAGCGGCGGCTATTCTACAGAAAGCCGGGTTATGTAACACTATCTCGATCCGACTCCGCTCCCCTGAGCTTAAAAAAACGATGAGGTGAATAAAGATGATGGAGATCAATGGTTGCTTGGAAAATAGATTGGTTCAGAGGAGTTCTGAACATGTTACATAACGGGTCAGCGGCGCTGGAACTCGGGAAATGACGAAGTATCAGCACTTTTTTAAACTCTTCAAAGTGTTAGAGGCGATACTGATCACACGAAATGGGAGCGCTGCAGGGAAATCTTTTATGTAATCATTCACTTCACAGCTGTGCCCTGCTGCCATACTGCTAACATGACTGGAATACTGATTGCAGGATGTCCTATATACAAGTCAGAGTGTTGTGTGTGTGTGTGTGTGTGTGTGTGTGTGTGTGTGTGTGTGTGTGTGAGTGCATCTGCATTTAGTCAAATGATATGACCTTGAGTGTGTGGTGTGCATCAAATGTGGGTGACAGACATTTCTAGCCAGCTAAAACTTTATATAATGTAAGCCTCATTTGTGGAACACAATCAATTCAGTGATGTTAAAATACCTCATATGGATTAGGGCCACAACGAATGGTTATTTATATCATTGATTAATCTGACTTTTATTCTCTTGGATTCCTTCATGTTCATGAAATGTACAATAGCGAATAGCCAACGAAAGGTTTGCAGATTGCTTGATTCAATATCATAGAAAAAAACCCAGCAAATATTCACATTTGAACATATTGAGTTGTTTAAGCAACTACTTGCTTGAGCTGAAACTATTTGTTCATCAATAGCAATAAGATTAGCAACAAAAAGTTAGCTCTTTTTTCCTTTAATGTGAAGATTTGCTACTTTTCACTGCTTTATATTACTGAATATTACTGAAGATGGAATATTTAGAGTGCTGGTTGAACAAAAGGAGAAATTTTGAAGACATATAAATGGGTTTTGGGAAATTGTGATGTTTATTACGGTTGTACCGACATTTTATAATAACAGATCAACCAGAATTGATGGATTAATTATTTACGTGACCAAGATTAGATTGATTTTTAATGCCCGTCGTCATGTTCAGTATTTTAAGTTTCCGCTCATCAATTTAAACACGCTGTTGAAATGTTTTTGTTTCGAGATGTCATTATAGAGCCTATCAGCCTGTTGGTACCACGCACAATACGCGCGAGTGCTGTATCTGTTTTTTCGACTGGGATCTATTTGAACCAGTTTGGTCTAGCAGTGCTTTGATCTCCAGTAGCCTACGTGTCTCATACGTAGAGCTACTCTCCCTCTTAGCAGATGGTGAAAATGATCATAAGCTGCAGACCTGATCACTTCGTCCAGTACAACGCTGACAGCACACTGCATGTACATGCAAACTACTTACGCATGCATCGGGCACTACAATTTATGAACGGAACAGACGTTGGTCTAGGCAAGAGAAGTACAGTCTGTTACCTCGGCGGGGTTCTGAGGGACTGTGGAGGCCTTGTATCCCAGCTGCAGGAGCATCGCCTCGGCTGCGTTCCGCTTGGCCACTTTCTTGTTAGGTCCTGTTCCCGTGGCAACTTCGTTATTCACCTTCACCTGCATGTGCACGGATGCAAACATATACACGTGAGATACAGAACAACAAGATTTTTCGGATCCGCTACCGAAAATTACAGCTGTGCGGACGCGTGACGCGATGATGAATCGATGAAAGCAACATCAGATGCACTTTTCTCATGACTTTTCCCTTTCCTGTCACACTTTTTTGTTCACTTTCAGCCCGAGAACACTTTGGGCCGAGTCAGCCGTGCAATTTACATTGCAACAAAAAGCCTCAGAGTGAAGTGTTTGTTTTTCCAGTGATCCCAAAACATTAAATCTGTCTACACAGAATGTAAGCAGATATTTCCAAGAGAATATCAGACGTCGTTATGTTATGCAAACAGACAATTACACTCTACAAATAACATTCTGGGAGCCAAAGCCTGTGAACAGAGAGGCCTCGGTGCACTTACTCAAAGCGGTCTGACGTGCTCGCTAAGTGCTCATCCGAAAGCAGCAAGTAAGCCACATACACCGGGAAGAAAAGCCTCAATAAATTACCAAATTGCTAAAATAAACACAATCAATCTGTCTCTTTTTTTATTTTAAAAGATGATCACCCACTCAAAGGCATTTGACACTTCCTTGAGCCTTTTTCCATCGCCAGCGATGGATTCCGAAAAAAAAAAAAAAAAAAAAAAGATGCGAAAACAAAGACTCATTTGAGCAGCGGAAACAATGTGGAAATTTTAGAAGAGTGAGTGGACTGCACAAAGGGAACACACACACTGGTGCAGGGCCTAATGTGTGTATCAAAGAGGCATGGAGAATAGGTTTGAGGCTGAATTACGGCTGGATGCTAAGAGAAGCTCTGTTCTTCTTATGAAAGAAGAGGATTACGGAAAGAGAGAGAGACAAAGAGCGAGAGTCTGACTGAGAGAGACGGACACAGAGAGACGAGTATGAAGAGTAAGACAAAGAGAGCCGCAGTTCATCAAAAAAAACGTTACGTTTCGTGCTGGAATTAAAACGGACTGCGCCAGTTTTGATAGTTTTTATTGCACGAAACGGACTGGCCGGGGTTGAAGACACGCACGCACAAAACAAACTACAACCCCAATAAAAGTTTGGACGCTGCGTAAAACACAAATAAAAGCAGAATACAATGCTCTGCAGATCCTTTTTTGACCTATATTCATTTTGATATGAAGATATTTCATGTTCAAACTGATAAACTTCATTGTTTTTTTGTAAATATACACAAGTTGATCCCTGCAACACGTTCCAAGAAAGTTGGGACAGCGTAATTACCATTGTGTTACATGACCCTTTCTCTCAAAAACACTCAACAACACACAGCAGTTTGGGAACGTTGGACTCTAATTGTTGAGGTTTTGAAAGCAAAATTCTTTCCCATTCTTTCTTGCTCAACGGCCTCCATTGTCGCACATTGTGCTTCGTAATGCCTAACACATTTTCAAAGGGAGACAAGTCTAGTACCTGCACTCTTTTGCTACGAAGCCACGCTCATGGAAAACACGTGCAGAACGTGGCTCGGCACGGTCTGGCTGAAATATGCGAGGACGTCCCTGAAGAAGATGGATGGCAGCATTTGCTGGTCTAAGGCCGCATTCAACGCGGCCTTTGCCTGTATGGACCTTTCTTGGACCTTACTTTGACTTATCAAGGCACAGCGCACTTTCCCCACTTTCCATCAATGCACTGATGAGCCGGCCCAGAGATGTCCGCTGCGTTTCTGGATATTGATGATATATAGCTCTCACTTTGCATGGTGTTTTAATAAGGTCTGTTTCTAAAACGATGCCACCTGTGGGATCCAAGGTCGAACCATCATTTTGTAACTGTATTATTCAGCACACTTACAGAGGCTCATGTACATAGACGAGTGGGATAACAGGGTAGCTCTAACCTGCAAATCTGTATAAGTTATGGAGATAAAAGACAGACTTTCAATGCCAGTTTCTATGAAAAACGAGGCAGATCTAATCTAAGGCAGACCAAGAAGTGATATGCCAGTGCCAGATCTTAACCGCAATAAACTAATTGACAGATTTTTACAACTTGTTTTCCTGTTGACTAGTAACGATGTGGCTTTTTTTAATGCATGACTTCAAATACTTAAACTGTAACTGTGGTATCTGATGAGATTCTTTCTACGTACAAAGTCTGTGCTCTGTTTGCCGGATTAGTGATGAACGGCAAATCATCTATAACTTAGTTAAGAGTCAAAGATCGTCGCTGCAGCGAGACCATGACATTTTATCTCCATTAATGAACACTGGTTCCTTATTACACAGACCACATTCTAATATCCAGTGCAGAAGACAGTGTGTGCTTTCTTTAATAGCAACAACAGCTTAAAATGGCAGTTTAACGGTATAAAACAGTTGGCTGCCCCAACGATGAAAACAGGGCCGTAAAGATGGATGTTCATTTATTCGGAGCTTTATATGCACGCTGTAAAAGTCATAAATATCCAACAGAACCTTCCAAGGGGGAACATGAGGATGAGAGACAGAGTAGGAGAGTGGAGAAAAGGGGAGGTCCAGGTCTATAACAGTACGCAGAAGAGAATTCACAATGGAATTAGAAATCATCTACTACGAGTTAAATGCTACCAGAGATCAAATTGGCCTGTCGAGATTTCATATGTGGTGCAATGCAGCATCCATGCTGGACTCAAAGTGGTGACCAGCTACAAATCCCTTGTAGGGTTTATTTTGTAATAAAAATACATGCCACTGGTGAGAATATGAAACAAAACCATTGTTTACCTGCATGATGAACTCCCGGCGTCGGGGCATCCCCCTTTCAGAGAGCAACAAGTACTCTGGTTCCTTCTCCTTCTTGGCCTGCTGGATCTGGGCCAGACGGCTGATCGGGTTCATGCCCTGGCCATAGTCTGGTCCCGTCTGGGACGGGAAGAGAAAAGGCATTTGATCACTTCCAATCATCACATACCATTTATCGTATTATCACAACCGTCTGCGGTCCATACTGAGCTTAACTGATGGTGCAGTAGGTGTGTATGTGTATTCTTTGGTAATATACAATAGTACTGTACACGAGTGAATGGAAATGAGTCATCTGCAGTGGATAGATGCAAAAGATACGGAGAAGACAGGAAATTAGCAGGAAAAGGTTCACACATTTTTTCATATATCCGTGACACTTGAGCTATTATGTCAACTTTTACCCCTTTTTGCAGTAATGGAATTCAAATAACGGCAATAGAATGCTATGATGTATGCTAAAATATGTTATGATCGGCCAGTAGCACGCTTTACGAGACGAGATTACTGTGAGATGCCTTGAGTGTGCGTTTGCACCTTGAGGATGGTCTTGGTACGTTTCTTGTAGTGCGTCTTGGGTTTCTCCACCACGGGGATGAAGGGCAGCTTCTTAAGGTCCTGCAGGATGGACAGAGCGGCGCGCTTCTTGGACAGCTTCTTGCTGTTGCCCTCGCCCTCAGCGGAGAACTCGCCCACAGTGACGCGGGTCAGGAAGCTTTTCATGTGTGGGGGGCCGCTCTCCTTCAACACCTGGAGGGAGGATACGGGACGGGGACGGGTTTGCAGATGAGGGATATGAAAGTTACTGGAAGTTTTTTCTTATACTAGTTTGTCACATGGAAAAGAGACACGTTTAAAATCAAGTACAAACCAGAGGGAAAAAAAAAAAAAAAAGATTTGATGATGATGTGTTTTTGTCGGACGTGATATGTGTGAGGGAGTGTGTGCAGCGCGCTCTGCAAGCAGCTACACCAGGTGGTCCAAAACATCTGTTCTCGATGGTCACAGTGCTACCCACCCATATGCGCGTGTGTTATTCATATACAAAACACACACACACACACACACACACACACACTCGCGTACAAACACACATATGAAGAGGAACATGTTACTAGATGACAGTCTCTAGTGTTGAGGGCTCAGTTTCCTTCCTCTAGCCTCCGGTCACCTGGGAGACCTAAAACAAACACCGGCTGGCGTTAGGTCATGCTTCTGCAATCACATCTACTTCCTGTGAAGTCCGAGAACAGTGTGTAAGTGTGTGTGTGTGTGTGTCAGTGTGTGTGTGTGTGTAGCAGGTGGGGTTCTCCCCGACCTTATTTAGGAAAACACACTGGAGGAAGAATTAGGTTTCACACACTTACTGAGTCCAACAGTACATGTTGGGCTAATGTGGACGCCTTTTTCAATCCATAGCTCACTGACTTTCGTCCGTGCTCTCCCTCTAGCTGTAGCTGCTGCCTGTAAATGTTTCTTTGGGTTTTCCAAAAACCCCTCCACCACCACCACCACCTCCTCCCACCTCCTCTCTCTCCCACTCTCCTTTATTTGAGCTCAATTTGCGGTGCAGACAGCACAAATTGTAGCAATCAGATGCAATCTAGAAACAGTTAATTTGAACCCAGTGACCGATAAAACAGATTAAACTGATAAGCGGAACCTTGAGCATTCCTCAAATACTTCACACATCAACACAGGCTAATACCAGACCTCGAGGAGAACAAAGGATAATGTGTGTAAACCCCGCCGTCCTTACTACATAACCATACTACGACAAACTCCGAACAAAGAAAAGGCTGAAAGCCCGTAACCCCTACGACACAGACAACAACACTCACTGCGGAAACACAGAGCATCTAAATCATTTACTCGCTGTGAAATTGAATGTCAACTTTATTAGATAAAGGCAATGAAATGATGTTAGACTTTAGTTCTCGTCATCCAAACAAATCTATCCTGACAAAGTTAAGCGCGGGGCTCTCTTGTTAACGCGGTTGACACCGGCCTCGTGTTCACTGTCAATGTACCTGTTAGCCTGTCAGCATTCCTGCACAATGACTTTAAGTACATGTAAGGATGTGTGTTGTCAGGAAGCCTTGAAGCACTAGCTGTCCGAGCTAACAGCCAAAACTCACTCCCACCCAGGGGATCTGCTCTGGTCTTGCTCATCACCAGAAAAAGGAAATGTAACATGGCAGCTTCTTGTACATTACAACATTCAATGGGACTAGATATATCCGATTTCTGAACTTTCTCAACTCGGCCGATGGTGTCGATGACACTACATGTAGCCGGCCACTGGTCGGCTGAGATTACGTCACGTGGAGAAAATAAAATTTCAGCTATTAACAGAACGTAGATGTAATTGGGGTTTCTGGTGCCACTGCATTGAATTCAGCTGTCCTCACATAATCACTCATTCAAGCTTTCTCTCTCTCTCTCCATCTGTGTCATCGAAGGCTCCTCTAAACATGTGTGACTATTCAGTTTAAGTGGTTGAGCAAGATGGTAAGCTGACCAAGAAACAAACATATCTGCGTCGTGGTGGGTGACCGCAACGTTCCTGGTTTGAGTCAGACCACGAAAACTCTGTTACATGTCATTGTTTGTTTGTCAGGCAACCAGTGGAAACGCCAGAAAGTTACTGGGCATGGCCAAGAAATAGTCTGGTGAACTGGATTTTTTTTTTTTTTTTTTTAACTTTGGCCGTACAAATTGAACTTCAAACAAGATATAACGTGTCAATAAGAGACCTGGGAAGAAGAAAGAAGCCCTCCTTCTTTCCCGCTGATCCAAAATGTTGCAAGAACGCGATAAAATAAGTGACGGACTGAACGCGATGAAGTGTTGCGCTGATAAGACTGTCTAAAGTGAAGGCATCCAATCAAATGTGGTCTGTACAGGTACGTGGTGCAGTCAACAAAAAGTCTGAGACAAAGTGTGTATCTGTGCACACATGTCACACACTCTTGGCCCTGGATGGCGGCAGACAAGCTGCAGTCAGTCTCCTGGCAGACGACACGGGATCTGCGCCATACCGATGGGATTTCAGCACTTCCATTCATTTACACGCACACCCACACACACATACATGCAAACAAACACACAAACACACCCGTCTACCACCTAATGACAAGGATCAGGTTGTACACAGGAAACACTTGGTAATTCAATGTTGATTTTTTTTTCCTCCTCCAATCCCCTTCTCCTCTTGTCTCTTCATCTCTTCTTTTCTCTAACATGGGAGGCCTTCTCTTCTGCTTCTCATAGAGACATCAATACCCTGAGCAGTCGGAGGATCCGTGCATGCGAGACCTCAGGTACTCTGGAAGGAGAGGCTATGGGAGTAGGGTAGGACAATGGCGAGGACTGGTAGAGGGAAGAAAGGCTCTTTTGTGACGAGCGGTGGATGGACAAGCCCTGAGGGAAGCTGCTTCTTGTAAGATGGGTGGTTCTTGGCTCGGACCCTCTTCTCTTGTGTCCTCCTTGGAAAGGGAGCCTCTGATCCAACACACAAGCTGTGATTTATAGATTGGTTCCTCTTTGATGCTGACATCTGTTTGATATTGCCTGACGGGGGGATTAAATGAGCCAACTGGCTCTCAGGGTGGCGGCGACCCTCATCGTTGCGGAGGGATGGGAAAGCAGACACTCGTTTGCAGTGACTCACGGGTAATTTCATGCCCCAGCGAGGGCAGGGATGAGATGATGTGAAAACATGGCCGCTCGTGAAAGGCGTTCACGGGGGAGAGATGACCGTTTTGGTTTTGTGCAGGGCGCGCGGAAATGTAACCGTGTGTGCGGGTCGGTGTGTTACTGGAGGCGTGGGAGTGTGCCATTTCTCCTCAGTGTTTCAAAAGAGGACACGGTAGGATGGGACGTGACAAGGCCGGGTAGGAGAGGAGGCCAACCTTTTTCTAATGAGTTATACTGTAATGGACCCAATGGGCAAGAGGAGACCCATAGGGACACGTGTAATTCACACTTGGTCTCGAGCCATAGCATAGTGGCAGTGTGAGAGCATATTGCATGCAACACATCGCGGATGAAAGTGAATCTGGAGAGCCATCAGGGGTATGTGGGGGAGAGAAAGGTATGTTATGGCAGGCGAGGGAGAAGATAATTGCATCAATGCAGCCTGGCCTTCAGACAGTTTGACACGGCACGGAATGAAATGTGGCATGACTGATGTGCAGAAGTAAAGAATAAAAACAATCAATTAGACGGAGGAAAAAACTGTTAGTCTGACCCGTTTCCACAGCCCTCCTCTCTACTTTTAAATTCTCTCTTTTTTTATTTTCCTGCAGGAAAAGGCCAAACAAACCAAGCTTGACACATAAATCCAAAGTTGTGCAACAGGCAAAGCATCTCAACTGTGCACAGACGGTAAAAAAAAAAGACAAAGTGGAGAGAGGTTACTGATTTACTGCTCATCAGATGGCAATAATGAACAGCCAGTCTCCAGAATGACAGCAAGCAGAGGAGAGAAGTGTTTGGAGGACTGTGACTGTGGTCTGCTTTGAAAAAAACCCCACCGCTGTCAGCTTCCAATTTGGAAGGGCTGAAAATGAAAGTGGCGTAATTGCTGACAGTGACAAAGACATGACAGATAATGAATCACATCAATCCACATTTAGCTGGCTGAAATTATTAATAGCACTTCCAGGAAGGATCGCCATGTCATGCTTTGATGCGTAAACGCGTTTTTTTTCTTTTTTCAAATAAGATGGGGAGGATTAGACGGCTTTCCAGATAACTTTTCCAGTGTTGTGTAAACTCTTATTAGCAAGCAAAGTCAACAGGCTGAGAAGAGACTCCCTCCCTTCCTTCCATCCTTGTCTCCATTTCCTCTCACCCCAATCCGCCTATCCCCCTAGCCTCAACACGCAACCGCCCTCTGTGTGATTTTTGGGAGTGATGGTAGGAGAGGTGGAAGGCAGGGAATCTGTGGAGGAAGGGAGGGGGCACGCAGAGTAAACTGAGCCTCCCTTGTTTTTGGCACCTTGCAGAGTGCAGTAGAAGAAGAGGGGGGCGACCAGGGAGTGAATATTGGATGAGTCAGCTGAGATATGGTGAAAGCCAAGGAGAACGGACCCAGCAGGTCATGTAAGGACAGAGCAGACTTCTTGGTGGATTTCGAAAAATGTTGGGGGCAGTGACTGTATTGGCTGGAAAAGCAGCGGTAGGATTCCCTGTAATGTCTAGAAGAATCGTGCAAGGCAAAACTAAAACCCTGAGCATGGTAGTTGACCCTTGTCTTATCCAGAACATGCCAGTGGCCAACAGTGGGAGATTAGTGCAGCGTTGGGCAGCTCCCAGCTGCTGTGAGACTGCCAACCCTCTGTTGCAAAAAGCTTTGCACGGAGGCAGTCAATGAGAAAATGCTCTTACCGAAAATCATCGCAGCAGAACAAACAAGCCCGATGCAAAAGGTGGCTTAAGGATTCATTTCCTCTAATGGTCACTCCATGCTGGGTGTTAAACAAACTGAGGATGTGCTGAGGTGAAAATGAAAATGGCATTTCCATGGCACTGAGTTTCAGTGTCACGTACACACTTCAGGAGTCACTGGAGCGATCTCCTCCACATTTACTGAAGTTTTAGAAAGTGTATCCACAGAAGAGTCCTCTTTCACGCAGGAAAAGGCATCTTTTGAGGCACAAACAATACACGCAGTCAGAGCCGGACTTGGCTCAGCATGTGGCAGTGATTGATAAAGGGTTAGAAAACGCAGCTCAGTCATAGTCGGATGCAGGTGTGTGACAAATAACTCACATGTGAGAGTGAAAGAGAGAGAGTACGAGCCGCACTGCTGATCAAGTACTGAATTTAAGTCATTTAAGCCTGAAAATCTCCAGCTGGAAACACTTTTCATGTAATACATTGAAATTAAGATAATTTGATGCTTGATACTGAACAGCTGGACTTGTGTTTTAATGTCAGTTGCTCTGTATTGATTGCCTCCATGACTCAGAATCAGATGTTGTTTAAGAGAGGAGCAAAGGGCAGCAGCGCTGCCTCTCTGTCTGCCCCTCAACAGGTGCTCGGAGACCACATCACATGACACCACGGGAACGTACCAAACGTTAAAAGGCAGATTTTTTAATTTTCACTCCTTTTGATTAGATTTAATCATAAAGCATTGTGTTGACTGTGCAGGACCCAAAGGCCGACGTGCCGTTTTGGCTTCTTTGGGCGTGGGAGGGTGTCAGAAGCAAACAGAAATGTTACAGATTCTTTCTTCTTTTTTTTTAAATAATTGTAGGATTCATAACTCCACTTATTTAATTTCCTAACCCCTATATACCTTCACCAGTTTCATCTTTACAAACTTTTATTGGTTATGATGTGTAGGCAAGCACAAGTGCGCCCACAAAATTGAATATGAATTCTTGTCCAGATCCCAAGGTACACATGTCATGTTGAATTACAGAGAGATTTAATTTTTTTTTTTCCCCACGTAGCTTTAAAGCAACACAAAAGAGTGTGCGAATTATAAATACAGGTTTAGTTTAAACTCACCAACAAATAATTTGAGGGCTCACGTGAGTACTGGATTGCATTACAGTGCACAGGCATGCCTAATAATAATTTACAGCTAAAAATAAAAAGAGGAAATGTCAGCAGATGTAGAAAAAAATGTCTATCAGCCAGTTTCATTTAGTTTCAGAGCTTCGCAGACAAGGCTGATTACTGAAGGGAAGGAAATAATTTAGCGCCTTATCAGCTGAGTCACCAGCACAGTCAATGTGATCATGTCACTTAAACATGTACATCAGCTTAGGAACACTCTGAACTTAACACCGTCAGAATTTCCACAAGCCTTAAAAGGTGGTAATCCATCGAAAACTTCCTGCGCGTGTTTTTTTTCTCTTTTTGACTCTCTTTACAGTAAGTGACTTCACTGTCCGGAAAATTAAGCAAAATTGGATAAAACAGTGTGAATCGACTGCGTTATCAGTGTGACTCCGTCGGTTTTTGTAATTCTCACCTAGTTCTCACTGTTTTCATTCCTTCTGTGTCATGAACATGACTAATAAGTCACAGTAGCACCAATAATAATACCATGGCATGGCCTTGGGTGTTGGAGTGATACAATATCCCAACTCTGTCACATTTTCCTCACCTCAAAGTTGACAGATAAGTTCCTCTTAAGGGCAATTTCGTAGACCAGGCTGATCTCTGATTTGCTGGCATCGCTGCCTTCCTCTGTCTCCCCTTTTTCCTCTGGACTCTGAAGAGGAAGAAAAACAATCAATTGTTAAAGATGTTAAAAGAGGGACATGCTGATGCTTATTTGTCAGACTGTTTAGTATGCCCCAAGCTTTTTTTTCTTTCTGTCAGCTGTTGACCGATTTTCGTAGAATTTTCAGGTGAGTCTAGTTCATATAACAAGAATGACTAGTATGGCGAACTGAAATGAGACGCCAAAGCTGGAAGAGTGTCTGACGTTATTTATATCCCCGTTTGCCAGCGTTATGATATCCAAAACTGAAGGAAAAAAACAGAAGCGGATTAGACCACAAATAAATGTGGACACCTTTCAACCAACTATCAGGTAACATTTATTTATTTTTTTTGGTCTGCGATGCAAACTCATTTAAAAAGGCATCCTCCACAAAATGGCTAAAGCGCAAGATGTTCTCTTCATAGCATTCTTGTCCGAAGCAATAACGAATCCCGTAAGAATGCTACAGACGTGAAATCATATTTAGTGGTAGAGCACACAAATTGCTTGAGGCCGGCTATAATGTTCCTTCCTGTGCAGACGGTTTTGTTATTCAGTTGGAGCGATACTGAGGTTTTGTTTTCTTTTAGATGACTTTACTGATCAGGTAAAGTATTGTGGCCAACGAGACACGGTTTAAAAGTAGTTTTTCATAATACACGTAAAGAAAAAAAACTATTTTAATGTAAGAAAAAAAAAAAAACACACCAAACAGTGACCCTAGAACTGTGGCACATATCAAACCAAGAATTACACGCCTACGGGGTGGATGGCGGCCAAGCTGCTGCAACGAGAAGCCTGTCTGTTTCTGGCTATGATCCTTATCTGATATGGGATTGCGAACTCAGTACTCCAGGACACGACTGGTGGTCCTCTGTCTGTACAGGAAGGTCTCTTAAAAAAAAAAAAAGGGGGTGGTCCATTAAATATGAGAATTTGTGTATATTAACTCTGTCCTACGTGGTCAAATTGTTATTTGTCAATATCAAGGACGGTCTCACCTTGTAAGAAGAAACTAGAGAACAAAGGAACAATTGCCGAGTTTCCATCAGGCATGAAACAGGGAGCTGATACACCAAAAATTAATAAGGAAAAGGTCAGTGGGAAAGCACCAGCAGGTTTCATTGGGACAACCACTTTTTTTTTTAAGGTCCAGACAGACCTAACAACATTGCTATGTTAAAAATTGTTCTCAATCCACAAAATTTACCGCCCATGTATCTATGAAGTAATTCTGGACTTAATACCAGATGACTCAGGTTTGTGTCCTGGGTCAGTTTAGATGTTTTTTTAAATTACCAAGTTAGTTTCTTAAATATGGATTGGACAGACTAAATATTATATAAATTGACTGAAAGTCTTGCTCTTGGCCCCCGTCTACAAGTAAAGAAGCCTAGTTCACGCTATAGAGATCATATCATCAGCCATACAACGAGGGGCTTTTCGGTGCCAATTGTCTATGGGAAGGCAGAGTGCTGTCTCGATCTTTATCTTTACATGTCCAGCTCTTTGTCTGATTAAGTCTGAATGGCTGCGGTGTTTCCCTTTGGGCTTCTTCCCTTCTCCTGCCTCATTGTGCGACCTGATACGACGCATGATTCATACTGTGAGATCTCTTGGGTTTCACAGGAAACGCAGTCACGTGGTACCACGCAAACCCACCGCACCGGGCGAGGAGACCTCACATCGGCGAGAGGCGCGTGCGTGCACACGTGCGCCGCGGTTTGTTTTGTGTCTGCCGAGGTGCATGCTCTCTGCTTCTTGCGTTATACGTAGACATGAGAGAAACGAGCCAGTGAGTCAGTCCGAAGGGGACTCATCCCTCCTTCTTCGTTTTCATTACAGCTCTAACATGTATTCATGGTTTACAGTTCCTCCTGCCACTATCTGTGTGTGATTAATGGTGTGAATCCCCTCTCAGGGCTGCCTTAACAAGCCGCTGGGTGTCTGCGGGAGTGTACGGGCGTGCAAACTGCAATGACCAAGCAGATCGGCAAGCTTCCTGTGACAAAGACAAACAGCGGGCCCTCTCTGCTTCTACTTATAGATGTGCAGGACAGAGAGTCCTGGGAAAAAGTGTAAGCGAGCGAAGAACCCATATAGTGCTCTGAGACGTTAACTCGGGGCCCCGAAGGCGCTGCTGTGAATGAACAGTGACTGTGGGCGAACAGAAGGCTCCACATTCACATCTATGCTCATGGGCAATTGTTTCATCATCGGGCGAAAGGAGTCTAGATCAAAAGGATGAAAAGAAGGGCTTTATAATGGACAGAACAACATAAAAACTTTTACAATTTTACAGTACTAAACAACGAAGCGAATGATGGAGATTCCCCCTCATGGATACCACTGATTATCAGGCAAACAACAAAACAGCAAGCCCACTTGTTTAACATACTATCACCAAGTTAGTCCGCAGTTACATTATATAATCTTTATTGCCTAAAGCTATGTAAAGTTGGCTTGCGCTTTTTGTGTTTCCTAGGGTTACATAGTGTTGCTCTACCGGTGTATAAACACAACACAATTAGAGCGTTACTGATATTTACCTGTGGTACTTCCTCAAACTAAAAGGTTTGACAGCCCAGGGTAACGAGGAACACTTTTCACCCCCCCCGAGGGCGTCCACGCATTTGCGCGCGCACACACTCGCAGCAGAGACAGGATGACAGACATATACTGTAGACACAATGCGCCTCAATTTGTAAAGCAAGACTCAGAAGCAGCAGCAAACAAAGAGCACATTTATGGAGGCCGACGCCACAAGACAGCGAGTCAGGCAAGTGAGAGGAGCCAAAGCGTTTTGAATAACCACCAGCGATGCCAGGCGGTGAGGATATGGGGTAATTTGATTTCCGGTGGGAGATGATAACAACAGTTAACAGCTATGCCTGAGGGGAAACTCTGGAAAGGTGCAGTGATATTGGGAGGAGGCAGGAAGAAAGGGGACAAACACACTCCACGCCAGGTGCAAGCTAAACTATGGGGACTGCAGAGCTTAACTTATGCATTAGAGTAATTAGAGCTGAGGTGGATTTAAATTCAATCTGACGCAAAAGCTGGTTGTGCATTCATCTTGGTCTTCTGCAAAACACGCCGCTTAACACTTTTTAAATAGTCCGTGGAGAACATCAACGAATCGGCAGTGCAAATCCTTTTCATTAAGGGAAGAGTTTTTCAAGTCGGAGGGGGCCGAGCAGGGAGACAGTTATCTGGCATGAAAGCAGTCACAAGGGTGACAAAAATGCAGACGGGATGAGGCTGCAATAATCGGAGGGCAACTGGAGCGAAATGACCTTTTAGAAACAGAACGAATGACAGGACGTCAGGCTGGAATGGAAACCGCTTTCTGACTAGAGGTTAGACATGTGACAGCACTGCAACCGATCACGTAGGGTGAGTTATCGGTTCATCGCTTTCTTTCCACATGCACAACGCAAATGAATCTGCGACAAACGGCTTCATTTGTTCACAAATGTCCTGGTTAGATCAGGTAAGACTTCAATTAACAAAAACAGACGCGGGTTTATAATTGGTATTCGGACAAAACGAGCTTCTTTTTTTTTTTTTTTTAAGATATCATCTTTTACTCCTGGGATTAATCCCAGATACGTCAACACAAACACTATAATCTGTGACACGGCTTCAAAGATTTCCATCATGCTCGTTACGTAACTATTGGTTAGTGTAAACCTTTCTGTTCTGTCAAATGTTTGCGCGCGCGTTTACCTGTGGTGGCCGTTCAGGGATGGGTTCGTTGCGCAGGGCTTGCAGGGCCTTCATCGCAGCGCTGTGTCGGGCTGCTTGGCGAGTGCGTCCCTCTCCGATAAACTCATGACTTCCCACAGACAGCTGCACATAGAAGATCTTAGGAACAGGATAATGGTACCTGAAATGAAAACAACGGAGGGAGAACAGTTCTTATAAAAGCTATAATGATTGTGCACGTGTTTTTTTCCCCCCCATTCTGTGGTCACTATCAATTCTCACCGCTTACACCGTTCCCAAATTAAAAAGGCCCACCACTTCATCAGGGTCAATTACTACACAATAGCCTGCTGGCCAACCACTTGACTAATGGCTTGCTATTGAATCTCAGCTTAGGGATGCCAAACAAAGAACAAGGACATATATATCCTCTCCTCTTTCTTTTGGCCCCGAACATAGATTTTCCTCTCTTTCTTTGGGCCCTGACAGAGCGGGACTGAGCTGTCACCGAGCAGATTTAGAGGTCTGCGAGTCCGCGTGTGTGATACCCCCTCCTGGGTCAGGGGGAGAAGGGCTGAGAATGTCTGCCGGATTGAGGACAAGGAAAGAGAAATAGTGGGAAAGCTAACAAGAGAAGAGAGTAATCCAAACCTTTTAATATCCGCCCCCGCCTCCCCGTCCTCTTTCTTCTCTGATAGTATAGACTTATATTCACAGGACATACATCCAGCATATGTGGGAGACACACTTGGACAGCAGCGGCCGAGATTTATGGAACTCGGCTCGACGGTTGCCAAAAATGTGTTCAGTGTTTTCTTGTTTGGTCAGAGCACTGGGCTTTTTAATGAAGACGATGAAAATCAATAGTTAGTGAACGTCCCTGCGTTTATTTCACAACACGCCGAAGAAAATTGAAAACAAGCTTTACAGAAAAGCAAGTATCGTTTTTCTGTACACACATATATTCATTTTCGCATATACCAAAATATCCTACTTGGCACTGCAGCAGGCCCGCGATGTGAGACTTAATACTTGATAGGAATTTGGGGAACCCAAGAAGCTTGAATTTGTAGGGCAGGAAAACCTGCGTGCACTGTAAACTCTTACAGCTTCTATCACAACTGCACACACATGCGCACCGTTAAATAAAGCACTATATTCGACAGCAATCCGTATTTTCTGATATGCTCGGAGACTACAAACACGTGTATACGTCCATGTAGTTAATGGCCGAGATCAAACGCTTCAAGTTATTCATTTTTGTGTCATTTAACGTACAAGTCCTCGTCTACAGGTATATGGATATTTTAGGAAACCTTTACACGCAAAGGACCGCGAAAATGATTTTTTTTTTTAAAACAGCCTATAGGTGGCGATACAGTCTACGTTATCAAATCTTATTTTGATAGTTTTGGACATCACTCCTGTTGACAACAATAAGACTACCAATGATCAGTGTTCACAACTATGGCCAAAATTACAAAAACTTAGACCTTACTAAGACCTTACACAACCTGATTTCGTTTTCTGGAACATAAACGTGGAAATTTTTGGCTTTTTTCCCCACCAAAATACCAGAAATACTGACTCTTCACTAACACTAACTCTTAACAACACATCTGTCCTTTCTCTTAACATCTCCTCCCCTCGCCCCCTCTCCTCACGTCTTCCCTCAATCTCCTGCTCAACAGGCCTAACAATGAGTCAGCATTTTACTCCACGAATTCCAGCAGGTCTTTCTCCAGCCCACAGCCGTCCTCTCATCCGTCTGCTCTCAGCTCCTCCTGGCCACGGGAGCCTTGCCTGGGCGGGGGCCCGCCTGGCCCTCGCACGTCAAGTGTGGCCCCAGGGTCTCAGAGGACATGCCAAGTGCAACATGGGCTCCGGCCAACAGCGCTGAGCTGAGATGGGAGCAGCTGGGGCTGGAGCGCCGAGTACAGGTGCAGAGAGGAGGAGGAGAGAGAGAGAGAGGGATAAGAAAGAGAGAGGAGGGAGACTGAAGCGGAGAGAGATAGAGAGAGAGAGAGAGAGACGGGGAAGTAAAGAAAGAGAGGAGAGAGAGAGAGAGAGAGAGAGAGAGAGAGAGAGACATGGAGGGAGGCCTGTGGGAGACCTTACTCCACAACGTGGGAAAGTAGTGGCTTACACACAAGCGAGCCAGCCAAGAACACAAGCGAGTACGCACACACATCAAAATCATGCAGACAAAAAAAAAAAAAAAAAAAGGGCCAGGGAAAATCACGTCAGCGCTCTGTGGCCACCACAGAAATCAACACACGCTGGCTGGATCTGCCCGTACTGTGTTATCAATTATTATTTTTCTTATTATTATTACTACAGAGAGGGAATTGGACCAGGACACCTGTAGGGAGGGTGTGGAGACTGCTGACAGGGAAAGAAAAAATAAGAAACATAAAAACACCACTGTGTCTGTGTGATGACGGGAGTGTGTGAGTGAGTGTGTGTGTGTGTGTGAGTGTGAGTGTGTCTACTGTGAGATGAGAAAGAAAAACTTGATACCGCAACTCAATCAAATGATAACTCATCAGCATTTAGCAGTGAGTAATGACTTTGACTTTGAGGTCACACGCTTCCCTGCAGCCCTCTTTAATGTGGCCGGCGTTAGTTAAGGTTACTATTTCATCTTAATCATTCAAAGACTCGTGCGTGAACACACACACACACACACACAAGACGCATTCAAAAGGTGAGGCCACACACAGTCATACTGGGAAATGGGAGATATGGTATTGCAATTATTGCTATAAATGACAGGGTGACATTTCAGCTGGAAACTATTTCCTTTCTAAATGTCTGCGTAGAAAAAGAAAAACAGCTTATCCTCTCTCACTGCATGTGTGACACTTGTTCCTAAACCGAACGGCTTACCACTACAAAGACGTTTTTATTATTTGGCAGCATATTTACACTCGCAGCAGTCAGTCATACACAGTATATATTACACTAAGTGACGTCAGGTGGATCATATTAATATTTATCCGTATAATGGCGAAAAAAAAAAAAACACAGCTCCCCGCACCGGGTGGAGGAGCTTTCAAGTCACGGGACGGAGCCGACAAATCAAAAACAAGACGATGCAAACAAACAGTGACACGAGCGCTCCCGAGGAAGCCCGTGCTTTTAACGCGGACGTCATTGTTGCAGGCATGACGTTGTTGACCAGATGCAGGTGGCAGTGCGTGGTGAGGGTTTCGACAGACTCGTCTGGCAAAACAGGGAAATCACAAACCAAATGCAAGACTTGCTGTTAGTCATACTTTTTGCCCCGTGAGAACGCGGAGCAGAAGTCAACATTAAACGTAGATTTTGCAAAGCGAGCGAGGGCGAAAATACGTCTTCAGTGCGGGATTCTGATTAGTTGGTGGTGACTCCAGCATCTTTACCTTAAACCTGTCAATTTCGGCTGACTGTGAATGCAAGATCTTGTTGCATGCATCATTTACATCCACATACTTTGATTTCCTGGTGTTTACAATATATTTATGTTTATCAGTAACAAGACACTGATATTTCATAAACCATTACCCTAAAAAGGGGCGAAACAACTATGTAATAAATACAGTGCTGATTTTTTTATTTTTACCCCATGCTACTGGTAGTGGCCTTAAAGTAATTAAAGCATACTTGTGGGCTGCTCTTAAGGATGGAAACATATGTATTCTCCTGCAGCACGGAGCAGCAGACAGGAGAAAGTGGGCCAACCAAACACAGACAAATAACAAGACAGGAATGAGGGGGCGTACTGGCCCACTTTGTCTTCCCAGCGTCACCGAGTTTGACCACCAAGACGTCTAGTGGCCACACATGCGAACACAAATGGTTGTATGCATTAAACCACAACACACACACACACACATATACACACACACTTCTTAACAGACAGAACTGAGTGAGAGGCTTGTAAAGAGAACGGGGCTGTGCTGGGAGCAAAAGGGTAACAGAGATTTTTTTTTTTTTGGGGGGGGGGGGTGCAAAAACTTGGACAGGCTCACTCCTCCACCAGCTGCACTTTCTTCCAGTCTCCTGTCAGACCCTTCCTTATTTTCCCTCCCTCCCAACTTCCATATTTCATTCCCTGCGTCCATCATTGATTGCTCTCCTTCCCCTACTGCCTCACGCGATTACTAATGTAGAAAATAAATAGTGGTGTGAGAAAACAGTCCGTGTAGTCACGTAAACTGTCATGGTGTTTGGGGTGTGCGTGTGTGTGTGTGGGGGGTGGGTTGAATCCAAAGTTTTTGGACCCTGTCTGAGGTTAGAAACCACTAATCCACATGGGAGAAGCCGATTTCAGCTTGATGGTAGAGCTGCGGTTTCACGTTAATTTTCTTTGTCAGTAATCACTCGTTAAGCAATATTTTTTCCGTGTAGAACATGAAACATAAAAACACGAGTTAAGGTTGATTCGGCCCACAAACGTCAGTCTCGGAGCCCTCCTTCTTGCCTGACGACAACTGGTAGTCTTGAAACGTTGCCTAACAAAGTTTTGGGAGCTTTAATTCAGAGGGCAGATACTTTTCCCAAAAAAGACTGTCAGTCAAAACAATGGACAAGCATGTGCGCGCACACACACACACACTCACGCAAAGTGAACTGTGAGAAAGCTGTACATAAACAAAAAACTCTGACTGTAGCTCAAAACAGCGTTAACCTTTAGATGGTAATTAGTCAGCAGTTTACAAAAGAGAAAGTGTGAAAAAAAAGGTGCAAACAAACAGGTTTTAAGTGATAATGAGAAACCGTTTGTGTGTGTGTGCACGCGTGCGTGTGTGTGAGACCTGCCGTGGTCCAAGAGAAGCCACAACGAATGTTATTCAATCAGACGTCCCCCTAAGGCAGCTCTGACTCAGACACTGCACTCATTCACTGTGAAAATGAAGAATCAAAATGGTTTATGCGTTGTCAAACCAGCAGTGTCGGCTTGCGTTAGAATGGGAATCTTGCGGTGGAAACAGAAACAGAATGTACGAATGGACTCGGTTACTGACGAGTCAGGTGTAAAATGTGGCAGTAAGTTCAAAAGTTAAGTCGATCGTGTGTTGACTCACCATCCGAGGCTTTTAACCAGCCACTAATAACGCTCATTTTACAGTTTAATATAACCAAACCTTACATTCTGTAGGCTTTCATTAAAGCCCGCCATGGGAGCAATGTATTTCCTTACCTCATATCCCTTCAGTGTAATGTACTGCTGTAGCAGCAGACAGCTGGTGTCTCTACTCATATCACTGCCTGTACCGGCAACAGCTATTTATCAAGAATTGCTAACAGACGCAGGGCATAAAACGGGGGGTTTCATAACTTATTTTAATTAAATTGTCCAATCTGACAGTGTTCATTGTTTTTACTGTTTGTTGTGGTCTCCGTTTTGAGCGAGAGATTAAAGCTCTCTTTGTGCGAGCTCTGTAATCAGTGTGCCTGTCTCCGTGCCCTCCTTCCATGCCTGGCTCAGGAAAAGTCACAGCCCCGTGTAAACCGACCCCAGATCTCCTGTCACACTTTATTGCTGAGTCACGGCCGTACATCAAGTATTGTTTCCAAACATGATAGATTTACAGTCTCGTAACTGACAGGTAGCACGCTACGGGAAAAAGAAAATGCAAATGGGCATCCTAGATTAAAAAAAAAGAAGAAGAAGAGGAAGGGGGGCTGATATCATTAGGGTGGTAATAAAAGCAACCTCTGCAAATATTCTCTCTAATCATCTGACCAGAAACAGGCATTGCGTGAAAAATCCTGTCTCCTTAAGCACAAAAACTATCAATGAGTAATAGAAGACATGCCAGCATGTGCAAAGTAATTACACCATGTGTGCATTTATGTGACAAGCTTCTTAACCCGCGTGCCCTTCTAGTGCCAATTGTTAAGACTTGGCTGACTGAGAGGAATGGCTGGCTGGGGATCAGTCTAAAAATCAGACCCTGCTGTCCTCATTAAGAATATTGTGAACACTGTGACCTGCTGTTATCATTAAGAAGAGAACATGAATTGCTTTGTTAGAAAAAAATAAATGCTCTCGTGCCATTTTATAAAAAAAAAAAAAAAAAAAAAAATATATATATATATATATATATATATATATATATATATTTGTTATTGCCAAATTCGTTCTGACTTTGTTTCTATTTAAGCTTTTGTGCCTGCAAAAGATTTTCCTTCGTCTTTTTATGCAGGCATCTCTCAACATGCAACATATATTTAGGGACTGATACGTGGTTTGTAGAGTATACAGAAAAGTCCAGATCAAATGATTAATGCAAACCCTAAAATTTTTATACCCTAGTGTTTTATTGTTGTATAATCTTCTAAGGGTTACATTAGGACAGGATCCCGCGCCATAATAACAGCATAGCAAGGGGAAAATAATAAAAAATGAAAAATTTAGGTACTTGCAACCGGCTGATTAGTTTATTCATTATTTTCCTCGTTTGCTTCGGTTTTGTTTACCCTCAGTTTGATTAATTCAAGGTCAGACGAGACCGGTGCTGTTCCAAACTCAGACGTTTAACAGACTATCACACTGAGACACCCTTAAAATGTGGATTTTTGAGCTGACGTGTGGTTTGCTCTTGCTGAGAATGTGACAAACCAATTACAGGATGTAAAATACAGTTGCTCCGACTCCCCCCCCCCCGTTTCCGCGAGCTCTCAACTGGTAGGACCACCAAAGAAGAGGTAGTGCATCATTTAACAGAACAAGCGCTGTTTTGACTTTCACCACTCTGAGAAGTATTACAATGACGTAGGATGACAGCCCTCCTAACAGTAATATGGCAGTGTGAGCCCTAAAAAGCGTCCAGCAGCGAGTCTAGCAGTGGGATGATCCAAACCAAAGGAAATTAAGTCAATTTTTGAAATAGATTCGTGAGATTTCTGTATTCCTCGTCATTTCTTCCAGTGAAACATCCAACTAGAGGACTGTGATTGGTGAATGGGATGCGGACTGAATACTCTGCAGAGCTGGTGCACAACAATGCTGGGAAACAGGAGAATGCTGTGGCCTGACAAGCTGACGTGCGTCCTCTTGACAGCTCAGCTCTGACACTGCAGGGCTACCCAGGAGGTGAGAGAAAGCGCTTTTGAGTACTACGGCAAACGATGGGTCCAATTTCCTGGGAAAAGATACGAGTGAGCGGTGTGTATTTGTGCGGACGTGAAGATGTGAGTTCTTGTGAGAAAGCTCCACTTTGTCGTCTGACTCACCGCTGGCAAGCACGCTGAGATGCAGAATTACGAAAGGTATTCCTACTGATGCAACTCGCTTCGTACGCAACGGTCTCAGGTCTTCTTCTTCTTTTTTTTTTATATATTTAATACATCAAGGCAAAAAGAGGAGAGGAGGACACACAGGAATACACAAACACGAAACTCTGCTCGGAGGAGAGGGGATGAAAGGAGAGACCAGACTTCTGTGTCATTGAGTCTGTTGAGCGCAAATCATTCTAAGCATTTGTTTATGTTGGACCTGTATTCCACTCCTCCGCCCCCAGTCTCCTCAATAAAACACAGCTTTATGAGTTTACACCCATTTGTACAATTTGGACAGATTATCCTTTGTTCTGGCACGTCGCCCATTGTAATTTATGAACTATCTGAGTGAATGCATCTGATTTACTGACGTACGATATGTGGGGATTTTTAAAAAAAACAAACAACAAAAAACAAAACAAAACGTAATGCAATAAAAAGCTAGCCCTCTGAAGCCCCTACCTTGTGGGCTTTGGCAGCTCCTTTTGTTTTTGGACAGCGGTGATGATGGGATGGATAAGACGAACCGTATCTGTGGCATGCCTCAGTGGACGAGAGAGCACACAGTGTCCCGATTAGGCCATAGGAGATTGTACAGCCCAACAGACCAGTAAGCTATATAAAATATATATATATAGATCTATATGTGCAACCGTGAATGCGAGAAAAAAAAAAGACTGCATGTGTGAAGAGGACCTCGGAGGATATCCGATCCCTCCACATAGGAAGAGAGGAGATTTTGAATATAGAAAAGTGCTCATGGGCAGATTCAGCGAGCCAGGTTGACCTAATTAGAGATATAGATGACAAAGTACACTTGTGTATATATGTGTATGTGTGTGGTGTGTGTGCTGCGGTTTTGCTGTCTTGTATTATTCTGATGTCCTGAATGCATCAGAAGGGTATTCATTTTTTTTCAAGGATAAGTATCTTTCCATGGCAACTGTGTCTTTATATTTCTATACGCAAGCATATACACACACAGACACATGCACACAGTGTGTCATTAAGGCATGTGTGAGGTTGTCATTGCTTTTACAAGGACGCGCACATTTGAACCCTTCGATTCCCAATCGAGAGCAAAGCATATCTGTATTTAATGCTTTGTGTTCATGGTAAGGTTTTTAACTGTTTTTCAGTTGAACCATATATGAGCATTATGGTTCGCAGGATTGATTTCATGTTGCCCTGCATCCAGAAATCGTTTGGTTTACAATAAGACTCTGTAAAAGCAGTTGTCTTGTGGTGAGGACAGCTCATAAAATGTTTCTGGTAACTGACAGTAGCAAATAAGCTGCTGATCAAGCAACTAAAAGGACTTTTTTTGGGCAACTACGGTGTTTATGGAGTAATTAAGTAAGGAAGTGAATCATTTTGTTCCATTTTGACTTTTTTACTTCATATTCAAAACCCTAGCAAGTGATTAATTCCCAGATTTTCTTCATTATTTACTGCATTTTTCTTGGCTAATCGGGGATTAGCACAACGAACTGTAAGACAACATTGGCAAAGACTCTCAGAGTTATCCATGTTCGATTAAAACATAATCTGTCAAGATTTAATCATTCAAATATTACTTGTTCAACCAACTAGGACACCTTTTTAAAACATACTATACATAAATCTGAAGTCAAACCCAATGTTCACTCTCCATTTAGCTCTGCTTTGGTCGGGCGCCAGTTAGCTCAGTAGGTGTGTGGAGTGTGCGCCCCATGTACTAATGCTCAGTCCTGACCTGTGGCCATTTGCTGCGTGTCCCCGCCCCCCTTTGCTGTCACGCTCCAGCTGTATCGGGTCAAACAAAGCTCAAAAAGCCTCTCTGCTTTGGTCTCCACCAACTCTCGAGGAAAGTATCCGTCACTTCACCTTCTGTGTGCTCCACTATGATCGCTAACAAGTCGCTAACTTTGTCTGACAAGTAGCATACAGCTTTTTCCCCCCCCCTGTGAACAGCTGCCTGCTGTGACAGGAAATGAGAGCAGGTGATAATTCCATACTGTAGCGACCCCACACACGTAACAAGCAGTAATTTCCCTCCTCGGTTAATATAAAAATATTGAATAGTGCAGCTTTAAAAGCATATAAATATTTAAAAATAGGAGTCTTAGTTACACTGATGTAAAACTCTAGAGTGGCCAATACAACATCACTGTAGGTACTGAATCCTCTGCAGCACAGGTGACCCACTCTACCTCTCCGCTTCCTGCAGAGAAAGCAGCAACGGCCAGGCTCGGTATCTGAACATCATCACAGGAGGAAATGTCACAGAGCAAAGCACCCCCAGTCATTCAGCCCACTATTCTTCCAGCTGACATAATGTTACGGTCATAACCAAATGAGGGCCCGGAGGAGGGTGGGCGGCTTCTGACTGCTCTGCTTTGCTCTAGCAGGGAAAGTCCTATCCAAATTCCAACTCTGACAGAATGCAGGATGCAGGCGCCCCCGCCCCCCTGGGATCAGAGTAGCAGGAGGAAAGCTGGGAGTGCCATGGATAGACTGGAGGGGCCCAGTATGACTCACTGGAATCAGGTGTTCCAATGATAACACGGGAGTCGGGGATTGTCCGTGAATAAAAAAAGGTTGATGTAACCACATTTGTTGATAAGGAAAATATGTTCCCGATTCAGTGATTATTTAGACAAACTATTTGGGCTGGATTTCCACACAATGTTTCACAGCAGCTCGGTAACTGAACGAATAACGCGTATCATTCGCAGGTATGTTCGGTATTTGAGAATGAACAATGGCGTGGTCGTGACTGCGGGATAACAGAGATGGATCGCTCGTTTAAACACCCGACTTGGATAGAGGGAAATTATGCACGGGCCCTGGGCCATAAATAAGATTCATTAAGACGCGGATAAATGCACATTTCATATTATCGCCATAGTTTCTCATCAGGGCACTTTCTGAACAAATCAATACTGGTCTTGGTGGTGATTAGAGCGCTGATGGATCAGAGACAGGCTGCCCTTTTAATGGTGCGATTTTCCATCAACATGACTCCGGATCACTCTTATTCATCATAATAGGTAAGGACGTGGGCATATGGAAACCTTCGCTTCCCTGCAGCATCATTAAGATGACTGATTGTAGATATGGCCTGTCACTCCGCCACATAGTCAGTCGTCCGGTGAAGGGAATTCATATTCAGGAGGTCTCGCTTTCATTAATCCGGGGCTCGACTACACTGAAAGAAAGAGACCTAATGAAAACATAAGTGACCTTGGGATAATATATACTCCTGTGTCTCTTCTGTTGCAGGCCCGCACAGTCCCTCGGCCCCTTCTCTGCCTTACATGGTGGCATAAGAAAACAAAACAGACCGTGAGGAACAGATACAGCCTGTCTCTTAGAAACCCATCACTGTGACATATGACATTGACAGACAGATGCTGGAAAACAGATTTTCTCCTCTGCCCCGCAGACATTTGTCTTTCACCCCCTGTTTGTTCCTGCATGGATCAAATAGTAGAAGATGTGAGCCAGATGCTAGACTGTCTGCTGACTAGACTCGGTTACCCAACACTGCAACTGATTCACTGACTCTTTCTGGCAATGCACCTACGTTTTAAAAATAAATCCCACACATTTGGCATCAGAACACCTTACCGTAGGACTTAAATGAGCCAAAGTTTACATAAAGAGCAATCCAGACATGCAAGCTTCTCCGTTATGGTCTCCTGTGTTTAGTTCTTTAATAAGCAGAGCTTTCCACGTTAATACCACAGATTGGACAGCGGAGATTCATACTTCTGAGAGATTAAAATCACCATATTCCTACCTTGCCTGTTACAAAATGGGTGCTCAATCACCTTAAAAGAGCAGTGCTATAGGATGTTTAAAATGAGGAAACACTGCCATCTGGAGGGAATCATAAAACAACTCCACGCATCTCGACCTGGCCTAGATGAATGCTGGCTTCATGGCTTTAAGAGCTACATGATTCAGCTTCTGTTAACTCTATGCACAAGTTATGTCACTCTGTGTTTAAAGTGATATAACATAACAACACCATAAACTACTACGGTCAAATATTTCTACTAAGCTGACATTTCGGTAACAACGTCACAAAAGGATAAGCAAACATTTGAAGATATAAAACCGCGATAACATTTACGTCTCGCCGCTTTAGAGCACAAATTCTTAGTTTCTGGTTTCTTGACGGTGTGTACTCGACTCAAAACGTGGACACAGTGTACCTCGTGTCAAGCAAGTCAACAGATCCAAATTCCTAAATCACATTCCTTCACTGAGGGAGGGGAGGGATCATTAATTGCACCTCTGTGGCATTTTTATGGAGTTTTGGAAATGGCTGGATGGCTCCGGTAAAGGGGGGGAAAAAACGACGGGAAGAAAGAAAGTTGACAGAGACTGAGTGCGAAGGGACCCCATGAGGGCAGCGCATTCATCAGTTTGGAAGACATATGGAGCGTAGGCCGTACGTCTGACACGCATCTGAGCCCGTGGGATCAAAGAAACAATGCAGTTTAAAGCCATCTAAAACATATCAAGAGCATGTCCACACCACCCCGGATGGATCTCAGAGCTCACAAAGCATGGCAGCTATCATTCACTCTTAGCCAGCTATCAGTTTACCACAAGGGCGGCATTTCAGGCATCCAAACTGAGGCTTTTGTGCAGAAATTCAAAGGCCCAGTTACTCTTTTTAAATAAAGCTGCAGCCAAACAATGAAATATGCCTCCATGGACACGATCATGTTTAGGTGTTGTCACCGTGTGCAACTAAATTGTGACTTTGGCTCCATTAAAGGACAATTTAAGCGATCGTGTACAGCAGGAGGCAACAGAATTTATGTTTAACCCGCTGAGTAAACGGGCTGTGTCTGTCCTAATTATTCGTGAACGATGCTGCAGTGCAGAAACGTGTAGTTTGTCAGCCGAAAGAGGAGAAACAAACCCCTGTTGTTGAAACGATGAGCCAGTCAACAGTTCAGGAAGCTGGGTTAAGTCTGTTTTTTCTTTTTGGAGCTCACCTTTGGTTGAACATCCCTCTGAAGTTGTAGTTAGCTCTGTAGTTGGGCATGGGCTTGGGATCCAAAGGCCTGTAAATAGCTGGCTCCCCTCTCTTCATAGCCAGACCGTTCAGCTCGACTGTGGGTGTTATACTGCCTATATTTGAGAATAAATAAAACTTAAAACCCGAGCAAAGGAGATATGTATTCAACATTAAATAATGTATGAAATATCGCTGCCTGACATCAGCAAATTAAAATTTAAAAACAGTGAAAAGAAAATGTCTCCAAAGCTCCAAATAGAGTTTCAGGATGTAACACAGGAGTTAAAATATGAGGATGTCTGTGTTCAACCTAAAAAAAAGTGTAAAACCTTTCTACCTGTCTGACTGTGTATGATGCATGCACTTCTAATCCCACAGCTCCCCGCTGATGTTGCGTAACCTGTCACAGGGCTTTCTTAATCCCATTAAGAGGTTGACTATGAGGTCTTTCACTACAACAATGCCACAGAGGGCAGGTGAGGTAAGACAGGCCAGTGGTATTAATTTGGCCAGAGACAAAAACATAAGCTTGCACTTAGGCTTTATTGACAGGGGCTGTACTGGCTTTGTTCTGAACATGGATTATCTAAATGTATCTAGCGGCTTGAGAGGTGGAAGCGAAGGTCCTCCAGGTGAAAATCCCCAACACCAAAGCCTTCCATTAACAATGGAGACATGAAAACACCATTATGACACAAAGGATTTGCCCCATTTCACCTTTAACCTCGGCACTCTTCTTCGTGATTACACTTGCGCGAGTGTAATCATGAAGAAGAGTGACGTCTCAAAACAAAAAGCTGTTTCCTGAAGTGGCTTTGTAGGCCTTCCCCATCCAATCCCCCTCCAATGAATACACCTCATTTCATCAATACACTTTTTTATAAAAATGAACAGTAGAGGGCACTGATGCAACCTTAGGAACAGTTCAGAACATGCATGGACCGAATGAATGTTATCACATATTTAAAATAATTGGAGAGTTTCAACCAGCCACGAGAGAATTTAACGTCTTTCGAGAAATGTTGGTGCCGCTTTCCCGTGACGTCCTGGTTCAGTTGCTTTGGTGAACGATGCACGATACGGGTCGAATAAAGAATAAAGCATTGCAACCACACCTAAAAATGGCACATTCCTTGTTGAAATCTTAACCTTATTGAGCGAGATGTTTTTGTTAACGCTGGGATATTTTTGCACTGGTGTCCGTGCGTTCATAGGACTACCGACGGCAGCAGGAATCTGAACTACTTCTTCAAAGTGGATGCGATAGTTCTGGCAGTAGCTCAGTCTGTGGGGACTTGGCCTGGGAACCAGAGGGTGGCCAGTTCAAGTCCAGCGACAACCAGGTAGTACAGAGGGTGAACGGGCTGTGTGGCTCTCAACAAGTGGATGTATACAGTATGGCTCCTGCGCGTGCATATCTGGTGATGTGTGCGTGAACTAACAGTGGAATGCAAAAAATGCATTTTCCCCCAAAGGGATTAATAAAGTAAGTCTTCAATTCAAACCACTTAACCACATAACGAGAAGAAAGAAAAATGTGTCCCTCCCTGCTTTCACTGCCATATTTTATATTGGCTTCTGTTCCGCTGTCAGCTTTTGATTATCCATACACACTATGCAACCAGTAACGTGTCATTCCAAAGATGACTTATTTTACCACGGCCTCCGCTTTCACACATTCTATTAACGCTACTGAGTAAGTCCCATGTTCAATTTGGAAAACGGTTACAAAACCAATGTTAGATGTCAGCAAGATGTCAACACGCTGAAGAACTCCCTCAGTGAACCCTGCTATGTCATTTTGTGGTGGTTACAGTACCTGGATTGCTGTTGATGTCCACTTTAGGGGAGCGGGGCGCTGGCCTGGGAAGGACGCTCTCGTCCAGTGCTTTGGCAGCTGTGGAGTGCTGGGCCTTTTTGATGCTGGTGCCCTCTGCCTCCACACACCTGCTCCCCAAGAGTCAGCTGCACCGTGAAGATCTGGAACAGTGACACCCAGAGGGAGAGACATTACCCGGCAGCAACTACATTTTTACAAACATCCCTCCGGAACTAGCATGACAAATATTCTGTTGTGCTCAAAAACCTGAGAGGAGATGCCATAAATAAGCATATAATATCTCCGCAAGAGAGTGAACTTAACTTACTGATCATTTCAGAACGTAATCCTGTTTTGGACTTGAGTGTCCTCACTCACCTTAGCATGTGCAGGGCCTCTCTCATTGAGGAGCTTGTACTGTGGTTGGATTCTATTGAAACGGGCTAACTCATTCACCAAACACATTGGAGTTTTCTCTTTAGGGTTTGCCATGTTCTCCTGGGGCGGGCCTAAAACATAGCACAGCAGCATCAGTATCAGACAGAGCATTATACACGCATAACAATAATGAGGTGATATAATATATTTTATCATTCAATTCAGTAATGACTGAAATGGGATAGGTATATTGCATCTTGTGCAGGGACGGCGGCGCATGTAGATGCAGCAGCAGGTACTGTAGCTCCTTCACACTTTGACACATTTAAGTGTTAATCAGGTTTTTTTTAAATTTGCAGCTTTAGTGACGAAACATCACTCAGTGACGCTGGATTGATTTGAAGGACTACAAGTCAAAATTACTCGATCGACTCGAATAGTCAGGAGATTTTCATTGTGGCAACAGT
Source organism: Nibea albiflora (assembly GCA_014281875.1). Classification (NCBI taxonomy): domain Eukaryota; kingdom Metazoa; phylum Chordata; class Actinopteri; family Sciaenidae; genus Nibea; species Nibea albiflora. The sequence goes on along the minus strand of CM024805.1, from coordinate 11,337,541 downwards.
TGCAAGATGCTGCAGCTGCAAGCTCTTCCTCTGTGCATGTATATGTACTGTTTTATTTCATTCATTTTATGTTACCCTATTAAAACCCAAATGTAATCATCTGTCATGTTTGATGTGTGCAGCATGGAGGGACGACAAACTTTCTTTTCCTTATGATACATAATGATGAACATGGTCTTACAGGCTAATGACTATGATTCAAAACTATCAGTTTAATGACAAGAAAAATAATCAGTGGTATCTGAACAATAGGGACAGAGTTTAACAATGAGCGGCAGAGATGCGAGGAGCAGCAGGTCTGTACGTGGTCAGGGGGTCGCTGGTGAGTGCAGCTCTTCACCATCCAAAGCAGGTCAAGGGTTCAGTAACAGGAAAGGTTTGGTCTAATAACGCCATGGGCTATTCTTAAACCATTTGTAGCCCGAAATTCACCACATTCTTTTCTTGTTACACAATGAATATTTATGAAAACAAATGCTCTCACATTAACACAAACATTTCATCTCTCTAACAAAGCCTGTGGCGAATGAAAATGGAAATATCGGAAATCAAATAAAGCAACCATTACCGATAATAATTAGGACCACAAAGTACTACAAAATATTCACTTAATTTCCCCTGGGAGGAAAATATTCCTGTGGCGTTCTACCTGGCGATGTGGCAGACACAGGGGCGTCCCCATATCCGACTGCAGGAGCAGGGCAGGCGGGTGTGGGGGCCGGGCCTGTGCCGTTGACGGAGGGCTGCAGACCCAGGGGTCCTGGGCTGGCAATGGCCGTCGGGGGAACTCCGGGGGAGAGGCCAGGACCAGCCGCCAGGGGTGCTGAGGTCTGTACTTTCACTTGAGCCATGCTCTATTCCTGGAAGCAGACAACAAGTGACAACTTTAAAGTTTTTATTTAGAGACGCGCTGATCGTTACAGACTAATTACGTCACTTTCACAGCCAAGTATCTCCGTAGTTTGATTTAAAAAAAACGTTTTTGTACAATTTAAAACTGTCCTATCATTAGACACATTTCTGTGGGCCTGTTAGAGCGGACTTCAAACTGAGCAGCCCTCGGCCTATCTCACATTCTGATCCACTGGCAGCTAATACACCCAGACAATGAAGCTTTATTTGAAGGAGCTTTGCTCACGTTACTGCTGCTAAGCTCCCCGGAAAAAGGAGAGAATCCTGTGATAGCAGCCTGAACAAGACAATGGACACTCAATCACATTTTATTCCAGCTATGAAACCGAAGGCCTGCACGAAGCAGACGTGGGTTCACATGAACGGCAGCGAGGCTCCAACAATCTGGTAAAAGTTGAACAAAACAGACCTCCCTTGTCCTTCTGTGCATGCGTGCAATATTTTGGTAATTACACACACCTCCAGCCTAGGTCACACACTATGATGTCATGTGTTTTTAATCAATGAAAGATTAGGTATAAATTCATTCAAAATAAAAGGTACAAACTGCATGACAACATCGTGCCAAGATGGCCACACTGTTGGTTCACATTAATATGTAGCAGGCGCCGAGGGGAAATTCTTTTCACGTCCCCACAGAGGTCAGGGCATAGGGTCAGATGCAGAACTGAACCCCTGGGGTGCCCAGAAAAAAATTGCACTTGGACACTTTACACAAGGCCGGCTTTGGAGCTGGCACCTGCAGGTGATGGAGCGTAAATATACCTCCTCAATCACTGTGAAATGATTCATGAGATCACAAAATTGATCTCACTCTTTAGCCAACAGTACAAACTGGGCGCTGCTTTTGGACATGACCCGGGTTAAGGGAGACAGATGTTCATGGTTACAGGTGTTATCATGATTACAGGTGTTACATATGTGCATTGTTTACGGACGAGCGCCATAACTGGGCTGGTGTAAACAACAGCAGCGGTGTCACGTCCATAAAAACATTTGTTATCCCCGAAATAAAAAGGCAGGTTTCCTTCATCTGTGACCTCAATTCAATGCATGCAACCGACTGCTCCTTGCTGTTTATATCTCGCCTGCCTCTCCCCTGAGCTTCGGGGTCACTATCTATCTGTCTTGGTTTTTCCTTCCCCCTCTCTCCCTCTCTCTCTCTCTCTCTCTCTCTCTCTCCCTGCAACATGCACGAACACCAACGCCAGACAAGCAGCCCCCCCAGTGCACGGCCGTGTTAAACAGTAAGTTGAGTCTATGGAGGTGGTGTTGCGTTGAGGGTTGACTGACAAGAGCTACAGGGCTGTCTGCAACCCCTGAACCTACACCAGCAAGCCTCGGCGTGTTCAGCTTAGCAGGAAGCTAACGTAACCGTAACGGGGAAAACGGCGTTTCCTGCAAATGTCAGCTCCTCAAAACAAACCGACAGAGCTGGCGAGCATGCATGCTGTCACCAACATGTCAGTGCGGGCCCCCCCCTTGTGAATATACACCATCTAGCCACCTTCGGTAACGCTACTTTAGCCGGTTAACGCTCATCATGGCTGATCGGCCGAGCGCCCCTCTTGCTAGCATCTCCATACCGCCCCATCCTCCACGAAAGTCTGGGGGTTTTCAGACCACCGCAACATCACACACGGACCGGCGACAGCGTGACGAATAATCCAGAGACTATCCGCCAACAAAGGGGCAAATATTTTAGGGTATTTTTTACCTTTGTCCAGGGCCAGACCCCAGTTACACCTCCGACATTGGCAAACACTAAAGAGAACTGGATGGAAGAGGGAACGGTCCACGTTATTTGTCTGGGTAAAAGAAAAAATTAGAAGACGTCCCATTAGAGGCAAATGACAGGTCATTTTGATATTTCACGTATAAAGTTTGCGTTTTGTCTGTGTGGTCGGCGGTAAGTATTGCGCAACGCTATTACAGTTTGAGTTGAATCTTGAATGAATCAGCCACCCCCGCGGTGACGCGAATGGTTCAGTCCTGGTTTGCTACCTCAGAGTGTGAAACAGTGTTAACTTTGATTCAGAGCAGAGAAGAACATTTGAACTTGCTCTCTGCACACGCCATTCATCAGATTGAATAGTCTGCATGTTGTATATATATATATAATTTATATGATTAACATTAACATGATGCATTTTACAGGTACAAGTGTCACTGAGACTTCACATAAGGATCTGTGAGTATAACTTAGAAAGAAAATGAACCACTTGGCCTATTTTTTCTCAGGTAATCTTCCTTAGCAATTATAACAAGTTAGAATTTAAATAAAAAAAGATAAATTATAAACTTTAGAAACTATAAAGCTGCCCTGTTTTTTTTGTTGTTTTGTTTGTTGTTTTTTACCAGCAGCAACCTGCTCTGCTGGTAGGCTCCACTTTGCAAAGGTGTGAATGAAATGGCAATGGAGTGTCTCAGAACACTAAACCCACACAGGTGTGAGTGACTGTGTAGCAGTCAGTGCTGCTCTTGCTAAGATGATCGGCGGCGATGATTCTGGGGTCCCACAGCAGGAGGAGGGCCCACATAAATTCCAATTTATTGGTAGGAAGCATGGAAGGGACAGGGGGCAATAAATTGAATTGTGGCTCCTCAGAGATCTGCCAAGAATGCACGTGGGACCACTAGGTGGTGCCACTAAACCACTTTTTCTTGTGTTATGACAGCGAGCTCTAATTCAAGGAGGGATCAGTGCATCCTCTACTTTGCAAAGATGGAATGAAATGTTTGTCTCTTCCTGACCTCTCGCACACATGCACGGTGACATAACATGAAGCAATCCGTGTTGTTTTTTTTCATGTAGTAGAAAAACTGGCATAAAGGTCATGACTGTTATAGGAGCTTAGATTTTAGCTTTCTTTTTTAACAACATTGTGGGCAATATTTATGTGTTTCAGTGCAGGAGGAGACTGCTTAATAAATTTTGATCATTCGAGGCGTCGTTTGGATACTCATGGCAAACACAATATGCAGAAGCATTGTATATTCAAACACTGTACAAACCAACGGTTGAATAAAAGAATGAATCTTTGCTTTTATTATTGATTATGAAAATGAACAGGCACCTATTACATGGAGCTTGCACATCCCAGAACAGAATTTCAAATATAAATAACACACCCTCATTAGTGTTGATCACTCACAACAACCTGCAAGCTAAGAGTTCAAACCACATTGAAAAAAAAAAGGAGAAAAAAAAAAAAAACATGTCACATCCAAACCTTTGTAACATATTCACTCGCAGGATTTTCAAATCTCTTCTGATCTTCTGCCCACCGAGTGAAGGCTTATTGTCCCCGCACACAAACGCCGTCGTGACTGCATTTACACAATCATCTCAGTCCTATTGGGTTTTTTTTCTGAAGGCAGACAAGATCATTAGAATGAAGCTAATAAAAAAAAAAAAAAACATTGGTTAAATAGATGTCTTTAAGTTATCAATATAGTTTTTGAGATAGCGGTGTGCTGTGGTAATCTCCTCTACAGTATAGAGTATCACATTCACTCAAGTCCATTCAAGAAACTCAGCTAGACCCTGGAAACAAACAAAAAGCAAAAAAAAAAAAAAAAAAAGCAAATGCAATACAAACAACCCAAGATGGAAAATTCAAGTATCTCTGACTGGATGGCGATAAACATTTCTTTAGGAATGGGGTGATTACAGTCTGAAATGACAAAGAGCCACACAGCCTCAGGAGGTGAGGTTTGTAATATCCATCCCATAAACCAATACCTAAGTTATGGAAAGACTAAAAGTTGTCACAATGTCTGATGCCAATAAGAAAAAGTAGGGTTAAAATTGCATGCACCCCCACTGTAAAACTACTAAACTTCTTTTTTTTTTTTTTTTTTTCCATTTTTCTTATTTACCAACAATAGTGTTTGTAGCTGTCTGTACACATCCTAATTAGCAAAAGATGCAGGCTAACGTCCAATGAAATAAAGCACTCCTATTATCATATCTGCTATAAAGTAAATGCATCCTCTGCTAATTTCTTTCACGTCATCCAGCAATTTAAAGACTTATGTACAATAGTTTCAGACATGTTATAAGTTTACAACATAACAGTCTCTTTTGGTGAAAATATAGTTAAATTCAAAATATCTCATAGGTATCTTTTTAGAGGTGATCTCTTTATTGAAAAAAGTACCTGAGCCAAAACTCTGACCAGGGGGAATCACAAAAGCCTCGTCTCTTAACGACTTCTAGAAAGACTCTCCATTTCGTCATTCATTACCGTTATGGAAAACAAAGATTTAAATTAAATAACAAATACAAAAAAAAGAAAGAAGGAAAAATAAAATCCAAAAAACGTACTGACCCATCAAAACAACCCCCCTTTTCAAAGTATCAGCTAGATGAAAAAAAAAAAAAAAACGGTACAAAAAAGAACGAGACATTTTAAAATCAAACATTTTAGAAGATTAAAGCATGAAATAAAAATTATCGCACAAATAAAAATGGATCATGCAACAAATGTTCTCTTACAAACATTCTTTAAATGGAAGAGAAGCCGCTGCACATCTTCAACGCCGGACTTGTGAACACTACACGAGTTCAGCCCAACTTTACGAGGAGACGTACACTGTGAGGTCATCGGCTGACTGAGATCCAGCGTCCTATCTTTCCCCCACTCACCCACCCCCATCTGTACCGACAGTCTGTCCAACGGCAGGAAGAACTGCAGCCAGGTCTCAAGTTGGAAGATGAAGAAGAAAATCACGTCTACTCTTGATACAGTGTTGCAAACTAAAACCCTTTAACCTGATAAATAAGTGGAGGACTGCTTACAGTCCAACTGCGACTTGGGAATAACATACTAATAGTGCCTTTTTAAACTAGATACTTTCACAGTGCATATAATTTAAAACAAACAAATGGATGAAGCATTTTCTTGGGGTAATGATGGTCAGATCCCTTCCAGAAAACGATTAAGATTTGGATTTCTCTTTGTAGGCCCAAGCATGCATCCATCAGTTATTATTGCACAACATAAGGACCTTAAAATGCACCCACACACAAACAAAAAAGTAACAATAATAATCTTAAAACAGGAATTATAATCATCTCTGTCTGCTCGCTGCATCACTACCTTCCTGTAAAAGGAAAAAAAAAATAGATCCATCTTGGGTGCATTTAAAAGTTCCATTATTTTCGTTCTCTATATTACAGCCAGACTAAAACATGCATTCAACTGTCCACGGGGGAAATGCAGTCAAGAGCCTCCAGCGCATGGTGTCCATTGTTCCAGTCAAAGGTCAGAGTTCAAAGACTGAATGATTAAAAAGTGCTTTATGTAGGTCAGTAGGACTTCTTTCTTCTACGATTATTACAAAGTTTGTACATTAGCATGTATCATCTGTGAAGGAAAACAAACACGATGTCACGTACAATTACAAGCTATTACCTTTTTGACTCCAGCCCCCCAAAAAAGAGGAGAGTTATAATTATACTCACCATGATACCACCATTTTGTCTTCTTTGGATTTTTGTTACACGTTCTTACGTAAAAGGAGTTATCAGGCGGTCGTCTCTGCAGAGAAAGAAGAGATTTATTTAGATTTTTAGATTCAAAATTTATTCAAGGAATTTATTCACGTGAATCGTTTTTCCCCCTCACGGGCGTCATTGCCGGTGTCGTACCTTTTCTTTGCAGCTGGACAACATGCTGATAATGCTAAGACAAACTGATTGCACTGACAGGGCTGGCGACCAATCCTCCGTTAGAATTGATAGACAGATGTGACCGTTACTATACACATGAGGGTGGACAGGTATATTCTCTCCTGTGAACATGACCTGCAGTGAAACAAAGACGAACAAAAATCAGTGAGAATTTCATAATAACGGGCCGTATAAAGGTGGTGTGTATCTGACGCCAAAATACTTCAATAGTCTTTAATAATAGTTTTATACATAACCTTTTACAAATAACTTGTGAGAGTCTGGAAAAAGTTGAGATTTCTAAGTTCAGGCTTAGTCTTGTACCGCGACATGAAGCTCTGGGATTAGGACAGAGGGGCCAGGATGGGGTGGAGAGAATGGGAGACTAAGATAAGAGACAAAGGGACATGTTTAACAAAAAAAAAAAAAATAAAATAAAAAGGGGTATTAGCCGGTAAAAGGGTGCAAAAGTCACGACTGAAATGGACGATTCAGAAAGTGGGATGACTCGAGAGGAACTTAAATATTGAGCCGCTTAAAGCAGAGAGAAGAGGGGGAGTCAGAACGGGTGAAGAGGCTAATGAAGGGTAACAATGGGCTGAGGCAGTCTGGCACCAGATAGGGCCTCACAGGAGAGCGCAGACTCCACAACACGGGGGCTGGAGGGGGCTGACAGGACGAGTGTCAGAGATAGGAGCTGGAACTGCGCACCGAATAACAAGACAGCGGCGAGCTCCTCGCTTACAGAGAGCTAAAATATTTACTGAAACGCCTGATTCACACAAAGTTCAGAGGCCCGAGGATGAGATTAGAGCAGACAAGGGCTGCGGTGACTCGTGTAGTACTTGCTTCCATCCTGCTGTGTGCTGCTTTTGTTGAGGATTTGTCTATTTTCTGTCTCCTGTAAGCTTTTTTTTTTTAAAAACTACAATTATGCACAAGTATACTTGGAACAAAACTAATTTCAGCTCGTTCGCGCGGGCCAAATGGCAGGGTGCTGCATGCAGGTGGCTTCGAATGCCACCGTGTCACATAGCAGTGCCCAAAAGATACAGACCTAAGTGACTATTCAAGCTGCAACCAAACACATCACACTGTCAAAATATTGCAGACAAAAAGTACGTTGGAAGGGGCTGGACGACGCTGTGCGACAATTCAACAAGTAAACAAATAAACAAACAGAATATTTTTGGTTTCCCTGTGTACATGAACAGTGACAGGACGAGAGCGACAGGTTTTCTTATGCAAATGTTGTCATCTTAGTTTAAGTGGGACCGTGTTTTTCTTTTTTTCCACCCCAAGACAATAATAGCATTCTCTGTGCACGTGCAGTATCACAATTACGCATGTGTATACTGTAGATCTACCACTGGAAGCTGCCCACACAAGCAATAATGCACCACGGCAGTCGACAATGAGGCTCCCTAACACAGAGGGCCGCTTTCGCAGCCGGTCATTCCTGTTTGAGAGGATGTACGGAGGAGCTGAGTGGCTAGGTTTATCTCGTTTTCTGTACACCGGCTCGTTTGCTATTTTTAGGAGGGCCATGCTCCCGATGAGTGAGCTAAGATCGTTGAGTTAAACTAATCCCTTCAAACATGGCTTCGGGGAGAGCTCCGTGCTGCTGGTGCCTCCGTCAGTGATTCCTGGCCCCCCGATGTTTCCACGCTGAGATTCATTCCATGAACAACTGCAGGGCCGACGAGCTTCATGTGATTATTGCAGGCATCCAGACAGTGGATACGGAGGATTGTTTACACAGGTCTTCGGTTTGTAATTTTGTTTGGAAAGGGCACCTCTGTACCTGGCAGCGCAAGAATCTGTTTTTTGGTAACCGCCTCCATCATTAAGTACTTTGATTAAACTATCACAAAGACCGAATGGCGGCTATTTAATGAGGGAAGCCAACGGTATGGCTGAAACTAAATGGAAACAGACCCCAGGTCTGTTCATTCATTGGTGTCCCCGGCCAGCGCGGCAGCTTGTGCGTCATGGTTGAAGCACACAGGACTATCTGGGTCCTTGAGTCAAGGCAGGCGCTTAAATAGTGCTTTTCAAGCGGAGAGAGGACGCTAACCACCTCACATTCACCAACATACACACACACACGGTTTACTTACCTGAGGTGAATCAAACGGATATCGACTACTAAATTTGAAAAGCAGCTGAAACTTCTCTCCTTCATACAGTGTGCCAGGCGCTCCCTCCATGTCTACAATCCACCTGAAAGAAAGGCGCAGTGTTGAAATGTGTTAATCATTTCACCAAGGCAAGCGGAGCACAAGATTCAACTGATCACGCAACAATTAACCAAAACAGCGGCAGCGGTCCAAAAAACTTCCTGTTACTTATTTCCCCACGCCCTGTGACTTTAAGGCTGATCTGTGGTAAAATATTTTTTTTAAAAAAGGTAACAGAGCAGAGTTGTTAAATTCCTCACGTCAGTATAACACTTCCTTCAAAAACAAGCCTGCACTGTGCTCTGCGAAGACGTGGTCATTTTATATGAAGACAAGATAATGTGTCTTTTATTGTCTTGGAGAGGAAAACTGACTTGCGACAACAGTGTGTGACACACAGCTGCAATTAACTGCACAATATGGAGCCAACAAAACAAAACAGCAGTACAATGAGACACAGTGACAAATCACATAAAGCTAAAAGACATGTAAAGTACTGCACACTCCTCTGGAGATAAAAGTCAGAAATACACAGACATTATAACGTTGGTTTTATTGGGACGTGTGTCGTTATCTGGATATGAAATTGATTATCACCCCCCTCAGCTGTACTTTGTGTCACCTGCTTAATGCTGTGCATGTAGTGGCTTGTACAACACTTTCAAGGCACCTAAACCCGAGATTTCCCAAGAAACCCCAGAGCACCCATCAGTCTAGATCTGCTCCAGACCGCAGGAGGCAGGAAACAAATATGAGGACAGGAGTGCTTTGTTTAAAATACTGAACGATTCCTGGTGTTCATACGTGACCAAACTCCAGATTATATTCAAACTTCTAGCATTTTTAGAAACATATTCCTAACCTTGAAAACATAACGGTTCTTTCAAGACGTTCTACGGACCCTGAATATTCGACATGTAAATGCCTAACCTCACAGAGCCGCTAACGCGGCGGCAGACTCTTATTTTGCTAGCTAATGATCAATAACATACGCTATGCTCGCGCCGATCATTCTGGAGTAGATCATCTACAAACATGTATGCAGTGACTTGCACGGATAATTTCATTATCATTAAAAACGAATCGTTGCAAATGTGGCCTGCCCATGCTGGATTAAGTGCGTAATCAAAAGCTTTTAGTCTGACTCATTCCAGTGACATTCAATATTCAGCTGGGTTATGACAGTGGTTTAGTAATAATGTGATACTCTTATTGATTTGGTGGACAAAATCTATTTTTCGCTCCTGTAGCCTGACTACAGGACTGTGCTGACTGAGCTGCGAGGGATTCAATGTCTTGCTCAGAACGGGAGATGATTGCAAACACAGGCTTGATCCTGGTCTTTGGGGTGAAGGACAGTCTGTCTTCTCGGTGTAAGCCAGAGGTTTAGATGTTGTTTCACTGGCTACAAAGTCAAACATGTAAGTGCGGCGCAGGGCCTTTATGGGGATCGCCTGCTCAGGGTAGAAGAAGAAAGAGGAACACTGATGGCAGCATCACAATCTCTGGCCTAATTTCTTTCAGGCGAGCAGCGCAGATAGGACACCAAGGTGACTTGTGGCTGTTGTTCGGGTTCATAGCCTTGTGTCTCTTTCGAATCTAGCCTTGGGCATGTGATCATTTAGGCCTCCAAACAAGGTCAGTCCAGTTTAAAACTTCACCCTTACAAAGTCCAACCGTCAAAGCATCTGAATAGCGCTCTCTCTCTCCTCTCTTCTCTCTCTCTCTCTCTCTCTCTCTCTCTCTTTTTTTTTGTCCGGATGTAAAGCTTAGACGGAGGCAGTATCGCTACACGATGCTGAGCTACACCTGATGCAACCCACGCTGAGCACAGGCAAAGACCCCAAGGACATTATGCTCAACTTGCTCAAATTCCCCATAGCCTGGTGATTATATGATCCAGTAAACAAAAATAACACCAAGTGAAAGGTGGGGGGGGGGGGGGGGTCTAAAACTGAGTACACACATAAGAGACTCTGCAGTGCTTTAAAGCAGCAATTTCCTTGTTTGCAGTGGCTGACAGCATCAAGCTAAGCTATCTCCACTATCACACAGTCAGCTGAAAGGCATCATTATCTAATGAGCAGCGCTGAGAGACGCAGTGTACTATATAAACAGAAGCTGTAAAACTAAAAACACATGGTCACCTTATCGCCGTCACACGCACACCATTGTCACTGGTGAGATATTTCCATGTTTGTTTGTTTTGTTTTTTTTAAAGGATAAGGTTAGCTTTAATGTCAAGCGGGCACAGTGTATTCGTACATTACTCAACTAGGATTGGTGTGCTAAAACCAACAAAAAGCCCTACTACAGTCAAACACTACCAGTGAAAACTGACCCAGGGTTCAAGTCAACATGTCTTTCAGTTGGAGACAACAAGGCACACCCGTGCATGCCATCTCAAATATGGCATACATACCAAAAGCAGGAGCCAGCTGAACTGGTTCGAAAGCTTGTCACTCAGGTGAAACACAAAACATTCACTCAGTCTGGCCAGGTCTGATTGTTAGCCGACATAATGGATCTTTCATAGTTACGAGTTTTCTAAAAATAAACCACAAACACTGCAACATGGGTTTCCTCTTTAAGGTGGAAAAAGAATGCCAAGCAACGCCGTAAGACATTACAGCACGGCCAGGTAGTACATTTCAAAGTCAGAGCTGCGAGCCCGCAGCTGAAAGACATTCGAATGACGGCCAGAAATTTGTTTTCCATTCAGAGGACCACAACTCAGTTTGTCCTTCCTGCATATCAGGCTCAATTTGCCTCCCTCAGTTACAGTATTCAGAAGCATTTAAAGGAACGCCAAGACACTCAGACAGAAAGGTCAGCCAAGCAGCCTCTGTTCCTTACTAACCTAGCCCAACTCCTGCATGCCAACCATTAAATATTTTATAAGGATGAATAGTGACAGTGTGCATTACAGACACTCTACTGAGGGGCCAGAGCTGCCAGTCACTGGAATGACCCCGTTTCCTCCTCACAAGTCGCTGCTGAGGCCACAAGAGCTTTGTGCCTTAATACCTCCGACCACTTACTGCTGCAACAGTAACCTTTAATGCATGTGTGGTAACAGGCGTGCTCACCTCGCCGTGCCACGCTGATGAAACTTGACATTTTGCCCAAGCCACATTGGAGTCCTGTTTATTCACCGATGCAAACCTTCTTTAAAAGACTGTTGTGGGTGTAAGGCGATGGTGTCCTGATGTGTGCAAATGAATCACACGAGCTACGGAATAAAAATACTTACTGTGTGATGGTGTTCTGTACACTTTTTTCGTTAAGAGTCATTCCCGGGGGTGGATCATTTTGCAGGGCTAATAATTCCTTTTGTAGCCTTTTCTGTTGGAGACAATTGAAATATGGCATGACGACAATATAAGAGACATAATAAAGAAATAGAAACATGTATAATAGGGTCTACTCGTTCTTTCATATCCATATCCAGCGTAAAATATCAAATTGTGTGTGGATATTTCATTTTAAAACGCCGCGGATACAGCTAACGTTTCATAACGCTAAAGTATAAATGTAGTAAAACTCCACCCTGACCCGTGACCAGTTTACCCTGTATAACTCAAAACAATTTGTCTTAGACACAAGCCAGTCTATCAGTTTATCAATTTATGAAGTTGTCTTCGTGGGTTTTGAGATACAGCTGTCTTGAGGAAAACGATACACCTGTTCAGCTCAAGAGGAAACTGCAACTACTCAATCTGCGCACCGCCTCGTTTAGCTAGCTAACGTCAGCGTCAGCCAAACAGCAGCTCGTACTTCTTATATTATAAGATAACGGGCTGAATTTCACCTCCTACCATCGCATCCCCTGAATTATCTATCTACGTGTCGGTGCGAATAAAATACATCGCCGAGTATCTGTGTATATACATCCAGGAAGCTAGCCTTGACTTGGTGGTGGTGCTGCTGCTGTTGATGATGATGGGCTAACGTCGGTTGTATTGCTAGCAAAGCCCCAAGCGCTAACCCTGAGCAGTTGATGATAAATCTCACCGCCTCTCCTTTAATGTCATCGCCACTTCGAACATATACGTGTGTCTAAATGAAGTGGTTAACAAACTAACGGGAAAGACCGGGCTGAAGGTCAGGTAAATTCTAAATATTCGATCGCTGTCAATTGTATTCTTACCTGCATCGACGCCATGATGGAAACCCCCCTGCATCAGCGCAGAGTGGAGGACTGTACGTCAGGCAGTCACGTGACGGGAGAAGTTGTTTTGACAGAGGAAAACAATCCACCGATGGACACGGACGGAGCCGAGAGACCGGTCACCTCTCGCTCGTTTTGTGTCGTGAAAGCACAGTTTAGAGGCTCTGCAACAGGAAATTCATCAAACTCGAGAATAAATGTCGATTTAAGAACCAGTCACATCGGACATTAAGGGAAGGCCAGTGACTGAAGAGGAGATTAGCCCGACATCTTTAAGCCACTTATATCAAATATTGTTCATGGTTAGTTTGTCGTTTATTTATTTAAATGTTATCACTTTAAGTAAAAATATGAAAACACTTTTAGTCAGTTAGATATCCATTTTTAATTACACTATAAATGGATTACCTTTTATCATAGCATCTCCTAATATCTTCTTCACTGTCACCTTGAGCTTATTAAAATGTTTGCCTACCTTTGTATTCCCCTTCGTACATAAAAGCACAAGATGTACTGTATATTAATGTATGTGTCAGCAAAGTTCAGAGCGTTTTTTATTCAAGTCAAGTGTAATTTGACTAAGCCTCCTAAGGTTTCTGCAAAAAAAAAAAAAAGAAATAATAAATTAAAAAATAAAACCTTCACTTTATAGCCAGTGTTAACTGAAATGTGATAACTCGCTCCCACCTGATGTGGTTGACGCAACCAGCAACTTAATAAGCCGGATAAAGAGACTCTGCATTCAGTGTAAGCATCACAGTGCACTGTGGAGTGACATGTAACCACATGCTGATACATGATTCAGGACATATATGTATGTTCAAAGCAACATTTATTCAGAATTATAACATCATGTCCATCGACTTGCACTTGTCTTTTTGCCTTAAATGATTGAATATACAACCACTCCATTTTTTTTCACTTTCTCTCATGTAAACATCAAAACTGTCCATAGCTTTGTTCTGCAACTTGTAACTTCTGTTTCTATACCCACATTATTGACTACCACTTACCTACAGCTTCTAAAAGTATAAAACCACCACTCTGAGGTCTAATACTCTCATATGGCAATTTTCAAGAGTGTCTCTCACAATTAAAACATAAACCACTTTCATAAAAATGTGATTTTCATTATGTTTCTAAGGTGTTATTACATAATTGTTTTAACAGAGAACTTCACGCATCATCTGTTCAGGAATCCATCTTATCGTCCAAGCACCCTGATCTTGTACAACACTGAATTATGTATTTTAGTGGATTTTAATGTTAATTCTTTTTTTTTGGTCTTTTTAACATTTTGTAATGTTCATTTAATCTGGACCAAAGTTTGACACAGGCTTTTTTTTTTTTTTTTGAATGTGGCATTTAAAGGCCAGATATACATCATACAGACCAAGGTAGCAACTGGCAACGAAGTTCTCACCAAACAGGTTTTTATTCAGCTGGAGAGGTGAGGAAATATGTTTCTGAGCAAGGGCACATTTGTCACATTCTGGGGCAAGTGATGCAGCCTGCCATATCCATTTATTACATTAAAATGAAATCCTTTAATACTCATAAAATTATGACAGAAAGCGAGGTGCAAAAACAAAAAAAAATGTTCCATATGATGTAAATTGCAAAACAGTTTAAATAGTCAAAAAAATCTAAAAGTGTTTTAAGCTGCTACATTATCTCTGTAACTTTAGCAATCCAAAAAGTTTGCTGCCATGAGCAGTTCCAGTGCGATCTCTGGAGCGATGGGGAATTCAGGGATTTCTGTGGAGCTGTTGGTGTACCGGACCTTGTAGGTGAAGTACATGCAGACCTTGGACAGGACATGAGATGGAATCTCCCTGAAGTTCACTTCATTGGTTTCATTCTCAGCAAACTGGCCTGCAGATGGAGGGTTACAGTACAAGTAGAAGTAATTAAAACATAGGTAACATACATTCAAAATAAAACTGCTGCACAGGGGAGGCACAGTGCCACCAAATGCAGGTATAAGGAAGCAAAGCATCACTAAAGCACACATTTCACACATGTTAATGTCAACTAGGCCATCGAGTGAGTGACAATCTTTATTTAAGTAAAACCCTGTGGATACATAATATATTTAACAAGAGGACATGTGGAGTGTTAACAGAGGAGCAGATCTTTTCTGATTGGGTCCTAGGTAGACAGGTCAGTAATTTTTTACAGACTGCACCCTCCTGAATCAGTAAGAAGTCCAGTGCGTTTGAGGTCATCTTTAAATGCCCAGTAAATAATCTCAAGTTACACTACTCTACAGGGCATACACACTGCTGATCATACCAGTACAGTACTGCCTCAAACTATCCAGGCAACCTTTTCTGTTTATCGTTACCTTCATAGCTGTAATAACATTCAGTACTGGATCTACAGTTTCTGGTAGTATATCATCTAAGCAGCACTAACAAAGCATAATGCTCTGACACTTCTTTCCAGGCAAACTCTTTAGTTGCAATTGTCCTGCCATTCTTGAAAAAGAACAAACCGTGTATGACTGCCAACATTTGGCACATCACATGGCACACGGAAGCTACTTTGCAGAAATATCAATCACAATTTACATCCTGCTGCTGAAGTATATTTTCCATGTCAAGTAAGCAGATCCATAAAAGTGCTACTGTTTCTGATGTATCTTGTAGTGCACATTTCAATGTATGTAGTTTTAGAAAACTATGCGTGAATCCTCACCTGGCCCACTTAACATAGCTTTGATGGTCCCAGATGTCAAAGCGTGTTCTCTTTTCACAATAAATTCATGGCCATCTGAAGAGATCAACTTCACGTACATGGCATCTGGCCCTTCACAGCCGCCGTAGGTTCTTTC
This sequence comes from Nibea albiflora, assembly GCA_014281875.1. NCBI lineage: Eukaryota > Metazoa > Chordata > Actinopteri > Sciaenidae > Nibea > Nibea albiflora. Next base: position 11,321,765 of record CM024805.1, on the reverse strand, counting down.
TTCACCATCTGTGAAGCAACACAAACTGACAGACTCAGAACAGGTGTAAGCCAATTGCTTATGTACACACACACACACACACACACACACACTTGGCCAACTGTCATAGCACAAGTGGCTTTGGAAAACAGCCATTTTTTTTCTAAGGAGAGACTCATTGACAAATGACACACCTCTGCCCAGATGTGAACAGACTTGATGAATTGGCAAACCACACTGTGCATGCAGGTCAGTCCATTACTCACCCATCTTCTTACGATATATCCGTTAACCCTGAAATTGAACACAGAAACATCGTTTAGGACAACCTCACACATGTAATATGAAGTCTCTCAGGCTGGACACTAGTTGTAACACTGTTATGTAGCTTTACACAGTCACTCTTAATGTCCAGGTCCGTTAGGCCCGACTCTACGTGAATCTGTGAAAAATCACCGTGTAACGTTTCGCCGGATCTAACAAACAGCTAACGTTTCCGGTAATGTCAACATTAAAATAAACCCCAACTCTAACCGCTCGGCTGTAATCCAGTTTAAAGTTGGATTAAGACTCAAAGGGATGTTTTTAAGTGAGTTCGCAGCAGAAAGCTAACGTCGGCTAGCACGCTAACGCCTTGCCAAACACACGATAACGGCTACATTTCTTTTTATCCGCTGTCCGGTGTTTAAAATTCATTTGGGATACAAACCGTCTGAGACACAATAACAAGGGACATCATGTAATAATAATAATAAAACACAAACACACGACACTGTTTCTTACCACTCTGCGGCTGAAATTGGAGTGGAGGTTGCGTTTCAGCTAGCTGTTAGCCACCAGGAAGGAACTACTTTGTAGGGACACAACGTCCGCGATAAATGTCTTCCGTGGGGGTTAAGTAACAGAGAGAGAGAAACGGTCCACTTTACAGCATACGCTGTTTATTGCAATAATGTCTGTTTGAAAAAAAAAGTAAAACCCAGTCGATATTTTTGGTGAACGTCCTCCTTCAATCTCCCAAAGCGACCAAGCGTTTTATGAAAGTATATCTGTTGCAATCATCGTATGTAAATGACAATATAAGGTGCAAAGCATGTGCTATTTCTGAATAATGCTGTCCAATGTGATATAAATCAGTGACACTGGATAATAAGTTTAGATAACAGAAGGGAAATAGAGATATTAATTTTTAATTTTAATGAAGAGCTGAGATGACTTATCAAATTTACACTTTTTTAAAGGCCAACAGCGAGGAGATGCCATTGTCCTGTGGAGCCTATAGGGGGCGCTTGTGTTTCAGGTTACCCTCCCTGACTGTCTCTACTGGCAGTGATGAGCAAGAACAGGTGCTGATTGGACATGACAGAGACATTTTGCAGGCCCATAAATCTGGATTCAAGAAAGAATGAGAGAGAGAAGACACGCACTCTTCTCTATCATATTATTTCCAAAGTCCAGTTTGTAGAAAAATCGCTGTAGTACTTTATTTTTTTTTTAGTATAGCAGAAGAATTAGATGAGTATTCACTTGTGTATTCGCTTGTGTGAAAATACTCACACTTTCTAAGCTAGATAATTAATTTTGTATCAACGACCAACCATTACAGCTCCTAAAGTCTCCTCTAATAGGTGAGAAAAGGGTATCTGCCATAGACCAGAGGCAGTTGAGAAGCAGGCACATACTGTAGTCACGGTCAGGTTCGGAATGTGACTTTGCCCTGATCCTGCCTGGACTTCTTTCATGCAGGAAAAGTGATGACTTTTGAAATCCGAGGCTTCCAAATGAACGCGGAGTTATCTGAGCTGTGACACTAAGAGTAGGGCTACTGAGTGTGCCTGTAAATTGTGCTGTTTGACCCAGAGGCTGGGTGCTCTTTATGGCAGACGGAGAGGAAATTTAATATGTTTATTCCCTTATATTGATGTTCATTTACACACAGATCTTAGGAATCCATAAGGGACTCACAGGTGGGACAAAGGACGCCATTTTAGTCTTGTTTAATTGGCTGCGCTCATTGTCAACGGTGACTTCTGCAGAGGTGACACCTGACCTGGTATTTGTCTTACAGTAATGCCAGGCTTAGCTATGCTGTCAGTTTGTGTTCCAGAAAGTTCTAGTAGCGTCCTGCCTGTTCACTCTCTCTCTCTCACGCACACACACATGACATGACACACACACACACACACAACCAAAAACAATCACTGACCTTCCAGTCCCCCATTACACTATTAGTGCTTATGATCAGAGCGGGGCGGGTGGCGGCAGCCACTTTGATGTCCCTCTGATACGACCCACCCCGCTGCAGCTGCTCTCAGCTCTATTTTGGGGAGGCTGCTGTGGGCCCTTAGAACAGGGCTTCCTTAACACAGACAATATATGCAAACTCTCTTGTCATGCCAAGTGATCTCATCCATCCCTTTAGTACACATAACCTCTAGACTTTCTCTAACCTCTATACTTTCACACTGTCTTGCCCACACCCAGAGCATTTTGGAAATGGTAGTATGCGGCTAACCAGAAGAGACACTTATACATTTGCATTTATATTAGTCTACATTCATTACATTACATTTTTACAAGCTAGAAATGTGCAGATAGAATGATGTTCACTTGGTTCATATATGTACCTCCCCCCTCCTGTTTTCACCACCAGTTTCAATACCACAGAGTCGGTCAAATGTCAATACATAGGCTAATTTGTGAACAGTACAATAGCTTAGCTGTAGAGGGCCTGAATGAAACCAGGTCAGAATTTTAGCCATGATAGCGAAACATGGGGGAGGAGGAGCGTCTTTGGGCATTTCTTCTCTGTAAAGAGGGAAAGGCTTGTCACAATGAGTTTGAGGGTGCTGTTCCTTTTGCCTGCAGGGAGTCACACTGCCCTGCAATTCTCGTGTTGGTCCTTATCTCATGAACCTTTGCCGTAGAGAAGCATCACCAACCCATGGCGTGTCACAAGTAATTGTGTCTCACTGGATGAAAGGTCAAATAATCCGACTCAAGGTAATTAATGACATGTATTTATTCTAATACTGTTTGTGTTAATACACCAACAGAATAATGTACATATTGTACCAAGGAGGTGTAGTTTATGTAGCCTCATTGTCAAGAAAATCACTGAAATGCAGCACATTGTGTAAGACAGACATATTAGCCTTTATTGGATGATTTTAAGCTCAGACACGGTGAAACGTATCAGCTCCGGTTGCCACCACAACTACAACACCACATACAGTAATATCATTTGGTGACAGTTTGAACACTGACTCACGCAGCACACATCTGTCATGTGTGATTCTTGGACGCCTGGCAAATCGTTTAAATCATTAAATTCCTCGGGAATCTTTATTGCAAGCTGGCGGATGGATGACACCGGCGCCACAAAATGCACTCAACCTAACAGAAAGAGCGTGGTCGCCGTGATTGTTGCCCTCCAACGTGACACCCTGACGCACCCAGTGGTGGTGGAGTCTCTTCATCATGTGTTGGATAAATAGCAGAGCTGTTTACTAGACACAGAGTCAGAGACAAGAGACACTTTCATGTGCTTTTATCAAAAGTGATTGTGAAAAGCAGCCACAGCATGGAAAGGAGTAACACAACGCACCCTGAGTCACTGATCAAAAAGTGCACCCTGTAATGTAATAATGATTCAAAGCCACCAACTCATGCAAGCATAGAGACAAAGTTGTTTGCTCATAACTTAGAGGAAGAGAATGAAAAAGGAAAAATCCTTTTCAAAAGATGTTCCTGCTTTACATGTTTATTTTCTGCCAAATAACGCGGGTTTATTGCGCCTACTCCTCACATGATGAAAGCTTCAAATGGCATAACGGACGGATAAGTGGATGTGACAACCATTTACTTTCAATAGCCTGAGGCTAATGCACTGTGCCGAGGCTCTGCTTGTCTGACAATGACTCACCCCACAGACCCCTATGATAAAACCTTCACAATAACTCACATGTCATTAGTAAAAACCGAACACAAAAAAGTCTTTTGCTTAAATGCCATTCGAGAGAATTGTGTTTACTTCTTAGTTGTCCGTGTGCCATCCCGGCATGCGGGAGCATTAGCGCGTGACAGAGAAATCCGAATGCTGTTTAACTAATACGACACAGATAATAGTTTACTTCAGATGACAGTGATAGGTTTATGTTTTTTGAGGAGTGAGGTTTGTTTGTGTAAATATAACAGATGAAGCAATGCTAAGCTAAGCTAGCTATGCAAGGCATGGAAAGGGGATCTGCTTAATACTGATGTCTTAGCAACGGTTTTTAAAAATGCTGGGCACTGATATCCCCTCACTGCTTACAAGCCTTAATCCAATTTTAGAAGCACAACCAAGTTGCTTTTCTGTCAGAAGGTGGAGGCTTGGTCTCAGAGAGAGAGAGAAGTTAAATATACACATGAGATTGCATATTATTATTTCATTATACCAAATCTGCAACAGTCTATAAAACAGCTGACCCTGAACATTCATAAGCAACATCTGAATAAATAAAAGGCAATAAAGGTTTAGAATCAACAGTAAGTAGATATAAATACATTTATGTAATTTAATTGGTGTATTAATGTATTCCTGAAAAACTATGACTCTTCAAATCAGGCATCTATGACTGGTGTATAACAATTAATGAATATTTAACAACAAATTATATCATAGAGTAATCATATGTAATGCTGTTTGACTCCACACATTAACAGATGAATAAATAAAAAAAGTTTACAGTTTATTCACATATAATTGTTTAAAACTATATTATTGTGCATTATAAACCATTTAGTTATTGTTAAGTAAGTATTAAGTATTTTCTTCTATTGATTTAGACTGACTGATAAAAAGAATACAAGATATTTCTGGCCTCCGATTTTATTATTATTTCTTATAAAAGCACTAGATGTGGTTGTACAGTGGTTGTAGCTGTAAAATCTGGCCAATGGGGAATGAAATGAATAACTATTAATACAATAACTTACAAATGAAGATGTGAATCAATCAATAAAAAGGTCAGTTTAAAAGGGGGTTAATAAAGAGCATTAGAAACAAACAATAAATGCATCATTTAATAAATGATCACTGAAAAACGAAAATAAAACAAACAAGTATTTATGTAGTAATTTATTCATTTGTTCATTTTCAGTCGTTTATTGCACGGTTAACTAATAATTGATCAATTGTTTTAAGACCATTCTCATGACTCCTGTAATCCTCTCTAAATTTGACTTTTTTTTCTGGCAGCATCACCTTTGGTAGCTGTGAAAACTTGATAAATAATGTGAAGTGGCTGGTCAATTGGAAGCTTTCAACATGTCACGTAGCATTCCAAGCTCAGGTGGGCCTGTGCTGTGTGGTTCTGTTGTCAGCCGCAGTCCCGAGTCTATTCCCTGGTCAAAGTCATAGCTGTCACTAGAATTAGTTAAATAGGCTTGATGAAGGTAGGATATGCTTATAAGGTTTTGGTTTATATTTGTCCAGGACTGCTTGAGCAACCAAATCTTGTCCAGCATGCAGTGCCCTATCAGAATAGTAACAGAGATATTCTATACTATTACTGACAAGTTCAGCTTCACATAAGGGATTTAAGTGCCAGGATTACTCCAGAATATTCCTTCAGAGGCAGCGATACTATAATTGTCAGTATCATCATCACACCTGACAGTTTAATCTGTACGAGACATGAAGTACACACACAAATAATTTAGTATGTTAAACAACTAGATAATAAATATAAGTGAGTTAAGACCTGACATCTGCTCCTAAACCTAAACTTACATTCTGAATCAGTGTGAGACGAGAAAACCCCTTTGCAGGTTTGGCAGTGTCTGGCGGCGTCAGGGCAGAGGGCACAGCAAGTGCATGACACACAGAGTTGCAGATTCCAGGCAGGTGCCACTGCTAGTGTAACACTACACTAATCCAAGGCTGATCAGCAGTGGAAACAGTACAAACTGACCCCAGACAAAACTGGGGCACCTGCCTGCGCTTGCAACGTTAATGTGAGACCCCGATGAAGACACTTTGATTTCATGCCGACTACCCCCCCCCCCCGGATCTCATTATGAGAAGGTCACCACGAGGCCATCATCGCAAGGAGGGTAAGCAGAGATGAGACCACAGAGATGCAGACATGAGAGTAGAATTTAACACATTCCCGTAAGACGAGAAATCATTGCATCCATCTGTTCAAATCTGTAGATTTTAAGTGTTCTCACTGTGACTACTTTGTTCCGTCATTGATTATTGTGTAGTGTATTCTAAGCTGTGTTGTCTATACTGAGTTTGTGTTGAGTGATGAGTTTCTCACATATCGGAAAAATACATATCAAATCACAACACCTGGAAGGTTAAAAGTTATGTTAAGTCAAGAATATCAGAAACCAGCAAAATGCAGTTTAACAAGGCATAACATCTTTATTGTTATACACATAACTTCATCTCCAAAGACTTTGCACAAATCAGTGGGGTAACATGAACCTTGAGATATCAAAAGTCTCCCGCAGTTCCTCGTTATATCCTAAAATACTCAAACAAGTACATCTGCCTTTCACATCCCCAAATGGTACATACAGTACATCCAATTAGAAATAAAGTATTTTTTTTTCACTGTCAAACATTATCATATGTGCATTACATTACCAATTACAAACAAGTTATATTCATTGTCAAAATACAGGTGTGCAAATTGTTAGAAAAATACCAACTCATACCAGATTCTGGATTGTGCTCTGTAAAAATCCTTACAAATAGTATATAATAATCTATATATAAATGACTCCAACATGCAATGTTGCATTTCAAAAAATATCCCATAAACAGGCTGTTCTGTTAAACCCTCCGAAACGCCGGTCTTCACCATGCTCGTGCGAAGACAGTTAAAACAAGAAAAAGAGGGCGTAGCAAATAAAAAAAATAGGGAGAAAATTGTTATTTAATGCATCACATGTGTAATACAAGAACATTTTTGAATAATTTAGTTTCTTGGTCAGCGTTGATGATCTATTCCAGATTTTGAATAGATTTTAAAGTTAGTTTCCAGGTGTTACACGGACAGTTTGCAAACATCTAACTGGCTGAAGCATTTTCCAAATGTAATGTGCTGCTGATTTTATATATATATATATATATATATATATATATATATAACAGACAATATAGTCAAGTTGAACTTCAAAACTGTACTGCAGCAAAGAAAACCTAGCCATATTAAAGCCCTTTTTATGATGACCAGTGTCCACAAACACATCAGTTGTACAATGAATAAATAATTAATCTTGGTAGTGATGACAGTAAATGTCAACCATATAAATAATCACTTTTTTTTCTCTTTTTTTTTTAAATCAAAGAAACACATGCCATACCTGCAACAAAGACTACAAACAGCTACGATGAGGCAAGTAAAAAGCATGATTCAGGTGATGACAACAGTCAAAGTATCCCCCACACGATAAAGTTAAGACAAGGATGGCATCTCTCTCCCGCCCACCCACCCCGCCCGCCCCCCACACTCCTCCTCATCTTTTTCTGAGGTAAACAGTAGTACTGTTAAAGACATTTAAAGGCATCGCTCCTTCTCCCAGGCGCCACATTCCCCATGGCCTCAACCTGAATAAATTCAACTTCCACCGTCCACAAGACTGTCTTGATCCAGTCTCAAAAAACACGCAAGCACTGCTGGGCCTACCGAAGCGGCTGTGTGAACAGCGTCTTTGCATTGTTACACCGACACAATGAAAAGCAAAAATTAGAATGAACGAATACAAGCAAAATGGTCTAGGCGTGTACAGTGAAATATAAATTTCCTTCTGATTTAATAAATAACATAAGACATTTGTTACTTCACTCTCACAGAGCTAGGTAGCTTTTAAAAGTGTGAAACCTCTTCTTAAACGTGTCAACAGTGTCGGCTGTTAAAGATCCAGTGTGTAGGATTTAGTAACATCTAGCAGGTTGCAGCCTACTGAATACCGCTCACTTCATGATCCCGCATCCAAGTACGTAGGTGAATCTCCAGAGCTCACAAATAGCTCAAAAGGCTCTATCTAGAGCAAGTGTTTGGTTTGTCTCTTCTGGGCTACTGTAGAAACATGGTGGTAAAACATAGCAGACCCTGTGTAAGAGGACCCGCTCTGTTTGTAGGCTCATTCTAAGGTAAGGAAAACACAACTATTTTATTTTACACTCATGAAAACATGAGTATTTTATTCTGCCAATAGATCCTCCTCAGTGCACACTGGACCTTTAATCGATATCTCTCAAAACCTGTTCAAATTATGAGTCTGGCAAAATAAATGGAACATAGGATTTTCTGTAATAATGCGACCCCCCATTTTTTATTTCAATTTTCTTTTGGCATAATATCCTGTAAGCTTTCAATAAAACAAACATATTGCACTTTTCAGTAACGTGAATGTGTAATGTCAAATTACAACTCAGGTGTTAAAAATTAGTAAAATTTCAGAACAAAAAAACCAAATTGATTTACTCCTTTTGAGAAGAGAAGAAATTTCCGTTTTCAACTACAAGCATGTGACTGCAGGTAACCAACATTCAGAGAACAACAGTGAACAAAAAAAAGCTACAATAAAACAGAAAACAAACAGAAAACAAAAATGTTAAAACTGTTCCATGCACGGGGAGTGTTTCAAAGCAGTGTATCCTGGGTTACAATGGACGGAGCTTGAGAAAGCTGCTGTGATGATCGGGTAAACAGAGTAAGACTGGCTAGTGACCGTGCTAGCACTGACTGCTGGCAACGGCCGTGCCTAGTTTCCTGTTGCAAGAGTGGTGTGAATCCCAGAAAACACTCCGTACACCAGAGCACGCTCCCGCTGCGACTGTCGCCCCCTCCCCGGCCGCTGGGCTCACATCTCCCCATCAAAACGTCAGATGGCAAAATAGAAAGGCAGCTGTTTGCTCCCATCATCTAAAAGTGCATCTCCACACTCTTCCAGCAAAGTCCGTCAGCCCACCGCCATCTCTGCCAAGGCAGTGGGAGTGGGCTACAGAGACCAGTGCTTGGATCAGCACACGTGTGGGTTTCAATTACTTCTTTTTTCAGACTGTGTATGTTTGGTTGCATTTTTTCAAACTTTTTAATTTTTTTTTTGTATTAAATCTCGCTAGACACGACATTTCACCTCAGCTTTTAGAGAAGCCAAAGGAGTGCTAATTCACGGGGCTGGCCCTAAGGAAGGCCCATGACAGGTTGGTGGTAGTGATGCCTTCCTCTTGATTCTCTTCGGTGTCACGTTGATTCCTAAACACCTACGGCCACCCCCGTGTCTCACTGGCGCCATTTTCATTTTTCAAGGCCGGCGATGCAACTGTACCGGTTGCCATGGTTTCACTGCAACATAAAGCAAGTTTGTGGGGATTTAATTGGCTGCATGACACATTTTAGACAGAAATTGTTGCAAAGAGGACACAGACAGACACAGAATGAAAGGGCAGAGTCATCTTTAAAAATACTCAAATTCATCTGATCCTTAATTATTCTTGTTTATGAATAAAGGTGTCTGGGGGAAAAAAAAAAAAAAACTTACCTGAGAAACTGCATCATCATGTCAGAAAATGGACAAATATAATTGCAAGGCCAATATTCAACAGCATTACCATAGCAACAAGGATCGAGTTAGGACCCTGCAAAAAAAAATGACATAATGATAAAGATTAGAAATCCTATATCTTCACAAAAAAAGCTTATTAAGAACCATTTGAAAGAGAGAAGTAGGCAGTGTTAAAGGAACAGTTCTAAATATGCTCATTTGCTTTCTTGCCAAACTTAGATGAGAAAATAGGAGGAGGGGGCAGCTAGCCTGGCACTGTCTAAAAGCCGCCTAATCCACATAATTAAAGAGCTATATCATGTTTGCAACTGGGAAATTGCCAGGCAACCATTGGACACTCCAGGAAAATATAGTTTGGCACAAAAACCCCTCGCAAAATGCAGATTGTCGTTTTTACACTTCGGGTTTTGGGTGGATTAAACAAACAAGATAAAGCACGTTAATTAATGAGCTTCAGAGCGGTAGCCAGATTTTGTTACCTTTGGAGGGTGCCAGGCTAGTTGTTTGCTCCTGTTTCCAGTCTTTGAGCTGAGCTAAGCTATCTGGCTGCTGGCTCCAGTTTTATATAAACCATAAAGACATCATCTAACCCTCTGCAAGAAAGCAAATTTATCCAAATGTCTTTAAAAAAAAACACTTTTCCTACTCATACTCACTGTTTCTTCCATGCTTTCTGCAATCTCCATACTGGCTTTCTTTGTGTCTGCGAGGCTCTTTGGCTTTAGGGAATCCTGCTTCCTGAGTTTCTGGTCACTCTTGCTCTCCCGTATGGAGGCTGGCTTAGGAGTGGGGGTACTAAATGATTTCGGAGGTTGTGGGGGCATACGTGCCAGGGCCAGGGCACTAGGCTCTTCTTCTGGATCCTCCTCTGGTTCCGGGGGTGGAGCGACCCTTGAAGGGGTTTTGACGTAGTAACTGTGGTACTCACTGTGGAGCTCGCCATTGACTGGAATTGCAGGAGGCTGTGGAGGAGCAGCAGACATGGTGGACTGCTGAACTTTAGCTGGTTTAGCTGGAGCCTCGATATGCACGTGAGAACTTTTAGGGCCATCAGTGACAGATGGCTTCTCCTCTTTACTCAGCTTTCTGTTAGACCGCTCATCCTTGCTGCTCTTATGACTTGACTTCTCTTCTTTGCTTATCTTGCGGGAGGGTTTTTCCTCTTTGCTGGTTTTGCGGCTGGTGCTGTTGGCGAGCTGACCTTTCTTCTTGCTAGAGTGAGGCGAGGGGGGAGGCGTGGTGACAGGGCTGGTCACAGGGGAGTGGGGAGGAGTTGTACCTTTGCGGTAAAAGTGGGGAGAATCTCTTGGGGACCTGTCGTTTTTTTCTACAGGGACCTCTTTAATCTCCACAGGCTCCTTTGACTGTTGCTTTATGTAGTCAGGTCCTGCAGAGGTGAAAGAAAAACACATTAATTTATTAAATAATCTACAGCTATGTTTCATGGTTTGGTTGTAACTTGGGACTAAACTGTCTTCGAACAATACTGTTGTTCAACATTTTGGGAAAAAACATACACACTTTCTTACAGATTAATAGATAAAAGATTGATATCACTCTCAAATTTATAAAATAAATATGTAGTTATTATCTGCAGCTGGTTAGCTTAGCTTAGCATTTAGCGTGTAGCAGAAAGGGGGGAAACAGCTAGCATGGCTGTGTTTAAAGGTAACAAAATCAGCCTACCAGAACCTCTAAAAGCTCATTAATGAACCAGTTGAGATAAAATGTGTTAACTGGCAATCTTTTGAGATGCTTGTTGGTGGATTTTATTATCTTTGGCAAAGCCAGACTAACTGTTTCCAATCTTAGCGCCAAGCTAAGCAGATGTTGGCTGTAGCGTCAGACTGGTATCAATTTTCTTTTATAAAACTAAAAACAAGAAAGCATTTTTCACAATCATTCAATGGAGTGTTGCAAGCGTAGCAAGACTAAAGATCAAAGGAATTTACCTTTCAAAAGGATGTTTAGCTCTCAAACTAAGCCTAATACCTGCCTAGCTTTTAGCACATTAACTGAGAATACAATATACAAGCCCAGCAAGCTTCAAATGTCCCATTATCTGAGGTTCAGATATAGTCTGACAATGACACAGGAGATCTAACCAAACCCTGAACCAACACCTTCTAAAATTTCTGATCCAGCCATTGTCCAAGAAGCGAGATTAGAAGAACAAAGCACTCTTAATTTGCCGTCCTTCCAGTCTGACTGGAGCATTGCACCGTGAGCTAGATTTAAACCAGAGCTGGCCCTGAGCATAGTCGAAATTTCAAATAAAATATTCATGAATCAACATTATATATGCAATCATTCTGCAAAGGCAGACAGGGAAAAATAGACTTATTAATGCAGGGTCACAAACACCATTTCACAAAGGAAGCCTCCTCTGCAGGCTCCTCTTTATCATCAGTATGTTGTTTTCCTGGAAAGGTCTTTGTCACATCAGTTCTCAGCATCCAGCCAACACAGGCTGTCCGGAAAAAGAGAATCAACCTTCTAGAAGTCCAAAGAAGCTCATACTGTCAAATACTTCCTTTATGGACTCACTTAGAGAACACAGATGATAGTGATACCACTGTATCTAGACCAAATATGCGTTACTCTCTTAAAAATACATCTTTTGAATCTTCATTATGGACATTATGTCCTCTAATGTGTGGACAATGGGGCCTAAATCTAAATGAAAATGCCCTTTTTTCATGTGAGAAAATGACACTTTATCTGTCCCTTTGTTCTGTGCTGAATTAATATTTATTAGAGACATCAGGCTCTTTGTTTGCCTGTTTTTCTTTTTGCACGTCGTCTAAATTAGATGGTGTCAGAGTGACTAACACAGGGACAATGCTGCTTTGTTTGAATACATCAGATGGCATGGGCAGAGAAGGATCCTCCACATCCCATATAGCCAATCTGAAAAAGAGGGAAGGAAATCGAGAAAATACAAAGACAATCGATGGTATATGTGTACGTACAAGGACTACTGAGTTGGACTTTCAGTTCCTGTTCACCTACACCAGATCCTATATACTCAGTTAGTGTAGTGTAATGTGATTTAATGTGTGTTCATATAGTGTGTTTAGTATTGATTAGGTTAGGGGGTTGGAAAGTGGGTCAACCTCGGAGATCAGTCAACAAGATTTACACCGCCTGCCAGATGCATGCCACCTATTACATTTACACATCATAACTCAGTAAAATAATTCACATTGATTTATATCAATTCTAGGAACAATTGTGCAAACCTCAAACCAGAAAGAAAACAAGTCCCATGTCAGCATGAATGGCCTTCTTGCAGAATCTTTTGGCTGCCCTGTGCTCATAAGCCGAAAGTATTTTTCTGCTGCGTGGCATTCTTAATTTGTTTCATAACTGCCTCGACCAATAAGACCCACTACAAAGAGATGAGGAGACATTTGAACATATGTGGGGCTTAATATATCTGCCAAGCTTAATTTCACACCATAACTCAATAAGAGTTAGGGCTTCATGGGCGGGCCTGAGCAGATTCACTCTGTTTGGGGACAGATTCCTGCGAGGGGGTTCCTGACATTTTCTGAATGGTTCTCTGCACTAAAGCGACCCCCCAGCCTTACACGCACAGAACATGCTTATTTTTGCGTTTCAACACCGGAGAGCCGCTAAAGAATCTTACGGAAATTTTTACCTGAACGAATCGCATTGCTCGCGGCAGATATGTTAGCATGTGTCGATCTTGTTGCGATGAGTGAGTGAAGATTTATTAGATGTGCTCTACCAAGGAATCCTGCCAGGTCAGCTGGAACATGTACTAGGACTCAATTACCCAAATGGCTGTGGTGTTTCTTTCATCTGAACATTGATCAGCTGGGCTGAGTCTGCAGCCCTCTAAAGAGGGTCATTAAAATAGGCCACAGCCTTAGTCCTGACCAAGACAAAAATACTTAAAGACGTACAAATAAAGATCCAAATTAAAGCATTTGGAGGATTTTTCACCTCAAATCTGAGATGCGTGCATGTCAAGATTTTTATTCCTTTCAAGAAAAGCTTAACTGTATATATATATATATATATATATATATATATATATATATATATATATATATATACTGTGTCTTTTCCTCCTGGCCTCATCGTTGTCTCTTTGAGATTATTAGAATACAAGCTTTTTGTATAAGCTGCGACTGACAGATCTGTTCACGTTAATCCACAGCACATTTTCTGCTTCGGTGCTCTCTTAGCAGAACACACACGCTGAAACACACACACACGTACACACACACACACATACGATCACACACTCATATAAAACATATCAGATCGGCTGTTCAAGACACGGCCTAACCCCTGCTGACCTTAATATGAGATGAACAGCGAGTAGCTAGATGGGAGCTTCGGTATGTGCGTGCGTGCATGGATGTGCGTATGTAGAGGGGGAATGAATACAGTGGGTGCTGTTATCACATCTGTTGCCACTGTGCATCCGTCTGGGTGCAACGGAAGATTCATAGGAGAACAGTAACTTATAATCTAGTGTCATAAAGTCCAGAGTTGAGAGGCCATTCAGTAACTGTGGCCTGGAAGGATATATCTGTTCTCACCATCTTGTTTTTCATGAAGCGCTGACAATCATTGTTGTTATATAAATGACAGGTCTTGGTTGCTGCCTTGCCTTTACATCCTTTCCAACAGGGACAGAAATATATATTTCTTGAGGCAAACTGTTTGCTCAAGTGCCTCGCCGTGTCTATATGTCGCATATAATAACATGTCTTGTGTGATACTATAAGACCTGTTCCTGGAACTTTGTTTACGACACATTTGATCACATTTATTTGATTCACATTCTAGTATCGATATTTTATATGTCTTAATCTGTTCTGTGGGTTGTGATCTCATCGTGTTCTCTATACTGTTATATTTATCATTCATGACTCAATTTGTAGCGTTTTAGATTCTCTCGCTCTTCCTCCTACTCGCACTGGCAGATGGGCAGGGGGAGCTGTCATTGTTTGGCCAGATTACTTCCACTACTGTTACATAGACCCACACATACACACACACACACACACGCACACTTACATTTGCACTCATATAAACACATGCAAATAAAGTGTACCCTATTGTCTGTGGCTATTGGTTGAGTATAATCAATGGCTTCCGGCGCTTTTGTTTGTAAGTGGCCACATGCAAAGCAGAACATGGAAGGGCCTCATGTTCACATGAACTGACACGTGATTGACGGAGACATGGCATGCTGAAGACACCGCATGAGAAGACAATGAGGGGGCTGGACTTCACCTTTACTTTCCCATCCTAAGAAGAATTGCTCTGAGAATACAAAACACCTTTTTAATCCCATCGTGTGACAAAATTTGACACTAACATGGTGTGGTCAGATTGGGAACAATAAATCTGCAACGTCATTTAGACTTTCAAAAGTAGAGCTTGCTGAGAAACATTTCTGGTGATGGTTTAGGCACCAAAACTACCTGGTTAGGTCGAGGAAAAGATCATGGTTTGGGTTACAATAACTACCTCCAATTATAATCAGCACTGACCATTGGTTTTACAAGGGGAAAGTGTGCATTTTGGAGCAGTGAGCCTTCGGCACTATGGCCATTTGATTGCAAGGATAACATGCTGTTGGACAAATGGGTTTCAGAATAATGGGCTGTGAACACAGATGAGTAATGGCAGCAAACCACACAGACTTTTTTCCAAACAAGCACAAACCTTACAATTTCTGGATCTTTTCAATACATTTTCATATTTGAGAAATGCCTTTAAAAAACAAACAAACAAAACTCATGTTTCTTGGAGGTTTGCCTTTAATACAACTCTGATCTTTAGGAGGAGTTCTTCATGAAGAGCTGACACAGTAATACATATCACTTAATGACTACCATTTTCACTGGGACACATAAAAAATGCTTTTGACATTTGTTCGGAAAAGGATCATCTTGTAAATATATGCCGTATCTCTGAAAGTCATAAGAAGGTTCTGCGTGACTTTAAATTTCTGCTGAACTACTGTCTTGAAACTTATTCCGCGACACCTGCTGCCATGAATATAAAGCAACACCTGCTCATATCTGGTTTTCAGCCCTGACAGGTCCGGGCTTTTATGGTTCCACCTGGTCCAAGTGTACCTTGACTGGGTCAAACAGAGTGGAGTGGGATCACTGTTGGGGCCTCTAACCTTCAACCCCCTCCACCCCCACCCCCAGTGACCGGTTGAAGGAAGGGACAGCTGCTCTGCGTCAGCCCTTGAGAGGGCCGAGAGCACGGCAGAGCTCCTCTCAGTGCATAAGGATTTCAGCTATGTCTCCATTAGACCCCAGTGAGCACCAAATATAGCCCAATTAACGTCACGACACAGGCCACGCCCAGCTAACCCTTACTACTCCCCCTCCAGGGTGCTGTATATGAACCAATCATAAAGGTCAGGGTCCTGTTCCTTGTGACCCCTCTTCCCTTTTGAAGTACCCACTCCCAATCTGGGTGATAATCTGCTATGAGTCTGAAATGCCAATTACAAACAACAAGGGGTTTAGACGTCTGGTTGTTACCCTAGAGGACTTATTAGAAGTTGAGGGATGGGAGTAAGTGAGAATATTTCCACTGTAGAGGTAGACACTGAGGAAGCAAAGATTAGTTTGGGTAAGTCATACAAGTTCCTTCTAATACTAGGTACTCATATTGAGTGGCTTTGTCTCACTATCACATTAGGTTTGACAAGGTGAACTGGATTCTACACCCACTTGGCATGTTCCTTTGAACCACTACATTTTTTCTTTGAGGTAACAACAGAGACACTGTGACAAATAGGGGAAACTGTTTACACTCAAACATGATATACTGTAACCTGCCGTGAAACCGTGAACAGACCTAAAAGTAATTCCCCACACTGCTACAAGGCTATGACTTTCTTAAACTAGAAATAAATCAATGTATGGAAAATGGGGTTTGGCTATTTGCAAGTGCGTGTTTGGCTTTCAGCTGGGCTTACCGGACATGCTTACGCAACTGATCATTTAAACACCGTGGCTCAGATGTCGCCCTGCGCTGCACATTATTATGACATCGACCACTTTCTCATTCATGATCTGACTTATAAGGCAAGGACACTCTCTACACAGACTTGCGAACCCGGAGATCACCCAGCCTGCCAAGCATGACCGCCGTTTTCCACAACACAAACAAGCCGCAGGATGTCTCTGGCCCAGGCTAGCCATTTCTGTGGCTTAGTGGAGGGACATGCTTGAATGGGTCCCATTGTCAATCTATTTGTCACCCACTATTTTGTGGTGGCTTTTGGCAAAGGTCCAAGGTCGGCTAGCTCATAGGCCTAAATATATTACACACAGTGGAAGAGGCGAGGCTAGTATAGATCTTACACTATAAATAAAAATAAACAAAAAAGGTATGACATAGCACTTCTGAATATGCTAGCATTTTCAAGCCATATTAATAGAACCGATCCATCCAGATGATGGCTGTATTATTTCAATTTTTTAAATTCTTACCCAACAAAACATAACAACAACGTAACCAAATACTCAATACTGGTTAGTAGATTGATGCTTGCCTGAGGTGTTTTTTTGGTTAAGATAGAATTATTCCCCCAAACGGATATATAAAAGTTAAGCAAAGATAAGTATTGGTCCAAATCTGCTTCCAATTGATTCCAGTTGATTCACCCATTTCTGGTGTTGCCCTCTTTGTGCACTTTGTGCACTCTGAACTCACGTGCATCGCTCTTTGACATAAATTCTGTAACCCTCTCTATTTATGTATGTAACCCCCCTTATATGTCTGGTACTGCCTTGTAAAACTCAGCTTACCTTGTAAAGGAACTAAACAGAGTTGAGTCAACACCCTACACTGCAAGCTGCTGTACAGTATGGCAGATTGCCCGTTAAACCTTCAGGCAGTGGAAAGATGAGAACTGCTTGGTATTAGTAGCAGTAGGCTTCTTTGACCACCATTCATATACCTGTGAGACATTTCTAAGTCTACAAGGTTGATATCATCGAAAAGGAAAAAGAAAAAGAAAAAAAAAACACTAAAAGAACAAAAGACATTTTGATTTTTCTCCCTTTCTTTTTTTTTTTGGCAGAGTTTATTGCTGCGAATTTTAGCGAGTATTTCCGAGCAGTTACAACAGGCCTTTGAGAACGAAGACAAGGCTTCCATCCAGAATACACTGCCCTGCTTCAAGCTAGCACTGCTTTGTCTAAGCATAAACACAGTCCTCCATTGTGGTGTTAGAAGTCATCCTCAATGCCACTAGTCTTCGATTACAGTCCTGGAACACCAAACCCTACGCTTTTGTGCACCCAGAGCAAACTCATTACTGACTCAGACACAGCCTGTGTAAACAACTCTAAAACTGTGCAAACACTATTATTCATACAAAGTACACATCCTCTTACCAATTCTAAAAAACATGATGGTGATGGTGGAGGTGAGGGGGGGGATCTCAGAAATGCTCGGGTAAAGATCCTACTGTTCGGTGTGAATCACTCATGTGTTAAAGCCCCACTCCAGGTCCCCCAGGACCCTATTAGCAAGGACTGCAACTTCATCTCTGGGTCAGTCATGTCTAAAACGTCTGAAAACATTGCCACGACCTTGCTCACGTGTATAACTCGACAATGAAGCCAAAGTATTTGATTAAGTGCAGTGAACACACGGGACCTCTCTAAAAGGAGCTCTCTCTTAGTGCACCTGCAGTCCAAGTGCTTCCTATTCAAACTGTGGGAGAGTAACTAGAGACACGAGGGATTGATATTCCTGCTAAGGCTGTGTGATGTCCCCACTGTCTCCCTTTTCACTGCAACACACTTTAAAACATCAGACGTGTGTATGACGGCTTGTTGTTAAAGGTTACCTGGTTGGTAGAAGTTAGGGGAGAGCTCCCTGGCAACCGCCCTGGCAATTTCAGAGTCGTGCACAGCGGAGATGGCGGCCTGCTCTGCAGCCTCACTTTTTGTCCTGGCATGGGCCGTTCTGGAAAAAAACACAACAGATACAATAGAGAGTACACGGTAAGTCAGAGGTGAAGACATATGCAGGTGAAAACCAACATGGTCGAAGGATGTGTGTTAGATATAGCTACAAAAACAACATATTTGACATTTTTCCAACAACACATTGGTACGTGATTGTCTGAATGCTGCGGTGTCATTTTTGACGTCTAGATTGACACAACAGCTTTCCTATACAATCTTTTTTTCTCTTCTCTTCACGACCCTTCATTCCTCCATCTTTCTCCTCATCTTTGAGCTCCATCACTCAGCCTGTCCCTCTTGGGGATGACATAACACCTCCCCTTGTGCTTCTATCTCAAATCCAAATCCCGATTTTCCAAATGGAGCACAGCCACGACCAAGCAAGACTTTAATCCAGACCGGAGCACTATGCTGCCATGCTGAACCGCGATGGAGCAAAGCTCAAAAGGCACACACACACATGCGCGTAACCACACATATGATCATGTATGAATACTAGGTGGTGTAGTGATGGCTTAGGTTTGAGTCCTGTGCCAAAAAAAATAAAAACATTATATAAAAATGTATTTCAATAATACTATAATAATTCAACATCTGTAATAACAAAATCAGTATTTAGCAGTGCACGAGGAAAGCTTGCACCTACATCTACTATGCTGATGCTCAAAAACCAAAAGGCAGAAGAGTAATACGTTTTGGGATCAATGTGAGCTTAGCATTAGCACTGAGAGGTATTATGGGAGCGTATGATGGTTAGACAGACAGAGGCCGCGGGGTGACCTGCTTAACAAATCCCTTGAAAACTGTACCAAAAGACACTGTACGTGTACACACACTTGTGCGCGTGCAAACACACAAATACTGAAACTATTACAGGAGGACGTTAAGCACTGGTGAGGGAGGATGTCCCCCTTTGCTTCCACCAAACTCCCTTCAAAAAAAGGACCCCATTATGTAACAATACGAAATGCACAAATGAGTAAAAGCCAGTGAATCAGTCGCCTACTGAATTCACAGACAGTGAATGGACCTGACAAAACACAATGCATGACAACGTGGAATTCAAAGATCCAGATGGGATGTGGATGAAAGTATCACTGTATATTGACAGCTGTGCCCTGCTTAACCCCTCTCATCCATCTTCCTCTCCCTTTCTTTCGCCATCTCGTCTCTCTTTCAATCAATGCTGTTGTTTTTTTTTCTTTTTCCGATCCTTCTTCATCTCCCACTTGATGCTGTACCCCCCCCTCCCCACATTCTCCTCTACTCCCCTCCCTCCCCTATGTCTTTCTGTCAAGAATGACCCCAACGGACAGATGTCTCTTTTTCATACTGCTTCTCTGTCCTTGGACTCTAGGCTGTGCTGTTTGTGATGAGTTGGACAGTTAGATATTAAAATGCATGAGGAGCCATATGCTGGCAGGAGAGATGGACCATTTCCTCTCCAGAAATAAGTCCCTGCATCACCCACGGACAGAGGACACACTCAGGCTGTGTTTACAGGCAGCACAGCCTCTGGAAACCACTGACCAGCTGCGGATATAAATTCTGATTTAAGCCCTTTTTTTTAAACTGTTACAAACAGTATAATACACAATGCTCTGCTTCTTGCAATGAGTGATGACAAACATGGAGGAATTTCACTGGCATGGCTAAAAGCAGGTACAGTATTAGCTTCATGGTCTTATCTAAGAGCACGTCACTGTTAAAAACTTACATTCCAGTTACATCACACAACCGACATATATACTGTAGACGTCCACTTGGCACACATGTTACCACAAGGACATACATGCTTCTATTTCTGAAATGTGTGAAATGTGTGGTCAAGTGAAAGGAGGCATGAAGGCGTCATGAATGTATATGCAGCATGCCCATGACATATCCTATGGTTCTTAACAGTTCCTGTTAGGTAGTGCTGGCACAAAGTCACAGGCAGAGACAGGAAGCGATGCAGACTGTTCACAGACAGGATGTCTGGTGGCGGGAGGTGACAGGCAGAGAATGATGGGAGTGTGATAGAGCAGTGGGACAAGAGGAGAGTGAAATTAAAAGCGAGAAAACATGGACATGTGGAGTGTAGAAACGAAAGGGTTGTTTTTCTTCCTGGCATCGGTACATTTCATCTTAAAGACACAGCACGGCTGGTTAACCTGCAATCATCTTTTTTTTTTTTTGCCCACTTGGGGGCAGCGCAACAAACTGTAACACTAACATCTTAAAGGTCCAGTGTGTAAGATAAGATATAATATTCATAACTATGATTCCATGCATGTATAATGGCTTTAAAACAAGATTTTTTGTTTGTTTTTGTTACTTAAAAATTCTCCTTTTATATCTACAGCAGGAGCAGGTCCTCTTCCATGCAAGCCGCCATGTTGAAACACCATGTTTCTACAGTAGCCCAGAATAGGCAAACTAAATACTGACCCTAGACAGGGCCTTTCAAGTGTTGTTTATCCTTTACATTACGTAGGCGAGTGTGATGTGAGGAGATTGCAATACGGTTATGCCACAAGGTGCAACTAAATTCTAATGTTTGCGTACACCTGACACATTTAAGTCCTATATAAATACATGTTAACTTGCTGCATGTTGCTAACTTCGTCTGACTGCTATGGCTGCTGGTGGCACTGGCATACAGTGGTTTTATCAGGGTTGACAGCTGCCTAGACAGGTTCAAAAACAACACAGATGAGACACTGGTGAGTGGTGAGTTGTGGCTGCAAAACCAAAACAACAAGCTGAGAGACAATAAAATGCTTTGTAGCTAAGAGAAATCGCAGAGTCAAATGATAATTCTCTGTGAATTTGTCACTACAAGCAACCCCTTTTGTTGACATAGATTTAAGGCAAAAAAAAGTGAAACAACAATATGCAAGCTCACAACTGACCTTTGAAAAAGTTTTAAGTTCTATAACTTGTCAGGCAGTCTGCAGCCTCTCTACTTGAAGCCGCTCTGCCTCTGAATATAAAGCAACACCTGTTCATGTTTAGTTTTGGGCTCTGCAGGCGCTCCTGTCTGGTTGAATGCTCAGGATGGGTCCAAGCAAATCAAGGTATTTGAATCCATAAACGCACCTGCTGGCACAAATACAAATAACACACAAAGCAAAAAAAAGGACACGCACACATACACCGGCAACAACAGTTTGTAGAAATTTGGACAAATACGCAGAAAGGAACAAAGAGCAGTTCGCTTTGGACTGAAGTTCCGTTTGAGAGATGATATCGATGAAGGCCTGCTGAGATCCTCGGCCGTTTCATTACTGTGACAAATGAATTGTGTGAAAAAAGTGTTGAGTCAGTTTGGCAGGCAGTGCAGCGGATGCTCTTTCTCTCTGTGGAATGTGTGTCTTTGTGTGTGTGTGTGTGTGTGTGTGTTTGAGATAGAAAAAGTGTAATAGAAAGGAGAGAAATACAATACAGAGCTGGAGTGGGAGACACAGACTGCCCCTCTAAAGACTCCTGGGTATTTAGAACTGCTGAGGTGTACATCTCAGCCCCTCTAATTTTACTGTAGGGTTAAATTTCAAACCCGAGCTCCCATGCGACACGGTGCATCCTCCTTTAAGACGGCTCATACCTCGGCCTCTCACAGAAAACAGTATGTGTGTATTATGTGCCTGTTGTGTGTGATTGCGTGTCCTGAGTGCACATTCCCCCTGAGTGAGGCTCCAGTCCATCACTCCCCAGGCTATGGCCTATTTGAGGAATCTCCCTCACATATGCTGACACAGTTCTGCGCCCCCCTTCGTTTATTCCCCCCCCACCCTCTTTAGCTTCTTACAGTATGCCACCCTCCCCTTTCTCTTTTCCTCATCTTCCTTCTCTCCATCACACTGAGCCCCCCCCCCCCCCTCCCCATCAGTCCAAGCTTGGTAAGCGTAATGCTGACTTGTACAGTATATAATAAGAAAGAAGATGAAGTTTTAACCTTGTCTGTGGCGAACATCAGCAATCAACAACCTTCCTTTCATCACTTCCATGACCAAGAGTAAACTACTGCTATACAGCAAGAGTCATATTTCAAGATCATGCTCTATTTAGGTAGTGATGTTCCTGTTCTGAAGATGAGTGCACAAATCTGCACATGAAAGGATATTACCCATCAACAGCAATTACTGCCCCCTACATCTCGCCCAAACAGTCCCCAGGTCCAAAGGAGCAGCACAGAACATCACAGAACGTCTGCACAAATTAGCACTTAGCTCGCCCTGCGCATATCTCTTATATCCATGCAGGGCTGCTATTGAATTCCTGACTGGTGCTAATTCAGCTTTACTCAAGCATGACTAACACCATTAGTGGTTAGCTAAAACCGACTCTGAAATTATTCAGGAATTATTCCTGGGCTGAGGTCTGGGCTCAAATTACCAGGGGCTGCAGTGGTGGGGTTGGGGTGGGAGGGGGGGTACAATGGCTATAGCAAATGAAGCTTTAAATGGGAGACAGAGTGGCTGTTATTATGCGATAAGCTAACTTTATCCTGATGAGAGAGCTGTAGTGCTGTATAATGAGAATATTTGGGCATGGACGTGTACTGTACTTGATACATTTTTACATCTCAGGACATCCTGGTGGTTTGGCAGGCTGGGGGTCCGGACTCATTCTCCTTTTTTCTCCTTCCAATCCTGCCTTGCTTTGCAGTAAAAGTGGAGATACTCACACCCAAAATAGAAAATCAAGCATCTAAGCTCAATTTAGCACATTAAATTTCCCCCAGTCTTATGACTGACCTGGCAAAATAATATGATTTCTGAAAATGTTTTCCTTCACAGTTCACCTAAACATGGTTTGTTCCACATTACATGGCATAGTATGTGGACACAAATACACAGAGCACTGCAGCAGCAGCAGCAGCAGCATAGAAAAACACGACGATAGATACAGGAACTTGAGTAAATGAAACATGGCATGATCGATATAAAAAAATACTCGCGAAAGTTCAAGGCAGGGTGCAGAAAAATGGGACAATGCACAGAGAAACAACAAGACCGCGCCGAGTAATGAATAGACCTGTCAGACTGTGGAAGAAAAGGGTAGAAGAGAAAGGACGAGGGCACACTGATCATTACATCTGGAGGATCGATGAAGTAAAACACGATGCCGAGGACTTCATACGACATATAAAGGATTAGACTATTTGGGAAATACACCTATTCGCATTCTTGCTGGGAGTTAGATAAAATTTTATCATGTGCGACAGCTACAGGCAGCAGGTGGTTAGCGTAGCGTAGCATAAAGACTGGAGGCAGAAGCAAACGGGAAGCTTGACTCTGTTTTACCAGCAGAAAAAAAACTCTAGCTAGACTTTCTAAGATATGCTAATAATCTCCTGAACTCATATCTTCTTGAACTTATATCTGTCTGACAACTAAATTATAATATCATTCATGCCTTGGGGGTAACATTAGATCCGTATCTTCATGACCTTCGTCCTTATTTACCCCCAAATACACTGTGCTCATGATACAAAGGCTGAACATGCAGGTAGAGACAGATTGAAATTCAGCTTCATTTCTGGGAAGAAGAATGAGTAGAATCAGTTTTTTTGATTAAACGGGAGAAAATCCCCAAACTCTACAGACCTTTTTGGCTGTGGATTACAAACAGGCCTAATCTCACGCTGGTGTTCTCTACTCAGGATCTCCTCACTGATACTTCACCTGGCCTTCACCCAAAACACGTGGTTACCGGTATGTGTTTGTGAATCGGGATTTTATTGTGTGCTCAGAAGCCACCGTTAACATATGTCTACTGTATTACTGTGTTCTAATAAATACTGTACGAGTGGAAGCGCATATGGTTGCATGGTACACGTTTAGAGCCTCTGCTATGCCTGAAAGTCTGATACGTTCTCCTCTGAGTGCTGATATGAGTCTGTTGAAGGGAGTGACACAGAATCCCTTGCTGAGATGATCTCTGGTTTTGGTGAAGGGCAATGGCAGGGATTCAGACCTCAGCTCCGTGCTCTTTGTGTCAACACTGCGAGTGAAACATGGCCACAGCTGATACAGCTGATGACACAAAGGGGGAGGTGGGGGAGATGGTGGCTAAAGCGTACGCTGAAGGAAGCTCGGAGGGTTGAGGAAACCAACGACGGAAGATGAGACACCTGTCATTCAAGCCGACATGACTCGATATGGACCCTTTTCTAAGCCTTAATATTATCTTAACAACACTAAAATCACCAAGAGGCAACACGTAGACGACATCACGACAACATGATGAAGTTCGGAGAGAGATAAAGAGTAAGAAGGAGTTGAGACAAAAAATTGGATCCCTAGAGTTGGATCAAACAATCGAGGAAACACTACCAGAAAAAAAAGTCACTTAAGTCAATATTTTGAACTCAAGATGAATTTCAGTAGCGGATCTCCAGTTTTTGTGTTGCTTGTCAGGCAGCATCTGTCTGTTTTCACACTCGCAAGCTGCTCTTATCCACACAGAGTCACAGAGATGACATTTCAAGCAACTCTGTGCAACACAAATCACCTACAGACACACGCGCACAAGACTCCAGTGATGCAAATCAGCACATGCCGCCACACGACTATGCAAACAATACAGACCTAAAATGTAAACGCAAGTCAGTCGACTCGGAGGCGAAAAGCTCCGAAAACGAGCTACCCCGCATGCAAATGACTCTCACACACACACACACATCAAACTTGCATGAGAAGTTGAAAAGGACCATTAGTGAGACGCGCCATAATGAGGCCTACTGGGAATCAGGGAGTTGGTGTGAATAAAGGACACACTGAGGTGACTTCACGCCGCTGTCTCCATGATAGCAGTCGTAAATCTTTTGTAAATCTCCAACTGGAACCGGACATGTTAAACAAGCCTTAAAGGATGAATAAACACAATGTGAAACCAACAACGCCTCCTCGCTCTACTACTTCATAAAGAAAATCAACAAATGGCTGACACGGCGATGACCACGGTGAGGCAGTAACCATAGCAACCACCAGAGACACTTGAGCAAGCCGTCCAACCAGGCATCTGGCCTGTATTAATGAATTTGCAAATGAAGAAACCCACACTACAGCCTAGTGTATGGGTATAATCTTTCGTATGCTACACACACATGCGTACAAGCTATCACAGACATTTTTCAAAAGTGCGCTTTGACAAAGTGAATGTACGGATAAATATTAACAAAAGGTTTACAACTTGGCTAAAGACAAGACAACACAGGAACACGGAAACACACACACACACACACACAAACAGCCACTCCATGGTGTGTCTCATTTAACTACAAGGCTCAACATCCGAAGCTGAACCTGTGTGAGTAAAGGTCACATTGCCTGGCAACCACTTGAGCTTAAGGAATAGTTTTAATTATGGTCTGTGCTCTCTCTCTCTCTCTCTCTCCTCCCTCTCTCTCTCTCCTCCAATCTCCTGCCACACCACTGTCTACACACACACGCACAATCGTCTACACACAACCATCAATTTCCTCTTCAGCGCATAGCCAAAAGGAGCATTAGCATTAGGTTACATCTGCCCACAGCTGAAAAATTGTAATGCGACCGTCATACGATTTATCTTTAACAGAGGACAAGTGCATAAAAAGTCAACCATTATGAAAAATATTCCAAAAAATTCAATAAAGTGTCACTACCATCGACGACAACTGCTACTGATATGTGTGGTCACATTATGTCGGCATTATTCAAATGATATAATCCAGTGGATTATTGTGAAAAGGTGACAGCCACCTAAAGAAAATGCATCGGCCACACACATACGGTGTCATCCGTGCATGTGATTATCAGAGCGGCTGCATGCTTCGCCAAGTGTTTCTGCGTGGAATAGCAATACTGTGAGTCAGCCAGAACAAGAAGTGATGATTTTATAATCCAATCCGTGAACATCTGGGGTGAAAGCAGCCTAGCTAGCCAATCAGAGCGGCTGAACAGATTTAGCAGGGGCGCGTTAGTATCCAGAGGTTAAAGATCCACAGCGGAGCACGTAGAAAAACAGCAGATTTTAGAGCTGCTTCAGGCAACACAAACCGACACAGGCTCACTGTTCTTTGTGCTTCACGTAAGCAAATGCCAAATATTATAACTGAATCTGGTGTTGCTACCATTTTTTATTTTTACAAATATAATTATTCATTATTGATGTTTATGATTGTTGATGTGCAAACTACATGTATATAATGTTACACGTGAAAAGGAGGAATATATACCGACCATCAGAGAGTTTGTCATACCTAGGTAGCCATGTTAGGCAACATTTATGATGATTAATGAATCATTTTGTGTCATTTATTAAAAATTTAAATGCCAAAAGTTTCTGGTTCTACCTCCTAAATATTAACATTATCTTGTATTACATGTTATTACTTTAACTTGTAGCTCATACAATACATGCAAAACTTTGAAAAAGTCATACTGAATGTTTAGTAAAAAAATTGAATGTTATTGAAAGATATTACAAACTTCTGTTCACAAAAATGTCACATCTTGTAATTTATAATCCAATAACCATGTTTATGAAGTACTGATTTGTCAGATGAAGCAAGACACTGAAGATGGGCATTTTTAGACAAATCAAATAATGAAATGAGACGATTGATTAAAAAAAAAACTATCTGAATGAATCAATAATTAAAACAAAGTAGTGCAGCACTACTAAAATAAAACAAAACCGCATTTGATTTTAGACTTAAAAGTAGCCTCTGCCTCTCCAGTGCAGATCTATTTATAGACACTGCCACAGTCTCAGTCTGCACGCTTTGAGGAGTTAACAGGTTTATTCCCGATCAGCGATGGTGCCTCCGGACCAGGTCAAGCATGTGTGCAAGTGTGCTTTGGGCCACAAGTCAGCACCTTTAGCATAACCCACAACTCATTTATAGTGTAATTGTCATGGACTTATATCAGTGACTTTTCGAACAGGTGCGAAGAGCTAGACGCGACTGCACATCGACATTTGGGATTTTTACATAATACCTTGTCATGTAATTCTCAGGAGGATAGCACATACACATGAACACACATGAACACACACGCACACACGCGCTTGGTGGGAAATCCTTGGGGATCAAGCTTATTGAACAGAAACACTATTAACTTGCACTCATTATTTTCTCTGCCTCTCAAATCACAGTGTGTCTAATACAATATTTAACCCACTCCGCTGACTGTAACTCTCATTAACCCCCGTTACATACCCAATTAAGGCAGACACGAGATGATACACAGTATTCCATGCACCGTATTCACTGTTTTCGTGAAGGGAGTTCAGTCTTCTAGGAAATTCTTCACAAACCAAGTCAAGTGAAGATTGTAGAGGGAATGGAGGCGTTGGTAAACCATGCACAGGGAGTACTTTTACATTTTTAATCACTGCAGGTGAACCACTACATGATTTAACCTCTTGTAACAGCCTTGGTCTCATGACTTCCCCCTCTGCCCACCTGCCTGCCTTCCTTCCTTCCTTCCTGCCTGCCTGCCTGCCTGCCTGACTCATCCCAGTCTTTCTTGAGGAGCTGCAGAAATATGTGCCATTCTCAGAGAGATTACAAGCCTCAGCCACACAGTGTAATGGCATGTTGGTGAAACCCAATCCTATCACCGCTGCTGTCGACACAGCCCAGCGCACTTCGCTCACATTTACAAAGCCATCTCCCACAGGCTATTCTCCTCGACTCCCCCAGGAACAGAGCTTTCATGAAGTGTAACTGTAAGTCAGAACACTGAGTCTATTCAGTCTCAAACCCCTCGCTACATCATTCCTATTTACCGAAATGTAGTGTGGCATCAGAACATCTATCATCAGCGGCAGGTGCATCAGATTCCCTGCTTTTGTCATTTCTTCTAATTGATGTTTGTCTTATTTGTACAAGAGATTTTTCAATCAGGACTCACTTTTACTGGACTGCAGCGAGCTACTTATTTGGCACAGAGTCTGATATGTAACATTTTTATGTTATACAGTATGTTTTAGATGTGTAGTAAACGTCTAAAGCCATGCCATGCTGTCAGCTTAATGTTAACACGCTCAGAAACAATTTCATGTTGTTGTTTGGCTCCATAAAATCGCATGTCAGTACTGGAGCTACAATGTTTGCCATGTTCACCATCTTAGCGTGCTTAGTGTTAGCGTGCTAACTAATTAGCACTGTACACAGCACAGCTGAGGTAGGTGGGAATGTCATTCGCCTTCACTGGCGGACTCAGGCTGTGTGAGGGGCAGGACCCAGCAAAATAAAAAGGGCACCAGCTGCATGCGGCGGGGCACCCTAGAGGGCACTTTATCGTGTTTTCTTGCAGGTTGCGCCACAGTGAAAGGGCAGTTTGTCATGTTTTATCTAGAACAGGGGCATCCAAAGTTCAACAAGATCATAAAACTTATTACACGGGGAGAGGGCCAAACATCAACCCCGTGGTGGTGCCGGAGGAAAAGTCAGGGGATCATCGGATTCAGATGGATATATCATCTGGGGACCATGAATGCCGAGATATTTCAGTCTGGACCAAACTTGTCGACAGACCAACATTACTATCGTTCTTCTTCATGTTACCATTAAAACTGCTTCGGTGGTTTCATGCAAGTCTCCTGACTATGACTTTATATGATGATAATGTGGTGTAAATACAGAATTACATTACACGCTGTAATTTGATTGCACTGTGGGTCATTTGGAAGCCGCTCGACGAACTCATGATGCACACGCCCGTTGCATCAGCTACATTATTTATAGCTCTTTCGTACGTACAAGCTGCCAATTACTACAGTCATTAATTATACTTATATAGATAATATGAAGCACATGTGGCTGGTTATTTTATGTGTGTGTGTGTGTGCGTGTGGGTGAATAAGCATTCGAATCTGTCAGCAATAAATGTTGTGTTACCTCACACCATCGCATCGCCATAAATATGAGACATGTCTGGGGATAAATATACTGTATGATGTGGCTTGCTTTACTCTGACTGGTGATTCAGGCGTCTGGAAGTTCTTCCCACAGTTACAGTTACCGTACGCTTCGTTCGTCATCGGCTACTGTACATTTTGTCACTCCATAAAGCGGCAAACTTGACATGCTTTCGTAAGGTGTGCGACGCCACTTCATAAAAACACTATAAGAGGCGGCATCAGCAGCAAGACATGCACAGACACAGAAGAAATTAACCCAGTTGCACCTCTGCCCCTATTTGAAGCAGAAGGAGTCATCACCGTCGAGGACAGCCAAGATGGAATCTTACATGACGTGCTGCGTGTTGGGATTATTTTGTTGAGATTGTTGAAACACGGGCTGATCTATAACTCTCTCCAAAAAGGGCAGGTGGTGAGTGGCTGAGGTCATCACACAGCAGGTGATAAACAAACACCCCTGGACACAAACGTAGCACACTCACACCGCGCACACTTTCTCTGTTCTCCTGCCAAACGATAGCAAACCCTATCTCGTCTCTCACATCCAAACGGACAGTTTCTCCCATTCTCTTAGAATCTTTTCCTCCCATTTACATGGACACTCATGTGCACACGCACACACACACACACACACACATACACACGTTTAGAGATTTAGGAGAGATGATAGTGTGAGTGAGATGGCGGGCTGCTATATCAGTGGTGGGACGGGTATATATTCCTGGCTGGTGCTGATAAGCCAACTGATGCCTTGCCTTATTTAGTCAGTACTCACTGCTGACACACTAGCAGAGTAGCACACACTGCATGCACTCTCACTGTATGCATTTGTTGTGTGTGTGTGTGTGTGTGTGTGTTTGTGTGTGTGTGTGTGTGTGTATTTGAGCATATGTGTGTGAGATGTTCCTGTCTGGAGAGAGGTGAGCTCTGATTAGGTGAATGCATATAGACAGATGAGTGTTTGTAAGTGTGTATGATGTATGTGAGTGTGAGAGCGAGAGTACAGGGATAGACGAGCATGTGCGCCTGAAGTTTTACTACGAACACATATGAGTATTATAGCTTCCTATGTTGAGAACAGGCATTGTAAAAATATTCAACATGAGTAAACATCACCAAATCTATTTTCAGCCATTAAAATGGTTTAACACTGTACTCATAAGGCCATGAGGTAAGAAGGCATCTGAAAACAACAAAACTTCTTCCTTCCTACCACACACAATTTATATTTGATCAAATTTGTGCTCCTGAAGCATATATTGATGTGTGATTTGGGGTTATCTTTGCTGTTATTTCACAAGTCAAGTATATAGTTTCAAGTGTGTTTATGACTACACTTTGTTTTCATCAATAATTATAAGCATGCACAGGTTAGCTGTCTGATTTTTTTGATTGATTGAAATCGAGGTAAAAAAAAAAAAATACAGTTCTGAACTGACGAGCTGAATCAGATGCGCAAAAGTTATAATTTTCAAAAAAAATCCAGATCGGATCACTATCAAACTTATTAACCCATGTCCTATCTGCAAATTTAATAAAAATAAAATAAAAATCTATCCATATATGTGACAGACAAACAAAACAGGCCAAAAACAGCCATGACATGTGATGATGATAAATACTCTAAACATTCCTGAATATCATTAGTCTCAACTTTTTGCTGATTGCGGCGAAGAAGAAAATAAGCATCATATAAATATCTTTCCTATATCTGGAGGACCTGCATATTAGGTGTTGCTTAACCTTTCACTAGAGCTTGCAGAGCAAACAGTGCTATCAAATGGAAACACACACTTGGCCTGCGTGCACGTACTGGCTTACTGTATGTTTGTTTTGGCATTTTAATCATTCTTAACACTCCAGAGGCAGTGGCGGTGCTTAATAAACTTAACCTGAGACGGAGGGAAGGTCAGATAAAACGTGTCAGGAAATCAACAGATTATACATAGACGTTTAAACGAATGTGCAACTTGTGTGAGTTTTTATACTTTAATACACCGCTCTCTCTGTAATACTTCTGCTTTCATGAGATACCATAGCGAATTCTGGGAAAGTTTAGGTGTAACAAAGGCCATTAGAGTAGATTACACAGCGTGTAGTGACACACCACTGAGCCACCATGATACCTAAACTGCTGAGCTGTAACAAAAAGGCTTTATGGGAGAAGCACCATGAAATGGTCAACGTTTCAATGGCACAGTCACTTATCTCGGTTCGCAGGCCCTGGACTCACACACACACACACACACACACACACATGCACACACCCATGGACACAAGCGCACTGTGTGTAGAAGTCCATTTTAAATAGATAAGAGTGACAAAATAACTGTGAATGGGGGTCACAGACACAGAACTCCACTCCGCCTCATCACACTAGCTCTCTATCGATTGGCTGATCACGAGCGTGAGATCATCAGCTCCACCCCAGAGGCTGATGGGAAAGCTCTTTCTGTACAGTAATTCACAGGGGAGGGGAGGGTGTGTCCCCTATGCCCCCTCCCTTCTCTTTTTTAAATTTGGTTCTCTTTTCATTACCGTCCACTCCGGACTCCGCAGGAACCTCTTGCTCAGCAAAGTCTTAACATCCCCCATCTTTTCCAATCAACATTTATCCCCTGGCTCTCTCACTTCAATCCATTTTTCCCCTCTCTCTGTCTCCTCTACCGGCTCCGTCTCACTCCTATCATTCCCCTGTGGATCCGCTGGGTATGCTCCACATTCAAAGACAGAGAGTCACGTGACCAGGACTGGATCAATGCGAGCGCATCTTTTGCCATGTACTGTATAATGAGGCTTACATAACCTGCTTACACACACCCGTCACAGTCTGCCATTCTAGCTGTCTGTTTCTAACACAAGTAATGTCTTCATTTAAAAATCTTGATTTCTGTCAGGAGATCCGAGGAGCTTGTTTTGAGATTTCCAGCGGCACATGATGGCGCGGCGCATACCAGGCAGTAATTTGATCACTTACTACAGTACAGGGGACCTTGTTTACTGCCATAAACACTTTGAATCAGCTTGAATGCTTTTACTGTTGTTGCTTTAGCACTATGCGTCAGGTCATGTGCTTCCTCCGGCTGTAAATTGTTGCTAATGCACAGCCAAAGAGGAGGAATTTCTTTCAACACATTATCCATTTTTCTCTTCTCCACTAGATTTATTGTCAAGTGACACAGATACGGACTCATAATATTGTGGCTCTTATCTGAGGAATAAACAGTATGCATGAGTTTTAATATCGAGCCTGTTTAATCCACCTTATATAATCTTTATCTTATATCCTTGAAATCTGCAGAATACTCACATCTACTCGCTCGAATGTCTGGATGTTTTAAATACAGCCTGCCATTCATAGAGTCTGCTGTTACTGCTGTAAATGACTAGCTTCAGCTCTGAGTCAAAATACTCTTATTCAATCTCTCAAGTGTTTTGTAATATTGAGTGTGTATATTTTATGTCATCAGTTCAAATACAGCAGATTGTTGATTAATCATTTAGTCAAACAATCTTGAAATAATCATACACATTATAAATTACCGGAGCATAAAGTAATGATTTATTATTGTTTAGGTGGTTCAGCAGCCAAAGAGTATGAGTGTTTTGGCCAGTCTATGATGAAGTTTGTTGGTTTTGTTCCAGATTGAAATATCTCAACAACTATCGGATGAATTGAACGTTTGCACAGACGTTTCATGATCCCCAGAGGCTGAACCTTACTAGCACCACCACGAGGTCGACATTTTTCCTTTCAATCCAAATGTCTCAACAATTACTGGATGGATTTCTATTAAATTTG
This sequence comes from Nibea albiflora, assembly GCA_014281875.1. Classification (NCBI taxonomy): domain Eukaryota; kingdom Metazoa; phylum Chordata; class Actinopteri; family Sciaenidae; genus Nibea; species Nibea albiflora. Next base: position 11,288,519 of record CM024805.1, on the reverse strand, counting down.
GTATTGATTTTAATGGAGGTCATCTGACTCTTATTGTTGTGACATTTGATGCTAATTAGCAAATGTTAGCATGCTAACGTGGCTAAAGGTTTTACCTGCTAAGCATCAGCATGTTGTCACTGTGAACACGTGTGCCTACCTGCAGCCTCAAAGGACCACAGACGTGGCCGGTGACTCTTAATTTTGTATAATTACATAAAACCTAAAAAAGAAACCAGCAAACCGGTGAAGCGCAAGTACAATTAACATATCTCTGCTTTTGCAAATCGTAAATGATTGTTCGTGTCTTTTCATGCATACGTATTCATGCGCATCTCTGGAGGCACGCGTGATTGCATAGAGACCTTTTCACAGCTTGTACACATCCTCACAGTCTTCAGTCTAATAATTCCCTGATGCAATGAAACCAGAGGATGTCAAAGTGATGCTGCGTACGCTGAACTGTGTCCCAGTAGGAGGGAGGCTTTAATAGGAAAAGGTCACATCTCATCCACCTGTTAAAGAGCAGATGCCACATCAGAGCAATACTTGGCAGGAGGAGCAAGTATCGTTATTGGGCACACGAGACGCATTTGGCATGGACGCAGGTATGGCTATAGTGCTCATGCACATGAACTCACAGACACACACTCGCAGAGCAACACACACACAAGATGCCTAACCCCTCTCCCTGGGAATGAAAGATATGGGCAGAGAATAGAAACAGAACCTTTTCCAGGGATGATCACACAAGCTACACAAAAGCCTTGACTGTTGATGATGTATAAAGGTCGGAGCTGTTGTCATGGGACTCCACTTACACAAGACTGAGCCTTCAATCAGACCAGGAGATGTTTGTCAAACAGACTCTTCAATGCTGAAAATAAACTCCTGAGAATGTTCACCCTGTCTTTTTTTTTTTTTTGGTGTGTTTACACAGTATACATGCATGAATGAACACACACACACACACACACAAACAGTACCTGGATGCTGCTATTTCCACTTTACTCCTGGCAATGGCTGCAGCCCTCTGTGCCCCCTCCACAGCCCGATCCACCTTCTCTTTGGTTTTGGGGTTCTTAAGAGGAATCAACTGCTTCCTTATTCCACGCACCAGCACGTTATTTTTGTACTTCCCTTCTTCTTTGGTGCCATCTGGGAAAACCGTGCACCCGTAACCATGGCGCTTGTTGTTAAGCCACTCTCCCTCATACTTCATCCCGTTGGATCTCTCTGAAACACCAAATCCATTGCGCTTGTCGTTCTTCCATTCGCCCATGTAGGTCTCAGTCGTGGTGGCATCCACATGGTCCTCTAGAGGAAGGTCCTCATCTTGCATCTCGCCGTCACCGATGGATATGGTGGAGTTGGCGTCACTGGAGCTGATGCGGCTCATGGTGGCATCGCTGCGTGCAGAGCTGCGCTTGCTGGAGATTGAGGTCCGAGAGTCAGACTTGCGCAACTGCCGGAGGCTTCCGAAGAGTGACCCCCGGCGGAACAGGCCCTTCTTCTTGCCAGTGACCACCTCGCTGTCTGAGTGGAAGTTAAGGACGAAGCCGCCACGGCTGCCTGTCGGCGTGTCTGCAGGGGAGGAGAGGTCCTGGAGCACCGTGCCGTTACTCTGCTCGGAGCGTAGGGAGGCCAGAGATGTGCGGAGAGGTGAGCGGATGACGGTGGCCATGCCATAGGGAACACTCTGACGCACACCATAGCCATGCCGCATCCCACCCATCCACTGGCCTTGATAGGTACCTGTGGAACAGGTAGACAGGGGTCAGTGCCGCTGTACTGTATGCATCTGATCCTAATGCAGAAGTTCCCAACCTCTTCTTATCTTATGACCCCTTTTAACGTGACTCTTCATCACATGTTGCATATGCACTTTTGATTTGTAAGTAGCTCCACAGAAGAGTGAAATATTTTGTCTTATATTAGCTGGTTTACATCACCAATTCTGTGAGTAAATCATTATGAGACTACTCGGGCCACTCTCGTGACCCCTTTTAGCGGACTCCACCCTCAGGCTGGCAACCACCAGCAATTTCTTTGGCATTACACAACAGAAGATACAGTATATTCTATTTTTACCAACCCAGGATGGTAAAATCTTACATTTAAAAGCACTATGTGGGCAAATTAAATTAGGCCTCACTTTTTGTTCATTGTCTTTATTACCCATCAATTCCAGGAAGAGGTATTTGGCATTGGCTGGTATCGTAAAGCACAATCAGCTGCACTCTCGCAGTGATTTTAATAAGCAAATGTGTATTAAAAGTGCTACTTGGGTCTGTTTTTGCTTGTCTTTGCACAGTCTGACCGGGCCATCTTCCAAAAACAGAGCTGTCTTTTATCTAAATCAATTGAAATAGTGTCCCAGACTGGACATTGTCTGCAGCGGTGAATCCACAAACTATCTCAGAAGGACAAAGAACAAAACAACGCAACCAAACGCTCTTCGTGGTCGAGGCATTAAAGGAGAGAGTTTGCACCAACACTGATGATAAAAGCGGATTATTTGAAGACATATAAGTATAACCTGCTTTGTAAATGCTTTTAAAATCATACCTGTGCTGCATTTACCTTAAAAGGTTACATTTTGTACTTCTTCTGCTATGTGTTGTGACATTCACAAGGTTTCTCTCGCTCCTCTGCTGTGCACCTTGCATTTTTTGCTGGCTAGATATTCTCTAAATCAGCACTAAGCCGTTGAATCATCACTACATACGGGAACACAGAGGAGCCTTGCTGTAGGGGTACGGGGTATATCAGCCAATGAAATGTTTTCTCTCCTTCCTCTCAGATCTGGGACTGTGAGTATAACTTAACTCAATCACAGAGATTTGATTAAGGTACTGATACCGAGGATCACTTGGGATGAATGTGAATCACTCAGCTAGGAGCCTATTTTCAGGCAGCCACTAACTCCCCCACTGACAGTAGGCACATTCACCACCATCCGTTTGTCTCTGACGGCAGGGAATTGCTATGAGTCACATAATGAGAGGAATACTTCATTAATCCCATTTGGTGCTGCTGAGCCCAATGAGCATGTGCTGGCCTACTGTAGCTTCTTCAGAGCATCATATTACAATCCTGATCCTCAATAATAAGAAAGGCTTTTTGATCTAGTGCCTGAATCTCATCGACCAAGTACAATGAAGTAGGCCATAATGGTCAGATTGTAACAGAAAATGATATACTAGCCCGGGCAGGAGTTTAGATGGATAAACAGTGTGAGATTAACAGGCTGGCTCTGCGCTACAGTTCAAATCGGTCACCCTGCAGATCAAGTTATCAGGATGTTGCAGGGTCAGACGGCCAGATGTTCTGTAGATCCTCTAGGATCAGCTGGTTTCCAAAGCTCAGCCCTCTCTAACCATCATATGTGAGGCATTTACTCTGCACCATAAGGCTTCCGTTAGTCGATATGATGCTCACAAATCACCCGCCGACTTGGATTGTTTTAGAACCAGATAGGACTGCCTGTGACAAGCCCGCTGCACTGCCTACAAGCAAATGTGTTTGCCGACCCGCTCAAGATGTTTCCTCCCTGATCACACAAGACTCCGGACAATCTGTGAACACGCCACTGATTAGTGAGGTCAAAGCTCTGAGCTTGCACTTTGAGATTGTGGCATGTGTGACAAAATAACTGAATCCACAGATGACATATGATGACAGGTGTGTGTTTTCAGCACTGTGGAAATCTCTAGAAGTGAAATACAGTTTTAAATCTCCACAACCTTTCACTGAAATTGCTGTTGTTTCTTTAGAAACGGGTTTCAGTGTCTTGGCATGCCGTGCACACTTGCATAATGACTTGACTTCCTCAAGAAACGCGATTAAATAAGTTCATTTCAATCGGAAAGGCAGGCATGTATGCAGGAGGACACGCTCTTGAAGAGGTGTGCTACCGCAGTGAAGGTTCAAATGTGAAAATGGCAGAGAAGTGGGTGATAGTCTGGCTATAATTGGCTCCAAACACACTGATTTGCTGTGATTTCCAAACTCCTTCTTGCCGGGGGCATGTTGCCACTGAGCTGGCAACAGGACTCACTCTCCTCCCACTGTCATATGAGGAGCAACCGGTAGTTGCCAAATGAGTTGAAATAAGAGAGGAACCATTATGTTAAACTGCAGCAAGTTAATCATTACCGGGATGATAAGTCAGAGGGTTTTTTTTTTTAAAGGGGTGTATATGTTGTTGCGCTTGGCCACGGTGCGCAGTGCGCAATCTCAGCTTCAACTCAGATCATATCAGATGGAGATTCATGCACTGTTGTTGTTTCCATTAGCCTCCCTCAGATGGACTCTGAGCATCCTCGCAAACGCGCACAGTACATAACACATCATCAGTCACAGCCATTAAAGCGACACACACGCACAACAATCACTGGACCGTGGTTCCTTACCGCCATCGCCATAGGTTTCGATCCCATATCCATCCTGCAGCCCGTTGCTCCAGGTGCCGTCGTATCTAGCAGGTGTGTTGTGGCTTTGCCGGACCCCGTACCGACCCTTAAAACCGTGACTCCACTCTCCGCGGTACATCCACTTTCCTTTATTCTCCACGCCGAGCCCATGCCGCTTCCCCTGGGACCAGTAGCCCTTATAAGTATTCCCGCTGGGCCAGGTGTACACCCCTACTATCTCAAAGCCGTGCGACCAGGACCCGGCGTACTCGCCCTGGCCCTTGGGTCCGGTGCAGATGCCGTGTCCGTGGGCTTTGCCATCCTCCCACCCCCCGCAGTAAGTGCCACCGTCGTCGAAGTCAAACCTTCCGCCCGTCATTCAGATATAGGCTGGAAATAAAGCAGATCGTGCGCTGCTGCAGACTCAGGCGTCTCCAGGACCGAGGTTTGAGGATCCAGGACCGGTGGCGAGATGAAAGGATGAGCCAACAAGATGATGACTAAAGGTGCAAAAAATAGGAGGGTGAGGATAGAGGATGGTACTTCCAGACACTGACATGCAATACAAAAGGCATGCGTAACGCTAAGTGTAAAGGTATGAATGGTGGGCGTCATTTACCGGAGGCGCACGCCGGGTTCTCCGTTGTGTGTTGCTCGTCTCCCCCCTCTCACCCACTGATCACAGAGGGAGAGAGAGAGGCGTCGAGTCCCTGCTGAGGAAAGACACTGGGCCAATCGTAACGTCACACCACAGGGACCTCCCACTCTCCTCTCCTCTCTCCTCTCTCTCTCTCCCCTCAGTGAAGCGCGTTAACCCCCCCCCCCAAAAAAAAATTATGGTGCTTGTATATCTTATACAAGATATACATCTGACAGACACGCCTCACTTTACAGGTGTGAATGATACATAAGGCTTAGTAACAGTGAGTTTATTACTTATTATAGTTTGTTCATAAGTTACATAATATTATTCCTATGGCCTATATTTGTGAGGTGGTAATGTATACTAAGGAATTATAGATCTATTTAGATTTAGAGATCAGATTTGTGAAGCATGCAGTACCACTAATACCCATATGAGACATCAAGTTCATGTTGTATTCAGTACATTATTGTTTGAATGTATTTTCTAAGCCTATACGTATATTGGTCATATATTCTACTATATTTAGCTCTCATAGCAGTAATAACACAATCCTGTGAGATACAAAGACATTTTATAAGATAGGATATTCCAAACTGTTTTTATTTGCAATGATTGGGGCCATTTTGACTTCAAAATGACTCCATAAGAGTCAGCACTTTAGTCATGCATCAGCGTCTGTGTGTGTGTGTGTGTGTGTGTGTCTTCATGTCAGCCTCTCTCTCTAAAAAAAACTTACATAAAATGAAATTTCAAATGATTCCATTAGTAAGAACAAGCAGCAGCAGTGTGACCACTGTTTGGATCAGGACTTGGCTGACCACAGAGCAGTTTGTGTAGCATTGAATGGATAGATAACAGCGACCTCTGCTGTCCAAATGCACTCGTTGTGCAGCTGTAACGCTAGGAAAGGGTTGAGCTGTGCAGAAGGACGTCAACGTCTATTTGCTGTCTTAAATTATGAACTGTTAAACTTACTTGGCAGAAATACAAGCTTATTTAATAAAGCAAGTTTAGACTTATGGGAAACATGGTTAGGACTACAACACCGAGCTTTTAAGTCTTGATCATCCTTCATTTTATTTTTTTTTACCCCTGTGCTTATTCATCTTATAGGTTTGTTTAATTGTCGTAGTTTTTAAGTTTTTATTTATTTATTTATTTTAATTTCTATACAATTTTTAAACTTTTTTTTTGGTTTACTGGCTTTTATTTATTATAACATAATACAACATTAGTTTATTTTATCTCATTGTTGTCTACCTTTTTCACTTTGGGCTGCATGCTTGCATGAAACGTGCTATATAACTAGATAAATAAAGCTTGGGTTACTTTTTACAGTTTATGTTTCTATGAAATGAAGAGGACTAATGTTCCACCCCGAGCCAGTAGGAGGTGTATTTTGTCGGCTGCGATGTTATGTGCTGTCCTCACTTGTCCCCTAAAACACTAACAGATAAAATGGCGTCCGAAAACACCTCCGAATCCCAAGACGAGAAAGCAGCTCTTTTAGAGACAGACTCGGAACAAGATGCGCAGCAGCAATGTGATGCAGTGGCCAAACAAAGCGAGTCAAAGTTGACGCTCTATCACTGGACGCAGTCGTTCAACTCTCAGAAGGTGAGTGTCTTCGCGATTCAGCACCACGGCGCAGTGGACAGCTCCCCGTCACATGTCGAGTCAGATGTTTCTGAAAATTTGTCAGAGGATGATAAAACATCCGAGTTATCCGTGGACACTGCCTTTATTCTGTCAAGCACACCAACCGGACAGTCTGTACTCGGCTGCAAAAATAATCTCTTGTCCAATCCAGTGTGATCCAACACAGCGACTCTGCCATAAAATCTGCTTTTGCAAAGCTTAGAATGTTTCAGTTTGTGTTGACGCAGGCAGAGAGGCATTCATTTAACTATTATGTTTACTGTTGAGGTTGTAGTTGTGCATGTATGTAAATGGGTGGCCAAAATATTAGAGACACCTCTTGATATAATGAGGATCCAGGTTTAACGCTGCTGCAAACTACAACCTAAATAGTAACCATGACAGTTAAATGAATACCTCTCAGACATTGTCAGCGAAAACTCAAAAAATGAAAAGCTCCATAGTATAAAATTAAATTCACAGTATGAATTCAAGCTTCAAAGTATAATTCACTGCAAAGTTCTTGTATTGGATTGTACTGAAGTTGTGTACTGGTGGGGGTATACTTCTATAAATCTAAATACTTTACTCGCCATCATTCTTAGTCTTTGGAATTGATTACAACCAGTGTGTTAAAAATCTTGTAAAACACTAAATAGATATTTTGTTGTTGATATTTATATATATATTTATGGATTTTGATGGGGGTTTGCTTTGCAGGTGCGTCTGGCCATAGCGGAGAAAGGTTTGCACTGTGAAGAATATGATGTGAGCCTACCGCTCAGTGAACACAACGAGCCCTGGTTCATGCGCCTCAATCCCACTGGTGAGGTGCCGGTCCTAGTCCACAATGACAACGTCATTTGTGATCCAACACAGATCATGGACTACTTGGAGCAGAATTTCAACGATGGTGAGACTGAAAAAAAATGCTTGGAAGCCTCAAACTCTATGTTTAAACTATGTTTTGAAAAACATAAGATTGCTTCTTATGCCTGCTCTAGTTATCTACCTATCCGTCCTATCCATCTTGCATGTATTCTATCAACTTATCTGTGGTTGAATTTAATTTTAAATTAAATGTCATTTTTATTTTATTTGTTGTACATTTTGTATTGTGCCTTTGTTTATTTTTCAACCATTCATCATTTTCTGTTAAATTTTCCATGTTCTGTTGCACCGATCCATAATATGGTACCATCCAGTCACCAAAAATCCGGTAAGCATGAACCTATTTAAGCTCATTCAAAGGTCTTAACTGCTCTCCTGTATTCTAAGCTAGCCTTGCTTTCTTGTAACATTAAAAACGCTTCTCAGTTGTCTGTGGCAGAAGTCACTTTGATTCCCTTCTCTTTTATTTGGAGATAGAAAAGTAGTACCTTTGCATTCATACGTGTGTTGGTTACTCTGTCCTTTCCACGATTTGTCTGACTCCAGAGGGCACTCCCAAGCTGATCCCTGAAGAGGGCAGTACATACTATCTCAGAGTGCAACACTACAGAGAGCTGCTGGACTCACTGCAGATGGATGCCTACACCCATGGCTGCATCCTCCACCCTGAGATCACAGTGGACTCCCACATACCTGCATATGCTGCCACATGTATAAGAAGTAAGACACACTTAGTGATGCACTCGAGTGTTTTTTTTTTTTTTTTTTAAACAGGCACAACTACACATAATCTCCTCTATGCCAGTTACTAGATAAAACCCCTTGTTGCCAGGGGAACAGCCTTTATATTTTCTAGGCATGCATTCAACAAATTGTTGGCAGCCTTCCACAAAGATCTCACTCAATCTGCTCAATTGCTACTCACATTTAAAATGTTCTACTTAGTTGAACCCCTTTAATTCTTGCCTGCATGCTTTATATCTATTGTAAATTCCTGTTAATTAAAGGGAGATGTTGCATGAGAGGAAAGGTGTTTTTCATACAGTATTTACAAAGTTTTGTGATGATAATCACTGTATGATGTCTCTAACGTGACACTGTATTTCTGTGTGACAGCGCAGATTGGAAACACACAAACGGAGCTCAAGAAACTGGCAGAGCAGAACCCGGAGCTTAAAGATGCCTATATAGCAAAACAGCGACGCTTGAAAGTAAGTAAAGTTAGCCGAGTGCCAAATAAACAAACCTGTGGTCTATTCTTTTCTATTAAGCAGCAAATGAGTCAAAGGAGTCTGGTTTCCCATAATACTGAGTTAAAGCTTTATATTGCTGTCCAGGCTGTAATAACTGGACTCGGCTTAGAGACTTTCTGGGCTCTAGAGGCCCCTTCAGGCTCTTACTGCACTCTCAGTGGTAGACACCCAGCTAACTGGAACAGCTTAAAGCAAGAGAGCGATCAGATATCAAAATTTAGTACAGAGACCTAGCAATTCAAAGATTATATTTAATCCCTAAAAATTATGACCCCTAAATCAAATGAAAATGAAGTTTATTTTCTCAAACGAGCAGCTGACAGAACCCACTTGTTTATAGCTTATTGTATTATGAATAATAGGTATCGTCGGTGTAGAGAAGTATTTATGTGAAAATGTTTCTGTAGTCCAAGTTGTTTGACCATGACAACATGAAGTACCTGAAGAAGCTTCTGGATGAACTGGAGAGTGTGATGGACCAGGTCGAGACAGAGCTCCAGAGGAGGGTGGAAGAAACACCCGGTGAGCGACCACAAGTAGCTTGTCACCTAGCAACCTGCTTTACCGTTAACAGACACACAGTAAAAGACACAATTACATTTTTATGACTGCAATAATGTCAACACATGTGCCAGCGCGACACTGACGTTTTGACGGCAGCAGCTTTGTCGTGTTATGTTTTTGTTGTCTTACACACTCTCTCTCTCTCTACCTTCTTCCACTCACAGAAGAAGGCAGTCAGTCCTGGCTCTGTGGTGATTTTTTCAGCATGGCTGACGTCTCTCTGGCGGTCACTTTACACCGCCTCAAGTTCCTTGGCCTCTCCCGCCGCTACTGGGGCAACGGTAACCGTGTGAACCTGGAAACATACTACGAGCGCGTGGTGGAGCGCCTGGCCTTTAGGAGAGTGCTGGGCCATGTCAACAACATCCTGATCTCCGCTGTCCTCCCCGTGGCGTTCCGTGTGGCCAGGAAGAACGCGCCGGCGATTTTTGGCACCACTCTCTTGATAGGTGTTCTCGGAGGAGCGACATACCTCGCTTTTCTTTACATGAAGAAGAGGCTGACTCTCTGCAGCTGAGGGAGGCAATGTGCGTTGTGCTTTGGGACTGAATTAAGGGCTGCGAGGTACATAAACACAGAAATATGAGAAATGCCGCCAACGTCGTAATTTAAATCGCGTAACAATTAAAGTAAAGAATTGGATCATTCAGCAGGCATCAGTAATAATTGAAACAAACCTTAATTGTGTTGTTTTCTCTGTTAGCGGTTGCACAAAATGCACTTTCAGTCTGTATCACACACCAAAGGATTGACTTCAACAACCATACTGATATCTTAACATGTTTTTGCCATCGCATATACCACATCTCGTGATTCTGTAGCTCTGAAAATTAAGTCAGCTTCCAAACAGCATTGTTTGGCTATACAACCCACACTTGCACATGAATGTACCATTCCTCTCTGACAAACTGAATATATGTGTGTGCCACACGATTCAGCATAACTGCACAAAATACAAGTAGATTTTTTTTTTTTTTTACGGTGCCAAAAGTTGTCATGTAAGGCACACTTGATTTATACTAGTGTAAACGGCTGAAATGTGCAAAAACACCAGTATGGTCAGACGCCCTGAATCTCTATTAAGATTCTAATATGTGTTGTCGTTGTAGCGTCCATATTTGCATGTTATAAATTTTAAAAAGTATACTAGAAATCCTCAGCGTGCTTTCTGTGACCTAGTCTGCCAGCCAACTCATCTTTCCAGCAGTCACCGAACTGCACGTCAACACTTCCGCGCCTGCATTTGACAAAGGCTCCGTAGGGAAACTCACTGTTATCACACCTGCCCTCAGTGTTTTACGGTACGACTGATGAATAACTGTTTGAAATATTCTCTATGTAACAATAGCTGATTGAATGAATGCTCCTCCGGTCTCATTTACATCTTCAGACCGTCATGTGCTACATCTGTCTGAAATTAAACTGCTCCCAAACAATCTACGGAGTTTCCTGTCGATCAGATATGATTGAGAATGGCATTAAAATTCACAATTCAGCCTCATTAAATAGACTATCATATATCATAAAGGTCTTAAACATTTCTTTTTTCAAAGGGAAACATCTAAGGACTGCTAATTACATTCCCCAGGGTCTGGATGTAAGTCAACATCAACAGTAATTTGTTTGCCCAGTCAGGGCGAGCGCTTGACATTTAACATATGCTCGGCTTTAACTTAAACTGCTCCTCACGTGAGCTCGGTCTCACATAAAGCAGACACATGCGAGATCTTTCAACAGAGTCTGGCCTTTGTTTTCAGCGTCCAGAAGGCAGGAAAGCGTGGCTGTCAGAGAAATGCCTCACACGTGTTGGAGTCACATGCGAGCCAAACCTGTCAAATAAGCTCATACTTGTGTGTTAGCCCTGGAAAATCATAACCTGGCAAACGGCAACCGAGATGACATCATTTTTGTCGTATCACACAGGTGTAATTTTGAGGGATAAGGGTCAAAGTCATAAATAAAGTGCAGATTTAGAGACAAAGTTACTTCTTAAGATAAATAAAGTACTAACTAGTATTAGCTGGAAAATGCACAATAATAAACGAGAGCAGAATAGTTTTTCTGAGCTCAAAGTTGACTTCTTTTTGTGATTCTGACGTGGCAGCAACACTACAAACATATGATGATCCTACAGAATATGCATATATATCATATCAAATATCATATATCATGCATGGCTGTAGATTAAAGTAGACAACAGTATATAAAGTGGTCGAAATTAGTCCAACCGTAAACATCTACAGCAGCAAAATGCAACATACACATGAATGCAGCAGCGATATTAATGAATAAACATCAAATATAAATGATGAAAATGCATATAATATATGGCAGGTTTCTGTCTATTTCATATAAAAGAAATATACATGCATATCTATCCCAACTAGGGGGCAGTGTTTCCTCAAACACCACTCACCTCTGAATCATAGGGAGAATACCACTCATCCCATAATTCACAGGGAGTGGGGGGGACGTATTCTCAATCTGGGTTTTTTTTCCTCTCTTTCTTAGAAAATGACTGCTCTTTACACCGTGCGTGATATGCATGCATGACATTTAATAGATCTGTCCTTTGGATAAATTAATTTTTCTGCGGACTGTTATCTATTAGAGCTGCAGTCGTAGCCAAAAGCGATTCAGCCAGCTGACAAAATAAAGCTTGTGCTGGTGCTGGACATGGTCACATATTGTTTTACGATTAGTCCTGACATCTTGCTATTCTGTTGTTTAAAATTCAACAGGTGGTTCACAATAATTGGACGGTGTTCTCCTCAACTCAGGCCATAAAACAATAGTGATGGTTTTCTTTGTTGTAGAGTCAGTGTCGTGTAATATTAGACAAAGCTGTCAGCTTATTAACAGTCCTGAGCACTTTGGCCAGACACATACAACAAAATATTTGAATAGCTTTAAACAGCGGGTCAACTGTTTATAGTAGTTGCTGACAGGTTTGATACATTTGCAAATACATTTAAAGGACTTGTTTCCAATATTTATAATAAAGGCTCATTTTTTTGGCCTTTACTAATGAGTGATAGACCCGATCAGTCTGACTAAATCTATAACTCTGAGATTATTTGGAGAAATGTCATTTTCTTGATGAACCAGCAATCACATTAATCTTCCTGCCAAAGGAAGGTTCAGATTCGGGGAATCTTTTCAAGTTGTATTAGTAAACTATATATGTATGAAGTTTGAATGCAGTAAGCAAGCGCTTTGTATGTCACAGAATGATGCCTTTAAAGGTCAAATGTAGATTTGGGGGGCTCTATTTACAAAATATGCCAGAAATAGAATAGAATATGTGCAACCATGTTTAGACTACGGTATAATCTCCTGGAAATAAGAATAGCTATATTTTTGTACCATAGAATGAGTCTTTAATATCCACAGATGCTGTGGGTTCTCTTCCATGGAGTCCACATTGTTTCTACAGTAGCCTAGGATGGACAAAACAAACACTTGCTCTGTAGAGGGTTGTATGTTTTTTCCCACCACCACAATAGCTGGGGAGGACACTGGCGAGGGGTTTGCAATCAGCAGCTACACCACTAGATGTCACTAAATCCCACACACTTGTCCTTTTAATGCTTGCATGGCCATTAGGTGAAGGATAAGATTAAGTGGAGCAGAATTTGGCTGATTTCAGGTACACAAGCCATCTGTGCCTACATAAGGCTCGCCAAGCAAGTTCTAAGGAGTGTCAAAGGCTCTGCGATGAATGATACTGCAATGAATGATGAGGAAGCATAGCGTGTCCTTGATGATGTGGCATTAGAGTTGAGTCACCTCTGTACCAAAGCTTCTGTTGTACCGTAATATGTAGTCCAACTGGGTGGATTATTTGTATTCCCGTTTAGAGAGCCATTAAACCCCCCCAACCATTAGAGATGGTGACTGGCGTCAAGTCAGACCACTAACAGAGAGTTGTATGCAGTTTCTTTGCTGCAGTTCAAATAAACAAGATCAACTGCGTCTGAAGGCATCACAGACTCCCTCTATTACGTTCCCTCTCTTTCTCCCTTTAACCCTTTTACTCTGAACACAGTTCTTCTCATTTGCTTTTCCCAGTAGGGAGTATCTACGTCAGAGGTGGATGGGTGGGGTAGTGCAGGTGTCTGTTTTTGGAAAGGGAGAGGTGCATGGAAACCCCCAGCAGACATGCATGCCCACAGACAGACAAACAGAAAATGGAGAGGGTGAGAAAGATGGAGGCTTGTGGTAGAGTGTGGTAGGGACGGCTGGGAGTGGTGGATGAAAATATGTCAGCGAAATGGGAGGAGCCGAGGGCAAAACTCATTTGATTGACTGAGAAAAATGATTTGGACAAAAACTGTCCAAATGGTCTGCAATGGAAGTGGGGCTTCTTTTACGACCCTGAAGTCAAATAAAATGATGCGTCTTTGAGAAGACAAAGAAAAATATCAAGCCCACGTGGAGAAAATATGATCTCTGAACCTGTTTGATTGGAACCACAATCCTCTGTGAACAAAACACAGATGAGCACAGCCTCTTTAAAGTAATCAAGCTAGCTAATTTCTTTCTCATAGAGTAATAATCAGTCTCTCAGGGCAGGGAACTCTTGCTTGATTGAAACTCTCCGCTTTAAGGCAGTGAGGCAGGTGGACAGTGGGGTGATGATGTATGAGCTACGCTGGAAGTCCACAGACTGGCAGGCTGGGTAAACAGAAACCCACGCAGCAGTAACTGAGAGCTCCACTTGCTTGATGTGGCTCTTGCCCTAGTGACTGACTGAGTGGGACCATGGAAACTTCCACACTTCTTGCAATCCAAAGCTGTGAGCTGCATGGGTACTTGTAGATATTCTTTGGGGGAAAAATGGAATAGTGTTGGGGATGCCATAGGCAGAAGGGAAACTGTGATATAAACCAGAGGAACAGTGAAGCAATGAGGGGAGAGGAACAAGATGCATCATCGAATATTCTCCATCACATCTGCAAAACCAATAGCAAGCAATTCTCCTTGCCTTCTGACTGGTCAAAACAAATGGAAAAGATGTTTGAGAAGATAAAAGAGTGTCATTTGTTCCTGTGTCTACAGTGGCATTACGTAATGACACTGTAGACCTAGGAATGGCACGGTAAGATGAACTTCCTCAGTGAATGGAGCAGCAGCTGTTTTGCTCTTTGTTACAGTGTCAACAGCACTTTTGTCACCATTGTCCAATGAGCATTTTTGTTGCATCAAAGCCCATTCCTCTTAGCTTTCTTCTCATGGTTACTTTGGACACGCTGCTGAGAATCAATGGGGGAACATGTCCAATGCATGTTGGCACCATCAAAGGTGTTCTGAGAAAACCACCAGGCCTTTCCGGAAAGCAGCCGTCACCGTCTTTCAGAGTGTCTGCGATGTACTGTTTGCTGAGTCGACAGAGGTGGGATCTCATGATGTTGACACTACTGTTAAAATGACCCCCCGCTGGCTTGCCCTTCACAGCTTTATGATGAAATCCTGTGCCACCATTCATCCCCACATGTGCTCTTCAAATATTTAAACTTGGCCTACATAAACACTGCTACGCAGGAGAGATGATACCCAACGCCGTTTGGAGCGAACCTGCTGCATTATAAATCTCTGTTCAATTGGCCAGATGTGGCCAAGTCAAACACACCATCAGCTTTTTATTATGTTAATGAATTGTCTGTGTATGATAGGTGTGCCATTACCATGCAAATTAACCACAGCAATGTCAGCGGGGATCTGAGGTGATGGCAGGAATTGTTTTTCCAACTCTTGAAACTCGACTGTTTCTGCATGGAAAGTGTACGAATTTGACAGGTGGTGTTACATTTTGGTTGATTAAGAAGGATACTGTTCAATTTCAGCATAAGTGAGTCTGATCTGATCAGAGTTATGCAGTTCAATGTGTTCAAAGGGTAAGGGGGGGTCAAGTGTGTGTCCGAGTTTGTACGTTCCTGCAACCATACATCATCTTGAGACAAATTAATGTCGTTGTTGCTCTAATTTATTGTCCGTCTCATCTCAGAGGTCACTGCGGGTCACTCCACCTACTGTGAAAGTCACAGTTAACGGACCCCGTGAGGAGGCTGGGCGCAGCTGGGGCCACATAAACGGATAGCCTAATGTAAATACTGAACTCACCTCTTGCTTTGAAAACACTTCCTCTCCCCCAACCTCCTAAAGCAACAAGGCATGAGCTTCAAACATGTATAACACCTGTCATCTTCCAAAGAAGGGGAAGCTATGCGAAATATCGACACCGTCAGATCGTGAACTAACAAAAGTGACCATGAATTTGAACTTTAGATGTGCCAAAATAGGTGCATGATGGGATTAGACCACATACTGTATGTATATGTGGGTCCACCTGTAATTAAGATACAGTAATTATGAAGATTTAAAGAGACAGATGTGTACAGATCAGTGTTGGGCAAGTTACCAATCAGTTACACATTACATTGCTTACTTTACTAATTCTTAACGGCAAAATTCATTTGTTACATTACTTGTATTGCACAGCTAATATTCTTAAAGCTATCACACCCATGACTCATCATTTTGAATGTGACGTGTGAAAACCGAATACAATCATGCGGTAAGATGTTTACTCACCATAAACAGCTTAGCCCAATTGGCTAAACGCAGTAGTGCACAGAAACCCTCACTTCCTCCCCAACCGTCATTTTCTGAATGCAGGTTTACGAATGATGTTAGCAAGACAGCTAACGCACGCTAACACATATGGTCCATGCTGTGTCTCGTACTTCCATTCCATTCTTACTTTATATTTGCATAAGTGCATTCGCATTGTTAGACATGTCAAAATGCAGTACTCAGACGGTTCACTTATAGTGGTCAAAATGTTGAGTGTGGAACGTTGGACACTTCTCGCCCTCAGCGGTCTCCGTTTTGGCTACATAGCAGAAGGAGTGGGACCATCAGCTCTGTGAAAATAACGGATGAGGAAGTTGTTGGAGCTGAATTGGTTGTGGTGAATACCGCAGTATACAAATGCGACTTGTACACATGTTTTATATTTAAATTTTGGCAGTCAAACGTAAGTGGTAAAATGTGTAACAGCCACACTCGAACTGAGACAACACTACCCCACAATAGCAATTAGCACAATATGACGGGAAGTACCAAGTGTGCACATTGTAGTACATAGAAATATACTAATGGAGGTATTTAAATTGAGACATGTCATTATGGGTCAGTGTGTTGCTGATCTATCCAGCTTTGAGATTGAATGTACTCATAATTTTATTCCCAACATCATCAAACTCAGTTGTTAAAGTCAGTTGAGGTAGCGCTCTCACTACCTGATAGGTGCAGCTTGGAGAAAAAGCAGTTGGCCACCACTGCAGAGACCTGTTTTCAATCAATCCCCATCTGCAGATGGTGGTGGGAAGCCAGCGAGGAATCACTTTCTTGCCTTGTTGGTTGGTTGAGGCCCTGGTGTGGAAAGGTAGCATTGTACTTCCAGACGTATTACGTCATTCTCGTGAAGCATCTTGCTTTCAGGTGAAAAGAAGCTACAGATGTCTTCAGTGTGTTGGAGGATTCGTGTAGGGATTTATACTCGCACAACACTGACTGTGGGTTACCAGAAACAGACCCTGAAAATGTCTGCACAGCTTCCTGACTGTCTCACATATCTTGGTCAAATTTATGGATCCGCTTTGTTCAGTCCAGTAAGGGCTATTATATACTTTTCTTGCAACTAGCGTTATGGAATTTTCTATTCTTGTAGTGTTCTGAGTGACACATATATACTTTTAAATGGAATATAATAAAAGCGCAAACATGCAGAGACATTACACGAGGTTACACAAAGTCACGTGTGGGCCTTGAGGTCCTCAGCAGTATTAGTTGTTTGACTTTGATTGGCAACAGTAGATGCCGGCTTATCTCAAACACTGTGGTGGCCAGGGTCGAAGAAATCTAGTGCCGCATGCTTAGACGTAATAGATATCTTGCCATTGACATTCCAATCTGCGTAAACTGACATCTGTATCTCCAGACTAAAATATGTTGACAATGACACCGTCCTTGGTAAAAGCATTCTCTTTAACTAATTCTGGGCGTATAGTATTTGTGATGTTATCTTGGGGTTTAAAGTCTATCCACCAGCATGAGTTCGGCAGAATATGAGACCGACTCAGGCACTTCTGATGTACTTTGAGAGTGTCTCTAATTCTCCTTGGCCAAGCATCAATAAATAATACAGCATAAGACATCAGAGGCTCCCGAACACTTTCTTCCTTCCTGACCTCACCATTGACCTTTGACTTCAGCAATTTCTCCACAACAACTAGGAATAGGAGGAGGGACAGAAGAAAGACAGAATTAATCATTTTGTAGTGGCTTTACTGAGATATCAACTGCTTAGCTTGTCTCACTGTTTGGTAGAGGCTTATTGCTAACGTACAGACATAAAGCAAAGCAGAAATGATGTATTTTCTTTGATTGGTGGCAGGGTTAGGAAACATAACCAATATCATTCAACGTGCTATGAGATATCTGGGACACTCAGTGAATGGTCTTTCTTGACGATTGATGCTTTATAGTTTGACTTTGAGTCAGCTAGGACCATACAACACTTTCATTACTAAAATAGCACGCACCGCATTGCGGTTTGATAAACGTCGTCATCCGCATTAATCGGTGTCTGTGAAGTTATTGCTGACAATTCGTATTTGGTTAAATCACATTATGTTTTGATTTTCATTTCTTAGAAGGAGACTGTATTACCATTTACTGGAGAGGAGGAAAAAAAAAAACACATTACATCTGGACTAATTGTAAGTGGTGTACCTCGCCAATCAGATACGCCATTGTTGCATATGCAAGACACAAACATAGTAAAATGACTGATTCATTTGTTGCTGATTTTGGCTCCGTACAAGAGGAAATTCTCCTCAATCACAGATCAGTGAGCTAAAGCCAATCATAACATCAGCATATGGCTTGAGCATGCATGCAAACACTCACGCTGCCCGTTGGCCTTTGTTAACAGTGTTAATTCGGATTTTGTTCTAGTTTTAATCTTTTGAAGAAAATGCATATTAGTTTTCGCCAAATTTCAGTCATTTGATATTTGTTAGTCTTGTTTTTGTCAGCAAAAACTAAAAGCCATTTTTATCCAGTTAATGTCTTCTAAACATTTTCAGACTTCAGCTGTCGTCATCTTTGTTGTGATACAGTTACCCCATGGTTCCAGGTGTTGTTCTCATCTATTGCAAGTTAGTGGAGGAGGCACGGTTTACTTGTTCAAACACACACACATTGTCCATGTCACTCTGGCCTGCAGTAATACAATAGACTGTGTCTCCCCGGTAAAGTCAGTCATCATTTTCACTCTCTGGCTATTTGAAAGGAACCTGTAATGCTACCTGACCTGTGGCATTACCTCAGCTACCTGTGCTCTCCACCGCAGAGCAGTGAATCACCCAGAAGCTGGACTCACTAACTCTTGGTTTAGCTTGAGGGGCGAAGTCAAACGATGAATTATGTTGTGATATTTCTTTAGGGAACATCTTGAGGAAGATTTAGATGGTTGACAGCAGACATCAATCATATGGTCAGTCAGCAAACTGTCCGCATGTTTCATGGTTTGCCGTTTTGTTTTGCTTCTTGTCCAACTATAGTGTAATACATTTTGTCATTGCTTTCAAATGAGATGTATTTAGTTTATGCTAAATGAACACTATTTGCTGTAACAATTAAACTCATTTCTAAGCTCTCTCAGGTGTGTTTCTTTCTGTATTTTTTCTTTCAAAGCCTGATTGTCCTGTTCTGTTATACCAGTGTGGTAATCTCTGAGAACATATTAATGCAACCACCGTACAAACATAGAAATTCAAGATCAAGGCAGCAGAGAAAACTCGTGTGAGGAACCGAATTGATCAAAATCAGCTGAGTCATACTGTTAGTGCTCAACCAAACAGCTTGTCCTCTTTGCCCTTTTAAAGGCAGTGACTAAACACAACGATACAATCTGTCTATTGTTAGTTTCAAAATTGTTTTCCTGAGGGGAATTTCCTGTGACAATGTGAAGATTTGAAAATAAATCCAGTTTGAGGAGGGTAATACATTGTTTGTGTGTAATGACATCTGATTCTTGCCGTCATTGGTGGACATGTGCCATGTTAGAAACAATGCTGCAAAAGCAAAGGCAAAGTGCCCCCTTGGATGCCCCTGACTGCCCTCCAGAGTGCCCCATGACTTTTCCAGTGTCCCCTAGGGTGCCATTCCAGTGGACAAAATGTGATTAAGCACCTGTAAGGTGCCCTTTCACTGGAAAAAAATGTTATGAAGTGCCCTGTAGAGTGCCCATCCAGTGGACAAAACATGGTAAAATGCCCTCTAGGATGCTAACCTTGACAGATTCACTCTAAATGCATCAGGTCTTAGCTGGCACCCTTTTTAGTTTTTTCCCGTGTTGCCTGAGTGAGCAGAGATTTGAGATTTTTAGTCTGCAACCTTTGAACTGGTGGTATAGTTCTCTCCATGTCCACATATCTTCAAAGAGACATTCAATTTACAGAGATGGTCAAAGCTGGAATACTCTCGTCAGTGTGTCACAAATTCCACGTCTCTGTTACAAACCAACATGCTAGTTTTAAGATGGCGGCCAGAAAAGAAACTCCAATGGGGGGCAGAGCATTTATTATTGAAGATGAATATGAAAGTCCAGCTTCTTCCAACTTTCAACTTCATTTATTTTTAAATCATTAACATTGACTGCACATGCTGCTGCTGCTGCTGCTGCTGCTTTTTAAAACAGAATTACTAGACTCATTTTGATTATTTTTTGTTAATAGGGGCCTACGCAGCATTTCTACCCAGTGCACAAAGCACAGCTCTTTTCCAGCTCCAAAGTGCAAGATAAGGTGAAAGAATAGTATCTTGAGTGCTACCAACAAATTGTAAAGGTCACTAGAAACAAAGCAAGAAGCTCAGAGGGGTATGATTTGAATCTGAACTTTGAAATAAAGAACAAAAAGAACACTTGAAATTAAATTAACTATGCACGAAACACCTTTTTTTCACAGAATATCAGCCATAACACACTTCTAAAAACTTTTTTAAAAAGACATGAAAACATGCTGACTGTGTGGATTATATCTGAGAATTGAGCAGGATAACAGGTGAAACTATATATGGTATTCTAAGCAGGCACTGGAAAGCAGATTTTACATTGGCAGGATTTCTGGGTCCTCTCTGCCAAGCACAATACTCGACATAATGAGAAACACTTGTTTCAAAATGAACAATCCACCAAGCCTCACAGCATTCAAAAGCAACCAAGGGAGCTCATATTTTACTGTATATCATTAACATTGATTATACTTGGTGGCCTTGGTTCAGAGCCATAGACATATCCATATACAACATCACCCGTAAAGATTAAAGGCCTGTCTGCTTTGTAGAGGTGCAGATTATGCCTGGAGAAGGGGAGGTGTGCACGGTGGAGTATTTTGAGGAGAAAACAACGTTTGCAAAGGAAGTGAAAAGAGAGAAGACTCTAAAACAAGCCACGTTCACTTCACTTCTCGGGACACTTCGGTTGTGAAAGGAGAAACACATAATGATAAGCGGAAGAAACCCAAAGTCACTTTGTCATCAGGTTTGCGCGACGCCAAAGATCAGCGTCACGCTCACCGTCTTTGACACGGTTCTTTAATTACGACACTGCGCTTTCAAACTTAATACATCCGTGAGAAAAGAGATGAGGAAATTTGCATGGCAACATCCCTTTGACCAGAAACAAAGAGATCCATGCACGATCCTTCTGTGTTTGTTTATATGGTGCCAATTTCAATTCTGTTGACTTGTAAAAAAAAAAAAAAAGAAAAGATAGAATGCTGCCTCGACTAAAAAAAAATAAAATAGCCTTTTAAAGTTTCTCGTTTGACTGCGTATCTCAGCAGTATTTCACTGTTACAAAGAGAGGCATTAAATGGCAGAGGGTTTTATTGACATGGCTGTATCCATGGAGGATTAGAGAGGTCTGTTTTCTCTGAGTAGCCTGAACCCATTAACACCAGCCAAGTGGAGAGAGACATTTTTTCCACTGCTTGGAGTTCTCAATCTTGAGGCTTCAGTCAGGGAAATGAAGTGCTAACTATGACCCTAGGGGGGCAAGGGAAGTTATAGTAATGGTTTCGCAGTGAAAATCTTCCTGTAAGGTGCTTTCACACGGAGATTGTGCATGTTAGGCAATAGTTCGTCGCATTTTTTTTTTAAACATCCTTGGCTCGAAAGACAAGAGATGAACGCCGAGTCCCTTTATCGGTTCATTTGAGAGAAAACACAAGTGCTAGCGAGAACTCACATAACATTGCCAGATTAATCTAACTGGTTTTTGGGATCGCTGTGCAGAAACCTGTAGCAGTCACGAGCCAAACTCTAGGGGGAAGAGAGCGCCTGAGCCAAACTACATGGTGGTTTGGTCTGGACTAAAGCCTGCCGATTCTGATTTCAACCACAGGAGCTGACGTGTATTTATTTATGGTCGCTAATAGATCACCCGAGATTAGAACCACTGCTGCGGCCTCGAGAGAGCAAACTTCTTTGAGCTGTCAAGTCAACATCATCACGTCCTCATTTATAATGAAAAGGTGACATGCTGACAAACATCACACTTGCCTCTTATTTTACACGTCGTCCAGCTCCAAAAGGTGGTGAGTGCTAAGCGAGAATTTTTGGAACTTTGGTAAGTCAGTGAACTCGATTTCTTTCATGCTATTGGTTTACACCATAGGATATCATAGGCTCCAAGAGGTGGTGTGATGTTGATACAGCTTCCAGCGAGGGGCATTTTGCTGCTGCTGAGAAGAAATGATGTGGTAGCTTCTGCGGCACTGCCCTCCACTGGTCGAAATCTGTAAGCATGTTGCACTTTGACCTCACACAATTGATCTTGCAGGCAGAGAGAGGACGTTTTCCATCATCAAGACGGAGCATGTGCTGTGACATAATAATCTAGATGCAGCTTTCAACTGCGTGGAACTGGCTCAAGTGCCAGACCTCGTTGTGAAACATCGCTCACATGATAAGTGGTCATAAATGGGGTTGGGGGGGGATTGTATGTAACCCCTGTCTTGGTTTTAAAAAATGGCTTTTGGTGTTGTGTTTGCAGACAGATAAGATTGTCTGCTTCCAGTGCACAGGATTCTTGCCATTTCATACTGAGACTCCATATGTCATGTGATGACAACCAATCAAGATGAAGGATCTAGGCTATGTTTGTGCGCAATTTGTTGTGTAGCCAGTAGTAACTACACCATCATCGCCATCGTCAGACAGCAATAGTGTTTTTAAGTCTTGGTGGATTGCATCTGTAGGTCAGTCAGGATAGGGCTAAGCTTGCATGCTGAAAAGATCAGACTAACTTCTGAACTTTTATTATCCTATATAGTATAATCTATATGTATAGCAAGCAATCTTTCCACAGTCTACACTTTAAATACTTAACATCTTTTGAAGTTATTGTTTTTGAACCGCATCATCTGCTGAAAATCCTGTTTTTGCTGACCTCCCGTGGTTGAACTTGTTTTTCTCTTTGCTAAACTGTGTCAGCCAGGTAGAATATGAGGCAGCAGGGAAAGGACTCAAATGCAGAAAATCCAGGCAGACAGGAGCAGCTCAGTAATTTATTGAGAAAGCAAAGATACAAAAGCTTACTGGCATGGGTAGAAAGTCCGAACAGAATTACCTGAAAATCCGTGGGTGAGCGGTACAGGCAGACAGGCGGGTCGGTACAGATTAGGGTTCAGGTAAAGGTTCCAGGTTTGAGGGTAAAGGGTTCAGGCTTCGGGTTGCAGGGTACAGAGGCTGGAAGGCAAAGGCTTTAGGCAACATAACAGCTAACTGGCAACTGACTGGGGAAGACTGAAGGGTGGAACGAGACGCAGGTGAGCGGGAGGATGTTGGAGTCAGGTGGCCAGGATTAATCAGGGAAGTCAGAGGGTATCTGGAAAATGGCAGTAAAGCTGAACATAGACCTGGGGGCCTGTGGATGTGGGAAATAAACACAACTGAGACAGATGTTGTGACACAGTGACGTACAAGTGTACTCAAGGGTGTGTCAGTACACCATGACATCACTGGTGGGTGTGGTTATCGGTGCAAGAGGGCACACTTTTTCTCAGTGATGTTTGGTGTAGTCACACACTAGGAACACCAATTGGAGAGGGCACTGCTTTTCAACCTGGTTTTCAGTTGCTCTTTAAAGAATATTCTTTTGCAATTATTTCATGGCAGACAATATGGAGTTGGAAGTAAGAAAAGAGAACTATGTCCCAGAATGGACTTACATACCCAGGATGCATACGAGAAACACTTTATCCATGAGAACCAGCAGTCCACGAAGTACTTTTAATCGCCCCATTCATCATATATTTGACATTGAGAAACAACACTCTCACAACTTTGAAGTCTTTATAGATCTCCCACGTTTTATAGCCCTCCTTTGTATTCCCCCAGAAAAAAAAAAAAAAAAAAAAATTAGCTGATCTTTGTCTCATTTCCACTCTTATCTGCCAGAACGCAGCATGGGACTCTCAAAGCTGTGAATCCTGACGGAGAAGGCGGTGGGAAAGCTGTGTATGGGGCACAAATAGGCTCGTGTCACAAGAAAAGTTTGAAAGAATACAGTAATTTACGATGGATATGAAACGCAGCCCTGGAATGAAATGAAGCTTCAGTGTTTCCAGTTGAATCTGACTGTTTAGCCCGGGCCACAGAATGAACAAAAAGCAGATTAAAAAGTTGAAATGACAGTTTAATGTCTCGCAGAGATCCCTGTTCAGTGAAACGAATTTGCCATGTGTTCCTCTGTTTTATTACCATGGCATTCAAGGTGAGAAGTGGAAGGCCGCATCGGGGCCTTTATGCTTTTGGAGGTTTGGTGCGAGGGCTCCATTTCTGGATGGCAGTACTGTACTAACAAACATTTGCACTGATATGGAATTGTACTCAAACCAACAAACTGTAAATGCAGCGTTTCAGCCCTCTGAGTCAGACCACTCAGAAAATGATACACTGCTGCCATCTAAGTCATGCCTCCACACTGTTGTATTATTCTCTGTGCGTTTGGCAAGATCAGCCTGACCTCAACACTGATGGAAACAGAAACTCGCTCTGAAATGATATTTAGAGAATGTAATGCTCTGGGATTTTTGCAGATAAATAACCAGAACACAGCTGTTAAAATTCAAATGAAGAGACGTAATTTATATTGTCTTTCAACAACACACTTTTGAGCACAATACTGCGATGTATGCGTTCAAGTAATCGCATGTTTCCCACTCTTTAGGGTCAGAAGGGACTAAACACAAACTCTCTCTACACTCACCTTGGGACTGAGAAAGCAAAGAAATAGGGATCATGGACATTAGAGTGTATAAGATATCAGTAATGTGAACCACTGTCCTCTCCTTCACCAGTCTCAGAGGCCATCTCATTTGGTGATTGTGCATGATTAAAAAGGGGAGTGGCTGGTGCCATGGGATATGAATAAACTTTATAGCTGCCCCAGTGTCCAAATCAAAATGATTGCTTGTGTACATTATTGTTTGAGTCGAACACTTCCCTACAATGTAAAAGTATCAACATTATCTGAAGGCTTTTCAGTAGCTCAATTCTATGCCCAATTGATCTCCGCGTTAACTTTTGACAGGCTCGGCTGGTCGCTCTGTCCAACACTGGAGCCCAAACATAAAAATCTGGTGCCAAGTGCCATGCCACGTTTTCTTGCAGTGGCCTTTCTAAAATGAGCAGTGGTAAAAGCCATGCCATATTCTGCTATATAAAGGAGGCGATAAGCAGGCAGCGGTTGCCAGCGTAGCGAGTTGAAAAGTTGTTAAATTATAGCTCAACACATAATTCAATCCCATCATCCAGCAATAAGGTTGGAGTTTTACTGCTCGCTTGCGCAGACGGTGCTCATCACTCACTTTCATTTTTTGGCAGCTCTTCCGAGCTCTGACTGCAAAAAAGATCTGTAGTGACCTGACATTACATAAGATGTAATAAAAAAATCAGGCTAACCTGGGAGCTACACTGAGTGACAAGCTAACGTCACCAATACACCGAGGTAATCATCAAAACATGATATATCAAGCTAACTCTGAAAACTGACGTTAACTAAATGATTTAACGTTACTGTAGACTTGACAGGAAGTCAACAGACAAGGATATATGTGATATTGAGAAAATACCTGCACAACTAATACATTACCATCATATTTACCATCATATTTAGCGCTAATTAGCAACCGGTAGCATGCTAAGATGCTAAACCCAGAGGTTGACTAGGTAAACATGTTTAAATTTTGTTGGCAAGAGTAACTTAACACCCCCGGAACTTGGTTTTGCTGACATCCAGTGGTTTAACTGCCATCACTGTTGGGTGTCATTACAGGTGCACTAGCATCACTGATTTAGGCTTAAAACTTTCATTAAGAGAAGGCAGCAAAAAAAAAAAAAACCCTGCTTTCCAGGCTCAGTATTTGAGGTGTCATGAGGAGACGACTCTGGTTGTTCTGCCTGAGAGAAATAGTGCTTTCGTATGGAAAAGTTTTTAAAAAAGAGTTTAACAATGAGTCAAAAATAAACCCACATGCAGGTAGAAGAGTAAAGAAATGGGGATGAAGCCACTCTCCTCACACCGCACGCTCTGGTTTTTAAGTTCAGGCACGCAGACAACTTTTTGACCGCTGCTTGTTCCAGCCCTGCCCTGTTCTGACCATCCCAGACCAATCCGGTCTAGACTCAACCTAGCGTAGGCTTGTGACCGCTGCCAGCACAGGTCTCATGTCCTGAAACTCACTTAGATTGCAGCGACAGGCTAACCAACTGCAGGAGCTGTGCCCATAGCGGTGGTTCAGGGCAGAAGCTAAAGCAAAATAAATCTCATCATCAACAGAACGAGGATGGAACTGAAACGCTCCAAAATATACAAAAGGAAACACCTACACAGTTGAATAGTATTTGTGTATTGGAGGTGGAATCCGCATCTTATTGAGGAAAGTAAAACTGGACATACGAGGGGTAAAATGAGGTAAAGGAGGGATTGTATATCAGGCAATTAAATTTGTGTTTGGCTTTATTTGGCCTAAAATGTGGGTAACCATGATTTTGATTTTGGCTTGGATGATGTATTGTGCTGGATAATTTTATTTCCATTCCACTCAGGCATACTGGCTTAGTGAATGGATTATTGCTGTACAAATCTAACCATATCCTCAACCTGCTTCCTGAGTTTCACTTTCTCTCGAGGGAGAGTTCAGAGGGGTCACATTATGTAAAGCAGCTGCCAAATTATTAAGAAGCATTACGGGTCCCTGGTGAAAAGTTTGTGACACATTGAGTTGTTGCAATAATGACTGTATAATTAAACAAATCCAAATGTTTTCCCCCAACAGCAAATGAACATGATGTGAGTACTTTCAGTTTTGGATTGCGCTGCAGCCAAATGTCATGAATATGCAATGCACCAGTTTGAGCTGTAAACAGAGCCATGATGTCATTCATTCTGGTTTGAACGCCAAAATGATGATGGTGAGATGATGACACTGAACCTCTCCAAGTGATGAGTCATGCGTCAGTGTATGCAAAATACAAACAGGATGTTTTTACGAGTAGTGCTATACCCAGAATACTTCAAACCCCTTCAACTTCTTTTCTTCTTTTTTCCAACTAGAACATGTAAAGGCAATTCTGACATTTCTGTAAAAATACATTAAATATGTTGGAAAATAGTTGCTGAAAACACGTAAAAAGACTTGGACGATGTATTACTGAAATGTGGAGTGTGGGCGGTCCTAAAGGGTGGCTCGATGACACGCTGAGGCCACCCTGAGCATACCCCTGCACCCCAAGCAGAGAGATAGAGATTAAATAAAAAGGTTATAGCGCTATTGTGCAAGACAGTTACCTTAAACTGGGGAAATACTGAAGGAGGGGTGATTTAGAAATCAGCACATAGCTGGTGAGAGAGGGAGAGGAGACCTGAAGTATTAACAACAGATCGACACATAATTAACCCATACGGACAAGGATCCACTTCAACTCTTTGCATTAATGGCACATCACATAAACTGTTACAATAACTAAATGATCTGTTATTAATATGGGATACCACATAAACATGACTGTGATAATAACAGTTCCTTTTTTATCTGGCATGATTACATCCTTAACCACTAATTCATTCCATAGGATAAGTTATTTCCTAAACCTACACAGTAGTCTATATATGGGCACACACACCTATCCATCTGTATGCAATCCATTTTTTACTCCACTTCTGCTTTTGGGAGTTCTGCTAACAACTCCTCTGTGAACTGCATGTATTTTACTACACCAGCCTCTGTGCCAGGCTGCGTCATCTCTCTAATGGCTCTTTGCAATAACACTGGCAAAGTTACGTCAGTTACGTCCATGGGGAATTGCAGAGATTCGGGAAAAAGAACCAGTCATGGACACACTTGGTTTCAATAAAGGCTCACCAACCAGATGAGTGAAGCTGTTGTTGTGCTTAACATTCAGAACCATTTTCTGTGTCGGCTATCAAAATATTGTTCTTAAATGATAAAAACTTGGCCAGGCCTGTGTGCAGAATTTGTATTGTTGACCTATGTGATGTGGTATACTGGAAAGAAACGTCACAGAGACCTGAGGTGAGCACTGTTTCACATCCGTGACATCCATCCTGTTAAGCTTCTCTGAGCCATTTCCCTGAAGCAAATGCAAAAACATAAGAGTAGCCAACACATCCACCATTGAGCAATGGTGAACAGAAAGGATACAAATCCCGATGTACTAATATTCTTCACATGTCAGCTAACCCAAACATACATAAACCATCTTTTATTGACATTTAGAAGTACTTGAAAATATTTTATGCTTAAAATGCCTCCTGACATGTCGAACCTGCCAGGCTGGGATGAGAGGGAAAGCAGAGAAGAAGGGAATGTTGTTTGGGGGTCTTAATAGTATGTTCTTTGAGCTTGTTTTACGTCATTACCACCCACTGCTTTTCCTCCACATATGGTTGAGTTCCAGGAATGTGTTTCCTTAGCCTGTTCTTGATGACATGGGTCACCTCACTGACACTGCACATGCTGGGGTGAGATGGACCAACAAGTCAGTCTTAGAACACTTGAGAGACGGGATTCTGTTTTCACTGTTGTTGGATGATAACCTTGAATTTCTAGAAACGTGATTGATTTTCTGATTGATTGAGTTTGTCTTGGTTTTAGTGTTGTTATTGTATTTAACAATTTCAAAAGGAAAAGTCCAGGCAGAAATAACTGATGCAAAACAATACATTATGATATGTATTTGTAAATGCAGTGAATCATTAATACGCCCACTTTAAATTGACTCTAGATATAATGCAATTGAGGCGATCTGGCCATTTAAAGGAATAGTTTGACATTTTGAGAACTACACTTGTTAACTTTTCTACCTTGAGTGAGATGTGAAGATCAATAGCAATCCTCTGAATGTCTGTTGTGAATGTCTGTTAAGTAAATGATGCGGCCAGGAGCTGCTTAGCTTAGCTTAGCACAAAATCCGGAAATGTTTAGCCTAGCTAGCTCTGTCCAAATGTAACAAAAAGTCCCCTAGCGCATGAATGAACGCGTTTTATATTCTCGTTTGTTTAATCCATACAAAAACCTGAAAATTGAAAAGCAAAAAAGTTTGGTTTGCTTTGAATTCGTTGTCACTGTCAGGCTGCCAGGCGACCGGCATAGACTTCAGGAATTCATTACCCCCGGCCAAGAAATAGTCCCTGTTAAACCCCCATTAAATCACAACTTGAATTTTTACACATGGTTTGTTGTACAAATTAAACAAATGAGGTATAACATTCTGATTAGCGAGCTTTAGAGAAGTTGATAAGTTGATTTTGTTACCGTCCAACAGATTCCAGTCCCCATATTTACTGTACAAACATGAGTGACATCAATCTTATCTAAGTTGGGTTAAGAAAGCAAATCAACCATTTCCTAAAAATGTCAAACAATTCATATAAACTATTCAAGATAAAAAAAAAAAATTAAACTGGAATTTCATTCAATTCTTTATCTTGGGCAGTAGCCGTAAGGTAGTTCCTGGGCTGAAACAGATTTACCATTTTATTATTTTTTTTCGTATGACAGTTCAATAAATGAGAGTGATGGAAAAAGACCAGGCCAGGTCTCTCTTCTGCAGGCTTTTGTTGGCTCGGCATCTCACTTTTCTTCACTCCATATGATGAATATGTTACTCTCTGTAAAAATTACTGAAAGTCCCAGAACGAGGGACGCTAACATAATAAAACTCACGAATTTCTGAAGGCTGGAAATCCCCAATTTGGTGTACTTTAAACCAAATCCAAACAAGCCATTAGACAGCATCTGACTGTTTCCCATATTACAACATTATCTCTGAGCCTGGAAGAATCTTGGATAGAAAGCATATGTAAAGTAAAGAAAGCTTTATTAAATGATCCATTTCACACCCGGTGGTGCTTGGTGTAAAGGCTGCCTCTGTGTCTAGCTGGAGGGGATTTGAGGCAAGTCTGGAGCTCAAAGTCTTTCAGTTAAAACAGACTGCGGCAGCCCATGGATTCCCACTTAGATGCCACTTGGATGCAGCTGAATGCTAAATTGAGATATTTATGTAGCCTACAGATGGCCTGTGTTTGCATACTGTGGTGTCTGCACTTTCCATATTTTGCACCACATTTGTGGGATCAACTAATATGAGGGGGACGTGTTAAATAATTACTTCTTACTAGTAGTAAATAGGCAGTTTGGACAATGCTTTTATATATCTGTGTTATCTAACTGCAGAGAATGAAGCTTAATGTTAGCAATTAAATAATTAAGCAGTGATTCAGGATGGTTTTAAATAATGTAAAGCTCAAAATTAAGATCAAAATATGTAAGTTTTCCAAATTGTGGGCCAGTTTTCCTCGGTTTATTGATTTCCATTTTTAGCTATGCTAACAGGCTGCCACGGAGGATGCCTATTTTGCTCAGTTGGGTGGTTGATCTCTTTTTCCCAGGTTACTCCTGCATTTCAAGGCCATTTCCAGACACCCTCCTATTTTGTTGGTAACGTAACTTAATTTGCGTGGCCCTTTATTTAACGTGGTAATCGCCCCACAACCTGTCGGTGGATGAGTTACACCTGCAAATCTCAGCAGAGTTGGACTTGGGCAGTTGGAAGCCACACATGCGTACTTATGGACCGGAAGGAGAGAGAGAGAGAGAGAGAGAGAGAGAGAGAGAGAGGAGAGAGAGAGAAAGAGAGAGAGAGAGAGAGAGAGAGAGAGAGAGAGAGAGAGAGAGAGAGAGAGAGTGTGTCAACATTTGTAGTGTGCAAAGATTTCTAAAAACTCAAAACAGTCTAACAGTCTAACTTGGAATGAATAGCTCAAGGTCATTTTGGAAAATACACTTACTTGCTTTATTGTCAAGAGTCACAGAACATTGATACCACTCATAATACAGTAAACATGAAGCTAAAGCCAGTAGCGATTATCTTAGCTTAGCATAACGACTGGAAACAGTTAACCTGGCTCAGTCCAAAGATGACAAAATCCGACTAAGCTAAGCTGGCTGGCTGTAGCGCGATATGAGATATGAGAGTCATACTGATCATCTTAATCTGACACTTGTCAACTTCTGCCTCAAATATATACCCCAATCTAGCCAGTTCAGCCCGCCCAGGAGCAAAAAGCAATCCAGCTGGTGTCTGATTCATGGAAATGTTGGTGACTCAGAGTCTTAAGAAAAGCCATTGAAAAAGAAAAGGGTATTTTGCCAACCGATCTCATTGACGAATTTTAAGAGTAGGTAATATTACATAATTTGTTGAGCATATGCGTCCTCACAGCAGTTGACACCATTTGAATCGGTGTCCAAAAAAGACCACCTTTTCCCGGCGGCTTCTCCAGCCAAACATTACGGAATGACAGAGAGAAAGAGAAAGTGATTGCTTCAGATTGAATGATCACCGATGAGGCCGTTTGTTTTTGTTTCTCTCACAGTGACTAAAGCTTTTTTGGATATGTCTCTTCCTCCCAAAGGTCACTAGGGTTGGGACCACCTCTTTCTCCTACCGACCGCAATCATGGCAGCTGAAGCGTATCCTGACATGTGAGTGGAGAGCGCACCTGTTTTTCTTATTGATGGGCTTGTTTATACCATTAGCGTATCCACACTTGTTGGACTGGATTTTGAGGAAAGTTCACAGACTGTGTTATTGGCACAGGGGAAATGTAACTGGGTGAGAAGTCATTTGATAGTATGGACTCGCTACCCTTCCTTAAACACACACACACATATACACTGCATTGCATATTGATTGAAATGACTTTCACAGAAGCTATAAAGCTTTGAGAGAGGAAAAGAAATATCAGCTCTCTTACATATAACACCTGGGACTGTTTTAGGTAATGGATTTAATTGTCTCCAAGTCTGCATCAATCAAACAGGTCACAATGAAATATGTAAACCACTTAAGAGGAAACTGTTAAAGGCAAGTTATGGCCTAGCACTCCAAAGCTCTGAATCCATAACTTCTTTGGTCACTGGTTTTACTGGGATTGGCCAACCCCAGAATGTGATTGAAACCTGAAATTGTGGCGATGAAGCACTAACAGTGACGCCTTTCCTACCACAGACTCCCTCCATCTGGAATCATTCTGCTACTGTGTGTCTGGGGGACTGAACTCTGTGGGTCAGAGGGCAGAGAAAGGTTTGTCATTACAGCAGTGCTGAGAAATGCCTCAGAAGGACACTGTTACTCCGCTGAACCATGGTCCATCCAGTCATAACAATAGACAGCCAATGGGAACGGCAGTCATTGTCAATAATACGTTGAATAAAAAATTAAAAAAACATGACCCTTTGTTATGAACGGTTTGGAGAGTTTGAGATGAGAGATGTTTTCGCGCCATCGTCATCAGAATTAATGCGAAGGAGACAAATACAGGCCTCACAGAGGAATATCTGCCTGCTGAAAAGCGAGCTTTGGAGTTTTCTTGGAAACTAAACTTATTTTTCTCACTGGGTGTATCCTTGAGGTCCAGCAAATGTACTGAATACATTTCCTTCCTCCAAAACATGTGCCCAAAATCCATGTTTACTTGCTAACTGACTTACTTCATTGCTGCTGGTTGCTGCTGGTGCATTGCAGCATTTTGGCCTTTTCTGTCAAACCATTGGCAGGGATGTGTATCACGGCATTTACAAGCAGACCTGAAGGAGAAATTTGGAGTCCCCCCCAAAACTAGCGGGGCTTTCACGCTGCCAAACAGTAACTCGCCACCTGCAGTCATTTCGCTGAGGGGAAGGCAGCAGAGGGGAAGAGGTAGTGATATGGAGAATGAAGCGCTTGCTGCCCACACTGCTACGCTTTTCAAGGTGCTTTGCAGCGCTTGTCAAGGTAGGCGGTTGTCATCGTGAATTGCCATCTACATCTTTAGAGAACTTCTAATAAAGAAGTTTGCGACGGGCTAGTTAGAAATAGATACGTGAAACTGTTCGAATGCTACGCAAACAAGCGCGAGTCACTTCATTTCCTGCCATCAAAACACTGTCTCCTTAAAGTCTCTTCCTTGCACAGGAAAGAAATATTTGGACTTGTCATGACACTGAGAATGCTTTGTTTGGAGAGGTCTGTCTAATTTGATTAGCTTAAAGCTCTCATTACTGAGCGCTCAACGTCACCTCAGCCCAGAGAGCGCACAAACACATTTTCAGGTCCACTTTTGCGAGAAGACAGACCTCAACATCTGAGTTGAACAGACCGGCGTAGCAAAAAATAGAAGAGCGCGTGCATTGTGCGTAATTTTTCCGAATTTAAATAGGAGAGCGACGTCTTTTCTTCACTGCGCTCAGCCAAGAAATAGTCCAACCACGGATTATAGTGATTACTGCGCAAGCTGTCTACAAAGATGAGGACAACCTTTTTAAAGACACTTGATGAAAGAAAGCACTGGAAAGCACTGCTGAGTGTATCATCCTGGTGAAATAAAGTAACCTGAAACGGACTGAGCACATAGGGAAAAAAGGGAAGAAACCTAAGGAGAGGAAATTCAAAAAGAGATCCCCTAAATCCAGTATTAAAAAGTCCAATAAAACACATCCAATGAACAGTCACTTCTTCACATTGTACCGAGTCCAACGTGCCAGGTAGGTTGGATAGGGGTTAGAGGGAAGGGTCAGTGCACTGGGAAGCCTGGAGGATGTGTTGTGAGACTTTGGGTCAGTATGAAATATGGAGGAGGCCCAGCTATTCCAGACACAGAAAGAGGAGCAGTGCAGGGTCCTTTAACCTGAGAGAGAGGGAAGCCAGCAGGGCACATGGCAGACAGCGGTAGACCAGCAGACCGCACCTCAGGCCACAGCTGAACTTCACTACCTTGATATACACTTTACGACATCCTGAGGTGACATCTGGTGTGTCCCGGGAAAAGAATAGAGAGAGTAAATACATTTTTGAGTTCAGATTTAAAGGACCAGCGTGTAGGATTTAGTCGCAATTTAGTGGCTTATTCTAAGGTAGCAATGATAATTAAATTCCGGCTATATTCGCTAAATATATCCCCCTTAATCTTACATACTGGACCTATGAAGATCATACATGAGCCAGCTTCTCAAATAAGGGTTTGTTCCAAAGAGAGCAGGGTTCATTATGTGTAGCTGAGTAAGATACTGTAATATTTGACATAGAATTGGCCTTTTCTATGTATGGGAATCAGAGTTCAAGCTCATTTCCAAACATAAGGGCGGCAGTACAAAATAAATAACGCGGGACAAAGACATGCAAATGTAAATTGGTTTCTAAAGTGCGTGTGTGTATATGTGTTGTAGGGTGGGGCAAGTGCAGTCACAGCATCAGACTCTGTGATGAGCTGTGAGGACAGTTGTGGATATTTTGGCTGGAAGGAAAGGAAATCACTGTTTCACATCTGTCAACGAAATCACCATAATTTTTTTTTTTCTCCCTTTCTTTTTGGACAAATATCAGCTTACAAAATGACAGACACGGTTTGATTTAGTGCAGTGAAAAATGAGCATGGCTTTGAATTCTCTGCCTTTTCACATTTTGTTGAATCCTACCAACTGTGAATTTGCTCTCATGGAACTGACAGCTGTAGGTTTTTCAATACATTCACGCTGCCGTTCCAAGGGCTACAAATTCTTTGGTTTCCTCCGCCAGCAATCCCGGAAAGCGAAGTATGTACAGTTTAGGTTTGCTCTATTTTCATTCCTCCTGCGGCCTCAATTTCAGTCTTATATTCGGAGATGATGCTCATCTGGTTAAAGGCAATAAAAACAGACAATAAGAGGAGAAAAGACCTTGCACTAATTGTAACCATGTGCGGCTCGTGGGAACACTGACCACTTGTGCAGCAGCAGTGTCTCTTGATGAGTCTCTATAGCACTTTGATATTCAACAGGAAACAGGGACAGGAAATGTGCACTGGCTTGGGGATGCTGGGATACATCTTATGCACTCAGTGTCGGACAAACCAGAGCAGAAATCCAGCACCTGGTTGGATTTGTTTTGGCCCAGGGCTGACCAATCCTGGGTCTAGAAAGACCCAGACAAATTTCCTGGTTGATAACAAGCAATTTCTGTCACAACAAGCGGCACAGCTTTGGGAAGATAGAAGATGAATGCTATTTAAACTTTTAGAGGAGTGTGTGAAGGAAAATTCCACCCTTAAACACTCATAATGTTACAAACAGCTGTAGAAGGAGACAAATACACAAATGTGACTTCTTCTTCTCAGGAACTTTTTTTTTTTTTTTTTTTTACTCTTTGGAGTTTTAGTGTCAGGTTGAACTTTTGGATTTAATGGCTTTTAACTGTATGCTGCCCGCCCAACACCAAACAAAGGCCAGACAGCACAGGCTGGTCAAGAGGGCCAGCTCTGTCTTGTAGTGCCCCTAGACTTAATAGAGGAAGTGGGGGAGAGGAGCTGACATCAATCATGAACAACTCCTTAAGCAGCTCCTTCAACGGCAGACTGCTACTCCCACCATGTAAGACGGAGCGCTACCGCAGGTCCTTCGTTCCAGCAGCTGTCAGACTCTTTAGCACCAGCATGACTTAATGACTTTCTTCAGCTTGACTTTGTCTTTTATATATCTTATTAACGTTGTGCAAACGAGCTACGGTGACAAGTGAATTTCCCCCGTGTGGGATCATTAAAGTCTATCTTATCTTATCTTATGGACAGATAGTATATGCAGTGGAGGATTTAGCTGCTAAAGACTGAGCCAGACCAATGTTCACCAGCTAGTCGCTAATGTTACTCAAAAAAGAACTGTGCAACTCTGATTGTGTACAAGTGTATCTTAATTAAATAATTTGTCACGTCGGGGGAGCAGAACAGCTACAGCGGTCTAGCAAGATAGGTCAACGTTGCATCTCACATTTTATCATCTTTTTTCTGCATGGGATCTCTCTGGGTCCAGCTTATTCCACACAGTCCAAGGTTGCAGGTTAATCGGTGATCTCAATGGCCTATGGATGGATGATTGCTTGTCTCTGTGTGCCCTGTGATGGACTTGGTGACTTGTCTAGGGTGTACCCCGCCTCTCGCCCAATGTCAGCTTGGATAGGCTTCAGCCACCCGTGACCCCGATAAGGAGAAGCAGTTGGATGGATGGATGGATGGATGGTTATCGGTGTGTTATGTCCACTAATGTGGTTTTACTTGTTTCCTGACAGAAAAGGGAAAAGTAAATATCCAGAGTATTTACGTATTCCAAAGACGTACGTTCCTACAGATTAATGTACAGTGTGGGCCGTCACACTTAATTCTTGGGCAAAGTACATTCTGTGGCCAATAACACTGAAGACAAGACAGGTTAAAGGATATAAATACTAAATTAGACCAATTCACAGACTGACGCCCATCACATTCGGAGGACCTCAAAATCTAAAAGACTAACAGAGTCTGGGACTTTCCTTTAACAGTAATATCTCACACTCACAAAAATTAAGTTAAACCTCTTGCCAAACACATCAAAGGCAAAATCTGACACATTAACCATAAGCGAACACACTGTTCAGGTCAGATACAGGGCTAAATTATAGGACTGGTTTTCAGTAATACAACACAGACGTGAAAAATAAGGATGACCCTTGGCTGGTCCTCTTTAGTAATCTGGCTTATTTTTCCTCTCGACTGATATGACGAACTTTGGATGTGCAGTACTACTGCAAGGAAACATGTGAATATCTGCCGCCTGCCTAATAAATAGGTCAAAAACTGGGACAGCTTGACAGGAAATAAAGTAATAGTGTGTTGTTTTCTAGAAACAAAGATCATTTGCATGCACCGCAGACTGTGTGCCAGTGGAAGGGTCAGTCAACTGATAATCTATACATGTGCATGCACAGGACAATTTAGGATTGGCCCTTTGTTTTCAGCCAATTACACTTCAGTCAATAGCGTGTGTGAGAAATTATTTGGCAGATCGGATTACCATTAGAATGGAAGCCAGTAGAAAGAAATGAATGGGAACGACACCAGCGTCAGAGAAGAGTCAAAACACTTGCTGATGCAAAGCAGGTTAAAAAGCACCGCAACAGTCTACAACAGCCAGACACACACTCCCATATTTACACCACATGGGTCAAAGGTTTACGGAAACAAAGAAGATTTACTATGTAGGAATATTCAACAGGATACAATTACAAAACATTCCTCATTTCATGTAAGGTTTTGAATGAAAGTTTGACAGAGTTCATTAATATTAGAAATCTTAACCTGAGTTAAGGGCGCTGGTGATTATATTCCACTCTAGTTCACATTCCTGTAAACAACAGAAATGGAAAGAGGGAAAGAACCCATCTATACAAACATGACAAATGAAAGGGATGATTGATATTTCGTAAGGAAGGGAAATAAATACAATACGCTCTCAATTCCCATCGCTCTCCTGTAGACTCTCAACCTTCTGTGCCACAGACCTCCGTTGTTGTCCAAAAACTATTTGGAACACCTCAGTGAGCCAAGGCCAATCTATTTAAACTCAATTCCAAATATACCTCCAAGGGCATTGAATACTATACAAAATGTGTATTAATCCACAGCAGAAAATAGTCCCTTACAAATGGACCATTTTTCCAGATTAGGGAAATTGTCTACATGCATCTACGTGCAATATGTGTTCAGTCGAAACCGATGTTTTTTAGAGTTGGTGAAGGTAAGCTGGAAAGGCTTGATAGCAAATAGGTGGCTTTTAGTAGCTTTTTAGACTGAAGTTAGGTTCAACACATTAAAAACAGGGACAAAACAATAACAACATTAATCATTAATAATCATTAATCTGGATTTATGTGGAAAAAGTCACCACAACCTGGCCAGTCCTCCCTACGGACTCTTCAGGGCACTCACAAGAAAACAGGCCCCGTCTGATTTACAAGAGGGAACCTGTGGAAAACGTTCCACTTATTTACGACAACTTTAATTATCTAAAACGCGCAAGGCTTTTATTTTCCATGTTTTGATACACTGGGAATGATTTTGAAATGACAAGCACTCCCGGGCGCTATAGTCAAGCACAGAGCTGGCACTCTGCGGTGCTCATACATATTATACACCCTATAAGGGCCTGGACAACAGGTTGGACTGAAAAAAGTACACTGGGTGTTCATTTAGGTTTAAAACCTTTAAAACCTACCTTCTATGAGACTAGAGATACTCAATGCTATACTTGTACACATCAGCTCTTGAGCCAGGAGTTTTCAGGTGTGTGCTGCCAGTCAAAGAGAGAGAAAGGGTGGCGCTTCTTGGTAGAGGGGCAGCTGAGAAGGAGGCAGTAATGTTGTAGGAGGAAATCTTTATCCTGACCTGTTTTTGCATTCCTTCACAAGATGTTTTTGCTCCCAGTTAATGTGTTGGTCCAGTCTAGTTATATAATACACTATCAGTTTAGGGCTCTGCAGACACTACAGAAAGGAAGAATTATTTGACGTGAGAGGCATTTATCACTCATTACTCCTTCAAAAGACAGTGCCCCGACAATATACAGCCACTGTGAGCACAGCTGCAGCTGCTCTGCCTGGCTGTGGTGGTTGAACAAAGAGTTACAAACCAAAACACAGCCGTGACTATAGCCACAGCACATCACGTCCCGTGATAACAGTCATATTTACTACAGTCCTTCTCGATCAATCTCAGCAGCAGAGAGACCTGTAGCATAACTAGCTTGCTAGTCATTTATCTCGCACTAATAATACAGACTGAGCCAGCAGGCTAATCCACAGATTACATAATACTATGTCATAATACAGCTCAGCCTTTCTTTGCGGAACAATATTACGATAAGGTAACACAAAAGAAATTCAGAAACACTCAAACCGTGAAATTTCAAGGACTCGTCAATATTGGCTTTGGGTTTAAATGTAATATTGTAAATGATGGGAAATATGTAAATAGACATGATTGTTTTTCATGATAAAATGCTCGGAAAACTGGAATTTCTGAAAATATCTCAAAAGGTACAACAGGATAAATGCAGCCATGTTTCTCTGTCATGGCACAATCAAACCGCAGGACCACGACCTCTCAGTATTTGCTCCATAAAACTTGGTTTGTTTGCATTGAACCAGAAGAACCAAGCTGTAAATTCTTACAAGGGATGCCACCTGCCGCAGCGGGTTCAAGCCTCACAAAGAGGGGTGCAAAACATCTGAGGTCACCTTGTTTGGACCGAAACAGTCTGTGAGAGAGGAAAACTGTGAGTATGAAGTCTTAAACCACCTCATATCCCCTAAATGGTTATTTCTCAATAACTATGACCGAACAAATAAACACCGTCTCCAGGCTTGACCCTAAACAACAAGTGGATTGCTGGCCCAGTATTTGGGAAATATTCAATGAAAGTATGGGACAGTTTGACCAGTCACTTGAACTGCAGTTGGAAAAACTTGGGAAAACCTTGAAACTGCACAAAACCAACTGCTAGGATGACGAAAACGAGAGGCCAAAAGGGGACTCCCAGAAACCCACAGAGACTTTGCTTCATCTCAACTTAAAATCCATCACTTCCATGGAACACAGTGCGCATGAAAGCTCAGACTTTTCTGATAAGCCGGATCCAACCAAAACACTGATGTCATCATAAATACGGGCCAGGGCAAGAGCCTGCTAATGACAGATCACTGATTATTCATCTGACGTCTTCAACCCTAACTCAAGTGAGATAAACGCTCAACAAGTCTGTGATTTGCAACATCATAAATTTCTTTTATGATATCGTATTACTCGCAAATCACAAGTGAGAAGTCGTAATGCCAGCATTAAGGATGTTTTAGTAGACGCAGCCTTCTGAACTCAGCCTAGACTCTGAGGCTTTATTCCCAGTTTTCTGTCATGCCTATGGCCAAAATCTAGAGAGCAAACAACAACAACTGTTGACAGTTGGTAGAGAACAAAATCTGAATAAAGCTGTAAGTTTTTACTGTGTTTCAGGTCTAATGGCCTCATCTGCTTCTGAGCTAATACAAAATATTAGCACAGAGTGTCACACCCAGCAGTACTGTAAGGACCATTGGAAGGACCATTTATTTCCAACACTTTGCACAATATTTTGAAACATGTTGGAACTGGAATTTGTCCCAGTTGGGTTTGGCATATCCAATCAACTTACGACATGCTTAACACACTAAAGATTAAGCTTTAGTAACATCTTGTTGAATCTACTACACCAAATCCATAGCACAGAAATCCACATTTAAACCTAACTAATGTAACATGAAGGTTTCTCGAACAATGGTATCTACTTAGATCATGAAAGGAGCAACCATGAGTGCAACAATGGTATCACTTGTGTTATTGTACTTTGTGGCATGGCTTTCTGGCAGGTAGCTGCTTGAGTGGGCTCTAATAGGATCAAGGAAGAAAAGCTGACATAAAAATAATCCAACATAACAATTTGCATATTCTTTAACGATGAATGGTACAGTTCACCAGATGTCACCGCTGCACTCTGGACGCAAATTCTGCAAGTTGCCTGTGCTTTCCGGGCCACACAAAAGCTCTTACCAGGTGCCAAGTAAGCAAGGATCAAGTCTTAAACCACCCACATAGGGAACGGGACTGAAGCTTTTCTTTCACTTTGTGATCATGACCACTTTTTTGGGGGGAGTGATTTAAAAAAAAACTTTGGTCAAATAAAAAATGCTGGACATTATTATTATTATTTCAGCTAATGATTTCACAACAGGGATCAAAAGGCAATATGATCTGTTTTATTTTTGTAATAATGTCATCAATTAGAAGTATCTATTAGAATTACAAAGGCTAGGGTGTATCAACTACAGAATAGTCCAGTGCATGTATTATTTCTGGAGTCCCAAAGGCCCTGCCCTACCCAACTGCAGAGTCCCAGCCACATATCTTGCCTGCCAGGGCCCAACTCATTGCTCATCTGCTGTCTAGACTGCCTCCAGGCCTACCCAGCCACAGCCTGATCTAGTCAGCCAGCATACATCTAACCATCCCTTTTGATCCCAACTGACCGAGGCAGGTCACAAAGAAATCTTCAACCTTCATCTGAGGAAACAGCGACCAATCTGCATTCAGTGGACAGATTTGACTTGTTGCAAGGGTGCTAAATTTGTGCCTGTACTATTGGTAGAGCGGACTGCAGGACAGCTTAAAGAAATATTAAAGGTTTCCCTAGTTTTGTTCATTTTTTCGCTAAGCTAACCATCTCCTGGCTGTCGTTTCGTAACTAGTATACATATTGATCTTCTCGTCTACAGTAAGCGTAAGCAGTAGCGTATTTCTCAAAAATTTCAGTAACTTGGGTTTTAAGGCTGTAACAAAAGGCTAAACTTGACTATCTTGTTTAAAATTCTGCATCTTTGTACAATATGTGCAAACCATAAATACAGCTTTTCAGAAAATCCCTGTATAGGTTGTTTTGGTTTTGGCAGCTCCCTCCTGAGCCCCAAGTGATATTTTTTGTTACCTGCTGTCATGAAGATACATCATAAAACGTTTCAACTCTAACTTTAGGTCCCTGCTGGATTTTTCATGTTTGCCTGTCTCTCTCTCAGCTGACATATGAACCTCTTGAGAAATGTTTGTGCGCGACCACAGCCACGTCTCTGTCCAGTCTTACAAGGCCTAAGCATCAAAGATGGTTGTAAATGTCTTATAGATGAGTGAGAATATCTCGGGGCAAAGGAATGTAACATGTCAAAAATAGATACACAAACTGAGCGACTTATTTCTGAAGAAAAGGTCCCTCCTCTATAATCCTTCAGGTTTTTCCCACAGTCTAAAACAGTGTTTCGGGGAAAAGGGGTGTTTAATTGTGTATGTTCTGCTGACACAAGCTAATGTTTGTCAAGATTGTTTGAAGCACTTTAAAGGCCCTTGCATAAAGCTAATGGTGCAGAGACTTGCTACTCCTTCCATTTTCCCTAATGTCTCTTACTTAGAACTTATCGTAGGAAGTATCCACATCATCAGGACAGAAGGGGACATTGTTCTTTCTAATTTAGCTGAATCTGGACCTCAGTGGCTCTCACTGTCATTCGCTGTTTACTCTTTATGTTCCCCTAATGTTTTTTACAGTCTGTTTCCTTCCTGTGACCGAGGATGGGGACAAAGTCACCTTAGATTCCACTGAGCGGTCAAACAACAGCCAGACTTGTATCTAGACAACAGGGGGAAAACATCCAATCTGGAACAGACTCTCTGTGGTCATGTTTGTGGAGGTCGCTCTTCAGTAAATAGAAGTATGTGACTTGTGGGTTATATTGGGTGATCTTTCAGCAATAAGTACTGTAGTTACAGTACCAGCTGGCATCGTAGGCAGCCAGCTGGATTCTATGAAAAAAAAAAAAAAAAAGTGACTTTATCAGTAATTTCATATTAGCACCTTCGTGTATACACAGTCTAAACACAGCAGGAATTTCATTTTGAATTAAACTGAAGCTCAGCAAGGGCCTCGCTTTGATCAGATGACCCAGATATTTATTGATTTAATTACTGTGCTTGTTACTCTTTGGACAAGGGAGGAGTAATAATCCACTCCTGAACTTCTGACGGGGACATGGGGTTGAAGCGTTCTCACCCGCAGGTTTTTTCACTGTCAACAAACCTTCACCCCGTTAGCAGTTAGCAGACTGTGTGAAACATATAGTATTTGCTATGTAACTGCATATTCCACTGATACAATGTTTAACAGCTGTGTGTGGAAGAAAGCAGCCTGGACAGCTTGAAGTTAGAGACTGGGCTTCTTACCAATGTAAACCACTCTTGAAATGTCACTATTTCTTTTTGCCCCCTTGCCAACACAAACCAACTCATGACATCACAACTTCCCAACCCCAAAGCTGCCCCAATACAATTGCCTTTCGAATAGCCGAAATACAGTATAAAACATATTTTTTTAGTAATAAATACTCTCTCTTTTGTCAAGCTCCTGTTATTTATATTAGGCCTACTTGGCAAGGCTGATTAAAGAGAATAGTTCAACAGTTTGGGAAATATAATTTGCTTCCTCGCCGAGAGCTAGATGAGAAGGTTGATAGTGCTTTTCATGTCTGTACGGAAAGTATGAAGGTCTCACTAGAAATTTATTAGCTTAGCTTAGCTTAGCTTAGCATAGAGACAGGAAACAGGGCAAAAGCTAGCCTAACTCTGTCCAAAAGCTGCTTACCGGTGCAATAATTAACCCACTATATGTCATTTGTTTAATCTCTCCAAAAAAAAACAAAGTGTTAAAAAAGTATTTCGTGGATTTACGGGGGCTGTGTGTCAGATTTCCTGGAATCTTGTCACTGAGCCAGGCTAGCCGCTCTCCCTGCTTACAGTCCGTCTGCAAAGACAACTGTCTTCTGGCACTAGTTTTCTGTTCTCTGTACAGAAAGCGGAGAAACGTATTCCACAAAATATTGAACTACCCCTATAAATGAAATTTACAGAATAAATACACATCCAGATCACAACAGCCCGGAAAACAACTTACTATCTCATCTTTCAGATTATTTATTTTTTTGAAGGTTTTGGGCTTTCAAGTCATATCAGACCTCTTTTTCATCCATCCATTCACATGCTGCCGATCTCTAAGTGACTTTCCCATGCACGGTGGATTCTGCCAGCGCAGTAACAATAGCCTTGGGTGGAGTGCACAGCTGAGCTGGAGTCTACAGCGTGTGCTTTGATTGCTGGAAAAATGGACAGAGTGAGGAACCATCCTTAGGAGATTTTGTTACTTATTGAATTGTCGAGGTCAGTACACTATGCTCCAGACACAAGTCAGAAACCGTCCAATAACATTCATTTTACTTTTGACCTGCATGGAACACAGATAATTCTCTGTTTTGATTCTTTATTGCAAAGATTGTACATAATTCTCCATACTAGTCAAAACCACGCAAATTCTACTGAGTGAAAATGTCTTTCTGCAAAGGAGTTTTGTATTTTTCTGCCTTGATTGGATGCATTTAGAAAGATAACCAAAGCAACACTTGTTGAGTCTGTCTATGGCCTGTAGGCAATTCCTCTTTCTTGCTTTCCCTCTTGCTCACCACTGCACCTCATTCTCTCTGCTGTACTGGCATCAACACTGGGCTTCGAGAGGCCTCCGGAGAGGGGGGAAGCATTGGGGAAACTTGGAACAATATATTGTAGGTAAATAAATGCTCTGTCTGAAAAAGAATGCCTTTCCAAAACAGACCCAAGGCCCCTCGGAGCAGCATGTGCCCCAAATAATGCCCTAATTACCCCTGTGATAATATGATAATAATGCTTCGACCTCTTTAGAAGTCACTGGGTTCACTGCGCAAACAAGGACCAGCACTCTGAGACTGAGGGAATATCATCTGGGGCCTTGAGGAGACTGCATGTGAAGAAACTGTGTTTGTGTGTGAGGGAGAGAGGGAGAGACATACAGTGGAAGTACAGTATTCTATTGAGCTTTTCCACGCCGAAAACCAAACGTCTGCCTTGATTGTTCAGTCTTGGATCAGGAGATAGCCCAATAAACGCGAAGATGGCGCGAAATGCCGCGAAGCAGGTGTATGTCAAGCTAATATGATGATATGGACAATAATATGGCTATCATCTTAAGGATAGGATCTCAGCATTGATGTCGATCGGGATCTTTGGCTGTCAGCCCGTGCTGGCTGCGGAGTGGCCTGACTATTGATACCAGATGAGAGGATGAGTCAAAATACTGAGCAGATGTGATGGTGCATAGTCATGACCCAAAAAAAAAAAAAAAAAAAAGAAAGAAAGAAAACACAATAGCATCATAGCTCAAAATATATTGAATGAGTTGGATAAACATATAGGTTTTCTTGGGCGTAGCTCTTGTGGAAATGGCTTGAAAATA
The DNA here is from genome assembly GCA_014281875.1 of Nibea albiflora. Lineage (NCBI taxonomy): Eukaryota > Metazoa > Chordata > Actinopteri > Sciaenidae > Nibea > Nibea albiflora. The sequence continues at coordinate 11,243,758 of CM024805.1, read as the reverse complement.
TTTGCAGCAAAAGCAAGTTTTTACCAAATAAAATGCTCCTTTTTAGGGCGAGTGCTCAGAGTTCACTCAGAGGTAGCCGGTGATAGCTGATTTGGGTTTAAAAATAGCCGAACATGCCGTATTTTCCTCATTGTGTACCAGCTTTTCCTCTAAGGTGTCAACAAATAAAGCCAAGATCGCAACACGCCGAAGGCATCTTTAAACATTTAAAGTTTTTTTTTTTTCTCCTGTTACATTCATGAGTTAACAGGAAAAATGCATTTCTGCTTAGTGTCCTGGCCTTAAGCGGAGCACTGGATCAGGTCTAGGAAGTCGAAGTATTCAACTAATCTGTCGTGATTTATCGTCTACCTCTGACAACTTTCCATCCCCGTGGAAGCTTCAGTATATTGAGGAAGAGCAAGAGTGGAGAGAGTAGGAGCTGAAATGTATGGACAGAGTGAAATGGAGGAGAAAATCTTTGCTGTGTACGGCCCATGAGTGATATATCCCTTCCACCAATTCCAGCACCTGAAAAGGCCATCACTTCCAAGAAGATTTTTTTTGGGAAAGCACCAGTTGTCGGCAACAAGAGAGGAGGAGAGAAAGAGTAAGAGAGAGAGAGAGGAGAGAGAGAGAGAGAGAGAGAGGAAAAAGGGGGGAGGAAAATTGTTCCTGCGTCACGTTTCTTTAATTTGTTCACCAGCTGCCAATGAAAATGATGACCTGCAGAAGTTTTTTTTTTTCCCTCCTCTTGGCTCTGCATCTGCTCTAGCAAACCACACAGCTGGATCCACACACTGAACAAGTGTAATCTTTATAGTATAATGAATACGACAAAGAAGACTGATAGGACACATGGACTGGGCTCTTACGCTGATATGAGCTTAGGCGGACGTCCTGGTCAGTGACCAGTGGAGCACGTGTGAGGTGAAAATTTAATCAGCTGCACATGGAGCTGATGTGATGTGACAGCTTTGATTGTTAAGAATCATCAAACAGTTCAGGTTAATTCAATAATTTAAAAAAAAAAACCACATCAATATTTCATTTTGCATGCATCATACCAACTTCAGTCTTCGTCATGCATGCTGACCCTTGATGCCATGATGAAGACTAGCATCATAATCCTTTTGTTTCCTTATGTGAACCCCCCTTCCCCCTTAAAAAGTAATTAAAGTCATTTAATATGTTCCATCTTCCTTGGTGCACTTTATTATTAATCAAATGTTGTCTTTCCAGATCCTGCAGCTGCACAAACTTAAAGCAGATGTCATGATGAAATTGGGGAAGATTTGCCGGGAATTGGTTTAGGAGAGACCAAACATATCCAAATTATGCAGTGTTTCAGGTGTCAAGGAGGGGCTGTGCGTCTACCTCCGAGGCAGGCTTCACTTCCTGCATCGTCCACTGCAATATATAAAAACCCGCAAAGACGGACTTCTCCCGAAGCAGTCACAAAGTTTGCAAAGCGCACAAACTCCTCACTTTTGCAGCAGCCCTCCCTCTCTCCAAAACCATTACCGAGGCTTTAGAAGTGATACAGCCTTGGCAAACAGCAGGCGCCGGTACCGCTGCGCAGGACAAGGTAGGACACGGGGAAGTTTGAAGCTTGGTTAAAGCATGTCTGAATTGTAATGCACTATATACGTGCGCAACCCGCGGCAATACTTTTAAAGTTTGTCTTCTTGCTTTCTTTTCAGGTCGGTCCAACACGCGGGATATTCTGCCTTCAAACGTTTTCAACAAAACAAAAGCAAAACATGAAACCTCAGTTATTTGCCGTAGACTTAATACTTCTGTGCATATCATGCGGAGCAAGTGCACTGGCAACGAGCATTCCTGCTGTGTCCACGTCCAATTTCACCAATCTTGGCGCAGCGCACGGCTACGGAACAGACACCACGACTAAAATCAGGAGGAAGCGTTACATTAGTCAGAATGACATGCTTGCTATTCTTGATTACCATAATAAAGTGAGAGGGAAGGTGTTCCCCCCGGCATCCAACATGGAATACATGGTAAGTGAAAGCTTTCATTTTCATTCATTTTTCAGTGCATGATATTCGCAGGGTTGTTACCAAACTGCATGCGTCGAGTAAACTGATTCGTCACTGGAAGTGACTGTGCAAGATCCTAACAGATATAGTTTTGTAAGGAAATAATGTGACAAATGTCTTCGGGTTTCTTCAGCTGTTCAGCAAATTTCACGGCACTTAGACCACCAAAGTAGTCACTTCCAATGAAAGAGGGGTTCATGCATGGTGCCAGTAGCCTGCCGGCAGTGTAATGTGGACAGAGCTGTAGTGGTCACTGATGGGAAATTGCTGTAAAGTTTGATGCCCGCATCAGACTTTTAATCCCATCTATAGCTTATATTATTATATTATGATATTTTAAATGGAGAATAGAAGTTTACTACTTTGAAAAGTTGCAGCAAAATCAGCCACCAAGCTCCAAGTGTTTCGCTTTAAAATTGGCAGCACCTTCATTTTTTCTAGTCGTGCCGGTTATAAGGTGCAAGCAAGGTGGATAAGGTTTCCTTGATAAAAGCTAATGGAGTGTGACTCTTGACAAGTTTGGATTCTGGTATTCTTAAGGCTATCCGAACCCCCCCCCCCCCCCCCCCTGTCTATTCAGAGAAAGTGTTACAGGGCAACCAACTTTGTCCACTTATGTAACCGGTTTGATGGATGACTTTTGCATCCTTCCACGGTAACACCTGTATCAGGGCTATGAGCTCAGAAAGCGCCGACTCTTATCTCACGTCTCGCTGCTGAATGAAGATCTGGTGCTTGGATTTTCCATCCAGTTATGTAATGAGTTTCCATGTTCCCACCATGTCTCTGTGTATTTTTTAGGTGTGGGATGACACCCTGGCCAAGACAGCTGAAGACTGGGCTCATGCGTGCCTGTGGGAGCACGGGCCACCTAACCTCCTCAGGTTCCTGGGTCAAAACCTCTCCGTCAGGACAGGACGGTGAGTGACCTTTGACTCCCCTCCCCCTCCCCAACATCTGCTGCTCCTCTCAGGGATGACTCTCTCTCTCCGCAGTCATGGTCGTTGCCTTGCAGCCCCCTTCTTCTTTCTCCTAAAAGTTTTTGCACTGTGACCCGGTGACTGCCTGAGGAATGCTCCTGTGACCCTTCAAATAAACAAAAGTTGTGTTTTCAGCCATGACCCATGAGGACAAAGGCGCATCCCTTTAGTGGGTTTTGACTTTCCATTTGGAAAAACAGGGCACCTTCACGTGTTCCTACACTTTAAGATTTTATTGAGGAACAACACGAGACTCAAGGGAATAGAGTTTATTCTGGCTATTTCTTGTGACTTGCAGAGAGTTTTATAGTCTGGTTATTTTCTGAAAAAAAAAAATACTATTCTGTTGTCATGATGCAACCAAATGATCCAAGCTGCCTTTAAACCATGAGTTAGACAGGCACGGAAAACGTTACGTACACGTTTTGTACACTTATTCACATTCCAGTCTGGAGCCATTTGACTGCCCTGGCCAGTGCTCATCTGTGTGTAGTTTGCAAAGGCAAGTCAGCATTTTGCTGCGCAGAAGATGTCTTACAAATAAACCTGGCCATTGTGAAAACAAAACAAAAACGCTGAAGCTCTGAAATGTGGCCAGTTTGTCAACTGTGAATGCGGTTTTAGGACGGTGTATATTATATTTCAGCACCTCGGGTTGTTTTATAGTTTTTTGTGGTCGCAGTGACCACAAATCAAATTCATCTAGAAAAATCTGGTGGCAACGTAATAGATTTCAAAAACCGAGGGGGGAAACCGGAGCACGTGGAGAGAACTCGCACAAATAACTAAAAACTGTTGCCCCACACATAAAAAAGAGGCAGAATTGAGGTTCCGAACCCAGGAGCTTCTCGCTGTGAACCAACAGCTCTAACCATTTAGCCTACATTCTGCCCCATAGATACTATTTTTAGGTGTTCCTCACATCCAAGTCAGCGCCCTGAATGTTTCCGTGTTCATTTTTCCCCCTAAAATCAGACACAACCACGGTTGATTGCTGTGTAACATGTCTATCTTCTGTTCACAGCTATCGATCCATTCTTCAGCTGGTAAAGCCATGGTACGATGAGGTCAAAGATTATTCTTTCCCGTACCCCCGTGACTGCAATCCTCGATGCCCTCTCAGATGCTATGGACCCATGTGCACCCATTATACACAGGTATGTAGAGAACAATCGGTATTACACTTGCCACTGTTGAAATGGTCTAACGGTGGCATTGATCGGGTGCTGGTCTGCCTTTTGTTTGCAGATGGTGTGGGCAACGTCCAACAAAGTAGGCTGTGCTGTTCATACGTGCCATAACATGAACGTATGGGGTTCCGTGTGGAAGCGGGCAACGTATTTAGTTTGCAACTACTCACCTAAGTAAGTACGCTTGGTGAACCGTACGGTTTGCTAATTACATGCTGTAAAGAAGCCTGTTAATTCCAATGAACTTGGTAACCTGATGACGATGGGGTGACGACAGGCTTAATGCTGACACAGACCACTCTGTTCTGTGCCGAGTTGTGAAATGCCACCCATGTTGCTGGGAGATTCAGATAACCTCGATACAAGGCTGTGACGCGGTACTGCATTACCAGAGCGCCGGAGACCCACGAAACAGAAGAAAAGATCTCTAAAAACTTTCCTGGACTCGTGACTGACTTGTGACCTCGGTTCTTTAATCCCATTGGTTTGAGACATATATAAGAGTAACAGATTCAAGACGCGGATGACCTATTTAAGCTTGTCGATTAAAAACATGGCCACCATTTTTCAGGGAAAAAAAAGCCTTTTCAGACATCTTAAATCTGGATGGTGTATCTATTCCAGCTGTTCTGAATATATAATCACATGATACGGCACAACATATGTGATGATGGCTAACTCCTCAGAGCAGCTACTAAGTGGAAATCAAGTTGTCAGCTGCAGTTTCCAATGTTTGGAAGGACAGACTCTATTAACACTCTATATGTTTCTGTCTTCCAGGGGTAACTGGATTGGAGAGGCGCCCTACAAAGTAGGCGTACCGTGCTCCGCCTGCCCTCCCAGCTACGGGGGCTCCTGCAGCAACAACATGTGCTTCCCTGCTCTCAAGACAAACTACCTGCACTGGTTCAAATAAACACAGGTTTCCTCTCGACATAAGCTGACAACCTACAGTACCACAGAGACATTATTTTAATCCCGTAAGGATTTGCACAACATTCATGGACCACACTATTTTGTATATATGGGCTTATTTAAAAGACTCAAAACATACATTTGAAGGCAGCAGACGATTTAGCGTTGATGATTTGTAAATAAACTGTAAATTAATTTCATTTGTATCAGAACTGCTATTACTATTTTAATTCATGAAATATAATTTATGTGTAAGAGTGGGTCCTTAAACACAGTATATACTGTATGTGGTGCTGCATACCCATTTGTTCTGACTATATATTCGTTTTACCATTGACAATATGGTAATTAAGGACATAACAAGATCATAGCTGCTTATACCTGGTCACTTTGGTGCTATGGGCATCACACCTTCATGTTGTGTGCTCTGCCTTCACAGGAATGTTGTGATGTAAAGATCAAAGCTTTTGACCTCAGAGGGTAAAACCTACACTGGCAGGGTCAGCTTTGTAGCTGTGTTAGCTAGAAGAGACTTCATACTCAACTCTGTTGCCATTTTCATGTGTGTCCTGCAACAAATTGGCAAGCGTTTGTTGACAAAAGTGCACTTACTGTAAACTGAAAAATATATGACTAAAGCAACTTACATCAGATCCAACATATGGGACAGATTGGGAGGTCTATATTTGAAGGCCTCGGATCAGCACGGATGACGCCTCTGTTGTTAAAAGCCATGTCTGTTTCGATATTTACACAGTGCATTTGCAGTTTCAATCTGCACTGATTTCACGACGGATGTTTCATACCTCAAGGTATTTCACAGGCTTCATTTTTCACATTTCCTGTAATGTTTATGCTAAAGAGAGCACATACAATAACTCTGACCCACATATCTGTTTTATAATCATTTGTACACGATATATTGGTATATTATATACCAATATATTGATATATTGGACAAATCCATTGTTTATATTTTGTTATGATCACTGATGTAGTTTGTTTTTTGGAGTTAGGCACTCTAGTGCACCTTAATTGTTTGTAAATTTCCAAAAATACCAGGAAATTATTATTTTTTTGTACATGTAGATAATCATCATACCTAGACTATCTTAAAACACGTATACTGTAAGTTATTCATTTTTGTATGGGGAAAAAAATATTTAATTCATAGTAATTTTGTACTGTTTTGTAAAAGGATTGTAAATACATCTAAACGATTAAAAAGACTGAATATGGTTCATTTGCATGTCAACTTTTATAATGAAAATTGGTAGCACTAGCATAAAATTCGCCAGCCTTTGCAATTGCCTCAATAGTTTGAACTTTGTTCAAAAGGTATCAGAAAATTGGGGCCGTTTCTCATTACTATTCAACACAGAGAAGACCGTATCATCAGCATAACGGAGACACTTACAAAACAAGAAAGACACAAAAAATGTTGCCATCGATCCAAACTTTAGTGGGAAATAATGCATTAAAAATGGGAAAACATTTTCCGCACTGACTGTATTTAAATCAACATAAACAACAAGCTATTTATGCAATGAACTGCGCTTTTCCTGTTGTGTTTTGTATTTGCAATAAAATGGTCTATTTTAACTGTGTTATTATTATTTTGTACTAATTCAACACATGTCTTGCCTCAGGCCAAAACAGTATCATTGTCCATTGTCTGTGCTGTGTTGTCTGAGCTCTTCCTCGTGTCTGATATTGATTAGTTTCTGCCCCAAGTATCAATCTGGCTCTTTGATTCTCAGCTTTCACTTTCAATTAAAACAGTGCCATTTGTAGAGTCCCACATCCTGTGTATCAAAGCCTGAGAGGGAGAAGAGAAAACATGCTGCGGCTACATCTGAATCCTAATAAGAGCTGGTTGACTTTGGCCCCATCTGTCTATGTCTACACAAATGAACAGACAACTGATAGGGTTTCAGGGGACCTTCTTGTTTGAGTTTGTCCAATGAAACCGTTGACCTTACAGAGAGGGAAAGACAGGGAGCAGAGTGGAATGCTAGTAGCCCAAAGAGAGGGAATGGGTGTCACCGCCAGACATACAGACTAAATCTAAAGAGTGGTTATGGAAGGGGACATTTTCTTGCTCTACAGGTTTAACATTTTGTATAGAAGATGATAGAGAAAGTAGGAGAGAGTTGTTAAGAGGTAGAGACAAACATAGAGGAGGAGAGAGCCATAAATGTTCTGATGTGTTGGGCAGATGTTGCCTTTTTTTCCTCCAGCTGGGATTGCAGGATATGGTTCTGGGCCAGCTTGCATTAAATATATGTGTACGGGATTGACATGCTATCAAACAAACAAACAAGATTATGACATGTTTTATTTGTTAGAACATCTGCTGTTTGCTCAAGTGTAAACCGGGCTGCGGAAAACATCTATCCGTGCCGAAACTTTTTCTTGCACTCCAATGCCCTGCGCTTGGCAGGTATGGGATATAACGCCTCATATTTTCATGCTAAACTTTGCATAGCGTGAGATTTTTAAACCACTTCCTGCACTTTATTAAGAAGCTTCATCTACGCAGCCAGCCTTAACGGACCAGCACACTCCCTGGAACCAACCAGAGAGTTTTCAAGGAACACATTAGTATGCATGGGAAAAAATGCTTCTGTCTGAGCAAATGCCTAACCCAGAGCCAAACAGATGATTGGTGGATGTTTAAAAAGGCACATCAGTGGGATGAAGAGCAAGAGCCGATGATGAGTTAGACAACCTGCTGCCGTCATTTACCTGGCTTAACAATTTGTCAGAGAGGCTAAAGCAAAGGTTAAGGATTTGTATCTGGGTTAGGATGAAAGCAGTCTCAGACGGCTCAGGCTTAAGAACAAAAAACAAATGGAGTGTAAATTGGAGAGGAATAATGGTGCACCATAACTCAATTATTAATGTCCTCACAATTCATATTACACTGATGTTCTTGTATGTTTTAACTTTACTATAATTCTTGGACGCCTCTCCTGAACATCATTCAAACTTCAAAATGTTAGAGTTGAACGTTCCTCGTGACACTTCAGCTGCTTTTTACCGATCACCTCGACCTATTTTTCTTCTTTAACTGACACTTCAACTGCATCCAGATGTTGCACTCGACTAAAATCGACTAAATTATGAACTATTTTTAGCACTTACACTCGCCTCACATCTGCTTTCATATCTTAATCTTCAAATTACATTTAAACTGTTTTTATCACTAGAGATGTCGGCTTGCCGTCAGTATTTCACCATTCCACATACTTTTACATATCAAGATCACACTTTTATTGACAGTACAACGACTTTAGACGTGACACCGCAGCTGAAGTTTTACTGTAACTTCTTTCACCACTTACAAGTCAACTGTCACTTTGACTGATTTCATCTCTTACTCTTTCAACTGACATTTCCGCACGCTTTATTATTCTCTTACTCTTTAGCTGACAGTTGAACTGCTTCCACCACTCACACACCAGCATGACATTTCAACTGGATTCATCTCCATCTTCAACTTGGCATTTTCAACTCCTTTCAGTACCGTGTCATCTCAAACCCGTCCGGGTCCCAGGTCCTTCATCTTTAAACTCATTCGGGTCCTCTAACTCACAGTTTCCGCTGTTTACACGCCATTTACTTTGACTGCAATCAGAAATCCACTAACAGCGCATTAATTCTTTCCAGGTCTTTCACTTTCAGCTATCTATCATCCACGCATTTACTTTCAGCACTTTCATTTAAGCCGATACTTCTTTTTTCTTTGTTTGTCTTTGCTTGTTTGCCTTTATTATGCTCGGTCTGATGGTACTCTGTTGTGCTTCAGCTCATGAATTCCTCATCCAACCGAGGGGAGTTAAGCGAGAAGGATAAAATCTTTGGAGCTCAGTTGCAGCCCAATATGAGAGGAGATAAAAACACAATCAGAAAGGCAGAGAGAAGAAGAAACAAGGATTTTTCAGTCTGCAGTTGTTGCAGCAATAAATCTGCTCAACTGGCTTATGCTATCAGCCAGTGCCAACACCGAGTGAGGCCATGATGACGCATCTATAAACTCATCCGAAGGTGCACCACTTTTCCTAATAACACACGTGAATTACTGACCTGTCAGATAAATTGTTATTGCTAAAGCGGCTTCGTCTCCCTCAAGTGTGAAAGTGGTGAAACGTTTATTTGGAAAGAAGATGGAGACTTCATAGGGACCACGGCAGAGTGATAGATTATTAACAGGGAGAGTGAGTGTGAGGCTGAGGTTCCAAAATGTGCAAGCAGCCATCCAACTCCAATAACGGGGAGAAGTATGAGAAAGCGTTTGAGTGAGTACGATACCGAAAAAGGGAGATAATTCTTTTGTGAAGGGAGCTGGTTGGTTTGCTGCTGTTTGTTGTTGTGCAGCTGCAGAAAATCTCCTCTCCTCTCCTCCCTTCTCTTTCCTTTATCGTCTCTGTACTCCACAACCTCTCTGCCCTCCCTGACTTCAAGCACTGAATGGTTGAAAACTTGGCTTCTCTGTGCCTCGAGGGGGATATTGGGAGAGGATTCCTTCTAATCCATTGTATTTTTTTCCCCCCTTTTTCTTCTGTCTCTGCTGGAAGCACAACAACTGTGTTTATTTTGCTCCCCTTGCAGTTCAACCATCGGAAATGCAGCCTGTGCCCGGCTCCAAACCTCGCTCTGTCCTCAAACCTCCTCAAAATCCTCGCTGCCCTGCTCAATGTAGCAAAACAGTACCAAAAAAATCAGATCCTGGATGATATCATTATTCACCTCGTTATCCAAGCCCAAATAGTTTAGCTGAAAGTGACTGTAGATGGGCCTGCAGAGTGTCCCAGCATCCAGCCGGGTTTTTACTACCTGTGTCTAGGCAGGAGAATTTAAATGAGACGGAGTACCCTCATTGCCAAACATCTCTTCCTCAGCACGTGAGATGTTTGGATGCTGAAGGTTTGAATAAATACCACCAACATTACTGAACAAATCATCTTGACAAAGTGATCTCAACTCAAGGTCCACTTCGTCCTTTCTCCTGCTGCTTTCGACCACGTGACGCACTCAGTTTCCCATTTTTGGTCGCCTTCGATATTGAAAGTCGTCATTATTTGGTGAATTTGTAGACTTCAAGTTGAGCTCGACCGTTCCTTCTTGATCTCAGAAAGAGCAGTACACAGCATCACATGCGACAAGAGATCAAATCCTGTCTACTGATGAAGACTGGGTGACACTGTCAGTAAGACTGTACTTGAGCTGAGTTGTACTGTGTAACGCAACAAATGACTTCCAGATTTATTGGAGATTTGCCTAAAAGTGGAAAAAAATGGGGATGCTCATTTCATATCGTGCGTAACATTCTGTTTATATATATACTATGGCCACATTTTCACAAATTTCATAGAAAACATCCACAGATATTAGCAATACAACCTTTAAACTAAGGCAAACTAGCTGTATTCATACCTCTGACATGTGCGTAGGTCATGGGAGAGTATGTTGACATGTGTGTTTGCCAGAGACTGATGTCATCTACTTGAAGCATGTTTTGGGATCTCCTCAAATGTTGTCATGTACATGTTAAAACCCTTTCACTACCATAAATCTCTCGGGGCAACGGAGTTAACTGCAGGGCACGGTTTTGCACTCCTTCTTTTGAGTTGGATGCCCTTACTTCAAACAGGGAGGGAAAAATAAAGCTTTTCCAGGTACACAAATCATTTGCGGTGTCTCACTTGTCTATTTCGGTCTGTTTATTTAGGATAGTGCCACCATAACGCGGGGAAATGTTTCATTGCTCACAGTTTTTTCGTGGCTGGATTACCTGCACTCCCTTGCGCTAGCAATACAAGCAAGCTGTGCTTATGATTCATACGTGAAATAAGACACCATTTGGGTTTGAGCTGAATGGCTTATGTTATGGTCACTTTTCTCGTCTAGTGACTTTTCCTTGGCAAAGTAAGCTCCTTACATGGTCTAGTAAAATATAAATAAAGCATAGCTGGCATACCTCGGTATAGATATTCCATTTTATGACGAAGAACACAAGCTGGTGTTATGTCATAAAACTGTATAGTCTATATTCACCTCATATGTGACATTAAAAGTAATCACATGTTGTCTGTCAGACCCCGGCAGTGTTGTTCTCTACCGCAGTGGCTATTAGAATAAATCTACAGTATGTCCAACCCCGAGACAGACTAGACTTGACCCTTCTGGTTCAGTCAGAGAACATAAACTGAGGCAAAGGTGGGCCGTGTTCTGTGTTTGCCCTACATATCCTACTGTAGTCTTTGTCTTGGACGAAGCCACTGCGGGGCCTAGCAGGGACTTCAGACGAGCGACATCCTGAAGCTGCAAGACACGGGCCAAAATCAATGTCCTCTCAGAAGCACAACGCTGGGAAAGTGCAGCTTAATCAGATGGGCTTTCCTCCTATGCTCTAAACTTTCTTTTATACCTGTAGTCACAGAGGCTTTGATTATTATACTGGCTTGTAGTCCATTTACCTATTTGGTTTCAACATATTGTAGCATTATGCAATTCTTTCTAATGGGATGGTCTGTGCAAAACACAAGACGTTTGACGAATCTCTCATTTATTACCCCGACTCATAAAAGCAACTCTTGCAAAGTTTGTTTTCATATTTATGACTCAGTCAAAGAGAACCAAACCCACGACCCACGTATCCAATCCAAGAAAATGCATGGTAATTGCATTCTCTCCAGAAGATGATATTCAATGACACTACACTGAACTACACTTGGCATCGTTGCGAAATTTCTTGGTTTCAACTGGTCTGTACCACAGGCAGCAATCCATGAAACATTCAGGACAGAGAAGCAAAACACACTCCGAAACAGCGTAATAGGAGTTTCTGGTAGAATTACTTAATTGGAGGCTTCATGAAATTTGACATAAAACAAAGGGAATTTGGGTACCCGCAATTCCCCCAGCTCTCAGTGCCTCCACATGATCAGTTTACCAAGATTTTAGTCTTTCTGCTTGGTCAAGATCTTACTGTAACAGACCAGGGGTCGGATGATTGCCTCAGCAAAGGAATGCCAAAAGTTGCCTTTGTGCTTTGTGGTGCAAAAGTGGGTAAGCTGAAGTATTTTAGTTTGTCATCATGAACTAGTTTTATGTGTGTGTGTGTGTGTGTGTGTTTTTTTTTTGTTTGATTGTTTTCTTTTCTTTTCCAACCTGATCTCTTGAGAGATGCACTGTGTTTGAAAGTCAAACACTGACACCTGGTGGATGACCTGGTCACACGCCACGTGCTTTTCAAACTCACTCACCTTTGGATAGAAGTTGCTCATGATGAATAACTGATATTTTACAGATCACAAATAAAGAATAAAGCATATTAACTGGATATTGAGTTTTTCCGCAAGCTGTGACAAACACTGGAAAACACACAGAAGTATACAGGCTAAGAAAGGCTAGCAGGTAGATGTTGTATGAGGAGGATAATAAGTTGAATGGAAGTACAGTGCAATACTACTTACACATTAATGCATCAGTAATATAAAGAAATATAAACTCCCATTAGGGCCATTTTCTACATATTGAGTACCTTTACTTTTCATACTTTAAGCATGTTTTGCTGAAAACTTACTGTACTTTCAGTTAAGTATAATTATTTCAAGACTTTTTACTTGTAGTAGTATTTACAGGAGTATTTTTAGATGTAAAAATCTAAATACTTGCATCACTGTGAAGCTTGGCTATGTTATTTAAACATTAAGACAACATGCTGTGCATGAACATGTAGTGAAAAAGAGGGAAGGAGAGACAAAAAAATACAGTTATGCTACTGAATGATGCTCTGTGTGAATGTTACAAGTTGTAAGGACAAGCACGGGGAGGTAACGGCAGTTTAATCATTTATTTTGAAGGTTAAAGGGTGTGTAAACCTCTGCAATGGCACCTGTGTTCGACACTGTGTTCAGTGCTCACTGATGCATTGGCATCCCATCACCACAAGGGGGTAGAGGCAGACAGACTAAGCCGAACTGACCTGAAGTGGATATCTGAGGCAGCCTTCTGCTGAACACTGCTGATAATGTCACAAGAGCAATGATGTAGGACGTCTGCCAAATGACCTTGATGCTCTTTACTCCCATTCTCACCCCGACGCCGTTCCAACGCTCTGACCTCAATTCAGCTCAACCAGAACCATTAGGGAGCAATGTGCCAGATAACATGGGCCAACAAAAAGTGTTCTTCGAGAGTGTTTGTGTGGCTTTCTGTTGTGTCCAGAGGCTACTGTTGTGTGGATGCGGGGTCTGGCACGGCTGATGCATTCTGCTGGGTTCACGGGATTTCTCGCAAGACCACATGCTGAATGGAGGTGGTACCGAATGGAGCATCTGGACCCGTGGTTTAACAATGACTGTGTGGGTGAGATAGAAAGAGGGAAAAACAGAGAGAGAGAGAGAGAGAGAGAGAGAGAGAGAGAGAGAGAGAGAGAGAGAGAGAGAGAAGAGGGAAAGAGAGAGAGAGAGAGAAGAGGGAAAAACAGAGAGAGAGAGATAGAAAGAGGGAAAAACAGAAGAGAGAGATAGAAAGAGGGAAAAACAGAAGAGAGAGAGAGAAAGAGGGAAAAACAGAGAGAGAGAGAGAGAGAGAGAAGAGAGAGAGAGAGAGAGAGAGAGAGAGAGAGAGAGAGAGAGAGAGAGAGAGAGAGAGAGAGAGAGAGAGAGAGGGAAAAACAGAGAGAGAGAGGGAGAGAAAAGCAGAGGAATGGAAAGTGAATGCTTGCGTGTGTGTGTGTCAGAGAGAGAGAGAGAGGGAGAGAAAGTGTGCGTGTGCACACACCAGACAGAAACACACAGGTAGAGAGGAGGTCTGATGTGAAAGAAAAGGAAAGATGTGAAATATTGAGACAGACAGCACAGCAGGAAGCAGTGCAATAAAAAAGACGGGGGATGATAGAGCTGCTACCACAAGAAGCCCAAGCATGAAATCATTTATATTGCTCTACCGCAGGCGAAAATAGTGTATATTTACTGGCAGGCATTGTAATAAACATTAATCAGAGAATGTCTCGTCTGTTACAGATGGCTTGACCTAAATTACCACACTGTAAATCTTATAAATCCCTCAGCAGTTGGTAAATATTTCCTTTATCCACACAATTTCATTTTCATAGTCAGGGTCAGAGACATGCTCTTACAGTCCGTCTGTATATTTCAGCCATAGCCTTAATGTAACATCAGTCACTTTGTAGCCCAACCCCATAAAACATATTTTCAGTGTTTAAAATGATTGCATGTTTTATGTATCGACTCATATTTATGTTATAAAAGGCACGCGTACCAACACACACACACACACACACACACCCTGTCACTCCTCTGCTGCCTCACCTCTCACTCTCTATGGCAGAGACACACATACGCATTTCTCTTCCTCCCTGTCACACACACACACACACACACGCACCTAAATGTAGAGCAACATTAATTCTATAGCAGATGAATGAGTGTTTTTGGCGGCACTTCCCTCCTGGGAGTTGTGGGCAAAGCGAGAGCGTTGCTATTTCAGCTGCGGTGTAAGAGAGGGGGAGCCTGCCGGGTCTGACCGCAGAGAGGAGGCTGCTGCTGGAGCTGTGGCCGAGGCCCCTGCTACTGACCCAGGGAACAGACAGTAAACTCTGGGTTTATGGAAGTTCAGAATGCGGTGGGTCCCCAGTGTGAGAGCTCTTGTATCACATTCTGCACATGTACAGAAGTAGGTTAGACGGCAGGGGCACCCTGTAGAGGGTTTTTTACATCTATGGTGTTTAGTAGTTGTGGTGCATCTTACTGCAGTACAATTCTGAGGTACTTCACATACCCGTTTCTATTACTTTATCCCTTGACTTCACTACATTTCACTACATGGATAATATTGGAGTTTTTACTCTACTGCATCAATCCAAGTGGTTATTTTTTTTTTTAGTTTTGCAGTAGCTGTGACCACCTACTCCGAGGTATCGACACAGACGCACACAACTTCAGAGCAGAAAATTGTATTTGCCACAGGGTGACGCACTGCCATTGCCATGTCCCCATTTTTAATGTGGTCTTGCAAATGTCATGAGAAGTCACCAGGGCAGGTTAGAAGGGCTCAGTGCTGTGTAACTAAAAGATAGAAGATGATGTTTCATTCACCAGGTAAACCCAGGTAATTTCTCAGAGTCAAACACAACATGCTGGAGGAGAAAGGTTCTGTAAACTTTAAACAGAATTACCTGAACGTAGCCAGTCAGTCTTCAAAGTCTTCCAAGTTTTTCCCAGTTCGTCCCACCCATGTGCTCCATGTCCTCCTGCTTCCTTTGTTCTTCCTCTGTGGTGGTCTCCAATGGAGCTTCCCTGTACTCCCTCAATCAGGTGGCTTCAGCAGCTACACCTGTGTGAGTAATGAGGCCTCCTGGGAGATGTAGTCTGGCAAAGGTGACCATTTTGTGATGCAGCCGGTCTTGAATGGAAATGTACAATGTTACCACCGCATTAACAAGAATACATAAAACTTTCCCCTCTACTTTTACTTTGGTAGGACTTGTAAATGCAGAGATATTCGGTATTGTGTACTTTTACTGAGCCAATCATGTCTTTCCCAGCCTCCAGCGACCACGCTGAATCTGAAACCTGACAGATTACGAATCTCACAAAGAAAAAAAACATACTGTCCATTCAGTCCCTGACTCACCTGACAGCTAAGTGCCAAAAAAAAAGGAAAAAAAAACATCAGGGAGTCATGGAAACAAGGGGATTAAAGAGAATGAGAAGAGAAGACAGAGCAAAATCACTACTGGCACATGGCCCACTTGGCCAAAGTTTGGTTTATTATGTTTGTCAGGTAAAATACAAGAGGGTTGTGTCTCCCCTTGTGGAAAAGTAAGTCTGTATAGGGGGCAACCACACAGAGACCTGGTGATTAGCTACTGTTTCCACATGTGCCACAGCTACCAGTGAAAATGACCAGATGACAAAAGACAAAACCTGCCTGTTTCCATTATGGAATTTGCGCTGTGTTACAGCAGGAGGGGAAACAGTGACGACAAGTTCAGGGTTTGGAATTAACAGAGAGTTGGTTTGTGTTTTAATCCCCCAAAGGAGTCACCTGTGAACAGTTAGACCCGAGAGAATGGGGCCACTTTTGCTGCAGGCCCCTCATATGAGGCAGATCTGGTTTAAATGAATGTTTTTTTTCAATGCTATTAGTTACCAGTTAAGAAGGAGACAGTCGGTCACCAGTTTTTAAGTGCGTGATACTGTTCTGAGGATGAAATAACACAAATCCTACAATACAATACAATACAATACAATATCACAGGAAAATAAGCAGATAACCATAATAAATGAATGCAGTTATGTCACTGTTAACTCACAGTTCAACGCAGTAAAAATGGGAATGCAATAGAAGTGTGACTTTCTGCGCAAAGCGCACAAAACGCTGCAGAAAGTCTACTCGCGTTCTAAGCTACTGTATCCACGCACGGTTTGCACAGAGGTCTTGGCACGAACGAGGGGGCCGTTTCCAACCTTTGAGGGAGGCGTGGTGAGGGGCGGCACTCCCCAAGCGCAGCCAAGTTGAGGATAAAATGTGGATAAGTGATGCTTTAGCGGCTTTGGCGCAAGTATCCCGAAAGAAGAAGAAAGAGGCGACTCTTCCATTTTCCCCCCCGAACAGATGAAAACGGAGCGAAGCCACCGCGTCAGAGCTCTTTGATTTATGTCATATGGCAGCCGGCGGCGCGCTCATCCTCGCTCCTCCACCTGAGTTCTGCAACTTACTTTGATATTTTTGGGATTTTTTTTTTTTTTTTTTTTTGTCTTCCACTTGCTGCTGAAGTTTCCTCACAGCCAGATCTCTGTCAGGAGCTCAAGGAGCGGGCTGCGTTCCAATTCATTTAAGGTAAATGATATCTAAAGTCTACATTAAATCACAGCGCTCCATTTCTGTTTCAAAACCCATTACTCTTCATATTTTCCATTAGGTATTGGCACGTTTAATCAGCCTCTGTCAGCATTGCAGCATGCATACCAAGAAAAAAGTTCATCTTAAGAGTGTGTACATACAGAATTGTGAATGCATTAGCTACATTATGCATCATTCCGTGCATATTTATTACAGCTGTGCTGCTTAATGTGATTTGAAATGCAGTGTGTACCTTGAATTGCTCCCAAGCTGTCTTTTCGTTTTAAATTATTATTTATTTAGGAGAAAAGTTCACTAGTAGTGATTTCTTCAATCCACACATTGACTAGTCATCCCCAGTCTGCCAGTGTACCCCTAGTGAACCTCATGAGGTTTCACGGTGGCACTGCACCAGACCAAGTGTCTGCAAGCCAACACACTCTGCTCACCAAGTTCAATATTGACTCAAGATATTCAGCAAATTTGATACAGAACACCAGTTCCAATCCTTCCAATAATCCTGTTTTGCTCTCTGCTCTCGGCTCCTCTGCCAGCTTACACCGTAGACGGAGAAGAGTGTCTCTCTGTGCTGGCCCCCCACACACACACACACACACGCACACACAGTTCCACGTCCCGTCTTGGACTCTTAGAGGATCGCCGCCATCGCTATCTGCAGCACCTAACGGGATGAGGCACGTTCTGCACTGGCTGAGGGGCGTGTCCCTGCTCATGCTCCTCCAGACGGCCACCTCCATGGTGATGCTTCCTAACTCCACAGGCTGGGAGCAGATTCTGGACAAGTATCTGGACGAGGAGGGGGACTGGTGGGAGGCCAAGCATAGGGGGAAGAGGGCCATTACCGACAGTGACGCTCAGCTCATCCTGGACCTCCACAACAAGCTCCGAGGCCAGGTTTACCCTCCCGCTTCCAACATGGAGTACATGGTAGGTGGATGGAGGATTCCCAGAAGAATTGCACACACACTCTATGTTTGTTAAAATGCTTTGAACCCATTCTGAACTCTATAAGAGTCTTGTACACTTTTGGACCATATAGCTTAGTGAAATGACCCAGTCACCAGACCGGCTGGCGCTTGTCCCACTTGGCTCACATAGGAGCAGCATGCCAGCATCTAAGCACCTTCACACTTGAGCCCCCCCCCCCCCCAGATTGCACACACATGCAATCTGTACCCATGTGACTTTGATTGTTTTACCAGAAGAGAAGAATTCCACCGACTTGCCAATGATCACATTACTACTGCGTTGTTGTTGGGTTTTTTTCTTCCTTGCACTAAGAGATTTGTTTGACTTTATCCTTCGGCCATCACGTATGTGTGTGTGTGTGTGTGTGTGTGCGTGTGTGCAGCAGCGCCAGATCACTTTTCACAGGGCAATTAGAATCAGAGCACGGCACCAGGCCTTGTTTTACCAGCTGTCTACCCCCCACTAAACACACGCATACACACACACACACAGGCGCACCACACCTTCTGAAAGCCTGCAGCACTGCCGCAGATCTGGAACTTTTCCAAATGCACTACATGCGTAAGGCACCGCTTGTCCGCCACAGAGCATTGCTACCAACAGCACGAAGGAGGTTAAAAATCAATACAGTGCGCAGAAGGTAATGATGTTTTATCATCCTTTCATCTCCACTTAAGGAGCTACAGAACAAAAGGCAGTATTATTCTTGGGTAAAGGCAAATAAACAGTTCCTGCTGGGGGCAATTGCTGGACTGTGTAATTGTATAATTGAGAGGTTGGACTTCAGGACCCCTTGTGTGTGTGTGTGTGTGTGTGTGCATGTACGTGTGTGAAAGCACCACTCTGCCCTGGCAGGCTTCTGGTTGAGGCACACTCTAGTGGAGAAATGCTGAGCCAGCAGCGCACAGCTCCTTTCTACTGTCTCCTGTTACAGTTGGCTGTTTTTTTTTTTGTTTTTTTTTTAGCTCCAGGGGCACCCAGGGGTGAAATATAGAGAGGCATGCAACAAGAGGACGCGAGGTGAGAGGAAGAAGGAGAGTGAAAGTTAGCAAGGAATACAGCGGGTAAATAAAAATAGAGGTGCGAAAATGACGCAGCTAGGAGATTGGCGCGCTGAAAAGGGAGAGGCGACGAGGGGCAGATGGGAGAGTCAACGTAATTGAAAAGAAGGTGAAGAGGTTGGAAAAGAGTGAGGTCGAGAGGAAATGAAAACATTTAGAAGGGGCGATGACTTGTAGAGATACATGCCGGATTCTTGTTTACAGCTCCGTAGATGTCAGTGACATTTCTCAGGCCGCAGGTTAAGTGGATCTGAATGATTTTCCGCGCTTTATTTTGAAAGGTTGCTCCGCGTTGTCCTGATTTTCCCGCCGTCTGTGTCGAGCCGCCGTCACCTCTCAGACGCCTCACAGCGTCAGTGTACTGGAAGACTTCATACAGACATGCTTCCCCTGCCCTGCAAATAGCCTCGCACACATGCACAGCTATTCGCCCATCAGCTCTGTTATTGCCCGCTATTGTATTAAATCACAACCCGGCTGACCCTCTGTGGCAATCATCACAGAGACTCAGAGATAACATCAATTCAAATCCCCCTCTTTCCTCCCCCTTCATCTGTTTCCTTTCCTTGCCCTCCCTCCCTCTCTCTCTCTCTCTGCCTCCTCTCCCCTTATCCCTGTGGCTCCGTTCCCATTCTGTCATTATCCAACACAGAGGCCCCAAAAAATTCCCCGGATAAGCATTCACACTCCGTAGCGATCCACAAAGCTTCAATGCACCTTCAGTAGGGGCGACAGCGGGCTCTGCCTCTCACTCAAATGTTGACCCACAGGTATAAACAGAGAAGTGTCAGTGTTTGAAGCGCTGCAAGACAAACAGATGGCATCATGGGAGAAAAAGCCCCCCCCCCCCCCACCTGCCTTGATGTTTAACTTGGCTTTGCCGGCCTGCACTCAGGTCTGAGGCGGCGGTGATGTTAGCGGTTCAAGATAAAGCTGCATTGACGGTTTTCTGTTTGGGGATGTGTCAGAGTTGTGCTGCTCAAGTGTTGGCCTCTTGAATTTATTGCTGCATTATGTGGCTGTTCAATCAGAATTAATTATTAACAATAATTAATGTCTGGACTAATAAATCTGCCCTGAATTAACTTCAGCCATCAGATGTTTGATTACAATAATGAGGACAAGCGTTAGAAAATACTGCTTTAGATGAATAAAATTGACAAATACATGAATTTTAAAAAAAGTCATCAAACTCTAGTGGCACAACGTTAATCAGAGCTTTCTGGAGATTGCCTCAGAGCTCATGGGACTTCTGGGAGATTGAATCTCTGCAGTGTGTCCCGGGGTTTTCCTCCACGATTGGTCAGCTGGTTGCACCCAGAAAACATCCCTTCAATGGAAAGGGAAGTCCACTGCCTTCTCTAGATGTAAAGAGCAGTGGCTGATGGCATGAAAAAATAAAAAATACCTCAATCCTCCAAAAATCCCTTACCCTAGCTCCTAAGAGTGTTTCAGTCAAGGTCATGCTCCAGTGAAGCCAAAAGAACATTATCTCAAAATAGCAGAGATGCCACCCTAATATCACAAAACAGGAGACTCTCCGGGCCTCACCTGCACAGGCTGCATCCTGTCCACAAATATCACAAACTGGAGCGGCAACAAGGTGCACCCTTGTGGGAGTGCAGTGCCCACACTGAACCTGCTTGTTGTAATGCCAAGAATGTAAACATAGCTCGTGCTCCAAATGCACCCGAAAATGAAAAGCTCACAATAGCACCATGCACCGCAAATACTTCAGGGAACCGCGGTCGTGAAACTTTGAGGGGATGCGAACCAAAGTGAGCTAATTCTAAAGATGCTACACTTCTCTGTAAAGTCCCCTCAGCCTGAGGCTCAACACGTTCTTGCTTTCTTCCTTGCTTGTCCTTGTCTTACCTTCTCTCCTGGAATGCACCTTCTGGTTCTAATGTGTGCCAAAGACACACCCCTGTATGACACAGATCAAATCTGAATATCACATTGTCAGGTTTAGGAGTTCCTTATCGTTTTGTCTCACCAGCTTTCTCTCTTTGGCCTCTCTCTCAGCCTCTTTGGACTGTTTTGATGATTCTGTCCTGCTCTTGTGCAGTTGTTCTCTGGAGGAATTGCTCATAATATAATGTCGATAATGAGACTTTTATCATCATTTACAAGATATTGCAAAGCCCTGATCAGACCATATCAAAATATCAGGCTGACCTTATCATTCAGCTGCCGGGTTCACTCATAATGTGCATTAAGGCAGACAGCTTCCTGTTGAAGTTAAGCCTACTGTACAATAACTGCGTGAGCTGTTCTGGTCGAACTATGTTCCTGTTACAATAGATCATGATATAGATCATGGTATCCTCTGGTTGACAAAATTCAGACAATGGTCAGCCTCAGGACATCTAATGTGAGTTGATGTGGGCTGGAATGCTATGAACCAATGTGTGCTTTACATCGCTGTGGGGAATTATAGTAACGTTCTTCTCAGCCACACATACACTTGTTGAAACAAACAGCACATACTCAGTTTACTTTTTTACTTCTGATCACTTCTCCCACCTTAAAGTTTATTAAATCAGCATCCCGGCACATCTCCTCCTCTGTTCTCTGTCAGGTTTTCTTATTTAGCTAGAACTAAGTTCACTTTCTCCAAGTCTCATATTTCTCTCCTGCTTTTTCAGAACGTCTCCGCACGCACCATTGATTATGAACACAAAACCCAAACTTGCGAAGGAAGAACCCTTCGGAATGCAACCAGATGACCGAGGACGAAAGAAAAAACAAAAACAAATCAGGCCGCAAATGAAGTGTTAAGCGAAATACACAATGCCGTGTGCACGGTGCTGAAAGACTTTAGCAGGGGAGGTGTGTTTCTTTACGGGCCCCAGCAGAAGTGTGGCTAGGGTGGGTGGTGGATGGTGTGTGTGCATGCATGTGTGTGTGTGGGGGGGTCTTGGTTACAAGGTCTCCCCTGCTGGGATAACTGTGCAAACAATAGCAGCTTGACAAGCCGGCTGCACTCTGTACCAGATTCAACAGCTGAAAAATATGTGTCTTGGTCGACACTTTCAGAGCCTGCTGTCTCTGCAAGTTTGAGTTCCTCAGCTGGAAGGGTGCTGCGTCTATTTATTATTATATAACAGAACATCATAAATCATGTCTTTGTGATAGAAACCATAATCAACCACATTCCCCTAGAAGACACCGTAGCCAGAGTTTTGGTCATTTTTGGCTGGAAGCTTTCTATAGTTGTGGCCACAGCTAAATGTTTTCCGACCCATAGCCATTCATAAATTGTCAAAAACTTTGTGTTGACCCCGCTCAAGTACAGAATGTCCTACGTGCTGTGGTTTGCAGATTGTTACCACAACTCAAAGCAATGCGTTTTAGTCTTATCAGCGTACACATTGATTATATTTTTTGTGCAAGGAGGTCACTTGTTGAGAAAATCGAAGGAGCGAATGACGTAGATGGAAATCAAGTTTATGGCTCAGTGACTTCCTCCTGCATTCTTCCACTTCTGAGGATGACCACGCTTAAATCTTTCCACTGTTTCTCTTCATTGTAAGCTATTAGACTATAAAAAAAGAGAGAGATAACCAGGGATTACAAAACAGATATGACAATACTGACATTTATTTGCAGCTCAGTGCCGACAGGGGTAATTTCTGAGCAGAGATAGAGTTTCAGGTAAACAAATCCTCATTCCTGTTTTAGCCCTGACTCTGTCAGTCATCATTTGGCCTTATTGTGCAAGACAGACCACCAGGCAACTACAGATGAGGTTGCTGTAACACTGATACGCACCCTCTTCGCAGGTGTAGAGATGAATGAAACACATTTGCCACACCTCCGACAGTTTATTTTTCTGCATGCCATTTATATAACATTTCTTTGTGTTGAAATCTGACACGTCGCACTGTGCGTTCAGAGCAGAGAGTCCACTAATACGACCTTACCGCTGTCGATTTAAACAAATACGTCCTCTCAATAGCCAACAAGCTTCCCAGAAACTGCTCAGAGTTAAGAGTTCATTTGCAGCGCTGCCAGACATCCTGTTGTTAGTTAGGTGAGCGTTTCGGGAATAATGCAAAGAACAGCAGCTGTTTCTGGTGGTACTGAAAGTGGGTGACGGACGATGGAGGAGGAAGGTGGTGGAAGCGGGGGGGGGAGTTATTTGAGTGTCTGTTATTGGATGAGATTTCATTGAGCGTAAGCTATGACTTCCAGGGCCCAACGTGTGAAACGTGAAAACCTCTGACACCTCCGCTAGTATACTAATGCACGTGCTCACACACACACACACACACACACACACACACACACACACACTCACACACACACACACACACACACACAGTCACACATTTATGCACACACACACAACTAATTGACTTTCTCGTAGAAACCTGTTACATTAGATATCCCACGCTGAAGGTGAAAGTGAAGGTGTGCAATTAAAGGAACATACAGTGTCCTTCAGAGGACTTACAGCTGGTGTTATTCTAAGGTTTTTTTTATGGTAGAATGTAGGTCAGCAGAGAGGAAGGACACTCTTTGCATTCCCAGAAACCCCAGAATGGGAATATGATCCCTTAGTATCCAACCAGAGCCAAACTTAACTGAGAGGGCAATTCAGAGAGAGGTAAAATGAAACAAAAGCTTGCACCCAGACATCTCACCAGAGACATATGGAAGGTATTACTTAAGGAAAAACAGCCTTTTGCATTTTTTGAATAACACCCAATCCTACGGGAAAACCCATCTGGGAAAAGTCAGCTGAGCAGCAGTAAGAAAGTCTAAAAGCTCTTTATGCAGCAGCAGCAGCAACACATCAACATACTTCTGCATTTAGTTTGGAGATTAGTGCAGTTACTTAGCCAGAGCAGCCCCTAGTCCCTGTGACTTATCATAACATATGATAAGTAATCCTTGTTCCGTGTGTGTTTTGAATACAGCTTCAAATCACACCGGTGACAGCTGAACAAACCCCGCAGTAAGGCAGTGAATATCTCCAGTTACTCACTAGCTCTTCTATGATCTGATACTGCCATATCTCATTGCCCATTAGTAGCGAGCGTTTTGTGTCGCAGTGGACCGGTTTATTTCCATTTCTTACTAAACATGATCAAGAAAAATACTTCATGCCGTTTTCCTGTCTCACATCCCGCACAGGAGTGGGACACAGAGTTGGAGCGTACAGCAGAGGAGTGGGCAGAGACCTGTCTGTGGGAGCACGGTCCGGCCAGTTTGCTGCCACAGATCGGACAGAACCTGGGAGCACACTGGGGAAGGTAAACAATAACTCAGTTCGCACAGTTTCGACGTATAAATTGTCCTGCATAAGGTCTTGCCCAGCTGAATAAGGCATTTAAAGTCAGCCTTTGGTGCTTAGCTGTGCCTAGTTGGGTTGAGTTGAGTTATCAGCACTTCCGGAAATAAGAGATTTCCCCTCTAAACTGGTCAAATAGCTTCATTTAACCAGGTGACACAAAAATGGTCCCATTATTATTATAAGATTAGAGAAAAGTTTGAAAAATTAATAAAAATCTGTTCAATGGAATGTTGTTTTTCGTATTTCTTGACCCCTTATTTACCTCTGAACCCCTGAAGCTTGTAAAATAAAATGCGCTGTCATCTAACATATTCAGCACCATAAAATGCATTAAATGTTCTCATTACATTCCAATTTTCAGTCCCAGCACTCACGTCATTATATGAGTATGGCACGCTAAACAACGTACCGCTGGCACATTTCTCACAACAACGTTCCATGCTACCAGAAGCATTTACAGCACAAAAAAACCTGTATGCTAACTGTAAGCTGTTTGTTCATTGGTTCACTTAGTCCCGCTGAGCGACTGAAAACAGCACTGCTTCACATAAGTGACCCTTGTTCCACATCTACAGCAATCGTTTCACTCCACAGTCAAGATGTGCATTTCATTCTAATCAGATTAACTCGCAGCACCTGGTGCTAAATCGGTGTCAATCTTTGGTTACTGCAGTTTATTCAGAGAGCACAAATACTTGATTACCAGTGTAAATCACGTAAAGGCAGTCTTACCAGATGTGTTTGCGTTGCAGGGGTTATGAATGGGGGCTAGCTGCGGATGCTAACTTCTTATGTTTGTTGTAAAGCTGAGTGCATCGAATCAACAAATGATCACATTTACATTTAGTCATTCAACTTCATCCAAAGTGACTTACAAAAAGGGATACAATCAAGGTACAATGTGACTGTATTAGGGTTGTGAGTCTTGAATGTTAAAGGTCTGGCCTGGATGTGCGTCAGCCGGACAACAGTGCAGCCGACCAGAGAAAAAGCCTAATGAGAGAAGAGGTGTGAAACTATACTGAGAGGGACTTTGGTACTTAAAAATACAAATAAATCTGTATGGATATCAAAAACACCAACAGAAATACCAAAAGGCCTACAGTACATTTTTAAGGACAGGAACTGATTTGTTTTTACTTGTAAAATGAATTATTTAAATGTATTCCTGCACCGAAAGGTCACCAGCTGTATGGGTATCATGTGCATGCCCGTGGGTTCTTGAAAGAGGACTAGCAGTAAGCAGAAAACAGCTTTGATGCATAATACCAACACCTACTCAAACAGAGACAGAGGGATAATAGAAATGTAGACATCATCAGGTATGCTTACTCATCTCTCCAGGTATCGTCCACCCACGTTCCATGTCCAGGCCTGGTACGATGAAGTGAAAGACTACTCCTTCCCTTACCCTCAGGAGTGTAACCCCTATTGCCCATTCAGATGCTCCGGCCCAGTTTGTACTCATTATACACAGGTATTTTGTTTTATTTTGGAGACCTTATCCTTTTGTGATTGAAGACTTTATAATCAGTTTTTTTACCCGTTTGTCTGGTCTTCCTCTTACAGCTGGTATGGGCCACAAGCAGTCGGATTGGCTGTGCCATCAACTTGTGTTACAACATGAATGTGTGGGGACAGATTTGGGCCAAAGCCGTCTATCTTGTCTGCAACTATTCACCAAAGTAAGCACATTCGTTGTGATGTTCTTTCACAGTTGCATGATTGATATGTGGGCTGCAAGACAACAAGAATCTTAAATGTGGTCTCCTGTCATTTTTCAAAATGGTCACACGTACACACACACACATACAGATCGTGCTTAAATAGTGTGTTGCTCAGTAAGCCTTGGTTGTTATGTGACCTAAACAGGGGAAACTGGTGGGGCCATTCGCCTTACAAACATGGGACCCCATGCTCTGCCTGTCCTCCCAGCTATGGAGGAGGCTGCAAGGACAACCTCTGCTACAAAGGTATGCTTGGAGAAAACAGAGAAAGACATAGGACTAACGGCTGAGGTATAATCTGCCTAATGCACCCTGTTTTGACTTTACTTAAAGATGACAGCCCCAACCCGCCACAAGAGGAAACGGAAGAAAACAACTTCATTGAGCCGGAGGCCCCCCGTACTCCACAGAAGCCCCGGCCCAGGCCCTCCAAGCCTGAACCTCCCAATCTCCCTGCTCCAGCCCCCACGAAGCCCCCCACGGAGGACCTGCAGAAGAATGAAGTGGTCAACACACAGCAGATGTGTAAGCTGCCATTTAAGTGTTTATTCTGGATCTCATTTCATGTCAAAATAGGGGGTGTAGGACCTGTTTTAGGGTTGGGACCTGCACAGAAATATAGGAGATGATCTAAAAGAAATTGGGACAAAACCAGAGAATTCGCAAAATAGTTGCCTGCAAAGCATTCAGCAGGTAATAATGGATAACAAGTGCAAAAAATAGATCTTGACTGGAGCTATTTTTCTTGCAATTTATCTTAAATTGCCTTGATGTTCTGTACCCTTTATCTGTCATCTCTCTGATTAACTTTGACAGTTTCAGAAGTGTACTTAATATTGCAAGTCACTCTTTAGAGCAGGGAGGGGAGGTCTATTTTAGCACGATCCCCCATGTGTGTGTTTGCTTTTGGCCGGCTGAGAGGGGTTGAGGGGTGAGAGGGGCTCGCTGTGGTTTTTAAATGGCTTCCTCTCTGCAGTGCAAGGGGCCTGTGCTTGTAAGCCGAGACGCTTCCTCTAGTATTGCTGACCACCCTGAACCTTGTTGCAGGAATTCTTCTCTCTGGTGCTTGAAGCATCACAACAATAGCCTTCAATGGATTTCACTCAACTCCGGCTTTTAGAAATGATTCGGAGCAGGCAGTTCAAGCATGTTGGCTCCTGCAAGAGCACTGAAAAGGCTTTATGTTTATGCTTTTCAGCACAGCTTGTGACCTGTGACACTAAGCTTCGAGATCAGTGCAAAGGAACACCATGTAATAGGTACAGCTGAGATTAAATATTATAAAAACAACAAGACAAAGTGTACACAGTGCATTTCACCTTATTTTTCTTATATTTATCTACAGATATGAGTGCCCAGCTGGGTGCCTGGATGCTACAGGAAGGGTAGTTGGCACAGTATACTATGAAATGGTGAGTACACAAGTTTATGTATAAATCATCCCAATGTTACATTGCTACATTGGTTAATATTATGCCAACTACCGGCTGTTATATCTACTGTAAGTGTCCTTGACACTTGAAGTGCTACTTGATTACAGCAGCACCAGCAAATGTTACATTGAATGTAAAAATAAATAAATGCTCTTTTTGCAGCAATCGAGTGTGTGCAGAGCCGGTCTACACGCTGGAGTCATAGATAATGACGGAGGATGGATGGATGTAGCACGACAAGGCAGAAAGGACTATTTCATCAAATCCAACAAGAATGGTGTCCAGTCTGTAGGGTGAGTCGTTAGCATTGTAAACAATAGCATCATGGATTTATACTGATGACATTTGATAGCAAGATGGGTAAAGTATCCTCAAATAATGTGAATAATGTAGTCTCACGCCTGTGTTGTGTTTTTCCATCCTGACAGAAAATATCAAAGTGCTAATTCCTTCACAGTTTCCAGAGTAGCAGGTTAGTCTGACGATAATGTGACACTGCAATTATAAATGTGTCACATTTTGTATTAAATTACTCATTATAGTAAGCTGTTTGTTGACACTCGCTGTAATTATTTCTCGCAGTCAAAGCCATCACATGCGAAACTACAGTTGCACAGCTGTGTCCGTATCAAAAGCCTGCAACACACTGTCCAAGGTATGAGCCTGGTTTTATGTCTGCCTTCATATCAGTATAAGTATAGTTTAGCCTTATGAAAGTGAAAGTCATTAACCGTGTTCAACTGTTCACCTTTTAGGTTATACTGCCCAAGAAACTGTTTAGAGGAAAATCCTCACATATCCAGAGTAATTGGTACCAGAATATACTCTGATGTAAGTTTTTTAGGCTGACTACAGATGTAGAGATCGAATTGAATGAATTGACTTTTTTTTTTTTACATAACCTTTCCTCTTGCATACTTCTGCAGAAGTCAAGTATATGCCGAGCAGCGGTCCATGCTGGAGTATTCAGAAATGATGTGGGTGGTTATATCGACGTGATGCCAGTAGACAAGCGGAAACACTACATCGCCTCATACCAAAATGGCATCTTCTCAGAGAGGTATGGTATGCCTTAAGTAGCCAAGTCGGAGTGGGTAATACGTGTGTGTGTAATGCATTGAATTAATTGTTCAGCAAAAACATCACATTTCTCTTCACCTAAACCTGCCAGAGTGTAAAAACCAAACACCAGAGGCGTCTAGTCTACTATCATGGTTTTATTTATTTAGGGAGATTACTGATTCTGTGTCAGCTTGGTTCGAGAGTGAAGGGGTTAATTTGCTGGGGCTCAGAGAGGAGGAATGAGAAATCAATGGCTCTCAGGTAGAGAGAAATTTATCCACTCTGCCCTCCCATGTGGACCTAATCTTTTCGAGATGCAGGCAATTCGTTGCATCTCTCATGCAGTGCACATGGGAGGGTGATTAGCATGCGTCCTGTTTAAAATAATTAATTGCGTGGCGGTTAGGGTAGAAAGGGTGAGAGCATCTTAATGTAGTTCTGGAAGGAGTTTGTTTTTTGGGAGTAAATCAAAAAGGACCCTCAATGGACAAGGGTCTAAAGTTTAACATAGTGGCAGTGAAAAGCCCAAGCATATCCTAGCACAGTGTAAGGTTGAGGTTTTGGCTTAGTGTGTGGTGTATATGGCTGTATGTAAAGCTTAGTATCAGTATGGGGCACAAATCTAAGCTGGATAAGATCTAAAATCTAAAAAGAATGGCCCCTCTTCTGATCCTTTTCTCTGCTGTCTCACCAAACATGGTGGAGATGGAAGTTAAAAGCAGGTCATGCAGAACAGAGGAAAGTTTTTACATGGACATTAAAGTCTGAGCATTGTCAAGTTTGCTTTAGGCAGGATTTGTAAATGATAATAAGTCATTCTCATCATCATCAGAAATGTCTAAAGCAAGTAACATTTGCAAGTAAACTCAAGATACCTGAAACACAGAGAGGGTTCATGTCTGTGAGGGTTGTAAAAGATAAAATATATGTTACATCTACCGTCATTGACATAACAGCAAAGTGACATGATGATAAAGACAACATGACAAAAACATCAATGAGGAAATAGCTTGCAAACAGAGCATTGCATCGTCAGCATAGAGGCATATTCCTTATAGCGACATTTTTTTTCTGTTTCTGCTCTGAATCGAGGGGTGAAAATTATACAATCTGGTTTGGCACCACCAAGTAGGAAACAAGAGACATCATTGGTTTGTACGGTGGCTACTGGAATGTTAAGAAGCTTAATCCGAGGAAAAAACCTAGACAGTTGTAGTCTATACAGAGTGTAAAACGTACTTCTCATAAACCTCGCCTGCATCGAGAAGACTGACAAGGTATGACTTTTTGAATTAGGACAGATTAATAATGTTCAATGCCTCTCTGATATTGTGTTATATCAACCCCTGCTCCGTGTGAACTGTTTCTGGCAGGCTGGAATTAGATTCACTGAGCCAAGATTTGGTGATGTCTGTCTTTGACATTATTGGGGCGAAGACTAGAGGGCCTATTATTCTCACTGTCAGATAGATGTTTGTCACCATCTTCCCACATAATGAGTCCTCAGTGACAGAAACATTCAACCGTTAACAAAGAAGGGAGCTGGTGAGTGCGTAGGATAAAGACTTTGCTGAAGCTGAAGAAGTGAAAACATGTGTTGAACCCATGCTGTACCACTTTGCAACAGCATTAAGGTCACAGGTCCATACCAGCCCCTGTTAAAGCCTAACTGACCCACATACAGTATAGCCTGTTCTACTTTTTTATAGATATTAAATTGCACCCCCTTTGGAGTGTTCTGTCGTCTCCAGAATGACTATTGTTAACATGACCTGTGCAGAGGACAAACACATACCCTGTCTCATTTATTCTGTGGTCTTCCCTTTCTTTTTCTGCCTTCTCTCCTCATCTCTCTCCACCACATTTATCTCTGTCACTCTGCTGAGATGCCTGACGTCTGTTAGTATCTGCCCATCATTTATCTGTCTCCTTTAACTTCACAACATGTCTGTCTTTGTTGGATTAACACATGAAGTCCCCCGTGTTTGTGTAAAAATGGGTGGTTTATCTGTTTTCACAGGGAGCTTCAACCTCTATCTGTTTGTGTCCCATCTGTCATCAGAGTGTCAGACAAGACTCTGACGTAGATATTTCTCCGTAAAACCCGAAGTCTATCTGTTTGTGTGTGTATGTCATCTACGTCTTTCTGCAAAAAGCCTGGGACATGTTCTGCATCTGACACATGCCGCACCCAGACTGACTCTCCCTCCTTGTTTCTCCTTTCCCCCGCAGCCTTCAAAACCCTCCTGGAGGGAAGGCATTCCGGGTGTTCGCTGTGATTTGAGTGGCCCCAGAGGGCGGCTTCACCAAACACAAAGCGCACTTGGGCTGCCGAATAGGTGGTAATCAAGCCCTGTTGTCAAACTCAATGAGTGAAATGTTTCTGGCTTTGCTACACTTCAGGGGTTAGAGGTCGTCTCCATGACAGCGTAAAAACACAGCAACAAAAACTTGACAAATACACAATGAGAAACTGTCAGTACTCACTCGCACGGAGCTTTCATTTTGTCATCTTTAGCAGGAAATTTTATGAACTGTAAATATTTTCTTTTGTACATATTTGTTAATAGTATTACACTTGTTTTGTCTTTGTGCCATTGCCTTGCCTTTTAAACAAATAGCTGTGTACTGATTATAGAAACCCTTTGATACAACATTATAATGGCACTTAAGGATGAATATCATTTTTATTGTATTAAGTCTGGCACATTTTTACTGGTGCTCTGGAGAGGTATCTTATATCTTCTCATATTTTGTACTTTTGTAATGATTGGGGAAGAAATTGTTATTCATTTATTTTTATATGATTATGCTTTATATCAATATGATTTATAAAGGATGCTGCTATATGTTTTTTTTTTTTTTGTATTGTTACTGTAATTGTCAGTGTGATGGGTTTTATTTGGGTATATTTTTTTCCAGGTAATCTGGTTCAGTTAAAACTCCCTGCAGGTCGGGAAGTACACTCATCGCTCAGAGTTGTCATTCTTGAAACAAAACCTGTGTGCCCGACTTCATCATGCATCGCTTTTTACTAGATGTTGTTAGCCCAAAGATGTTTTCAGGTCATATCTATTCATTTACCATTGACATTGATAAACATAAGTAATACCATGAAACTGTTTTCTTTCATAGAGTATGCAGGGGAATGGAGAGTTTAGATCAAATATATTTGTTCATATTTTACCAGCTCTCAGCTTTTTTTTTTAAGCTGCAGTCAGTATAATGGGCAATTAAATATATTGTTGTCACTGTTGCTCTGTGCATTATATGTATTTTCCTACCTCAAGATGTTAGGAAAAGTCCATTTTGCAATAAAATATTACAAGTACCACAGTTCTCCTTCATTTAAAGCCAATGTGCCATTTCTCAGCTGCTTTTGCAAAGCCATTTTTACATTTTTGTCTATAGACAACTGTATATAACTGAATATATTGGGCTTTGTTATCAGATTCAATATCAAAAGTTTTGCAGTTCAGCTTGTCTTTGAGATTAAAGCATCACTTGTGCTATATTTCAGAAAATAGTTGAAAACACTTCAAGTAACTGCTTTTGAGCCAATGTTCCAAGACTGGCAATTCCTTGAAATGTCAAATTTTGCTAAGAAATTGACAAAGGTCTCCTTCAAACGTATGTTAGTATTGGATTTCTTGCTGTAATTCTGTGGCGGCTGTGGTGATAGGGTGGCGCTCCATATGTATTCCTATTCTTGAAGATTTCTTGTAAGTAACTCAGACACATGTTTACTTGTGCTGATTTATCCCAGCCTCAAACACCACACTGCCTCAGATTCATTTCACCTCAAGCACAGTCGAAGATAAATCTGAGATGAGCATTTTGAAGTTCCAGACGTTGACAGGAAATGTTCTCTGAATAGTCTACAAATAAAAAGAGACACACATAACATATCTTAAAATGATCAAATATTGGCACGCTGAAGCTAGAAAACCATGTTCACCGAAGGCTGTCGGTGGTCCTTGAACAGCTCATCTGATATGGGTCATAATACCCTCATATTAAGGCTGACAATCTGCTCTTAAACCTCATTGGCGATGAGTCATTTCACATTTGCTCCAACCCAGTGGATAAGCATGCAGAGCCAAAACAGCAAAGATCAAAGTACCTCAGGGAAGCACTGAAGTGGTAGGTTTTGTGGGTTGGATGAAGACTGAAGCCAATCCCCCAGACCTCCAGGTTCATTGCTTCATTTGAGGAAGACGCCTGCACTACTAATGTTAGGTCTCTCAGGATGCGGCACCGCCACCCTTCCCCAATATCCATGCCGATTATTCATTCAAACCTTGGCGAGCGGAAGCATTTGATTCGAAATGTCCCAGCTTTCCTCCTAGAGTTCGTCACTGGGGAGTGGAGTCGTCACTCCTCATTTGCTTCTGAGCAGCATGGAGTGAAATGACCAATCCGTAATGGGTTGCACCATATCTGTGTCCGACAGTGTTATGATGTCTGGAGGGCTGCAATAGGTTGTGACTCAAGCTGCCAGTCTTTGTTATTCCCTAGACAAGTGCTGCTAAGTCTTACACGACGGGTTGAATATACAGCTACTGGCCTGGTGACACCATTGTGACACAATATAAAGTCTATGTTGTTAAATGAACTTTCTGTGGGCTTAACAGGTGCACACGTGTGGGAAGAGTTATTAAATTTTTACAACCGCACATGTGGGAGAGTACATGTTACATGCACACTAACCTTCACAACATGTGGAACTTATTGGTCATGAGCCACGGGGAGATAAATGTGTGTGTGTGTGTGTGTGTGTGCAGGAGAGTGACAACTTCTATTAGCTCATTCAGACCGTACAGTATCATGTTCAAATACGTGTGCATGTGCACGCCTTCATGCACACACTCATTTACGCTCTGACACATCATGGGAGATTATACCCAGTCACTCGTGATTGGCTGAGCTCGGCAGGAGAAGGCGCTGCAAAGTGATTGATAGGCTGTCCATGTGCACCCAGGTCCTGTGAGAGAAAAGAGAGGCATACATCAGACAGGTGTCAAAATTCACAGCGGGGTGTGGTGATAGGTGGCGTTCGGGGGCTCAGAAGAATGAAAAGGCAAGACACGGGGAGGATAGCGAAAGGGAGAAAATAGGGGACAGAGGAAAGGGCAGAGAAATAACCTGAAGGTTAAAGAAAACAGCGTGGAGTTTTGATTCTATGACACCTCCATGAGCATG
The DNA here is from genome assembly GCA_014281875.1 of Nibea albiflora. Taxonomy (NCBI): domain Eukaryota; kingdom Metazoa; phylum Chordata; class Actinopteri; family Sciaenidae; genus Nibea; species Nibea albiflora. The sequence goes on along the minus strand of CM024805.1, from coordinate 11,209,977 downwards.
ACACCAACTTTCAGTTCTCGAAAAGAAGACTAAATTTAAATGTCACAAAAGATTTCCAGGAGCGCTTTTCACCACGCGGCTGGACACTGTTAGTTAAAAGAAAATCTGGCAGGTCTGCAAATAATTAAGGAAGAGGTGCAGCACATCCGTTGATGGTGATAGATTGTTGTGTGCTTTTGTATGCAACCCACCAGACAGACAAGGGTGCATCAGGGGCAAGCTGACAGAGCGACAACCATAGGCCCATTAGGACCAAGGAGACTGAGCGCCGTGAAGACAGATGGGATGAAAGACAAGCTTGCAGCTAGTAGGGTCTGCATGGTGCCACCAGTGTTTTCAGACTGTCGTTTAAAATAAGGGAGGCCATTAATAACCTCCTCACTGTGCTCTGCTCAGCTGCAGTCTGGCGCTTCTTGCAGAGCTAAATGTGGCGCTGCATGGCAGCAGACTGGCAGACTGTGTCAAAGAGGCTATATACACCTGAGGAGAGGGAGAGAGAGAGAGAGAGAGTTTGTATGCGCTTCTGTATGTGTGTATATATATATGTGTGTGTGTGTGCTGTATATTTGGGTTTAATTGTATTTTTTCACTTGCTCACCTGTTTGTTTATGTGCTATGTCTGCGCCGACTATCCTTCTATGGTTGGATGAGAATCAGATAACAGTGATGCAGTCAGGGAAGCCGTCAGCACCGAGGTGAAAAGTTATGGTTGCCAGTGGTAATGACTGTGTTCCTTCTTGTCAAACCTTTACTTTGGCAGATGAACAAAACATAAAATTTGACAGGGAGTGGGTTTTTTCCCCTCATGATCCAAAAATATTACATGTACATGGCCACACTGTGAATGTGTTTTTGCAAAGATGGAGTGGGTACTTTGGTGGAGAAAAAAAAGAGAAAAAAAAGAGCTTTTCCTGAGTGGCAAGGTGACTCATATAATTATTGAGTTATTTTAGGACTCCGTGCTTTTAAAACAACCCTCTGACAAATCTTAGACATTTGATTTATAATAACCATTCATTACCAACTGGCTCTCCTGTGACCAACCCACCCAACTACTTGACTAAAATTGAAAATCTTATAGCATGGATTGAAATTGGTCCTCAAGTCCATTCAGCCTGTGAAGTCTCCTGGAATACGAGATATTTAAATTGACGTGCCAATCAGGGGCTAAAAATGGATGCCTGGGCGGTTCTTCCTCAATGAAACCTCAATGAAACCTTCAAACCTGAGCAGAGTATTTCCATCCACACCTCTTAAACGCAAAGAACTGATACATGGTTCCCTTACTGGGCTGTTTTACTGAGGCGTGAGCAGCGTGACGTAATACTGTCAAACCAGCGGTTACCTTCACGTGAGGGCTTATGGTGTACTGGTATAATTTTATAATCTGTAATGTGAGTTTAAGTGGAGCACGCTGAATCCTGGAACAAAACAGTGCCTTTGAAGAGATACAATGTCTTCAGCTGAGACTTGTGTGTAAAAGTTAATTGCTGGAAGTTTTAAAGGTATGGAAGATGGAATATATGTTTCCATTAAGCGTATAATCGCCTGGTCTCGTGAGATTACTTTGTTCAGGTGAGTAGAAAACCCAATTAGGAACATCTGTCAGAGTTACTCCTCACAGGTTATGCAAAACACAATATGTGCATCTACATATTTACACGTTAGCTCTCTTCCTCCTACACAGACATCTCTGTAGGCACGCGGTGATGAAACTGTATCCATCTTACTTCTGTCATGACAGGCAGGACTACAGGCCATTTAAGATCCTTTTATTTAATGAAAACGACTGCACGTCAGATGATTTATTGTTAACAATTTGCACACGCGAGACACCAACACTGACATTTGTTCCTGTATAAATGGGTGTCAGAAGAAGCAGGTTTTTTTTTTTTTTCATGCTCTGGATGCAGATGTGAGCCACATGTAAAAAGCCTTTCCTAAAACAAGCAGTGTGGAATAAGGAAAGTTGTGCTTACGGTACTCTCCAGGAGGGGTTGGCTGCCTCCCAGACTGCACTGCTGTTAGAGCTACCCCTCAGAATAAATAATGACAAATCCACATCATCTGGACACTTACAGAAACCAATCTGTAAGTTTCTGCCTGGACCAAATTTTAAGCCAGCCAGTTTTCTTTGGCTAATCGATTAATGTTTGATAGCGATCCTACTCACTGACCGTGCTGTCTAAATGGGCAGAGGTTTCCTGTTTATGCTCCAGATGTGTGTCAGATGAGACTGAATTAATGATAACAATAGTAACAAAACTATAGCTGAGGAATGTGGCATCGGTCTTCACACACAAAGCCATGGATAACAGAGGAAACGGTTTGAGTTTCAAAGAACCCCGCTTATCCAAGGCGCAATCAGGCGACCTGCGTGTGAAACAAACACTTGCTTGCAAAGGGAAGGAAAATAAATGTCGAGAGCGAAGCTGGAACAGAGTGTAAGATGCCTGGCAAGACAACAAGGAGCAGTCTGAAAAGTCTACATACAGAACAGTTGAGGTTCATGGCCAAAAAATAAGGCCATGCATGGCAGATGGGCGCACACACTCCTTTGCAGTCAGTCATAATACAAGAAAAAAGGAAGTGGGAGAGTTTTGGGCCAAGGGCTAGAGGGCCCAGGGGTAATGGAAGAAGAGCACAGCATGAAGAATGAAAATCTCATGAAAAACTACAGTTCATAGTAAACTACATCAAAAGGAATCCCTGAATAAGTTTGTTTTCAAGTTTTTGTATGAGTCAGCAAGAAGTATTCCTTTTGTTGCTGCCTGCAACGCATGCTACCATAGACATACTTATGAGCTGTGGGCGATATACCAAACACAATTCTATGACAGGAGTGTACGAGTGTATTTATATTGGGATCATGGTCAGGGAGCACAGAGTGCAAAATATAAAGAACTGCAACGAATCGGGCGCCGGCGATGGGCCGCAAAATCACGGAGGAGGCCGTCCCTGGACTCTGACGTCATCGCTGACCTTTCGTGTATTTACAGAGGAGGTTTGATTTCCACTCTTTTTCCATGCTCACACATGAGCCGTTGTGAAGCGGGGCCCGGGAGGTAAAAGAGTAGCTTTGTCCCAACCTGGACGGTGAGCACTGGAGTCATATGCTTCTGCCAATCCTGAAGAAGGACCCACAAGCCACGGCCATTGAGACAAACACAAGCATCACCTGTTTTATATTAAGTCTGTCAGATTAAATAAGGAAGGCCAATAACCTGCAGCTCCCCAAGTGCAGTTTTGATCATGCTTGTTACGGTTTGTTTTTCAAACTGTGTCGAGGGACAGGACAGAGACCTTTTGCAAAGAAGCCTGTGAATCTGCACCATTTGGTGCATTGTGTCATTACTGAAAACGACGTCTGCTTTCTATTTGCTGTAATGCAGCCTGTGTGGACTTAATATGATGATGATGAAGACAAAGCCGCTTGCATTGCAACCGGCTGATTTTTGTTTCTGTGCAGCAAGACGAGCCTTCTGTTCGTCATTCATCAGTAGCATAAGTACAGAGATCTCATTATCATACAGTGGAAACATGAAGACATTTAAACAGCTCTTTCCAAGTACTCCTCCTGACGCAGCAGACAATATTGCCCTCTACAGGGCATACATATTAGTCACGCTTGTCTGTCTCCACTTTTTTTTTTTTGTGGCTGTGATGAGTTAAAGAGACACAGCACCACGTGTCTTCAAAAATGAATAATTACATTTTGTTTAGAGCGCTTGGGGATAAGGTGCTGCGGGGTGGCACAGTGAGGCCATGGCTCCGAAGACCCTGCATCACGCCCCCTTCACATTTAGCATCTGCCTTGCTGTCATTCTGCATGAATCCTTACCGGCCTAATGTCTGCTCTTCCGCAGTCGACCCGGTTCTTAGTGAAAGAGAAGTGAAGGCAGTATGGAAGTTAGCAAATCTAAAATATTAAAAGAGGTGACTGAGGAGATCTACACGATGTCGCTCGTCAAATTAATGTGCTGACAACAAAATAATGTTTTTAATAATGTGAAATTGAAAAAAATAAATGATGAAGATAAATCCAAGGTGAACGGGATCTAATTCATCAAATGTCTCTGAGTATGAAAGACGATTAAAATGAATGAGATGGTCACATGAAGGACCTGGTCAGTGATCCAAGACCAGCCAGTCCTTCACAGAGAAAGTTGATGAATTCAGCCTCTGGTCTCCAAATGAGAGGGAAAAAACAGGCGTCTCATCACTCTTCTGTGGGTGGAGGGAGGCAACTATTTTACTCCTCTATCTTCCACCAGGAGCTGAATGTGATGAACTGTGGATTCAGCCTCCCCCGGCTGTTTTCGACGAGAAATGCCACAACTGCAGAACAGGCTCCGTCTCCAGAGATTCAGCCCAGGGTTCATCCTCACTGTGACACAAGATGGACCCCAATTTAGGACACAAAGACCGGGTCAGACCAGTAGGAGGTATAGCCTTTCTCTGAGAATGATCCATTCCTTTTCTATTCACTGTGATCGAGCTCGTGACTCTCCTCTTCCTATTTTTGGTATTTTCCCCTCTGCTTCACCCTCATACGTCTGCATCGCTTACCTCCCCCACTCTCTCCATTCATCCTTCTCACCATTACCCTAATGATCATTAGTCTATCTACATGTTTAACTTCTGGCCGTTCCTTTTCTAAATAGGGCGCTTATTTACAGTTGCAATTATAAATCTTCTCCGGATGCGAATGTACATGTTATCTCATCTCAGATGGCCAGACTATCGTGCTAGATTGCTTTCAAAAATGAATTTGCACAGGCAGATGTGCAAATTAAATCTCATCCTCTGCTCATCTGATAATATTTTCGGTTAATTTGGTAATCTGAGGAACCCTTATAAATAGGCTTATATGCTCTACTCACACACTCGTCCGTGATTGAAGTAAAGGACCCTCTCGAATCGCCCACTCTCACGACTCACCTTCTACAGAAGGACAGAGAGGCCCTCCAACCACTTCTACTTCTAACTGTTATGGAGTAAATCACAAACATGTCATGGCCTGATCCTCTGGGACTGCACACAACCTTAGCTGTCCTATATTATGTGACTAACCAATGTCCTCCTTGGACCCACTCAGCTCAGAACAGCCCACATCTCTTATTCTGAGAAATCTGCTTTTTTTTTTTTTTTCTTTCCTCCTTCCACGCTAGCCTTTTTTTTTCCTCCTCCAGGCATTGACATTTAATCAAACCCAAATCCCTTTGTGCCTATTAACATATCAGGCTGATACGGGTTGCTGTAAAAAGCTTGAGTACAGGAACCCGGAGCAGAACATTACCATAACTCTGCCTGTGTGATCTCTATTTTCTCTCCTCCGCCCACATGTAAAAATGCTTACCTGGCAAACAACTGAGCATGAGAGAGGCTCTCTCTCACTCTCCCCCTCTTCCACTCGTTCGCCCCTGCTTATCTTTTTAGAATGTGTTAATTATTTAGCTGCTTGTGCTTGTGAACGTTTGCCAAATAGCAGCAGAGACAAACTAACGATCCAATGCAGAAGTAGTTTTAATATTTCACCAGACCATCAAAGCTTTTTTTGCCTGAGTTGTGACTAAATAAACAATTCACTGGTACTTTTTAGGGATGCTTAAGTGCTTTAATGGATGCCACGGTTTCTCTGTTAGCCCTCCCCTATATTAATCATCATGGACGTGAAAGGACTCGGATAAGTGACGTGGAACTTCGATGAAAAATGGTGATGATTATGAGCTCAATACCTGATAAATTGCCATACTGGACAAGAGTTGTTTTCTACAGCTCAGCAGATATCAGCCACTTTGCTCATGACCTTGCTGAAGGTCTCTCTGCTCTTGAACGACTCTCAACACATCTGACCCTGCTGGCAGCCGTTCATGTATGTCAGGCCCATATGTTTGCTTGTGCGGCGGCCTGCACGCTGAGCCTCTCTACATGCAACCGACTGAGGCCAAACCGGTTGTCGGTCTTGTATCACGGCAGGCAATTACTTCCCCAAAACTAGGACAGTTCTTGGTAATAACAGCCACTAGAGCACAATATTTAGTGCAATGAAAAGACATTGTTGCTGTCAGGATTGTTTTCTTAGAGGGAGGCTGACGAGGCGGTGGAAATGGAACGAGGCCATGTCGTACAAAGAGGATTATAAAGACAAAACAACTTTGACAAGTCTGAAATTTGAGGACACTTCCAGGGAGACATGAAGACTATCAAAGTCACGCTGTTTGTTGAAGGGGGGTGGCAGCTCGCTGTATTGCGCGCCCTTGTGAATGTGATGAACGGGACAGAGAATACAGACAGTAGTTTTACCTGGACTCAAAAAGCTGACACTTGACAGAAAAGGCTCCTCTCAAAGTGGCAGCCATCAGCGAGCACAGAACAAACCCTCCATCGCTTTCTCCGCTTGCAACGCAACAAATAAATAAATTAGCTTGAGCGATAATGTTGTGCAGAGCTACAAAAGACTGTTGTGTCTTCATTTATAAAAGGAAATCTGTTTCCTGATGCTCCCACATTAATCTGCGGCGCCTTCCTATTGTCAGATTGAGGAGTGTAAAATAAAGGAATCTATTAGGAGGTAAGACTCTGATCTGCACTTCATCATATAGTTGTTTATATAACTCTGTTACATAAGCTGCTCTCTTCTCCACGTTTTAATCAACCTAAGTAATGGCAGCCCCTCATATCAATATACCTGAGCCATCTGCTCCCTAATACCAAGGATTTGTCTCTCTGCGATTGCACACAACGCCTCTCACTACATCCCGATCAGGATTATAGCTTTGGCGGGGATCAAAATTGGTTTCTGTGCTTTTATTTTCCGAGCTTTTTGATCGCCATTCCGCAGCATTGTATGAACACTGTACAGGCTGCAGGTGGTGGTTGTATGCTTTGTACTATGCCGTTCACTCACAATTTATTTGATCCTTTAATAGGGCACTGGACTATCTGGTTTTATTATTCAGCAAATCAAACAACATCAATTCAAAGCCAGCTAATAATGACAAAACATGGTGCTCGCACACTGGCAATCTCGAATTGTATTTCCTTATTAGCGGGCTGTCTGGTGAAAAACATGGAAATGATATTCATGCTCAGAAAGGTAATAACCAAAAGGCAAGGTACAAAGTGTGCTGCAAATTAGTCTGAACACTAAGCCCTGTTGTACATTTGCATACTTTCTTTGAACATATCATTGGGGGAGGCCAGAATTTAAAGTGGTTACTTCAGATTTTCAAAAGTATATCAAAATTCACTGAACATGTAGTCTTATTAAACGTGCTGTGTGTTATAAATTATCAAGAGGAACACCTCGATCTTGACCTGGAACACTTGCTCATGCATGATTTTAGTGATCAAAGGGATGAGTGCCCAAATTTATTTGTTGCTTGATTAATCAATTGATTGGATTAATTGTTGCAGCTCAACCATATAAACATAAGATTTAAGTAAATATATCAATGACACCGCCTCTGTGACGGCACGTCAGATGACAAAATACAATGGGTCATGTCACTAAGTGTCCAATAAAGGAACCTTTCTATAGTAACATTATTCAACACTATTTAAAACTAACAGGCTAACCATGACTGAAAAGAAACAAACCTAAATGTTTCTTTATGGGTTGAGGACATTCTAAAATCAATGGCTAACATATAATAGCAAGAACAATCCAACGGTGACCATTTCTCTGCATAATGATTATTTAACTTTTCATTGTTGTGTTTAGTTTGTCCATTCTGGGCTACTGTAGAAACATGAACGACTCCGTAGAAGAGGACCACTGAAAACACAAACACAAAAACAAAACAATTCCTAATTTTAGGTGATTATACATTAATGAAGATTACCCCATGGTACCATCTCCTGTAAATAGAGCCCTCTAAATCACACTGGACTTCTAAGTAGGGTTTTGAATGGAGGACTTTTACTTGTAGTGCCCTTGTGGTGCAGTATTTCCAGTGTCGTGTTTGTACTTTAAACACTTTAAAGTAAATGACTGGAACATTGCTGGCATTAGCTAACAGTAGCTACCATAAGAGGCCATAGTAAGGGTGGAAAAATCAAAACTTAAAAATGAGCTTTAAATGTGGAGTTTCAATGTGTTTAACATGTTGGAAACCCTAATTAAAGCTTACATGTACACTTTAATTCTTGGATGTAAAGAGTAGTTTCTGGACTCAATAATGACAATTTTAGAGCAATAAAATATATATATATATACATATATAAGTTAGCATGGGAGCATTTTTTGTATTAAGTGGTGGCTTAATATTTAAAAAAATCAGGCACCCCCCCTCTTGAATGAAAGATACCCCCTCCCACCCTCCGCAGCAGTTATCCCCCACCCCCCTCACTGTTTCGGGGATGGTGTGGTCCAGGAAGCGCGCCTCTTCCTCCCTGCTTCTCTCCGCTTCTCTCCTCCTCTCCGCTCTCCTCCTCTCTCTCCGGCTCCGGTGAATCAGCTGACGAATAGTATCTCCCTCCTCTCCCGGATGGATCGCGCCGCTGAAGCCGGGCAGCCTGAGCGCTGACACAGGAGCAGGTTGCCTCACCGTAAGCGCTCTCTCTCTCTCTCTCTCTCTGCTGCTTGGATGTGACAACGACCGACTCTCGACTAACCCAAAATTACACACACACAAAAAAAAGAGCTTACTTTATTGAATTTTTTTTTTTCCCCACCTCGGACAGGAAGCTACTCGCTTCCCCTCACCATGGCTTCCAACTTCAACGACATAGTCAAACAGGGATACGTGAGGATACGGAGTAAGAAACTGGGGGTGAGTACTGTTGCACTTGCTGTCTAGCGCGGCGGAGGAGCAGGCGGAGGAGGTGGTGTTGGTGTAGGAGGGAGGCGAGGAGGTGGAGGAGGAGGAGGAGGAGGAGGAAGAGGAGTTCCAGTTGTTTCAGAGGGGGGGGGGCTGGATTAAGAAAGAGGCTTTAATTGCTCCATAGGCAGCCGTCCTGCTGTGAGCTCTTCAAGAGGAAAAACAGATTAGAGCAGCACGAACAGCGGCCAAGTTTCTCTCAGTGCATTGTACAGAAAATAAAAAGAAATACTTCAGCACACAGTGAAATGTTGGTAAAGTATAAATGATTGACAGCTGGTGTCATGTGGATGTAGTTTTAGTCCCAGTCTCAGTCAGAAAGTTGGGCTACATCTGTTTTTAAGATGACCCCCCCGACAACGGAGCTGTATTTCTATGAGGAAAATGGGAAATCCCCGTGAAGACATAAACATTAACCACACTATGACACATTAAGTCTAATAAGGTCACACATAATTGAGCACCGCGGGCTATAAGTCTCCATGATAGTGCAAATTAACGCCGTGTTTTATGGATCCTCGGATGGAAAACATAATAGGAACGCCGTTTGTCACTGTACAAATTGTCACCGGGCCGCTTGATGAATTGTTCCTCCCCCCGGTTTGGAAAAGTCTCATTGAAATCCAGCTGATTCGGTGCGATGGCAGCTCTTCAGCGCCTTGATAATGGATTTCCATTGAGGACACAACAAGGGGAGGGGAGGGGGGGGGGGGGGTTGGCTTCACTGCCTAAATGGAAATGAATGATATATATTCAATTAAGGGCGCCTTATTGTCTGACTCATGAAGCCATCTGCTTTTGTTCATACTTCCAGCTCATTATGCTTACAGAGCGGGCACACTCCCTCTCCTCTGATGAAGTGTGATGATGGAGTCTAATGATGTCTGCCTCCTCACATCATCACCTGGCTTCATCAATACTGTTGTTTGCTGCCCCCGAGGCCATCTTTGACCACTCTTTAAGAGCGACTGTTGAGTAAGACGGACCTTTCCTGCCCCCCGGACCACTCGCGCAACACGCTCCTGATACGGCAAATGGAAGCGCAAGACATTTGTTGTGGCTAACGTGCAAATTGTGTTGCTCGCACACAGTTGGCTCGGTCTGTTTACTTCTTGCATGTGCTATTAGCCGGGTGCGTTCAGTAAGAAAGTGTGCGTGTGGCGAGTGTATGACTTTGCAAAGCAAGTGAGGACGCATGCTGTGTTGGCTTTGCTTGAGGTATGGATGTCATATCTCTGCCAGCTCCACATCTCATCCTGCTGTTTGTGGAGAAAAACAGTTTGTGTCCTGATCGCCCACACTCCCTCAGCCCTCCACCGCTCGCTGCTGTTTCATCATAGAAAAGCCATGCTGCGATGGCCTCAGAGGAACCCGGTGTGGGTAGATAGAAAGTATTTATCTGTCCACGCTGGGGTTAGTTATTCCAGGCCGACTCGCATTCTCAATGAGTTAGAGGAAAGGAAACAAAGTAGGGACGGGTTATCTGTTTGCCCGGATCAACAGGCACTGTGATCTGTGTCTCTGTGATCTATTGCTGGCGAGAAAAGACCTCATCAGTGCTAAATGGCATAATTTCAAGTGTGTTTCAAGTGTTTGTGTGACAGATACACACATGCGTGGGCTGACTGGATAGATGCACATCTGAGTGGACGTGGAGTAACGGATTTTAGTTGGCTAAAATCCGTAAAAAGCGTGATATATCCGATGTGAAACATCAGTTACGCTTTACAGTCAGATTTAGTAACATGGACAGCGAGATGCAACGGCCAGTGGTCCATCCTGTCAATACATTCTGATATGATACCTGAGTTTAATTACTGGTACCAAAAAAATACTTTTATGGACACTTTTCTTTTCACTGATAAAAAATAACCCAAATCTCTAAATAAGGGAATAATAACATCACAACTTCCCAAAGCCCAGAGTAACATCATCAATTGTCCAAATAATTTCAGTATAATCTCACATGAGGCAAATCTTCTCATCTCACGAGCTTCAGATCAGTAGATTTGAGTCATTTTTGATGAAGAAATTACTAATTGATCATCAGAGTCATTGCAGATAAATTTTCCGTCAATCTACTAATCAACTCATCGACTAATCTGTTCAGCTCTAAAAGCCAAAGCGCTCCAGTGTTCAAATATATAGTAAACACAAGCAGACGTATAAGAGTGTTGCCAAAATGAAAAGAGTCAATCTATTTTGATTCAAATCAGGAGCCATCTCCTCAAAGGACGAGTAAACAAGATCATAAATCTGTCCAAAGATTTGACGCCAGCAGAGCCCAAAGTCACGATTTATTACAGATGAATCTGTGGATTTTGTCTCATGATTAACTGATTCGTCATTTCTTTTATATAATGTCTGAAAAGTAGCGGAAAATCACAGTTTATTTTGTTACCATTTCTCTTCACGGAAAATGACACAGACAGTGGCGAAGCTTGATCCAGACAATCTCTGGCTTGAAAAACATTTACAGTAAGAAGAGATCTTTGTTAATTGAATTAATTGTTTTAAAAACAGATAAAGTTTGAGTCCGGCTCGCCTTGTCAGATAAGCTGGATGTACCCTCTTAGCTGGAGGAGTTTCAGGCCAGGGAAGGTCCTGCGTGTTTTTCTCCCCGTGTGATGGCTTTTTAATGTTCTCCTTTTTTTTTCCCCCACAGTGCTTTAAAGGTCTCCCAAATATCACATATCAAGACTTTGCATCACAGTTGACCTTCTAACGCTCCCACCTCGCTCTCCATTGTAACGCTGCGCCTTTGTAAAAATGTATTATACATTATTTTTCATTAGGAAGCAGTACAGTCGAATGCCTCTCTTTATGCGATACGTATTAAAGTGGCCACGCCAACACTGACGGCGTCGGCTGAACTCATCAGCATCCGTCAGTATGATTGGCTCATTTCCAAACCCCATCATGTGTGAAGGTTGAGGCCATGAGGTCAGATCTGTGTTTCTGCCGAGTGATCAAAATTACCAACCGGTGCACTTTCTTTTCTGTTTTTTTTTTTTTTTCTTTTTCCCGGGACATTTGTTTTCTTCTTCCACTGACATGAATGGCAACGATTTCCTACATTAGCCAACTTCTTTGTCTCTTTGTTGGCCGTGTAGACAACGGTGCAGTGTTCTTGAATGCACAAGTAGTCTCTCTCTCTCTCTCTCCTCTCTCTCTCTCCTTTCTCACATTCCCCTCCTCTTCCTCACCTCTCCACCCATCCTCTCACCTCGCGCTGCCCCCCCCGCCCCCTGCGTCTCACCTGTACTCCCCACACTTCGCAGCGTCTCTCTCATCTCCTCTCCCCTATTTTATCTCTCTTCCTCTTTTCTTCCCCTTTATCTGGCTATCTCCCTCACCTCGTGGCCCTTTCTCTCTCACCTTTCTCTCCTTCGCTGGTTCGCAGACAGCAGAGAGACTGAGCACAAAAGCATCCTATTCATCACCCCACACTGCACCCTCCATAACCCCAACAGGCTATTCCCCCTGACACAGTGCAGAGGCACGCACGCGCACGCACGCACGCACACACAAATTCGCTCGGTTCAAACAGTTGAGGAATTGGCACACACATGCACCCGACAAACAAGTAAACAATCTGCTGCCAGAGAACAGTGTGCGGATTCTCAATTAATTTTAATCCCGTGGCTTTGTACCATACAGTATTTTTTTCCTACGACATGAAGGCAAACTAAATACGCACAAAGAGCCAAAAACAAGTGAAATGTTGCACTGAGAAAAAACAAAAAAGCAAAAAAAACAAAACAAAACCTTGCACTCGCCTATGAAACACCAGCAGAGATGTTGCACTCATCCGTGGAGCCGTTTCTTTCTCCGTTTCAGTGAAAAACGCCGTCGGTGAGACGGACTCCTCGCGATGACCTTTGAGTAACTTTTGTGTCAATCTCGGCGGAGCTACATGTTTCCAGGTTAAGGATTGCTGTGGTAAATAGGAAAGGTCAGCTGTTGAAGCCCCACCCCCCCCCCTCCACTCCCCCCCTCCTCCGCCGCGCACACACGCACGCACACACACACCACCCGTCTGTCCAATTTTTCTCCAAGCCTTAACAAAAATGGTCAATTTAAGTTTGCTGCGGGTGAGTCAGTCTGCCATTCAGTCTCACCCATTCACAAACATGTTTTGACACTTCAAAGGAGCTGTAGATCAGATGTTTGCCCAGAGGTAGATATGTAACATTTTAAGGGAACGCACAGCGCTTCACGCGTAGACTTCACACTTAGATCAGATTTGATTTCCCCCCACAGTCACACTTTCACCGAAAGACTGAGAAATAATAGCAGGCGCATGAACACATGAACTTGTTTTGCATGCGAAAAAAGTAAGAATGGGGCTGGATGATTATGAGTTTCCAGATATTAAAAGTAGCTGTAATTAACATTTGTATATTTACAATGGGTTTCTTGTGTGAATGGGGTCACATGTGGTGACAAACCCACAGAATCCAAGAATTACCACCCAACACATGCATAGCTTAATGGCCTGTAACTTTGCTATTTTGTGTTGCTCTCTCAGAGTTGTTTTCAGACACAGCAAGCAGCCGGTTTTGGTCTTAAAAAAAATTTCCCCCAAAACTAAAAGACTAAAAAAAGCCTAAAGATCCACTGTGTACTACCTGCCCAGCACCAAACAACAGACAGACAGAGTTGGCATTTAGCTGGTGATGAGAGTGGAGGATTTAGCAGCTCAAAGATCCAGATATTTCCCTCAGGAGTTGGTAGAGACCAAAATCAAAGCCTAGAAGGAGAGTGAATATTGGACTTAGATTCATCAGGTGGACACAGGCGCAGCCGCCGATGAATGCTAATGTCGCTGATACAACGTCTTAGCTTACTGTTGTCTTTTTACAGCTCCGGCAGATGCAGGGGAACATTCACGAGAGCAAATGAATGATTTCTGCATTCCAATCAGGGACGGTCCTGCTATTTTTATGTGCCGGTTCGCTGCCACTGTTACTGGGACACTTAATGGAACCGAGCAGTCATTATTGTTAAAAGTCCACCTGTGTTTTTTCCCGCTGTGACAGTTCAAAACATCTACCGTGCAGCTAGTCTATTAACTAAAAGACGCTATTAAGCTCCATAGAGCTGAGGCCCGCCGCGGAGCTGGTTGATAACTCTGTGGGATACTGACAACGTGTAACACCTTTCACATCCACAGTCATTCGATCAAACGTTATTATAAGGATATCGCTTATAGCAGCTTTAAAAATATTACGGCCGTTACATTTTCTGAGGCTAAACCACCTTACCTTGTGCTCACCAAGATATTATTTTGGTGCCCAATAGAACACCAAACCCCAAATTCCCCTCTAAGCTCAGTGTTGATATTTTGGCTGTGAGCTGTGTTGGTTTAGACATCAACAGTGAGGTAGAATACATTTTTGAGATCTGGAAGGGCTGTTGGGCAATCTTAAAACCAGTGTACCGTCATTGTGCTGGTCTAACTTTAAGCTCAACTTTAAGATCAATTAAAATAATCAACAAAATACTGTAAGTAGGGTGTTCAAAATATACTTATACCAATATAGAATTCACTACTAATGTAAATCATAAGCAAGGATAAAACTGAAAAGGAAAAAGTTGTACTCTATGGCCATCTAAATGCAGTTATGAGCGCGCCTTGGTCAAACCCAAAATGTCAAAGCAGAAAACGCATTAAAAATGCATTACGTCTGGTCCAGAATGAGGAGGAGTGAAAATACAATCAGCCCGAAAGCGTGGATGTAAACAAATAATCAGTAAACCAATAATCATGGCTGCAGACTGAGAGTTTAAGTTATTCATCATCCAAACACAAGGATATCATTTGCAAAAAGATGGGCCACTCTCCTGTTTATAGATTTACAGAAGTGATTTGGGGTTTTAAAATTACTTTTTTTTTTACGAAGTGAGCCATTTTACAATCTTAGGGCATGCATACAGTTTGTTTTTTTGGGGGGGGCAAACATCCCTCTGTAATTTAAGGAGTGAAAAAGCGAGTGACAGCTACTGTAGCTCAGTACTTACTGGATTCTTTCCACCTTCAGTCTTGGTCTGGAGGACGTTTAATGTAGGACAGAAGGTTCAGTCTGCAGTAGTTTTCTACTATATAGCAGAAACTGACATAAGAAGTACTAATAATCTATCATGACTAAACACATCTAATTACATAGTGTAATACTGGCTCTGTGGGTAAGCACTAATTATGACTGTTTACTCATGAGATAAATGTGAAATCTTCTAATCTTTGTTCTAGTGATGAAGAAATGAAATATGTAAATAAAGAAGCATATCTAATCAATTCAGATTTGAATGTAGAAATTCTGCAATTATTGTTTCCAACTTCTCAAACGTGAGGGCTTGCTGTTTTTCTCTGTGTGATGTGAAGATGTCACCTTGGGCTCTAGGAAAATGTGATGAGCATTTTGTCACTGTTTGACAATTCTCAGACAAAATATGAGCTGATTAATAATACGATACGATACAATATGACACGATACTGATACGGTACAATATGATACGATATGATACAGTACAATACGTTACAATGTGATATGATACAATACAATATGATGTGATATGACATAGTACAATACGATACAATATGATGTGATATGGTACATTGCAGGATACAATATGCAATATGATACGGTGCGATACAATATGATGCAATACAATATGGTACGATACGGTACAAGGTGATATGATGCAATATGATACGATGCGACAGAGTTTGATGAACCCACACTGGGGAAATTTACCTGTTACTCACATACACAAAGTGGATAAGAAAATAGCACATAAACCTTTTTCAGCATATGGATATGCATGTTGGATCATTTGTATCATGCAGTACAACAGTGGTGCTTGTTCAGTTGTAATCACTTTCAGGCAACAAACAACTTTAAAGACTTTTGAGTAAGGGCGCCTCGAGTTGGACTACGTATTTAGAAACTTTTAATTTATAGAGGAAAAAAAGAATGTTTTTAGAGACCTGAGCCTGATGATAAGTTTGCAATTTACAGTGGGTACTGATAAAGACATTAATGGTGCAAATAAAGCATTTTCTAGCCATTTAAAATGAGGACAAAATCAAGAGTTATTACTATTAAAGTACTTGTCTGGAGCCAGCGGTGCTCTCCTCCCATCTATGTCTCCAGATAAAACGGTTATTAATTGTTTTTTCCCTCCTTTGTCTCACTCAGCTGTTTTTGACCTACAAGTGGGTATTTGTGCTCAGTGACCAGTGGCCTTTACGTGGACAGCATGTATTGTAATGGTGTGTGGGCATGTTCCCCCCTTGTTGGGCGCACAAGCACCCACCAAAGAAGCGGAGAACAATGTGCCTATTGTCCAAGATGGCACAGCCATTTAAGATAGGATCTTACCACTTCCATGCACTCACTATTAACAATGACAGGTCGTCCAGAATGGTGGATGTCTGGAGATTTTTCACCCGGGGAACTGTACTTGTCAGTGGAGCGTGGAAAAGACACACTCAGCCGTGTTAGACTTGTAGCAGTTGAGATTTCCAAACAACGTGGATAAATGTGACCGGGCTCGTGCGAAAGAAATCCGATTATATCAATTAGCAAATCATTAGATTCTTACATCAAGTGGCCACAATTAGCCGTGTTCTCCACTTCATCTTTCTGATTGCCAAAATAGAAATGGAAACCCTAAGACAGAGGAGTTTTGTTTATGATTTTATTTCTGCTTTGCGGGTGCACGTTGCATACTTTCAGCCCTTCTTTTGTGATTGATGTTTTTGGACTCGGTGCATTAATTCACAGATATGCAGGACTATACATTGTGTGGTCATTTCCTTTTGGTTTTCATCAGCTTCCTCCATCAGACAAAGACCTGAAGACAAATTACCAGCTCTTATTGGCCCTGATGAATTGCATCTCTAGCAGGATATGGGAACAACAGCCCAACAGTCGTTATTCATGGTGAAAAATGTGCTTCTATTATATAGTTGCTTTCATAAATAAATCTCTGGCCGGACCCCATGAACATTTCACATCATTGATTCCCGTTGTTCCTAATTATCAAAAAAGCTTTTTGTTGTGAACAGGGACAAATGTTGTCATTAGTAGTTAGTAATGTCTGAAACTCAATTGATTAAGTAATGCACCATAAAAAAAAAAGGCTGGTGGCTAATAATGGCCTGCTGTATCAACACTCTCTTTTACCCGCACTCAGTGCCATGCTCTCAAAATACCAGACAGGATTCCTCTTGTTGTCCAAGCCACTTTTTCTCTCTCGCCTCTGTCTCTGTGCCTGAAATCCGTCCACAAACACGTTACACCAAGCTGGCACCGTCCATAACAGCTCTGCGTTCCCAAATGTTTTCTGATGAGCTGCTTTGTAAAGTGCAAAGTTCTCTAATCCCATTGCGACAGAAGTCACAGCTCAGTGGGAGAGGACTCTCTTCATGGCTATTTAATCTTTCCAATCCCCTGCAGACCCCGGACACTGACAACAGGCTAGAGGCTTTTAACAACATGAATTGAAGCAGAAGTAGAGAGGACGACAATGTTATCACAGCACACATTTTAATTTCCGTTATTTATTAGGTATAATTTAAAGCAGCTATATTTGTATTTTTATAGCAATGAATAATCACGATTCGCATGTGAAAGGCGTCACTTGCAGCTCATTGCAAATGTATTGTTTAGACTCACTCTCATGGCTGTCATCGGTGAAAAAAGCTAAAAGAAATTGACTGTGCGCTACCTGCCCCGCGCTATTTGAGCAACTAGCTTCTGTGCACAGCGCAAATCTGCGACACTGTATCTGCAGGACACTGTATGCTAACACGTGTTGTATCAAATGAAGACTTGATATGTTGCCTTGTTTCTTTTGCCAAAACATCATTGCAGATTAAAACATTAAAACACACACAAGTAATTAATAGCTGAATTAATAGCTATTTAGGAAAAAACTGTTTCTATGTTTCAGGACTATCTGTAATATGATGTCACTGAGAGATTTTCCTCCACCTGCTTTCCTGACAACAAACTAAAGACAGACTGTCGACTCAGACTATTTATTCCAGCTGTTGAACGATTTGACAGTCATGAACAAATTGGATGTTGTTGCACAATCGCTGTGAGTGCCGTCACTGTTATGTCACAAAGTTACCTTGTGGAAAAAAACCCCCACAAATGACAGCATTCAAGTAACGTTCGCACACAGTTAAATCCGTCCCTTTGAAAGGTGAATGCATTTTGCTCCATATTCAAGTCCATCTGATCCACATGTTTCACCTCCCACGCAGCGCTCAGGACTGTGCACGTCTCCGTGTTAGTGCATTGCTACCATTGTGCAGATACACTGGAGACTCACCTATAAAACACCAGGCCTAGAGGAATCTATCATAGCTCCATTAACACTTCTGCTTCATCCTCCTCTCCTCGCCTTCCTCCCCTCATTAATCAACAGACCGGCCCTCGGGGCTCTACTCTGCAGCTAAGCTCACTTTCCGTTTGTGTGTGTTGCGTGTGTTTGCGGGCATTGTGTTTGTGTGCATCTGCATATATGCGTGCGCGCATAGTGTCCACGCGCGCGCGCCTGTGTGCAGATATGCCAGATATGTGTATCCAGTCTCGAGAGCGATTCACTTTCTCTATTAATCTGTGAAATTTAGGACTAAAAAAAAAAAAACGTTCTTATCAGTATCTACAGTGCAGTCTTATCATAAAAGTCAGCCATCCCTCTTAAACTGTCTCCAAATTCAATTAAGCCATTATGTGATCACTCAGATTTGTAAATAATGTTTCGAAACGGGACCAGAAGAAGTTATTCTTCGGGGAAAAAAAATAGTTCCCACCTACCTTTTTATATTTGAATCACTATCTATAATGAGTTCCACTCCCGCTGTTACCTTTCATCAGCCTGCTTGCCAAGCACATTCAGTACAGTGTGCAGCCAAAGATAGCCTCAGCTGTGTGTCTATGTGCGTTAAGGGGCTTGTCTTCGTGTCTGCGTTCTTAATTTACTCAATGCGGCGCATAGGTAAACATTATTAGGGTCTTGCTAAAAATAAATCTAAAAAATAAATAAAATATTCCACCTGATCTGATTTGAATGCAAGCAAACAGCCTCGTTGGATAATGTAAATTTGCACGAGCCGTCGACTAAACAAGGCTGTTTAATGTGCCGCTAATTGTGAGGCCCTGTATTATTAATGTGTTGTTAAAAAAAGCCTTGACCTTGGAGTGCTGTGTGAGTAGAAAAAAAAAAAGAAGCAGGCAGTTCACGTCAGCCGTCTGAGTGGGGGCTGCTGTGTTTGTTTCTGTTTGTTTGGAGATGAGTTTGTTCACCCCGCTCTCCTCACCTCCCCCCCCCTCCCTCTTTCTTTCTCAGGGGAGTTCTTTTAATAGTAAGGAGGTGACAGTTTACCTCTCACTGAGCACCGGGGTGACAGTTTGTTACCTGCCCTGCTCGGCATGAGACGCTCCGGGTCCAACTCGCTCGCGTTGCAATGCAAAGCTGTCGTCTTTTTCTTTTCTTTTCTTCTTCTTCTTAAATTCTCACTCCCTTCTAACGAGCCCAAATGACCCTCAAACGTAGGCCGAGGCAATCTGATCCCCTTTCTATGAAACGGCTTTTAATATTTCTCCCAAGAATTATTGTTCAGGGAATGAATTTTGGATAAGGTCTGCCAAGGGAAATGGAGCACACAATAGTAGCCTTGGCAGTGGCACTTTGAGCTGATTATTTAAAGGTCATAATGGAGAAAATAATGGCTCTTAAGAGTCATAAAACAATTGAAAACATGAGGTTATTGGACACAGTGTTGGAGTGAAACATATGAAAGAAGAAAGGGGTCTTAATGTGGCAAACTTTTGACCCCTTCGTAAATCATAAGTATGCCAGCAGATTAGGGTTTAGCTAATTTAACTAAAGGAAGTTTGAAGTTGAGAGCACACATTAGGGTCAACATTAACTGGTGTTACTCTGCACACACACACACACACACACACACACACACCTCCCTCCCTCCCTCCTTCTCACTCCCCTCTCATGTTTCCAGTTATTCGCTCACATTTCAGAGAAATGTCTGTTGGGCAAAGTGATAATTGCATTCCTCAATGATTTCATGCTGAGACACACACGGCGACACCGAATCAGAGCCCACTTCTTCCAACGCAAGTGTGTTCTTTGGGAGGAAGTGAGACAAAAAAAAAACAAAAAAACAATACGGCTAACTCCCTCGGATCACGTTCGTGGCAGAAAAGTACACTTCCACATTTCCTCCGCACACGCACGCACGCATGCGCGCGCACGTGTTTATTCCCCCAGCGTCCTCTTTGATTTGCAGACCAAATGTGGCTGAGTCAAGTTAGTTCCAGCGAACACAAATCTCCGCTTTCTTGGTTGGGAAGGGAGTAGTTGTTGCACAGACACAGAGCTCCCAGCTAACCGTATCAGAGAGGCGACCTGAACATCAGTGAGCGAGTACCTCTTTAGAATTAATCCTCAGGCTGGGTGGAGGGGGGGGCGACTGCACCAATGCATGAGGATTACTGCTTTTAGGGCTTCTGATGAAATTCAAATAACAAACGGTACGCACGTAGTGTCCTGGAAAACACTCTAGGTTTCATAATATCCTGCTAAACATGCAGATATTTGCTGGGGCACAGCACAGCGGATCTGTGCCTCAATCGACTTCACAGCCTTTATTGATATGATAATCAAGTGGTCAGCTAATGGTAATTACGCTAGTCAATTGGTGGAGTTGCATCATGGTTGAGGGCCAGAGCTCCTTTCATCCTCTTACTTTATATTCTCTTCCCACAGAGGCTAGTCGGTCACTTGTGAGGCACTGTATTTGGTTTCCATGTGACAGCCCCTCACCTGTTGGCCTAGATGCTAATTTTTAGTTGGAAGCCGGCGGCGGTGCGAGCACCAACATGCTAAAGTGAAAAATATATATATATATAAGGCTTTGCCTACATTACAGCAAGACCTAAATGGAGTTTTGTGCTTTTGTGTATTCGGAGCATATTCCTCTTCATTTATGGATTTAGTTCAGTTTAGCATTCAGCCTGGGCGACTCCATTCCAGTCTTAGGGAGAAAATAACACTGCTCTGCATTGTTGCCTTCTGTCTATGGGGGTCTCAGCATGCTTGTCGGCGAGGGTATTCTCCCATAGTCAAATCCGTCTTTGTCTGCGCGGTATTGTCTGTGAATGCTCCAGCCTTGTACATGGATTAAATGGAAATTGCTGTGTGTGTGTGTGTGTGTGTGTGTGTGTGTTTGCATGTGTTTGTGTGAGGATTGCTGACTAAAGCCGCAGTACATAAAAAGGCTCGGATGAGAGATGGGTTAAAGAGCAGGCAATTGTCATAATGATGACTAAAAGTAAAACTGCCCCACTGTAAAAATGTTTTACACACGCATGCGAGTGCACGGCTGCCTTGTACTGTATATTGTAGCCAAGCAGTTGCTTGCCAACCTCCGTGTCACGGGAATCAATAGCGGCTAAAATATACGATGGAACAACTTTACCGCACTGAAGTAAGCAACATTATAAAACCGTATTGGTAGATTATGGGATTATGATTGCGGTGTAATCCTTTCTCCTCTTTTCTCCTGTTAAAACTGTGTTTTTTTTTCTTCTAGCATTTGTCAGTTTGAATCTCCATTATACCCAGTACCCCAGGGTGGATGCCCGCGAAGCCAAACTCTAAGCCGACACGAGCAATATGCCGCCCTGTTTACACCATAAAAATAAAAAAAAAACTCCCTCCTCCTACTCCTCTCCGCTCCCTCACACCTGAGAGAGAAACTTCAATATTGACCTACATCTCCTTCAGAATAATTTGGCTGCTATTTTTGTGCCGCGCTTAAAAACAGAGAGAGAGAGCGGAGAGAGAGAGAGAGAGGAAGAAAAAAACTGCTCAGCTACAGTAGCCGCGACGGCCGGATCTGCACGGCGTGTGACATTTTAACTAATGTTCCCCTGCTCAAGGCTGCGCTGCCCAACACGGGTCAAACATCTCCCTTGTCTCACCCGCAGTAATAAGAAACAACAGTAGAAAGCACTCTCCCTGCACTCAGATGTGTTATCCGCACGAGAAATGGAGGCAGGGGTGGCACGAAAATACTCGGCTTGTGGCTTTCCGAGGTTTGAAAAAAACAGCAGTGTGCGTTGTCATGCCTGAAGTTTGGAGTTAGAGGGATTCTTATGAATGATACAGAAAGAAGTAGTCACCGTGATTTGCCCTCAGCGTTCTGACCACAAGTCCTATTTAAAAGCATAATATATCATGGATTATAATGGAGGGCTAGAGCCTCCATGGCCTATTCTGAAACTCCACTTTTTCAGCAGAGCAGCTGCTCTCACCACCTCATGATCAGTTTCACTTCTCCAACCTTTACTTTGAAGCCAACTTTCTTTCTTTATGGCCTCCTATTTCAGTTCCTTTCTTTCATGCTCTTGTTTATTTTTCATCCTTCCTTGCTTTCTCTCGATCTTTGGATGGCCCTCTCACATTTCTGTCCGTTACATGCTCATTTTAATACCACTTGCCCTTGCAGTCTTTGTCGTATTGGATAGGAGGCACTCTATGCTTTTTTTGGGGCTTGAGGAATCAGCTGGAAACTGTTGTCCTTCATATTTCATGCCACATTGTGTGACCGGGATCCAGCTTTCAGCTATGAATACTCAACTGTAATGCCACCCAGTCACAGCCAAGGCCTTAACAAGTCAAAATAAGGGTTACTAATACTATGATATTACATTTCGGGAGCAGTTTGGCTCATGAATGTTTGATGAGAATGTCCAATCATGCATAGACACAAGAATGAGATGAGGAATGGGAGAGGGAACATTTTAGAAGAGAAGGGGGTGACGACAGAAGGGCAGGAGGCGAGACAGAGACGAATCAGGCTTGGAGAGAAAGTGAGTAGGGGGAGTGTACGCGTGTATGTGTGTTTGGAATGGAGTGGGGGGCAGTGATTACTTGCTGCTGAGGTAGCACTGCATTACACATGAGGATTTGGAATGGCCCAGATAAAGTAATCTATGATTAACTGGGGCGCGGCTGGCTCGCCACCCTGCCAACAGCTGTAGTCAGGGGCGAATTATAAAATTATGAGATGTCCAAACATTTTAGATGCGGCGGGAAATATATTTCGGTTACATGGTGGGGTGGGATAAGAGTTATGTATCGAGTCAAAGGTGACAGCCGGCGGCAAGGGAAGTGAGTGACAGAGAAGCAGCGGCGCAATTAAGACAAACTTTTGTCGTTGTCGCATTTGGCAGAGGATTGTTGAAATGCTGGAACAGTCCATGGAGGTTCCGGGGGGGAGAGGAGTTTGAGGTCGTAGCTGCCGGAGTGATCGCTGCAATGATTGCTGTAACAACTGACCTGATAACAAATCAAATTATAAAGATGGACACCGTGGCACAGACCCTGCCGCTGTCTGAAATTGATTGCCAGCACCAGGAGCTGATATTGCCGGGCCTGGTCTGTCATAGTCCATCAGGCGTCATTATCACCAGGGGAGCACTAAACCTTATGCAGAGCTGAATGAGAAGACTTCATCTGCACTGCTGCTCGGAGTTTGACAGAAAAAAAAAAACACAACCACAGATAAAACTGCGTATCAGATGGTTGCTTTGTCAAGTTGTCCTTAGTTTCGGATATAGAGTGTACTGTAAATAGTGGTGGAGGCAAAATGGAGGCAAAAGTGTAAACGTAATCATAATCCCTGCGAGGAGAAACTTCAGATTTCAGACTGCACTGAATGCAACATTTTCAGAAACATCGGAAACATTTCAACATTTCTAAAGTCTGTCGTTCCAATGCCGGCTTGTCATCCGCTATGGGACCAGAGCACTTTTTATTTTTCAGGAGTACTTTTTTCACTGCCAGTACTTGTTTCAATGCCAATGTTTACTTTTTCAGTTCGGGTTTTATTTTCAATGCCAAAATTTAAAGTCTCTTCTCCATAATTCACTCGCTAAATTATTCGAGCACTCTGCTCCGGACTACTCTTAAAAATGTTTCTATGCCTCGCAGAAAGTGCCTTTTCAACTGTGAGGGAAAGTTACATATTTTCTGCTTTTCCCTCTCATGTCCTGACTACTGACTGCTAACTACCAACAGACTGGGATTCGAAGCACCAGCACTCTTGGCCGTCAATACTCCTGTACTAAAGATATAATGTTAAAGCACCAACGCTCCACTGGTGCTCTGAGCTCCCAATCCAGGAAGAGTCAGTAAATACGGCCGCTAAGTTAGCTGTACAGCTAACTAGCTAAGAGCAGCTACAGTTAGCGGGCTAGGGAGGATAACTGCCTCAACTTGCCTCATATCAGGACAGTCCAAGCTAAGTTATGAAGAATTGGTGTTCACAAGCACTAGTGCTGCCCCCCCTTATTGCTGCATCAGTATAAATTAGGATGTTTTTCTACAGTGAATCATACAAAGCTACTTTATAGTGGAGTGTCAGGCTAAAAATATAGAGCCGGAAATGAGCATAATGGGTCCCTTTTCTTTGTGAATACAAGGTTTGAAATTCATTTCTTTTGTTCAGACTCCTGTTAAAACATAGCTCACGCTAAGTACCAGGTAAATCTGATCTGTTATCGTCGTGCCTGAGTGTTGCATGGCTGCGTTGATTGGAGTGCTCTTGTGTCTTGAATTGCCAGTAAGTGCAGCTGTAATCATCTTTAAATCATAGTTTGTAGGACACATCGTCGAGAGCGTACCAAACCCATCCCACATCCGTCCTGTTTTTTATGAAATATCTGAGGAATAATAAATGCATTTGCGCCTCTGAGGTATTACGATTGTGTTTCAATATTCACTAGACTCCTGAGAATCTAACAGGCGGCTATTTTTACTCTGCCTTGTGATTAGTCATTTACCTGAAGCAGGCTGTCATTGGAAATCATTTTCATGTCTTTAGACGGTTCCTCAGTTCATCCAAATGACAAGTGATTTTGCCTGTGGGGGAAATAGGGCTCATATTTTATTGAGAGGCTCGACAGTTCTTTAATAATACCAGAAGTTTGATAATGTTCTGAGTGAAAGTGAATGGACTTTGTGTTTGAGGCCACTTACGGAAAATGACTAAGACTTCAAAGATGGCTCATTACTGAGGCCCGTGAGGTGTCTGACTTCTTAAATTCTTTACCAGACCTCTCAGTCACGGTTTTATACACTCTCTCATCCTGACAATAATACATGTTAGGATCCGGAGTTAAAAAACTCTCTCCACTATTTTCATTTTAGAAAATTTCATCAGACAGCTTCCATCTGTCTGTCTGGCTCGAACTTTGGATCCCGGTTGCCTCAAACAACAGTCTCAGTGTGGTTTTTGTAGTGGAGCTGGTGTTGATGAACTTGCTGTACCTTGCCAAGTGCCTCCTGAAGTGTTTTCCTTGCCACAGACAGACCTCCCTAAAAGTGAAGGGATTGCCCTTGAAATGTTCTCTACAGTGTGTTGCCTTTTCTGCCGCCACCTATTTTTACATGCTGCCTTGCTATGTGTGGCTGTGTACTTATTGTTTTTTGATAGTGTAGAGTCATACAGAGATGCATTTCACAGAGTATCTTACTCACATCTGGAACAATGTTTCCACAGTGTGTTGAACCCTGTTGACTTTTTTTGTTTAGTTGTTGCAGGTTGAATCCAAAATAGATTTGACATTTTTAGAAAGAGTCACAAAATACGCCACAGTGACAAAATGAAAACTTGCTCTTAGAAGTTTTCTTGGTATTTTTCCCATTCAGATTTACACATTTCCTCAAGGTCAGTCGAATTGAATGGATAGTGCTTGTGAAAACCAATTTCAAAGCTATTCCATTATACATATTTTCAAATGGAATTGAAATTTTGACTTTGGCTGGGCCGCTCTACAACCATTTCAGTGTTGATTTCACTTGAAGCCCTACCGCAAGTCATTGTAATCAAAGATCTTGAGCACCTTGAAGCAGGTTCCCATCGACTGTTTGCATTCTTTCCTTCCTGCATCCTTAGAAGCCCTCCAGTTTCTACAACTGATGTCACCACCACTGTTCGTCATGGAAGAGAGCTTACATGGATTATGAGCTTAGCTTGGGTTTTTCTAGATACAGAGTTTTGCATGGGAACCGAAGTGTTTGGCCTTTGTTTTATCTGACCTCAGAACATTTACTTTGGGAATCCTTCACGTGCCTTTTATGCAAACTCTTGGCATGCTGTCATGTGGCTTCCCTCTGGCCTCTCAAACACACCAGCCTGGATTCGACTGGTGCTTTACTGATTATTGTCCTGCAACGAACTTTACCCACTGCAGCAAAATGGATTAAATAAATAAAGACAAATAAAAAAGGTAAAGGTCATGCCTGCCCCCCCCCCACCCTTATCAACTCACATCAGGGACATTGCGATTACATAGTCAGCACCTTTATCCCCCATGCCACCTGAATGCCATTTGTTTTATGTTCTTAGAGTTCTGTTTTTAATCTAATATTTTAAATACATTTAGAATGTATATTTTGTTTTGTAATACCCACAAATCTACACTCACTGTACTGCATGTTGTGGCTGGATGCTCTCCACAATCTCCCCTTGAAAATTGCAGATCCTCTTGTCACACCTGTCCTGGTTGACAGTGCTAATGCATAATAGAGATGATGGTTTTGATCCACGCTGTCGTGATTCATGAAAACGTGTTTTCTTATGTCCAGTCAGTTGTACAAGTCACAGGTTAAACCCAAGGTGTGAAATCCATTAAATCACGTACAAACAACATACACACAAACATGTAGGACATTTTAAACCATGAAGATAAGGCAGAGGATTTTTGTTTGTTTTCCTCATATTCATTTCTGTTTTTGGTCTGTTTACTTATTAATGAAGAGGACAGAGACACACATGCACACACCACCCACAACCACCGTGCTTGGCAACTAGTGCTGGAAAAAATAATTTTCTTTAATAAATCATTCTAAGATTGTGTTAATGAAGTGTTAAATTTTAATGACCCAATCTCATTTGGATTCCAGTGGCCCTGTGGGTTCATCCCACCTCCCAGAATTTAAATGAGTACACAATAATATTACTTCTTTAAATCTTGATGTTCTGGTGTTTTGTGATCCTCGTGACCTGCTGAATTTTGCTCTCCATTCAAGTACCTTTGATCAACTGCTTTCAAGAGACTTACATATGGAGGCTATATTTGACCTACCATTATGGAAAAACGTGGAGACGCTGGTGATTATGTGTGAGTGTGTTTCTCGGCAGGTGTGTACTGAGTGAGAGTATGCGCGGACAGATGAGACAGTCTTTTCTGACTAACTTTTAATGACAAGCCTTTCATACATTAATCACACTTTGAGGTTGAGATCTGACAATCAGGCCTACAGGGACAGACTTCAGAGTTCATGTTTAGTTTTTAAGAGGATCCCTGCTGAGAAGCTGCTTAAATCAGGTTAAAAAAAAAAGAACTTGTTGCTCAAATGTGCTCAATCATTTTGAGCCACTTTGACCCAGAAACACATTTTTATAATGTTGCTATAAATCTGAGACTTTCCTCTTCAGAGACACGTAAAACTCAAAATGTGTTTCTGGGTCAAAGTGACTCAAATGGATGGAGCAAGTCACAATATTAGTAGAGGCAGTGTGACTTCAGGTAAATTAATGTTGTTTATACCAGACAGAGGAGCATGTACCAACAAATTTAGTTCTGGTACTTAATCATAATCATCAAATTCTTTCAGACTGGGCTGACGAGTTCCTCACAAATGTATTTTGACACCAATACTTTTTTATCTATAGACTACAGTACTGCCTAGTGGAGTCGGGGCATCTATGTCCATATGCTGATGACACAATACTTAATGTGGATATGTCTCCTGAGGAGAATTTATGCCATATTTAGGTGCATTTTAGTGCCTAGATGTCACAAATCTCTCTCTTAGTGGCACACAGAGCCAACTCTTTGTGTATGTAAATAATATATAATAATTATATAATAAAAAGTAGAGTTTATACCTGCTCTATATAGAAAGTGTCATGTGACAACTTCTGTTATGATTTGGTTGAATCGTTTTGGTCAAATTAAATTCACGTGTTTATTTCTAGCAGATTTGACTGTTGCTGGTGGACTATTGCTTCTCTGCTGTTGTTGAAGTCTTGTTGTTTTGTTGACCACCTTTCACCGTCACTGTCAGTGCCTGGTCTACAGTTTCTCCAGAGATCTCTGAGTGGATACTATTTACAGTGTCTCTTTTGTAATCAGTCAGAGGACCCGTGGGTCATGTGACATTGTCAATGAGTTGCTTTTTGGTTACAGGCACGCCATTTTACAGATGTACATATATACATACATACATTATCTGGAGCGGGCGCCTATCCCAGGAAACATTGGTTCGAGAGGCGGGGCTCTCCCTTGACAAGTTGCCAGTTCATCGCAAGGCACACAGAGACAAGCAACCATTCACACCTACAGAGAATTTAGAGCCATTTTACCGACGTTAACACGCCAAATTAAATTTTGTTATGTAGTAAAAGCTTTGCCACTCCTACTTTGTGTAAATGACCAAAGATATAACACAGGGGGGGGGCGGAGGAGGGACTGCCTCCACCACAGCGATCCTCTTCATCATGACTCTATTTTTCTCTTCGGCTGGTGACTTGGTTTTCAGCGCCAGCCAAGCAGTGTATTTTGCTCTGTTCTGGCATTAAATGAGTTGCCAGCCAAACCAGCGGAGAGTCTCATTCACGTCTGTGTAATTACAATCAGTGTAAGAGCGTCTCTGAATAAGAACCACCAGCAGCTCGAGAATAGGACTGCCTTGACAAAGCAGTGACAACTGTGGAACAGGCAAAATTAAGCCCTCTCCATTCATACCCCCTAGTTCTTATTATGCAGAAGCTATCTCACTGAGCTTGCTTTTGTGCTGGTATAATTACTTAATCTGAGCACTCCTAGGGTGAATTACTTGTGTGTGGCAAGCAGGCAGCATTGCTTTGATTCAAGCTCCCAAAGGGGAATTGAGGCTAGCTATTTCACTGTTTAAAAGTCGCAAATGTGATAACGGCCATTGTCAGAAGGGATCCACATCTTTGCTTTTGCTTTATTTGTGCGGGCGTGATTATGAAAAATAAATACAGCACGCTCAATTTTGAGTATGACTTTGTATGACGCCTTTGTTTCCACCCTTCTTCAAAGCGTTTTATGGACGGTGTAGAGAGTGATCCACAGTGCATTAGAGAGTGTGCAGTGCACTTTTTGTGTTGTTTGCTGTTTATAATGGGCCTGGGTAACACTTAACTAGAATGGAGGCCCATCAAGGCAGACCGATAAGGACCTAGGGATCCACTCTAGTCAATTACTGCAAAGTGCCAAGTTCAACTCAGTGGGCCTTTTATGAAGTACACCAGCTGAGTAAACAAATTAATCGTACATCCATGGTTCCCCAACACAACCATGCGGCCCAGGGCAATCATACATCAAGCAGAGTGATAGCGGCTGTCTCCACTAGGAAATAGAAGGGTCCCACTATTAAAGATAGGCAACCACATAGGACTCATAAGCTATTGGCCATCACACTTAATCTGCCTCTCAACTGCACTGTTGTGGCTATATTGGACTTTTTTTACATTGTGACACTGGTTTTGTAAAGAGGAAGGTGATGTTTTGAAATTCTGGCTTTATAAGTATTGCTGTGGGGTGATACAGTGGATCAGATAGAATAATAACAACCCTTTTTTTATTGATCCTCAGAGGCGTTGCTATCCAAAGAAATTCACGCGTTTTCCAAATTTCGTGGGGATGAAGTTTTTATTTATGGGGTGAGAAAATGTCCCGCTTCTTAATCAGAGTAAGCGGCTTAAAAAGCGAGCTCATGATGGCTACACGGTTTGCCACAATATATATAGAACATACATACAGAACAAAGAAATGGCGTATTTCGCAGCAGTTTTTTGAGTTCACATAAATATGCATGTATATTTGCATATCCCTTTTTTATGATTTGACCTTGAATATACAACAGCAAGTATTTGTGTCATCTTCAGCTGGTGTGTGTGGGCCAGACTGTGGTCCAGAAATCAATACAATGTAGAATAATCTGCTGCACCAGAGAACGAGAGAGAGAGAGAGAGACTTTGTGTGTGTGTTCACATTGTGTGGCGAGAAAGTGAAACGGAGCGTGTGCTTCGCAGCCTTTCATAAGTGGAAGCACATTACTTCAGGTTGAAACTAAGTTATAAAGTTGTTAAGCTTGTGCAGTAGAGTGCAGTTTGTTCAAAGCTCCCGGGAGCACAAAGTTATTTGGTGAATTTGAAATGTTCAGCGCTTGCTCTAATTTCAATTCTGGAACAATATTTGTTTGCGTATGCACGTATTCGGAAATGCACTTTAATGCCTGCAGTTGTAGCCCACGTCTGCCATATTACCATTAAAAATAAACCAGCCACTTCACTGAGAAACTGGGGGTGAAATGAATCACAGATTCAATAAAATATCCAGAATTAGGACGTTAATTTTTGAACTAAAAACAGTGAATACATTTTTTTACTAACCTACACTCCTTCATAGCAAAACATTTTAACTTTTATTTTTTATATTCCTTCAGCTGTAAGGCAGTTTTGGTGGGTGTAGCTTTTGCCATAGAAAGACACTTTCAGGAAATCAAACTGAGCCAGTGCCTACAATGCCAACACCTCCGTGTAAAACACAAACCAGCATGCTGGCTGTCTTGCTGTTATTGCTTTACCTTGCATGTGAGATATTCATTCCTCCTTCTGTCAGACATAACAGGTTGACTCCACTTCCACTATCCCTCTCAGTTATAGCCTGCGGACCAAGACCTTTAGTTTAGGCAGTGGGATCCCAATACACTGACCATATTGGACAATCAAATGAATCCTACTTCTTTCACTGGCCTGTCAAATGGAAAATGATTTCTTCAAAAGATCGGGAACCCCAAAAAATGCAGCCAGTGAATTGGTTTTTCCTAATCCTTTATCTCATCAAAGTTTGGAGGACTGAGATTAACACGTTCTTTAATGTACTGTAGTATAAGCCTGAATGTCTGCATGGCCTGTAAGCTCATAATACTTCAGCATTACTCGCCCTATGCATACAATCGAGGGAATTGGAGATGCCATTGACCAAAATGAAAGAATTTACAGGCAGTCTTGAAACTCAGATAATGCACAACCCGATTAGTGCATTATCTAAATGCATTAATAATAAATGAGATGCGTTCCAGAAACTTTTTTGCAGGAGTGTTTGATTCATGAGGCGTAATGGTTTAATTTCCTTTCCCCAAGCCTTGTGTTTGGCGCCTTTCCTCTCGTCGTGACATCAGTTTGCCTAAGTATATAATCAGGAGAAGAATCAGCTTTCTGTGCTTTATGTCGCTGCTTTCCAGCGGTAAACGAGATGAACGAACCCCGAGGCGAATCTATATTTTGATCAATGAAAAAAAAACAACAACATTCATAGCTGCTTTAAAGTGTTGAATTGCTTTGATGTTTGGAGATTTTGCTGAGGTGGATTTTAGTGGTTAACTGTAAGGTTGATTTCTAGGATGGGAGCTGGCATTGATTTCTCTGCTCTGTGCTTTGGTATATAGCTGCCGTTGATTTTTCTGTCCTGTTAATATGATGTCAGGTTGAGTTTTCCTGGTCTATTGTTTTGTGGTCAGAAGGAATCGACCTATCTGGACAGTCAGTTTGTGTTTTGCTGTAGTCTATATCTCCTGTTACCTTAATGTATTTTCTTTGCTCTGGGAGAATTGTGGTTCAGTAACGGGGCTGCCATCGTTCTCTGTTGTCAGATCTTCCGGAGGTGTTGGCTGGTGTTCAAGAAGGCCTCCAGTAAAGGCCCCCGACGGTTAGAGAAGTACCCGGACGAGAAGGCGGCGTACTTCAGGAGCTTCCACAAGGTAAACACACGAAACACGACCGAAGCACATAACAAGTTACATTCTGATGAGTCTGATTTTCTTTTGCTACGATTTACCTTTACACTCTACAGCATTAGAGCTGAAAGAATTTGTCTAATATTCAATTTGTTGATAGACAGAAAATTAAATATCGATAAATATGTGATTATTTGTGAAATTAATCATGTGTTACAACCCTAAAGCAGTTTCATTAAGGTGTAAGCATTTGTGGATATTTATTTCTGTGTGGTACACAAGCCATCCTTCAAACAAGGGGGTTTAATTTGACATTTTTGTAGCCTGATGTCAGTCAGCCCTGTGGTCAGTCAGAATAATGCGACATGAAGTGACCAGATGGCCATGAAATTAGGAATCAATATTCCTAATCATACAGAGGATGACCACCCTGACCTTTTGTCTAACACCACCATCACATAAATATTGACGGTCTGACACAATTAAAGTCTGATCTGTTGGAGGTATTCGTCGTCCCCAGACGATTGGAAATGTTAAAGCACTTCTTTTGTCTTTTTGAAATCCAAAAGGCGATTAAACCTGGTGCGTCACTCTCCAGGGAACAGTCTCTGGCCGAGACTAAATGCTACTGCTGCATCGGCATGCCGAGCACATTCATCACACAACAGCCAAGGGTTTCATTTCGCAATTTGGCCAACTGGTGGAATTAATTAGCTTTAGCTGATAAAATCTGATGCCAGCGGTCGCCCACCAAAAAGTGAGAAATTGGGATTGGATTTAGGCATAAAATCTATTCTCTGAAATCAACAGAAAGAATGAATTTTTTTTTTTGCCGTTTTTACAGTGTACATATTAAAGCAATGAAGCAAACGCTACTGTAGCACTGAGCACTCAGCTGTATCGTACCGAGAACCTTGTTTATATCTTTATATAGAAAGTTCTGTCCATTGGCCCCAGGTGATGGAGTTAAAGATCCATTAAGACACATTCTGCAACTTAATCTTCTCCTCTGGGGCCCTTTCCCCTCCCTTTTCAAAGTAATAATCCAAAGTATAATATCTCTCTCCCCACCTCTTAAGCCCTTTGAAATACTCAATTATGGCTCATTATCATGGTGAGGGGAGATGATGTTAAAGGAGTATCACCGTGAACGCTGTTTTATAGTAATGAGAGGAGATAACAGCGGATGATAAGGGACTCTTGACACCAGGTTTCCTACGTGGCTCCAGCTTGAGAACTGATTCAGTCGTCTGTAAGAGGCTGTCTGCTGCTGTGTAATTATGAATTAAACTGGGGATTTCTCAGACGCAGTGGAAATCATCCGAGTTTTCACTCAATTTCCCACGAAACCACGCAACGTATACGTTTTGATCCACTTTGTTAGCGTCCCCCGCTGCTGGACTTATCAGCCATGTATTGTGAATGAAGCGTCCGTCTACCCACACTGCATCATGCTGTCACACGGGGCGTCCTGTGCGACTGTAACCCCCCCCACCCTCCCTTCCCAGAAGGCATCTCATACACCCACCGCTGGAGTGAGCGATGAGTGCACACATGCACCAGTGCACCTGGTAATGCATCGCCACAAAGATCAAGAAAGGTCCCGTCTGAGGGCTTCATTCAACGCCGCAGTGCTTTGGGAGGAAATAGGCTGCACTGGTGGCTGATTTACAGAATCAACACAAAGGGGATTGGCTTTCTTTCCCGCTTTTTTCTTTTCCTCACTCTATATATTCCCCCCCTACTCCCACACTCTCTCTCTATCTCTCTCTCTCTCTCCCCCCCGTTTCTCTGTCTGAGTGCTGGTCCACGCAGTAAAACAATCCATGAATATTTTTAGAAATATTTTTAGCCCTGTGAAAAGTTGTGCTACTTTTTCCCGAGCTCTCCCGAGCTCCTGACAGAAGCAGCTAAAGTGGAAAGATGGAGCCGTATTTAAATGCCTAACTACTGTATGCGCGTACGGAAGAGGAAATAACCAGCAAAGTGAGGAGGAGTGATTGGTTTTAAACACACTAGCGCTGCTAGTTGGTTGGTTCCACCACTTGAAATATGTGTGAAATATCTACAACTATTGTGATCGATTGCCATGAAATTATGGAGAGACATTGATGGTCCCCAGAGGATGAATCCCACTGACGTTGGTGATCCAAAAACTTCTCCTCTAGCACCACCAGCTTTTAGGGATATTTGGGAAATTCATGCCCCTCTTGTTGTTGTCTTGTTGCCCCTCATGTTAAGCCTTCTTAACATGAGGTTTACGCCTACACACATAGACTAAAACATGCACAGTTACACACTGGGCACTCAACAAAAAGAGACGAGAGGGTGGTGGAATTCACGGCTCAGAAATTCCCACTGTTGACGCTTGCATGGTGGCAGTTATGTGTATGAATAACCTGCCCGAGGACAAATACATACTGTATCTCCAGAGGATGGGGGAAAAAAAATCACCTCATATAAAATATTTAGATACTATCTTTGAAGGGGATAAGAAATAACAAATGAAAAATATCTGCTATCTTTCAATATCCATCGCCTACCGCCTTTTTTTTCCCCCCTTGCTTCGTCATTGAAATACTTGAATGTTCAGCAGTGGATGACTGGCATCAGAGGAGGGGATTTGTTATATGTGTTATCGAGCAAAAAAATCTGTAGTCCACATATGTTGTGTGTGTTATTAGGTCTGGTCTTTTAACCTTAAACAGTCAAGCTTTACTATACGGGCAGTGAGCCCAGCTAATTCATTCCCAACAGCCTGGCAAAGGGCCCACGGTTAGCACACAATGGACTACAATAATGTAATGGGCCTTATCTCCCAGGCAGAGTGAACACAGAGAAGACTGTTGAACAAAATGGCCTGTAAATGCGGGTGATATTCAATTAAATGTAATCTTCTCTTCTTTTCTTTTTTTTTCCCATTGGCGATCAATCTCCCGGTGAAGTGATTCAGATGCTTTTGATCGCACTGACTGAAAAAGCGGTTTCAAGGAGAGGCACTTGAGCAGTGGATGTGTACAGAACAAACACCGGGTCACATTTATTCACAAAGTGCTTTTAAAATGAATAGCGGCGCATTAGGCTACATGCTACCGTACTGCTGCAGAGCGCTGACATCGTGGATGATTTCTTCCCTTAAGATCGGCCGCATTTCTATTTTACTTAGCCGTCCTTTATATGCTAAGCCTCCAATAACTATTGCATTTTCAGCCAAGCAGTGCACGGCGGCAATTAAGGTTTGCTGCTGCTGCTGCTGCTGCTGCTTGCTTGCTTCCTGTGTTCATTCAAGGTAATGTGCTGCTGCCATTCTCTCCTTCCTCTTTAGATCACTGAGCTCCATAACATCAAGAACATTACCCGGATGCCGCGGGAGACAAAAAAGCACGCCGTCGCCATCATCTTCTGTGATGACACATCCAAGACATTTTCCTGTGAATCAGGTAAGTGCCTTCCCTCCCCATTCAAAATTCAAATTAGTCCCCCCCACCCCACCCGATCCCCTTTTTTTTCAGCCACGGTAGCGAATGGGAGGGGAGGAAAGCAGCACACCGGGGCGTTTGTTTTTTTTTTTTTTTTTTGGATGCAAAGACGTGGATGTGTCGGATGAGAAGTTGGAGGGTTGGGTTGGCGGGGAGAAAAAAAAAAGAAAGTTTGTCAGGAAGCGGAGGAAGAATCAGAAGTGAGAGGCAGAAAGAGAAAGCGAGAGAGGTGATAGAAGCAGTGGAGGATTGGAGTTGAGCCAAGTGATGCTCATTTGCCGCTATATTAAGAAGTGGGAGGATCTGTTCCAGAAATATTGATTTTCATACTGCAGGTATGAAAAACGATATTGGGCATCATTTGCAGTGTGTTTCAGCCCAATTATGGAGTGTAACAATAGAGATTGTCTCTAATACGTGGACAGGAAGCCAAAGAGGCATACGAGCTGCACATGGTTGCTCGTGCTCTTTAGCTGCAGATAAATGGGGCTGGGTGCAGAGGAAGCCAGGGGGCCAGATAAGGTGGATGCGCTTTAATGTGCTACCACTAAACAGACAAGGATGAACATTTCAATCTTATCTCCATCCTTGTGTGAATGCGTCTGCACATGTGTGCAACAATCGAACACCTCATTGATGTAGCAGTAAACCTCAGGGGAAATAATATTGAACTTGGAGCGGTGAACTCTCCATTGCCTTTACGCTGTGTCCCATGATCACTCATTCTTTCTCCTCCCCTCTCTCCCTCTCTCTCTCTCTCTCTCGGCTCATTTCCACGCCAAGAGCCCTCCCCCCCTCGCACCACCATATGGATGTCTCTATCACCGTGTGTCCACCGACCTCCCGTAGTCCTTCGCTTCCTGAAACCCCCGTACGTTTTCACCCCTCACTTGCATTTGGAATACATTACGTTTCTCATTTCTTTCTGGGGCTCTTATTCATTTGGGTTGCTTCAAGTCATTTTAGTCCATCGCCGTCAATTCTAGTACTGAAATTACACACTGTGCTGCTTTCTATGGCGAAAGAAAAAAAGTCAAACGTGTTCCAGAGCTGATTTTTTTCCAAATCCAGCTGGGTCAGGTTACATGAGAGCTTACCTACATTAGACGCTAATTTGGCACGTCGATTTTCCGCTACAGCGCCATATCAGTGGAGAGTTTGGATCGGGGAACTCATCCCGGCAGTTAGAAAGCAAGCAATACACTTATTTGAGGGCCTCCATCCAAAGATGACAGATCATTTTGAAGAGCTGCCTGTAAGAAAAAAACCAACAAATAATTAAGCCTCACGATGATCGCCTCATATCTTATTTTTAAAAATAACCTTTTGATACCTCCACGCAGCGCTGTCAGCGAAACAAGAAAGACAGTTCTTACACGTTTTGACAGTCGTGTGCGTCAAATATGCGCCATAGAGAGATGAAGAGCGTGACCTACAGATCGGATAATGCTTCAGCTCCTGATATCCCACAGTGGAAATGGCTTCAAAGAAATTGTGCTTACAATATGATCTCGTATTAGTCGTCTGTGTAACCACAGCCTGCTGCCGAAATCGCGAAACACAAAGGATCCTGACACACTGCATCTTCACACCCCCTCCGCTAACTCGAAACACTTCTCCATCCCACACCCCCACACGCACGCACAGACATCCACCCACCCCATATTTCTTCATGCGTGGCACATAGACCGGCGAGGCTGCCTCCGTGCTGATGAAGTGTTTGTTTAGCCGATTTTCCACTCAGTGGCCTTAAAAGTGTGGGAGTTTAGAGGTACTTAAAGGCCATAGTAACTCTGAATAAGAAAGGCTGAATCCGGGGAAGAATGAGTGCAGAGCTGCTGTCTGAGTGTGTGTGTGTGTGTGTGTGTGTCTGTTTTCAGTTGTGTGTGAATGAAGTGCTTCAGGCAGCAGCAGACCTTTCTTTCACCCTGCAAAGTTGTGTAGATCTGTGCCATTGGACACCAGAGTTAATCTGACAAACAGGCTGTCAGCTAGTAACAAGCTGGTTTAAAGTGAACAAAGCGTGACCACCGCCAACGTTACACAATCACGGGACGACTTTTGATTAATGTATACACG
Organism: Nibea albiflora; assembly: GCA_014281875.1. Lineage (NCBI taxonomy): Eukaryota > Metazoa > Chordata > Actinopteri > Sciaenidae > Nibea > Nibea albiflora. The sequence continues at coordinate 11,172,713 of CM024805.1, read as the reverse complement.
GTACGCTTGTGGTACGCGCTGCCACATGTGTCTCTGTACACATCACTGGTCATAGTTACATATCCCAGAATTCCACAGGGCCTGGAGTTAAGGAGCTTCAGAATGATAACTAACTCCCGCATTTGCCTCATTTCATACTTGAGTAACTCTCAGCAAAAGCTCACATAAGACAATTGGAAATCTTCCGCATTGTAAACACTATTTTATTTTTTATTTTTTTATGACTTAACAGGAAGGAAAATTGGTATTCACAAACAACAGACTGCCAGCAAACTTCCAAAATTGATTTGTGAAATCATTTGTCTCCACTTAGCCTCCAAATTAAAAAAAGTTCAGCCTTACAATGAATGCCCCCTCCCCCCGTTTAGGTGCCAGCTGTCACATGTTGTAGATACAGCTTTCTACACAGAGTCATAATAATTCTCTTATTCCAGAATGACTATAAGCTTAAATTCCTAAAAAGCATATTGTGAAACTCATTTTAGTTCATTGTCCACATACAGCCGAATTAAACCATCCCATATTAACCTATAAAGAACCACACGAAGAAGTGAAAGAAGTAAAAGAACATCCTGAAAATGTTCACGATGATGATGACAGATGATAAAGAGAAGCTCCAGTAATATATCTTCACATTCAGCCAGTCCACTGTCAGCCAAGCACGTCAGCCTCGTGCATCATAATTTACATCACAACATGTCAAGTCATTTTGGGACTGAACAATATACTGTATAATAACATACAAACAACTTGTAAAGATCTAGAAAACTCTCAATTTTACATACAACTCCACTCTTAGCATGCAAGCTAGCATCCCTTCAAGGTCCAGTGTGTAAGATTGGGAGCCTCTATTTTCAAAATAAGGCAGACATCGAAGTGCTAATCCTACTTTGTGAGCTGATGATGCGCTACAGTAGCTCCATATTTAATGTGCAGACGTGGCATCAGTTTTCTCATCGAATTCCCTCCTACATTCCTTTAACCATCTCATTCTGTTGAAATATTCTCGTTTTATTCTTATTCATTTTCCTTCCAATTAACAAACTGGAGCTTAAAGCTCTCCTTTAATTTGGAAAATAGCTTATTGATCGTCTGAATAGATGATCACCGGTTTCAGTTTCTGTGACTGTGGCCATATTGTTCTAGCAGAGCTGCTTATATTGTACAGACTTGGAACTGAGTATTGGCACAGGAGGGAGGAGAAAGCTAGCATTCATCTGTCGTCGGCCTCCTCTTTTAATCTCCCCCAAATCGATCATATGGATTTTTCTCCCCCCCCGGTTACTGTTCGCTGCACTCATGTCCTGTACATGCAGCGTTTTATTCTGAAATTCCTTGTTTGATTTATGTGCATGTGCATGTTTAAACACACTAAAAGGAGGCGCAGTTGTGGCAGTATAATCTGGACGGCGTGTTTTATTGCGTCCGCAGTGTTAGATATGGAGGAGGTGTGTGTGTGTGTTTTTGATGGTTGACATGCCTTAACGCTGTGCTGCTGTGCGGGCTGTGTGCAGAGCTGGATGCGGAGGAATGGTGTAAGCTGCTGTGCGTGGAGTGCCTGGGAAGCCGTCTCAACGACATCAGCCTGGGAGAGCCAGACCTGTTAGCAGCGGGGGTGCAGCGGGAGCAGAACGGTGAGTGCCCAATTAGTCCCTGCTAACACAGACAGCCATTCAGGGTCAATCTCTCTCACTCCAGCCGCCACCGAGTAGTTACTGGCTGCGGTTCGGGCCCGTATGTGTTAATGCAACTGAGCACTCAGAGGGTAAGGGGAGCAGAACAGGCACTGTCCAATTAGGCCCGGCTAATAAGGGCCATTTTTTGTCAATACCTGATCCGAAGTCAAGCTGTAACAGCCTTTAGTTACATTAGCACATGTTGGTTCAACTTCAGAAGTATGTGGATGTGTTGGATGTGTGTGTGTGTGTGTGTGTGTTGAAGGAAACCTGTGTGTGTGTGTGAGTTACAGCACAGGTCACAGGCTGTGGTCGGGGCTCTGTTCCAGCCCTAATGAGAAGTGCTGTGCATCACTGGCTTCCCTCATAATGAAGCTTGTCACAGAGATGGATGAGATTATGGCTCCTAAAGCCATGTGAAATAAATGTGCTTTCCCACATATTCCACTCACAGGAAATGGAAATGGCAAAGAGAGGAGACAACAGGGCGCTGCTATCACAGTGGAGCTCATTCTCTGTGTAATTTGTAAACTCGCGGAGGAAATTGAAAAGGCAACAGGCAAAGAAGAGCAGTTTAAAGTTGTAAAAGGGCGAGTAATTGAAAAGAATCTGCCATCATTTCAGCCCATTTCATTTCACTGCCGCCGTAAAGTGAAATTGTATTCCTCAACATAACTTGTCCCCCCATTTATTAAAGATATCAATACACGAGGTTTGACTGTGCTGCGATGGAGCAGCTGAACTGTAACAACACAATTCCTCTCCCTTCTCTTGTGGCAGTGAAGTCCTGCTGCCCGGCGCTCGTACCAAAGTTTTTCAGGAGTGTGCTACGGAGACGAGCTGAGCCAGCGCGTCTCTCCTGCGTGTACGAGCGAATGAAACAAGAGGCCCGGGCCTGCGACCGTGTTTCAATTAGTAGCCCTCCCCAAACAGCGGGGGCCGATAATTAGATCAGAGTTCATTTTCGCCGTCCCTAAAAATACGCCACGCTATGACATCGCCATTTTCTATCCACCGCAGACACATGGCTTATTTTGAATCATTAAACGTAATTAGTGAGAACTAATTTAGATTATGGAGAACTCTCTCCCCGCTCTGTCTCTCGTCCTCCCTCTGCCTGCCTCCAGAGTTAGTTTAATGTGAACGGGCGTACTTGGCCGGAGAGCAGCTCAGTGGTCGGCTAGTTAGACACACTGTAGGTGAAGTCAGGTACATTTTAAATCACCTTTTAAAAGGGCTGTTTAACTCAACATTTGTAACATCGGATCAAAAACACGGGGAACGCTGTAGTGCTATCAGTTAGTATCATTGGCAACGCCCGTACCAGTTGGCCTCCAGTGTGCTTGGCTTTTGTTCGGCCCGTGTTTTCCAGTGTTCTCCAGCAAATCCTGTGACCTGCTCCGCTTTACCTGCGCCGCCAGCCGGCCTTCAGCCAAGTGCCTAACAAACTTAAAACTGCGCTGGCTCTGTTTGAAAACAAAAAACGAAAACGTAACAGAAACTAAAGAAGAAGAAGAAGAAGATAACTTAGATTCCCAGAGCAGAGAGTGAAGAATAATCCATCACCTGATAAGAACTGATGTTTTATCTTAATCAGGCTTTTTTTCTTCTTCTTTTTTTTCTGCAAGCCGTTTAAACAAAGCAGCACGCGGAGCTATTCAATTCTGTTCAGTTCAGTTTTTACAAATGCGACTGGATTCGTAGAAATCTTTCCTTCCTGCGAGCTGGTCTGGTTGCTGTTCCGGTAGATAACGCGCAATGATTTACAGCTCCAGTAAGGAAGAATAATCTATACGTTTTGTCTTGCAAACAGTAGATATATTTTGAAGTTCTTACAAATGTCAATATTTGGACACCCTCAAAACTGAAATTCTGTCTCTGTAAGAGAATATAATTACATTTTTTCTTGCTGAGGGTTAGATGAGAAGATTATCTAGCTGGGCTAGTTAGCTCGCTCCAGTCTTTATGCTAAGCTAAGATGCTAATTTGCTGCTGAGAAGAAGAAGAAGGAGAGAAATAGTGCATTTCCCAAATAAGACGCATATTTATATATGAAATTATGCACCAGAGATCCCATGAAAACAATTCACAGTTCCTTTATGTCGCCTCCTCATACTGTGAGCGCCACAAGTGAAAGGCTATTAACCATCCGTTGCACAAAGACAGAGGTAAACATTTCTAAACATAGATAAAAGCTACCCGCACTGTTACCAGAGATACTCCTAGATGTTTGTACTGTTTAAAAAAAAAAAAGAAAAAAGTTTTTTTGTCAATCTTTCCAGAACGTTTCAACGTGTACCTAATGCCGACCCCAAACCTGGATATCTACGGGGAGTGCACCATGCAGATCACCCACGAAAACATCTACCTGTGGGACATCCACAACGCCCGCCTCAAACTCGTCATGTGGCCTCTGAGCTCCCTGCGCAGATACGGACGAGACTCCACCTGGTTTACTTTTGAGTCTGGAAGGTAGGTGTGTGGGCATGAAGATAAGTGCGTTGTCTTGTGGGTGTGATTGAAATGTCGGCGGCTCAGAAGGGGGGGGGGGGAGAAAAAACAACAACTTTTTTGGAAGTGTCATAAAAACTTCAACAAAGCAATTTTGAATATCCAAAACATCCCAGGATATCAACGTTTGCTGCAGAGCCCTTCAGGCACTGATGTGACAGGTGCCTCTTTGAATGCGTGTACTGTATCTGCTCACGCGCGCCTGTGTGTGTGTGTGTGTGTGTGTGTGTGTGTGTGTGTGTGTGTGTGTGTGTTTGACTTCACTTGGCTATCATCATCAGTGCGCCCCTCTGCAAAATGCACATTCAACCATGCGTGTATTTGTAAATCGGCAATCCGAGAGCGAGCGCGATCAAAGCGTGTGCACTTCTCTCTGTCTCTGTGTGTGTGTTCCTGGCGCAGGATGTGTGACACAGGAGAGGGTTTGTTCACGTTCCAGACGCGGGAGGGGGAGATGATCTACCAGCGGGTCCACTCGGCCACGCTGGCCATTGCCCAGCAGCACGAGAGGATGATGGAGGAGATGGAGAAGAGCTCCCAGGTACATTTTTACATTTATCTGATACCCACAGCAGCTCCAAGCCGAGCCAACAGTTTTATTTTAGTTCTGCCAACATCACAAGCAGCTAATCATGAGAGCAAGTGTCTGGAATACTTATTTATGCGTGCACGGAGTGCGTCACTTTCATAGAGTTGCTAATATATCCTGTTACCCCTACTGCTAAAAGTAACAGAGCAAGGAAGATATTTTGAAAAATGTGCTTTCAGGAGAAAAAAAAAATCAGTTTCTGTTATTTCAATGCTTTCCTCGCTGTCTGTTTGATTTAGGCTGATCAATTGAGCCCGTTCACAGAATTATTTTTAGAAAGCACTGAACACAACAGCGATAAATCACGATTTCCACGCAAGATGTTCACACACACACACACACAGGATACACATTTCTTTCGAGGTATTGCTGCGTGGTCACTCCTCCAAAGTGCTGCCTTGGACCAGGAGCCCTCTTGACACCCCGCCGCCTCGGCCTCCGCTCCCTCCTTTCATCACAACACCGGTCCTTCCTCCTTCCTCCCATTCTCCCCCTCCTCCCTCCCGACCCGCTATCATCTGTATTCCTTATTTATGTAGGCCTGCCTAGTGTTTGATGAGCCTTGACCATATGGCCGTGCTCTTGGACCCCACCATTTGGGAACATTTCCAAATGCAGCGTTTATCCTCAGCTCTATAAATCACACGGCTAGCCACAGAAAACTGACCACTCACAGTCGCGGGATGGTTGAAATATGTTCACCGCCGAGTAAATGCTAAATATTGATGCATTTAATGTATTTTAAGCCGTAGCCTGTCTCTAAGATGAAGCCTTCAGCTCTAAGCTTGCAAATAAAAATTTAAAACACATCATCCAGTGGCACAACGACACCGTAATCCCAAATGAATCCTCATCTCGCCCGCCAAACAGCCATTCAGAGTTGTCATTCAACCAGCAATATGCCGTACTACACGCGCCCTTTTGTTTACTGACATACCCGGAGCAATTCCCCCCTGCTGCGAGCGAGCGGCTGAGAGTGACGGAAAGCGAGAGACATTATAATCTCTCTCTGTCTGTTTCAGATCCACTCCAGAGAGACGCTAACCAAGTCCATCTCCCTGCCACGCAGCGCCTACTGGCAGCACATCACGCGTCAGAACAGCGTGGGAGATCTCTACAGTTACCAAGGTACAGGCATGAAGTCACTAATTATCACACGCACGTGTGTTGCTTTTTTCCTCACCTGCTCGTGTCAGCGGTGATGTGTGCGAGGGAACGTTGTACCCGGCGACGGAGGGGTCGTCACTTCACATCGCGGCAAATATCTGCCGTTATTTACCTCAGGAGTCTGTCAGGATCACAGTGTGACACCTTGTTTTTTTGTTTTTTTTAGTTCATGCAAAATGTATGCAGTAATGTACATAGAGCGATAAATACAGGACACACACATGACATAACGCAGCATAAAATCTGCTTTCACTATCATATAACTGTCAGCCATTGCTCAACCAAAGGGATAGAAATGACTTCCAGACATTAAACTGACTCCACATTTCCAAAGATTATTTTCGCTAACAGTCATAGAAAAGATCTCCTCTAGTCACTGACTAATGGGTCTTTTTTCATGTTTGGCCTGCGGTAAGTCTCGTGTGTCGATGACCTCTGTCCTCTGACATCTGTAAATCATCATCATCATCGTCATGTCTAACGTGTCGCCTTCAGTGTCTGCCCGATATGTGCGGATATTTACTTTTGGGACAAATGCGTATTTCATTTTTTTGACATGTTTTCCGTTTTCTTTCTTTCTTTTTTTCCCGATCTTTTCATTTTTTCACATTGAGCTCCACATTGCATATCACAACCTCTTTGAATCCTTGACCGTCATTGGGCAGCAACAGTTTAATGCCTAGAGCCACAGGCTGCAACAAGCCATCAAAAAGGAGGCAAAATCTTCATAACTGATATTAGATTTGTTTTGTCCAGCCTCCATTGATACCTACCTTTGAACTTAAAAATCACCTGTTTTGCATTAGCTTCTTAACCTTTCTCCTCCATCTCATTTTGAGCCTATGAATATTGACACGTATGTTATATAGTTGGTCCGCGTGTTTGTGATTTGACCTTTCGATTGGCTGTTGCAGTCTGCCTCTCAGGTAGTGAGACGTTTCATTCACGTGAACATGTCACAGATCCATCACGGGAACACTGCATTGCGAATGCACTGCTCTGAGCGGGAGTTCACATTTCGCTCTCTTGCTCATGTTTCTTGAATCATAGTGCCAGTACACCAGAGCGGGGCATTAAATCACTAATAAAACAGTACTTTTGAACTTTGCATCCACTGCTAAGCCTCCAAATACGAGATGTGTCATTCATACAAGAACAACATCAAAAGTGAATTCGAAACAAACTGTGTTTAGCTCGACTCAGCCCATTAGAGACCAGCACAGATTCTCACTGTCAGCCTTCAGTTTAATCATAAAACAGCTAGCTTTGAACTGAGTCGGTTTGATTTTTTAAAAAATCATTATTATTATTATTTCCGTCTTTAACCTTTTTTTCTGTGATAAAACAGAGACGCAGACATAACAGACGCATAATCTAAATCAGATTATCAGAGGATGGGAGACAAAAAAAAAAAACCCAACCAAACAAACAAACATTTGTGCGCATTCTTGAAAGTAAATGAGCTCATGTCTGTGTGTGTTTGTGCGAGAGAGATAAATGTCATCCCAAGTACATTAATATTGCAGCAGCTTCTCCGTAGCATTCCGACTCAGCGCTGTGTGCCCCCCGTGTGCACTTAATGTACGCACAGAAAAGGGTGTGCGTTTGTGTCGAGATGTCGAGGCAGAAAGGTGATTAGCGCGCTGATGAGATTACGCTCTGTCTATGGTATTAGTTGATTAGTAGACTTATCTGAGGATTATGGGCCTTTTATGGAGCCAAGCAGAAACCCAGGAGGAGATGAAAGTCTCTCTGACGTCATCTTTTTCCTTTTTTGAGAAGCCGAGGCTGGATCCTGTTTTGAGTTTTCATTATCATTTAATTGTGGCCCGATAAGCTTAAAAGCAAAATACGAGTCCTGCGCTCTGTTTTCTTTTTCCACGTACAGTAAACAGAGAAGCTTCCACCTCAGGTTCATTATTTATAGGCCCGGTGTCTGTAAACTCTCCTTCTTAAACTCAGCAGAGGAGCTTCTCTCTTCATCCATCAGCCTGGCATCTCCACTGGTCCTCCCACACCTTTCCTCCACATATCCGTCCGATTCGGAGCAAACCTCCACCTTCTCCCTGCTCAAACACATTCGGCCCTACCGTGTGTGTCCCCCCGCTCTTTTTCCCCGTGAATAAATCGAATGCATCAGTGTGTTTGAGGACGCGGCGTGGAGGACGGCAAGGTGATCCCGGGGAGTTTGTCTGGATTCACGCTGGCCCCGGCGCTGCTTTTAACATGGCTGCGAGCTGTCTCGGAGAAGGAGAGCCACGTACAGTAATTGCATTGATTCCTCATTGGCAGAAGGTCTCCACCTCCCCTGGAGGAGCTCCCTGTTGCATCATCTGCTCGCCGCCCTGCAACAGAGAGAGCTCGCAGAATAACACAGTGTATGTTGCAACAATTTTGCTGCCATGTTCTGTGAGAGCAAAACACCCAGGCACACACCACATCATTAGCTCACTCTTCTCGGAGGATCTAAAAAAAAAAGTCTGTCGTGACTCAAAAATGAAAATAAATATGGCTGAAACGCCGAGGTGTAAATGATCTCGTGTTCAGGCGTCCAGCAAGGTTCACCCTCCATAACTTTTCGTCAGTTTTCACCACGTGTGCGGGACGAAGCTTCCTGATCTGACCCTGAAGCTTAGTGCGACTTAACGCGTACGTAAAAACTGACAAATGGAAGTTAGGGGCCGTCTGAAAAGGGCAGGAGAGCTGTTAGCGTTGTCCTCATTTTTTCATGGAAACTTCAGATCCACAACTTTACATTCATCTGGACCTCCTCCTGCTTTATACAAAAACCTCTCGATATGCATCGACGCAATGCAGTTCGGAGTAATTATAATTTCCTACTGTCAAAACCATCTGTTCTGTTTTGACTGTTCATCAACGGCAGCGCTCCGTTTGTTTAGACTCACTTTGCTTTTTCACTTTTTAACATTTTTTTTGGACTCATTACAACTTCAGATCCACACTAAATGCACAAGACAGACACTCAAACAGACAACACGGATATTAGCTTAGTCTTCAACCCTCCGAGCAATCACCCACGATTGCAAAAGCAATTGACGGGGCCACGATAGGACCCCGGAGAGTTAAAGTCATGTGCATAATAAGTACACGGTGGTCCTGGCTGCAGGTTAACTGCGTTAAAGTGCCAAAGCCACAGCCAGTTTTAGCAGATCGCTTCTAGGAAATGCATCGTAAATGAACACCTCACGTGAAAATATAATATTTCCAGTTCATAGATGCATTTATTTCCCCCGTAATCGTGACGACATTAGCAAAAAATCGACGCAAATAGAGGTGAGAAATCGAGGAATTTGGACCATGATGGCTGGCTGCGTTTGCTCCTTGGCTGTATCGCCGCGTGCATGATGAATATCCAATCAGCACAGTCAATTTGCTGAGTCATGCTCGGGTTGCTTTCAAATACCCCGCGGGTCCGGGGGAATAATTAAGGAACACGGTTCCCTGTCCCGTTGAGGTTTATTCACCTATTTGTTTATTTCTATGCCTCAGTTAACAGGGGGGAGCTGGCAGTGGAGTACAGTAAATGTATTACATTAATAGATTTCACATCTGCTTTTTATTTAGCTGGAAGTGTCTCAAATAAACGTCCCAGAAGCCTTGTTCGCCGTAATTGAAAGCAATAATTGTCAAATGTGTTTTATTTAAAGAAACTCGGGGATGTGGTGTAGGGGAAAAAAAAAAAAAAGAAGACGACTTGATCACCTCGCGAAACAGCATGAAAAACAATTCAGCTCCCAAAGTTTCGGTAAAGGCGAAGATAGATGTTTTAATCATCAGAGGCGATACGCTAAGACAATGTATCCACTTTGTAGCGCGTTCCACCTCCACTCCTCTAATGTTATTCACTCCTTTGCATTTCAGTGGAACTGCTGTGTTCTGCCGAGTTTGCTGATGCATACAAATAAGTGCACTTTAAAGTTTCTCGAGTTGAAAAAGCAAGGAGGCGCCATGCCTTGTCGGAAATAGTTCAATTACCAGCTCTAATAGTGGAATGGAAAAGGGACAAGAATGCTTGTATTTTTTTTTTTTTTTACTTGGACCCATTTTTCTGTAATTTTTCTCTCTCTCTCACACACACACACACACACACATACTGTCTGCCTTCGTATGGCATTGCGCTCCACAGTTTAGTGCCGTAACATTAGCAATTCAAATGGGATGGAGCGCTTGTTCTTAGTTTGATCGGCTGGGAGTGATACGGAGGGGATTTTTACAGAGAGGGAGCGAGTATCAAAGGGAGCCGGGACAAGATGATAGGAGAGCAGGATGATAGCCACATATCTGATCTGCAACAGGCGGCGAGGAATTACGGCAGATGTAGACGCAAAAACTGAATCCCATGAAAAATCCATTACAGCCCGGTCGGCCCGAGTTCAACTGCTTCGCTCTCCTTCCGGTGGACGCTCGGAGAGTTTCGGCTGTCAGCGCGGGTTGTTCGAATCCACACTGAAATGAAGTGAGCCGATGTTTAGGCCGCATTGTGTCGATCTTTTTAGTGCGCCGTTGCTCCCGTGACCGGTTTACTACACAAAAGACACAAAGCTGGATGTCAGCGGCCTCGCATAATCCGGAGTTTGCGCTCCACGCAGTCTCTCTTTCTCTGGTTACAGCTGTTACTAGGATGCCATCTGGGTTATCGCACTGTGAGGGAGGAAGGTGCAGACAGGTGTGTGTGTGTGTTTGTGTGTGTCTCTACATACATGCATGAATAGCTGCTTGTGTGTCCAGGTCCGCCATTGTATCTGTCAGTGTGTGTGTGTGTGTGTCCTCCCTGCCTGTCCTGTCTGCTCCGGCCCAGCAGCTGCCACCCCAGGCCAGATAGGATGACATGACCTTCCCTGGTAATGAAAAGGCACTGACAAATCACTGTCTGCTTCTCATAGGGATAGGAGAGGAGGCGGAGGAGGAGGAGGAGGAGAGATGCTGACACCATCTTCTCTCTGTGTTTTTACAACTATTTTTTTTTTGTGTGTGTGTGTGTGTGTGTAAGTGTGTCTGTGTCCGTGCCTCCTGTCCAAAAGCGCGGCTCTCGTCGGGGGTCTGGCATCACGCGGCAAACGCTGCTGTTTATGACCGAGGAGATGATGAGATCTGCTTCGCCCGCTCCGTCTGCACCGGGCTTCCTGCCTCTTCTTCTTTTTTTTCCGGCCCAAATTGGCCTTGGTCGAGGGAGGGATTGTCTTGGCAAAGATGTGAAAGGGATATGCCTGGTTGCGCACCAGTCGTTTCAGCAATCTATTAAGTACAACAGGGGGAAGAGAGAGAGAGAGAGAGAGAAAGTGTCCCCCCCCCCTTTTTTTTTTAACCTGCAGTGGGCTCTTTTTCTAGAACATGGACTGAGCTGCGTTTAAAACGTTAAGCCGGAGCCTTATCTCATTTTTCTTTATTTCAGGGAGTGGTGGAAGGGAAAGACTAGCGGACAGAGGTGTGTATGTGTATGTGTGTGTGTGTGCATGTGTGTGCGCGTGTGTCTATGACTCACCTGTTATGGCTGCTACTGTTTTTTGGTCTCATCCTCACACCCACCACCAGCCCCTGTGTGCTTCCTCCTTGCAAGCTGCTCCCTTAACTCGCACAGGAAAGTGCTTTTCTTGTGTTTTTTTCCCCCCTCATTGTCCTTCTTTACTTGCACATCATTCCTCTTCACACACATTTCTGTTTTTAACTCGTCTCTCTCTCTCTCTCTCTCTCTCTCTCTCTCTCTCTCTCTCTCTCTCCCTCCCTCTTTCCGGCTCTGACACATTCAGCCACTTGACATTGATTTCCAGGCTGACTGGGTCATGTTTTATATTCCACGTCGTGGTGAGTTGGCAGCGCGTCTCGCGGTCTGAGCCGATTCCCTTTGGTGGCAGCGTGACTGGCGCTGTTGGCTACACACACAGAAAAAAAGCTGTGTATATATTTATATATATCTGTGTGTGAGTGTGTGTTCACTATATCGTGAACGGTTTGCACAACTTTGAAATCATATTTGGGAATCGGCGGAAGAGAGAAAGCTCCCTTTTCTGTTTTGTCAACGTGGCTGCGGAAGCGGAAAACAAATTCAATTTTTAACTTGTTAATCAAATTTCAATTAACCTCAGGAGTGAAATTGATCTGAAACGTATTGACGTGCAGCGGGCCCTCCTCGCCTGTATTAGTCAGGCTATAGGTTAGAGTTGATTACAGCGTAGCACCTCCTGAAATATTCATCGGCGGCCACTTCCTCCTTGTTCGCTGCAGGATCAGCACGACGCCAGCAACTTTATCCTCAACCTACCTCGCCGTGCACATCTCCAAACAGCGCTCTAATATATTATTAATGGTCTCACGGTTGCACAGAACAGCCCCCCACCACCACCACCACCACCACCCGCAAGTATCCATTACTCCCTCCCGGTGCAGTTAACCAATGTGAACTGCAGAACAAATTGGCCCCAATTAATTTAAATTAAGGCGGAGAGCGGGCAAAGAGAGAGGACAGTCCGAGGAGATGAGACAGTGCGGACGACTCTGAAATCAAGTTGCCCGTTCGAGGTGAAAGGTTGATTTTCAGTTGCGTCTTTGTGTTTTTGTATCATCTGACAACCCACCTACATCAGCGATGTTAAAGAATGCCAGGATTATTCCTGTACTCTTCATTTGTATATGAAGGTATCAGCACGGACAGTAGCTAAGCAACAGTTGTACCATGAATATATTGTCTGGAAAAACAAAACAAAAAAAACAGGACATATTGTTTTTGGTGTAAGGTCCAGTTCAATGAAACATAAATGAAGAGGAGAGAAGTGCTCTATTGATCGTCTCCCGTGCTTTTTTTTCTTCCCCGCAGGAAGTGGCCTGACAATGACTTTCATCCCCCGAGCACAGACGTTCCCCAGCTTTCTGTCTGACGAGCCAGAGCGGGAGGAGAGCCAACACCAGGAAGAGGCACCATCACCCTCTAGTGGCTGTGAATCCAGTTGCAGCCTGAGACCCCTTCAATGACAGAGAATAGCTCCACCAAAACTGGACACTTTACCCACTACTGTAGAAAGGATGTAGAAATATGTATAGTGACATGTGTAATATATCATTTCCCGGTGAACTATAGTGTCAACTGTAGAGCGGGTGGTACATGAAAAGGATGTTTTCTTTTTGTATGTCGTGTGACCGCAGCAGTAGCTACAAAGATTGCACCAAAAATCCTCCTAAGTGTAGTTTTCAAAGTGTTTTATGTTGTCATTAAGCTGTAAAAGCCAGCAGGACCTCCCCACAGTTTTTATTTTAATTTTAAAATCACTGCACTACACTTTACAAGAAGTTTGAGGTACTAACACACCAAGTTTCACTGTAAAACAATCTTTAAAAAAAAGAAAAAGTCTTTTGTTCTGAAATTGATGAAATCACACCGGGCTCATTCCAACAATGTGCCGCCTCAGCAACCATTTCCAGAGAAACTCCACCATCTTTGACACGTAATCCTCCCATACTTACTGTACTTCGCTCCCGTTCGAGAATGTAAAATTGATCAATGCCTTACACAAAAACCGCTTGACTTTGATGGCAGTGATGAATCAGCTAAAGCCCTTAATCGGTTACAACCAGCAAAAAAGGGGGAGAAAAAAAAGTCATTCAGAAATGCGCTTCAAGGATATAGGAGTGGACTGTCACGTCAGGAATGATAGAAGGCAACCTTCTCACAGCCTCTACTTTAAACTGCCAACCCTACATTACACTAGAAGAGCAATTTGGTTTTAATAGCTTCCTCGCTCTTCTCTGGCCCCATATACGGTACATATATGATAACTGGTTCATTAGCAAAAGATGTGGTGACTTATAAAAGGGAGAAGTCTTATGTTCCCACAGTAAAACAACCTTAAAGTATTAGCGTCAGGTATGGTTCACTGAGAAAATTGGTGCGCTTTAAAATATACTAAAACTTGCAAGAGACAGTTTTGGGAATTGAACTTTTTACTGAGAGTTAGATGAGATGATCAATGCCACTTTTATGTCTGTACGATAATTACGATGCTACAGCCGGCTGTTAGCTTAGCTTAGCACAAAGCCTGGAAACAGTTAGCCTGACTCGTCTAGCCTACCTGCACCTGTAAAACCACAACCTGTTGTTTTTACACTTTGTTTTCTTTTTGTACAGAATGAACATATATTGATTAATTAGTGAGCTTTAGAGGTGCTGGTAGGTGGTTACCATATTTTTTAGCTATTTAAGCTAGGCAGCTGTTGGCGGTAGCTTCTTATTTAGCATACAGACATGAGCATGATATCAATGTCTTCATCTAAATCAAAAAACAACAAGTATAAAATATCAAACTATTTATTTAAAAATTGATTGAAAATTGATAAAAAATGATCATAAAAATCCACTATAATTTTAATGCACAATTTCTGGCCCAGTAGTCTGATAGCTACCTTATTTTTAGCGTTGGATGCTTTATTACGGTCTTCTTTTCAATCCATAACCAAAAGTATCAATTAGGGAGAAATATTAGTGGTCATTCGTACTAGAACCTTTCTGTAGCATGTGAGTTTTAAAATTTGTCACTGAGTGTACGATCGCTGTGAAGATAATGTTCTCTGCATTGTCCTCCTTGAGTAAGAAGTGCCTTCCGACACAGACCGCAGAGTGTGAGACCTAACCAAAGCGTCGTCTTCGGGCTTTGCGTTTACCATTGTGGACAGAAGTTACAGAAGCTCTGTACCTTAAAAACCTTCAGAAGAGTCTTAAAATGTTTTATTATGTTAGCTGTGAAAGCCACGCCACACCTGAAATACTTCTAACCCAACCTAACCAGAACTCTTAGAAAGTTGAGAACAACACTTGTTGCGTGTTGGTTGGCTGTCAGCAGACATTTATTTGTCTCTTTTAATATGTGGTAAGAGTGGTCGTGCTTTTTGTTACGTGTTTAAATGAAAGGAAAGACACAAATCTATGAAATCCAATAAATCCAGCAACATCTCTGAAATTAAAAAAAAGGAAGGGGAAAAAGGATTTTTATGACAATCAGTGTGAGGCAGCAGAGCAGTCCTTTAACGTCACTTATTTTCTTTTGAAATCCACGAGTACTTGAGATACAAGCACTTATTTTGTGTTGGAGTTCAGTCAATCGCTTTATTTTTGATATTGTATTTAAAAGAGCTCAACCTTCATATTTAATTGAGCCTCAAACAAAAGTGCCCATCTACAAATGTGTCTGCATCACCGAGCCCGTAGTGACAGTGTGTAGACAGACGCTGGCCATATTTACACCCTAGTTGTTTTTGAGTGTTAGCTCAAGTGTGGTTGATAAATATATGTACCGTAGCTCCACGACACCCGGACCATTAGAACTGTACTAACTGAGAAGACTGGAGAACGTTCTAGTTGACTGTGTTTGTCATTTTCAGTTTTCGTTGTTAGCCGTAGCCATTTGCTCGTTTGTAACGTTTGTTACTGTTGCTATATGATTGTGTTTGTGTCCACCATGTTATGTGTTCCGTTACCGTCAGATTATATGTTAATAGCACTTTGAATACATTGAGTGTAGGACTACAGTTTTCACTAAATGTACATATGTAATGTTTTTGATGAGAAAAAGGTAATAAATTGAATGTTCTATCACGTGCCAGCGGATTTTATCAATGTTGAATGAAGGTAAGTAACATTCAGTTAAAGGGCTTTTTTTTCCACGGCAGCCATTTTGACTTGAAATGGAAGGGTACACAGGTGTTTCCAATACTAATTAAGGCTCTGTTAGGTCAGGGTGCTGCTGGGGTGCATGTTTGCTCACTGAAAAGACTAATTTGGAAACACCTGTGTTGACCCTACTATTTCATTTCAAAATGGCTACTGTGAAAACAGAGATTTGTTGTAGCTGAAGCCAGACCAGCAGCTGGTTAGTTTAGCTTCAGCACAAAGTCTAGCGTCTAGCTAGCCTGCCTCTTAAAGGTCCAGTGTGTAAGATTTGGGGGTATTTCTTTGCAGAAATTAAATATATTAATTGTTGTGTTTTCGTTGTCTTAAAATGAGATATCCACAGTACAGGCAGGAGTCTGCCATTTTTGTACGGTAGCTCAGAACAGGCAAACTACAACAGATCTAGATATCGCCTACATGAATTTATCTTCAACTTCACTGCTAGGTGCCACTAAATCTTTCACACTGGTCCTTTAAAAGGTAACACCTCTACCTACAACATAAAGTGGGGTTATTGCTAGACTTTCTCATCTGCTTACAGTAACTTCCTGTAATTGCTGCTGTGTTTTCCCCCCAGGTAGTTACTGCTCTCAGCCAAGACTTGCACAAAAAACCCCAAAACACACAAGAGTCTGTCTTTTACAGACTCAGTTTGTAAAGATTAAACAGATGATATAACGTGTTGATCAATGAGCTTTAGTGGTGGAACCAGGCTAGCCGTTTCCAGTCTTTGTTGTTAAGTTAACAAAGCTAGCAGTATCTATCAATCTTTTTCTTTCACTCTTTGGTAAAACGAAACTATTCTCTCGAGAATTGAAGCACCGCCTCAATGATGTCTGTTTTCCTCGAAAAGGTTTATAGTCGATGACTGTTTCTGTTCCCCCCATCACGCTCCCAGGAAATCACCCAGTCGTGGTTTTGACACAGTTTTATTTGAGCCTCAGTCATTAACAGTCACACACATCAGTTTCAGTATGGCTTGGTCACCCACACAATATCGCAGTCAACTGTAGGTGAGAGAGTGAAGGCAAAAAACGTGTGATTCCAAACAATATATTGTCCCGTTATGTTCCACATTTTCTAGCTTGTCCACATTTGTCTTGTTTTCTAGCAGGATAGCCTGCATATCCATTACTGCCTCTGCCACTGCCTCCATTTCTATGGAGATAAATGAATCAGATTACACATAAACAACACACACAGCTTCACATAAACCTTAAATATTGATTTACAGTAGCATATGGGCAAGCTTGAAAAAAAAAAAAATCTTAGAAGTACAACTTGTAAAACTAAAAACAAACAAACACTGCATTCATCAATAAACAGGAGATAGACAAAGTATGAGAAGCACAGGATTAGCTAATTAGAGTTTAGCTTTCATAATAAGAGCGCGCTGTAACTAGAATGCAGCCATCCTAGACGGGGAGCCCTTTGGGGGAAAGCAACAGTCTCTAGCGATGGTACAGTGCTGAGTGACTGCTTTTCTTTTCCGTTAGATGATTAGACACCATTGTCGAGCTTTGAATAGAGAAACCAGGAGGGATGAAAGTAAAAGGAGAGCAATTACACAGGCTTTTGTCAATCGTTTTACTCAGGGGTTAGGCAAGTGAAAAGAATGATTATACAGGCCTTTGTCTGCTCTGCGTGCATGACAGTTACTGTCAAATATTGTTTTGCCCAAAACAAATATTTCCTCAACAGTAATTATGAAGTACATACTACATTTAATTAGCGGGAGCAGAGCTCGGCTCAAACGGCTTCCTGAGACGTAGATGAGCACCAGCTTGTCAACTCATTTCAGGCCACAGTATGAATATTCATGGGCGTCAGTGTGATCCCTGTATCTTATTAAAAACCTCACATAAATAATCATGATCAGCGCTCGTCGGTGTACGTTTATTTTTTGCTCGTATACATACATATATATATATATATTAATCTGAGAAATACTGAGGGCCTGCTGACAGCTGTGACAGATAGTAAAAAAAAAAACAACAACGTTGCGTTCACATTATGCAGTACGTCACATTTATGTCCGCTCATTTATCATGAGGCTGACACTTGGTTTTGTGTGATCGCACAGTCTGCAGGTTGGCATAGACCGGGCAATTTCTTATCTGCCTAGACTTCTTCCTGGGACACACGGAGATGTTCTCGTAGAAGTTTGGCTGTGAATGTGCGGTAGATTTGATTAGTATATGAGTTGTTAGACGAGGACATTTGACAGATGACAGTGGAATGACTGGCGCAGTAGCTTGGCAAAAAGGTATTAAAACGTCCCTTTAAATGGGCTCAGTCTGAAATACGCTAATTGTTCCAACAAGGGTAACACATTTCATACAATTAAGTTATATGGAGATCAAATATATTTTCAACCAATTTGGCTCCATTTCGACAAGCTACTCTTATCCATCATTTAAAAGCAATGCGTTCTTGTAAAGCAGCATTAGTCCAGTGAGTAAGCATACATATACATACAATGTGTCAGGGTATATGATGAGAGGAAGTGCTGTATCAACGAGATTAAGAGTGAAGTGAAACGCTTTTATAATTAAGTGCATGTCTAAAGAGAAGGTAAGGAAGTGTGGTAAAAGTGTCAAGTGTCAGGACAAAAGTAGAGATGATGAATAACGAGACGCTCACCTGTCTATGAGATGGGTGCAGTTTGACTCTGTACTCCTCTCTCTTGGTCTTCTTCCTGTGGTGAAAAGGTGTTTTGTTTTTTTTAGCACCAGTGGGCAATTTTTTAGATCCGGCCGTGCCTTAACGTTTCTGATCGTTTCTTGCGTGTGCATTTCTTCTGAAAGCAGCGATAATCAAAAGGAATGGAGTTACACTTTTAGCCATGCTAGTTAGCAACTTGTTGCTGATGCTTGACGGCTATGTCGTTCTGTCAGAACAGCTATCGGACGGATTACCAGGAAAAATTCGTCAGACTCCCCGAAAACATGAAACGAAAGCGACGCCTTTACTTTTCCATCAAGTGCAGTGCTTCCAAACCGCCGTAAGGGGTTGCAAAATTTTAGAAAAGTAGAACTCTCTGGTAGAATTGCTCTCTGGTTGAGGTGGTCAAATCAGTACAGACATTACACTGGTGCAGACGACAACTACTGGGTGGATTGCCATGACATCGGGTGCAGGTATTCATGTAACACTGACCTTTCTCCTCGAACCGACACCGATTTGGATAATATTTTTGCGTCACGACAAAATATTTGCAAAAATTAGGACATTTCCATCAGCATCATTTGTACTGTCTGGTATGAACATGCCAAATTAAGATTAAACGCAGAAAGTTTAGCTTGTTAGCAAGCTGACGTTAACATTCAGCTCAAAGCGGAGCCAGCAGGGCGGCTGCAGACGCGTCCACATTAAAATACTCACTCAGTTATATTTCATAATGATACTTAACCCTTTGTTTCAAACTGCAAAGACCCAAACACTTTGTGTCAGTGAACATTAGATTAGTCTTTGATAAAAGACATATGAAAATACATCATGGGGTCTTACCTGTGCCTCACGGCTAGTATGATGATGACAGTGAGCAGAATAAACCCAGCAGCTCCAGCCCCGATGTAAATATACATCATGTACACGGACAGGCTGAATCCACCTAGGTGGAACAATGAAACAATGAAACTTTACTTCAGCAGAACAAAAGAAAGACGTGGTTTTATGTGTGTCTGCGGTCGATGATGGTGTGTGATTCAGATAGCTTGTGAGTCATGATAGCCATCACACTGAAGCAGGTGTGTAGTGTGCAACACACACCGACAGACAGCTTCTTAGTAATAGTATTCAGAGACCTGCACATGCATTATTTTCACTTTCTTTCATCAGTCACTGTACTCTGGGGCATGTTTGCATTTATGAATAATTTTAAGTATGATAAACAATTTATCAGAGTACATATATACTGTGTATGTGCGCGTTTCCCGCCGCGTGCTCCGTCTTTGTACCTGGAGGGTTTACAGTGAGCACCACCGTGGTGGTCTGTATCCCTGCATCTGTGCTGAAGGTACAGCGGTAGAAGCCACTGTCTTCCGGCACCACGCCCGTCAGGTGCAGGCTGACATCCAGGGTGTCTGTGCAGCTGACCCTGCCCCTGTCGCTGTAGTCTTCGCTCACCAGGCCGTTTTCCACCTCCTTGCACACCCCGATAATGTCCCAGGAATGGCCGTGAGGCATCTTCTCCAGAATGACCTGGTAAATGGTGCCGTTGTGCTCGTGGTTACAGCTGATGGTCAGATTGTTGTTCAGCTCCGTCACCAGCTCCGTGTCGGTCTTGATCACCTCCGGGGTGGGGGGCTCCGTGATGTCGTCGTCTTCTGGGGGCTCATCTGTAAATACAGGAGGGTGGGTACACAGAAAATGAAATAACTGTAAACGCGTGATGGAAATGAAAGGATGGTAACGTGATAAGTTTCATTTCCAAAAATTAGTTAGTCATACTCTGCGGGGGAAGAAACCCTTCAGTATTTTCCGCCTTAGCTTTTACCTAAATCTTCCACCTGAATGCTCCTCGTCCAGGGGCCCTGAGGGAAGGTCTGAACAGAACAGTGGTAAAGCCCGATATCCTGGTGAGTGACGTTGCTCATAGAAATACTCCCATCCATAGGCGTGGTCCTCAGGAACTCTATCCTCTCCCGGTACTGGTGAGAAAAGACCTTTCCGTACTCTGGATGGAAAATGGCCACGGGATTCTTGTCTGGTACTTTGGTCCAGGACACCATGCTGAGGTTGCCGTTCCAGGGGCACAAACATTCAAGAATCATCCCTTCCTCCAGGGAAACTGTAACAGGTTCTTTCTGCTGGACAGCAACTGGATAGAGGGCATTTTTCTATTTATACAACTCATCAAGAGCAAATCCAAAAAAAAAAAAATCATGATTCTATAAAAGGTGAAAAGCGATAAATCACTAAATGAACCAATAACTCCAACTTACATGCAAGGATACGCTGCTTTTAGGATTATAACTAATTGTATTTTTAAGATTTTACATTAATCATGAACTCACAAAACATTTTTTACACGTATACAACGGGGCAAAAAAAAAAAGAAGTCACGTTTGTTCACCTAAATCTCCTCTGCTTAAAGTTGAACACAGCTATTCACAGTTTCGAGGCTGTCCCTCGGGTAATGGTAATTAGGCTAATTTGAGCCAGTACACATACACACAACTGACTGAAAAGTTGTTGATCAAGCTTCCAAGTTTTCAAAGTCTTTTATCCAAGCTGAATGACAACTGATTTCAAGTCCAGTAACGCCCCCGGGAGAGCTCTGGCAGGTTTTGAATAATAATGTCTCGTAAAACTAACAACAAGCTTTCCTACCGTCTTCCCAGCCAATTTAACTAAAAAGAAATTGTTTAGTTTGATTATGAATTAAAGATTATAAACTGATGGAACTAGATCAAAAAAAGTATTGGAGTAATTACACTTCTAGACAATAAATGCAACTTCCAACACTGTCAAAAAGTGTCAAACTACACATCATGAAAAATAAACTCTGAAAAATATATATCAACTCCGTACCTTTAAGAAAAGGAAGAAAGATGAGTACCACGAAGTACCAGTGGTCCTTTTGTACAGCTTCCATGTTGCCCCACCGAGGGAGAATGAAAGCTGCATTGATGAGACGAGTGGAGAGGCACACGAGCTGCACTTCCTGCTCGCTCTCTGGCTACAGAGACACTTCTTCAGCTTCTGGGGAACACTTCACGGTAGCCCACTGTTAGCGCACTCCACGCAGAGAGGAAACTTGATCACTAGTTCTAGGAACGGCATAACGGAGCTCAGATTTTTATCTTGTATTTTATCTTGAAATAAAAATTGTTTGTGAGAAGTGTCCACCATTGTCAGACCAAAAACTATTGAACAGATTTTCATTGATGGTGCCCAGAGGATGAACCCTACTAATGCTAGAGGTCCCCTGACTTTTCCTGTAGCACCATGATGAAGTTGACGTTGATGGTTTTTTTTTTAATATCTCAACTACAGAATGCTATAACATTTAGTACATACTTTCATGGCCCCCAGATGATGATTAATTGCCTCTACTTCTTTAACAGAAGCAAAGGCGCTAATGATGAGGCTAAGTTTAGAATTGGTGTGAAAATGTGACGATTTCAGACGAAAGATACTTGGTGACTCGGGTGGAGACCGTTTTATTGACGTTTCCTGTAAACAATGTTTTCCCTGTTTGTGAGAAAGATCTGTCGGGTATCACCAACTAACCACCAGTGCCATAGTGTGGAACAGCAGCCACAACCACAACAGCGGTATTTGAAGCCACAACTTAACACTCTTGCAGAAAAAAAAAAGTGTGATGCATGATGTTTGTCTGATTATCGTTGGTACATGGTGCTTGGTACTTGTTTGTTCGAGTGAAATCAGATCAAGACAGCGGCTGAAAATCCACCGTGTGGCACTTTAATATCAAAAATTAGACATTCATATTTGGAGTATAAAACATGATACAAAACAAACAACATAAATACAATCAGTTGTTTAGCAGCTGGGAAAGATTTTCAAGGCACTTCAGCAGATAGCTGTTCATGGGTTGCTGCTTGTTCTCTGCGTCTGCGGTTTATAGAGAAAAACACAGTTGTAAACAATGAGAGACACTCGACGTTATGATGCTGTCATGATGTTCAGTGCCAGGACATGCGCTGCCATGCGAATAAATGCATACCCTTCTTCGAGATGGCATGCGCCTCCTCAATTCTCAGTCGGACGGAGGGACACTTCAAAGTAGTCTTGGCCTTTGATGGGAAATTAAAAATACAGATGAGGAAGAGCTGTGTTCATTAGGAGAAATCCTTTTTTCAGTTTTTTTAATGGGGGGGGGGTAAAAGGGCTGATCTCTTCTGTTATGTGAGAGCGCAATGAAACTTTTATTCACAGCAGACAGAGGGAAGACACCTCAGGATTTAATACGACATATACCACCAATAAACTCCAGTCAGTAAACGCACTGCGGCTAAAATAAAGCTTTAATGTGCGGTTGCATGTGTGTGTGTGTGTGTGTGCTTGTACCCTCTGATTGTTATGGAGCAATGCCCAAAGTGCAGAAGCTCCCATACAGCGCGTGTCCACCTCTTTACTGCCCAGACAGCACAGCAAAACCTTCATGGCTTTGTCTACAAGAAAGATATGCACATAATCATTCAGGCTAATAATAAATAAAAAGTAATAACAGTAATGTATTAGTCTATAAAAACAGATCCCTAGATAAAACGTGTTCATATATTAGGTGCAAATAACTGATGAACTGAACATAGAAAACAAGCCTGAGGAAGTCCCACCGCACTGCCATTAACTGGGCCACTTCCTCCTATCAACATGTCTCTGTTTTAACTTATACATTCAGAAATTATGATAATAGCAACGTGGTCATACAACCCTGAGAGAGCTCATACTGTATGCACGGTGCACACAGGAAATGTGATCTTTCCACAGGAAACAAAAATACTGTCACATGACATACTTACACCCACCTGGTCCTACGTCTCCCACCCTGCAGCTTGCACTGCATGAGAGGGGGGCGGGCGGGGGCACCGATCTGCCTCTAAGTCGTCTCCGCGACTTCCTTTTTCGCTGTTTAGGATCAATCGTCTTCACACACCTGCTGCCTTCTTCAGACTCTCTTAAATCTGAATGTCACTCTACAACATACTGAACAATACTCAACTTAAACTATACTCCATTTTTTTTTTTTTTTTTTTTTACTTTCGTTGAACTTCATTTTCTGCCCATTCTGTGAATTTGAGTCCAACAGTCACTCTCTGTTTGTCTCTAGTTTAGTGCTCCCAACTTAAAATACTACTCTTGCCAGACGCTTGACTTTGTTCACGAGCCACTTGTTTACTTTACTCGCTTACATACCGCAGCCGTTTCATGCTGTGCAGACAGCGTACAGTCGACCTGTCTGAGTGGCTACGGTTTTAATATGAAAAGATTTGTGGAACATCAGACAGAAACCGCATAGCAAAGCAGCTAGGAGATTTAACTGTTCATTTTCTTTGGGTCAGGCAGCGCCGGCGGCCTTTTTAAGTTAAAGTCGGACATGTTGGATAATACTCTTATTTGCTTGCTTACCGAGAGACTGGACGAGAAGATCCACGCCGCTTGTCCGTCTGTGCTTTTAGCACTGAGTTGGAGCCAGGAGGTGGTTAGCTTAGCATAAAGACTGGAAGCAGGGAGTGGTCCACTCTCCGATTCCAGCCCAGTTAACTAATCGCCATCTGGATCCCGCTCGATATTAAAGCACACGCGAGAGAGCAGTGTCGATCTTCTTATCAGACTCACGCAAACATGTTTTCGAATATTTCAAACCGTTTGTTTAAATGTTTGTAGATTCAGACGGAGTGATCGGAGAGCCGCATTCATATATGATAAGATGATTGAGCTGGTGCCAACGCCAGCAATTTGTCTGGACTTCTAATGGAGATACAGTCCCGTGCTGTGGCGTCTCTTGGCACACATACCAGTTAATACTGTAGACATGTGATGCAAAAAAACAAACCAGCCCTCTACCACTTCTCTTTTCATATTCTGCCGTTTTAACACTTTCATATCCCCGTGTGAGATTACGAAATTCAACCCCTCCGACCCTTCCCTGCCTACCGTTGGCAATGACGTGTGGCTTGTTGGCAGGGCATAGGCAGAGGTTGTGAAGGGTGAGCAGCGCGTGGCGCCGGTGCTGCGCCAGGTCTGCCAACAGTTCCAGGGCTCCGGTCACCCTAAGGATACTCTGCTGGCCGTCCTCCGCGAACGAGACATTGACCAGCAGCTTCAGCCACAGGCCCAGTAGGCAACCGGCAGACGTGGCCTTAACACCGCCCGCCTTCTTGGGCATTGGCACCGACGGGAAGGCCTGCAGAAAATTGTTCTGAGAACGACAGCGAAGGATGTGAACGTGTGATCAGATAAAGTAGTGCTGATCCCCCAGTTTAGAAAACAGGTAGCATGGTGTGAGTGTGATGACACCATTTTGGCTTGATTTTTTTTAAAGATTTCTTTAACACTGCATATCTCACTCATGTTATATTTATTTGACTTCACAGCCACTTAAAATGAACAGAAACTTTTGGACTGGCTCATCTGAGCAGATTTATTCTAAAACGTGGAAGAGGCTGATGCTTATCGCACTCGGACAAAATAACTTGTGTATTACCGTCTTTAACTTTATGCACACTATGTCTTTTTCTCCACGGTGTTGTGTACACCGTGTACCAGGCTGCCATACCTTGTGCAGGAGGCCTCGGCAGTCACGGGACATAGCAAGGTTGGCCAAGAGAGAGAAGGCGAGCTTCTGGATGGGGCTGTTATCTGGGGCGACCCCTGCGGCCAGCTTCATGACAAAGTGCATCAGAGAGTTGCTAAGGGTGCATTTAGATCCCGGCGCAACACCGGGGCCGCCGCCACAAAGAGAACTGCATGCTGAATGGACAAAAAAAAAAAGACACAAGACAACCACAAACAGTTTTTAAAAAGGGAACTTGATTAGACGGCCACAGATTTCACAAATACCGTGGCTGTGCGTAAGTCATTTTCGTCGCACACAGAACAGAAACATGCTCTGCGTTGTGTAATATGTGCACCTTAAAATGGTAGGAGCAATAATCAATCCATTAGCATGCTTATGCTAACGGAGGCTAACGCTGATTGAAATGTTTGTGCTGACATCGTCTACCGCTGAGTGCGATAATAGAGCAGTGGGTCGTGGGAGCCGCTAATAATGACTTTCATCCCGATGATACATCATTCTGATGTTTGCACTGGGCAAGTGTTTCTTCCTGAAAAACACATTATTGGACTGTAGTTTTAGCGCGGCAGCCGCTTTTATCAACAAGACAAGTCCAATGCAAACACGGCGCACACTCGGCGACTTCTCTCTTCTGCTTCTTGTTGTTGGAACTCTTTGCTTTCTTTCTGTTTACCTTAACGCTAGCTAGCTGTCCAGCCGGCAGCGCCACCAGCCACAAAAATAAAGGCCGGCGTGTCGGGGCTGCACGGCTGTCCACCCACAGTACCACAACATCTCTGCACGGCTGCAGGCACAGCTTGAACAAAAAAAAAAGCAAAAAAAAAAGCTGTCTAACCAAATGAGAAGATGAGAAGAGTGGACCTCTTGTGCAAAGACGGAACAAACCGCCACCTTACGATACAGAAGCAGCTTCTGAGAAAGACAGCCAGTGATCTTAAAACAGTGCTCACAGTGAATGCGGAGACTCAGACCAATGAGGTTGACGCCTTTAACTGGATGAAAGCTCTCTGACTCATGATGAAAAGTCTAAATCTGGGAAGGGGGCAAATTATTTGGCCTCGGGCTGTGGCTACGATTTATTCTACTACAAGGCCATTCAGAAATGTGAACGCAAATAGATACACACACACACACACACAAAAAAAAACCTGAAGTGAATAAAATATACACCTCCTTTGGCACCACACGCACATCAGTATAACTGACATGACTAATTGCCGCAGCTGTAGATTACACACGAAATGCAGAACTTAACGAGCTCGAGACAGAGCGCGCTGACGAGACATAGTCTGACACTGATTGATGTTGCTTATTGGAGAACATGACAGCTTGTTGGTTATACTAATCCTGGAATGGTTAACATACAGCAACAGGCGTATGCTGATGTTAGCCTGAGGTGATCTCGATAGCTGTCAAGAAAGCTGGTCTATAAACAGAATTGACAAGGGATCTGTGCTTCATAATGGATCTACTTCACTGATGTGAGTCATCGGCGTTCCCCACCGCGGCTACAGATCTCATTAAGTCTCCTCGCAACCACGTAGGATTGATCCTTCCATAGAGGTATAATAAGGAAAGGATGATTTTTCCTGATGATCTTCCTTTTTGTCTTTTTTTTGTTTGTGGGAGCAAATTTTGGGGCCGCCACAAATAAATCGTCGGGGAAAAAGCGTGCGGCACAAATGAGAGCAGCGATCTGGCAATGCAAACAAAGCTTTGGATGAAGGAGGAAGACTTGAGATGAAAACATGCAGGAGAAAATGTGGCAGTCTCAGGGGACAAAATGGTAGCCTGAGGGCGGATGGTGTAATACTAAGCCCGGCTGCATGCAGCCTGAACACAACCTGCTGTTCGCTTAACCTTCGGGGAACATACTGCGCCCGACTTCACTGATTTTCTGGTGCCTCGCAGCGTATGAGCGTGTGAGCGGTCGAAAGCGAGGGAGTTTAGATCAGAGCAGAAGCACCCACTCAGGAACAGGTGCCAATCAAACAGAGATGCGCATAAAGACACACACACACACAGAAACGTTCATGCACATGAAACTTCCCCTCCTACCACTGATGAAACTGATTTTCACTGCACGACTACGCCAGCCACAGATGCAGGGACGCACACGCAAACACATCAAAAGGACCGCAGGTCGTTACCTCTGCTCTAGTCTAAAAGAGCTTTCGCTTTCTGATTTCCACATACACAATTTCTTCCATTTGCATGGTGGAATACCAATATCTCAGGCAACACAGGGATGCTCTGTGCTCCTCC
Organism: Nibea albiflora; assembly: GCA_014281875.1. Classification (NCBI taxonomy): domain Eukaryota; kingdom Metazoa; phylum Chordata; class Actinopteri; family Sciaenidae; genus Nibea; species Nibea albiflora. The sequence continues at coordinate 11,145,558 of CM024805.1, read as the reverse complement.
ACATGATCTCCTACTAGTCTGAAACCCGTTGCCGTACATGCAGGGAGGCGGCCATGCAGCCTGACCCCTGGATCCTGACACTGTGCCCATTGTGGCTGGCACGCACGCAGGCGCTGGTCTTATACAGTGAGACACAATGTTGTTCAGTGCTCACTGGAGAGGACAATGGGGTCCTTAGTGTGAAGTGTGCGTGACTCAGTCAGATTGCTACCCGCAGACAGAGGCGACGGGCAGGCACGGGCCAGGCACAGTGCCTGCACAAACACATACGACATGCAGACAGGCGCGAACACACAAACAGACCTGCGGCGCAGTTGGCCGTGTAGACGCACAGAAGCTCCAGCGCCGCCTCCATGGCGGGGTCGTCCAATAGGAGCCAAGGCCAAAGAGCATAGAGCGCCAGTGTTAGGCGAGCGTCTGTGGCCACCACCTACACAAAAATACAAAAGATTATACACACACACACACACGCGCGTGCACATACAAAGCCCACACCTACAGGCGTGTATATGATTTATACCACAGAGCAAACACAGTTGGCAGTAATCAACATAAAATGCTTCGATATTTCCCCAAGCGTGCAGGAGAGGGAGGAGAATAATGGCAGGGCGAACGCCGCAGCAGAGCCCTTTTCGTTCAAGGTAACCACCAGTGACAGAAAGGCCACTTAGAAAATGAAAACCAGCTAATATGCTCCATAAGTAATGCCATTACAGGGTCTGAGAAGCTGAACTCTAGCAGAGATGCTAGCAGGACCATGCGCATTTCGGTGAATCTCATTTACAGACGCAGCATTCATACTCTAATGGAGGTTCCATTAAAAACCAATTAGCAGTGGGGAATTAAAAGGCCGACGCAGAGGCTCACTTTGCATTCATCGTTGCGGTAAAGAGCGCTCCGCAGGATCTCCACCGTCAGCTTGACTTCCTTTAAATAGCCTTCGTCCTGATGACACAGAAAGACAAAACAAAGAGCAACGTGTTTGAATGTTGAAAACGACTACAACATCGTCGCCGCTCCAGAACAGCACAGGAGACCGGAGCTACAACAGATATTCATAATATTTATCCAAATACTCATTTCATGTTGGATTCAGATTGTTATTGTATCCACCAGGCGCACCGTGACTGGAAATTTCCAGCCGGTCTCCACTCACCTTTTTGCGGTGAGAAGCCTTGCCGGGTCGGACCGACTCCAGGTGGAGCTGGGAGTGAGTTTGCTTCATTTGCTCCACACAGCTGTCAATTAGACCAGCTGGAGGGAAAGAAAAAGAGAGCCCAGAATGGGACATAATCTTGTTAAGAGTTATAATAAGATATCCACAGTAAATGATGTCTCCCAACAATAACTGACTTCACCGAGGAGGAGATTTAAAATATCAGGTTAATGTGAAGAACAGACAACGAGCTAGTGACCCATTTTAAATGACGTTATGTACGTGACGGGCCCGACTCTAGCCTGAGGTTTGGGAAATTACCTTCAGCTGCATAGTTTTGAGCTGTGGGACTGCAGGCTAGCAGTGTCATCAGCGCTCTGGCTGTTAGCTTCTTGAAAGGATCCTGAAGGGTCCTCTTCTCAAAACTCTGGCATCGACAGTCAAAGAGGAATATATAATCACACACTCTGCAAAGTTTTTTATGATCTTGAAACTTTACCGCGAGCATATATATTATAGTCTATAAAAAACAAAAAACATCAGGTAAATCATTTTTAATTACTAGACAGACCACCACGTGCTCCACCGCCACCTCCTCTTCCTCCTCCACGTACCTGCAGTAACATTTCACACAGCTGGCTGGCCGAGGGGCCATTCACAATGTCAGACAAAGCAGGAGCACTCGTGGAGTTTGCGGTCGTGACCTCTACGCCCAGCCTCTTTGTCTCCTCTGCGAAAACTGTACAGAGAAACCGCAGAGCCACTGTGTGAAGAAGAGGCTCTGCGAGTTGCCCGTTCACACACACCGATAATGTTCCTGCAGACACACGGGAGAAGAAAAAAAAAGAGTTGGGGAGGAGAATAGCTTTCTTTTAATGAATGACACAACAATACATGCTGAATCACGGCAAGACAAAAAGGCAAATCCATTGTTCAAACCCCCTCGACAGTGAGATATTTGTCCATGACTGAGGCAGAATGCACCGGTGAGGGACACACTAATCATCTGGATGTGTGCGCAGACACCCAGATACCATAAACATATACACACAGACATAAATACACGCACAAAGGCTCAGCATTCATCTTTTACTGGACTCATCAGATTTCCCCGCTGCGCCATTAATCACAGAGGAAGATGAGTAGGAGGAGTAGAGGTAGTCTAAGGACAGGATGCAATTATCGTATCCTAGCATCTGTTCAGGGAAGTTAACACACTCGGTAATGATGCAATGAACGTGTTAATATGGCAGGATCTTATTCTGTCCCAGAATTAAAGCTTCACAATTACACCTAAAATGCTAATCCTGATTATTTAGTGGGTTACTGCAATCAGCATAATTACCCTCATCATTATTATCAGTCTTTATGATTGTGAAAAAATTGATTTCATCATGTATCAAGAGCTCGACTCTTCAACCGCAGAGGGCTACTTAAATGAAATAAAACACCAAGATGTTTCCGATAATCGACTGTTATGAATCCTGAACAATGATCCATGATAGATGGTAATAGAGCTCATTCTGTGGCCTACACCGGAATAATTAATTTTGTCACTTTTACTCACTTTAATACGCACGCGGGCAAACGCGCAAGCGGAGCAGAGTGTCTGTGTACCTGCAAATGTCCGCCAGCGTCTCCCCAGCGCAGCAGAGACAGATGGGTACGCTGCTGAGCTGTCCCTCCTCACCAGAGTAGCCAGGAGCATAAACACGTCTGCCCAGCACACACAAACCGCGGCCTGGGTACCTGCATCTGAAGAGGGAAAGAGTGAGTCACAGATTTTTATGACACGAGACAGCCACAAAGCCACACACAGATACAGACGAGAGCACACTGCACAGAGAGGCAGATGAATGTAGCAATAGTTTTTGCATTTGAAGCGTAGTGGACGTTTTTTTTTTTTTTTAAAAAAAAAAAAAGATCAGTAATGATGGCATGTCATGGTACATAAGGAATATGGAAATCATTTGGAAATGTTTCTGGACTTTAACTTTATTTGCAAAAAGAATGACTTTCATTTGAATTTGACATGAGGTTCAGACCTAATCCTTTGGTATCCAGCATGAGCACTGCCACCAGAGTAGTCAACAGATGTTTCAGGAAGTCCATCTGGCCAATCAGCTCCTGGCTCACCACGACACATGACTGCAGCAGTTTGGAGAAGCCGGACAGGAACTGGAGTAGGGTGACGAGCTAAAAAACCCCGCAGTCACACGCACACAGGAAGACAAGATTACAGGCCGCACACATTTACCGGGCGACGGAGTTTAGAGAAGATGGAAACGAGCATAAAGTGAGGAGTGAGTTTCTAATTTTTCAAGCTGCAAAAACAATGGTGCGCTTTGAGTTTAAGCTTGCTGAGTATTCCGCCCACACTAAAAATCTGGAGGTGCCCTCAGACAACCTAGCACTGCACTGAAGCTGGTACTGTACTGTACCAACCCACGTTTTTTTTTTTTTTTTTTGCTTTTTTGGTGGCAAGTCATAATAAAAAAATCCTCAGAACTGTCGATCACAGTGTTCCTCACCTGGCCCTTGATGTCTTCTCTCTCTCCTGGTAGGATGTTGGGTGTCTTCAGCTCAGTCAGACATTTCTCGATGGGCCCAATATCCACCAGACTGAGGAAGAAAAGAAACATGATGGAAAATGTGTGTTTTTGAAACAAACTAACTAGAGGGGATTAAGGGGCTACAATTAAATTCAATTATCCACTGAATAAACACATATATTATCTCTAATTATGACAAAATATGTTGATGTAATGACTTTTATTTAGACTGCAAAATGTCTCTGCAACAGGGCGCTGACTGTTAGTAACACTACTACTTTTTCCATCAACTGACTATTCACTTCTTCAGCTCAACGCTGACTGAGAGCACAAATAATGAACTTATACTGCTAAAACTGTGGAAGGGCATTGATATTTTAATATTTCCTCAAATATGATTACATGATTAACACATTGTGCCCACGAGGCGCGCGACCTCTTACCCGGCCAGCGCCTGGAGGAGCTGGTTGTGTCGGATGGCAGCGAGGGTGAAATCTGGCAGGATGGCCAGCAGGTTAGTCAGCAGGCCGCAGTGGGCCGTGATGAGGTCCGGAGTTACCATGACAACGGGCTCCACTGTCGAGGGCTCGCCCTGTCGGGAGTCTTGGGAGGTAACTGAATCGCTGGTGTCTGTGTCACTCTGGCCTGTGAGAGACATCAATAGACATCTAATAGAGACGCCGCCTCCCCCAACGGTTCGCGCACTCTGTGAATCACGACTGTCTGGAGCTAGAGATGCCGTGACCACATAATCAAAAACCTCAAACTATGATGGTAAAATACCAGAGAACAATGTTCTGCTTCTCATGTTGGATATGCTAGATAGAAACATAAACACACAAATGTGGGGACTGGTTTTAGTTTACAATCATCACTGACCACAATGAGGTTCTAAAGGAAAATAAAGCGAAGGTTTATACTGCTATGAAGAACTAAACCATGATGTGTTACTATTACTGTGAATGCACGTGTGCACACGCAGACACAGACACACACACACTCTCTGCAGTACCTTGAGCCATCAGTCTGCTTGCAGGAGTGTCTTCTGTGATGTTCAACGGAGAGGGAGCCTTTGGGGTGTGTGACCCTGAACCTCTAATCTGTAACGGACAACGTGAAGATGTGAGGATGCACTCGAATGAATGCAGCGGTTTATTTCCAGTATGCTGCTGTGTGTGTGTGTGTGTGTGTGTGTGTGTGTGGGTGGGTGTCTGAAGGCACAAAAGCATTGCTGACCACAGTGCTGGACGTGGAGAGGGAGCTGGAAGGTCTGCTAGAGTTAATAACGGGCGCCTGTGGGTCGCTTCGCCAAAGCCACAGAGAATTCTCAGAATCTAGACAAACATAATGACACATTACACTGGGAAAAAAAAACAGCGCTTTAGTGCGATCACCTCAGACTTACGTGACCAGATAAAACCTACCCAGTGAATTGCTCTCGCGCCTTGGTCCCGCTGGTGGCGTCAGCGCGGGGTTGCAGGTGGAAAGTGTACCTGCCTCGGTAACAATTCGAGGCAGAGAGAGCCACGTGTTGGAAGTACTGACAGTGGTAAAGCAGAGCCTGGCAGCGCTGGAAGACCCACCAACGATACACCGGATTCCTCATCATGCACACATGGGTGCTGGAAGAGGAGAGAGTTAATGAGGGATGCACATCAAGTTGTTAGGGCAAAGGGAATAGAGGTTTAATCTCTCAATATTAAAGCAAGATCGACTACTATCTAAGTTTAGTCGCGGCAGGGATTTAAGACATTATGTGACAGATTTTTATTTGTTTTGCCTGTTTATCTATTTCATTTTTCTCTGTTTGTCGGTCTTGATAAACTTTTTTCTCCCAATTACAAAAAAAAACTGATTATCTAAACAACACGCCCTGCTTTTAAAATATAAGATGCTTTTCCCCCTCTAATATGCAGCTCCCTTCACAAGTCATGACACTCCATATTAAGATGCAGTTGGTGTTTTGACAGAGATTTAAAAACTTAATTATTTTGGATGTGATTAGAGGCTTGCACACCAGTACAGTTTCAATTCTAGCAGCACCCCTGGTTTGAACCCTGCAGGGCTCAACGAGAGGGGCGAGTAATGAATGGGAGGCAGAGACGGAGAGGGGACAGAAACAAAGACAAACTGAAAGAGAGGGGGAGAGAGTAAACAGTTCATGGACTATTAATGCGTTTTAAACTGGCTGGCAGCGCTGCTGACCTGCCAGTGGGAGTCCTTTGCCTCCTCTGCGTTGGCAGGCATGGGCATCACCAGCAAGTTCTGCAGGATAAATGCGGCCTGGACACACAAACCAAAACAAAAGAGAGAGAGAGAGAGAGAGAGAGAGAGAGAGAGAGAGAGAGAGAGAGAGAGAGAGAGAGAAGAGAGAGAGAGAGAGAGACAGAGAGAGAGAGAGACAGCGGGTCAAGAATGCATCAGCAACAGTGCCATCTGCCTGCATTTGGCTGGTAATACATAAAAGTCGAGCCACATTTTCTGCTCATAGTCTTTCATTTACCCTGTTCTTACTAGTTTTGACTATGTGTAGGAGTCATTTAAGGACAAAGCAACAGCTGTTCTAGACTCTGACCCAGGAGTCTTCAGAGGAAGTTAGAGTGTAGCAATAATCTGGGTTGTACAGACAGGCGAGCGGAGTTGCATTTCTACCATCGTACCTCTCTGCGGACCATGCTGCTCTCCTGCTGATCCAAAAGGATGTTGAGCAACGTGCCCCACAGACCTCCGCTGATGTTCTGACAGCTGGCACAGAGAGCCTGGCAGCCGCTGGGCACCGAGGACAGGGCTGCACCCAAACCCAAACTGGCAAATCTCACCTGACGTGAGAGGGGGAGACACGGATTTGGGGCGGATGTTCGAGGAGAAAAAGAGAAATGAGGAACAGGAAGATGCTGTGTGAACATCGACAGACTAAAAGAAAGGAATCTCCAAAAACTTGGATGCTGCTAATGCTAAAGGACACCTATGTATAGTAATATTAACAAGGTCTGTGTGTAAGATTTAGGGGCCTCGATTTACAGAATATGGCAGGTATACATAAGCATATTTTCATTAGTGTATAATAACCTGAAGGTAAGAATTGATTTGTTTTAATTACCGTAGAATGAGCCTTTTATATCAACATATACACAGGAACCTCTTCTACCCAGCCCAGAACAGACAAACTAAACAATGGCCTTTTGTATTTTTCATGGCCAACATAGTTTCCTCTTCACACTACGAAGGTGAGGGCGAGGCGAGGCTTTGCAATCAGCAACTGGATTACCTGACTGCACAAAATCCTACGCACTGGTCCTTTAAATCTGAATAGGACTGTGCTGACTAGCATTTAAATTGATGATGGCAAAGACTCGAAGAGTCTACCTTGTCAAGGGAGCCTCTTAGACTGACACGTATAGGAACTTATTTTTAGAGACAGATGGAAAATTTGGTGCGACTGGCTGTCATTTGCTTCCTTTTGTCTGTGAGTTCTTGCGTAACTCTTATGGGCTTCATTTTGTCCCAAAAGTCAAGCATCTAGAAACTTCAGTCTTTGACAGAAGGGGTTTATGATGTGCGAGCTGAAGACTGAATAATGAACAGCTAAATATTGAAGACAGGAGTGACATATACTATATATAGTTTAGAGATGCTGTAATGCATTTAAGAAAAGGGGGAAACTGGAGACCGTCTGTTACCTCTTGATCTCTGTCCACCCATAGTGGGACGAGCCAGGCCAAACCGAGCTGCGAGGCGCTAGCCTCCTCGGCAGCCGCCTCGTTCCCCAAAGACCACTGGGATATGAAGTCCTGATGCAGACAAAGTAGAAAGACGTGTTTTCGGTTGCATTTGAAAATCTTTCAACGCGGCGCCCTCACAGCGGTATAAACACTGTTGACACTTGCCTTGCCCTTGCTCTCTGCCATCATCTCGTGGGACAGGTGAAGCAAAGAGATGACAGCGTTCTTGGTCACACCTTTCCCCATGAACGACAGAGAGTTGCCTCCCCACTCTACATAAAACGAGGAGATCACCTGTGTAGAGGGCACAGAAAAAAAAAAACGGAATATTAAGTGGAACTGCTGTGAAACTGTGTGATTTATTGTTCCCGTCCGGATTTCTCACCCCGCAAAGACACGAATGGCAGAAATTAAGTAGGTGTGTTATCGCGTTGTCTCACAGAAGGCGGGCTTGTTTCTGAGTTAGCGATCACTGTATGCTTGTCATGCAACTCACTGCATCCTAAGCTAAACACAGCGGAGACTAATTATTTTGCTTTGATGTGCCATCAGGATGTGGGACTGCACTGAGGAGCAGATGAGCACAGCCCAAGGTCTGCCGAGCTTTAGGGCCCTACAGTGCCAGGAGTATCGGGGCGAGAGGTGGGTCAGAGCGGTTGAGAAGACAGGGGGGTGAAAGAGTTAGGTATCTGTCTGGTATCAGGGAGATGGAAGTAGCCACCAGAGATCTTGACTGAGAAAGGAAAATTAACCTTCAGTCTTCAACCTAATCTTAATTCATGTCCATGAAAGCTGCACATTGAAACAAACCAACTGAAGGCTAGCTGTTGTGTAAACACAGTGAATTCCACAGGGGTCTTCATTCACAATCAAAAATAAAAGTTTGGACACCTCTGTGCTGAGGACTGCTGCGCAAGCTGGTCCACACTGTGTTACACTATTGTTTTATGGACTGTTGAACAGCTGAACAGATGGAATAAGCAAGGTTGATTAATCTCATCAGTATCTTCACAGTGTGGCATATCTAATCAATGAGATTTTTTTTTTTTTACCTATTGCAATTCATGTCCCGTAACCATATCCTGCTTAATTTTAATTAATTCCTCAGAAAGTACTGCGCTTTGCCTTTCCTCCTGTTCTGTAGGCAGTCTCAGCTCTGATGAGCGGGTAGGAGGCTCGCATATGCCCGCGCAACACATGAACATATGTGCACATGCTAAGCACAGAGCTTCACACACACACACATCACATACAAAACACACACACACACACGCTCGCTCGCAAACGCTCACCTCTAATAGCCCACTGAGATATTTGGAGCAGAGGGGGGTGGGCTCCAGATCAGGGCAGTGGGAGCTCCAGCCAGGCTGGGCAGTCAGGCTGACCATGCCCTGCAGTGTCCTCTCCAGGCTGGGAAGGCCATAGAAACGCGGAGCGTCAGACACCCGCAGGCTCTGAAGCAAACGGACTGCCAGCTGGCTCTTGAAGGGCCCTGCTAATGCCAGACATAGCCTGGACAGACAGGAAAGGACAGTGAGTGAGAAAGAGCGAGAAGCGAGCAGGGCAGACAGGCAGGAGGGGAGGCGAGAGGGAGGAAAGAGAGGCCGAAAAGACAGCAAGACAAAAATATCATATCAATTCTTTATCGTAAGCCTGTGGCTTTTTGAACGACAAAGCTAGCACCATTTCCGACACAGTGATAAACAGTGGAAGAACGCGGCATCTTTTTTTTCTTCTTGACGATATCAATCAATTTCCTAAGACCACAGAAAGGCTGAATAGCATTGCATGCATTGAGTGCACTCACCTTTCCCGTACACAAACAGAGGAATAATTGCAGCTCTTTCATTTATTTTTGATTAAGAATTCATTAGGAAAGATTCTGGCATATTGCTAGCAGAAACAAACAGTCTTGAAAGGTCAACTGCACGTCTGTGGCCCCGAGCTGTGTATCAACTATAGTTGTTGTAGAAGTGTTTTACTGTATGTTTGACAAGCAAAGTCTACTACTTAAATGAAATTGTCTTTTCAAAATTACAAACAGTTGTTCTATTTAAAACTTTATGGACTGTAATTAAACTGCAATAAAACACACTAAGATCTAAAAAGGGCTGCGTGCGCCTGCCCGTCTTTTCCTGTGAAATCGTCCAACCTGTCCGTGGTGCGTGTCAGTCGGAGGAGCAAGAGGTTGAAGAAGCTGGTGAGTTCTCTCTGCAGTCTCTGGCTGACGTGGTTCTTCAGTTCTTCCGGTTCTCCCGGGCTCTGGGTTGAGGTCTGGGTCTCCACGCCGAGCAGCAAATTAAGAAGGGACTCTGTCTCCTGGATGAATGACAGATCAATCGACAACTTCTTAATTGGTTTGTTTTTAATTTTATGGAATTGTTTTGAACTAAATCAAATTTTAATGTGTCTTAGCTTTCTCTCTTTTGACTTAATTACCTTTTAAATGTTTGTTTTGACAGCTTCTTATACTCACACACAGCTTAAAGGAGCATTAAGTTGTTAAGGAGGATGATTAACTTTAGTGGATTATGTGGCATTAACAGTGAAACTAAATCTATCTGCAGACCTGTCTAAATTCAAACAAGCTGACCCGTGTGGGGGAGATGTAGGTGCTGCTGACAGGTGGATTTGAGCGAGCACCTGTTTCTTGACACCACCCATCATTCCCCGCAAAATTCAGATCCGGGAGTGCCAAACATACAGAATGTCTTATTGAGCAGTGCACATAGAGTAGATAGTTAATGCAAGAGTAGGGAGCGACAGATGTTCCTGAAACAGCTCAGTAATTACAGAAAAGTCGGAGCAGAGCAGAGCTGCTCACCCCTACCAGGCATTCAATCTGAGTCTGCTTTAGCTGCCAAGGGAGGGCTTATTGTTTACACACACATTAATGAGAAAGCCAAGGTGAGACTGATTAAATCCTAAAAGTAGCTCTCCTCTAAAACACTGTGGTTATTCTTTTCCTCGGGCAAAAATATGACTCCAACTTTGTGTTAAGAGCTCGGGAAATAATCTCTGCTGCAGGTCTGCGGTGGTTCGCTGTGATACTATTTTTCTGTCGTTATGAGAGAGGTAATATGTTAGGCTTGACTGACGGCGTGTGATTTATTCATGCTTTGATTACAGGTATATAACCCTCTGTGTTGCTGAGGAGAGGGCCTAACCAGATTACTAGCTAACAGAGACGTACACACACTTGTTTTACAAGCACATAGATACACACACACACACACACCAAAGGCAAGCTACACACAGTGGTACATCACAGTACATGCATCCTCGCCGCAACCACGCTGTGACTTCGACCTATTTGTATTCAAAAATTCTCAACTATCCCTTGAAGGCGACATCTCACAGGGCTATTAGTGAGCTTTTATTTTGCGGCTTGTCCATAAAGTGTGAATTATTTGTACCTGGTTGAGAAGTAGCTCCAGCATCCAGCGCAGGTCCTTGTCCTCTGGGTCAGATTCAGCCTCGCTGCGCATCTGTTTGAAGTAGGCATTCAAAAATGCAACAATGCCCACTAGCAACCTCTCATCCTCCACACAGGCTGGACGCACCTGGAGAAACCTGCAGGGACGGAGAGACGGAGACCAAACAAGAGGAAGAAAAAGGAAGACAGTCAGTGATCATCCAAAAGCCATTATTTGTCTAATTGGTAAAGTAAAAAGATCATTGCACACTGGAAATATTCATTATTAGACATATGCTGCTAAAGTAGGTAGGGAAAAAAATCGAATTTGGCTGTGGGGTGGCGATAAACTGACGAAATTAACTGATATACTTGAATTTCTAGGTTTGGCTTTAGTATTAGAGAGGAGTGAGAGGAAGCAAAGAGATTTCTAAAAATAATGAATTGTAATAAATGAAGATATTTGTCCTCCGATGAAGACGGGGGTTTGGAGGTGTTTTAAAAGAAATCAGTAAAACTTTCAGCAAAAAAAAAGAAAGAAGTAAAGTAGTATGATTGATGCCAAGCAGGAAAACAAAACAAACTTGCTCCAACTTTTTATCAAAAGATATCATAAGTTTGTCACACTACCTCAGGGAAGCTTTAATACTCATATCAGGCAGTGCGAGGCTATTAATTCATGTCAATCCTTCAAAATAAGACCAAAAAGATGAAGACATACTGTGCTCACTGAGCCATGGAAAACATTTGGTTCACAGTGAGTAGTGTTTTGTTCGACAGCGGCAGTAATACTAATGGTATGCTACATGGAAATGTCGAAAAAAACAAAAAAACTTGCATAATTTGCTTAATTCCTAAACTTTAAAGACAAATTTACTGACTTGGTCATTGGCATGTGAACCTAATGACACGAGTCTTTGATTTCATTTGCATGCACTGTACCTGGTCACCGCTGTCTGCCAGCTGAGGGAGTGAAGTGTGTCCCTGCAGCTGTGCGTTGGGGTGTGAGGGAGGGCCAGTCTGTCAATTAGTAAATAGAGGCTGAGCCTGGAGAGGGCAGAGGTCACTGAACTATGTCCTGATGCCGTGACGATGGCCTGGATGCAGTCCTGCAGCGCGGCGGGAAGGTGCGCCGCCCGCAGTGACAGAATCTGTGCTTCTGACAGCTTCAAGTCCGGGTGAAATCTGCAGAGAACCAAATGCAAATGGTTCAAAATAAATTTCAAAGTTTGCGATCAGATTACATGACGTGCTGATGTGCTGACGAGTGTGTTGCATAAGTAGCATCCTCAGAAGCATACTAATGACTGCATTAACAAACATGTTTGATCACCAATCTGGAGGGACGAGACATTTATGAGTCATCCAAAGAGAGACGTTTTCTGAGAATTACTTGCATCCGAATCAAGCTGGAGCAGTGGCTGGCGACATACTAGCAAACTCAAAAACTGTCAAAACAATATGTGAAAAGAAAGGATTTGTCATGTTTTTGCAACTGATGTTGTAACTTTATAATAAGACACAACTATATCCGCAAAGGTCCAGAACTTAGATTAAGATACCTCTGAATTTTCATGGACTAATCCATCTTAAACAAGTACACTTCTCCCCATCATAACACACCGTCTGAAATTTAGTTTCTGCTGGATTGATCCATCTATGGTGTGCTTTAAACGTCTTTGCTGTAATCAAGCTGGTTAAAACGGCGTGAGAGACGCTCTCATCTGTCTGAATTAGGTCGCATTAGAAGTAAATGAAGACGGATGAAACACAAGATGCCGAGCCTCTGAAACCAATTCTTTACTGCGATTCTCTGCTACAGAACACATCGTGTCAGAGTGATTTGTAGCAGGATTTTTCTGTGATTAAAACTTCCTGCTATGGAAGTCCTGGTCAGTTTATCCAAAATCCAGGATTTCATAATATTGCATTGCATAATCTAAAAACAATGCAAAAAAAAAAAGAAATCACTTTAACAGATAAATGAATATACCATGTAGGAACGAATAACTACAAATCGTTGCCCCATTTCTTTCTTCAGTGATGTACAACTTTCTCTTGATTCAGACCGCATGGTCTCCGTTTTTGCCATCACATTTTAAAACACAAGAACAAATTACAAGAGACTCTAGCAATAATTTATGACTATGCTGCATACTGAATGCGCTGGAACAAGAAACGTCGATGTTGCTTACTCTTGAACGTCGGGCGAGATGCCACGCAGCTCCTCGAGGAGGTTGTCTGTCCCAGAATGCCATGCGGTGTTCCAGGCCACCTGCAGGGCTCGGCGGGCGGGTGCCAGGGTCAGGAGGTCAGAGGAAGGCGGCAGGACGCAGCAGTAAGGGCTGACGGCGTGATGAGACGCTGCCTGGAATGGGATGTTGTACCTGGGAGAAGATTTAGGAAATATTACTCGTGAAGTGCCGTTGTGCGAGAAAAGAAACCATAACCCAAGTAACCGTTTACAGACCAGTTTACCTGCGTATTACTGACAGTGGGAGGGAGAATGGCACGAGGATCACATCTGTGTTAGGTCTGTCTGACCTGATGTGACACAGCAAAAACAGGTAGTTCAATGAAATGTCGAATGGATGCAGGTTTGTTTTGGAGGTAAGGGAAGCTCAAAGGAAGGCAAAATGAACTCACCATATTTCAATGCTGGCAATCTCATCAAATAAGAGCAAACTCATCAGGATGGCAATCTCACTTCCATTGCCTTTGTTATTCTTCAGTATCAAGGATGCTATGGAAGACACAACATGGACAATTTACATAGTAACCACATCCTGAACCATATCACTCGACCTCATGAATATATTTATAAGAATTTTGAATTTTAAATTCCATTAGAGTGACAAACTTCAAAATCAAAGTTTGGAAACCCCTAGTGAGAGCGACACATCCGGCTTTACTTACATTACATGACAGCTCTGAAATTTGGCATTTGAAGTGCCTTAAACTGAGTTATACCAACTTATTATTACGGTTATTATTTTTTCATAAAGCCTCTCGATAAACTCCTAAAAGGATATTCCTGTCCAAATCAGACTGTGTAATAGCAATCTACAAATATACAGGCAGCCACAATCAAGATGTCGTCATTGAAATTAACTGCACTGAATGAAGTTCTGATAATTGAGCTACAAATTATGCAACAAAAAACACAAAAGCACTGCAGTCAGAGCTCTGAACAATGTGCTGGTGTGAAGCTGAGCTCCATAGCAACAAGTTGCATCATACTAATATGACACTTACTGCAGTGTGACAACATGGTTAAAAGCTATGCATCAACGGGTGACTTGTCTTTTTTTTTTTTTTTTTTTTGAGAATGTGCCCCCGGGCTACACAACACAACGCGTATAGCTGTTACTTAATGAGTTGTCTTGTGAACGTACCCCTGAGCAGTGTGATGAGCAGGAGGTTGCGCTGTGCCAGGCTGTGCCTCAGAGATGGATCTGCATACACCAGCTTCCTCAGGATACATACACAGGGCTCCAGCAGGCAATCTAAGCTCTGGGGAGAACAGCAACACACGCACTCAGTGTTTAATTGCAGGGAAAACACAAACACACATACACTCTCTCTCTCTGTGTGTCTCCTCCTGCTTGTGTGTCTCCCCAAACAAATGCACAGGGTCTCTTTATTGTCTCTTCACATAAAGCGAAACCCAAATGCTGTGACAGCGCAGGTCGCAGGCAATGTGGGGATGGGACAAATACAACCTGCAGGCATTCCTCTTATACACACTTGTTAACTGAGACAAGTTATTCTCTGTGGCCGTGCTCCTCCTCCACCTCCATGTAAGCCAGGCGTGCTGGACGATTAGCCCTGTTAGCAGCTTCTGATTCAAGGACTGGGAAAGATCTGCAGACTGCGGTAACTGGAGGGCAAAAAAAATCACTGCTGACCAGGACCTGTCCGACACTATTAACACAGGCCATTTCATCCTTCCATCATGCACGCCTCAGTGGGTTTTCCTCCACATCCGCTGGCAACACGTGTACTCGCATGACCACGTATAAACGAGGATATCTACACAAATGCGAGCACACAGAGCTGCGATTCTAAGACGCAGGGCTTGTTTTATTTGACTTTCAACTGCAATTCGTTCAGCACACATCTATTTATCACTTTGCCAAAGCAAGTTTGTTTTTACCGTGTCGCCGCTTACGCTCTCCGCGATGGAAGAAATGACTTTGTCTGTTATTCCGAGATTCTTCAGCACTGGGTGCATTGTGGTGTCTGCGGGGAAGCACGAAAACAATCCATTATATACTGACAATAAAGATTTGCATAATCTTCAACTATTTGCTTTTCGTGCGTGTCTAAAACATATGGTGGTGGGAAGTCACAAACTCTGCTGCGCTCGCTTTCAAATTGTCGTTCTCACAGGGGGAGAGCTCTCACTCATCACAAACTTTTAAGTTTGTCTTCATCAAGGGCATTCGGAACTCTGTTTTCATTTTCAGCCCGCTTTTTATGTGGCTGACAATTCAGACTTTTTCACCATGGAATATTAAACTCAACATCAGCCTCCAATCAACTATTAACTACTATTAACTACTAGAGGGACGTGACTTATTAGCGACTGTGTGTACTGCTCGTACACAGCCGCAGTAACGCTCTCCCTTTACAGAAGTTGAGTGGAAGCAATGAAAAGTGGAGAGTTTTGTGGAGGAATAGCAAGAAGCCCAAAGTCTAACAGTGAGTTTGCCATTAAAATATGCCCCTACACAAGCACTCTGATCTGAAAAGACTCGGCTATTAGTGTGTAAGAGGAAGAGAAAGACTTTAATGGTGGTTTAAAAGTATTAGCCTGACAGAGCCGATATTCAGCACAGAAATGTACTAAGAACAACCCAATCCAGTTTCTTCTACAAACAACTCACCTTGTAGCACTACAGACAGCTGCTCCGCCGCCGATCTTCTCAGGGAGATGTCAACAGTGTCTGAGGACAGGATACAAAACAGCTTCTCCACCGACTCCACCTAGCCAGCGTTAAACACATCCAGTAAGCGCGTATATATGCTATCTAAGTTATTCTTTCTGTGTGTGTGTGTGTGGATTTATACCTTAAGGACAGACTTGTTGCTGGTGTCCAGAGTGATGTCTATCGGGTTTCTGAGGCAGTAGAGATTGGAGAATGAGGAGCTCACTGCTTGGTCCACGTCCAGTCTGGCTGTGTTTGCATCGTCGTCGCTGGTTATGTGGGGCAGGATTTGTTGCACGACTGCTATTCTCACACTGTTGATCATGAGCAGAATTTATGCAAAACTCAGATTGAAATATTTCATTCAAAATCACACAGTTTTACACAGATTAAACACTACATGAAAGAGCTCTATTTGGGTGATAAAGAAAGACTCCTTTGCGCCCTGGAGTAACAATACAGGGTTAAATAAATGCTTTTCCTGTTTACTTGTTTTGGGTTTTTTTTTGTTTTCCCAAATGGTGATTGGTTGTCAGAAAATGGCAGGCATGGCAGACAATTCTATTAGGTGTTGCCAAATTTTACCAGGGCCCGTCTCCTGGCCAGTGTTAATTTCCATCTCCATCAATATTCATAGACTGGGACTGGATAGCTGTTTTACATGGGCCTCACAGAGCGTTTAGATGACTTGATGAGCACATCAGCTGACAGCAACAGACAGAGGTAATATTTCCATCACATTACATGTTGTAGAGCTGAATATTTTAAGCTCTCTGGAGTTTGTCTGGTCTGACAAAAAAACAAAAGAAAACAAAGACCCAACGTCAAGCAAGTTCACACCATTATAGACGTATACACTGAGCACACTGATGTACACACACACACACACATCTGGGCAGGTACATAACACCCGAACAAGACACAAATACAAACGCGGACAAAAGAAAGACCCAGGGCTCAGACTCACGTGGGCTGTTTAGTGAAAAGGAGTCGAAGCGCTGCCTTTAGCTTGGCTGTGGATGTAAACACGACGTCTCTTGCCACGTCCGACATGTCACTTATCAGCAGGACACAGTTTCCCAGTGACTCTTCGGTGCTGGCGTAACCCTGCCATGCACACACACACACGCACGCACACACATTTCTTAGACTGCCTTGGCAGACAATGGAGTGAACAAGGGGGAATTCCAGCTAAGCAACAAACAGTAAATAAAATATGCATCGCTTTGATTACGGCTGGTTTCATTTCATCTCTTGTTGACATGGTGGGCCCATCTCTGAATGGCCTCCTTGAATTAAATCACACTTGACAGCCTAGTCAAAATCTCATGTATATTCATGAAGAATTTCCCGGCTTTCTGTTGCCTGAAACTGAACAATTAATAAAAGCTTGTGGGTTTTTTTTCCGCCCGAAAAGGAAACAATATCGCACAGAATATGTAAATGAGAGAATAACTAAATTTCTCTCACTGGCAGCTCAATATGCAGTGTTTTGTGGTCCAAGAGTGCTAAAATTGCACTTTTGATCATAGTTGTTTTGATTGTAGAGAGCATATACCACTTCCCTTCCCGTTCCATAAATATTACATAATAAGTTCCAAACATGATGCCGCTTTATGAGCTCTGCAGTACAAATACAACACAGCCTCCACAGAGAGCACAGCACCTGTAATATGGGCATGACCGGGTAAAGTGCCTCATTGAATCTGTCCCAGGTTGATGCTGTCATCATCAATCGTCCCTTGAGCAGGAATAGCAGCATATCCTTGGCAGCAACATTCACCTATAGATCACAGGTAAACCGCTGAGTTCACAAAGGCACCACTGATAAAACATTTACAAGCAAGTACTGTAAGTGACAGACTTTTAAACGGATAAATTACACGACACCGGCGAACCATGACAGTTTAACATGGCCTTAAAGTAATGTACAATAACTTTAAAAACACATACGGCACACAGAAATCCCTGTATTTGGTACCGGTGTTGATGATATTTAATCCATATAACCCTGACATGAACTAACAAATTCAAAAAAGAGCCAGAATGACCTCATTCAAAAAGGTTTGAATTGATTCTAACATAAATAGCATGTAGCATAAGTACACACACGCGTTTGCTTACCTTCACTGCAGAATCCTGGAGTCCAAAAGCGCTTATTTCATAAAGCACTCTGTGGTGGAGGAGGAAGTTGACTCCATCGCAGGCTCCTGGTTCCTGTCGTGACACATTCTGGATGCCAAGGCAGTCCTAGGGGTGTGTGTAATCACACCAAAGCACGTCATAAATTATCAGTATCCTCTCGCTTGTGCTCGCACACAAGAGCTCCAATTCACTTTAAATGTAGCCATGTACTCTAGACAGCGGTTAGTAAAACTGAAAAGGAAGACTGATTTCAAATGTCAAGTGGGTTTTTAATAGCGCACTGTCAAAGATCTGGGCTTCATCCATCTCCATTCCACTTATTTACATATGGGTGCCCCACCAAACAGACCCACATTATGATTTAGTAGCCATAATTTTAGCCATGAACCCGCACACTCTCATTTAAACACTGACTGCCTGTAGGAGATGGCTTGCTCTGACCTTGACCAGGTTTAAAGAATGTTCGTATGTTTCCGTCCTGACAGGTAGCAAGGGATGGGACAGCAGCTTGAGGAGGAGTTTCTGGCTTTCTGTCTGGAGGAGCGGACTGGGCTGATCAAACTTCCACCTGATGGACAACCAACCAAAAACAAGTTCAAGCTAGCGTAAAAAATAAATAAACACTTGCAAGCAGTATAAGCGACTGACTTCAAATGGCAAGAAACTACGGTCTTTATCACACAGATACATACAGGTAGGAGCAGATGTGAACACATTCCTTGACGATGGGTAAGTGCTGGTGAAACGGGAGGCCGTCTATGGCTTGATCTGCCAGCTCCAGTAACTCCAACCAGTTCTTTTCTCCCTTAAAGAATGAAATAAATCAGTGAATGAGCAGAAACATGCAGATATGAGCTAAACAGGCTAGTAGAAAAAATAGGTTGTATATGTGTATAAAAAATAAATAAATAAACTGTAAAAACTGTAAACTGTAAAAAAAAAAAAAAAATGTACTGGCTGTAATAATGTGACACGCAGCTCATACCTCAGCGTGTGCTTCCTTGAGAAAGTTGCAAGTGGATTCCATCCAAAGGGCAGCACGGGTCACCCTCCTGTAGAGATCGTGGCTGTCTGAGTTCACCTGCTCCAAATAGGCCACTGCTGTCTCTTGCATGCTGGGTAATAAACCTCCCAATGACGTGTCCAAGCACAGGTGGAAAATGGCTGTTGCTGTGCTTTCTGGGAGATTCTCACTAGCCTGCGCGAGGTTAAGAAACCTTCATTTTCTACCACTTCTGGTAATGTGATCACAGAAGACTGTGAAGAAAGCACTGTGGATTTCGTCACGCGAGCAGGTACGCACCTTCTCAGGAGGGAGGATGGTCTGTAGGAGTTTAATGGTGAATGTAGCGGTGCCTGTGTAAGCCATTCTGTGGTGAACCTGAGAGCTGTGCGGAATGTCTGCTAAATAGCTCTCATGGTAGCTCAGGATATCCCCCAGTAGTTCCATACAGGCTTGTAGCTTCTCCTTCTGAAATACACGCACGCACGCACACACACACACACACACACACACACACAGAAATGTAGACAAAAGCACACAAGCGACACAAACACAGCAGCGCGCACGTTCACAGACGCACGCACACGCCGACGCGCAGCCACTGGCTGTGAGCCAAAAGAAAAATTGTTCGTTCCAGGGGTTAGGAATTGAATGTAATCAGATTTCAGGGTTATTTTGGGACGCGATACAGATCCACCCTATCTCAGTATGAATAAATTGGAACAATCTATTCTCAGCCACTTTGTTCTGGGAGTGGAGATTAAACAGTAGAAGCTGCGCGCCAGCAGGGGGCAGTAGATGCCCTGTGCATTGCCGTGGCTGGCATGAACAGTTCGGCCCATTCCCATAGGAAAAACCTAGAGGTCTGGCACACAAAAGCTGCTTTCCACATAAAGATGACAAAACAGTTCTCGGGCTGCGAGGCTCTGGGCATGTATTAAACAGCAGAGGGCCAGAGGGGCCTGGGCTTGACAAGTGTATAAGTCCCGCTGCATAGGAACATACCCTTTAAAACAGTCAGGAGGATAACAAATGATTCTGCATGGTCAAAAAAAAAAAAAAAACGCACTGATTTAACACAATGCATTGTAAGGACTTGATACACATAATAAATGAAGACGTTTACTAACCCAGCAATTGTGTGCTTGGATGAACCCAGGGGTACAGAGACCAAAGGTGTGCGCGTATGCGCGCGAGGCTCTTTGTAACCAGCAGAAACCATTTGTAACCTTATATAATTCATTCGCCTCAATCACATGCCTACAGTTCTCCTTGACAGTTGAGTACCGTATGCTCGTGCGTCTGTGGCAAATTGTCTGGTGGCCAACCCAGTTTCCCCCCTTCTTCTTTTTTTTTTTTTTTTTCACTGAAGTGTATCCATTCATCTACATAAGAGGCTGTCATGAGTCGTGTTTTGACTTGCCAGCTCCATCCCCACCAGGCTGCGATCGTCCCAGACCAGCTCACAAACACTGTCCCCGAGCAGGAGGACGGCATCGCACAGCAGCTCCAGAACGCGGTGGAACACATGCAAGCCCTCTGAGGAAAAGAGGAGAGGGAGGGAGAATCAGAGCGAGAGCAAGGAGAGATCTTTTTTTTTTTTCTTGACAAGATGAAATGATGATAGAATACAGTCAATGTAGTGAAACAGGTGAGGGGATATTTGCGATATCTGATCTTTACTCAAGCAAAAAACAGATGGTGATACTTGATTAATATATATTCTAATAATTACTGTATTCTCCCATTCCTGTTTGCCTAGAACACCACAGTGACTCCTACCTGTCTTGAGCAGTGGTATGGCATGCTCCATGGTGGCAACAGTGAACTGAGCCAAAGTGAGCTGCTGTAACTGCAGCTCCAGGACATCTTCTACGCCAATGTCAGGGAGTGCCAAATGGGTTACATCTGCGGGCGACTGGGGCGTCTGCCTGGGGGCCTGCGCCGCTGCTCCACCTCTGTGCGAGCTGCCACTGCATGAATCACAGACAAGGGGAGGGAGACAACTGTAAATGCATGATCTGTACTTGGGCCGCTCAAATACGAGGAGTGACGTATCAGCTGTATAGGGATAAACTGAATATGCTATCACAGGAGTCAGAAACTGATTTTAACAGCCGCTAGAGGGCTCCTGGTGTTATTTATATTTAAGAAGAAGAAAAAAATCCCACAGTCTTTCTCACGTCATTTTATTTTCATGGGGCGGGTTGCCGGTGTCACTACCAATTTTGTTATTATCAAAGCCACAAAAAGATCCCACTGTGCACAAATTTCTAAAAAAGTAGCTCTCTTGTTACGTGTAAGGTCTGATGAACAGAGCTGACAACAATGCTGAATCATATCAAAAAGTTATTTCTACAAGCAAAGCAGACAGATTAATATAATACCATTTATGCCTTAGACGTGTGACTGAAGACAAAGTGAGTAGATCGCTCTCTCTCACTGCCCACATGATTGCTAAGCGGTACCTCAGAGAGCAAGAACTGATGCACAGAAAGCGATGCACTGTTAACTAAACTCCCTTTGGACTTTATTTAAAATGCACAGTGACACATGAATGTAGGACAGCCTGCGTGCAGTGCACACACACACACACACACACCTGTTGGACACTGCATCTCCGTCTTGGCCGTCTCCCCTAGCTCTCTGGCCTGTGCGTCCCACCACGGAGGGCCGTGGAGAGCACTCTGCCCCCGGGGATGAAGCCTGGGAACGCTGGGTCCGCACCTCATGGGAGTAGGAAAAGGACGAGTTCTGGGACACTGGATCTGTCAGACCAAAGAACAAAAAAAAGGACGTAACTGTGCATTAGTTGCACACAGACCTTGTATGATAAATGAAGATTGAGGTAGTGGTGGAAGACATTACATAGCAGGATTAGAATTTGAAGACTATTAATCACTTAGATAGTTCGGTTTGCAGTCTGTACTTGAAAAATGCATCTTATAATGACAAAATATATGTAAAGTAACATAATAAGTACGCAGAAACTATCAATCACCACCTGAAACCACTTCTATCAGCACTTGAAGACATCTGTAAAAAGATGTGAACATCGGGTTAACACATAAGCTGAGCCACCTTGCTTTGTAGAGTAGAAGCTTGGATGTTGATGAAAGCGAAGCCTCCTCCTCAGACCCACACAAAGCTGCCGCAGGCAGGATACACCCTGCAAGTGGAGGTAGCTCGCTTCACCTTTACCCGAACCCAACCTCAACAGAGACAGAAGGTTCTGAAAACAGAAGGCGCATATCAGTGCAGTGTTGTCGCTGTGAAGCAGAGTTATTGAAATTAACAACCCGTCAGAACCAATGAGGATTAGGGTTGCATTTTTTTAGGAAAAGTGGAAACTTTCTATGGGACTTAACTGGAATTTGTGCTAGCTGATAAGTAAGATGCTAAATAAGCTTATGGCTAGCATCATTTCATTGACCATTTATGATCTTATTATTATGCTAGCTTACCCCCATTTACTAAATTACCCCCAATTTCCCAGTTAATTCCCATAAAGTCTCACAAATTGCAAAGTCTCTGATTTTGAACACTTTCAAAAATTCCCCAGCTTCACTTCCCATGGAAAGTTCCTGGATATTTACCAGAAATGTTCCACCCCTTTGCAACCTCAATAAGGATTTTACTGTGATTGAGCAAATACATTGGTTTACGATCGTGTTAACAGAGAAAACAGAGCACAAGCTGAGACAAACAATGTGCAAAGAGCGTGTAAAAACAGGACCTGAACCCAGACGGTGACAGAAAAGTCATAATAAAGTTTGCTAAATAAAAAGGGCCAAGCAGAATTGAATTATTGAAACGGCAATTTGTTCCAAGTTCACATTGCCTGCCCTCTGTAGCTAATGATGTCATGTTTCTAAATCCAAGTCTTTTAATTTAGCTTAATAGCTCTAGTAACTCAAAGGAGGACAAGTAAAGCCACATGAAGAAAAGTACTTTCCCATAATGATTTCTTCTTGATGATGAGACTTCTGGGTGACAGTATGCTAATACTGCCTTGAGACCGATGTAATGTAATACACCACTTTATTAACAAAATAGTAATGTTCACTCACAGTGGCTCATCAGGGCAAAATGATGCTCCCTCCAACACTCTGTCTATGACAATAAAATGAAGAGCTTAGATAACAGATGCACTTTGTTGCTGACGTAATGCCGGAGCATACGTCAAGTGGAGGTTTTGTTTGATTGTTTGCTTTTTTTTTTTACTTCACAGAGATGGCGAGAGAGCATCTCTCTTGAGGGTCCACTGTAGATTTCAGGGTTATGACTCACCCCATGCATCAACTGGCCCCCATTTGAATAATTCAGTTACAGTAGACACTAACTAAGCACATTCTCATTTACAACATAGCACAGGTGAGATACTTCCAAAGACTAGGATCAGTTTTACAGGATGTCAGATATTCCAGGAGGCTTTAAGGGAAAAAAGAGGCAAAATATTCCACCAAGGACTTTCAACCCCTGCAAGAGGTACATCATGACCAAACTATATCCTCACAGCAATCTAGTGCCTGCTCAAGCAAAGTAAGCCTCCAGAGGCCTCCACAACCTCCTACAAGATCAGGGACACTGAATTATAAATTGCTGTTTTGTTCAAGGACACTACTTGACAGGTTATTATTTTGACAGTGGCTGGAGTGACCACACTATAAATTTCATTACGAGTTGGTCACACTAGCCACTCAAAACTACGTGTCATCTAACTGACTACTAAACTAAATATTATGAACAACACTTGGCCGACAACCAGCGGAAAATGAATAAGCAAATGTAATTCTTCAGTAACATCTTTCATTTTGTCTCTTTTGGACACCGACATTGAATGAAGCGTGGAGAGATTTTACGGTCAGCGCCAGGCCACCATTTTTTCAGTTATGAGAGGAAATTCTCTATCAAATAAAAGCTTTTGTTTTCAACACTGAGGCCGACAAACATAATGCATCCTTGAAAGTAGTGAGTGATGGCATCGACAGACGCTTGAATGCCCTGCTTCGAGGTGAGGAAACAATTGATTAAGTTAACTATCAAGTCGTGTTTTATTGATATAAGATTGTTAAGAATAAGATAAGGGGTCATATTTATGTACCAATACCTTTACAATACTGGGCCTTTGCAGGAAGATCTCCGCGGGAAAGTCTTGCATGATAACATCACGCAAAAGCTCGCATGTGGTCCGCACCAGGTTGGGGTTGCTGCTCCTTAGAGAACTGTTTAAATTTCAAGCAGATATATTTAATACTCAGTAGTCACTGTCGATTCTTCAGTCTGGTCAACTTCTCTTCCATTAAACTCTTTCCAGCAATTAAATCATAATTTGCTCATCCCACACGGCATTTTAATGAGGCATATATTACTTGTTATATAAATGTGTCGTCTCACACCTCTCATTGGACGAAAGTATGTGTCGGTCCGTGTTTGTCAGAGTCAGCCACGGAAACACGGAAAACTTCAGGCATCTCACAGACTCGCGCACTGCACAACGCAAGAGGGATAAAAACGTGTAAATGAAGGCATTTAGAGAATATGTCGCGTTCAACACGTGATCACAATACTGGTACCTGATATCCTCTGAGGAGGTACATCTGCATGGGTTGGCATGCTCTTGTGGAAATACCCCTTTTTAGGAAAATGCTCTTCAGGTGGAACAACTGCAGGTGCTACAGCAGAGACACCAGACTTGTTAAAATATAATTTTGCATCTGGAGGCATTTGATCAAAACTGTTACGAGGCCTGTGCAAAGCAAAAAGACAACTCACACCGTCTTCCCCCACCTCTCTCCTACATAGGATTGTGAACATTTAGCAGTTTGTAGAAGACAGAATCAAAACAAACAATTATTTGGCTTTAACTTGCAACACCTGTTGGAGCTGTAGTACGCTGTCCATGCGAGTAGACCATTGCATGACTAGGGAGTAGCTCAGGTAGCTGGAACAGCTGGTCCAAGGTACCGTCGATGACAGCTCGCAGTCTGGGTTCCACGTTGGGAGACAGTTGGGTGAGGAAGTCCACCGCCCCAACGTCTCTTAGCATCTGGGCTGCACTAGGATGCTTAAAAGACAAGATAAATAGTCAGTGAAATTTGAAATGAGAATAGGACTGTGGAAGCACTTTCGTAGAAAACAGATGTTGTATATGAGGCTGAAGCTGCCATGAAATCAAAATATAAAGAGACGAAAGCTAATGTTGCTCCTACTTCAATTAACTGTTTAAAGTCTGGTTATCCTTGTTAAAGGTACAGTGTGTAATATTTAGTGGCATCTATTGGTGCGATTGCAGATTGCATCAACTCAATTGTCCCCCCTGCTTACTCCTCCATAGTGTGTAGGAGACGGCCTTAATGTACCAGGAGGTTTAGTATTCAGTATTACTTGTGGCCTAGATCCAGCTATAGGTCACAGCAAATGTCACTGTTACCTGTTCTGCATTGCGTTAGTGTATTTGTTGTTTACTAAGCTAATACTAGCGTAACAATAGATTTGCTTTTCTTTGATTTTATTTGAATTTCTTCATCTTTTCATGTTTTTTAGAAGCAAAGATTGCTTCTCCCTCGACTTTTCTCAAAAGTCCACCAATTTTGTTATGATAACAAAATAATGAATGATTGAATGAATGTGAGGGTGCGGATAATCGAGAAACTAGACGGATTAGATGAGTCATTGGACATGTCCAAAGATGCATAGCTCTGGGCATTTAATAACCAATAATAATTATGCATGAACCGTTTATCAATCATAAAGTCATATAGGCTAATAACCCAGCATAGAAACGGGTTAATAAGGTGAAATTAAAGTCAATATAAAAGTTAGTACAAAAATAATTACATGTGGCGGTCCCTGTTCTGTTTGTCTCTCGTCCAGGGGGTCCTTGGGGTGAAAAAGGTTGAAGCCCCCTGCTCTAGAGGACTCACCATCTAGCTTTATGCGTACCTTTGATAACGTAGAGAGCAACTCAAGGACCTCTTCCTGCATTGGCACCTCTGGGAAGTTGAACCATTCAAGCAGATACACAAACAGCATCTTCTCTTGGACAATGTCACAGACGGAAATCAGGGAATGGTCCAGTTTGGATATGATGCTCTTTAAAGCTCGGACTCTTATCTCCACCAAAGAGTGGCCTAAGATTTGCAAAACAAAACAAAAACATTAGGCTAAGTCAGGAAGAGATTATTACAGCTGAGCTAGCCGAGCTAGCTAACGTTCAGAAAGTTGTACTGACTTAGTTTCACGAAGCTAACGTTAGCGTTGACATCATATGAGCACCGTTACACCAACAGCTACATGAAGTCCACACAGAGAGGGTTTCCATTGTTAGCTCAGCGTTAGCATGCACCGGCTGAATTTTGTCAACAACAGTTCAGGTAAAGTCTCCTAAAGCTACACTAGCTCAGCTAATAAGTTAGCCTAACTCACCTATTTTCTTTATAAGTGGGGATAACTCCATGTTTAGAGTGTTGTGGCTCTTTGCAGGTACGGCAGCGTCATCAACAGTCGATGTTTTGTCCGTTACAGTGAGTGGCTGTCTGTCAGTGTCATGTCAACAACGTCTGCCCGGGTCTGTTTTCAACGACCGCGCCAGCGTCACTCCACTTCCTGTGGAGGACCGGGGTGCGTTCACGGGGGCACAACCGTGTGGGATAAACTAAATCAAGACACTGGAGAGTAGATGGTGTACTTACACACACACACACACACACACACACACACGCGCGCACACACACACACACAGTGTAGATAAGGTAAGCACCTAAAGGGAAATTATTCTTATGTAACTTAATCATATTTATAACCGGTGCAGCATTTTTCAGAGAGATCTGCTAATCAGCACTTTAAAGTGCAGCAATAAAGGTCCAAAGAGACCACAAATTATATACTGTATAATATAATAAAACAAAACAAAAAAACAAAAAAAGCCAAACACTGACAAAGCAGAACAGCAGTTCTGGTTCCAAACACAGCCAAAAGGATACAATAGCTGAAAGTAATTGACAACATAATCATCACAACACATATATCAGTGCGCCTTTGTAACAGTAAGATGTGTATTATTTTGTCTACCACCTTTGCTCAGTCACTGGCAGTGCAGAGAAGATCACAAATAGTCAGATGATGTCCCATGGGTGCGCCTTTCTGTCACCAGTGCTTGTGACATGACGCAATTCACTGAGTGTCTTTCTCATGTGATCTTGAATGAATGAAGTTTTGACAGCAGCCACATTATCCCGTCATTAAATTAATCTCCTCAAACACTGACGCTCTCAAAAAATCAAAGTTGATGCGCGTCGCCTCTTAACAGAACTGCAGGCATGAATTCTTTTCTGTGCATACGTTAATCCGGTTGCATGAGATCTCACACTTGGGATGTGATGGGGATGTGATCAGCAGACAGGGTGATAATTAACAAACTTAGCAAATGATAATTTGATATGATAATAATATAATCACACAGCTTTTGAGAATTCCAGAAGGATTTAAGCCCATAATTAATTAGGCTAGAGTGCCATATAGTCTACTGTCACCTTTGAATAGTTTAAGTGGGTAGAAGGACTGCTTTACTTGAGCACATGCAGGTACATTCTACTTTAAATATTATAAAAAATAATAAATACAGCATTTTTTCCAAAGTATTTTTAGGCAAACATCACATATCAATACTTGTTCCAGAGATCTGCACACTGAACTCATTCAAGATGTTATCGCACTAAAAGGAAAATAGTTTTATGTACACATCACAATTTTGGTAACATATTTTTAGAAACCTTTGCATTACATCCTGACCAGAATTTGAAACAAAATTTTCTGGTCTGTAACGGAGCTTGTCTGCACAACATGACTCATATTGATGGACCTGCCAAAGGGTCCATTGACCTGAGGAGGATAAAAAATGTATTCCAGTTTCCCCCCAGCCTCTGATACAATATATAGGACTGAGTTTGGCATTCAACAGATGTACAATGAGAATACAGAGTGAGACACAGCCAAACAGCTGAGGAAGTATTCTTTACCTAGTGGAAAAATATATCGCCCTAGGTCACACCAGAAGCTCTCAGTAGCTGCTAAGTCTGCTCCAAACAGTACATCACATCATTTTCTGTTTGACAACCACAGTGTGTCTTGGATCATTTGTTAGTACAGGCTGCAGACAGGAAGCAAAACTTCACTTTAAATAAATGAAAACGTGGGGTAAGGCGTGTGTCGTTCAACATTGTATTTTTGACCAGACATGAGGTATGTTTATCTCCCAGATGTCTTTTCAGATTTTCGTCACTTACTCCTTCATTCACATTCCCTGTACGCATTACATGTTTAGTATGAAGATATATTTTGTGCTTATTAACCTTTAATTGCCTGTCTTTCCATCCAGCATTTATTTTACATCAGGCTAAATTACTCATACATCAGAAACCACCTCTGACTGTTGAATGTGAGCTTGATCTCTGAATGGAAATCATGCCAATTGAAATACTATGTAGCCACGCTTACTCTCGAAGCATTGCAGTCTCTGGACGCTGACCCACAGTTAAAGCTGATCATGAGTCATCATGTACCTGACCATATGGTCCAGCCTGAACAGAAGTCACGGGGTACCACACTGCTGATGTTTATTTCATTGCAGAGATAACTGGTAGAGACTACATATTATATACAGCTGAGAAACTATAAATGTCTAAATGTCAAAGAAAATCACAACAAATAAGGGGCTGTATGAAAATTATTTGGGCGAAGAGGTGTTTGAATCTTATATTTCACTTTTTGAAGCCCCTCTGCTTTTTGGTTTCTCATAACTGACATATTTACCCTTAACTAAGGCCAAAAACAGTCAAAGAAGTTTAGCTTGCTCACAAACGAAGGCCAAAATATAAATTTGCCGTTAAATAAAACTTAAAACGCTCTCCTGTGTGCAGAAGTCAAACTACCCTTCAGCTAAAAAAAAAACAACTTTATCGCTCTCTCCAACTGATCATTTTCATACAGTACCTTTTAGCACGTTCAAGACCTTAAAAGTGACTGTCATGTAAGTCTGTTGCCAAATGTTTCCGAAAGGCTGCCGGCAAAAGGATCGGCCGCCCTCCTTTCAGCATTTCATGCAAGGTCATATTAGCTAATTAATCACACCATTAATGTAATTGTCCAAAATTCAGCGCCCCATATGGCAACAGAGTACAAGGAGTCACTTTAAGAATCAATAATGTGAAATGGGGTGGTGCAGCTGGTGTAATAGTAATTAATGTGAATTTTTGAAGACCTCATAAGGAAGGAAAAAGTGACTCATGGATTTTTTAATATTTCCGTTAAAAAAAAATAAAAATGTGGGGGAAGGAACATAAATCTGCTGAAATCACAGTGAGGCACAAAAACAATGAGGCAGAGGCTAACAATAAACGCTCAGGTTGTATTTTGAGGCTGTGTTCTTCCACAGTCATTCCTGAAACACAACCCAAGTGGTCCCACTGGCCCCGTCACTGTTTGACATGCCTGCTGTACCCGTCTTCCGCTCCACTGCAAGTGTTGAGGATATGAGGGGTGGGCGCAGAGGGGGCCCCCTCCGACAATCCCCCATCGGCAAAGGAGTCGAGTCAAAGGACTGAGTCAAACCGAAGCAAGCGCGAGACATATTGTGCAAATAATTTATGGCTGATGCAGCGTTCATTTGAAATTAAGATGAAAGGCGAGGCGCTTCCCCACATGTAGAGGTGTTTCACTAAACAGTCTGGCATACTCCGTGTGTACAATGTTCCATCCTGACTTGAGGCTCAGTGATTTGAGTCATGCTTATACATAAATTCAAGTTCTTTTGGAAGTATTGATCTTGAGGGGAGAGACGCTCTAAAGGCCCTCAAATGTTGTGCTCTGTGGTGTTTGGCTACTCCATTCCTATCAAACTGTTAGAGCAAGATTTAATTTATCTAAAAACTAAACAGCCTGCTATTAGCAACTTTATGATCTGTTTATCCTTGCATGACAAAACAGACTGGGTTATACCCACAGCTGAATAGTTGCTTGTTTTTACTGTCTGGCAACAGATATCAACCCAACTAAAGTTTGTTTGTCAGGTCTAATTTAGCTTGTAGAAACACTGCATCCTTGCTTCGCAGTGTCCTTGGTGCTATATCTAAGAGCTGCCACCCCACCTTCCCTCCCCCTCCGCCAGCCCTCCCCTCCTGTGCCAACACATCAAGTGAAGGCAGCCTGATCAACCCTAATAGGGCCTGGTAATTAGAGTCTTTGCATAGAGCCTGTCTGCACACAGCTGCCCTAAGCAGGTTGGCGAAGGACTGCCATACACTTGACAGTGTGGAAAAAACAATGTAATGTTCAGTATATGGACCAAATTAGCCTGGCAGTGGTAAACACAATCTACTTTAAAACAATACTGACACTAATTAGGCAACCAATGTATCATTTCAGAGTTCAAGTTTTAGTTGCTGTATCAAATACATGAAAAAATACTTTGGAGAGCCAACTTGATGTTTCTGGAATACAAATTAGAGAGACCTTCCTGCATAAAGGCTAAGCGCAGCCGGCTTTAGGGGGAATAAATGTAGTGGTTGAGATTTCGACAGTTATCTGATATCTGTAGAAATGGAATATTACACCGGGGGAAAGTTATATATTCTATTTAAGCTGTATGGTGGGAATCACACCATAGCAAACAAGCAGAAAACAACAACAACAAAAAAATGAAAAATGATTTGCTGTAACCTAAAGCAAATAAGCAAGCTTCTGTATATGTTGTCGCCGCAGTGATAGACTAATATACAAAACAGGCAGGTTATATAATAGCTGTGATTTCAGTGTCATGTCCCTCAACATAAAAACACTCCAGACATGACATGTTGAATGAAAAACTGGACTACATATTAAGATAAGATAAGATACAAAAAGGTTCATGAGAAACTACTCACAAATAAGAAATATATTGTAAAAAGTCGGACAGCAGTTTGAATGAAGGACCTGCGGCAGCGCTCCTTCTTACATGACTGGTTTAGTCTTTGCTTAGACATTCAAGAAAGACTCCGTAATATTGATTTATTGGTTTATTTCTTTAGTTTCCAAACTCAGTGTGTTTCTTTTAGAAGTTTGCAGAGCAATAATGCTTTCTGCAACACCTTGCCTCACAAGAGACCTGCCCATCTTAACCACATCCTTCTACTTTTGACAACAGAGCATCCCCATGAGAGGGGTTAGA
Source organism: Nibea albiflora (assembly GCA_014281875.1). Classification (NCBI taxonomy): domain Eukaryota; kingdom Metazoa; phylum Chordata; class Actinopteri; family Sciaenidae; genus Nibea; species Nibea albiflora. The sequence continues at coordinate 11,114,429 of CM024805.1, read as the reverse complement.
GTAAAATGCTCAAAAGTGATGAGTGGTGGCCTCAATTTTTGTGCTTTGGGTGATCAGGCGATCACATCATGTGCTTTTCTTTTTTAATGCAAACCATATTGTATTTTTCCACATTATAAACACACGATTAGACAGATTAAGTCTGTGTTTTTGTATTTTTCCATTCATTCAGTGTGAATGTGCTCATGCACATTTGAGTGTTTGGGTCCCCTCTGCCTCTGGGATGTGCAAACTTGCTGCTGTGGCTGCTGTGACTGACTGAGTCTTGCTTGATCCGCTCCATCTGAGTCTCTGCTCCCACAATTCAACAGGCAACAAAGGAAGAAAGGAAGAGGCCGTGAGCTACGAAGTGTTAGCCAACCTAGACAGAAAGATGTCACCTTATTGTGGCACTCCCGTCGGCTGTGTGGACCCGCACATTTAGAGAAGGGCCGAACACCGGCTATTGTTTCATTTTACGCCTCGGTTTGGACGCGGACGCTCGCCGAAGAGGAGCTGACGGCGATGTTTTCGACAGCAAACGTTAACAAAGCTAGAGCTGATTGGCTTAGGTGGTGAGCTAACATTAGCCGAGCTAACATTAGCCAACAATCGTTAAGGAGCGAGCCTCTCATTGACAGATGGCAACACCTCTGGGTTATTTCACCTTGTGAGACGAGCAGGAGTGAGCGGGTAAGACCACAACATTATGTGCACATTTTTATATTTTTTATATGCGTAGATATATGTGTATAAATGTTTGTAAATAACGGATTCACTTAGAAAGATGTGCTAACAAACTAACTGGGTGGTTAGCTATTTGATGTTAGCATACAAGCAAAGCAGCTCCTGTTAAATTGACAGTTCATGCCGCGTAGCCTCTTTTTTCTTTTTTTCTAGTGGTTTTCAGTGTTTAAAAATGTATCATTAAGTCGCAGTTTAGTGCGCACGGTTTCATAATACAGCCATTAAGGTCACAAACTAACACTCGTAGCTAAGCTAAAGGCATGCTGTTGTGTTAAGCAGGCCTTGCCAGGTCAGGACAGACCATGCTAACGTTTGCTTTATTAACATACTGTTTGTTTTATGTGGCTTCATGGGTACGTGTTCGGTTTTTTTTGGTTCCCTTTCATAAAACCGTGTATTGGTCACGTATGTGGAAGTTCTCATACGAGCTGGGTTTGTGTTTTTCTTCTTCTTCTCCTTTTTTTATTTTTATTTTTTTTAACAGCATCAAATGAAAGGTGGTGGAAGTGGAACTTGACCCATCCAACTGAGTCACCATTTTCCTGCACATAATGGTGAGTAATCAGATTGCAGCTGTCTTGATTATCAAGCAGCTTTAGGTGCTTTTAAGTGTCTGTAGATGCTGTCTGAGTGTTGCTTTGTCAGAGCTTCTTTTTTTTTTTCTTGGACTGGTGAAAGGAAAGGCAGTGATTGTTGAAGAAAAAAAAAACACAGACACACACACATCGTGACTTTACAGTGTGGCCAGTGGCCATCTGTACGGCTGACACATTTTCTGTTGTTTTGCATTTTGCATTTGAAATGAAATCACGAACGTGCACGTCTTTATTTGTGTGTGTGTGGGGAGGGGGGGGCTTAGGTTAGCTGTGTGCAGGATATGTAGCAGTGTCTGTAATAAACAATGCAGCATGGAAGTGATACCGACCGCACAATCAAAACGGACCGAGGAGTTTTAAAGGTGTAAAAGAAAGAAAAGTAGAAGTAGCACAACCTCATCAGAGCGTGACCGAGCATCTGTTCATATCTGTGGACCAGTCAATGAAAACAAAGCATTTGCAGTCAGATATTCAACATAATTAGTGGTGTCATTTGTCCGATGGCAAACTCTAATCGCTTAGTCATTGTTTTATTTCAGATCGCTTGGCGCTGGGAGTTCAGAGCTGGGTCTATTAGTCAGCTGAAAAATTTTTAATACTTTAATTGTTGTATTTTTCAAGCCAAGCATCTTCAGGTTTCAGCGTCTCAGCTGTGAGGATTTGCTGCTTTGCTTTGTCTTATGTGATTATACACTGACTTTTTGACTGATTTTTTTATTGGCCGTTCGATCAAATCAGTGTTTATTAATCCACAACCAAAGCCTTGGAAGAATGAATACAACTAAAAATATTCAGTTCTGTTGTTGAATTAAATCTCTTCAGTGTGCTGCGATATGTGCATTAGTCTCTGATAATGTTGTCTGATTTTCTTTCTGCAGGGTTCGATGGCTCCACTGTATGCATGACTTGTTTCGTGTGGCCTGATGGGAGGACGCTGTGGATAGTACTTTCATCAGGATACCCGGAGAGCCATCCCATGCCCCCACTTTGGAGGGCCTGTCAGAATGAAGAAGATAAGCCTTAAGACCATCCGCAAGTCCCTCAGCATAAAGGGCAAAGAGGAGGGTGACTTTGTCATGCTCCAGCAGCCCTCGGTGACGACTGAGTTTTCGAAGGAAGAGTCACTTTTTGGGGGCTGCTACACCAAAGAGCTTTCTGGCTGCGACCTTGGTGGCGAAGAGGACAAAGGCGGCCAGAATAAGGGCCGTTCAAAGAGCGAGGGCCTGATGGGATCACTAAAGAGGAGGCTGTCCACAAAGCAGAAGGCGAAGGGCAAAGGCAGCTCCTCTGCCATAGGCTCGGTGGATGACGACGATACCTTCTCATCCTCGTCCGTGCCCATCAGCTTCAATGAGGTGAAAGCCCAGCGACCCCTTCGATCTGCATCACTACGGAGTCACCATTATAGCCCTTCACCATGGCCTCTGCGGTCAGTCAACTCTGATGAGGCGTGCATCAAGATGGAGGTAAAAGTTAAAGCCATGGTTCACTCTCCCAGCCCGAGTCCCAACTTAAACGGCGTCCGGAAAGAGTTTCATGATTTCCAGATGGAAGGGCTCTTTCAGGACCAAGCGGAATCCTTAAAGAATCTCCAACAGCCACAAAACGGTGAGCTGCATCTAAATATTGATGAAAATGACGTGCCTGTGGTGCTGGGGTTGACTCCCCAGGACTACATCCAGTATACAATGCCTTTAGATGAGGGAATGTACCCAGAAGGGTCCCACTCCTTCTGCCTGGACAGCTCCTCTCCTATGGAGGTGGTGACTGAAGCGGACACTGGGTCCCTCCACGCAGACCAGGGACAGGAGGAACATGAACTGGTTAGTGGGATGCCTCCGGATCTCTTCATGGAAACCTCAGTTAATAGTCTTCTCATCAGTTCTGCTGGTGTGATGCTCCAAAGCTCTAGAGTAGAGGTCCCACCTCCCCTCTCTCCTCTCCTGCCGCCCATAATAAGTAATGGACATATTCCCAGGACTTTTTCAGGGTTCAGCTCTTCAGATAGCCAGGTTGCCGAGAGGGTAAGGCACCACCTCAACTTCGACCCAAATTCAGCCCCCGGGGTGAGTCGGGTGTACGACTCGGTCCAGAGCAGCGGCCCCATGGTCGTCACCAGCCTGACGGAGGAGCTGAAGAAGCTGGCGAGGCAGGGCTGGTACTGGGGCCCCATCACACGCTGGGAGGCGGAGGAGAAGCTGGTCAACTTGGCTGACGGCTCATTCCTGGTCCGAGACAGCTCAGACGACAGGTACCTGCTCAGCCTGAGTTTCAGGTCACAGGGCAAAACCCTCCACACCCGCATCGAACACTCCAACGGACGCTTCAGCTTCTACGAGCAGCCCGACGTGGAGGGACACACGTCCATCGTCGACTTAATCGAACACTCTATCAAAGACTCAGAGAACGGAGCTTTTTGCTATTCCAGGTCTCGCTTACCAGGGTCTGCAACCTACCCTGTCAGACTAACCAACCCAGTATCTCGGTTTATGCAAGTGCGCTCCCTGCAGTACCTTTGTCGCTTTGTCATTAGACAATACACGAGGATAGACCTGATCCAGAAACTGCCCTTACCTAACAAAATGAAAGATTATCTGCAGGAGAAGCACTACTGAGGACAAAGAGATAAGACAGTGGTAGCAATTTGCACTTTTGTGTTCAGTTAAGAGATTTAAACAAGGTTTACAGACAACCACGGTTTTGAGATGATTGGTTCTGGTGGCTCTTGATTCGTGTCCAGGTGACTCTGTCACTGTTAAGTCCTCCATTCCACTGGTCTGGGTTTTTTTCCCCCCCTCGCTGGTTTTGGGAGGCTCCACGTCCAGAAACATAGGCCAGCATATAATCTACTGCAAAAACAAAACAACAGCAGAGGTATACAGCCAAGTTATCTTAGTCGTATACATTAGACATGCATTGTGATGTATGGTAAAATGTAACATCCAGCTGTGCGAGTAAAGCAGATGTTCGTAAACTTGCTGTCTGCGTTCGAAGAAAACTAAAAGTGCAGTCTGAATTTGAAGATTCTTTGAAATGTTGTCCACTAAATTGTACATTTAAGAGATGGAGCAGTGTTACTACAGCGTAGTTTGTAAGTCAAATGTCAGGCTTTCTGCAGACTGACCAATTTTGATCATCTTTTGCAACTTATTACTCGTCAGATTGTGCAGCGTTACCGTGTTTTTCAGCACAATCGCGACCGCAAACGAGAACATTTCACATTTATACTATGCAACGAGTCAAAAAGCGAGGATTTACTATTAAACAGCCTGTGACTTTCATGTTAACCAAATGTTTTGCTAATTTCCGAACTTAAAAACTTAAACCTGCAGCGCGGAACACCCGTCTCCCACAAAAGCTTGACGCTTGCTTATGGTCTACTCCAAACCTAATGTTACATAACACTAACGGCTCCGCAAACTCCCAGGTTCATGTTCAGTATTAGCTGTAAAAATGCAGAGACAGTTTTACAAAGGCCAGCCTGTCAGAGAGCGGCAGCATCTGCGTCTGACCTCGGCCCCTTCTCTTTTTGCGGTGCTCCCCGACTAGCAAACGTTACACCAGTGGTTATACGCGTTTTGACCTCACTACACATCGCTACAACACAGGACACGTCACAGTCAGCAGGTTTTTATAAAACTCCAGCATGCTGTGAAATGCAGAGTGATGTACCTGGCGGTGATAGGCTTAATCAGCATTGTGTGAACTCGTTTGGCAAGCTCGACTGTAACAGGCGTTCGTTTCTTTGTTGAAGCCCCGCGCTGCAGGTTTAACGGCTTATCCAGTGGATGTTTCTTCCTCAAATATTATGACTGTCATGACGTGGTACTAGCTAAGGGCTAGGGCTTTATTCTCGAGCTTATCAGGTTTATCTGACGTTCACTCGTGCCGGTGTACAAACATGAAAATACCTTTCAGAATCACTGGGTTTTGTCGCAAAAGATGTCCAAAATTTGCTGGTCTGTGCGAGGGTTTACCGCCGTTTGGTCAGAGAAGTAGCCTTAAATTGCGTGGCTGCGTGTAGTCATTCTACACGCGAGCCTGAAGGTACTGACAATGCTGGATTTTAAACGTGCTGTTTGTAGAAACGGCATCGAGTCGATGTATAGATCTTTTAGAAACATGTTACTCTTTAAAAAGTGAACTCTTTCTGCATTTGGAATGTTACAAAAAACTGCACCGCAGCTCAGGCCTAACAACTTTGTCACTATCTGTAATGCTTGTATCTGCATGTAGTAAAGGCTTTAAGACTGTCAATTAATGGCACTGTAGAGTTACTCTGAACGAGACAAGATGTCACGGTAAAAGGGTCAAAGATTTCGGCTGTGTTGTCTAAGCGCAGCTGAGTAAAAAGCTGTTTAATGCACAATTGCATTTACCTTTAGGCAGTTTAGAAGTAAGGAAAACTGCCCTCTATTAACCTACAAGTGAAAAACAGACCTCTAGTCGATTGACCTGAATCTGTATGTAGGGACTGGCTGTTTCTTAGTCTCTTAACGCCAGCACTGAGCTGGACCCAGATCAAAGGAATCCCCCCAACAACAAAAAAAAAAAAACCGGTGTGAGCTTAGGTAGAAGGACTCGGGGAAAGCCAGGGCGAAGTCCTCCTCGCCATCTCGGAGCGACGCCAGGGTCTCGGCTAATATGACGAAAGTTCCATCGCAGCCGCGCGGCGGCAGCAGTCATGTCATATGTGTCTTCACAGGACATGTCCACAGAGGAAAGCATAGAGTTTTTGCCATCGCTTCGTCTTCACGTTGTCCCCACGGAGCTGCACTACCCCTCCCCACAGACTGTCTCTACTTGGCTGTCCGTGCCAGAGTAAAGGGAAGAGCACACAGTATGCTACGCAAGTGCTTTATATATGGATACTTTGACAGGGAATTGTGTTTTCACGTTATGAATGAGCATCTTTATTTTTTATTTTTTGACATCAGTGTCCTTAAAAAGTATTTGGAAAACGGTCTTCTCGGACAACTTTGGTAGGTCGTTAGCGCATAGTTCTAGTTTTAGTTAGCTGGAGATGTTGGTGTCTGAGGAAGTTACCGTGAGTCTAGCACAGCAGAAAAATTAGATAGGAACTTTGGATGGTGTTGCATGTTTTAAAGACTTAGCATTTTAAAGCTTGAGTTGTATAGGAATGAAGGATCTAGGTCGTGCGTTTGGCTGTGTAGAGGGATGTTTTTATCTGTCACAAACATTGGCTGGACATTCTGCGTACAAGAAATGTGTTTTTCTTTTTTAGAATCGTTATGTGAGTTTTATTTTTTTGTTTGTGACATTTGCCATCTGGGGGATGGGGCTGTACAAAAGGACTGTACGCTTGTTTGAGGTATCCATTTTATCTGCCTGCAAGACCAGTTTCAGAAAGCATGAGAGTCATAAAAAAAAAAAGAAAGTAACAAAAACATTGAAACATTTTTGCACTTGAATATTCTCCATTGACATGCTTGGATCCTCTCCTGCCTCGAGTTCTCCTTCAGATGGCAGTTGTTTAAAAAGAAATACAGTCACTTCTTTTGTCCTTCTGTGTTCATGTAACTGTTTAGATTAAAAATCTCGATTGTTTTTGTTCATGTCATATCTGCGGGATATAAAGGGTAAGGCACCAGCATCATATCAAAGCCTCTGCTTATGCTCGCAGGCTGTCAAAGGAATGGGATCACGGCAAGAAAGTGGATGTAAATTAGATTTTACTTTTGTGTGTGTGTGTGTGTGCGCGCGTATGTGTTTCAGTTGAAATGTGAAAGTAAAATGTTAGTCTTTTTTTTTTTTAATACGACGCTCTTTTAATTGTATTTCCATTTTTAATTTGCGATTTGTCATGAAAAGTTAGGCGAGCGGGAGCTGGTTTCATACGGCGTCGCTGCTGTGAGTGTTCTAAATACTTATTTAGTTTATTATGAAGCATTATTGCCTTCAATGTTTGATTCCAGAGGTTGACGCTTGTTCAGACTGCTGAAGCATTTTGAATTAATAACAGCTGTTTAGCACTTAACAAGCGTTTTTTTTTTTGTTTTTTGTTTTGTTTTGTTTTTTGTATGTTTTTCTCGTGCATCTCGGTGAGTGAAGGTGATTGTTTACAGCATTATGTTTGGAATAGCCCCCATCCTTTCCTCCTTTTTACTTGTTTACCCTGTCTCACACGAACATCTTGGTACAATTTGAATTTCATTTTAATGTGTTATACACATTTGTGCTGCTTTATGGATATGATTGCCTTTCTTGTATTTAACAACGGGAGAAATAGAATGTCACCAATGTAAATGTATGTACACATAAATGACTTTTGGTTATCATCTTGGGAGAGCAAAAAGCAGATTTGCGATTTGTTAACAAACTGTAGTCAGTTAAAAAGAGCATTAGTAGCGATTAGTTAAAACCCTCCGTAGAAATCCAGTTCACTCCAGTTTACATTGGTTGTCAACTGTCAACTTTCCAAAGTAGATGGTCTTTTTGTATTTTTCTTTTGGGAAAAAAAATCAACAGTGATTTTATTGCACACTTTGGATACAGTTCAAGAGTTTTTTGTATCTGCCAATTATAAATTATAAATAAAAAACTATATTCTAAAAAAAATAAATCTGTTCTTTCTGTGACGTGGAAGAAGAGTTGCCATCATGGCTTGATTAAGCACCTCACACACACATACACAGTTCGATGAATATCAACACAGCTTTGAGCCGGTGATAGACTCGACGAGAGCCTGATTGTGCTTGAAGTTGTGCTAATAGATAAAATCATGGAGGTCTCAAGGAGTTTCTTTCCGCAGTGGGTGCAAATTAGCTGCTAATCCCATAGCTCTGGTTGTCTGATACACAAAGACGATCCAGGCGGTCTTTAAATACGACCAAGCGAAGCTTAGACTCTCTGGAAAGATTAGCAGCATTGCTACCATCCTTACTTTAACTTCACTTTAAGTCTGCCCCGGAGAGTGAGTTCTTGCATTGTAAAGGAGGGTGGCGGTGGTGGTGGGGGGGACGGGAGTAGGGTAATGGTGTCAGGTTTGGACTTGGATCTGCTGAAACATGGTCCGCATGACGATGAGGAGGTAGGCTTTGTTAACTGCTGTGTCTGACAGGCCTCTCCAGGCATCTGAGGTGAAGATACACAACTGTTTACTCTCCCTGCCCGGTTCAGGATGATTTATTCATTGCACACACTGGTGGTCACATGTCATATGGAGATGCCTCCATCATAAAAGGACTCCTCTCTGCCTTCCACTGTTACCTTTTTTTTTGTTTTTTTAATTTGCAGGGGTTTTTTTTATATTCAGAATTTAGCGGGAGAGTTTTTCGCTTTGCTCAGAGTGCAACTTGTCACAATGTGACACGCCATCTCAGTGGGTTTGGATTTGTCTGCAAACATTGTGATATTCAATCTGCTCACTTTGCCACCTCATACCCAGGATGTTGCCTACTTACCCAGAGTGCTTTTCTTGTCTTTGAAGGGAAGCTGTCTGTTGACAAAATGTCAAATGTGTTGCTGTTTCAGCAAACATTAAAATGATACAAGGCTAAACAAAAACTTTTGACAAAGTCATAAGATTCAGCATATTTTGTGCCCTCAGTTTAACTTTTGGTGGAGCTCTTTGCTAATTGTAACGTTCATATTTTTATTAATATACAGAGGAATGTGACAAGGTCTTGGGTTCTTGTGTCAGTTTGTTTTGGAAACAGTGGAATTTGAATAGAAAAGTGCACCAAGGTAGACTGGGCTACAAAGGAGACTGCATTTAAATTTGAAGGAACAGGTTAACATTTGGGGAAATATGCTTACAGACTTTCTTGCAGATAGTTGCGAAAGAGATTCTGGTAAATATGAAGCTGCAGCAAGTGCTTAGCTTAGCTTAGCTTAGCACAGCGAGAGCTAGCCTGGCTCTATCCAAAGCTAACAACCAGCTTTTCTAAAACTTACCAATTAAAAATATAAATCTTGTTTGCTTAATCAACTCGTCATGGTGTTACTGGGTGACAGCAGGACTTGAGGAAGTCACTGCACCCCGATAAGAAACAGTCTGATAGGTCTACATAACCCTCGAAGCTAAGCTAAGCTCACAGGCTGCTAACTTTTGCCTCGTGTTTAGGGGCTTCATTTCAGAGCTGACAAACAGCTGCCTGCTGCACCTGAAAACCACTCATCATTACGGGTTCAGCGTTAGCGACCCCTTTCAAATTATTTTCACATTGTCATTTGGTAAATTGTTGTTGATAAAAAATACCGATTAGAGCTGCTTCAAGCCATTGTTTCAGGTGCATTTGACCTGCTTGTTGACTGGCAGATTTTTACCTTTTATAACTTTTTTGCCGTTGGGACTTGGGCTTTTTATTTAAATTATGCACCGTGCCTGTAAATTATAAGTCGCAAACATGAATAGTCACAGACGGTACTTTCTTTCAGTGCATAACGTCGACACAAAAGTGCTCATTTGTGAGCAAATTTCTTCTCAGTGTGGTTCTTAGTTTGAAACTGTTTACTCTGGAGAATCCATCCATCACATGTCTGCTGTCTCAGATTGATGATCCATTTCTGCCATCTGGCGCGCCGCGTGGTGCACCCATTTTTCACCTACAAACAGGGATGATGTTGACAGCTTGAATTAGCCAGCAAACATATACATCGCTTTAAATTGTCATGCCAGGAAAACATCGGTGGGTCTAGCTGGTAATGATAAAGCCGGGGTTACCTGCTGGCAACAGATGTCTTTCAGCCCAGAGTGAAAGGTTCAGCTCTATTAATGCTTGTGATCTCGTGCCAGCAGTGCCATACACCACTGAGACCCTCTCCTTTTCCATCTATCATGCATTAGATGCCTCTGAACCCCAATTAGCCCTGTTAGAGAAGGGACTGCCTTCATCATTACCAGGTCCCCACTGAAACAACAGCTCATCGCGGTATTCATTGTGATCATTCTTCACAGTTTCCTATGTATCCGTGGAGTGCGTGTTTGTTGAAGTTCAGCTTGGTAGCTACCACTTTGTGTGCCTCGCACTGTTGTGCTGTATGCCTCCAAGATCAAAACGCCTTTCATCATGGTCCTCTTCCAAAAGCAATATCTCTGCCATGCCAAGCAAAGGCAGAATTTAGCAAACAAAGTGGCTCAAACTGTGTGCACGGAGTTGTCAAGCCTCTGTTGCTCTTTTAGGGGAGAGCAAAGTACTTCAAGATTCTTAAGAAGCGAGCGCGGTTAATGACCAGAAAACGGCTCGATCCAGATGGCCTCAGCTCCGGGGTATCGGCAAAGAAGAAGCCGGCCAATTTGATATTTGATTGATAATGTGTCAAGAAAATCAGTCTTTTTTTTATGACAGTCATTCATGCTCCAGATTTTTATATGATATATAATTTTCTTTCAGCCGTCATGCTGTTCTTTGTGATATTATTTGAGCCGTACGTTGAGCTTCCCGAGGTAGTGATAAACTATCTCTCAGAAATACATCTTTATAATCTCAAGTAGCATGTGCGCACGGGCTTTGAATAATAATGACACGCTTATGTGTGTTCATTTGCGTGTGTGCGGCTTGCATAGCTTCCAGTACAGACTGAAGGCCAAGGGGAGTCGTGAGACGCTCATAATTATGTCATTAAAAAGAGTGACATCTGGAACTTGGGGGCCACCGAGTAACACAGAGTACCCACCTCCTTTCCTCCTTTGCCCCCTGTGACAGTGACAATCCACTCTTATGCCCCAACAATCTGCCCATCCCTCATGCGGAAGCGAGGTGTGGTGTGTGTGTGTGTGTGTGTGGATGTCGTCGTGGTGGTGGTAAAGGGAGGGGGAGGATGAACAGGTGGCAGCCATCAGGAAATGGATGGGGAATGTTTTGAATGGGAAACTTGCCTTCATTCCTCACGGAGTACCTGGGTGTCTGCCCTTCACCAGTGGTCCAAGAGGCACAGCGAGGACGGGAGAGATGAAATGAGAACAGGTGGTGGTTTGTCATTTAACGAGGAATGGAGTTCCCCTGTAGATCCGTGAAAGCGCAGCCGACAGAGCGGTATGGACTACACCTTCACAACAGGATCCCCACCCTACTGCTCGCAGTTCTCAGTGGGCTTCACACTGTATCCGAAAACAAGAGAGCTTTCCACTTAAAGCTCACACTGGAACAGTGCTCCCTCGTCGCTCTGGAACATTTCCATTCCATATTACCCACCAACAAAAAGTACGCTGACAGAAGAAGAACGTCTAATTAATGACATACCTGCCTCCAATCTGTTTTTGGTCAAGGGCCAAACTGCCATCATTTTGTACTTTGATTGAACTGCAGCCGCACTCCCCTTTCTTTGAACTGCCGGCGTCCCACAAGTGCTCCCTCAGCTGAGATGTTGCATGGCAATTAACAGCTCCCCTCACCTCAGAGCGTGCATTACTCAGCAGGGCCCCACCCCCTCCTCTGCAGTCATATCATGCTAATATTCTCAAACCCCCACCCCTTCACCCTCTCTCTCCCGCAGGCCTAATGCGTTGGCTATGCAGAAGCTCGGGCCCTTTTGAGCCTCTGGTGCAATGATGAGCTTCAACTCTCAGTCCAACAGACCGCTGGTACATGGCACCTGTCTGCCACACAGCAAGCACGGTGGATGCGCTTTGTGACTTTCAAATTGAGCCTCAGTCTATTGTAGCGGTAAGAAAGGCATCCTAATTCCCTTTGCGTGCTGCCATCCGTTCTTTATTTGGTAACATTTACCAGACAATTAAGCCTGAGTTGCAATGCCTCTTCCTGGATGTGATATTTTCTCAAGTAAAGTGGATATTCATCATTTTTACTCCTCGTTTTTAAGGCTCCTTAGTCACAGCTTCAGGACAGCTGCATTAAGTCTAATCACTGAGATGTATGCTAATAGTGCTGCTTTACATCAGTGGTTGATATTCATCAAAATATCAAATCAAAATAAATTCTAAAAGTTCCTCCATCTATACTGTCTGTAGCTGTTAATGTAAATGTTTATATTCATATATATTATGTTTAGTATTGATCTTTATAACTTTATGCCCTCCTGACTTGTCTCATTTACACATACTCAAGACATGAGTGCCGTGCATAGAAACATAGCAGTACATTAAAAGCACCTCAGCATCTCTAGAAATAATACTATTGCTGTAGCCTCGCCTCCCACCTGAGTTCTACAGTATATTAAAGTAGAATGATCTGAACAGTTCCTGAAGTGTCTGTGATTTCAGTGCAAGTCAGTTTCCTACAGGATGTTCTGTATGCTCTGCCATTGCTTTTATAAGACGATAGTGAAAACACGCACAATGTCTACCCTAACTCTCTTTCATTGCTTCGACTGTTCACTTAAAACATCCTAATGACTTGGGTTAATCCCCTCACTTTTTTATTTATTCATTCTAAAATATCTAACTAAGAATTGAATTATTGTGCAAATATTGTTGAATTACTGTGCAGGTATTCATGGTCCCCAGAAGATGAACCGTACTTTTCTATCTATTTTATTTTCAGGTCAAAAGTTTCTCTAATAAATGACCAAATATCTGCAAAACTAATAAGATTCCCATGCATTTCTATACATATATACATACACACACACACACACACACACACATATATATCTGCCTAACATCAGCATGCTAATGTGATGTGACGCCTACGTTTTCAAAGAGGCACTAGCATGGCTGTAGATCAGCCTTGTTACATTAACTATATAGATGCAAAGAAATAGTTCATAGTGAGGTCTATCAACTAGATACCACTAGATCAGAGGTTTTCAAAGTCAGGGGCGGGCCTCCCCAGGGGGGGCTTCAAACACTTTCAGGGAAGGCTCAGTGAATGGAAGTGTACAAATATTAGTTATCACGTTACTTATCAAAACGGGGTGATATGGCTAAAGACACTTAGAGGGGTCATGTCAAACAGCGATAGTAGGCGATCTTGGCTCATATGTTGAGTGTACCTGGGATCAAATAACATGAGGATGATGCTGAATTGAAGAAAATGAGGATCTTTGTCCATGCTTTTTGGAGGCCCACATTCTGAGACTTTGAAAATCCCTGAACTAGAAGTAACAGAGAAAAATCTGTATTTCTGTGTTACCACCAGACCTTTAAAATATAGTGTTTATCCTCTGTATACACAGTTTTCTCCCCTCTGATGGAGAAGATCAGAGAAGCGGCCTCTATCTCTAACATTGATGTAAATCTGAACCAGCACACACGGGCAGCCGGCTTGAAAGCGGGCCTGGAGGGAAGTCTTTTAGAATTAGATCCAAACTGGAGGAATTGTGAGGAATATTGGCCAGTGCCTACCACTTCTAGATACAAGATACAGCATGAGCACATCTCCACATCACCAGCTGGCTTCTTGTTATTCCCGTCTCCTGTTTGGTTATTAATTAGCACTTTAACGCCAGATAGCAGCATGATACAGAGTCGAACAAAAGTTCATCGCAGGTAATGATGATGTGATTTTCATTGATTGCGCGGGATCACAGTCGTGGAGGACGACTCCTTTATTACCTGAATGTGAACCGTGACTCAGGTCGTTTGAGTTAACTTGGTCCCCCCATGCTGGGTATATCAGCTAATCTTACTGACGTTGTCTCTAGCTGGCCATTTATTGAGTCTGTCTGTCTGTCAGTGCATGCCTGTTTTTTTTGAGCTCCCTGCAGCCATGTAGACTCTGCTTGAAATCCTTCAATCCCATTAGGCTTTGTAAGTATTTCTTTGCCCAACGTCTTCCCAGAACAAGTCAAATAGAGAATTCTTGTCCTGAATCTGTCCTTGTCTCAGTCTTCCCAAACCAAACAACAGCCTGAAAGAAGGGCGAGTCCCATAAATACACCTTCACCGTGTGAAGATGCTTAAAGTAACATGGCACGCTAGATGAAATAGTCATTCATAATTCAGGATTAAGTCTTTAATGGGTGACTCCCTGTCCTGTAATACAGCGCTCCTTCAATTGTTTCCAGTTTGTAAATAATGTAATGCAGTCCTGATGAGTAAAAGTGGCCATGGGCCATGCAATAGTAATGAACACTGGGAGCGGACTCAAGCAGAACTGAGATAATTCTGTTTGAGGAGGACGGTTAAATATCCACAGCTGTCATTAGACGGATCTACGGGGATGTGCTCGGATAAAAGAGCGTGTTCCTTTATTTATTCATCTCACAAACTGTCGAGTGCTCTGAAGACTTTGTAGTTAGTTTAACGCCAGCGCGCAAAATTAAGAGAAAACGCCTTGAGTGAGGTTTGATCAGGAACATGATTTGCTAAAAGACAGTTCAAAGATATTTTTTTGATGTACAGTACATAATTGTGCAAATAAAAAAAAACGGAAAAACTGACAGCATTTACAAACCTCAGGATCAAATTTTTCCATTTAATGCGCATAAAGCCAGAGAGATAGTTGGAGCATTTTATCCAGCATTTGATATTATTATCTTTAGAAGCCCTCCATCTTTCTTAGCTCGGGTCTCAAAGGTCAAAGTGACCTCTCGAATCAAAATCAAAAGCACTAGACGTTGTGCTGATTGAGCATGATGAGGAAAATGAATGTTCCTGAAAAGGGTGGCTTAATGTTTCCTGTTGGAGCGAAAGGAAGTGGTTTTTATGGCGTGTGTGTGTGTGTGATGTAATTTCTAAACAGAAAAGCGAAAAATAAAATAATCTAAAAACAAACAAAATAACACAAAGAAAAAGCTCCATTTGGCTCCTTATGAGACTTAACTGCATCAAAAAGAAAAAAAAAAACATTTCTCAGTGTGTCAGTTTGACTAAGTAGCTTTAGACCATGCATGTCCGCTCCTCCTACTGAAGTGTGCCATTCAATTTTAAGTAACAAAATCCTTCCAAATCCCCTCGAGAAAAACAGCAGCTTAAGTAAGGTTAATGTTCGCTATCCTTGCTTCCTCCACTCTCCACCGTGCAAGATTATACCGGGGGATGTGGATCGTTTCGATCAAACAAGCTGTGAGCCATAAGGACATGAGCGGAAGGGACAGCCGCACCTGACCTATATGCACGCGAGCTTTTATTCTGACAGGTGCAATTTGTTATACGTGTCCTTAACATGCATTTGCATTATTTAGACGATCACAGCCAGATCATCAATGTGATGCATGAATAGCATTAAAAAGGCTCTGCAAAACGTGACTGATTCTCTGCTTATTATTTAAAAGAAATTAATATTATTATAAATTTATATTGGTAAAATTGCACCCCTATATTACTGTGATTTATCAAACACAGGGAGGTACAATCAGGCTCATGTCATGGTTTTTGCATTATCCTATATGACCCATAGATGTCCTTGTTCAGCAAGTCATTCTGCTTCGATCCTGCTCTGCTCCATAAATAAGTTTCCTCTGTCTCAAAGAATAAGATGAAAGTAATGTATACGTTTTCTTTAATAAGACAATATACAGGTATAAGATTACATCCATATTTGAAATAAATATGTCAAGGTTGTTTTTCCTTTTCCTTCTGTTTACATCTCTCTGTTTCCTTCCTCCAAACTAAAGATTTTCTATGTACTTGAATAAACATGAAGCTGATCCGTGGTTAGGTCTAATTTAAATAGTACAGCTTCTCTGCTGCGTTATTTGTATTTCTTGCAGTTCTAAATAAGGCTGAGTTGCAGAGGGAAACCTTTTTGGAAGCTGCAGTGCAGACTCATCTCCTCTGTAGCCTCTATAGAGGTTTCCATGGTTCAGCAACTGAGACACAAGTTGATCCAAGAAAGCGCGGGCAACTGTCTGACTCTAAATTCACACATTATATAAACAAAACACGTTTAATCACAAATGTAATCCACGCTTTCTTATTTTTAGATGTATCCGACCAGGCTGTCTGTAACAGACTTATCTTGCAGGTATGATTATCTGTCATGATTATTCATCGTTTTCACTGCAGCTCAGCAGAGTGCCGGTTAGGTCTTTTTAATAGAACTTAACGGTTTAAAACTTTGTGTTACTGCGTGTGAAAAATTAAAATATCTCAGTCAGCTCTTACAGCCTCTAACAGCTTTCTGACTCTCCCAAAGCCATTATGAAAAGACTCAAAGCGGGTCTCTAACGACAACATATACATGACCAAATGGAGTTCTGAAGTCCCCATTTCACAATGATCCCAGTATCACAACCTGTGGCACAATTTGCTGTTTTTGTTCATTTCAAGAAATCAAGAAATCGTCACATTTGTACACAAACCCTCTGTCAGGGCTAAAATGTCTCTAAACCCACATTTAGAGGAGTAAATATGCAGTATGTAAGGCTTTTGGATCTGTGAATCACAAAGGTAAAAGACTGTCAGCTCCGGTGCTGCAGTGCCTAGATCTTAACGAGTCAGGAGACAAGAGGAATGTGGAGCAGACGTGGGTGGTATTTAAAACTACATATAAATAAATAAAAGGTGAAAATAAATAAATAAATCCTACCTACATCACTGAGCTGATAGCTATCTCTTGCGAGATGAATCCAAATAGAGAAAATGGAGGACAAGCTGCTTAATTTTTCCTTGGTCTAGCCTTGAATCTACTCGCTTGTTATTCCACACGTGTTTACACGTGTTC
Source organism: Nibea albiflora (assembly GCA_014281875.1). NCBI lineage: Eukaryota > Metazoa > Chordata > Actinopteri > Sciaenidae > Nibea > Nibea albiflora. The sequence goes on along the minus strand of CM024805.1, from coordinate 11,097,577 downwards.
TTAACCTGGTAGAACGGTCGCCGCATTGAGCGTGATGCGTGCGCCTGTGACTCATGCGGGAGTGTGTTTTTGTACAGTGTGCCTGAGTCAAGGAAGAAGAGAAGGTTTTAAGCGGCAACGCCTTCTTAGACATTTAAGTCTCCTTTCCTCCGTCACTTTGAGGGAGAATGGATACTATGGATGTCAGCCATAAAAGAGCACTTTTCAGCTTATTATTCAAATTGAGCTTTCAAAAAATATAAAAGAACCCGAAAGTTTGGATTCGTGAAACTGCCATCGCACGCCACTCCTACGAGGACAGGAAAGAGCTTTTTCATTGTTCGTTTTGCAGCAGTTACAAAGACTTTCCTTCTGAGATGTGGCTACCCCGGTATTCACCTGCACAGTTCAAGTGAATGGGCACTCCTGAGAGACAGTAGTTACAGAGGCTGGTGAAAGAATAACATCTTCCCCATCACTGAGAGTTAAGAGAAGCGTTATATATGAGACAAGACGGCAACAATAAGGATCATTTAATAACTTCTTCAGCTCATCTCAGGTATTAAATCCATGTGCTCCAGTGTATAAAAATATCAGGGTAATGGCTAAAATTTGTAAGAAGTGGGAGATGTAAAAGTTCAAGCTCTCTGTCTACCTTTCATCCCCCTGTCTGCCTCACCTCCTCCCTCCATCTTCCCTATGAAGCCATGATGGGCAGGGAGGAGCAGGGAAGGCCCGCTCCACAGACATGGCATCCATCCAGAGTCTTGTCCAGCCCTGGGTTCTTACGGATCTCCTTTCATCCACCATCGCCCTCCACCCTTCCCTCTCTCCTTTAAACCAATCCACTCGGCGCACCACCGTGCCTCTCAGTTTCACCCACATCCTTCACTGAGTCACCGGTAAATCTTTCACCCTATTGGATGGGTTGTGGTCTCATGTAGAAAACAGAGAGGGTGGTAGCATGTTTGACTTCAACATCATTAATTCTGTTGAAAATTGTCCGTTTTGATAAGATATTTTTATTCGTCTGCTGAAATGAATCGTCTTTTATGATCACAAGTATCTTACAGGTGTTGCTTGTAGTGATGATCCCACGGAAAATGACTGCCAAACTCTGCAGCTTTCATTAGCTCTACTGCGTTTTATTGTCTTTCAGCTTGTTGTTTTTTTTGTTTTCCTTACCGTGACTATTTTCGTTCACTCTCTCTCGTCAGCGTGGCAGCCGTTTTCAGCAAACTCTAAAAACCCCACCGCACATTACATACTTATCACCAAACAGCAGGCAGACAAAATTAGCGACTAGCTGGTGAACATAAGGTAGCAGGCAGCACTCCCTCAGGAGTTGACAGAGAATAAAAAGTACTAAAAGAAAAGCGAATACTGGACTAAGTTTATCAGGTGGCCAGAAGCGCAAATGAATGCTAATGTTGTGCCATAGCGCTCAAAAAGTGATAATAATATTGTGTTTACAGCATGTTTCTGCCGCCACGAAGTGAAATATCAGTTATTCAAGGTGTAAAGTCTAATACATAATCATAATTATGTGAGCTACTTCCAGACACATCATTGTAATGTCAGAAGAGTGTGACAGAGATAGGACAGGGTGACATCAAGTCCATATTTAACCAGCACAGCTATTGATTAACTCATTCTCAGCTCGAATAGTACACTCCTCAGGAATGTTACTTTCTTAACTCAAAATTTGTGCTTGTTTGTTTTTTCTCTCTCTCTTCACTTATTTTTTTGTGTGTGTCTCCGCGTGGCACACAGATGTGGAACTTTGCCTGTGAGTTTCACAAGAAAGCAGGTGTGTAAAATATTGATCACACCACCATCGTTCACTCCTGACTGGTCAAACTGACAGCGCTACAACCCATCCTCCGTCTCCTCTGCATCTTCCGTCGGGAGCTTCTCTTTTTGGTTGCCCACTTCCTCGCAGCAGGGCAGAATGCAGGGTCAGCAACATAGCAGTGCCCATGGAGCTGGCAGAGATTCAAAGTCTTGCTCAGGGACACTTCAACATCACTTGGACTACAGTGGGGCATGAATCCTGCTTCTCCAGCCTAAGGACATTTCTCTATTCACTGTCACCCCGCTACAGTAGGGCAAGTACAGAAGGTGTTAGCAACTCTTTCACTTACTGCAGAAGAAAGCATACTTTCACATTAGAAACATTATAATTACAAAGTTCAGTCATTGCTTCCAGGTCTCTGTAATGCGTCCACTCCTCCCTGATCAGATGTGACCTTCATCACATTAATACATGAAACAAACCCATATGTCATAGGTCATGTTTTCTCAACATCGCTTTTCAACGTTTGTAGTTCGCCTTTAATGCCGCCCTCTTTTTCATCATCTATCTTGATGAAGGTAATGGATGGAAACAAACATTCATTTGAAGTGTCTTCTGCCACTTTTCCCAGAATTTGCTTATATTTGCGGTACAGCCGTTGCCAGCGACTGCTTTAGAGAGCGAAAGGACAACATTTCTACGCGTAGCAATTTGAGATAAAATCAGGTCTTCTGTCGGCGTGGACACTGCTAGGTAGCATAACAAAGAGAGTGCGCTTCGACATTAAGATGGAGAGCTGCTAAATTATAATTACAAGGTTACGTCTGATTTCTTTTAGTTAGAAATTCAGTTGGCCCCCTGCAAAAGCCAATCAAATGCCTCCGCTTCACAGGGTTGTGTCGCTTCTCGATCCAGTTTTCATTTGTCACGTAGATTAACGCCGGCTCGACGCTACGATGAAATGCACTGGATGAGAAAAGCAGGTCAGCTTTAAGAGCACTAGCTGCAAAAACAGTAACAGCTGTAAAAACAAGCTAGAGGAATAAAATACAATAAAATAAAATTTTAAGTAATAACTGGAGTGAAATGAATGAAATATAGCAAAATAAAATAAAATATGTATAAGTGTACCATTTAAGTGTGTGTAAGTGTATAAATGAGAAAAGTGACACAGTGTATACAAAGTATCACTGTATGAATAAAAATGAATGTACTATATAAATACATACAAAATTGTACAATTGTACCTCATGCAAAGTGGGGATTGAGAGTAAGAATAAAGTGAGAGGTGCACATATCAGCCCTGGTAGAGTAGCAGCAGTCATGGTTGATATATTTTGCAGAAGGCAGTCATATTAAATTATGAGTAAAGATGTCTCGGCCTGGTGGTAAAAACTGTTCTTCAGTCTGTTTGTCTGTTGCAGACATAGAGTACAATGATGGCAGTCGCTAGTGACAGTGACAGAGCTCAGACCACAGCTCAGTCACTAACAATGCAGTGACCAGCTTGTCCGGGTAAAAAAATAGGATGCTAATTTGGGACGGAAGGAAAAGAAGTAGAACAAAGAGAAAAGACATCAGCAGACAGGTGCATTGAATTTTTCATAAAATTAATTCATTATATTGTTGGTAAGTGAACATTTTATTCATTAACACATCTCCCCTTGAGCCGGAATCTTGAAAACTGAACTCCATTCATTTATTTTGTGTATTAACCCTTTAACGGGCGAGGAACCCGGAGCAATGAATGAGCAGAATCACAAGACTTTCTCTAGCCAATCAGCGAAGGTCAAGTCAAGAAATGACGTTTTGTGCCTCTACTAGACTCCACACTATCCCTAACTTTGTGTATTTTTTACAATATTTTATTGAAATATTTTTGTAACCTTTACATCTTTTTATATCCACCAATAACACTGCAGGGTTAAAATTTTAAATTTCCAAGTATTTCAATGAGTGCCCTATAGACTAAACTATCTGGCCTATTGACATTTCTTCTCAGCAGGACCTAATTTAAACTAAATGAACTTTACTCCATGTCTGTTTTACAACCTGCCTATGTATTAAGAATGTGAAAACTTTGATCCTCAATATCTCCAAAGTAACCGGGATCACTTTCAAGGTCATATCATCTCTTCTCTGTCTTAATAAACCAGTAATGTTTGGTGCACCCACAGCTCCTTTTTGGACCAGCCCTCATGACTCAGTATGGATGTACAATTTCAATGGATTTTCCGTAGATAATTCAATTTCAAACTGGGGCTTAAGGAGAATCCCAGCCAACTGACTGCGTCTTTGTGCCAGTATACGTTTCCTGGCAGGAGTGATGTGCCCAGAGCTGCGCTCTTATTTGTACAGGTGTGGTGATAGACATCCAGTGCGAAGAGAGCAGAAAAGGGAAATAATAAGCCATATTCATCCAACTCACACTGGGCTTCTTGGAGACAGGAAATAGTAGCCTAAATATAAGATGTAGCATGTCATGCTGTTATTATATATAAGCTTACTGAATCATGATTCAGGTACAGGGATGCTCATTTAAATAGAAAGCTATATTTAGGACAGAGCTCTTCCAAGTACAGGTGCATGTAGTGCAGAGATATGTTCATTTTTATAATGGTATCTACTGCTTGAATACTATCAATTTTGCTGGAAAAGAACTCCCTTAAAGAAAGCTGTAAAATAAGTTCATTTATTTGATTTCAGTTTCCATAAAGCTGAGACGCCGAGTCAAAAAAAAGCTGCTAAAAGCACCTCAAACAAAAAAACAGCCACTTTCTACCTGCCTGTTCCTTCCTGTTACTCATCTTTGTCGCTAACAAACCTGCTAATCCTTTGACCCGCACAGAGCTACGTCAGTCGCGGTGCCGCGGGAATCCGAGGTATTCTCCACGGTACCAGCTGGTGCACCACTTGTGCCTGTTTGATCCCTTGGCAGGCTCCCCATCCTGTTTAAAGTATATTTTTGGGATATTAGAAAAAAAACGCAGAGGCGATGTTGCCCACAGTAATGCTGTGTGGATGTGTCGTTTCGCTTCTGCACGTTGTCATGTCACTCCGCGTTTGTTTTTCTCACAAAATGTTTGCAGAGACAACACACATGCTTTTGGGGGTCAAGGAAAGGATTTGCCTGGTCAAGCTGTGTTGTTTATTTGTGTGCGGTGTGTGTTCCTGGTTACACCTTAGTGGGTAGCCAATAATAAGAAGCTACAAGCTGAGGTAGTTCGTCCCCAAAATATGCAAGGATTTTCACACCCCCTGACACGAGATTAGGTTTTGTGATTGACTGTGTTGGCAGTGGTTGGGTTGGTCGATCACTTTTGTCCAGCAAATGGATTGCCATGAAATCATGGCGTCATGACACCCAGACAATGAAGTCTGCTGACTTTGTTGATGCCCTTCTTCTATAGCAACACCCTGAGGTTGTCAGAGTTTGAGGCAGTGATGAACAAAGATGGCTGACTGTTTGTTATTTAATATGAATTACGCAGTGGCGGTGGGGACTGTGGCTTCCCTTGGCGGCACCACCATGTCAGGTAACATGCTGCAAACTTTGACAAACTTGAGCCGCCAAATGCAACCGTGATGCATCAAATGGAGACGGGATAGAGTTTTTAGTTAGAGATTTGGTTTTTGAAATCCTCAGTGCTCAGATTTGGATTCTGCAAGAACACAGGGCGATCTCTTTCTATCTGCTAATGATTGTACAGTATTGAAGAATGCTCGGCATCAACGTCGGTGTTGCATTCCGTCAGAACGGACTTGGCGATGAAATTTGATAGCGAGGTATGTCGCCGTCTCTGGCTTTCTCTTTCTCCCCCCCCGTCTCAATATTTCTTTCAATTTTTTCCTCCTCTGTTCCCCGCTCTTTCACTCTCAGACTCGCTGCTTTGGAATTTTTCCTGTGTTCCCGCTGTGGTACTGTGGCACCTCATTCACGTTACCTGTGTCACAGTCTTGACTTCCCTTCCCTTTGTTAATCGGCAGTAAACAACATGGCTGTCTGGGGACTCTGCATGGCGTAGGGACATATTTTTACCCTGGCAAAAAAAAAAAGAAGAAGAAGAAAACAAAACAAAACAACAACACATGATTAAAGATGATGCCTCTCACACTCCACACTGTGCTCAATGATAAAAGGTGCTCAGATATCCTGGTGACAGGTCAAAGCAATGCACACAGCTAATTGATGCTGCCTCAGAATCTCAGCGCAGTATCAGAAACATTTGGCAGCTTCGCACCGTTAGCGCGTATATTTATTCTGCTGGGTGTAACATCATTTCTCTTATAATACTTTTAGCCAAGCAATCACTTCCACTTACTGCGTGCCTTAAAACAATGAAAATGTGTTCATTTCCGGGCGATGCTGTCACGTCTGTTGCTTCATGCCGTCTAAATCGGCTCCTGTTTTCAGTTGTGTCAGTCACATTTGCAAATCTTGAGGAGTAAATGAGGGGAAACACATTTTTAAACCCACTGCAGGCGCAGATTAATAACACGAGAGAAAAAAAAAGCATTGGTAGTTGTGATTCAAATTGTCATGAAAATGACAGGATCGTTCACTGCTCAGGTAACACTGCTAATGTAAAGAAGAGATCTGCAGTTGCCGGGCCAATGTAAAGACGAACGGGTTACAGAATGAAACAGAAATCATGCTCATGCATATCGCAGGAGATGTTTACATGACGTGAATGAAAAGACACAAAACTCTAATGGTTAACAAAATCTCATAAATTGCGCAACCATAAGCCTTAATCACAATATAAATATTTTTCCTGCGAGCACACCCTGCAGCACAGCCTTCCCATGAAGCTGACTTACCAGAGCAATGTGTGTCTGCGCAAGAGTGTGTGCGTGAGAGTTTTTTTTTTTTCTTTTTGTGGTGAGAGCCCTTTGAGCTGATTAAATATGTGAATATTTAAAAATGACAATTCTCAGCACAGCTGCAGATAGTCGGCAGGTCTGCTCCTGAGAGACCCGCCAAGCTGTTCTTCCTGCATTCAGCACCACGCACCATGCTGCACGAGGAGGCTCCAGCGCCATTGGAGGGGACTCCATATCATTTGTAGAATCTGATATTTCCCTATAAATACTCAGAGCACTCAGCACGTCCCATGTACCAAAAAGATGATCCCACGGCGCTGTGGAGTGTTTGGCTTTCAATTAGCTTTGCCCTCCCACTTCTGGCTCTACCATTTGCCACTGTTTGATTGTGGCGAACGTGGCGAAGCGTCCTTGGCCAGCTCTGCCGTGATCATCTGTGGAGGACGGCAAACTGGTGACGCTGTTAGTCTGCATGCAAACGTGTAGTTCTTATCAGGTCTGTTCGAATTTGCAAAATAACGGAAAGGAAGAGGGCGTGAGGGGTGAGGGTCGTGCTCTTTCTTTGAATAATGCGCTAACAACCTGTGTTGGGCATTGCAAAGTTGAGTCTTTGCTTTTGGAGACCATTTACGTTCACTGCAAAAACCTTTGAACTTACCTGATTTTCACCCCCATTTAAGTGCTCCTCTCTTTCCCCTTGTGCCATTTATTTTGCTTGAGTCATTGCAGATATGAGGCATCGTGCCAAGCCTACTTTTGCTGTCTCTTATTATTACGAGTAAAAAAAAGATGGGGACCTGGCCCTGAGCACTCTATTTGTATCTCCAACAAAATGAAAGAGACAGATGCCATTTACATTAAGAGCAAATGCGATCTGGATGTATCCTTGATTGTTGAACATGAGAAAAGGCTAACCATGTGAAAGCATACATTTTCCACTTTTCCACACTGACGTTAGCCCCATGTGTACTGTAAGCAAAGTGGCACGAAAACACGGTAATGCACACAAACAAACATGGATGTGCTGTTTTCTTCTTCGCATTTACTTATCAGTTTCTTACTGGGTAGGAAGCGTTGCTATGCCTATACACTTCCTTGAGGGGTCCTTGTCAAGCACACACACATGCAACTTTTCACGTTTACGTACTCAAACCAAATGGTCGTCTTGAAATCTAAAATCATGTTGGAGTTTTGGAGAATAAGTGTCTTCCCCCGCTACGCGTGAAAAGTTTCCTGAGATAACTACCCGTTATGCTTTGGTGCCATATAAATAAAAATAAGCTGAAATGAATATTTGTGTTTGGGTATTAATGCATTAATCGGTGCGTGTGTGTGTGTTACCAGTGGAAGTGAATGCTAATGACAAAATATGTGTGTATCAATAACTAATGATGTATCGGAACATATACATCATTAAACGTCTCTGAAGCACGCTGTACAAAATATTAATGTGTATTAATATTAAGAAATCACATTAATCATTACTCAACAGGGCTAATCTACATCTCACCTTAAAGCGATACTTTGACATTTTGGAATATTTGCTTCCTTGTTGAGCGCTTAGCAAGATCGACGCCAGCCACGTCTGTTCAATATGAAGCTGGTTAGCTTAGCTTAGCACAAAGACAGGAAACTGTGCTGGAAATCAGTGCCTATGAAGCTCACAGACTAATACATTATACCTCGTTTGTTGAATCTATGTGCGGTTACATACTGGACCTATTTAATGCAGTGAGCAATTTCCTGTAAAGCAGCTTTAATAGAATAGAGCTAGGTTAGCTGTTTTCCCCTGCGTTTCCCCAGTTTTTATGCTAAGCTAATCAGCTGCTGGCTTTAGCTTTATACTCAACAGGCTCACCTGGTGGTTTCAATATTCTTCCTGGCAAAGAAAGCTAATAAGCTCGATATGCTCGAAATGTTGCACTATTCCTGTAAAACACTGACGACAATACTCACCTACGCTTTTGCGCGATCGTGGCCTGATACCTCACATCGCCGGCTCACTAGAGCTCATTTGCACATCGAGCGCTGAGATATCTGCTGCTGAGTGGGCCTCCTACCTTTGAGGCACACTGGAGCCGTGCTTCAGAGTACTCAGCTCTCCCACTGCTCACACACACTCCCCTGTCGAGCCCATCTGCAAGCCAACAGCAAGTCCTTCAGCACTTCAGACACACAAGATCCGGGCTGCCGTGTCCGCACTCACACTCACGGGGGAGACAAGAGAGAGGAAAGAGGTCAGTGGGTCTCCTCAAACACAAAGAACCTCTTGAGGAGCACTGACTAGTTTACACTGCAGTCAATTACCCGTATTTGATTATTGGCTTCTCTGACGACTGGTTTGTGGAAGTGCTGTTAAGACACTGTGCCCACAGACTCTTTCTTCCGAATCAGCCCTTCCCCTTCCTCGTGTTTTGTCTTTGCCACCATCCGTATTATTCCATATCAGTCTGGGTTTCTCATCTTTTCCTCTTTTTCATCTTTTAGCGTGTCATCATTACCTAGCAACAGTCATCCATTTCCTCCCCTTCTCTCTAGCTTTACTTCTTTTCATCTGCTTCTTTCTATTTTTCTCCCTCCCTTGCCACCTCTAATATCTGGCACATAATCTGGCGCACACTCAAGGAGCGAGTTTTATGTAGAAATAGGAAAAGAAAATACATCATAGATAAGACGTAAGCAGTCTCTGAAATATTCCCTGCACTTACCCACATATATTTCTTTGTCGGTGTATAGTAAAGTGACACACTGTACTTATTAATATAACACAGTATTGTATAGAATAAGTAAGCCCTTCCTTAAACCACACTCATCCAAAGGACTGAATGCACTGAAGAACCTTTTAGCATTAGTGTTTTCATAATGAGCAGGCTGAGCAGTGCTTAGCTGTGGACTAAGCACTGTTCTCAGGAGTTTCCCCAGGAGTTCCATGCTTGACAGATTTGTAGGTGTCAGACCAAGAATAAATGGTGAAAGAGGAATAAAACACTGGGGTAAAAATTTACAGTTTGGAAAACACTATGGTGCTATATCTTTATGAAAGCTGTTAATGCTTTACCAGCTGCCAGTGCCTAATAGCCTGTAAATCCTGGCCTGATTTTGTGACTTAAATAAACTTCAAATCTGGACCGGGAGGCTGCTTGTATTTTTATTTTGTTTTTATTAATTCAAAGGTGACATTACGAAGAGAGGCGTCTCCTTTCATTGCACATTGGTTCAAACTTACCCTTCTATTTCCAAAAAAAAACACAAATTTTAAAGGATATAGTACGACTTTAATCACAGAAACGACACCGCGTTTGCACGCTGCACGCATAATAAATGATTGAAATATCTAAATATAATTGAAAATTGAATTCATTCACAAGAATCCTGCGAATTACATTCTTCTTGCCTTGCTAGTCTCTGATAAGTAGGGGGTGGGCAAAGTGTAGCGCGTCTCCTTTCTCATGAATTATAATCTATTTGACAGCTACACACTAACACTGAAGATGGTGTGAATCTGCCAGGTTCTCAGCATATTTTCATACCAAATGAAATTATATTGCTGAAGCGTTGGATGGCAGTTAGAGGCCCATGCTTTATTAAAATCCTACAAAATGGTGGTTAAAAAAGAAAAGGAAAAAAATCGTGCGCACAGTTTCTTTATCTATTATTCATCAACAGACTAAGGTATATTTATCTAAATGATTCCTCCTGCCTTGTGTTTGCTATGCATCCATCCATACCTGTCTATGCGTCCACGCTGGGACCAGTCTGACGCTGTAATGCACGCACATACTGTAGTTTTGCTCCATCTTAATGAGGAGCAAAGTTCACCTAATTAGCTTCAAACCCAGCTGAGCTCCCCTCTGACAGGGGTGTGGCACCATCACAGACACAACATCGTCTTCACTATATTTTGGGGTGGCAAAAAAAAATAAAAAATAAAAAAAATGAGCCACATCACATGCCTGACAGACCAGGCTTCCACCCCTACCCCCGTTTTTCTTGTCTTCTCCACCCTCTGTATGTCTCCGTGTCTGTCACTCTGTCACGTCCCTTTCTCCTCTCCAAACCCCCTTCTTGCTTCCTTTTCCTCCCTCTCTTCTTGTCACCTGCCTTCACCGCCTACACAGCAAGTCGGCTGTACATAGCAGCACCAAGATAACACAGCGGCCCGGACAGTCAGACACCTCATTTATCAGCTCATAGTTACTCGGTGTAAAGCCACAAAAAAAAAAAAAAATCCTGCAACAGGCTTTTTTTTTTTGTTACTTGATCAGCTCGCACAAATGAGGATATGAAATCTGCTGGAGAGTCATCACAACTTATTACAACAGCAAAAAAATGTTTTGACATTTAAATAACAAAAAAAAATATTTCCCTCCAAGTGTGACTCAGGTGCGAGACATACTGTTTTTTTTCGGGGGGGAAAGACAAATACGCTACGGTGCTCTTCTTGTATTTATCTGTCAGTACAATGATTCGCCGGTGAAGTTAAAAAGTGAAGGAATGTTAATGCATTCATTTCACTTTTGATATACTGATTTGAAAGCTAAGCTGGTTGGAAAACAAAGGGGGCTGGAAAATCAAATAATCTCATTTCTCTTCCCTCCCTCCCTCCCTCGCGATATTCTCTTGATATTCAAATAGAGCCTGTTACAAGGGAGATTTTACCATCTCGTCCTCATTAGAGGTGCACGCACTGCATTCTATCAGTATGCAAATCTTCCAGTTCAGAGGACCCATAGTGTCATTACTGTAACCTCTTATGTAAAAAGTGTTACCTGTGTGAAGAACAGCCGCTTGTATCTGACATTCCTCTCTATGGAGTAATGCAGTTTGGTTGGATGTGCAATTACTGGTGATAATATGTGTAGGGATAATGTATGCTGTGTTGTGCAAATCAACCTCTCTAATTTGTGGCCAAATTGGCACAGGTTCAGATTCGCACAACACTGGTCTCCACTGAAATGTTTTCTGTACTCGCTGTCTTTACAAAGAAAAAGAAAAAAAAGCCTTTTATTTCGCTGGAGGGGAAATAAAAAGCGTTCATCTCTTTTGATGAGCTGAGTTCGCGTCTCATAATCTTTCATAAGTAAAAGATTACTTGAATAGTCATACCTTATTATTATCTCATGTGACCTGCTGTAGTTCTCTCGCCGGATCACCTCTTTCATACTTCACGTTAATGTGTCTCGGCTCCTTTAATCTCCTGGATGTTCCTCACATGATTACATGAGACTGCAGCATCCCATATAGTCTACATTAAAGGGCCAGTCCATCCAAATAACAAAGTGCGATTTGTTCACACTCCCCTAGTCGTTTCTTGCCGAGCTGATCATTCTGTTTGCTGAGGTTTGGAGGTATCTCTGAAACAGGAGAGGTGACTTGACTACATTGTTGGTAGAAGGTAGCGCCAATTAAAATGGTTCCCTGCAGGATCTGAGAGCAACAGGGGACCTTATTTCTGAAAAGACAATTTATTCACCCCCACTGGAATACAGTACAAAAATTTAAGACATTTCAAATCGTACATATCTTTTCAGCTCATCGCAGATAACAAACACGTCGGCATCGGTGCGTGTCACCCAATAAATAGCAACAAATTGCAGCGCGGAGACTTTAAAGATACGCCTGTTGTAACACAGAAACTGAAAGTTGTTATGTAAAGCACTGACTGCGAATGTGCGTTAGCTGTGCGAGTATATCACTTTTTAATATGTGTATTACAGCTAGCCAGTGACAAATATCTATTCAAAACATCTACTTTTGCTTAACGACAAAGGTAAAGACGAACTCCCTAATGAAGAACGCTACTAGAGAGGTAATTAGCGAATGTAAATACATTCAACGGCTACAACAAATAGTATAGAAAATGGGGTTTGATTTGATGAAAATCTTATGGAACAGATCAGGTCGTGACGTTTAATGCTGCGTTTGAAAAGCTGACCAGTGGTTCCCACATAACAGCTTCATCCTGCAGTGAATTACTCTTTCATTTATGCGTATTGAACATAGCTGCTGGGTTAATTGCATTCCAGTTCTCTTAATGTCATCCAGACTTGGTGTTATTAGTATGTATGCAAGTGTTATAACGCCGTCACGCTTGTGTTTTTATGTGTGGTTCCACTCACACATTAATGTCAGGTGTAACCGCCGTGGCAGCCAGCCCCTCTGTGTTCGGTGACATGAACAGGAAACAGGAGGCGCCCGCACCTATCACAGACTTATTGTGTTCTGCAGCACCACCCCGGCGCCCTCAGTCATCTCGGCCGACTTCTTCCACGCTCTCGGTCCCACCCTCTGCCGCACCGCCTTGTCCATCCATCCATCTGATTGACAGGTTATGAGCCAATCCCCGCATAAATGACTCTGACACACTAGGAATCCAGACCAGCTGGGTTCAATCAATCTCACTTAAACTATTCTCCATCGCGACCACGTGCTTTAATACTGAGACAGCAGAGAGGGCAGTTCCACAGTAATGTTATCAAATCTTTTCTGCAGGGGATGGGGCGATCACTCTCCCGCAGAATAAAAGGAAAGTGGAGGGGAAGGACGATTTGTATGTGAGGGGGAGAGAGAAGACAAAGGTAATTGAGCTTTTTATTTTTGTGTTTGGACAGTGAAGGCAATAATGGACAAGTCATGAAAAAGATACAGTACGTACAGTGCTAGACATCAGTTAGGTATACGGAAACGCTCATAACAGCAGCTGTGATTCTCTTAATGGGGGTGATAAAACTGAACGGACATAGCAATCTGTGTTTGGGCCGAGCGATGTGGCATTGCGGAAACCCCTAAGGCTCACGTCATAACAAAGACTGTGAGGACAAACACTTGTAAAGAGTCACTCAGATTGTACTGACACCGCTGCCTGACACTGCTGAGGGTTTCGTTCCCTTTTCTTCCAGGTCTGGTGTCATGAGGAAAGTAAATTTACCCACAAACCCTCAGTGGTGAACAAGTGAACTTTCATTATTGCCGATTCTGTCGACCCACAAATAACTTCACACAAGAGACAGAATGATTGATACTCTTCATCATCTCTGCCTCCCTCCCCAACCCCCCTAATTCAATTCCAAATAACTGCGAAGCTGTGTCACCCATACCAAGGAACTCACCAATGGAGCAACGCTATTGATCCACAAACGCCACAGAACCTTGTGCATTTTTTTTTTCTTCCCCAGGCCGAATGAAAAAACAACAGACCGCCATCCTTGCAATTTTTACACGAGGCTAGAAAACAGAAAAGACGTTGGAGGTACAGCGTTATACGTCCGAGTGGGGAATTTGGTAATGTGGTAACTTGCCTTTCACGTTTCATGAAGGAAACATCACCCCAGATGAATGTTCTTAATTTTAGCCTCTCATTATAATGAATATGACCCACCAGCCCCTGATGCACCCCCCTTCTTCACAGCGCACACGCACAGATTCCCAGGCTTCATTTCACTGTCCTTTTCCTGAGGTTACTACCAGTCAGCATCCTTCTCTACTCCTGAATAGTCATCATTTTTTGTAGCCACAGCGGTATAATCGGCCCCGATCAGGAAGCCCCCGGACTCTGAACGAAGCACTTTTATGCAGAAAAGCCCAACAGCTACAGTCTCATCTTTCTGTTTTCAGGATGGAAGGAGGAGGTGGAAGCGGGGCGGGGCAGGGTGGGGTGGAGGGGTGGGGGGAGGATACACTCTTATAGCACAACAGCATTGATGGTTGCTCACAGACCCTCTAGTCTGTGTACATTTCAGTAGGGCTTCAAATTTATCACATCAAAGCCGCGGTAAATTGCTACATAATTCAGTTTAGGACGATTCTGCTAAGGCTGCACAAAATAAGGTGAGGCGGGGGAAAAAAAAATAATATCGTCTTAATTTTGCGAGAAAATGAAGCATTTATTGCACAGGATTATTCAAGGCGTTTTTTTTGTTGTTTTTTTTTTGTTCACAAGAACAAAAGTTTTGAAGTGTTTAGGGTGAATTTCGGATACCCCCCCCCACCCCACCCTCTGCATGATGACCACCTGATTTCATCTGCTGCTCAGCAGCGGAGATGACAGTTCCCACGATGCTTTGCTCAAACAGCTTAGCTCAGCAACCCGGGAGAAACCGAGGCGAGACTCCAAAGACGCAACCAGGAATACAACATCTGGCTTAGCCCCTGTTTCCTTATCTGTCCCATTGTATTCATCCGCACAGACATTCGCCCCACAATTTGGACTTTGTTTTCAAATTCAATCTCCCTTGACATTTGGGTACAAACTTAGTTTATGATGCAGCAGTATGTGATTTAATATTGCCGGATGACAAAATGCATTTAACAATGCACCCGGGTAAATATTATCAGTGAGGAATGGCTCATAAAGTATCATCAGTCTGCGGTAGGGACGCACAAGTGTGAGATTAGGTGACGTCAGAGATGAGTAACTGACCTGATTAGACCACTTTGATAAACACTGAGAGGATTGTCTCGCGTACTCACCTCCTCTCTCTACCTTGCATTACCTCGCTCGTTATCTGCCTGAATGGCACTGCATGAGAACATTTGCTTAAATTTGAAATCATCCCCACCTTCACGCAGATTGAATTAGTGCCAGAAGAAGGAAAAAAAAAGAGCCTGATAGGAACAACAGATGCACTGCATTCTCACACAGTCCTCCTGGATTCATCTAATTTCTAACCTCTGTGTTTGTGCATCCCGCCATCTCTTAATGCCCCTAACATACTGTTGGATGAGGGTGAATGTTAATGAAAAATACATTATTCATATTCCCACAAAGCCATCTAAGAGTGGGGTTGTTGTGCCAGGATGCCTCACCCGCAGACAGAAAGGCAAAGAAAGACAAAGCACGCCTACACAATTTATTATCAGTTGTATTGATTTTTCTCTTTTTTGGGGGGCTGGCTGAGGATGTCTGCAACTATATTGTACCCAGAATCTATTTTTTCCGCTTCCAAAATAAGTTATGTGTAGCAAGTCAAAAGCCCGACTTAGGCAGCCAATGTTTTTCCACCTTTTCTTTTTAAAAGGATGCACTTGAATAACAATGAGGAAAAAATGACGGCGGCGAGGAGTCAAATTTAAAAAATGTAGTGAGAAATAAAAGAGAGAAAGAGAGAGAGGGAGAAGAAAAAAAGGAGCATTACCTCCTCCTTCCATCCCAATATGATTTACGACTCAGCTGGAGAATTACATGTAATGATTCAGCATGTTGATCAAGGGTTTGTACAACGGTACGCGATCCAGAAATATTGCAGTGAAACCCAGAATAGACAGCAATGCAGATCAATTACTCCGCAGCTCCACATTGTGCATTCTGGCATTCTACCTGCGGCTACGGTCCTTCCCCTCGCTACATCACGGCAAAATCACTCACTACAACATGCAATGAAAATATGCATTCTAGTCAGATACACTTTACTCACTTTTATTGTCTCAAAAATAAAAAAATAAAAATGAAAAAGAAAATCAATTCATGTGCGTTTTCAAATACCTCTCAGAGGGGAAAAGAAGAGAGTTTATCAACCTCGCTGTCATATTTCAATATCACCGCGCGAAGGCCCACCGGGAAGACATATAAATAATTAAGTAGTGACTTGGTCACAAGGTGCTGTATCTACAAAATGAGCAATTACTTTCTTCCTCATGGGACGGGGGGGCCGTTTATGGCGTTAGGTCAAAGGGGAAGACGAGCTCCACGGGGCAAACTAGCATCAAATCTCTCCATTACTGATTTATCATACAGCGTAGGTATGATATAAGATGGGGAAACCCTTTGTATGGATAGTGCATAGCCATGGGCATCCATCATAACACTATGCGGACAAGTCCACAGGGAGCTAACAACCAAAAATTGTTTTCTGGTTATGAACATCATTGACCCTTGATGTCAAATAATCTCGAATTTTTCCGCGTTTTGAAAAGCACTCGCTCTTCTAAAGGGGGGACCTGACCGGTCAGCAGCGCGTTGACCGGCGCGTGGCCAAGATTGTCCTCCTCTCTTATTTTTCCCCCGCCTCTCTTATTTTGACACTCAGCACAACTGATTACAGGTAGGAGCTCGGGGAAAGGTCACTTGTTTGTCTGTGGTGAGCAGAGTTGATGGAGAGGAATGACATTTACATTTGGACAGGTCAAAGGAACGGAGGCGAGGCTGGTTTTAAATCGCCGACACCGCCATCCACCCGTTAACACGCGTTTTCTGTAGATCATTTTAAAACAGTAAGTGTTGCCGTTGCGGGTTATGTACAGCGAATAAAATGATAATATCGGGGGGGAAAAGTGTCAGCATTTCTCACTCAGTTCCCCAAGATAACAGCTTTGTCAGTGGGTTAGAACTAGAAATCCAAACAAAGCCATAATGTTTGCACAAATTCAGCATCTAAAATGGAGAGGAGGGTGGGGGGCGGTGGAGTAATCCAGACATATGGTGCTATTTAATCCATCTTGTTATAGCAAACCTTGTAAAATCTGGCATCTGTTTCTTTAATAGGCTTAAAGAGGAAAGACCTTGCCCCAACCATATCCACCCACCTCCCTCCACTAACCTCAGGTGTTTTGTGCATGTCAATGTGTCTGCAGCGACAACGATCTGTTCCCTTAATCAGAGGCAAATCTTGTTTTCAATAATTAGCTGACAGACAAAAAGGAGAGAAACCTCATTTTCCTACGAGACTCGACGATGCCGCAAGATCAATGTAATGAATGTCTAATGGCAAGCCTGTTTGGCTCCGCCAGGAAAGATGTTAATGTGGAATTAAAAACATGTCAGACCTATCACATGTTCTGGTTCCATCTTGGTATAAATCCATACAGGCTGTCAGGTTTCACGCTAATAAACACAAGCTCCGCAGAGGTGTTAAGTGATGTGCTGTAAACAATTCAAATGGGAGTTTTATGCGATCTTTCTTGCAAATTTGTAGTTATTAATATAATTCAAATCATACACACGTCAAAGAAAGAAGAAGCCACGGGAGGCCAAATGTTGGGATCACACCAAAGAATTCGTTTAAAGGCAAACACATTGCCTCCCGATGGTCATCTTTTGCACAACACAGAAACGTTCACAGGCTTTGTATTGATGTTCATTTCTTCTGCTATTCACCGCTTGTCCTCTCGCTGTTGTTGCCTGTTTCCTTATTCCATTCAACACAGTATCAGCTCCACAGTATCTACTGCACTTTGCCCGTGATGACAATGCTGAGTGTAGATAACCCACGGTGACAGAAACCCCTGGAATCCAGTGTGTGAGACACATTGTAAATGCTCACGCATCTTTGGGGGATATCAACCTCTGATTAATGCAGTCGTCTCACAGCATGCTGACAGGAGTATATTGGGCCTGGAGTTGACATCCTGGAAAAACAGCAGTGATAAAGAACTAATTAAAGGTGGTAAAAGGTGAATATGATTTTGGGGGATCTGTCAGTAATTGGGCACATGAAAGATACTGGCGGGGTGCAGAAGCCGGCACTGCTCTCCCTTATTAGACTCTAATGTGAAAGTTAATGTATTTCAAGCTGGTGCCCAGACGCCTGGAGGAGGGCTGTGGCGTGGCCTGTGATGCCCCTCGCAGGGTGGGAGCCCCACAGGGCGGTTTGTAAGTGTTACGAACATCGCTTCCTCTCTTTAGTTTTAATTCGGTGCAGCAGCTCAGAGAGACAAAGACCAAGTTCAGAGGAAATCGATCGGTGTAAGGCATTCTGCAAGAGAGCTGGAAAGACTCGATATTTTGGGAAGTATGCTTATCTACTTTCTTCACTGGAGTCAAGTGAAAACTTGAAAAAAAAAACGATGCCACTCTCTCAGATGCTAAATATTAAGCTAGAGCTGGCAAGTGGTTAGCCTAGCTTAGCAAACGAAGAAGAAACCGATATCCTGGATTGATCCAGAGGAAAAAGTAATCCACCTACTATTGTCATATTTTTAATCACAATAATTACTTCTGATCATATTTTTAAAATCTGTACAAAGACAAAAATGTAAAATCAAAAAGATGTCCAGGGCGTACCCCGCCTCTCAGCCAAAGTCAGCTGGGATAGGCTGATGATGAGGATAAGCAGTTGTACTGTACATGGATGGATGGAAGTTACGTCACTGGCTTTCGAAAACATGTGATTGGTGAATTAAGTACAAAGATCTGAGCTAAGACTGACTTCGTTTAGACGTTTCATGCCTTTATTAGGCAGGGCGAGAGGAGAGATGACCGGAATGATGGAAGGGCAAAATGCAACATAGGTCCCCTGCCAGACTCTGAACTTGTGGTTCATGGTTGCCATTTTGGAGGCGGCCAGCTGACTTACTTTTACTGAAAATGTTCTCATATCACATAATCACCCACAACTAATTGGAAGTAGAGGGAATACGTTGGCTCCATAGACACATCATGTGGTACCAGCCGGCAGAAGTTGCTATACCGACATCTTCTTCTCATCCATCCCATTGGCTGCATCTTACATTGTATTCCCCTTGGGAAGCAAGTCGGTATGTAGGGGTGCCAAGAGATTTAACGCAACGCCTCTGAATACATTGCATATACTACGGTATGCACTATCTTTACAGGTTGCCAGTTGTACTAAAGCAGCTGCACTGTAGCTGGAGTAAAATTCACCAGTGATAGCAGAATATTTGTGCGTCTCTAATATAAAAATCTATTGCCTAATTAACTGTCGTGCTTGAATTAATGAAGTGAGCCGAACAATATATTTAAAGAGGCACTGCACCATTCAAACAGGAAAGGCATGTATTGCATGTTTGATAACGTTTTTTTCTCCGACGCGCTTTGCTCATATTCACCACGATCCATCGGGCCCTGAGGCCTGTCAATCACAGAAACAGACCCTAGCGGCTTAGTTAAAGTTTAAATTGGACTTTTCCGCGAATAGATGCTGTAGTAACGATGCTTCCCTACTAAAAACAGCAGGATTGTAGCCCAGGTTAATGCTGTATAAAATCGTTTTTTTTGGCCAAACACGACAGCTTTTACCTTAATTGAAGCTCAGACTATTGAGGCTAATGGCAGCTTTTATGGGTTCTTGAAATACCCTCAAGTCTTATTAGGTTTGTAGTCTTTTTCCCCTCCTATCCTGTGGTTTATTTTTACTTTTCACTTACCAGGACACAGATAGTAAGTTTACAAAGTTTCAGAGGATTCATTCATTGTTTAATCGCTCCCTGGGGAGACAGGTGTCACCCTGGATCTTATCAGCTCTTGCATAATGAGTAAAAATGATGGAGCTGGGTTGGATTCTGCAAAGGTCACACAATCACACCCTTTTACAGAAACAAATGGAATTAATGAAAGCAGTTTGTCTGGAAAACCCCTTGACTCTCCCACTCCCCTCCTCTGTGTTGCGCTCCTTTTAGCCCCTTATTATTCCTTCTCCCTCTCCGTCTTCGTGACACATCGCATTCGCTGTCACCGCCTCTCTTCACCAGATCGTCTAACTGTGCAACTTTAAGATCACTGCAAGCACATTGCCATATTTATAAGCTGTTTCAGCAGTGTCTCTGTCCCTCTTTCCCAGCTTAGTTTCATAAAAATCATTTTAATAAAGCCAGACATCATCTTGGAAGGGAAAAAAATGAAATTAATGGGTTTGTATACAAGGAAACAAAAGATAACAATAAAACGCACCACAGAAATGGAACATGATTGGATTTATTTCCTGCAAATGTGTTCTCCGAGTGGGGTAAGATATTGCAGCCTTTAATATAAACAAGAATTCAGCAAAGTTTGAACTCCTGGGTGTTTCACTGCAGATGGCAAAGAACAAAGGTAGCAAACAGCTTTGAGGCAGTGGAGAGGGCATGACAGCTCAAACATCGTCTTTCCTGCCCAAAGTTTTTCATCTAATGTACTGCATCCTTAAAGGTGTATAAAACAAGGCTCGGGGAAGCGTCTGACATGGATGGTGAGCACATCGGGGTCGCACAGAGACACACAATTCAGTGCTTATGAAAAAAATTTCCCTCTGGTCCAGCATGAAAGGAATGTACACCTCATAGCGTGGCGTGAGTTTTTCTTAGCATGTGGTAGCCTTCCTCTACAGATCAAAAGACTGTCTCCAAACCTGGATGGAGGGACAGAGGGAAGCCTTGAGGCCATGCCACCCTCAAGCTGTTTGCTAGATGGGGATCAGATACTAAGGTTTTCTCAATGGACTCACGCACTGCTATCATCCATGCACAATGAATATGTGCTGTCATAGAGAGGATTATTGCAGCTGAGAAAGGGAGGATATCTGAGCGAAGGTTTTTCACTGGCTGTTTACAAAAGACATGGGAAAAAAAAGAGGAGAAAGCCTAACGACTCTAAAGAGTTGAATCATCCAGTCGATATTCTGGGATATCACCTGGGGGGTCCTCTGCCGTTGTGTTTTGCACTACTGACTCACAGTATGTGTATGGAACACTGCTAAGTTTAGACTTGTGTGTGTTTTCTCCACAAACGAATCTAGTTCGTAATTGGCAGATGCAAGGGGTGAAATATTGACTGTGTTTGTGTGCGCCTGCTCGTGTGTGTGTGTGTGTGTGTGTGTGTGTGACTGCATTCTGTGTGTGAGTGTCTGCGTGTGTGTCTCTGTGTGTTTGGTTTTGGCTGCCATCCTGGTTTCATCTCAGTGTGCTACCAAGGAGACATAAGCCACTTCCATCTGCCTCGTGTTCCAAGTTTCTTTGTGTTCCTAATAAAAGACAGGAAGTTGAATTCAAATCAAATTTTTTATCACCACACCGGTCTCTAATTAAAGGGTAAAGACGGCATAAGAAAAGAACTTTTTCACAACTTCACTGACTGACGTAAATCACGCAAAGGTGAGAGAACATGAAAAAATGAACACGCCGTACTGTACAGACTGACCACGCCACAGGTGTGAATCGAAAAAGGCACAACGTGAATTTGCGTTTGTGTTCGACGTGTTTTTAATACGATTTTATCCGTCACCTGTTTCGTAATTTGTTGCTTTTACAACTTCACTGTTTGTGCCCCAGTTTCATTTGTCCTCACAGGTGCTCAAACATATTGGCAGACAAATGTGTGAGGTCTAACGGGAAGTGACTATGAGCCTGAGGATAGGATAGGACATTCAGGATAGGATGACGGCAATGCTCACAGTTGGAGAAACCAGCAGCTGATGTGAACACACCTCCTGTGCGAATTCTACACATCAAAGTCTATTTATAGATCTTGGAGATACGATTGCGCGCGTGAAATACGTTGCACAGAGCCTTTAGTGATGTCACTTGACGATAAGTGAAGCCCACTCATCATCCCTTTTTGGGGATAACAGCTCAAAGCTACATTAGCTCCTACTAGCATAGTACACCTTAATCGCAGACTGAACTGCTGGCTGTTGAGTTGCATTGTGGATAATGGAGGCTTCCAGGTTTTGACAAGGCAGAAAAATGCATTGAACGAAACAGAAATATTAGGAGTGTAGTGTGTAGTGTATCCCCGGTGGTGATGGTGTGTTCCCTGTATCTCAAATAACTTCACTTCTGTCCAGCTGCAATAAAACGATTCATCCACTTACCGTGACTAAAGTGGCTGTAGGTGGAGCTGTCTCCTACAACAGGGTTTGACATTGTTTAGTCAGAATAACAAGCATTCTGTGGTTATTTAGCTCTCAACGCACTGATGGAGTAGAATGGGTCACTGATCAATGATCAACAAACATAAACAAATGGATAAGATCAGGGTTTAGGTCTGCATGCAGGCCTATCTAATTACTGACTGAAGTGAAAGCATGAAACCTGGAAAAGATATGGAGGGACATTTGCTGTTATTTGCTGGAAAATAATCTTACTATGTCATAATTGTGTTACCACTGCATGTACCTGCATGCCAAACACTTTCCAACCAGGTCATCTCTGGTGTCCTCAACATCTGTATTATTAGCCGAGGAAACAACACTCTCTGTCGACACCCGTGTTTAACAGCCACATGGGGAGAAATCTACTCCAGGAGAGTCAGAGATCAGTTTCTACGCTGAAAGCCTGGGGTTAAGTGTCAAAAGGAATTTTGGTAAAATCAGGAATTCTCAAAATCAAAGAGAAGGTAAATGAAGCAGGCGCAGCGACTGTCAGGCAGAGCGACATCTAACAATGTAATGGTGTTCTTTGGGTGGAAGAAGTGGGGCAGTGATCACTAAAAGAGGCCTATTATGAGAAAAGATGGTAGAATCCATGTATCCACTGGGAATATTGGGATAAGGCGTGGTGAGAGCATTTATTGAATTTAACAGCAAGCGGCAAAAAAAAAAGATTTTTATGGCTGTGAGGGGCCATTTGTAGATAAATAATGAAAAATAATGATAAATAATTAAAAAATATAATTGACTGACGGCCACTGTTTTAGGAGCATTCTAAACGATTGCAAATATAGAAATACTTGGCTGACAGTCTTGTTGGCCTGGTATCATGTGGCAAGTGTGGTTCATATTGACTAGTGAAAAAAATAAAAAAAGAACAGTGTTAATTGGACTTAAAACCATCTCAAATATGGCCTTTGAATTTTTTGGAAATGTCACCACTCAGTTCTTCACTCAGTCCAAATTGCACAAAATTTGGCAGGCGTGTTGGAAATGATTTCCAAGACACTGCTGCCATGTTTGATGCTGGTTTTTCAAAAGCAGCTCATTTTACAATCAACACTGAGAATGGATCAGAACTGACCGAATTTTATCCTCACGTCCCAGACTCGTGGGCGCCCCCTGCTGTTGTGGAGATGTGCCTGCAGGTTCGGTGAATAGTTTCCTAAACTGAGCTCAAACAAATGGGCACTGACCTCTAGACCATATCCATTTCGTTCCAGAGAGGTGAGGTGAACACAGTTCATTCTCAATCACTTTGCCTGTTTCTGAGCAGCAAATGCTGCCAAATGTACACATCTGTGGTGCCGTGAAAACAATTTGATGGGAGGGCAACAACATAAGAACGTAGCAAGTTATTATTAAGTTGCCCCGGGAAAACTCAGTTTGAATTTGTGTGACCGCATGGGAAATGTTTTAGTTATATATACGAGACTCTGAATCTACAGCAGAAGTGTAACAGTCCACATCTTGGTTTAGGATTCACGGTTTAGTGGATGTCCAGTAAACCGGAAAAAACCCAAATGCATAAGCATATGTTTATTTACTTCTGGGTTATGCTAATCAGTGTACTTTAGCATGTTTCATGCAATTTCACTGACAGCCCTACAATGGTGGAGCGGCACTGATGCACCGCCTTTGTCTCATCCCCAAATCTCTCTGCTAGAGCAGACCAGGAAAAACCGAAATGTCTCTGGTGGCGTAGTGCAGCGTATACGCAGGTATAGGGAGTATACCTACTTATTTATCAGTCGACCCACTTCTGAATCTCCTCTGATGCAAATCATTCGGTCGTGTTCTGCAAGCTAATTTTTTTTTCCAAGGATCCCCCCCCCCCCTTTTAGCAAGTTCAGTATACTTGGCTTCTTCTATTAAACATCGTTGGATCTCAACACAATCAACTGAAACATGTGCTATTCGTGTCGGTGTCCAAATTAGGAAATGAGGAAGCGGGATATGTTTCACAAAGTATGAACACGTGTGATATATCTCTTCTAGGTATTCACAGGTATTTAGGTATTAGGCAGTGAGACCTTGAACACTCTATTGAACTTAATCAAACCTAGACTTCAAAAAGAAAGCAAAAAGCTCTTTGGAGGACTTGTAATTACACCAATGTGAAATTAAATATATGGCAAAGGAGGCCCAACTGGTTCATATAAAATAATTACAACAACATAGCAAAGACAAGAGACATTTTACTTTGCACTTCTACATGGTTAATGCTATTATGGGGGAGTAGCTTTATCACAGATCCCATAACACCATGGGGAGTGTTTCCATGTTTTAATCAGGTGCTAAGTGGCTACAGCTCAGCAGCGCATGCCTGTACCTGGAAAGAGCCTCGGCTGCTGTCTAATGAGGAATCATATTTAGCTCTGCCTCCAAGTGTGAATATCAAACACAACTCAAAAAATTTCTTCGTCTTCTTCTTCTTCTTCTTCTTCTTCTTCTTCTTCTTTGTCACCCCTTCATTATTTAAGCTTTAAGTTTTTCATTTCAGATTAAGGTGCCGTGAGAAGACAGACATGGATGGAGTCTGGCTAAGGTTTGTGTGCACTGTTAAGTGTGTGTGTGTGTGTGTGTGTGTGTGTGTGTGTGTGTGTATAACAGCTTCAGACACTTCTTCGCTCATCATGTAAATGTTCCCATTAGCTGTTTGCGGTTGTTTTGACAGAGTGAAAATGAGAGTAGCAACCAAACGATTATTCCATGCTTGTGTTGGAAATATGAAATTAGATTGGTGTTAAAAAGGGTTTTCCCCCCCTCAGCAAGTACAGAAGTACAGTATATCTGGCTCCTTCCATTTATAATCATTAACTATGGATCTCGACGCAACCGATTTATAAATGTGTATTTGTGTCAGTGTCCACATTAGAGCATGGATGCTAACAAAGTCAGTTTGAATTGAGTTTTTCTTTTCTTGTGGAATATGGAGCAGAATGCTTGTATTCATGTGCTATTAGTACATATTAACATGGGATTTGTTTTCAGTTCTGCATGATGAAAATATCACTGGGTCCTTGATGTGATATCTCAGTTTAACCGTCTTGTTTTTTTTTTTCTACGTGTTGCAACAGATAATTGTGCAGATTTCGGATAACCTTTGCTAAACAGCAATGTGTTCAGTAATGATGATGTCGACACAATAACCTCTGCTGATATGCAGGCCAGATGGCCAGCCAAGTTGCCCTTTCAGAACCCTGCTATGCTCAGTGAGGGATGGTGACAGCCTGCGTGTGTGTGTGGGTCTGTGTGTGTATTTGCACGTGGAAATGCATATGGATGAGTGTACACTACTACTAATGTATCTGGATATTTCTTATCTACAGTAGCGCAATGTAATACCACATCACATTACTATTTAACAGAGCAGACTGCCGTCATTCTGTATTTTAGCGTTGTCAATAAATCCTATAAAAATACCAAAACTGACAAAGTGTTAAGCTGTGTTCACTTACACTACATCACAACATGATTGGATTAACTGTTGGACTGATAGCAATGCTAACTACGTACATGAACGGCTAACTCTGGATTTAATCTGGCTGAGCCAAGCTAGCCCTTGTTTCCAGTCTTTATGCTAAGCTAACTAAGCTAAGCTAAGCTAACTAAGCTAAGCTAACCTCTGCTGGTTGAAGCTTCATATCGAATGGACGTATATGAGAGTGGGGTCAATATTCACATCTAAGCCTTACAAGAAAGTAAATTTGCTTTTCTAACTTTTTTTATTTATTTTATTTTTTAGGATTTTGTTTAGGCAGCATCACTTCATGCTCCCTCAAAGAAACGCAGCGTTTTCGCACAACACTGCAGAACCTAACAACTTTTGGCAGGGCGCTTTCTTGGCCAATGAAATACGTGAACATTGCAGTCAAGAAAAAAAAAATAAATTAAGTCACTGTGATGACTTTCCAAAGGTGTAAATTCCTGTCTCATGGTGATAAACCCGTGTGCAGGTTTCTAGCATCTGGCATCTGAATTGATCTGTTACTCAAACTGGAGTGTAATTCACGTCTCACTGGGGCTTTGAAACAACAATCCCCACATCAATGCAACAAAGGTCTATTCCATTAATACACATTTGGCGCGCTAATGCGGACTGTTTATGTAGAATTGACTCGCAATAAACTTTAGCATTCATTGTGATGAAAGTGTGGCTCATTAATGTGTTTTTAATACATTACAGCGGAGGCAGAGGAATAAAGTATGGTAGATGAACTTTGGCTACAGAGAAAATGCTTAATAGAAGGGTCAATTAATCTAATTAATTTAATTTAGATATAATGGAATGATCCATTTTCGGGGTGAACGCGCGATATAAGGCTTTATAGAAACAGACAAAAAGAAAGAGAGGAAGAAATGCCCACGCTGTGTGAGCAGGCACACAGAGCTCTGGAAAGCTTGTTGGGTTCTTAACTTGTCAGAGTAATCCAGGTCCACCCCTAAGGGTGAGCTGGCTACTGGCATTTTCCCTGCAATTTGTTATAAGAGTGAGTTTACATTTTGATTTAATAAGGCCCATAGGCATGGCCCCAAACAAGAATCAATCATCAGGCTGGAGCAAACGAGGCTCTGGTCTGTGAGAGAGCAAGTTGACTGGCTGGGATCAGTACAGCGAGAGCCCGCTCGCTCACTCGCTCTCTTCTCTGCCTTTCTCTCCTTCCTTTCTTCTTTGTGTCAGTCCATATCGGTCCTAAAAGAGACGTTTTCATCTAACAGAGAATCAAAGTCTTTGTCTACCCGCATGATTGTTAGAGGCACATGAAGGAAGGTGTTTCACTTTAATAAAATATGGACTTCTTACGAATTGAATGAATGCAAATGTATTTAAACCACTGAATCACATGCTGCCTGGAGACTTTTCGAGCCTGCAGGGCCATACTTCTCTGTGTTCCATTTCTCATTACTGTCTAATACCTGGCTCCCTTGGTATGGCCCCGCAGCCTCCTGATGGAACATTCATAATTGATTCTGATTTGAGTCCCTCATTACCAACAAGTGACTCCGTATTGGTGTGTGCACATTCGGCTCCAGAGGGCACGTCCTTTGGAGTGTGTGTTTTAGCTTCACTCTCACGCTCATGCGTCTGTGCGCGTCTGCCACACTGCAAATACACACACACACACACACACTAGGAAAAAGACTTTGTGGAAGTGAAGAAGGCTTGACATCCTTTGTGAGTGTGTGTTTCTTTCTATCATCCGCTCCTGTCTCATTTCCTTTGTGGCACACATGTCCACACACGCGCCGCTAAACGCGCGCACACACACCCACACCCACACACACACACACAGAGGCACCTGTCTTCTACTCTGTTCTTTTTTTCTGCATCTCACACAAAACAGACGCAGCAGGACGGTCTGTTTTGCAGATGGAGGCAAAACGGTAATGATATCAAAACTGCCGGGGTGACATTTACAGAGGCAAAGTATTTGCACTCTTTTACAAAAAAAAAAGCCCAAAACAGATACAACAAATAAACCGCCAAAAAAAAAGGGGGACTAGTGGCACAATGAACAATGTTTCCTGTGCAAATTTGGTCTCTTTGCTTGTGTAATGATTAAGACACAACATCTCCTCGGGAGTAGTCTGTCTTGAAAATAAATTGTTACCATTCCTTTAGCGGGTTAAAGGGCCAGGGACTGGCGCGCTCGACACTGAAAACACTACTCCGATGCGATGAGATAACAAGCTTAGCGGCCCTGACCTTGTCTAATGGCACCTTCGTCATATTTACCAAATGGTATTTGAAGCAATCACCGCCTGTTGCGATGAGATGGATAGATTGACAAGAAAGCAATCAGATCCGCAAGGGTGTGTGCTCCCACGGCGGCTTATCCCGTCTACAACCTGTTCATAATGCAGGGCAAACAAGAAGGATTTCATCACTGACATGCCGAGCTCCCCCTCTCCTTTGTCAGGGCAAGGGCACCGTCAGAGCTTTGTTCTACACTCTGATTTCACCACACGTGATCAAGTCAGAGAGTGAATATTTAAACAACAGGTTGCACCCTCTCCACCTTATTTTTTTTTTTTTCTCTCTTTCCTACCCCCCTCCCCTCCCTTGCTTTTGTTAAATGCATGAATGCCTGAATGTGAATGAAGTCTCTGGGCAACATTTTCATCTCCATCTCTGATGTCTCCCCCTCCCACGCCACAGACGGGAGCGGCATGGTAGCAGCAGCAGCAGCAGCAGCAAGGAGGGCCCATCAAAATTCAGCAGGAATCATCCAGGACTGTCCCTTGTGGACTACCCTCCTTGGAGGACGGTCTGGAAATTGGCTCCTGGTCTTTGTCAGCCATGGTAATACAGTGCAAGACACTGCAGGGATAAATACCTGGGTGACAAATAAATGTGTTGTAAAAGGGGCATTAATCGCCAGCTTTGTGAGACGTGTGTCCTTATGACAAAGGAGGGAGACATTTGTCAGTCTGTTCCACAGATGGCCCCACGGAGCCCTTGATGAATCACCTCCACCTTGCTTTAACTGGCCGCAAAGGCGACGACACAGCCGCTCAATCTGCAACTACCTGTCACTTAATCTACTACCTAAATCTACTGCTGCGGCCCTCACCCAGTCTATGTCTGCTTTTATCTTAAATGAATAGCTTGACATTTTAGGAAAATATACTTATTTGGTTTCCTGCCAAGAATTACATGAGGGGATCAATATCAATCTAATATTTGTCTGCTAAGTAAGCCGGAGCCAAGAGGCTATTAATTTACCATGAGGACTTGAAACATGGGGAAACAACAAGCCCGGATTAGTCAAAAGTTGAAATCCATCTATCCGCATGCCTAAAGCTCAATAATGAGCGCTTATTTTGTTTGTTTAATCACGAATGCACAAATAGAAATGTAAAAAAAGAAAAAAAAGAGTTACGTTTACATTTCCGCCCCTGTCATGGGAGTTTTATTTTTTCCCCACATTACCTTTGGGACCGAAAGGCAGACAGATGCAGGTGAACATGTTGGAGTATTTCCCTCAGGACTTGGTGGAACAGCTGAAAGCGAGTCAGTACTGAACTTATATTCATCAGGTGGCCAGAAACACGGCTTCAGATGAGTAATAACGTCGGCCGCGTAACTGCAACTGCTGGATGTGTAAATAAGAACTGGCGTCCCATAACAGCTTAAAACTGTGATGAAGTCAGAGGCTGGTTTAGACTTCATTTTAAACTGGTGTTTACAATGTTACTATTGTAGCCGGCTGTCTCTAGAAGACAAGCAGAGAGATGGGCTTTGCTGCAGTCGCAGTTTCTGTGCTGTACGACTGTAAAAATGCCCTTTATTAAGATCTGAACACACACACACACACACACGGATGCCGCGCCTCAAAGCGGTTTATTAATCATGCGCGTGACTTCACTCATGGTGCAAAATCCTTTCACAACAGCAACCGTAAGCTACGGGAACATTGTAGAATCAGAACATTAAGACAAGTTCAATTAAACTTTGTCCATAACACAGTGTCTCCATGGCATGCTTAGCCCAAAACACTAGGCTATCATTTAAGGGCAAAACTACAAAAATGAAATCCGAGTTGAGAGATAAAAAAAAATAAAGCTTTAATGACCTTTAGGAAATGTTTATTATTCATATCCAGTTCCGTGGCAAGCCGTTTAACCCTAATAACTAATTAGACCTCAAATGGTTGCCCACTGGTTTGCCTGCCTGTGAATATTTTATGCTAAAGTTGTTGTTTAAAATCCTCTTTGACGTACTGCGGCGTGGCTCCAACTGCAATGCTCCGTCTGGGTAAGCCTAGCGTCGTCTAATCTCACCCTGCTGCCTCTCAGGTCACCGGCGCTCCTTCCCCCAACGACGGAACGAGCCACAGTCTTACGTAACTCCACCTGATGTTTCTTTGTGGTCCGAGACATTTCATTGATGGACCCGGGAAGTGAACCACAGTCACAGCTAGGGAGCAGAGTGGCCCCGGCTCCCTTAATTGGTCATGCAGTTCACAGTGGATGTGATTAATCACCGACCAATTAGCCACTGGCACCTGTGCCAACACTGGACGAGGCCGGCGAGAGTCAGTACCACTCTGCTCGCTACTTCTCGAAAACTGTTTTAATGACTTTCCCACTTCATGTTTTATTTTTATGTCTTCGGTGCTCAGCGTATACTGCAGAGGACTCCCTGCGAGCGAAAACGATCAATTATGCATGCCATTAAATATGTATATCTGTGCCTTTGTTTATTCGATTGGAGTACACTGATATTCCTTTTTCTCCTCCCAATGATTTACAAAGAAAATTAAAGCGGCCTATCTTCCTTACTCCTAACTGCGCCCGGCGCCGTCGAGGTTGCGCCGCGTTGACGAATGTGACCCGCAGATGACTTCCTGTGTGACATCACCGCAAATCTCCCTCCCCCCCCCCCCCCACCTGCCCGTCAGCCAATCAATACCGCACACCTCCTCCCACCAAATCTACAGGGATACTTCCTTTGGCACCTCGGAGTACCTAAATCCTTTTACAGTGAAGCCTTCTGGCCGTCTCACAGCTGACTGATGATCCTGTATTACACGTTGAACTGACACAGAGAATAGGCACTTGGTGGAAATCCTCCATCCTGAGAGAGCGAGTGAGAGAGAGAGAGAGAGTGAGAGAGAGAGAGAGAGAGAGAGAGAGAGAGAGAGTGAGTGAGAGAGAGAGTCTAAATGCTGGCTTGGGACAGACGCCTAGTCTACTCATGACTCAAAGACATGTGTTGGGCTGGAGGTTGGAGGGATTAGAGTGCATAATAGATTTCAGAGCGAGGGAGCACTGATGCAGCCCCAATTCAAACACTGCCTGGGGCCTGTAAGCTTTTCTCACCAAAGATTTCAGGAGAAATAATGGTACGTTGTTTTTTTTTTGTGTTTTTTTTGCGAGTGGGGAGGCACTAATAGCCTCTTAAGAAAATCCCAGACTGGTGTCAGGCAGCCCGGCTTCGTTTCGGTGGCAGAGCCGCACTGAAACGTTCAAAGGGCTCTCCTCGACCATCGTGGCCTCGCCGGCATCTCGTTTTTCAGATCTCCGAGAGTCCCGTCTCGAAGATGTCTGCGAGAGGACGAGAAAATGCTTCTCTGCAGCCTTAAAAAAAAAAGAAAAAAAAAAAGACGCCCATCTGTTCTGAGCTTGTATCCAAACTAAAAGTAAAGTCATAGATAAAAGACCTACTGTTATTTTTTAATGATGCAAATGAAAGTGATCCAATGTTGTTGTTTGCCGTCGTTGTTCGAAAGACCTTTTGTTTATCTCAGTGTTGAGGATCTGTGGTGTGTTAATGTGATCTGAGCAGAAAGATTAGGCCCTGACCACTGACCCTAGACACCACCAAGCCACATAGAGACAGATAGGGCTATTAAAGTACCATAATGGAGGGAGAAAAGTGACACCAATTAGATTAAATGTGCTAGATATTCACCAGGCCTTTTCCCTTCTAATTTCTCTTGGCAGAGAACCAAGAGAGCAACTCAGACTGGATAACAGAAGATAATGATCTCATTACAGTGCACACTTTTTCTAGAACCTGCCCGAGAGAGAGAGAGAGGGGGGGGGGCATCAGCCATGACTGACACACAAATACCCACATCGGTCAAACAATACACTCAGCGGAGGTTAAAAAAAAAGAAGAAAAAAAAGCCATCCTCCACAGCCTGTGTGATATCTGAGTGAATATTTAATCCAAGGCCAGCCAGACAGACTATGTGAAGAAAAGCAGAACATGCTACAGCGTGTGCTCCTTGAATTATTAAACGTTCTAAAATCTTCTCCATCCACAGAAGTTCCCACTGCATTAATTAAAGTAGCTCAGTTGGTAAAGCTATGTAACGTCCCCCCTTGATGGAGGTAGACAAGGTACAACCATTACATTGCACTCCGGAGAGCGTTTACGCTTGCCAGAGCTCTGCGTGGCTCTCTCGCCATGTGTGTATATATACTTGAATATGAAAGGAAGAAAGGCTATAAGCAGGACTAAGAGTATTACCCTGTTGCCACAGTCACACACCGGCTGTGAAACATCCTAAGGCGGTGGCTTTTAAATTTTAGCAGAGCGATTTTTGTGTGTGTGTGCCTCAAAAGTTTGACAATACGTGTCCTAACCACCTTGTGGGTAATTATTATTAGAATAATGAAACATGAGTAGAAATTTAGGTTCTTGCCGAGCGTTAGACACGAAGATTGATGTCGCTCTTAAAGCTGTGTGAGTCATTTTAAAGCGACTGGGATGTAGATTAGTTTAGCTTTGCAAAAAAGAAAAAGAACAACTGGGGAAGCTAGCTGGGCTGAGACGCTGGGCATACAACTCGCTCTTAAATGAAACTTAGTGCTAAATAATGTTAAATCATTTAGAACAAAACCAAAGAAGGCTGCTGCCGGGATTAACAATGGGGATTAGTGATCGCTCATTAGGTACACACGTTCACAGCTCATTTGCGTTATTGTCTGGCTGATGATTGGTCGGTTCCTCTCCTCCGCCCAGTGAACACAGTCAGTCCAGAGAGCCATAGCCACAGTCCTGCTCGCAGCGTTTAACAGCGGTCGCTTCGTTTTTAGCGTCGGAGCACTAAGTACAACACATGCTGGCATTGTTGTATTCAAATATAATTCAACCAATACTGAGGAGACAGGAGTAAAAAACCGTGGCTAAGTTGCAGTCTTTTACCAGTTCCTGGTAAACCGTAAGAGTAAAACACAGAAGGCTCTAATACAGATATAAAAGACAAAACACGACAGCTAACTCTAATACAGATATAGAGACTAATACTAAAAGACATGGAAAAACAACCACTATAAACAATGACTAAAAACTATAACTGAGAAGAACAATAGAAAGAGAAAGTGTTTGCTATATAAACCCATCATCTCAGTGTTCACAGATGAGCCTCTGTTTAAGCCTTTGCCCTCGTATTGAAAGCTTTAAAATGACTTAATATTTTTTTATTTCTGATGGCGCAGTATTTCAGACCTGTGGGCCTTTAACTGAAAAGGAGGATTAGCCGCCCGCTGTTTTTGTTGCTAGTTTGCAGTCTCCACTAAACTGCTCCCCTCCTAATTTGTTATTATATCTTGAAATCATTTGACTGACTAGCTCTGGGCAAGGCCGTTCATACACACAAAAATCAATTTGATAAATGAGAGGTTCGCAAAATTCTCATACCCTAATAAATTTCACGTGTTCTGTATTCTACAATGGTGCCATTTTTATTGGCTAATGAAGCTTGTTTTGTGTTATGACATTATCAGGTTCAACTGCTGATTGAGACGCAGAGAGACACAATAAGAAAAATGTGAATATATAGTTGGGCAGCCTTTATGGGTGTCTCGTACGTTAAGGTGTATTTTGACGGTCTTTACTGAGACCACACATTTGAACTCATTTACTTTCTCTATAAACCTCTGATTAATAGTTATTGCAAAGCACTCAAATATATTTTGTTTTATTGGAAAGCCAATTGAAAGAGTTAACAAATATGTTGACGTACGAAAAATGTGAATCAGAACAAAACCTTCTGCTTTGAGTAGCAGCCATTTGGTCTGACATAATGTGTAACTCACTCAGATTCGACTTTTACGAAAGTTCCATCTTGCAAATGTTGAACTTCCTGGGTCAGACATTGTGGTGAGACATTTGTGTTTACAGCCTGCCAGACTTTGAGTAGTTCAGACTTTGAAGCAGATGCCACAAGTTAAAAGGCAGGAGTCATGAGTTGCATTTGGTCTGACGAGTTACTGGGGCACCGTGGTCCATCTGCTCTCAAAAGACACTGGCACTGGTTGCCAGCCTCCCACCAGTCTGACTACACTCTGTTGTCGTGTTGTTTAGAGTGCACTCATTAGGGTTGAGAGGAGCACATTACAATAATTTAAGACAATCTTGAGCAATGCAGTTTGCTCTTTCCGTTCCAGCTAAACCAATTTGGATGTCACGATCGTGATCAAATGACTGGACCATTTATTTCAGTGGGGAACACTGCAAATTTTACACTGAAATTAAACTTTAAAAAACCATCAGCAGAAGAGACGACAAGGCAAAATATTACATTCTCATAGGAAGAAGCTTCAGCTCCAAATGATATACCCCATATCGCGCAGCAGCAAAGATAAACAGATTTATAGAAAATCCTGAGTTAGCTCTTTTGTGTGTTTCTTGCTGAATATGAGCTTAATAAAGAATCTTCCATCAAATTCTTAATACTTGAGTCAATAAATTCTGGTTGAAATATAACATAAACTTACAAAGCTGACAAGTGATTGGCTGAATTTGAATGATGCCACATAATGAAACTGACGGGCAAGCTGTTCAGCTTCTGCTATAAAATATGAAAGATTGTATATGCTTTGGTTTGATGATATCTTGCTGATATTTGCTGAACATCCAGTCGACCAAAAATAGCTCCCTGTCTCTTCAAGAGTATGCATTTTTTCAACTTCATTTTGTGCCCAACTTTAACTTGAAATTCTAAATCCTTGAAATCTTAACAAGAACTTAAAGGTAACTTTAAGGGCAAAATGGATTTACCATCCACCATCTTGCCCTTCTGACTTAAAATGGGGATGGGGATATCCACTGACAGTATTAAGAATGGACGTCACTTCTGTGACGTCATCCATAGGTGTCTGAAGAGCTCAGAATATGGTGGCTCCGGCCACAGACATGTCGCTGATCTAAAAATCAGCGAACATGTGGATCATCGGTAGACGTGAGGTGGGCTAAATGAAGCCTGGGTGCTCAAACAAGCCACCTGTGACAGCATCCCCCTCAATCAAAGCGGCCATGCCGTTAATTATGCATAGCCTGAAGCCTTAATATAATTTTAATGGGTGAGTCATCTCGAACTTCAGCCTGCAGTTTTCACGAATAGAAAAAATTCGAGACAAAAACACTTTTTTGGGGGGGGTTTTCTGCTGTGAAGTTGGACATTTTAACATGGGGTCGTATGGAGAATTACTTGTTCTGGAGCCAGCCTCAAGTGTTCATTAAAGGAACTGCAGTTTTTGGCACTTGTGCATAGGCTTCACTTCACGAAGGTTGCCACTTGGGGAAATCCCGGTTTTTCCCCAACAACACTGAATGACTCTTGTACTTATATTTCTCCACTTTTTCAGGAATATTCTGAAAATTAAACAAAGTTAATGTATCTGTAATAACTGTAATAACTATAGTACATTTTGTACTGTATACTTACAGGTGTGTTGTCAGGTGTGTATATTATGAGTATATTAGTGTACAGTTCTCGCCATGGAAACAGCACTGCATCACTCTGATGATTATTTCTCCCCTGCTTTCAGACAACGTCAAAATTTTGTGTAAAGACACAAACTCACAGCTGGTATAATAAACATTGAAAACTCAGATATGAATGCTTGTTTGTTGGAAGAAATCTAAGAAACTAGCAACAGTTACAGTTGCTAAAAATATATGGATTAGTCTGCAACTTTGGGAATAAAACACTCATGATTGCTATGACAGTGTCATTGCAAAATGAAACATTAATTAGATCTTATCTTCTGTACAGAAGCCGGCTTTGTGTTTAAAATTGTAGATATATTTGACTCGACTATTCTCTCTGATATCAGGTCTTAGATAAGCGCAGCCGCTCACACAAAACACAAAGGCATGACTTTGATTGGCACATTGGTAGGATGCAAAGTGCAGATACAAAGTTCTCATATATTACAGTAGCTCAATTCTGGAAACTGTTGCTATCAATTTTTCTTTCCTTCTTTCAATCACATAAAGTGGTCCTATCATTAGGAAGTCACTGCTTCATTCATTTGCTTTAGACTTTCTCCCTCTCGCCGCCTTTTTTTCCTCCCTTTCTTCTGCACTCACTCGCTACTTTTCTCTTTCTCTCACCACTGCCTTCAGAATGGCAGCGAAAAAGGGGATAAGTGCAAGGCTGCAGTTGGTTTCAGTGCTCCAACATCATGCTAATCATGGCAGGGGAAAAATGATGGTAGGGGAAAAAAATATGATTCAGACCTAATCTTGCGACTTGCTGTGGCAGCTTACCGGTGAGTTATTGTGCCCCAAGGGTGGATTTGGCTTCTAGTTCTTTCCCTCTCCTTCATCTTCATCACAGTCTACACTTTATGTGTGAGTGAGAGTATATGTGTGTGTTTCTTCACGTATGGGGCTTGCCCTTGTGTGAAGATATTGACACTGATGTCAATGTGTCAGTCACATCTTTTCGCTCATGTGTACAGTATTGCTTTTTTTTTTAATTGACGCAGTGCGGCCATCATGCCGTTCTCTGGTATTCGCCCAGCTGAATAACTGCTTAACAAGATTTTTTAATAACATTTGGCGGCATTCATGTTCATCGGACAGAAGGTCGGCTGCAGAACGTGGCCTCCGTCACAATAAAAGCACTTTTCTTACGGCGAGAAAGGTTTCAGTCCACGTGAGATTTGATAAAAGGTGACACATGCACACACACAAAACACACAAAAGCCACTTTTATTGGTTGGTTAAATGACAACATTTTTTACAACCAAATTTTCGAAGGTATTGAAGGATAAACCCCAGGTAATCAGAGCACTTCATCTGTCGCTGTCCTTGCCACAGGGAATGAATTGAATGCAGTTGCCAAAGATAATAATGACTTTCTCTAACAATGACTGAAAGGACTGTAAAGGGAAAAAAAGAAGAAGAAACTCTGGCTTTCCCAGGCTATAATCAAAGGAGAGAAAAATAACCTCCGTCTTTCGCTGAACTGTTAGATCGCCACATCATGTACGATGGGAAGGAGGGCAGAAGGAGTGTCTCCATGATAGCCCTTCTCGGGGTTTGTTTCTCAGCGAGGCCAGATGGCATCAACCTCCTCCTCTCTCGTCTGTGTGTAAACAACTGTTCACAGCTTGGTCCTGCTAACCCAAACTCAATTCTGTCGGGCAATAGCAAGAGTGCAAAGATTCCTGTAATCAAGTCTTTTTCCCTGCAATTGAAACACGCCGGCCACAAAGGGCGACACACTGTAGGACTGAAGCTGGAGAAAAGGCTGGAATAAAGAATGGTGATTGTTGTTGGGCATGTGTGCAATTTGTAATGTCTTGGTTTCTTTTTTGTTTTTGTTATATTCTTACTTAAGCGCATTGTGTTTAGGAGATCATGTAATCCCGAGTAAAAAAAAAAAAGCACTTACCAATAAAGACTATGGTCGCACAGTAAATCTAGAGCCACTCTAGTCAGCCAGAATCATTCTCAGCTTCCTCTCTCTTTTTTTGTTTTCAATGTCTTTATCTCTAGACGCCAGGTTTCCAAATGAAAAAAAGGGGCCTTAGTCTCCAAGTTAAAGCCAAATACAGAGGGAAGGTAAAATAGAGTGAGAGCATATTACTGTGAAGTGTTCCATGGATACATAAAAGGCAGGGGAAAAAATCGTCCATCTCATTTCCCTGTTGAGGGCCTCTATGAATTTTCTGAATGATGCTGGAAGCAGATTCACTCCCTCCAATCGTCCCACTGTGAATGTGCTCTGAGGATGACCATAATAGGAGGGGCGGGATCTGAAAGCCATCAAATCCTCTGGAGTGCATTGATAAGGACTGTGTGTGCATGTGTTGTGTGTGTGTGTGTGTGTGTGTGTACTGAGGGTTTGGTCAGTGGATGAACTCGTATGCGTGTTGGTGATGCCAGCAGGAAAAAAAAAAATCAA
This sequence comes from Nibea albiflora, assembly GCA_014281875.1. NCBI lineage: Eukaryota > Metazoa > Chordata > Actinopteri > Sciaenidae > Nibea > Nibea albiflora. Next base: position 11,059,742 of record CM024805.1, on the reverse strand, counting down.
AATTACGTTATTAATACCTTTTTACTTTCCAACTTCAACTTCTTTCTCAATTTTTATTTATCTGTCCACCACTTTGGCCCAGACAGAAATATCTCAACAACTGAATTTGAATGAACTTACAGATTTGGTACAGATATTCATGGTCCCCAGAGGACAATACCTACTTACCTTTAGTAGCTCTTGATTATTCGTCTCATGGTTGCCCTATGTGATTTCTAGTGAAATGTCTCAACAACTACCAGAGGGATTCCCATGAAATTTTGGAGCGATGTTCATGGTCACCAGAGGATGATCCTTACAGACTAATCCTTGACTTTTCATCTAGTTCCACAAGCAGCTTTTCATTTATCCTGTGGCTTTTGGTGAAATGCCTCAACCTCAACTGGCTGGATGGACACAACATTTTGTGCAGACATTCATGGTCCCTGAAGGATGAATTCTTGACCTTTCTTCTAGCATCCCTAATGATGTTTGAATTTCATTTTTAGCGGTCCTATCAATAGGAAGTCACTTTAATTTTTAGATTTATTCATTATTGTGTATGTATTGTATGTGTGTATGCAAATAGATGAAAAAAAGGTTATCTACTAACTTTTCCTCTTGTGTCATATTGAGTCGAAATTTCAGTTTATTTGACTAAATAGCTGTGATACTGAGACTCTTTGTGTTCAGTCGATTTTTAGCAGCGACATTATGCGCATATTAGCAGGCTGACGTTAGCATTTAGCTCAAAGCACCACTCTGCATAAATACAGCCTAACAGCACAGACTATTATTTTCTTTTTCTCTTCTCACTTCTGCTTTTTCATTCCCTCACACAGCGTTTCACCGTGCTGAAGTTATGTCACTGTGCTGCAATGAAAGTGTCTTGCCATCGGCCAATCACAAATTTGAAGAAACCCACACACACACACACACACACACAAAAACTTAATTGCCTTTGCCATCTGCATTGATTTGATGAAGACTGTACACCATTATCCCACAGGAAAAATGTGCCTTAGTTTAGATTATATACTTCAGAAATACATTTGGTTCTCTACTTGCCTTTCTTCTCAGACACAACATCAACACAAAGAATCACTGCACACGAAAACAATTTTCGACTCCATACTGCCAGGAAAGTTGGAAGTACACTTTGTGATATGTAGCTCTTGCCCATATTTCAAAATGATGACTATCACTTCGAGTCTACAGTAATCAGACAAGAACTACATTGTAAATCTAATAAAACCAAAACACAATTAATCACTTCAGACTGCGCGGATCTGAATGAAGTTTTACCTCCATATTGACAGACTTTAGGCTTATTGCATATCTCAAAATCCATAGGGATCATTATTCAATTCTCATTTCATTTCTTCTGTCTGGTGATATATGACTCTTTGCTTTTCGTCCCTTTTTGCACATATTTTCGCAACTTTATGCAATCAAAAGGAAAGCAAACTGTGTTGACTCAGAGCACAGTTGTAACCCGGTGACTGAAGAAGCGGGTAACATTTTGATTATCACTTCATTCAAAGCTAAAATTGCGCTCCGAGCTGAACTGTCACCCTGAGCAGCACTTTGCAGACCAGACATAACGCTCAGACCTGTGTTTGCTCGCGTAAAAGTAAACCTCTAAAGCACATTTTGAAAATAATTTGTTCTTACCACAATAGATCACCTTACTTCTCTTTTTTTCAATAATTATTAATAAGGCTGCGATTGTAATATTTTCCTCACAAATCATTCATACCCATTAGATGTGTCAAGTATAATTAATGGTTTTTAATAAAGAAAAAGAGATTCCTCATAAGGCAGCAGGGGCAGGAAAAGGTGCAGTGCAACACTGTATTAAAACATATTGCAATGCTGAGAAAGGGGAAAATAGTCATTCATCATGCCACGGTAATGTCCATGCTTCAGTATCCACGAATTCACAGCTATTGCTTGTGTGTCCGTGTGTATGTCAGAGTGGTTGTGCATGCACATAGACACGCACGTGCGCTTCGGTGCTATCTGAGCCACTGGTGTGTGGTTATCTATGATGTAGCTTCTCATTACCACATAATTGGCCTGGTGATAAAATGATCATGGTTAGGGTAAATCACTCTGTCCATACACACTGAGATAGACTCTGCTTCGCAGAGCTATTACTGTCACCGACGGCGGGCTCTTCATGCAGAAATACACAAACTGTAAGTCCTGCATGTGGTGCTCATGTTTAAAAAGAGATTGCATCCATGATGGAGAGCTGTTACTTTGGTTTTAATACCTTTGGCTTGTTTAGAATTTTTGTAAATGTGTTAATTAAAAGATCCTATCTTTAAATCTTTATTTTCATGTTCATTTGGAAAGTTCTGGTGCCATCTGGCAACTCAAGAAAATCAGACCAGATTTAGATAGAAAGTCTCTAGTCAAAATCAATGCATCTTCATTGAAGCAGCAACATGAAACACTTTGCTCTGAAAAAGAAAGTATATTTCTGGCTTTAGCCCCCCTCCTTCACAGTTGGTAAGTTTTCCAACCCCCCCCCCCACACACACACAAAAAAAAAACTTGACACTTGTCTCGATGAGCTGCAAAGACATCTACCATGAGGCATCTGTGAAGCTCACAACAAACATTTATCAAGCAGATGCCGAATGCAGCTAGTTTGCAATAGAAAATGTAACTGCGATCATTGTTCTCTGCCATCCTTCAGCTGCGGCACATTATCGTCCTGTTGGTGTGCCGTTGTTGATGTCTCTTAACTCAACTTTACAGCTTACCGTTGGCCTCAACCGAACAGTATATGCCCAGAAATGTTTTAATGGTCCAGTTGGAGAGTTTAGGCAGCTCTATTTACAGACATTAAATGTAATTTGCACAATCACGTAAAAAAATAACAATCATTATGTTTTTGTCACTTTTGTATTTATAGACACTGTGGGTCCTCTTCCACGGAGTCCGCCATGTTGAATTGCTACGTTTCTATATGACGTTCTGCATATATGACATTCGGCAACAAGTGAGAAGTCATGACAGAGGCTTCTGTTCATTTGATCCTGACCAGATTTCAGATGGCGGTCTGATACTTCTATGCGCCTGAATGTTGACACGCCAAAATAAAAGGTTTAGTTTTAAATTTGGCACACTTTTTCACAAGCTTCTTGGTCCAAATACTGAAGGTCCTTAATCAAAACTATGCTGGTTACATCATTGAGTTAACGAGAGGAATGCAAGTCTTTAAACTGACAAGAAGCAATTTCCTCTGTTGGAGTTGTTACTCATGGTTGTACAGAGGCGTTTGCAGAGAGCATGTAAACTACTGAAAAATGCGTTTATGTACACTGATCTCCGCTAATAAGAGAGGACAGTTTTTGCCAACCGTGTGTCAGCACATTGGTTTTTTACACTCTTAGATACGGCACAATGCTCACAGTACAGCCTGGCTGTCAGTATGGATACTAGCAAGCAGAGGTGGAGGAAACAATAAAGCAACAATTTCATTATGGTGTTTCATGTGAAAGTGTGTTTAGCTATGTGTATTGAGTCAGGGGATGGTGGTTGGAGAAGAGCGAGGAATGGGTTTGTAGCCTTATGATTAAGATTCCTAACAGCGGTGATGGTTTTATTACATAACAAAGATAAGAAAACGTAAAAGACACTTGAATTTGCTTTCCTGTACATACGGATGCCTCCTCAAATATGGAAACATCACAAACAAACAGTGTTTGCACCAGGTGCTCCTGGTCCTTTTTGAATAGCCTCATATTCCTTGGCTGCTGTGCGACCTTGCAGACATGTCATCAAACCTAATGACCACCACAAGGTGAATACCATTATGGATCCCCCTCTATGTTTAACAGCTGGCAGCACTCATTGTGGACTGAAGCTCTGTAAACTGGTCAGGATGGAGAATAGAGAATAGAGAAAGCAGATGACTTTGTTACCAGTTTTGCTCCTAAACCAGTTGAAGCATCTTTATATGCTTTGCATAAAAGGAGTTTTTTCCCCCCTCTTATTTGCAGCCACAAATTCGCCACGAATTCCAACTTTGCGGAGCTCACAACCCACAATTTAGGCTGCGACCGGGTGACAGACGCGCTAATTAAATTCTGTGACATTTCTCTAAGCTTTTACTGTTATAGCATTTAACCACAGTCCTGTTAAATGTTTATTTGTGTCACTGATCTGCAACTTGCTCTTTTTTTTTTGCGGCAGTTTGTCTGTATTTGGCATTCTGTCAGAATTTTTATGACTGCAAACAAAACAAACTCCATGATAATTATATATTTTTTTAAAAAGTGTCTTTTGACTTTTCACTTTTTTGTGAAAGTGAAATTGCTATAATCAGAGTACATTACATTACCATTTGAATATGAAATACCCCCTCAACAACGCTTTGGGCTTAAATAAAGACTCAAATAAATTGTCTGAACATCAGCTGTTATCTTGAAGTGCCCCACCATTCCTTAGACCATCATAATAATTCTGGAAATATGAAAAACACATACAATAGCCGTCTACATACAGTATGGTGAAGTGGCCTTCCTAAGCTCTTTAAATACACAGAAGAAGACAGTAATTCTGACACAATGGGCGTGTGTTACCGGTCATCTTATCCTTCCCTGTCCCTCAATAAGCCTCCCCTTGGTGCTGAACCCCTCGTGAAAGAGCAGGCTCCATCTGCAGCAGGTGCAGGTCTAATGATGCTTTGATGCCATATGTCAAATCTCATCACTTGCTGAGTCGACTGACATTTCCGTTGATGGCTCCTAGCAACAGCATCACAAGCGGGTTGAGGCTCACCCCTCGCGCGCGAAGAAGCAACGGCTAAGCGCTAACAGAAACAAACAAACAAACAAAAAATCAGTTTGTACACATGTGACAACACCTCGCTCCTTTGAGAACATATGGCGGTTCACAAATCTTTTTTTTTTTTTCTGAAGCCTGTTGGCATGTTTTACTGTCTCTTTCTCGTTGATTATACATGTGAATATTTAAACGCGTGTACTGGTTACGCCCGTGTCTGTTGTCTCATGTCATCGGCAGACAACTTCTGATTATTGCATCAACAGCAGTCATGTCTTTAATGTCCCCCTAAATTGTGCTTTTTTTTTTTTTGTCAAATCATAGCTCCGCGGCCTACACTTGGCGGGCTGAGTAACTAGTAATCATTCCACTTCTGTTTGATGTGTGGGGCGCTGTCTAGTCACAGGCAGCCCATCAGAGTCAAGTGGTATGGAGTGATTGCCTGCATTGTGTCAGTGATGGAGATAGAAGACACTGTTTGTCCTTGTGTGCGTAAAAAAAAAAAAAAAAAAACTCCCAACAACAACAAAGACAATATAAAAAGTGAGCGGTGCCATGCGTATGTGTGTATTCAAGGCTGTCTTTGTCCTGTATGGTGATATTGTTGCCAGAAAATACAGGACTTTACTAGCAGAAATGATGAAACCGCCAACCAAGTCACAACAGTACGAAGGCGGCTGTTCTTCTTCCTCTTTATTGTATTACAAAGAGAGTCTATGGGCTCATTTTGAATTCAATTAAAAAAAAGGGAGCTTTTTTTCTCTCACAGTGTATAATCTTACATTCAGTTTAATTAAATAAACTCATCCTTCATAACTCGGCTTATTTACATAAATATTTTAGATTCAAATCAGGAAGGAAACCTAATGCTTTCTTTATCACACCCATACAGTGTCAGTAGCTTTGGTTACATGCGGCCCTTTTTTTTCTTTCTTCTTCATTCTGATTGAAATCAACCGGACTAAAGATTACGGGTCAACTGTTTTCATGGGATGTGCTGCTCCGGTGTTTACGTGCACTGAGGCATTTAATCAGAACAGCTGTGCGACATGTGCAACAGTGATGAATACGCCATGCGCTCGTCCCCCTCAATGGCCTTTCACCTAGCTTGAAGGGGTCGGATCCACTGTTGTTGCTTAGAGATTTAGCTTTGTAACAAGACGGTGCTTCAAGGTTTTCCCGTAGCTCTTGATTTGGCGGACACTGTGGTTGACCCCGGCTTTGGTTATTTTTTTCATGAACTTGTTTGAACAGGTTCTTTTTTTTCCTACCGTCTATGTGTCCGATCAGATGGGACCAGTTCAAGCCACCACTCCTGTGAAAGTGGAGGTGCATTACGGAAACTGCAGTTCCTCAAACGGCCACTTGAGGCTGGCTACAGATCATGCCAACCTCCATGAGCGAAAGCCATACTAAAATGTCCAACTTCACAGCAGTACAGCCTGGTACAAAACAACCTGTTTCGCTCTCTATAACTAATTTCCCCATTCATGACTGAACTGTCCTGAGTCTGAATTCTTTTTAACTCACCTATTCAAATTATATTAGCGAAAAGGTGGCCAGAATGGGGATGGTCATGCGAGTTCCCACATTGTGGCTCTCCAGAAACCTACTGGTCACATCACGGGTACGATGTCCATGTTTTATATTGTCTAAGTCATAAGTCATAATTAAGTCATAATTGTCTAATTTTCTGTTTCTACCTGTGTTAAATACAGAAAAGGGATGTGAAATTGTTTAAAGGCTGAGTCACTGAAAGTAATTTGAGTGAGCAACAGCTGTACTATCTGTAAATGGGAAAACCAGCATATCGTCACTGTATCTGATCACTTGTTAGCTGAAACCTATTTAAAAACAGTTTCTATCAAGCTGACTCATTAGAGTCACAAATTTGATGAACGATCTAAAGATCAAATCCTTACTACGGTAGTTCACTTGAGATAGTCGTGTTTTAGTGTCTTTTTTTACAGTGCAGCTCTTCCGCATTGGTTACAGCGGTCGTCTTTGTAAGCGATAATCGGGAGCGTCAAGGTGTGGTGTTATTTATCAAAGGTAAGAGGAATTTGTCATATCAAAGGAGCACGTAGGAGTAACAATGTTTTACTGCGACTGTTGCTCTTTAATTGACTGCTAAACTGTTTCCCCTCATACAAATACAGTGATCTACACGGCCCATAGCTTAGGTGTATGCTAATATAGCTCCTCTCTGAGCGGCAGCATCGATGTTGTTAAAGGTGTATTCTCTCCTCTGATTGCCTCTAATCAGCTCCGCTCAGCCAAGCTTACTCCACCTGGAGGACCGGGCTACTGATTTTCTGTCAGAAGGAAAAGCACACCATAATTATGCTGCCATTTGAAATTCCATCACTCTCCTTGTGCAACAGAAATAAGATGCATCTCATTGAAATGTATGTGGAAACGCTGGAGGGATATTTTCTCGGGTAAACCTTGTCTTTTTAATTAAACACACGGTGGCCTTGGTGGATTGCTTGTGACACAGGGAATGATCGGGGCACTTAGAGGTGCTGTAGTTCAGGTAAATATGCCTTTAATGTCCCAGAGGGGAGCAGGAGGGGTATGACTTGGCATGTTTATGGAACTTTGGAGTTTTGGAAAGCATATTTGAAACAGGCAGAGTACAATAAAACACTAACCTCTTCACCCTGAAGTTAAACTGCACAACCCAACTAAATGAAAAATAAGCACTGCCAAAAGCTTTTGCTGATATTTTCTCAGTATTCATATCTTCACCAGGAAGATCTTGCCTGAAAAAAAAAAAAAACGGACTGCACGAGGCTGCTCACACATATCCATCACATATTAAACCTGTGGGTAGATGATGAGAGGGCCCAGTCTTTATGATATATGCAGATTATGAAGAATGATACAGGATCACGTTCTCCCAGGTCCCATTACTGGCATCCCACTAGCATTTACAAATCCCAAACAAAGCCTGTATGCAACAAGCTCTGCCCTCCTCCCAGACATGACTCTGCTGCTTCTCTGTCTCAGAGAACAGTGCACGCTCATCCGTCTGGATTATCTTATTAATCTTTTCCTCTTCTGATTAAAGAAAAGAAGAAGACGAAGAAAAAAAAAAGAAAAGAAAAGAAAAACGCTGGGTACAGTTGCTCACATGCAGAGAGAAGAGATGACACCCAGATCAGTAATTCTGGAGAGACAAAGTCGGATGACCTTGACATTTCACTTCGCCGAAATGCCAGTAGATTATTCAGTCAACTGGAGAATGAGAGAGACAGACAGGAGAAGAGAGGAAAGAAACAAAAATGGAATTATTCTGAGAGGGAAACATACATTTGTATTCACGGTCACATGCCAAATATATCTTTAGCGGCGTTTGCTGCACTTCATAGTTGTTGCCACACCTGAGAGAAAATACAGCGTGTGATGACAATTATTATCGTATATCTTAACGAGTGCTACAATTCTGGCTCCTCGTCAAAAACTCGTTTTCCATATACGCGTGAATACAGTACGTGTGCTATTTGCTGGAGGGATGCGGAGAGGCGAGGAGGCGTTCGCCGCGGGCTCTCTGAGTCAGCCGTTACCCCCTCGCTCTCCTCTCGCTCCACTGCCTCTCACCTCTCACCTGCCCCGTGGCCTGCCGCCTGCAGACAGGCGCTGGCTAATCTCACCCTCCCTTCCTCTTTCTTCCTCTTTCTCCCCGCTTCTCCTTCACTCTCTCCTCAGCGGCCTCTCGCAAAGCAGGGCAACAAGGTCTGACTGCTAACCTCGCAGTCCGACCGCGTCGTTCACCTTATGGAACCTCGGAGAATGTGCCTGTTCCACTTTTATGGTGGCGGTAAATAACCTTGAACGGTTGCCACGGTGAGGCATCACAACAGAAACTACTTGAAATATAAATTTCTGTTCATTTTCTTTACTGTGATGAGGCACGTGAAGGGTACATTTGTTTGTGCGTTGCTCGCTTGTGATTCCACATCGCGCAGGCAGGCTTTAAACAACATCGTACTCCAGTGTTGTGGATGCTACGCCGCCATGTTAAACTGATCTCGGGCTCATTGTAGTCCGTGTCCCTGTCTTGTCTAATAAATGCAACGTGCGGCCCCGCTTCCCTCCTGTCCACATTGTTTTGCCAGCCAGTACTGTGTCGCTCCGGCTCGGCTCTCTGAAAATGTGCATCTGCATCACCTGTCACTCACGGGGAGGCATGCCATGTGCCGTTTGATTGACGTCTGGATCTGCTTGAGGAGAGGGGGACTGTCTCTCACACGGTTCAGTGCGCCAAAATATGTGTGAACAGAAACCAGGACATTGAGGGAAAATGAGAAGCTGTGAAGAAAAAAAAGACGAAAGAAGAAGAAGAAGAAGAAGAAGAAAAATAATGATAGAATGGTATGATCGTGTTTTAGGCGAATTCTGGTCCCCCGCGCGGGTTGTGTGTTTATTTAACAGAACGCCAGTGGTTGCTTGTGTGTGTCTTGGTGTGTATTCCTGAGTGTATTGTACGCATAGCCGCGCGAAGGCGAGACTGTGAGATCTTTCTCTTTTGTGCCTCATCTGATGTTTCCCAGCCAAGCCAAGTGCCCCGGCAGAAAGTGACAGGTACACAGGTGTGGTTTGACAGGGCTCATCTGCAGGCCGTACATGCTGTACGGGACCGCAGGGTGCATTTACACCCTGAGGTCAGACCGAGGAGCACCGAGACACACACACACACACACACACATACGTCTTCTCTCTACAGAGGGCTAGTATGTGTTAGGCTTTGATGTACTTCCATCCTTCAGTGTCCTCTTTGGTCACATTTAACTCCTTGCGAGGCAATGACTCTTAAAGCGGAGCACAAATCAAAGCACCGCGTGCCCTACTGATGGCAGCTAAGGTCGGCACAGCAAGTTTTTAAAAAATCTAATTTTGGGCCAGTTCATGGCGTGTCGGGTGCGTTGCACCAAGACTGAATGAGGAAACGATGTCTCCCGTGATCTAATCCATAAGCTAAAGTTTACCCAGATCAATATGTTGTCATGTTAATTGCGGCATTCCGGGTCACGTTTCGCAGTGTAAGTCTTAGAAAGCCTCGCGCAGAAAAAAAACCAACCAAACGACAAGTTAACCGCGGCTCAGCTGCTTATGTGTTTTATTTATCAGCGCGTTGGCATTCTTCGACACAGCGAGACTGCGTGTTTTGATAAAAAGAACTCACAAGAAACCGGCTGAATTCGCCAAAAAATGAAAGGTTCTCACCTTTTGAAAGAAGCGATGTGCCGTTTGAAAAAAACGTCTCTGACAGTTGCAGAACACCCCCCACCAGATTTTTTTTTTTTTTTTTTTGAAAGAGTGGAAACTTGACAGTTTTGTGACTGTCTCCATGGAAACGGTGAGAGGGTCTCATTAGGGTAGTACCAGAAAAATCTGTTTTGGAGGAACAAAACCCCTGACAAAAAAAAAAAAAGGAAAGAAAGAAAGAAAGACAAAAAAAAGCTGAGACCCGCTTGATTTTAAAAAGAAGTTAAATGAAAAAAAAAAACAAAACACAAAGGAGTGATACGTTTTGTTTGGAAATCTGAACTTCAATAAACAGAGGACAGCAGAGGACTGCGGTTATTAAACATATTTGCAGGGCTGCGGATTCAAAATGGCTCTTGACACAGACTACGAGTTTGCCGCTGTTGCATCAGACAAAGCTAGATTTCAAGGGCAATCCTTCCGTATCTGACGGGGTTTGGCAACAATTTCAGTGGCATCGCCATCATCTAGACTATTTTGTCTGCATCTTCCCTTCAGCTTCGCCGAGTGTTTTCCTCGCGCTTAAATTTTACACCTCATAATATTTTCACGCCCACATACAGATGTAACTGGCATTGGAATTTTTTTTTACAGGAGGACACCTAATAGATACCTCTGCGCCGTAGTAAGGAAACTGTTTGGAGTTTCATATTCTTCTTAGCCGACACGTTAAAGTGCAACGCATTTCACTTAAACATTTAAGAGACGCTCGGCGACGGCGTGATGTAAGCCGCACCGTCCACGGCGTGATTTAATGCAGAACACGCAGGATAAATTCATCACTGACTTGTGAATCAGCGCTGTCGTTTATTCTCGGATGATAGAGACGACTGAATCAGGAGGAATGGATGGCTGTATTTACTGTGGCTTTTGGCTTCTCATAATTAATTTCCTATGATGCTTGTATCTAAAATGCAATCTTATGCAAATCGTGTCATGCTTTTTAAAAATATTTATATCATCATCCCCAGCAGAATGTACAATAATACGTGTTTTAATTCGGGAATCAATGTTACTAAATAATGAACTAATATTCACGATGCATTGCATATTTCTTTTTTATCTCCATGAAATGCCCCGAGGACATAGCATAATGTAAAATAATGACAAAGCTGCGCCAGAGGAAGACGTGTGGAACAACTTAAACTCATCATAATGAAATATTCCACTTATTTCATTTATGGAAGTCAGGGGTAACTTTTCACCCTGTCTGATTTTTAATGGAGCAGATGGTCCTAATGAGTTGACAGAGAAATGCATCAGAAGTTACTTGTCATTACGGCTACTAGTGCAGCGCCTGTTCAGAACGAGACGACTGCTCGGAGCTCCCTTAATATCATTGACCTGCGGTTTTAAATTTGCACATGCACAGGGGCGTAAATATAGACACTGCAGGCTGGTGTCATGGGGCCTGTTGACAAGGGGGCCCTGCAGAGAGAACCGGCCTGCCAACGATGATGTTGGGGCAGACGAGACGCCCTTGCAAGTGATTCCGATTTTAAAGGTCCAGTGTGTAGGATAGGAGAAGGCGAGGCGTGGGAGAGTATTCATTTGGTTGCAGTGTACAACTCCGCTGCTAGGTGACACTAAATCCTACGTACTGGCAGCGTGGCCGCTTTGGTTGACAGGTAGGTGCTGTTACAGACGATATTTGGATCAGCCGAGGGGCGAAAGACGCAGTACAGCCAACATGGCTACCAGTCAAGTTTTTATTTCCTTTTTTTATTATTAACAACACATTAATGTTCCACCACCACCACCAGCTTTAGACAGTTTATTGGGGTGTTGCCACATTTGAATGATCATTAATTATGATTATTGTTACGTTTTCTTTTTGGTGCTGGCGTCTAAATAGCAAGCGGAGAAGGTAGAGGCTGACTTCTGGGACTCGCTGTGTTTATTTCCTGAGCGTGAATAAAAACAGCAGGATGCTGCGATGCTTCCTGTGTCTTTTTGGGGGTCTTCAGCCTTGAATGTAAATGACCACGGCGTCTGCATTTTCAGCTGGTGCCACGTTTATTCGCTAATGGAGATATAAACAGTGGTAGCATTTATAACCATTACTATGTTTATTACATATCATAAAATTGTGATTATCAATAATAAGAAAGTGACTGCTCGGTTATTGCCTTTTCTCAAATATTTTAAATGAACGCACAAAGGCCATTTATGAGCACTCATTAAAAGACTACTTTGCACACATCTTTCATCCTCATGCCTCTGTGTGCAACAACATCATTAATGTTAAATTGAAAGTAAGTGAAAGGGTGAAACGTTGGCAATTTTTGCATCCGGCGCAGGAAGCTTACTACAGCTAAGCACAGAGCCGGTGTAAGGGCCACAGCATGCCTCGTGGAAAGCTGGGAATTAAGATACATTATGCCAGGAAGAGAGGGCTTTATTTATGGGAGCATCCGGAGTAAGCAGGAGGAAATATCGTAGCAATACCTGGGGACAGTGCTAAATAGTCTGAGACCATTCCCAGGACAGGGATACTGCAGAAAAAGCAGGGGGAGAGCGGTATGTGGCTAATGAGAGCATCAACATGCACACAATGCTTTATGCAAAGGCAGCAAAACATAACTAAAATAAATGAAAAGTTGATGGTTATGGCTGTCTTTGTCACATCATTACGCGCCTTTATGTCAGCTGGCAACATGTGTGTGCCGCCATGCCTCTTACCTCACATATTCTATTAATTACAGTTAACACCGAAGCAGTCGAGCTTGCATCTCATTATCAAGACACTACACACACACCGGCTCGCTGCAGGAGCTCCGGAAAACAGAGTGGAAAAGCATATATATATATATATATATAATGCATTTTGTGTTTTTATGTTAATATGTGTAGCGCGTGCATTTATCACATGTGACTATTTCTGGACGGAGACGATGCAGTGTCTGTTTGGAAGGTAGCCACTTATATGAAAGAGAAAAGTGTGTGAATGCTGAGAGCCAAGAGAGAGGGGGGCTGACAGGAGGGGTGCAGCACAGTGAAGGCAAGGCTATTGTGAGACAAGTCCAAGAAAGAAAGAACCATACCCCAATTTGGCAATCCGTTCCTGTCCTTTTTTTTTTCTCCTTCTTCTTCTTTTTTTTTTTTTCTTCCTGCCTTTTGACATGGCCTTCACCCCTGTGTGTTGGCCCTGATGGCCTGCAGTGTGTAGGGAGGAGGCAAGCTTGTCCCCCCCCCCCCCCCTCCGCCTCAGCCTCTCCCGAGAGCACATGACAGACACCGTCGAGCGAAGCAACTAGCCTTCCTGAGTGAGCCAAATTCCCTTGCCTGCCAGAGACCGCCAAACCAGCTCTCTACTACTACCCTCTCCACTGTCTGTTCCACACAATTTACAATCAGCAGAGAGACAGACAAAATATTTACTAATCTTCACAGTTGAACTGTAAGAAGGGGGGTGGGGGCGGGTTATGGGTAGCTGGTGGTAAAAAAAATAAATAAATAAATAAAAAAGTATAGTATGAGTCTTGACAGCAAATTAGTGCCCTGCCGTGACACATGCGGTGGTGTGGTTCGACAGGTCCCCTCTTTTCCCATTTTTGTTATCATCCATGCTTGAATTATTCAGTGGCAGCCATTAGCATAACACCAGCCATTTTATATTTAGCTCCCCCTATGTTGACTGCGTCAACATTTCACTCCAAATATTCCGCTAACATCCCTGACAAGAGGGAAGAGGCAGCGGCTCACAACCAAGCGTAATTAGTGACCAAGAAGAATAAAAAAGATGATTTTTTTTTTTAACTCCCCCCCTATCCCACCTCCCCCCTCCTTCCTCTCTGTCTTTCGATTCTCAAATCAAAAGACTAATGTCTTTTCAGCTCCTAACAGGGAAAAAAAGGGAAACAGTCCATAATTTTGATTAGCATGGCAAACTGGCAGTTTCCAGTGGCATTTGCCAAAAAGGAACTGCCACACATTTATAGATGTGCTGTAGCTATCACCCAGTCTCATTTGTCACTATTAACTGTAATATGAAAGATCCCTCATCTCATCTTGGAGGTCTAATTTGTTGGCTTGCAATGGGAGCAGACTGGAGCTTCAGTGATGAAAGAGCTCAATGCTCTTCTCCCTTACTGAGTGTGAAATTAAAATCTTTGCATAGCAGTTAAGGTTGATCTGTATGAGCCACTCTGCACTGACATTTGTAAAGTATATTTAATTGAATAGCATTTAATTTCTGGGTATGATATTTGCAGGGTCACGTAGGCATGCAATCATGCGTGTGTGTGTGGTGTGTGTGTGCGCGCGCGAGTCTGAAAGTATGCGCGACTCTATGTCCGCAATATGCTTGTGACTGGCATGTGATCCCATCTCTCCGCTGCGTTTTGTGCTCTCCTCATCCCCACCAGCTGTACACTTTGACCTCCCACTCATCTTTGATCCACTGTCAAAGAGCTCGCTCTCTGCCGTCGCTCAGCCTCACTCTGCAAACCTTCACTTCTTGCTCCAGATTTAGGCCTGGAGTCACTCAGTGTGAGCTTCTGACAGTCTGTTTGAGGCAGCTCCCTGGTTAAGCCCCCCCCACCCCCCCTTAGAAGAGAGAAGATCTATTTGTAATTCACTCGAACCAGAAAACCAGCGCGTACAGCCAAGGCATCACAATATATGCAGTTTGTTAACTTAATTAAAGCACAAAAATGTTGTGGAATCGGGGGAAATAAAGCTGTCACCTTCCCCCTAAGCACACACACACACACACACCAACGCAGCTGGTTTGACAGACATGAAGCCCTGCTGAGCTGCTGATTTCATTTAAACCTTTTCACACAGTGTCATATGTTGTGTCTTAAAGTCAGTATTGATCAAATACATTTAGAGATTAGGACTTATTTTTTTTATTGACTTTTGATTGAGAGCTTCCTGTCTTCAGCCGATAAATCACAGCACGTGTTTCTGACTTGAATGGTAAAATAATAAATAAGCTACGTTATTTATGCGCTATTTGAATGCAGCTCATAATTTATCACTCGTGTTGACCATGTTGATTTTACATTAATCATAGTGAGATGAAATGAGCAGTCTGGCCCCAATAGAGGGAGAAACACCAGGAGAGCGCTGTAGCCTAAACCGTTTTTATCCTCTTCTCTCTGTTGGTAGCAGATAAAATAGTTTGTAGATTTATGGGAAACTGCACAATATACTGATACACAGGCCAGTGCAGCGTCTGATGTCATGAAAGTAAATGTTTTTCAGGAAGCACAACAAACATGTTCGGCTTTCACAATATTTCCAATCTCCAATGTAATTCCCATTTAACTAACTCTTTGGTTAATAATGATTGTTGTAATCATCAAGGGCTACAAACACTCGCCGATGCTTTGCATGGCGTGAGGGAAGCTGCTCGGGTCAGAATGTTTGCTTGAAAATGGAAATATTGTGCCGCTCTCCGGTGCTTAGAAATGTATAAAAGCGTGGATAAACTAAAGAGACCCCAGTCAGCAAACCTGCCATTTGTTCGCTAACTGAATCAAGATCGCCTTTCTATCATAACTGCGGATGGAACAATGCAATCACGCCTGTATCTCTTCGCGCCATGTCGGACAGCTT
This sequence comes from Nibea albiflora, assembly GCA_014281875.1. Classification (NCBI taxonomy): domain Eukaryota; kingdom Metazoa; phylum Chordata; class Actinopteri; family Sciaenidae; genus Nibea; species Nibea albiflora. The sequence continues at coordinate 11,044,127 of CM024805.1, read as the reverse complement.
CGATACCCGATGACTGATCCCCTGGTACACGAGCAAATGTTTCCCGTTCTCCCTGGAACAGGGCTAAGTTTTTCTGTCTTTCTTTGAACTTCTCGAATTCGATTTACCGCACACTCGACATCGGCACAGGGCCTGCTCCTCACTCCCTCACTCCTTTACTTCCCAGCTGAATTAGCATGGGAACGTGCTGCGCGCCGGATTCCTCACTTCCTCCCTTGCACTGACTCTGCAATGTGAACGTTAAAAAAAAAAAAAAAAAAGTTTTGCAGAAAAGCAAACACCTTAAACTTTTTAACACCTGTGTCACGCCGTTACAGGTTTGTTTCCTCGGCGTCTGACACGGTGGAAAGTTCTTTGCTGCAGATTGTATGCGGCGCACACATTTGTGAATTGTAAAACAAACAGCACATGCAGCTTAATATTGACAGTCACATCCTGAATGTAGTCTGATGAAACCTTGCCTGTGCCGGAGATTGAGGGGATACGTGTCAGTGTTCCTCAGCCTGTGACACATGTCTTGTTGGGCCGGCAAAGCTCCTCTCCGCTCCCCCCCCTCCCCCACCGCCACCCACCTCACTTTATCTCACAGCGCGAGAGAGGAACATGCTCTCTTTCTATGCGCTCCACAGCCTCCTTGTTCTCTCCTCTCACTGTAACACACTGCAGTATTTCAGCATACCAATAACTGGGGACTGTGGGGGATCCTCTCCTCCTCACCGTGCTGCCAGCCACCCAGGTGTGACTACATGTCAGGGAACAGTCTCACTACGTCCACAATTACACTTTCCTCCTGACTTTGCTATGCCAGCCCCTTCTTATTAATCCATGCGCCGCAGAAACCTGCTGTTCAACATATATATACACTTGCTGTCATGAATTATGTACCTGCACTCACAGGTGCATCAACTGCTATGTGTGTACTTGCACATTTAAGTGTATAATTATATGCTGTAGAGATAACAGAAGTGTGGCTTACGGGAAGGGCTGGGGGGTTATCAGGTGTGGGTGTGAAGGTGAGGACGGGTTTAATGGACAGAAGAGAATCGGTTTAAATGAGAATATTGGTGTCATTTACAGCCCGCACCTCGTTTATGCTTCGTGCAATGTGTGATTTCTTTCCGGCATTTCTCGTGACGTTTTTAACACACATGCGACGCAAACGGCATCAAATCTATCCTCAGATTACCTGCTGACAAAGACATCATAAATAATGCTATTTTTTTTTTTTTTAAAGGGATTATTTCGTGATAGAAACCATTGGCGCCATGTGTTTGACAGTAAGCAGAGTGTAATGCAACGCGTGCGCCGACACACACACAAAAAAACAAAACAAACACTCATCTCAGTCACAACAGAACGGCAATGAAACGGAGATGAAATGAAATTATGTCTTCACACGGACTATGATGGATTAGCCCACTTGAGGGGAGCACGTATGTAAATGGCAGCCTCTGCATTTAGGAGAGTGGGCCTTGATATCTCCGACTACACGAGGGCGGCTAACCTTGATTAATTGGATGGTATGAATTTAAAACACACATACAGAGAGAGAGAGAGAGAGAGAGAGAGAGAGAGAGGGAGATAGTTAGAGCTACTGTTTAGTATTAATGAATTCAATTATTATTACACGGAGCCCATGTGTAAACCCTAAAAAGGGCAAACAAAACAAACTGAATTAGACATTAAACGCTATAAGAAAATCTGTGCAAACAACTGTTTTTAAGTACCGTACACAGCTCTGTGTCTCTTTCAGACACTCCAACGGGGTTTGAAATGGTTTATTTAACTTACGTAGGAATTATCTTAACCTGGGAAAAGGAACGCTGCAGAGACATTTTTCACTGGACAGCGACAACGCGCTGCAGACTAATCTTTAATGTACACTACTCTGCGACAGACCATTTTCCACGAACCGGAAATAAAATGTGTGCTGTTGTGTCTTACACTGAGAATTTGCTCACTTTTCCAGTGCGAGCAGACTACTATATTCAAAGCCTGCGTCCTAGTCCGTCAATACTGAACTGTGTTTGACCCGCACTGCCTCTGCAAGCCCCTCCCTCTTCTACCCACAGTGCATTTCTGGCCAGAGTGGCTGTCAAATCTCAAACTGTGAGTGTCACAGGCCAGCCGAGCACTGCAGGTCAGGGCGGTAGGTCATAACTGTTTGGAAGATTTGCAGGGTGGACTGAGTACGGGTTTATTTGAACACAAAATAGGTGCAGAAATTTGTTTTTTTTTCCCCCTTTGGGCTCGTCACTCAACTGGTCCTGTGTGCCCAAATATAGGCCACAAAGGACCACAAGAATCTGCTTTTTACCAGGAGAACTGATGTGTGGCGTTCAGCTTCATTTGTGATGCCCGGGAAGTCCCCTTGGAGCGGGAGCAGGTAGGCGTTTACTGACCCGCTCAAGGGTGGGTGCTTGTTGAGACACGCAGAACTGAAGGGTGGTCCTTCTTACTCACCACTTCTCCATCGGGATGCCCACACCATAATTTGTGAGGAAGATACAGAAGAGAGTAAAAAAAAACAATAGGTGGAGGTTAAAATGCAAATGAGGGGCGCAGGGATCGCAGACGTGGAGGTAAATAAAGGAGGCATGGAGAGGAGGGGTTGGCTGCTGGGGGGGGGGAGGAGGAGGAGGAAGGAGGCGAGGTGGTGGCGGTCGGTAGGGTGTCTGACATCGCCCCCGCGGTCGTAACAGCAAGGTCTGCATATGGGAGCAGCTGCTGTGCCCTCTGCTTCCTCCCTGGAAAATATGGCCGGAATATTAATTGCGCTGCTAATTCCGCTTACGGCAGCTTTTCGTGACGCTCAGAAGGTCCAGCGAGCCCCGTTACGTTTGCCTGTTAGCGATGATGACTGTCTCGCCCATGCGCGGCTTAGACTTACCTTGAAAAATCAAAGCTCCATCTCTGGACTCAGGATACTTTATCGGACCGGACTGCAACAAAAAAGATCAGCTTGTTGGAAGATTTAACAGTTTGTTTCTCAGTTGGCTCCTCGGTGAGGAAAAATCATTTTAAAATAATAATAATCATTAAAAAAATCACTTTACTTTGACGCAATCGGTTTCTGTCCCTACCTTTGGCATCACCTCCGTTTCTGTCCCACATTGTCAGCTCATTGTCTGACATGAGACCAGCTTGATTGGCTGCGATCTACTTAAACGGGGAGTCGGGGCTAATTTGAAGTAAACTCTGCACAAGTGGCTGAGTCGTTGTTTTGTGACCCTGTTTGTGTTGGATGAGCACACCGTGCTCCTCTTGGGAGAAGCCTACAGGCATCCCGCAGATCTGACACGCAGCTCCGCACGCTCAGAAAGAAAGAGAGAGGAAGGGAGGGAAAAAAAAGAAAATACAGTTCCCCAAGAATCCTGGCTGAATACATTACAGAGAAATAAAAACTAACTTTATGAAGTTTTTTTTTCTCCTCTTTTTACCAAATCTGGGCTCAAAATAAGTAAAGATGAAACATGCAATATACTTAAGGGCAACCAATAATTGTAAATGAGCCGTTTTGCGAGAGAACTACACAGCAGCGTTTTGTGATATTCAAAAAAGAAAACTCCCCCTTCTTAGCAACAACTCTGCAATTTATCTTGAAAAATCAGAAAATATTCAGGACCTTTGTGAGTGTATACATTAGGGCCTGCAGGGATCTTTGGGCTCCCTCCCCCCTCCTCGTGCCAGTGAAGCACCTCAGCACATCAGCACCTCAGCACACAGCGGGACCTCTCAGATGACAGAAGGAGCCGAAATGTCAAAAGAAGGATAGAGGAGAGGTGCCGGCGAAGATGGAGGGGATTGCAGAGGTGGTGGGGACCCTTGGGATCTCGGTTTGGGGCGGTATATACACGGGGAGGGGGGCCCGGGAGGTCAGAATCATTGAGTACTAGTTTAATCTGATAGGAGTTCATCCATGCAGAGGAGCTGGAGAACCATGCAGAGAAGCAACAGTGATATGCACAAATTATCCACCGGTGAGAGAAGACAGACAGGGGGAAATATATGGACGTGTGTGCGGAATGTAGATGATTTGTGACAGAGGAGGCAAGACGGAGAAAGGAGGCGCCACGCTGCGCTTTGAAAAACACGACAGCTGGAGTCAGGCGCAGGCAAATGTGTGCGGCGCGTCTCCGTTGCTTAACAAATCTATTCATTGGATGTATGTGACGGAAACAGGAAGAGAGGAGAAAGGAGCGCCACGACAGGCAGGGACAAAGTAGCCCGTCATTTGTGATCGATACAGGTGAACACGCCGTTCCTCCCCCTTCCTCAACCCTCGCCCAAACAGCGAGGGTCACCCCTACTTTCCTCCCTGCTTCCGCTTCACTGCGTCCCCTCGTCATGCACTGTAATTAAAACCACAGGTGGGACCCGTAACACTGCCTGGCTGCTCCCAGCGTGCAACAGGCACCATCTGGTTCACAGGAGGGGCATTTTTTATTTTTTTTTTCCTATCCAAACAGCCAGGGGTTAAAACATCAAAGGCTTGGATCTTTGATCGGACCTCAGCGGGGTCGAGAGCAGAGGGAATAATATCCACTGTCTTTTGAATCATTCTGCAACATAAAGCGTGAAATGGGAGCGCGAGCTCGAGCTTGCCGGGTCAGGTCAGCTACCTCGCCATTCCTACGGGGACCTTTTTGTCGTCACCCATACCTCCCTTTCCTGGCATCATGTCCTCTCCTAAAATATCTGCCTGCTAACCTGTTAGAGAGTATTCTCCAAAGACCCCCACAGTGCTGATTACTTTTGCTCCGGTGCATGCTTCGCCAAGGCGAACATGCTCACCACTCCTTGAAACATGGCAAGAAGTCATAATAAAACATGCGGCGTCTAGGTCACGGCACATCACAGAGCTTAGGATGATGAAATCTCTGGCGTATTTGTATGTTTTGCAGTGTTTGTTTTTTCCTGAGCCTTTTTTCCCCCAGCTTTTTCCAGCGACTGTGAAATTTAATATTCATTTTTTTTTCTGTAAGGTAAGACTGCATGGTAAGCTGTTGTTAAAAGAATTTTGCTTGGCAAGTGGGGGTAAAAAAAAAAAAGTCTTCGGAATCAATATCTGAAATGAAAAGTTATGAGGAAGACAAAATCATCTCTCAAAGCCCTCGCTCTCCCTGCCAGTGTAATAGAGCCTTTAAACAAAGCATTATGCAGCTGTCCCTAGACGCAAGATGACAGACCGGTTTTGAATTATTTTCACTGACAGGAAAGTGTTACGGCACAGGATGGAAAAGCTCATTTGAGATCAGCACAGAGAAGGACAGAGTTTTACCTGGGGCGTTGGCAGATTGCAGATGTCTGCCTCTGTTCACTCCACTATGCATGTGGCAAGCGCCATTCATGGAAAAGCCCCCCTGGTGGTGAAATTCACTTAAAGTTTGGTCTCTGAGCGTGCCTAAATTTAAGCTAGCATGAAATTCCCCCTCCGCTCCTGGGTGGCTGCTTTGCTCCCCCCCCCCACACACACACACACACACACTTTCAGCGATGTGACACGTTTCAGATGTTGCTACGCAATTTGTATTTGCATGTTAGTTTTATGTACTGGGAGCTTTAGAGCAACAAAAACACCAGCCACGGGTGTGTGTGTGTGAGTGTGAGAGAGTTAACTGAACGTGTCCACAGCATCTGTTGTAAAAGAAAAAAAAAGGGGGGCCTAATAGAGGTGGGTTTAGAGCTGAGTAGAAACAAGGCTAGCAATGGTGCATTATATGGCACGCTGAAGCTTTACGGCTGTGAGTGATTGGAATTAGTGATTGAAAAGACTCGGTCAATGGCTTGTGATACATCTTAACAACAGTGTAATAAAGCATTAGCTGTGGTAATAGCGTGAATGCCAATTTAAACTAATTGTTTTTAAGCGTCAGTATAAACATCGGACATTTTTAGCGACCGTAACTAGGCACAGCAGGCCAGTAAAGCTATAGGCTAGGCCATATAGAGAACCTCACCGTACTGCAAAAGTACAAAAGCAAAGATATAATGACTTGATTTAACGCTGTGAACAATGTCTGTAGATTTTTACGGTAGAAAACTCTCAAAACATGACAGTAAAAGACCGTAAAATAGGCCATGAAGTATGACCATGTTTTAATGTATACTGAAAAAACGAAATATTTAATAACGGTCTTTTCGTGGTTTGGCAGTTTTTCACCGAAAAAATGTACCGCCATTTTGAAATATGGACTAAAACACCATTCTTATTTTTGAAATTGACACTACAGATGTCCTTCTACTGTAATACAGTAAGGTTATACTGTATTTTTGTCTTTGTCTTTTTTAAAAATAGTGCACGGTGTGTTTATATGCTCTAACATTAGCATGTCTGGCTAAATAGCGCATTCGTACAGTAGTAATCCAGCGTTACCTCAGAGGGGAAGGTTCATTTCATAATCCATTATCGTGCGAGGTTACAGATTATGTAAAAAAAAAAAAGGATACCCATGAGTCAACACTCCAATATCCTGGATGCTACAGTTTCAAATGTAGGCTAACATTAGAGGCTCTGTCCTGCTCATTATTGGATTTGGGGATGTTTATGCTATGGCAACATCAGCCAAATACATTTTTTTCAAGGCAGCTTTACGCTTACCAAACATGTTAATCTCCTTCACCGAGCCCCCCTGGGGTCAGCCGAGGGAGAAAAAGAGCCAAGTGCAAATCTGTACTCACGGTACGGTTTATAAACCGTGCCTGTAGTTTTGCAATCCATGCCCAAGGATTTGTAAACCGTGCGTATGGATTTGCCCATGGGCATACTGGGATAGTAGCCAGCAGCACTAGGCCTATAAAGGCTATAATGCCAGAAGATATACATTACAATATAATAAACAAGCTTAGTCATAGACATTTAATAAACACATGCATTTTATATCTATATCTGACATCATTTATACATCAGGCCAGTGTGCCTGCATGTATTATAAATCTGTATGCATGGGTTATGAATCTGAGGTCACAGTATTTTATTGTATTTTTATTTTATTTACACTTTTTTTTCTTTTTGAGGAAATAGAAAAAAACATCAACCAAGCATGAATCCAGTATAATCCAGTATAGACCAGCATCATTTATAAGCTGGTCTACGCTGGTCTTTGAGGCAGGGCAGCTAGCTGAAAATGATAAAATCTTCATGTGGACAAAATCGTTTGTTACCGACACGAACGGAGAAGTGTTTTTTTTTTTGTTTTTTTTTTGTCAACCTCTTTCGGCTTAGCAACAGTAACTAAGGCGGGGGAGAGGGGATGGGGTGCAGTGAACAGTAACAGTAGCAAAAGTTTGTGTTGAATTGTCTCCGAGCAAAGAGCCCTACATTTCCAAAGGCGGCGTTCTGGTTAATATGTAAGTGCAACGCTGTATGGAAGTTGCAATTCAGCCTAAGGATTTTTTGAATTATGGAACGCGTGATACACCTGTGGGAAATCTGTGGAAATTATTTAGAAATGATGGCGAGCCTTTTCTGACTCACAGGGCACTCAGACAGAGCATATATGGGGGAGAGAGAGAGAGAGAGAGGGGCACTATTACTTTTGATGTGATCACTGACCTTGATCCAGATCTCTTTGTGGAGTGGAGCCCATTCTCTCTCTGGTATTTCAGGGGAAGAGTAAAAGTGACGTATTCAGCAGCAGCAGCGCTGTCCATTAAGGCCGTGCACAGCAGGGGTATTTTTATCAAAATGCGGCGCTTATTGGCAGATTGAGATTCATGTCTCGTTGTTCAGATATGATAACCCACGCTACTTGGCCTTCAATTCACATCTCTCTTTTTTGCTTCTCAATTCACCCTCTCCTCCCTCTCTCTCTTCACTTGTCCCCCCCCCCTCTCCACACTTTCGCTCTCTCTCCATCACCCATCTGTTCTTTACCCCGTGTGTCATACAGTATCTTTTTGCCCCCCCTCCACCCAACCCTCCCCACCTACCCGCCCCTCCACCCTCATCTCTAGCTATTCTCCTTCTCCTCTCTTCGCTCGCCACCATTTCTTCACCTCTCCGTCTGTGCCCAGCGAGAAACTGTTGGAACTGGCAGCTCCAGAATTCTGATCAGCCACTTTGTGGGCTAAGAAGGCTTGCAAAACTGCCTTTCCGATTAATCAATAGTTCCATTGGCTGCGGTTAACACCTGTAACCTCTGCATTACATGGGAAGGAAATTTTCAGTCCTGGAGCAGAATAGCAAACATCTAACTTATCCTGGCTAGAGTCTAATCCTGCTTGTTGCAAAACATTTTACCCACTGAGCAGATAAATTCTCCAGGATTAGAAACATGGAGATCTCTTATATATACATATTTTTTCCCCCCTCGTCTTTCATTTATTTATATATCGAGAGTGAAGGGGCTGAGTGAGTGAAGGAGTGAGTGAGAGTGAGTAAACGCTGATCAAAAAAAGCTTACCTGTGGGCTGTTTTTGTATCCGCTCCAGCTCCACGGTTGCCATATGGATGCGTAAGGAAAGTGAGGTACACTTAGATGCTGCGATAGAGGTAAATGAAATTCATACTGCAGTATCTAGGTCATTTGTAAGGCCCAAAGCAACATCTCCTTCCCTGCCTGCCTGCCTTTTCCGTGTGTTGCTCGAGTCTGTGGAACATCAAGGAGATGAAAACACTCCACATCCTGTATATGCAACAGCTCACGCACAAGAATTGTGTGCTGCAAGCATGCCAACCTGGCCCCTCAGAGTTTCTTTTGAGAGCTAGGTAGATAGAGTGAGTTATTATTGTGTCAATAAAAGCACATCATTTGTTACAGTGAGGTGCAAAACTAAATCAGTGGAAGCTAGAGCTCTGCTGATGAAGAGTCATTTGTCTGATTAAATCATTGAATCCACTAAAACTATTTCAGTTATTTGCTTGTAAGACATTTTTAGTCGTTCTTATTTCTCCGATGAGGCTTTTTTTCTTTCCAGAAGCCAAATGATACATAAGGCAACATAATCACTGAGATATGCACAGTCTAAAAGACACAACAGGCTGTGAAGACAGCACACACCATGTCATGTCCTGATGAAGCTGGTACGGGGAACATTCTAGCCAACAGTAGCCATATCCAGCCGTTACAGAGCCACGTCGGTGTTCATTTGGCGCCATGTTTCTGTCCACCAAATGTAAAGCCAACAGTCACTCTCCTTTTAACTTTGTTTTGATCTTCACCAGTTCCTGAGTAAGTGGGACTCTTTGGCTGTTAAATGCAAGCTGTGTTCACCAGCTGGTCACTAACTTTGTCCCAACTCAAAACATCGCTTACGAGAAGCTTCAAGAGTGAACCAAAATAAGTTATGGGCTGTAAAAACTGGGATAAATTAGTAAAGGAGCGTGTTCACTGTCACCTGGGAGTGACACCTTTCATATATGCAGTCGTGTTCGCTTGTTAACAGAAAGATAAACCTATTTACATGAATTCAAAGCTGGAAACCAGGTTTTATTTATTATTATTATTGTAGTGATTGAAATGTGTTCAAATGAAAGCCAACATGCAAGTGCCAGAAGGTTCAGTGCAGTTCCTTGAATGGCCACTTTAAGTTACCTCCAAGAGTAAGTCAATCTCCCCATAAGTCCCCATGTTAAAATCCTTAATTTAATATAGTTGAAATAAACATGTTTACAGCCTGGTACTAAAAACTGTTTGGTGTGAGGGGGGGTGAATTTTTATATAACTCGCTTATTCAAATAATATCAAGGTTTAAAATTATGCATAATTAAGGACGTGGCCACTTTGACTGACAGATGCTGTGCTCTACCAATCGATCACTGCTAAGCTGGCCCGAGCCACCACCCTCTGCTTCATAATGACTACAGGTGACCTCACATACACTATGTCCATATTCTATACAGCATATTGACACTATACATATTTCCATCGACTACCTTTATTCAAATATATTCAAAATGCCTATGACATTTAGTTTTTCTTTTTTTTAATAAATGAATTTCTCTCTCTTCAACATGAACTCCCTTTGGTGTTTTTATCAGGCTCTGTGTGATAGACAGGGAGTAAAGAGACACATTCAAACAATTGGATGGAATCGAACCTCCTGAAACAATGTTTAAATGACAAGAAGATCACAGAGTTGCTGGGTAAGTTTGTTTAGTAGCCTTCTGTTGAAACCTCAGAGATGTGCCAGCTCGCAGTGTGATGTTGTTAAAGTAACAGCTTGCACAATGTAACTTTTATTTCACAGCCTGTTTGTTTATGGTTTTGAATATTTTTTTTTCTTTGTGGATAACTGGCCAAGATATTTCACTTACACCTGTGCAGTGTGAAACAATTTTCAATAGTCAATAGAAACGTTGGTTGTTGGCATTTGCCTAACAGTGAAGTCCAGTCTACAAACAGTACAGTCCAGTCTTCTTTACCAGCTCAATAGACCAGCACGCACTGCAGCCACACAACATGTTAGGCCATTTTTAGCATGACATGTAAATCTCTGCTGGATTCAACAAGTCTAGGCAACTTTTTAAAAAAATGAAAAGCATATTCTTGGAAAGTTGTAAGTAAATTGATGTGTACAATGGAAAACTAAATTGCGGCACTTCATCATAAAGATGCACACAAGCTTATGATATACAGTGTGAGTGAATCTGGGGGTGGAATTCAGTGGCATAAACACTGCGGCTCTCCTCCGTTTAACTGCATCCTGGCTGTTTTCACTGCTCGTAGATCACTCTTGCCTTTCTTCGTAGCTCCTCAGCTACTCTGTCTGGATGAATTCCTGCCAGATTAAGTAGGGTTTCACAACTCTACCCCCACATCTTCCTCCTCAGCATCGCTCCTCCCTGCCACCACCACCACCACGTCCACACACTCTCCATCCATCCCTCTACACGAATCTCCAGATCCCTGGAGTATATACACCCTGCCACCTCCTTCACACATCACTCAGCGCTGACCCTCACACACACTCGCAGCCCCGCCGCTCATAAATACACACAAACATGCTCCATACAAAAACAGACCGTGAAGTGAAGTTGGCTTCACGGAGCTCCTGGTGCACATCTCAATTACACCTCAGCAGCATTTTAGTCCTTGGTTGGTTGATTACGACGGTGTGAGGTTTGCCTTTGATGAAGGACGTAACATGATCAGTATGGAGCTTACCATTCCACATTGCATGCATTCTACTATAACGCATTAATTATGTTAAACAGCACAAGCAGTCACACTGGGGACTGAAGGTTTGCACCATTTTTTTTTTTTTTTTGTATCATGCCCTTTGCAGTGACTTTATTCCTACAGAGACATTTCCCCGCCTCTTGATGTTATTTTTATTAGCATTCAGTAAATAATGCAGCACGAAAAAAAAAAAAATCACAACCAAACTTACTTCACGGTGTTTTTCATTTCCCAAACATACTTGACAATAGCTCAGTATCAGGTAACTCAGTGTGGGAAGCAGATTTCCAGCCCAGACAGAGATGGTAGCTAGAAATAAAAACAGATTGTGGCAGTTGACAGGTGGAATGAAAAGTGGGTAGTTTCCTTGATGTCGAAAAAGGCTCAGAAGCACTCAGATCAAAGTTCCAAGTGACTTTTAATATTTATCCAAGAAAAATATTTCTGAAAACATCAGTAGTTGTTTTTCTTCTTTCACTTGAACTGTTTACTTTGCAAAAAGGCCAAAAAAAAAAAAAATATGTGGCATAATTTTAATCAGTGTAGTGGTTCTTCTGAACAACCCAGTCAGAGGAGTGTCTAACCGTCCCACTAAAGTGTTTAGAAATGATCTTTTTAAATGATACGAAAAATGTGCTGCCTCTTGAGCTTCTTCTGTGTGAGTTTATATATATATATATATGTCTATATATATATATATATATATATATATATATATATATATATATATATATATATATATGCAATGGGACATCTCACTCTTATAAAAATCACTCGTCTTCGTTCAAGTTGACCAGGAAACAACGTAAATTCAGAAAATAGAGAAGATGGAGACGAGCTAAAATCATTCAGGCAGTTTATTGACTTTCTGGCGTTCGATTATGGCTGCGGTGGGGGTTGGGATAGCTGGTGAGCTTGAAGTGAAACTTCATAGCATTTACATTTCTCCCTCATTAGTTACATATTTTAGCCAAACCTTGAGAATTAATTATCGGGGGCCCTGCTGCCAACTAAATCTCATTGATTTTCTCCCTTTTCTCCGAAATGATATAAATTATATCACTCAAGCATAATGCAGGGGCATACAACTCTCGGCAGACATGGATTCACAATGCATATTTTAGAGGAAGAGGTGATTTTGTGTGTGTGTATGTGTGTGTGTGTGTGTGTGTGTGCGAGAGAGGGAGATCGATAGTTTTGTTTGTCTGCGGTTTCGTTTCTGAAACTATAAAAGAGAGAGATGAGATGTTTCTGGAACAGATGCCTAATGTTTTAACAGTAGAAAAGATGATCGGCATCAGTTCGAATCAATTGATGATCCATCTATAGTCAGCGCAGAAAAGGGAGAAAAAAATATTGTGGTTAATGTTATTCTGGAGTGTAGTGTAGTAGAATGCTAACGAGGAGTGTAAAGAAGAGATATTTTGATATACTAATATGACAGGTTCACTTGCCAATATTTCAAATTGAAGTGCAATATTTGGGGTTTTATTCCCGGCCCTTGCGGTGTATTCTTCTCTTGTTTTTTCTCCTTCCCTCACTGCTTTCCATTTCAAGTCGCAGGTGATATTCCCTCGTTCCCTGTTGGATTGTCATCAACTGTCATCAATGGCAGCGGACCTTGAACCAGATACAAGATGAGGGATTTCTCTGCCCTGCGTAAGTGTGTGCGTGGCAGCCAGACTGAGAATGAGTCTGGGCCGAAGAAGGGGAAACACAGAGTGCCGTGTCTAAGGCCTATCAGGAGACCTCCGATAGCCAGCGCACCGTGTCTTAAATCTCTACCCTAGTGTCATCTTCCCCTCATGTTCCCCACACACAGACTGGCCCAAAGAGTAGCCTATAGAGAGTCGAGAAGCAGCTGCTGGGTTACAGAACATGCGCTTTATGCTTCATCTGAAACTGTGTTTTTCCTCAACTGCCTCTCATTTTTATTTCATATTTACCAAGGTTTCAGAAACTTCTGCAGCTGGATACTATTGGCAGAAAAGTCATTCAACCTATTTAAGATTCACGAGGCCAAACTCATCTACTCAACGTTATTTTATCAACTTGACACTTAAGAAATGTTCCTAGTTTTACGAGAATTACTGGGTGGTCAGAAAATGGTGCGTTTCTTCTACTATTAGTCCTAACGGTAAAATATGGTAGGGTATGGTCCGAGGCTAACAATGTTTGGGCCGGGTTTGTCCGTCATTTGATTTAGCCTACCGTCTACAGGACAAGGAACATAAAAAAAAAAAAAACCTTATCTTAACCCATCATGTCATCCTAAAGCCACACGTGATTTCGATATATCACAAACAAATACTCCAAAAAACAGGTTGTAAGAGCAGAGGATATAAATGTATTTCACGCACAGACAACAGTTTGTTCCGGCAAAACTAAACAAAAGTCCAGTTTGGGTTGGAAAACCAGCAGCACAAACTAAAACAACACAAATCACCAGATATCCGGGCAGTTCATTAGACCTCTCTGACCCCAAACGTACAGCATTGGTGAAAAATGTTGGAGGGCTTCATGTTTTTAATGTTTCATACCACTGAGTCAAAGTTTTTGGCCCGGAAGGGACTTACTGGTGAATTATCAGTTGAATTTAGAGGTCACATGATTGGTTAAACAGCGATGGCCTGTGTGTAGTCAGCGTTTCAATAGACCTTTTTCACAGTAACTTGTTTCACGTGAAATTGTTGGGTCAATGATACTAATTAAGCCTCAGTTCCATTTATTGCAGACTCTCCGGTGAGGCTAACGTGCTACCACAGCAGCACCCTGACTGGAATGGAGCCTTAATTAGTATCATTGGCAACACCTGTGTTTACCGTGCTATTTCATGTCGACATCGCTGCTGTGAAAAAAAGATCTATTGATTGTGCTGTAAACACACCAGACTGCTGCCAAAACCTACTGCAAACTTGACTACTGGAAGAAAAGTAAGTACCAATCTATATACTGCTGAGTGTCATTGAACTCTACACGAAGTTGCCATTGGGAGAGGAGGAAACCCCCCTCCCGTGTAATCACAATGAAGTATGTAAAGCTGCAGCGTGACCTCTCAGGCAAAAGTATGAGGTGGCGTTCGTTGTCCTGAAGGCGGTGACAAGGAGTCCTGGATGTGTTCATCAGTGTCTGTGTTTTCGCTGCACCTTCCAGCCTCTGTCTACGCTCAGCCTGCTCCCCGAGCGCTGCACAGCTGTGGGTGTCGGTGGTGACAGGTCAGCTAATTAGAGCGGTGCTGTGTCTGTCGGAGGCTGCGACAGGAAGCTGCCGGGCACATGACTCCGCGCGCGCGCTCATCCTGGCCTCTGGCTCCGCTCAGGCGACCGTTCGTGGACACACTGATGCATGCAGAAATGTTCTGACACGTAGGTGTTAACCGTGCGTTAAATACAGTGGTCATTAAAAGCCGGGACTTCTTTTTTCTCTTCATGCTACAGGAGGGTGGATCTGTGATTTTGTTTTTCTCAGTGTGAGCTGAAAATTTTTGGACTTCTTTTTTTTTTTTTTTTTTTTTCAAGTTTACGGTAGAAGGAAAAAAACAAATCTGAATAATCTGTGTTTGGGTTTAAAATTAGATTCAAGTGATTTTTTTTCTGGATTGAAACTTTACAAAGATAAATAATGAGGCAGAAAACATTCACGTAATGAAAATATTGCTTAAAATAAGCAACAAAAAGAAAACAATAAGCTGTTTAAAAAAAAAAACGCTGTTACAGCAGTTGCAGAACTTGCAAAGCTCAAAGCTGACCTTGAAGGAGGCAAGTTTATTCATAGTAAATCATTTGTATCCCGGACAACCGTTAGCCAGCTTGACCTTTAGCAACACGGCGTCACCAAGACAACCACCACCACTTCCATCATTCCCAGCTCGCCTGACCTCCCTCTGGAGCTATGACGTTTGCTTCGTCATAACCTGACACCTCCCCGTGACAGACAGTTTGACCCTTCGGCCCAAAGCAACTGTAGAAGCAGATGGAAGCACACACACACACATCTTCCACTCCAGAGGCAAAGTGAATGTGGACATCCAGAAGATGCGCCCATCTTCTGGATACGAACGGTCAAACTGTGCCAAATTAAATCATCTAGTAAGGTACGATAACAGGACAAGACTATCAGACCTTCACAAGCTTCATTTGGTGTGAACTATTGCTTTAATATTGTCAAGTATGCCACTGAACATAGACCATTTGACAGTGGTGTGTCTATATTGCTGCAGTATCCAGCTCTTTCTGAGTTGTTGCCAAGGGAGGTCTTAGAGGTGAGCTTCCTTTCTCTTGGATAAATTGCTTATTTTTCCTCCTTCTTCCTCCATGAACTGGACCTTTTGCCCCGGTCGGCCCTTTGGTGGCTTCGGAGTCATCTACTTTTATTGCTGTTAATGCACCAAGGTACAAAACAGCGGTGATGCACGGGGAGTTTCTAGTCCTGGCACCCGAACGTAAGTGCCAATCAATTTTTAATCACAGCCGAATCAATAGCAGCAGGTTATTTTTTGAATAAGAAGAAGAACTAATGGGGGAAAAAATGGAGGGCAGATACAAAATCTGATGTATTGTCTTTAACTGAATTTGGTCAGCGGCTATCTGCATACTCCAGACACCTGATCTCCGGTCTGCTGCTGCTGCTGTGGTTCCTGGCAGCGGCACAAGCCGGGGTCATATACCAAACAACGCAAAAACACATTTAATGGCCACCTTATGTGAAATATTTAAATATTCATTTGTGCATTTTCATTTGATATATGCCGCAGCAATAAAGTGAGATGAAAAGGCCCATTTGAGAGTTTTTTTTTTCTCACTTGTGCTTAATGGATTGGGGAACTTTTATGACCTACACTTTGTCCCTGTTGTAGTAATAGCGATGTTGCCCATTTCTGTTCCCCAGTTCATAAAAATCATACTCGAATGCTTAATAGAGACAATCCTGAATAGGCTGGACGCCTGATTGCTTAAATCAAAAACACGCATGTCAGAACAAACCTAATGTCGTGGGATAAATACACAACATCTGTGTGAAAATGCTCTACACTTTTAAAAACCCAGACGGTCATGCGTCGGTAAATCTGTTCTAACACAAAAGAAGCAAACACACACACACACACACACACCGCGTTCCTGCCGACAAAAGGTGCGGGGTGTTGATATACGACTGCACATCCCGAAAGAGACGTAATCAACAATTTGTCTTGCATGCAAATATGTAAATGATAAGGCTGCATCTAAGTGGCTGTGAAAAAAAAAAAAAAAAAACACACCGCAATAAATGAGTGGCATATGGTTCCAGTCGTCTCTTTGTTGGCAATTCCTATACACAAGGCAATATATATAGGTGGAACTGCAGAGGCAGCAGAAACCTTAACTGGAGCCTTCTGCTGTCTTCCTGTAATGACAAAATGAAGTTTTGAGTTTGGAAGTTTTGCCCCAGTGTGTGTTTTTTATTTGACAGAGAGAGAGAAAAAAAAGATAAAGAAACAATATTTCAAAATGATTGCATACTCTGTAAATAATCATAATCTGTGTCTGTCATGCTGCAGCATGCTATTCAGCGTCTAATATTAAATTAATGTAATCCTTATTTTGTTTGTCTCCTAAAGTGTACTAAGCTCCATTATTGCTGTATCTCGATCACAACCTGAGAGGCTGCAGCCTGCTGAGTGCCAAGATGTAAAAAGCTGTCCGATGAGTCTCTACGATATGCAAAGCTCCCCTGTTAATAATTCATGTCTGAGTTTACAAATGGCACTGTTGCGCAGAGACGAATCAGTCGAGTCGTTGAAATGCTGTTTGGAGGAGATGAAAGTTTAATTCCTGTCCTAGATTACTCCTCCTCATATCTAAGCAGGCCCATTATTTTGCCTCCACCAACGTTTTCCCACCCGCTGTAATGGGAAATGAAGGGAGACGTAGGCTGCAGTGGTGGGACACGGCCGGTTATGTACTCACCGAGGATCCTCCCTGATAGGTGACAGCTGGGGCGGCTATTTGCATCACTGTTTGAGGGAGCATCCTGTTAGGCCACAAGCTGCTGCTGGAGAGAAAACAGGGCCAGTACTGTATATTTTGCATGTTAATATGTGCATGTGGTACTATTGTATGTGACCAAGGGGAGAGGTAAAGAGAAAGACTGAGTGGGAGACAGGTGAGGAAGGAAATTTGTTAAAGGAACAGCGAGGCCAAGCAGAAATACAGTGGAAGGATCACTGTGCCGTGTTTACTCGCCGAGCTGCAACTAAACTCAACTGCGCTGTTTGTACACCTGTCAGGGTTTCTGCACATAAACATCAAGAGAGCTACATTTATCACTCAGAATCTCATAAAATCTTTCAGATTCCATCAGCTGCCGGGAGCTAGCTCGAATAAGCTAATGTTAGCTTCATGGATCAGTTGCTAACCGTACCTTGTGGTCACGTTGGACGGACTGAACCTGAAAGATTAACACACGCAGGCCTAACGCTAAATAAACAGCAGTTGATCTTGTATTCCAGTTAAATCACAGCATAACCCTGTTATGCTTAGAGACATACTTTTCCCTTTTTCATATTCCAAGAATAAAAGCTCTTAGGATGGAGGATAAATGCTTTTCATTAAAGTGTCTTTACCTCAAATGCTGGGTGTTGCTCAGGATGCTTGTGTTTTCCCTAAATCCAATACAGGACAAAGCAAACTAACCCTGTCTCCTAGAAATGATGCTAAATTATTGTCATAATTATGCTCAGACACGGAAATGACTGCATTTTTAATCACATTGTACTGTGACATCAGTCATGTTTCCGCAACACACACTTTAATTAACGTTAGAGAAAGATTGTGCTGTTGGTCAGATGTTAACCAAAAAAAAGTGATCAACAGTCTCATCATGCTTTAATCACTAAGAGCGGATAGTGTAATGCAAGATTTGGTGAAAAACAAATATGATATCAGTAAACATTTGACTTATGTTGAATAATGACACTTTTGCAATTTGCCAGGTATGTTAATTATGAGCAAATATGTAAACGTCAAGCATTAGGGTTCCTCAAAACATATTTGCTGTTGCAAATGAGTTGCACATAAACAGTAAATGTGCTTACGTGGGCTGAAATGATCATCGGAAAATAATTTTCATAACTGATTCATGAGTTTGTCATCGATTCAAATCATTTAGAAAGCAAAAAAAAAAAAAAAAAAGCCAAACATTTACTCGTTGGAACTGAAATTAAAACGTTTGAATGAGCTTATCTTTGTTGCGTTTCACTTCATATCGAATAGCTTTGAAAAAAAAAAGGCATTTCAAGATGTCACCATGTGATGCTCATTTGACAGGATCACAAAAAAAACAGTCAGCGTGATAGTTTGAATTTTAATCAATTATAGAAACACTCTTTAGTTGCAGCCCTACTTATCCGCTCCCCAGCTAAGCCATTTTTACAGTACTAAAAAGCTCTGTTTGGCATTACACACATCACCCAAACCTTGGAGAGATCTCAGTGCCTCTGCGTGGGCTCCTGTAGATCAGTATGCAGCCTTGGTAAGTGAGGAAACGTTGTCAAAGGCTTTGAAAAGCTCTTTGATAAACGCTGAGGGCCACCACCCCAACTCTCTATATCTACCTACCTCTTGATTCCCCCCTCTCTCTCTCTCTCTCTCAGCTTGCAGACCTAGAGAACGTCACGTCATCCGACGCAAACAAAGTTATGTTCGACTCGTTTCTTCGCCTCCTGGTCTGAGGTCAAAACATCTCTTGTGTTTCAGATAAGAGAGCATGAGGTAAATCAAAGCACTTACAACCCCCCCCTGAATTGACCAGTTTTCTTCCTACAACTCCACTGATACTGAATATTTGGAGACGCGCACACACACGCCTCACGACTACTTAATACAGTGTTAAAGCGAAACTTTAGAGCAAATATGAGGCAGCGCTTCACACATCGGAGTGCTGCCGAATACACACATACAAGCCTGGCTGCACAGGCACATACACACTCACACCCTCTCACTGTAACGCAAATGGGATCTAATTTGGTAGTTCATCTAGATTGGGGGGTTTTAGTGTCAGATGACACTAAAAACAACAACTTGTTCATCATGTATATCATAAGTGACGCACCATTAACACATGAGTATATTCTTAGCCTGATTTCATGCTTCATGCTTCATGTAATTCCTGTCTGTGCCAACTGATAGCACGTCCAGCAACTGATTAAACTGAACACAATGGGTGGTATATAAAAAAAACAACCCAACAACCACGATCTAAGGTTATATAATGCTAATAAAATAATCAATACATAAATAATACATATTGTACCAATGTTTTATTATGCCATCACTAGGAAGTACAGTGTGTTTACACTTACACATATTAATATAGACAGAGCGACCGCTGTGAGGAACACGACAGAAAACAAAGGAGGCTAATGTCATTTCAAAACAACCTTATTTACAGAGAAGTGTTAACATTGTGTACCGTGTGACTAGAAAATAGAACATGTAACAAGCCGTTGCACAATGCATAATGTCTCTTATTAAATCTCTTATTTTATCATTCTCAGCTCTTTTCATACAAACCCGTTTGTGTGTGTTTTTTTTTTTTTGCGCTGCTCGTGGTCGCAAACGTCGCACTAGTCCAGTCTTACTCATTTGATCAGATATTTACAGTGAGTTTTACTAACTGAACCGTGGGTAACCGCGAACAGGCATGTCGTACTAAGTGTTAAAGAGTGTTGTGACAGCTACACTTTCACCGCAAAAAAAAACATGATTTTCATCCACTCGCACTCTTTCCTGACACAGTTAATGATGTAACTAAACTTAATTAAAACATCAGAGAATGAGATCATCAGTACATGAAACCTATGGGTCAGGTTAGACCGAATAACCAAAGCTTTGAGTTCTGACGTAATAGTTGTATTACAGCTTAACAGTTCATAATATATTTCTGAAAACATTTTGGCAAAACGGCAACGACATCATTTGGGCAATTTATATTTGATCAGCACTGCCTGGATTGAAAATTGAATCTGAGTTTCATGAGCCCAGTGTGTTGCACTCACCAAGATCTGATTTGTTAATCATAAGGAAGCCACACCAGTAGCACTCAGTGCTTTATTGTCTAAACAATTTACAAAATGAACATAATGCTGTATGGAAGAAGACGTTGAAGTAGTGACCATAAACCCATGAGGTAATAAATAATACATTTACTAGGGTAGTAAACTGAGAGGGTAATTTATCCCTAAAACTCAATAGAAAATTCAATTGTTGGAGCCAATTCAGCTGCCCCCTAGTGGCCATTAGAAAGAATGCAGGTTTAACGTTCCACATTGGCTTCACTTTGCAACTAACTATATACCGCCAGTGTTCCCGAAATATGTTCAAAGTCAAAACGGTGAGACACCGAAACGGTGTGATGAGCTAGAACAAGCAGTGCAAGATGCAGCGGACCAGGACAGACGACACAACCTGCAGTTAATTGGAGTTAAAGAGCGACTGGGGGCCAGTAAGCTGCAGGAGTATGTCAGGCAGCTGGTCACAGAAGTGCTCGGGAGTGGAACTAGCTAAGAATGGACTTCAGTCGCTGGCTATCGTCCCGGATGAAGGTCGTCCTTCGAGACCTATCATCAGAAGATTTTAGACGTCTGTCTACATTTGCAAACTTGGAATGGCAGCAGTGAGCAAGAAATATGAGAATAAAAAAAGAAATAACGTGGCAAGGCAGAAATTTTTATTCTTTTCCCGGGATCCTGACCAAAGATGTGGCCAACGAGAGGAAGGAGTTCACCAAATTCTGGAGGAAACTACGCACGGCGGATCGCTTCATGCTGGCCTTCTCCGAGGATGAGTTTTGGACGAGCATCGCAAAACACTGAAATTCATCACAAAGTCCACACATAGCCTAGAGTGAGCACGTCCATTGTGTGGTGAGAGACCTAAGAGCAGTGAATCTGTTCGGGGCGGTGACTTCTGAACTTGTAACCCTCTTTATCATATCATGATGCGACAGGCTTTGACCTCCCTTGCATATTTTTGCTCATATTTTAGCAGAGCATCTGGACCAGTTTTAAGAGTTTAAATGCTTCACTCAGACCAATATATGTATATATTATATGTTCACAGAGAGCCTGAATACAATTATTATTATTATTTTTTGGGTTGGTTCTTTCTAAATTTTCATCTTCTTTTTCATCACTACATAGACAAATGAAGTAGGTGCGGGCAGAAGATAAAACCTCTTTTGAATAGAGGTGCAAAAGTACACACAGTAGTCTTTGTGGAGGAAGGAAGCATGTGATGCAGAAAGCTGTAAGAGACAAAACCATGTGTAATCATTAACGAGACAGCTCACTACTTATTTCCTACTTATATATATATCAAAGATTGGGTGGGAAGTATTGGAGCCCTGAATCATGTTAAACTAAATAAATGCCTGTGCCCTTTCTTAAATCACAACAGGCAGATGTTGCATTAATGTAAGACATTCAACTAATAAACACACACACAAATGCAGTAGTTAATTTAACAGTAAGAAACGAGGAGATGCAATACTTGATGCTACACTGGAAAGAACTGCTTTAGTTAAGTTTCAAAGGAACAAGGTTTTTTTAAGAGATCAGGTAGAGACTTGGAGGTTGACAAATCCAGAATCATTTAGAAACATGTTTCTAAGGTAGATTATTTTTAATATCCACAGGGTGCAATTGAATCTGTCATTGGGAGTGCAGGATTAGAGCTAACAGAGCTGGACACACCAGCAAGCGGCGCTTCTTCTTTCTTTCAAGACCCCAAATTTAAGCAGCTGTTATTGGAAGAATATTTTTTCCAAATAAATGTTGAATCTACTGAAAAACAAACTGCCTGGGAGGCCTCCAAGGGCATTTATTAGGGGTAAAGTCTGAAAAAGCTGAAGAGAGAAAATAGGGAGAAAGTTTGTACATTGGAAAAGGAGCTAAACCAAAAATGCTGCATCTGACAATGACAGTGAGGCTCTATTAAAACAGATATGTGATATTAAGAAAGTAGTTAAAGGAGACATATATAGTATCAGTGACTACACATCAGGAAATTAACCAAGTCTTTTTCTTACTTACGTTTACTTACATCTGTATACCTCAGATACTCTTGGTAATATGAAGAAAATTAATGCATGGTTTCCAAGAAATGATCTTCACAGCCTGTCACCTCATCAAACGGATTTTTTTTGCTCCAATTACAGAGGATAGAGTTAGAAAAGCCATTAAATTAATGAAATCAGAGAAGGATCCTGCGTTACAGGATGGGGGATGCAGCAGTTATTTCAGTGATCCTCAAAACAGGAAAGGACCCGCTCTCTTAAACCAACCAGCTTATTAGTTTGGGATGACAGTGCGCCATTAACCTCGGCCCTTTTGGCATGCCAAATTAATAAGGTGTTGACTGCACGGCATTATACCAGATATACTGTATCTATATCTATATGTGCAATAAGGGCCTTCTGCCTGACGTTACACACACAGATCAGGATGGATTTGTAAAGGGGAACCTCGACCTTTGATAACCTCAGAAAAACGCTTCACTTCACGCGGCTAAGTAAGGAGAACTGCATGATCGCAGCCTCACTGAATGTGGAGAGGGCTTTTGATCAGATGGAGTGGAGTAGCGTTGGGAAGTTTGAGTCTTTACTGACTCGGATCTCTTACTCTCGAATTGAACAAGTAATTCCATTCATTTTTACAGCGGGCGACGCTGTAGCCGTCTTGTGACCGCGGTTCTCAAACACTTAACACGGGCAGCATGGTTCGCTTCAGTACAATGCACAAAATGCCACAAGAAATTCAGACCATGTGAAAACCTAGGAAAGCAAATACACAGCACACAAGTGACTGTGTCCTGTAATCCTCCCTGCCATTGTTGTTTAACCGCACGACAGTGACCAGGTAGCTGTCAGGTGACAAATGAACGAGGGCCGATCCGAATGAACGAACGGACTGCTCGTCACACAGCCTGAGCTGCGAGTCACGTGACAGCTGGTACAGGACAAGTGAATGAAAAACTCACACTGACAATTCATTTATGACAAGCTTTAAGTCCCAAGCATGTTCCCTAACATGTTTCAATGTTGCATTTACTGTGTCCAAACGGGACATTCTTATTATTAGAATTATTACATTTGTTGCATATGTGTAAGTAAGAGTATAGGATAAAACCAATTCATGTTATGTATTTATTCATCAACACACATCTACAAGAACCGATGACCACTAATTAATTACGATTTCATGAATAATGTATGTTATGCAGCTGCCTGCCAAGTGGCGAGGGAGAGGTACTGCATGGACATGAACGAATCACTCAGTGAGACGACTCATTACTCCTGAGTCATGTAAAAGATTAGTTCATATTGAATGAATCGTTCACGACCGACACATCATTAGAGTGGAGTTTTACTACTACCATTACTTTACAGTATTATATATATAAAGAAATCTAGATAGATGTAAACTAACTATTTTAGTCTATAGGTAAATTATCATATTTTGATTTGATCAGCTATGCAGCTTTTTAAAAATGAAATGATGACAAACGCTTTGTAAGGTAACTGTGAGCATTTAAGAACATTTGGAGGAGCGATCTTAATGCAAACAGGATATACAGACAAAAAAAAAATGGGTATGATTGCCTTGTTTTATTGGTTTGGCTCGTTTTCTCTACTATGTGCCCGGACTCTATTTGCTTTGTTTCCTGTTGTTCATTGATTTATGTCATCTTATGTTGCACTGTTCTTTTTCCATTTTTCATGTAGTGGAAAACTCGATTAAGTCGGGATAAAACCCACAGTCCTCTTTGGTAACAAGCTAATCATCCGTCCAAATGAGCGAAATAAAGTGGATGTCTTACAAACTCTCTGCTCCTTTTTGGTGCACAAATCCCTCTTTGTGTCGCTATTCCCTCACTGCAGCTCAAAAACACCGTCCTGGGGAGCACAAAAAAGCAATTTTATACTTGCTTAATATGACAAACTCAGACTGCTGCAGCTCCATATTAGCTTTACGACACATTCTTGCACAGACTGTGTTGATTCTCTCCCACATTCACATTTCAGGTGTATCAGAAATGGATAGAGAAACTTTTTACAGTAAGCAAATATTTTAACATTCATACAGGCACCTAATTATTGTTTAAGACAGACTTGAAACTGTTGATGGTCAATAAAAAAATTGAACATATAATTGAATATATGGTAATTGCATATATTTTTCAAGGAATGTGCCCAACAGTGATGATAATATGCTAATTATTTTACGCTTCATTCCATCTACATAATGCGCTAATATTCTGTTTGAATGGGAAGCGCTGTACATCAGCAGCACAACAGCTTCCAGTTTTATTTCATTTCATTTACTCACATTTTGAAACTTCGTATGAGGCAAGCTGATAAAAAAGCACGTCCCATATTATCTTACCCGCCTGGGGGGGGTTTCCGCACAAAGCAGACACAGTCTCATTTGGTGGGAGCTGCCAGCATTACCAGAGAATTGCCACTGGATCACTTGGAAGCTCGCTGCCTTACATATGGGCACTTCAGCAGCAGTTGTTGATGGCAGGAGGGAGTGTTTCTCATTCACCTCCCCCGTCTCACATATTCCCAGATGGTCCGGGGAGTCAAACTGGCAACCTCGCAGTCACAAACCCTCCTCACAAGCCTTCAGGCCACAGCTGCCCTCCGTGTTGATTGGTAATTTCTTCCCGTGGAAAACTGGATGCTTCAAAACATAAAGTGCACTCCAGATGTTGTGAAGTGTCATACCATAACAATGCAGGTGGTGGACTGACAGCGAGGTAGATTTCGCTCCACACCACTGCCAACAACTATCTTTTGTCAAGTCTCCCACACGAGGAGAACGAGGCATTTTTCTTTTTTTTCCATTTGGCGGCCGGTTAGGAAATCACAGAGGAGGAGGAAGAGAGGCTTACATTTGTGCGCGTGTCCTATTTATTTCCTCATATACCTGCCACCGTTGTCATAGTGACCACATGTTTTATGCCACGGCATGATTTGGCGAAACCTTTTCATAGAGCCGCCGTCGAGAATGACCGCCGAAAAGATTGATGCGCAAGACACGCTCTCCTCTGCCCTCATCTTCCTTTACTGTTTGTCAGCCAGCTTGCTTCCCCGTCCTCCCCCCCTTATGCACGGTAGGTGCCATGACAACATTACACACACACACACACACACACACACTGTAAAGGCAAATCATTGCAACCGTGCACTGAATCAACACATCTAATGTTGTTCCATGTCAAGTGTGGCTGTCAGTGTCAGGGAGATAACCAGAGGGAATACAAGGTATTTATCAGAGATATGCTGTCTCTTGTCTCTTTAACAAGTGGCTCACTTTCACCCGAGAGCTCGGACACACTAGCAGCCCCCGTCCATGTTTCTTACAGCAAAAAATTAACCCCAGGACACCATCAATTACTAACTAATTAATCTACTTAAATTGGCAAATTTGCATGTATTGCCATCTGGCAATTCTGGTAATGAACACAAACAATGAACTAATTGATCATCACTTTGTTTGCACATGAAAATACACAGCCACATTGGCTTGCGCACACGTGTTACCGTACGACTGCGCCGGCAGTGCTTTAAAGCAGGTCTTCCGGGCGTGCTATGAAAATGTCTTACTCCTTTATATTAAGTTCTAGCTGGCATAACAAAGCGGCCCTTGAATAAGATCTCACTTTCAAGGAGGTCTGATGGCTGATGATGGATGGCAAATAAATAATAATGCACTTCACAGGGTGATCAAAAGCAAAGCGATTGTGCCGCGTGCAGGTGTTGGAAACCATAATTGGCCTGCTATCGCACGGTACTGTCTTTCATCACTGAGGGATCAATAATCCCATAGAGGAAGCCTGAGAAATTATTCCGGAGATCGGCCTGGACGATTCAGAGCCGATGATGCTACGGGGCGAACGCCGGCGAAACACAGCGGCCTTGAATTTAATGAAAAGTTTTCACTCAGACCAGAAAATATTACCGCGTTTTTAGCATATAACGAGCCCTTGAAAGACAGCACACCCTCCGTGTGCTTGAGGAATACACTGCTTTGTCTAGACATGTTAAAATTTTATGCTTCAAAATAAAATTAATGCCCTGCTCTGGGAATAAATATTCTTGTGTATTTGTGCGAGTAAGAGAGCGAGAGAGGGGGGAAAGAGAACTGTTTAAATGTGCTTTAAGAATAATAGCCAGGCCATATCATTTTTACAGTTTGTTTTTATTAATATCCACAAGGAAACATTAAATTCACGGGGTGAATATGAAACTTAAACTTTGGAGGGCTCACAGGACAGGGGCAAATCGCTGACAAGCTATGTGACCTCACAGCCTGATGCCACGATGTAGTGGATTTTATCTTCTTGTCAGTGCCAGTGCTACTCAGTGAATCTTTCTTTGGATGCGTTTTGTATCTTTTAACAACCTCACACAGGCCAGATTCATAAATGTGGATTAAAGCAAATCTTTTTGTTTTTAATGGAGGTATCGATTGGGGGGGGGGCAGCATAAGCCATATTCATGTTTGAGAAGACTGATGATTCAGTTTAACGTGATTATCACGTTTTGAAACAACACACATATCACGTACAGTATCTCGTGAACCCAGATAGGGAGCCCCTTGTGCTCCCTCTGCACAAACAGACGAGTATTTCAAACATCTGCGCCTTATTTCTGATGAAAACCCGTGTCAAAACAACCAAGCGCACTTACTACATGAAGGCAACCAAGTTTGGTGATTGATAACAGTCGGATTCAGACATACAGCTCGAGTTTTTTCTCCTTGTTTTTCCCCATGGCAGAAATGGTTACGTTTCTCCAATAAAAATCCTGCAAAGACCAAATTGTTGAAGGGAGTAATTTCATTGGTTCAGGTGGAGGATATTGATATAGTCACACTGTATGTGGATTCTAATCGAACAAAGTGGACATGACAAAGCTGAAATTAGAAAACCGGGGAGATTGATGGCGGCGAAAAGAAATGAAAAAGATCTTTTAATAGGTCAGGCTTGTGGACGGGTTCGTTTTTGACACAAAACACCAAAAGTCTTTTATTCATTTCAAACCATTTGCTCAGTGTCTTATCGGGATTAAATATCTTTGCCCCGGGGTTATGCTTTCCTATGTGTTAATTCCAAAAGCAATTTTTCATATCGTCATCAGTGCTTAAGTTTTTGTTGGAATTATTAAAATGTCAAAATATCCACGGGAGCTCGTTTCTTCATGAAAAATATTAGGCCGCGGATCTGTTTTTGCAAAAGAGTGATTGAAACGGACTCGAGTAATCTTGTCCTCAACCTAAGGTGAAATGCTGACTATGATGCATGACTTGACAGTTTCCTCATCTCTCAAATCTATTGTTTTAAATCGACTGCGCTTGCACACGATTCAATTATACAGTCAATATTGCAGGGCTGGCTTTCTACTGCAAAATATTTGACGATATGAGAACCTTGTGTGACCCATTTATTTTGATTTGGGAAAACAATTGTATCTCATCCCTAATGCCTGTCGTGGGCAGGGTTCATACATCACTCTGCCGGCTGTGTACAAATGTGCGGTAGGTGCCGTGAATTCAGCACTATCAAAATAGAGAAATTAACATAGATTATGCCACGTGCTCGTCAGTGAAAGCCAAGCAGCTGCACGCACTTTTCACATGCCAGCCACACTTTTTTTTTTTTTTTTTTTTTTAAATATTTCAAGAGTCAAAAGTTGAACTTCCCTTTACAAAACAGAGCTTTCTAATCAGAATAAATTCCTCAGAAGATTTCTGAGGTTATTTTTAAGAGTCACACGCGGGTGTCGCTCACTGTATATGCTTCATTCAAAGCGGAATATTCGAAGGGCACTGAGCTTTAACATTGACATTGCGCTGCCTACTATTTTCTTGCTCTGTTGTGTTTCCTCCCAATGAAAGGGAATTATAAAAAGAGAGAGAGAGAGAGAGAAGGGGGGGGGGAGTGAGCGAGTGCGGAGAGATAGTGTTTATTGCTTGTGGGAGGTGAATGATGGCGCAGCATAAAAACCCCACCAAACCGAGCAGATGGAGCCTATGTGACAGTAAAACCCCAAACGTCCGCTGAAGGTTTTTTACCAGTGACTTATGAAAGCTATCTGTCAAAACAAAGGCAAGAGTTAGCAGGGTGATATGATAATGAAGCAGCGTCGCTCCGGTGACAAATTATGTTCAAAAGGTAAATTGTTTCTCATAAGAGAGCCCTCAGTGTGAGCAAGGACAGCGGTGAGTGCGAGATTATTGGTCCAGGAAGTGACATGAGACAAGCGGTTAGTGAAGTTCACAGCGAAATGGAAACTGTAAATCGTTGCTTTTTGGGAGAGCAACTGCTCCGACGGAAAAGGAACCGTCTCAATAAAAAACAAATTAATAAATAACTGGGGGGAAAAATATATAGTGTCGTACTGTAAATCTCCCAAAAATCAATGATAAGATGACTTATACACACAGGGCTACAATATGTGGTAGGTGGTGTACTAACTCTTATTGAGGTGTTACAGGCAGTAGTGACTTGTACTCTTGTGCTATTAAACTTCTACACCCCTTCATTTCAGAGTTATAATATTTGCTCTGCATTACTTTGACAGCCGCAGCTACTGGTTACTTTGCAGACGGTGATGTTTCCATATAAAACATCTGCTCCGAAAAGAAGCTGTGTCTACGTACGGCTCGTCGTATTTCCGATGTCTATGATTTGTTAGTAGTTTCACAACTACAGATTCCCCCTCTTAAACTCTTGAACTGTTTGTGGCCCCAGAAGGCAACATCACCCAAAAAAGCAAAGATCACATAGGACACAAACAAATATTTAAATTTAGCATATAGTAAAAATGAAATAAAACGATATATATACAGTTGTTCACACCTTGTGCACCCAGAGAGTAACAATTTTGTAAACCAGTAATGTAATTAAGTACATTTTGCTCTTAAGTTGGATTTTGAATGGGGCTTTGACTTGTCTTATATTGTACTGCATGCATTTAAGTAAGCGGAGGAGCATTTATAATGGTTAAACTCGTGGACAGTTGATGACTACACTGCACCGATGAAACTGTGTGACAGAAGTTGACAAAGTAGGTTACATTTCCGCGTTTAAAGGAAAAACAAAGGCAGCTAAAGTTGAGAGACAAAGGCGGTTGCTGTGAACAGAGGGGACATTGTGTCTGCAGCCAAAGCCTATGAAGGTAAGAAAGGGCAAACCTGCAGGAGGTTTTATGACTGAGTTATTGTCAATGTTTACATGCCAGGTGTCAATGGTGTCACAGATTGCCATCCCAGTGTTCTCAGCAAGGCTTCGGCACGGTAAACAGACTTCAAAGGAGACGGCTCTGTGCTGATACAGGGACACATATGCACACGCACACACACACACACACACTTTCCCCACACACACCAAACACACGCACACCAATACTCGGGGAAGCATGTACGCAACAAAGTGCACACATCCACATGCATGATACATAAATGCATTTTGCTGCATACAGAATGGCCAGTGTATCCAGTTGTGGAGGAAGTGTTCAGGTCCTTTGCTTGAAGTAAAAGTAGTAATACCACAGCGTTAAAAAATACTCCATTGTAAGTTGGAATAATTTGACACATTCCTCGCTTTGTCCATATTCATACACATCAGGTGAATTGCGGTTTAATTTCCACCGTGATATTGTTGGAAGGGACTGATCAATAACGTTTTGGGAAGATACACTTTATCTATAAAGAATAAATCACACTGTCACCATCGTTTCATGAGAAGAGGTAAAAATATTTTATTCAGACTTCATGGGCAACGGTGTGTATCATATCACTAGATTATTATCCGTCATGCATTCATGCAAAAAGACTTTACTGTTGTAGCGGGTTGATTTTAAACTACTTCGTATAGGCCTACAACTAATGAATTATGAATGAATTATGAATTAAGCTTCTGATTATTTTCCCTAATCGACCTGATTTTTGAAAATCCTGAAAATGGTGTCAAATAAAAAGCAATTAAAAGAAAAAGCAGGACACTTGTGAAGTCTGAACATGAAATACTTGCATTTAAACATTTAAAAATAGTTGCCTTCCAGCTGCACTGTTGGTTAGCTAAACGCCGTGTTTCAGACATCTTCATATGTTTGCAAAAATCTCAGTGTGCAAAGTCAGACAACTGTAATGAAGCACAACATTTCTGAGACGAAAGACTGAGTCTAAAGTGGGAATACTCAAGAGCAAGTACCTACATTTGCACTGAAGTGCAGTACTTGAGCAAATAGTTACCTTCCACCTCTCTGTGTATCTAACCTTTAGACTAACAGTCAGCAAAATCACACGGAAAGCGTTCCTATCTGAGGAAAAGCCACCTGAGATATCACGCTGGGCTGAAGTACAGTATGGGCATGACAGAGCGGATGATCTGACGCGCGCTTCTCTGAGGCTACATGTGCACTTACTGTGAGCTGCATGTGTGCAAGGCAAACACCGCGTGCGCTCCAGTCCACGGTGTTTGTTTGTTTGTGTGGTTTACCCAAATGGATTGTAGCGATTGCGTACTGTGCTGCATGCGCTTATTTAATTAGGATGAACTTTTCAAATAATCCATTATTAGCAAGAGTGGATCATAAAGGGGAAGCAGAGACAGGGCCAGGATTTATTACTTTCCTGCTGCCTCGGTATGTTTCCTTAAATTTAGATTGGTCTTATCGTTGTTTACACGGCGCTCGCCTAAATAGGTGAAAGAGCAAATAGGACAACATTACATGGCATTGCGACAGTATTTGAATTATTAACAAACTCAAATGACTTACAATTCTGTGTTGTCTTTGCATGCTATGGGCCAATTGGTATTCTAATTGTATGCAATGTTTTATGAATTGTGAAGCCGATAGCTACTGGTGAAATATTTTCCGCATCATAAAGAATCTGATCATATATGCGCAAGCGGTTGTGAAGACAAAGAAGAGGAATTTGGTGGAGCAGTAAAGGTTTGATGTTGTAGGGGGGGTTTGTGTTGGAAGGTTTGCATATCCAAAGGAAAAAAAATAAAAAATAAAACATCTCTCATTTCGTATGCAGGCGGAGTGGATGTGCCTTGAGATACGCGTTTTGCTGAGCCACGGTAGAGTGTTTGATTTCAAACCAATTTTTAGCTGATCATTATGTTTTATTAAACGCGTCTCAGTTCATTATATAAAAGCCCGTTCCAAACTTTAGTGGGGGGAGGGAAAAAAAAACACACACACACACACACACACAGTGAGCCTTGTATCAAAAAGCCACCACACACAGAACTGAAGAGAGTGTAAGCCTTTGGTAGAAATCGGAGTTTACACATTTATGAAGCAAACAAATAAATGCTACCACAAGAGCTGCTGTAGCTGTCAGACTAAATGTATTATTGCTGTGATATTACCCAGTATTACACACTGTACTCTCCTCCTGCGGAGGTAGCTCTTCCTGCCGGTGCCAAATTAGATGGGCGAAGACGGGACACTGATTTTATATCCTTCCTTTGGACTTACGCTCTTTGTTTTAAAGACGCCACTTGAGAAAGAGTTGGTTGCACGTCTAGCCAAGCGGCCCGATCAGAATTAAGCTAGCACCCACCCCCGCCAACATGGCTACGTCTGAGGGGGGGTAATTGTCATGCACACATCTTTAATATTTAATCACCATAACACAGCAGCAAATCGCATCAGAGGCAACGCACGCTAGATCATATTGTCTGATCCAATAGCGTGCTCGCGTGTTGCTATCAATTACAACTTTGGCACACAACTAATTTGTTTGAGGGCTGGATTGGTAATTTGATTTTCGGGCTCACTCACTTGATTTCCCTTACCCATTAATTTCATTTGCACTTGCCCATCAGCGGCACCAGCACATGTTGAGTCACCCACGTCCCAGAGCTTATCTTAGCCCAGTCTTATTAATACCACCAGTTGTGGCAAGTGCCAGCCTGACACTCACACAGCGTGCAGCCGCCGCTCTCATTCCAAGCCATCACAACCTGCATCTCTCCTTCAGCGGCTTGGAACCTCTTAACCTGTCCACTCTTCACCTCACCGGGCGGCTCATCGTGCTCGTGGCTCTGCTGAATATGAATGCGGAGCCTTTTTTCATGCACTCGCCTGCCAAATACTGCCAGCTTAAATTCCTCTTCTTTTATTTTTTTCCCCCATTCTGGGCAAAGAATTCTAATTAAAAGCCATGCATTTGGAAAGAAAGTCATTATTGCAATTATTATTAGAACGGATATGACATGTAGAGCTGCATTTAGTGGCAAAGAATAAGCAATTATTTGACTTTAGGGTTAAGTAAAGAGGTGGCAATCTTTTTTAGAAATAGAAAACGATCAAAGTGATGACAAGGAGATAGTGTCATTACTGTAATGAGTCTGTTTGAAACGCAAAGATAAAGCATTGGGGGGAAAAACATTTGTATTGTAATTTGTATTCTGAGAGCACTGCGCTTCCAATTAACCTCTTCTGACACTGCCATCAGTGTAATCCTATCCTGCCGTTAGCTTACAGTAGAAATGAATTATTCAGAGTGAAAAAGGACACTGTTTTGATAGCTTGTTAATAAAGGATCAAACACACAAATAGGAAGGTCCTTAAAAAATTAATAATAGGCTGTAGCGATATTCCCAGATGAAAAAAAGGAAAAAAAAGTAGCCACAGTTAAACTCATAGAAATCCCATTTGTATTGATGAGCCTACTGAAAAGTGTCATGTGCAAGAGACTGGTGTTATTGAAATTTTAACAAGGATAAATGGCAGAGACACAGTGGCTCCCTCTGGGGAATCTTCCTCCGGCTCAACACTGGTGTTACAAGGATGTCTTTTGTCATAATGCTTAAATGAACTGGTCCGTAATTTGAGCGCGTCGCCGTATTTCATATTTCATAACGTGTCTCTCTGAGTGTGCGTCATTTCTTTTCCATATGGGCGCTTAGCAGTAAAGAGTGAATAATAAAGGAAACCCAAACAATTATGAGGCTTTAGTCGCGCATCACTGGCCCTGGTAATGTCACTTGTCTGTGAGGGGAAGTGTTCTGTCTTAGTTAGAAGCTCTGTCACCTCGGGCCTTTGGATTGCTGTCTGCTAACTGTTGCTATACGGCCCTTGAGGTTTCTAATTGTTTCGCTTTTTTTTTTCTTATGATATCATGCAGACACAGTCCCTTGGCACATGCGTGTGAGTCGACAGGTCCCATGAGGTAACATAATCTTTATAAAGACAAAGCAGCGTTGAAACACACAACCTGAAGTCTCTTTCTCCCCCCAAACACAATATACTGATATTACATGGTGTAGAACAGGAATCACGTAAAAGCAGCATTTCATGAAGTATTGCCTTTCTTTTCCTCTCTGTGTTTAATGTTGCATACTGATGTGAGGGCAGAACAAGGTTTTTTTTTGTTGTTTTTTTTGGATATGACTCTCCAGCCGCCAAGACCTGCCACCACTTCCCAGCCCTCCTGGTAAATTATCAGGGCCTCTTTCATAAATAAGAATGAACCAAAACACATTTGTGGTGTATAATAAGATGCAGTAATTAATGTCATCGATTCACATCTGTAAGGATACTGACTGGGAAAAATGTGATTACTTTTATCACATTTCAAAACTTGGAGTTAGTTTCAGAGCCCTGTAACTCGGTTAGCGGGTGACTGCGGAGAGAGCGAGAGGGCTGCTCTTGCTCCGTGATTGATGAGTGCACACCGGGCAGGCTATTAAAAAAGCTGCAGCGTATTCCACAGACAATGGCAATAAACATATTCAGGGTGCTGAATTCGAAATGACTTATTTAGGAAAAGAAAATGCTTTTTTTCCCTTTTTTTTTTGCACCAACCATAACCATAAACCTTGGATTAATGGAGAATTCTGTGCGCACATTTAAATATGGTACTACAAAAACACATCCCATAACACACACACACACACATATTTGTGTGGACGCACATGTTTGCCTTTGTCCCCTTGCATATTATGGAGGTTATGGATCTCCATCATAGCCAGCACGGCAATTATCTTAGCTTAGCTTAGCACAAAGGCTGAAAACAGGTAAACAGCTAGCCTGTCTCTATCCAAAGGTAACTAAACTTGTCTACCTGCACCTGCAAAGCTCATTAACAAATGATATCTTATTTAACTAACCTAAAGTAAACAGTAAGTGTACAACTAGTGTCTTGGCTCCTAGGAGCAGTGACTTCCTGGGATCTTTGCTGGTTGCGTAGCAACTTTACAGCTTCACTTTTTTATAGATTTAATTCAAGAGATGTGTTAATTAGTGATCTTTATACATGCCGGTAGGTGGATTTTATTAGCATCGGACAGAGCCAGACATGCAGCTTCCCCCCTGTTACCAGCTTTAAGTTAAGCTATGTATCTGTTAGCAGTAGTTTCAGATTTAGTATATAAAGGTCTCCTAACCAAGCAGCAGTTTCCGTGTCTGTGAAGGGATGCCTATGCGGAAAAAGCTGCAATTCATCAAACAGCCACTTGAGGCGTCAATCTGCATGTCCCAATGTTAAAATGTCCAACTTCACAGCAGAGATAAACATGTTTACAGTCTTTTGCTTTCTATAGCTAATTTCCTAGTTTATGACAAGACTGAAGTTCGATAGATATACATTAAGACTCAAAGTTATGTTTCATTTACAGCATGGCCACTTTCACTGACAGGTAGGTGGCCTCAGGTTGACCGATGATCCACATCTTTGCCCATTTGTGGATTAGCCGAGAAGCAGAAAAGGCCGAACTGCCGACATGAGAGCCTTCCACAACAATGGATACAACGTCCATTCTTCATACTGTCATTGCCTTTAATGCTGACCAATAAAGCCAGAATGTTCAACTATTGTTATAACCGGGAGGGGAATCAGTTCACAATTGACAACAAACAACAAAATGCGAGCTACGAACACTCGGGAAGAAATAATTTGGCATTCACTGCAGACGTGCACCTGTTTGGGATCCTGAGGTGGTTATAATTAAAATAGTATTCAGCGATGGAAGATGAATAGCAGCCGCTTATTCAAAAAGAAATATCTTTGGAGATAGAGCAGGTGATTAGCAATAATGTAGATGCTCGGCAAAATGAGGGAGCTGCTGGGCGGGGAGAGAAAGAGACGGAGATAAAACCACATTGTTACAAATGGATAATTTATAAATGTGCTGTTCATGGTGACATCTCCGGAGATGACAGAGTACATACATCTGCAAATTGCAGTAGATGAGAGTTTAATAGCAAAGTAATGAGTGTTGTGGCTCTAAATATTATGTGCAGCTCAAATACAGTCAGGGCCCATCGATAAACATCTTTTTTGATAAAGTTCTCTGCGTTTTCCGCCTCGTAACAAGTTTATATTGTTTCACCAAACACATTTACGCTTCGCAGGGCCCCCATACATGAGCGCAAGCATGCATGTGTTGTACGCGTGTCGACAGCGGGTACAGGTGCTCCATTATTCAAAGTATCTCGGTGGGCTTTGAAGCCGACAGAGAACGTGACGAGGTCTCTTCCCGCACTACCCCCTCCCGCACCCCCCCACCCTGCTCTCTCTCTCTCTCTCTTCAACACCCCTCCCGACCGCAAAAATATTACCGACGCTTCCCTCGGGAGGAGCAGAGGGGAAACGTGATCTGGAAGAGAGGGGCGAATCCACCACAACAACAGCTGCTTCCAAATCACAACAACCTGGGGAAGGGTTGTGGGTTATATTTTATGGGTGGAGAGGGACCACGGATGTTCATTTATTTATCTCCACAGTCAGCATAGAGGGGTGTGTGTGCGTGTGTGCGTGTGTGCGCGCGCGTGTGTGACAAGATCTGTCACAGCTCACTTCTTACTTATACAGGAGAAAGCCTGCGGTCACTAGTCACTCTGTAGAGAGCTGAGACCTGTAACGCCACAGAGCCAGTCATCTGGGCAAATGATGAATATGTAAAAATAATCAATTTTATGCGTCAAAATATTATAACGAATGTATGGAACGTGGAAAACCTTATTGAGTTGGTCTGATGCCATTTACTTTCCTCTTCACTTGCTTTCATACTTCTCCGCGGGTGTAATTACGCTGAGAGCAATTTCATATTTCAAGTATGCAAATATCGATACGGTGTGGCTACAAACAGTCCAGATACGGAGAATATGTAGGCTGCGACACAGCAATCCTTTTGAAGTGTCATGCTAGCACATTGCAAATTAGCTTGCATGTGCATTTGAGCACACATGCGCACACGGGGATCTAAATTAGCCTAATGGTCCTCAGTGGACCCAGCACCGAGCACACATGCCTCTCGCCGAGTAAATGGCGGGCCACGTATCGCAGCTGAATACAAACACAGGCATTAGCAGTTGGAGCGGGCCAATCTACGGCAACGACCTTGGACATGTGTTGGTGTCCACTCTCCCCTTCGCTACATACTGTTATTAATTTGATTATATCTGAATTTAAATGCAGGAATAATAACTCATCCGATATTAGCGGGGAGCTAAACCACCAGGGATGAACCGCCGCGGTCAGGCTAGAGGAGGTGATGCAAAGGAAATGCTGCCAGTAATCAATCAGCACCTGGACGAGGTAAAACATTGAGCTCAACAGATAAATAGTTTAAGCGTGTACAGCAATGATATTCAACTTAAGGCCTGTGACAGGGTGCTGTGCGGCCCACCGACCATTATATAAATTAAAATAAGAATAAATTGATCCAAAGTGAATCTTTTTTGTCTACACCAGTTAAGTAAAGGTTCAGTAATGTCCCCTGGTTCTGACTTGGAAAGTTGCATAACAGCTTTTCAGCAATTGTCAGCCATTGTAGTCAATGTTTCAAACCCCAACGGTACCACTGTGGTCCAGTTTAGAAGCGGGCCTCTGCTCCGGCTCTGTGGGTAATATGTCGCTGCTCTATTTTTGACGTATGGCATGAGCAGCCCGTGTGCGACAGTGCAAACTGCCGATTGTGAAGACAGACAGAAGGGAAATAAAATAACTAGGTGGCATGTTAACACATGAAGAAGAACATAGACCAAGAAATCTGAGCAGGTAAACAAAGTCTGGTTGGGTTTGAAGGTACGTGGAGGACGGACCAAAACAGCGTCGCAGCCGCAATCTAACACAGCCCGATGGGCGCATCTCACTTAGTTTCAGGTACATTTGAGAAGAGAAGCTAGTTGACCATCCCTGATGTGTAGTAAGTTTTGTTGAAAACATAATGCAGCTGATTTGAAGAGTTTCATTCAGCTCACTTCAGAGATGTATTTTCATTGACTGCAGCCTGACCGTTTTCTTTACAAGATAAGTGAACACATCAGTATTCAAATGCACTTCAGTATGTACATCCATAAGTGAACAGGTCACCATTCACGCTGCTGCTTCACTTCAGTATGTTTCCTGTTCACACTGTTATTTTTAGTTCAAAACAATGTCATGTCTGCAGTTAGGTTCCTGCCAAAATGTATTTCACAAAGAAAGCAAATACATAAACGTATTTTTTATGTGACAGGGTTAATCATGTCAGAATGAAAATGCCCCCAGTGAGAAACAGATTCCTGCTCTCCTCCCGGTGTGCTTAACATCTTCAAGCACAAGCCGAGAGTGACATGTGTTCCACTTTTTACTCTCCATTTTTTCATAAAACCACGATTGTGATCATCTGTAGCATTGCTAAGAGTAGCACTTATGTATGGACATACATTCATGTCACAGAGGTATCATCTGGGATAAGATAAATATGAATGTTAACTGTCCAGCTGATCCCGAATGATGTCAAATATAATAGGCCATCTATGGATAAGAGATGTCTCTCCAACATATTGCATGAAGTTGTCATGATAACCAGTTAGTCACACTCAAGAGGCGATAGGGTCACTTTCAGCATCCCATCTGCCCTCAGTCCAAGAACTGATATAAAAATAATCAAAAGGAGGCAAGAAAATCATGAATTTCTATATCTTGAAATGATACTACACCTTTGATTTCAACAATAGCAAGTCGAAATAAACCATGCGACGAATATCTGTCATGAAGTTAAGGTGCATGAGCGCACAGTGGACGCTGGGCCTAAACAAGCCGGTATGTTCCACTCATATTTTGACTCAGCAGCGACATCTTATATCTAAGCTTTTTTGGGCGACGCATTCATTAATTATCTTTCGACAACGTCTACATTTAATGCAGCAGTTCTGCACAAAAGTATCAGATGCACAGTCAAAATTGCTGGGAGGCTTTTGGAGGTTTTTATTACACACATCTTGAGACTAAAACTATTAATATCAGCGAGGTGTTGTAGTGCTTCCGCAGGACATGAAGACCTGTTATAAGCTATCACTGTGCTCCGAGAAGCCCTGAGGCTTCAAATCTTTCTTTTTTTTTTTTTTTTTTTGGGTTGGCCCAAAGCTTCATAAAATTTCATCTGCCCATCAATAGTTTAGCATTATGTTTTGTTACAGTTGCGCCAACTACGCTCACTCATTAATTCTTAAAAGAACCTTTGGTTTTCTTTTTTTGTTGGTACTCACCATGTTATCCAGGAGCTAAAAAGGGGGCGGCGACCAAACATTTCCTGCTTTTGTTGCTGATGTCATATGGGTCATACCAAGTACAGGGGTTTGTCATTCGGTTTCAATGTGTCATGCTGATTAGTTGATGCTAATTGTTTGTTTGGTAACAATCGGTCCGTGGATCATGGAGAGAATGTTTAAACCTTATTTTCGCACCGATGATGCTGACATGTAACATCGTCATTCACCTGTTTGGGATATGTGACTCCCCTGGGATAAATATGGCCTGAGCTGACAGTGCTGCCGATTGGAGGGTCTATATAAGGAGGGAGTTTTGTCCTCCTCGCACATGTGACGTGTTCCCATGCTTCTTTGTCACCCAGACATTTGTTACATGTGTACTTTGGTTGCACTCTTTAAATAAATAATAGTCATCGAACACATCTCTGAGTCACCATCTGGCCTGGCTTCCTCGTACCACTGATGTACAAGATCTTTGCAGGAGACACTGACTACACGGTGAGTTTCAAAGGGACATGACTGCATTTACACAGCTCAACAAGACTTTGTGGACACAAATTGAGCCATTCATTTATTTATTCCTATTTCCTCTATTAAAGCATTTTTGCCTTTCCCAGTGGTCACTTTAAAAACTCAAGCCTCATGCATACCCACTTTCCTGTTTTGAATCACAACTTTTTTTTTTTTACCTCACTTATGGGCACTGACTTTGATTCCAGCCAACTGATACACTGACAGATCGGGATGACGATAATCTCCACCATTTGGACACGTCGTCGTGTTGCTATTCCTGTTGTATTTGAAGACGTTTTCTGGATGAGAGATCTGAGAACCGCGGTGCACAACAACTTTTCTCCAGGGGGGATTCTCTGCCATTCTTCCCCTCTGATGTGGACCTTCTCGTTCCTTCTTATTACCTTTTTGTCGCCTTGTTTTTTCTCCTGTGTTTTTGTTCCACTACACCATCTGTCTGTCCTGTGCTTGTTAAATCAGTTTGCCCATTCATGGTGCCCTCTGCCTCGTCTTCACCCTTGGCACTTTCCATTTAGTCTCCAAAACCACAGAAATGATATGCAAGTCTGAGTCAATCCACCCCGAGTTCTTGGATGTTTGTCAAACAATACAAGAACAACAGCGTGATTTGTTCTGTGCACAAATCTCAACAGCCAATACCCTCTTGGCATTGTTAAGGGAAGGCAGAAAAGGCACAGACAGACATGGAGAAAATATCCTATCAATCTACAGGATATTAGCTGCAAGGCACCAGTTCATACTGCCAATGATGTAACCCTCTGTGCCAGTATGAGCAAGTGCCATAATAAATTACTTCACATCATCCA
Organism: Nibea albiflora; assembly: GCA_014281875.1. Lineage (NCBI taxonomy): Eukaryota > Metazoa > Chordata > Actinopteri > Sciaenidae > Nibea > Nibea albiflora. The sequence goes on along the minus strand of CM024805.1, from coordinate 11,004,118 downwards.
GTGCTTTTATCTGATGATAGCACTCTGTGTGGGTTGTGTGATTTCAGGCTTAAGATTTTGTTGTTGTGGCGGCGGTAGCGTGGTGATTAAGACTGTGTGTGTCTGTGTGTGTGTGAGGGGGAGAAGGAATCAGACAACAAAACTGTACACGACTGTAATTGTACGGGGTCTCTAATTTATGCAAAAGATAATGCTTGAATCCGAAAACCTGGAGACCCCAGCCAGTGCTCCCCCCAACTGCTGTCACATCTTATTGTTAAAATAACACACTTACTTGACACCCTTTTGAAACCCAAATCGGCTGTGTGTCGCCTTTTTCGCTTGAGAAGCGCGTTCTTCATCAGCAAGAGGTCATTTTTAAAAGGGCCAATAATAACATGGTTATCAAAAACAAATCTGCCGTTAGCTTTTAGTCACTTCCGAGTACAGATTTAGGAATAATATGTCCAGACCTATCCCGATAATGCAAGTATTTACTCGCATTTCCGCTGTGAATATACCTTGTGTGCGCTGCCAAAAGAAAATTGCAAACACCAAATTATTTTCATTCATTATGAAGCATCTTTTTTTTTTCTTTTTTGCTTCCCATCAATACCTCAAGGCTTGTTTTAGTGAAATAACAGCAGTTTTACTTCATCCAAGCCGAGCTGGCGATGGATAAGAGGGATGTGTGGGTGGTGGGCACCTTGGCACACCTGTGCACCCCCAGTCTTGGAGGGCCAGTGGGTGACATTGCCAAACCGGTTGGTTGGCAAAGATAACATCACGATCAGGGTTTAGCTGAGGAACTGGTTTCCAAGGTGGACAGAGATTCTTCTTCTTCTTCCTCTTCTTCTTTAGTTATGTAAGAAAACAGAACCTTTTGATGGATTTGGCTTATTGTAGAAATAATAGTCGATATCAAGCTACAGAGGGAGACAGAGTGGCGGGAGTGTTGGAGAGGTTACAGTATTAATCTGCTTGCTCACTAGAATTAGCTACTGTCTGCCTGCCAACATGCAGAAACAAGTATTTGCCAGTGATGTGAATACCAAACAGCACATTCATCTTTGTCCCCCTCACACAAATCTGCAATGCAATCCTCCCAGAACATCCAACAATAAGACTTACCTATCCATTTACTGGCGACTAATTTTCTGTTGTCAAGCCTCATTAACCTTAAATTTATTTCCCATTTTTCACATTACAGGCAGATTAATGCGAAATAAAGCTATGTAAACAGATGGTACACCAAATAACTTGATCATTTACTAGCAATTACTGATCTGTTTACATGTAATGTAACTTAAATGAGACAGTGACTGGTGGATACTTGTGTTAGAGGAGATGAAGTCCTTTCTGGGATGGAGTCCTGAATCCAAGTATCTGTTATTTGGCATTATATTATCAGAATTGCAGAACATGAGCAGCATATGTAGGTCAGTAATCGCGATGGAACAGTAGATCATTTGCATTAACCATATGGCCCACAGGCCATCGCTCTGATGACCAGTTTACACTAGACGCAGTGTCGGGAACGCTCTCTGTGCATTAAGCATGTGTCTGAAACATTCTCTATACTAGTAAACTATTTATTCTCACAGTTTTGGTATGTATTGAGAGCAAAGTGAAAGCAGAGTCAGATTCCTCGTATGTGTACACATACCTGGCCAATAAAAGAGGTTTTGATAACAGCGCACAGGGTGCAAACAAGTAAAGTAGAGACAACTGTAATGTAATCTCCTGAAAACTAATTTAATAATCCTGCAATCATTACAGGAGAAGTAAACATGGAGAAATCATTATTATTATTTTTTTTAATGATGTGTTTCGATGTGTTTTCCAATATTTTTGTGACAAATATGTTTCGTATTCCTAAACTCCATTAACTAAATTCCCTAACTTTAGTTACTCTTCCATTAGTTTCTTCCATTATTATTCCCATTAAAGGAGAGTTTGTCCTCATCCAAATGATTTACATTATTATGTAAACGTATCACTATATCACATTTAAACAACACGACAAGTCACATGTTGCTTACGATTACGTCAGTTAATTAAAGGACCCTGTCTCTTTTTTAGCCAGCTAACATTAAATCAACAGTTGCCATGAAGCTAAGTAACTGAGTAGGTTAGCAGCCAAGCAGCGTGTGGAGAGATACTAATGTTTCATAACGTGACTGATGGAAATGATGAATAATACCAAACATTAAATAATTCTGCTGTGAAATTCAAATAACTAGCCAAATATTAGCCTTTTTTGTGGGTTATCTTTGACGTGCACGTCAGGGTTAAATATTTCGAGCCACGGAGGGAAAACACTCCTCAGGAGAACACGCAGGAATTTATTCAGTGCTCTGCGATCTGTTTTGTTACAAAGAAATGACAACTGCCACCCATGTTACTGATACAAAAGACTGCGTTCTTTCACTTAGTCATGTTAAAATATTCAACAAAGCTGACGTGCAGGATGTGTTTTGACATGCCGTCGTGAGGTTATAAAAACTGCTTTATTATTCTGCGCTAATTATACTGAGATTTTCCTCTTAATTTGTGAACAGGTGCATGAATTAAAAAAAAAAAGAAGCTCTGAGTCAGGAATTGCATTGCATAAGAAAAGAGAGATTTGTCACCCTCGTCCCAACATAGCTGAGGTAAAACTCTCCTAACAAAGAAACCAGACTGTGGCTTCATTTAGCAATGACTTTTACTTGGATTATTAATAACCTACAATACACATACTATTACTATTTACAACACCCACACATCGTTTCAATCAAAAACATCTGCTGTACATAATGGATGAAAAGAAATCGAAGAGCACATGAATTCTTCAATTTGTTTTCTGCTTACTGCCGCCGCGTCTCCAGCAACACCATGTTTACTGACCTGGCAACATGTCATGTTATGTCAAGTCCTCAGTCCAAAGAAGACTCGCTGAACAGAAAGGTCAGAAAAGCATGCTCATAAAGGGATGTGGACAGCTTTTAGCCTGTAGCTTTGCTTTAATCAAAGCCAAATGCAGTTGCAGTCAGAAAACACTTCTGATTTATTCAAGCAACAGTGAACACCGGCTCTGAGTAAGACCTGTAGGATTTGTGTCGTTGAGGGCATTGACTAAGAAGTCACAACATTTCCTCCAGAGGTATGAGGTGTGCATGTGTGTGTGTGTGCAAGTGTGTGTGCGCGTATGTGTGCAGGCTGTCCTTGTGGCGGCTCAGTGCCGTGGGCTGTTTTTTCCTGACTTTGTTAGGAACATGTGGCATGAAGCAACACACCTGCAAGTCATGGTGTTAAGTCATTGGTGCTGTGCACTTCACAGTCCTTGGGTCAGTCCATGGTTAGCCAGATTTACTCCTTATCTTGCAGGGAACAGATTCATAACAAACAATAATTTCCGAGGCGCGTTCCAAAAAGTGCCGCAATAATAATCAAACGAGACTTGTGCACGACTAATAGAATTCCTTGCCTAATTACGCAAATGGAGGCATTTTTCTCTGACTGAATATGACCGCATCGCTGCTTCTATGGCAACAAATACATCTAGAGAGACAGTAGGATTTTTGGAGGAGAACATTGTGGTGTGTGAGCAGCGAGCGCCCGTTTGTGAAAGCTCTTCCATCATGATGAGAGACAGCCCACACAGCTCCAAATTGCTGATGAGCTTATTTTTAGTCGAGGGGCTGCCCCGGTGTCTGGCTTACATGTGGGACTGACAGAAAATGTGGAGCAGATTTCCCAGTTAATACTTGTACAGCAAGCCTTCCTGCTCCGTAATTAACCAATTAACAAGCAACATGCCCCACCAACACCATACCTGATTCAGTTTGCAATCAGGAATGCGCGTTTGCAAAGTTTTAATTGTGCCCGAGGCAATAACTTACTGTTTGTAATCACATTCTCTCTCTCCCTGTATTGCACCATAGTGCGTTGGGGAGGGAAAAACTTACTGGCGCAAGCTAATTCGGCAAACCTCCATGTTGGAGGTGAGCGCAGTGCACATTACCAGCAGTGCTTAGGGTTTTGCTGAACAACAGAATGAGAGTTAATATGCTCCCCGAATTATTAACACATTGTGCATTTATAGCCTCCGACGAGAGAGTGAGAGGCAGGCAGGGGAGCTTTCACTCAACATGTCCCCCTTACGGTAAGGTTGCGTTGGGACCGCAGAATGCGGACACATGCAAAGAAGAAACTCTCTGCCTCCATATTTCAAAATGAGATATTAGGTTAATAGTTGCTTTAGTGCGTAGCACAAAAAAAAAAAGGCAACATCACAGGTTTTGACTCGGGGAACCGCACGCACTCTCTGCTTGCACGGTGGAGGCGAGCCCCGTGCCAGAGCCAATCATTGTTCAGGAGGCAGGCATGGTGCATGGACTAGATGAATCACTAAGCTGTCATTTGTCTGTTTCACATTCTGACTGTGGGAAAGCAAATTATAGGTGACTTAATGTTCCTTTTTTTTCTCCCCTCTGCGTTCTGGTGTGCTGCCAGGCCATACACTGAGCTAAAAAGGCAGAAATACAGTCTGTCAGATGGAAGCTGCCACTAATTGTTCGGCTCAAATCCCTCCATTTTTCTTTGGGAGACCACAACCACCCACTGCTTTTTTTTTTTTTTTAAATACATGGTTGACACTATTGGCTACAATGGACTTCACGCAATTACAAGAGTCATGCATTCTAATATGACGGACAGAGAAGAGGCCGGCATTAGCTTTGCACTCTTGATGTTCCACACACACACACACACACACGCACACACACACACCCTAACTGTGAAACACAAACAATCTAGGGCAGCTATTCCAAATCCAATTGTTGTGAACATGAAGCCAGCTAGTTTCAGGCAGTGGGGTGAGTTTGGCCCACACATACCAATTAGGCCTGTTTCCAAAGCAATACTGCACAATGCTGCCCAGAGGACTGCAGCAGAACAAGACTTTGATTTCCCTCAATGTGATAGTAATTTCATATTCCTCTGAAAAGCAACATGGCTACTGAGGCTTGAGTCTCGAGATGAGCAATGAAGAGCAATTCACAACGAGATGCTTGTTTGGTCATTTACATGCAATTTCTCAAACAAATGCGCAAATATGTTGTGACTGGTTTGGTGTGGAGGTATTGGAAGACTCGTGTAAACACAACAGCTTTCTGATACACCCTCAGACCATCTTAGGAGGCCTCTTTTATTGGGCCCGTAGCGCCACTGGGTCGCTTCGTTAACTGCTTGTATTTGATCAGTTATTGTCTCTCGCGTCCTTCTCCCCCCCCCCTCCCCACACGTCTGAGAGCAATCCTTGCATCTAGGATCAGAAATCAAGGCCATACAGTAACTGAGAATTGCAGCCTGTGGTCTTCACGCCGGCTAAATGCTGTTGAGCCCAAATCCCAACACAGCACATCAGACAGATTGAGGAATAGGAAGGGAGGAGGCGTGTAATGAGAGCCGTGGGAATTACTGCACTCTATTTATAGGGGGTGCAGGATTGTTTACCTTCTTTCTTAGCGACTTATTTTGAAGGATGGTGAACTACTAATGAGAAGATGTATCTCTCCCGTTGCCGTCACCGCGCGGTACGTCTTGGAATTTACCTTTGAGAGCATAAGAGCTACTTTCACGATACGTCTTTAAACTCTGCGCGCCCCCGTCATATTTTTGGTTGTTTGGCAGAGTCGCGGCGGCACCACCTCAATCGGGTGATACTTACTTCAGTGTGAGACGGTGTGGGAGAGAGCCTATTGTCGGAATAAATCTTCACCCTCTCATTTGAATCACCGGGAATGCTTGATGGTTTGTCACAGGGGAGGAGAGAAACCAAAGTACCCCAAAGAGAGCCGAGGTGTTACTGCATGGAGGCGGCCATATTAACAGAGATATTCTTCAGGATTATGTGCCCCTTCAACCCAGGCCAGGAATTTGTCAGCACAAGTGCAGATATGGCTCTATCAATAATCCATGGCATTGTGTATTTCCCAACTGATGCCATTATACGGCTGGGGGATGACAGCACTCACCAACTCCATCATCTTATCCACGGGGACCAGGATCTCATAAAGCGCTCTCAACATAGACATCTCATATAACGGGTAATAACTCCAGCCAGTTAATACAGGGGAATTATCAGGGAAGAGGAGCGATGAACCCAGCAAAAACTGGGGCGGCCAACGCTGTATTATAGTCGTGGAGCAGACAGAGAGAGGGAGGGAGGGAGAGAAAGAGAGGAAGAGAGAGGAGGGGAAGGTGTCAAAGGAGGGGGAGGGACAGAGAGAGAGGTAGGAAATGGAGAGGGGCAATGAGAGAGAGCGCGAGATAAGGGTGGGGGGGGGGTTGGCGGGAGATAAGAGACGGAGGAGGAGTGAGAGGGAGCGAGGTGGCTGTGCGAAACAGACGAAGGAGGGGTAGAAAAAAAAGTTAGCGAGGAGGAAGAGAAATGAGTAAGGGGTGAGGCGGAGTAAGAGAGACAAATGAGGTAATGATTTAACAGAGAGCGGTGTGAGGGCAAAGTATTTATGTCATTTTCTTAAACTCTGCTCTGTTGAATATCTTCAGCGTTTGTCGCACCACCCCAACCAAATGAAGGGTATCTTCTGTAATGAAGAGCTTAGACCAGTAGCTCCCTAATCCAAATTAAAGCTGTCAGTAATTGTTTTCATTACAGTATCATTTAGAGGCGGCTATACCACCGCACGTGGTGAATATTATGTGCGGATTAACTCGGCTTTTTCTTCTTCTTCTTTTTTTTTTTAAAAGCTACCTATGTCAGTCGAAACTTCTGCCAATATTAGCGTTCGTGCTTGTGAACAAACCGCTCGTGGGAAGCAGTAGAGACGTGACACCGCGAGCTTGCAGATATACTGTAATATACAGCCCAAACTCTCAATGTCTGCAGAAAAACTGAAGGGACTAATACTCCCCCTTCTGAAGGTGTCGAAATGGCCTTATTGCTGTGACACCTTCAACTGAATTTAAAGGCAATTGCATCAGTTGGCTGACTCACCCGAAATCAACAAAAAAAAAATATCTGCTTACTGTAAGTCAAGCATTGCTAAACATTTTTTTTTGGTTTTTCTGGTTGTGTTTAGGCGCTGGCAGCAATTGGTTAGGGTTAAGGAGAGATCATGGTCTGTGATCACAGTGATTAGAGGCACGATGCGCAACATTTAATCAAAAGGATCTTTCACGGTCTCCGGTGTCGAAAAACTGTCCACATCCAATGCTGCGTTTAACCAAAAAGAGGGTATAACAGGAATATCACAGAGGCTCTGGCTTTGGGTTCCGCTTGGTAATCCATCCATATGATTAGCAATAATGTCCTCCAAATACGAGGTTTTTTTTGACCATGAAAGATTTGTTTTTGAATCTGGAGTTTTTCAGGGGTTTTTTTATGCCTGACAATGACGATCCTTCAGCAACCTCAAAATGCAAGAGACTACAAACACATCCAGCCTTGTTTTTAATTTTGTCAGACACCTCCTTTAGGGGGGAAACATAGCAGATTTTTGTCTCTTTGGTGTATGCTAGGTTAGATACCTTTTTGATTACACTGTAGCAGCATCAAACGCACATCAGGTGGTAAATTGAAGTGGGTATAGAGGAAAATATTCTTTTTTTGAAGCCCGGCATTGCGGGAATAAATGCAAAGCGAAACCTGATATTTATCTGACAGATGTTATGTCTAAAAGCCTTCCTTCATTCACAAGCCTCACATCATAAACACTTTTTACTCTGCAGCGTGTTATAAGCTTTTTGACAGAATCACCATTATATTTCAGAAAGTAAATATAGTGCACCAGGTAGCAAACAAGGAGTGATTTTGGACAAGTGTCTAAGCCGTGATGCCGAACTGTTGCTTTTAGAACATTTTCTGCCCCGACTGTAGCGCTCTCTCATCCAACTCCTTGGACAGTTGTGCCACCCCTTGTCATCTTTGTTCTGTGTCTCTGCCCATTAAATCTTAAGCAACCAATAATAAGCATCTGGCTCCAACCCCTTTATCAGGCCTTTTAGTCTTAAATGTGGGTGGGTGCCAGCCACCAGGGCTATTAGCAGGGAGAGGGACAGGAGGGAGAAAATAAATATATAATAATGCCACCCACCAAGCAAAGATATTCAGTGTTTGCATTTCAGGGGACAATAAAGAGGGCCATCTGTTCCTGTCATTCGTGCTTTATTGTTTTCCTCGGCGGGCCACTCACTTTGGAACACCGCACCGAGCCCTCCCCACCTCACATTTTCCATACCCCAGACCCCCGACACCACGCTTAGTCAAACTGTGTGTGTGTGTGTGTACACAAGCAAGACACGCAGGCATGTATTGCTCTCACCTTTGGCCTTGTACAGCTGTAAGACAAGGACTGGGCTCAAAGGACATTTGCATTTTGGATCTTCGGCAGAAAAATCATGGCCAAAAAAAAAAAAAAAAAAAAATACGACACAAGATGCTGAGGGGGGCATGGCTTTGAATAAATTCTCTGTCCTTGTCTCTCATGTTGGCACCGGTCTGGCAAACATTGCCAAATGTTTCCCTTCCGTTCCCGTAGCAGGATCATGAGACGAGGAGGGGAGAACTGAAAACAAACCTCACTTTTTTTTTTTCGTCTCCTGCCTTACCAAGGAGAAAGTCTCCAATATTGGCTTAGGAAGTGAAAGGCTCCTCAGGGACATATTCGCCGAGTTCCTAGTTCCCTTCATAGCGCAAAAGGCCTGGCAGCTGGACGTAGTTTGAGTCAGGGTCTGTGGGGACATCCTGTGGTGGTACCGCACAGGGGTTAATCAAAGGGAGGGCGCGTGATGGAGGGCATTTTATACCCTGTTCTTGTGTAGCGGTAGATAGAGATGAGAGGATTGATACCTCTTTAATGTCTGTAAACGGGCCGCCAGCTAGCTTTGCTTCACATAAAGACTGGAAACAGCTAGCCCGTCTCTGTCCACCGGCTCGGCCTAATGGTACCCGGAGGATTAGGCGCTGTGCCGGACTATTTCTACGACCAGAAGCTTCTAACCAGAAAATAGTGTGACGCATAGCTCTGTAAAATAGTGAACTGTTATTTTTACCCCATGAAATTAAACATTCAGGATAAAAGGCGTTAATTAGTGAGTTTTAAAATGCTGGTAGGGGGCTCGTGACTAAGCTAGGCTAACCGTTTCCCCCTCTTTCCAGTCTCTGTGCTAAGGGCTAACCTCCGCTGGCTGTAGCCCCATATTTACCATACAGACATGGGAATGACATTGATCTGCTCATCTAACACTGACATGTGAGACATTCTGAAGATGCAACCTTTTAGAAAACAGTTCATATCGTTTAGTGAAGCACTGAAGATGGACAACATTGGTTTTGGTCAGCATCTCAAAGGTCCAATAAATATGTTTAAGTGTTTTTCACCGCACCACACCGTATGGATATATCAGCATATTATTAAAAATATAACTCTTGGTAATTCATAATGTATCGTAATTCTGAATTATAGATATATACAAATATTGGAAACAAATAATTTATCGCTTTTAAGACGATGGCACGTTCCGCTGTAAATTCCAACACGTATAAAACTGCAGTGGATATATAATATCTTGCAGACGCTACAGGAAGAAAAAAATCCTCGCCAGCGATGTTTTCTCACCAGTGATCTGACTGAATGGAAGATTTGCAGGTGCTTTTCCATCACAGTCAGCAAGGTTAAACTCCAGAGAAATTAAACAAATTGCTCCTCTAATGCAGAGTAAAACAAATGGAGAACTTTAGTGCACATGTGGAACCCTCTTGGGTTCTAATTATGTAAAACTATAGACATCAGAAGGCACTGAATTCTTTAATGAGCACTTGAGAGAACAAAGGGAATTTAAGTGCATGTTAATAAGAGAGGCGAGACAACAGGAGGAGGCAAAATGCCACAGAAAGAATCACTACACATTAAACGGGGGCATTTGCTTTTTCACCACCTACCAGCAGCTTCCGACAGTTTCACTGGGTACCACAACATAGTTGAGAGGAATCTATTTTTCACTGTGGTTTGGTGGCAGTTAGAATGAGCACGCAGCTAATGTGCTAATAGGTTCTCCATGGAAACAACATACAATAAATTGAGATGAATTGAGTGTCAGGGAATTGAGACTTTGCTATTAGTGCGGGAGAAGATGAGGGGGGGTTGGAGATCTCTCTCTTTCTCGCGCCTCAACCTGCAATCAGCGAACTGACGACTTCCTCCCCCTGACCGGTGTGGCGCATGCAGGTACGAAATTACAGGTTAAACTCCCCTGTTAGATCCTGGGGTTGCTGGTGGCTTTCTACAGTGCTACAGGCACAGTACCATTTTGGATTCGCTCAATAACAAACAAGGCGTGATGTGTTTGGGATGCTGTGTTCCACTTCGCTGGTTGGTTGCCTGGCCAATTAGCATTGACAAAGACTCCCTTGTGTATAGGCACGCAGAACATCGCCCAGATAGCACACTTCTATTCAGGAGCCAAAATGGATTGCGCTGTGGGGGGGGGTGGGGGTCCTTTAATCCCTGCTGTTCCACAGACTAATGTTTTAAATCAGGAAATAGTGGTACAAGATAGCCATACATGTACAGTATGTCTGTGTGTACCATTGCACACCGTGCTAAATTACCACGTGTGCACGCAGTGAGTGCATAGATTTGATTATTATATGCTAATAATGAATAACTAATTAGTCGTTTCCGTATAATTATGTAATGATCTGTCCGGATCTGTGAATCAACTTCAAGCCATATCTTATTCTAGGTGAAATAGCTTGCCATGATCTAATTGCTGTTACACATGAATACACATTTAACGTGCCTCCATTGCAGCTGGCTGCGTTTGTGGCCGATCAGCGCTAAAAAACCAAAATATTATCAGGGAGAGACATGTTCTCCAGTGTTAATGTTTGTGTTTCATGCACTGAAATCAACAGATCAAAATGCAAAAAAGTCCTGGGGTGTCGTTCAGCTCGGTTGGTAGAGCGGTCCGCTCCATGTGCAGGGGCTCAGTCCTTGCCCCAGCGGCCCAGGGTTCGGGTCCGACCTGCAGGCCCTTTGCTGCGTGTAATTCCCCATCTCTCCCTCTCTTCTCCGCATTCCTGTCGCCCTTCAGCTGTCTCTATTCAATAAAAGCTTGAAAAAAGGCAAAAAAAATCTTTACAAAAAAAAAAAAAATCCTGGATGAACTTTTTCAGTGTCTGATTCAATTAAATGGCGGGCTTGAAACACTCTTCTGCACCAGATATAAAAGAGAGGAAGCATATATGTGATGCAAGCAAAGATGCCAAAGGGGGAAAACAGAAGTTACTCAAGGGTGATGATGAATACTGGTTCACACAGGGAGGGAAAAAAAAACACTACCTAATAAATCTGTGCAGCTCCCTTGATGTGCACATTTCATGCTAGCAACTTATGTTATCAGAGATCATTAAATATCTTGTAACCATACAGCAAATGTGTTTGCTTATGGAGTCCATGAAAAGACCCTAACCAGCGATGTGCTAATCCATCTGCCAATACTTTCCAACCTCCCCAGTCTCTCTGTGGCACTCAAGCTCCATTGTTCCTTCTGCAGATGTAAATCTACGCATTAAAAAGGAATCACAAATATATACTTTCATTTTAAAAAGTCATTTCGGCTGGGCATTACACTTTTAGCAAACTTCAGTCAAAGTGGACTAATTAGTGTGTTTATTTATTCATTTCCAGCCACGGATTAATACTATATTCGGTTCACTGATGAGTGTTTGCTGCAGCGGGGCTCGAGATGGACTACAGCGCCCATGTTCATTGTAATGACGGAATCATGTGACCCAGTGCAACAGGCGCTTAGAAACACGAGTAACCGAGTTTATTTACCAGCAGCCGGGGAGGCGACATGTGTAATTAGGTGTTAAATAGCAAATAGACAGGATTTGTTTTTCTTCATATATGCATACAATAGTTTATATTTAGTGCTGGTGGTGGTGCATCCAACTACATCCATTAGAAATGTATGATTCTAGTAAGATTTCCTGCATATTAAGTACCATTTATGTTTCTACTCAAGTTAATAGTGCGTCATCTGATCAAACTGTGAAGCAGCATGACTTCAAACTGAACACGCCATTAGTTCATAAACAGCAGAAATGAAAAAGAAAGCCACATCGACACGTTGAAATCACACCAACACCCATATGTTGCATTATTTGCTAAGCTAACTCCTCTGGGATTTGTGTCCGTTTATTGCAAAGTTTTACCAGTTCGTGCACTCCCGTCCTCATATCCCAAAAATATTTGCATATGTATGAGCCCCTGCAGTAAGTGCTTTGAGTAATTGGAGTGAAGGGAGTCATACAATCTCAAAGTGATCTAAACTTGCGCTCTCTGTGGTGCTGCAGTTCACTCAGACACCGACTCTTTGTTTGGCATGAATAGCGGCAGATCAGTACTGTACCTTACAGAAGCTCCAGCGGAAAAAAACTGCGGCGGTGACAGAACAGGGTTACCACAGAGACACAGAAAGCTGCTGAACCCTCACTAACGCGAGGCAAAAGATGGAATCAAAAGGGTTTGTTCGCTCGCAAAGAAGTCGTCTTCTTCTCTGACACGCGCCATGTGACAGTCTGGCGGTAAAGAACGCGGGAGTTATCAATATTTACTCCTCCACATAGCCACATTTAGCCGACTTCTTCTTGTTCCACAAGTGTTTCCTCATTTGCTCGAATATCATTTATTTGCTCCAGCCGACCACAAAAACACTGACTGTGAAATGCCCTGGCCTTCACTCAGTGATTAATTATTATCACTTCAAAATGCTCTGAGCTTCTTTTATTTCTTTTTTTTCTTTTTTACCTCTCCTCCGACAGCAGAATTAATGCCGGACGAGGAGAAAAGCTGCGTGAGTATTTCATCCGATTCTATTCAAATTTCAGAGCACCATCTTTGATTTCCACGGTCCAAAGTAAGGTAAGCCCCAGGGCGGTGACGGACTGTCATCCCTCCCCTGGGGGCAGAAACTGCACTCTTCAGCTCCCTAATGATGCGCCTGTCTTTTGAACGAAGAAGCCCCTGCCATGGCCTATCACTTAGCAGGCTTAAATAAGCAGGGGGCGGTGGGTTGGATGGAGAGGGAGGCAAAAGACAGAAACAGAAGGGAGACAGAGGTGGTGGTGGTGACGGTGTAGGTTTGGCTCTCTGGCACATGAAAGCTGTCCTTTCAGGATTTCAGGCAGAAATTGAGGCCGGTTGAAAGCGTTATTTCCGTGACGGATACTGTATTAAGCCGTGACTCGCTGTGGCAATGCAGCACGCGGGGTCAATTAGCCGGCCATTCAGAGAAAATAAGTCTTACTCATTGAAGTGAACACAATGCGATGAATGACAACACCGCTCCGCAATCTATCAGCTTCGACAGGCCAGGATTCACTGTATTGTGCGCCGTGTAAGAATGAGGTAATTGGAGACATGTTGCTATGAAATACATATTGCATAAATGACAGGCAGTAATACAGCTGTTGTTGTCCCAGTGTCACACCGTAAATATGAACATTCTCAATCTGGACTTGGCATAATCACTGTTTATCCATTATTTCCTCCTCTCTCCTGCTGAATTGCAGCACACACAGTCAGATTGCCCTCAATCATTCGGTAATTGATGCTGTGGCATTTCACGCTCGTATTACCCAAAACAGCCTTGGTTTACTCTCACCCTCCTCCTCCTCCTCCTCCTCCACCACCCTCCCTCTTTCCACAAATATCCCAAAGGCTTCTCTCCCTGCAATTTTTTTTTAAGTTTCAGATTGATTTAAGCTCTCCTGGAAGCCAATTTGGTCGGTTTGAATGTTCTTATAATCTCCCGATTTGATTCACCGGGGGGGCTGTTGTTAGTTGAACAGAAACATACAGCCCATACAGCGGGGAGGTAAAGAATAGCATCACACACATCGTGGCGCAAAGGAAGTACAATCCGGGATAAAAGAGGAGCAGCCTGAGGGTGCGGGGAGTGGCCACGAGGACTTCCCGTGCATTTCTCTTTTTTTTTAAAAAAAAATTACTAAATCACATAAATGCAGCAACACCTGGGACAACCCATGAAGTGGTGGAAGGAAGGGGAGGGTGGGACGGGTTGAAGCACCACCCTAGAAATCCTGCTGTTTTGTAAGGATGTGAATATAACAGGATTCCTGTACAGTCTGTGGCAAGGATTAAATACAGCCCACACTGCCGAACATGGATCAAGCACTCTTTTTTTTTTTTATTATTATTCCTTTCTGCCCACCGCTAACCAAACAGTTTTACGAATCTAAGGGGGTTCAACGCGGAACAGAACGGGCGTTATCTTTTGATGTAGGACATGTTTCAAGGTTCATGTGTGGTGCGTTCCCTCTGTTCCTTGGCATGCCGGGCTTAGAAGGAGGCTAGGAGTGACTAAAGGAAAGCTGGCTTCCCTTCTTCTTCTCTCAGATGTTTAAAAGCAGTGGCAAAGAATGCCAGAAATCTGCTACTGGAGAGTTTTTTTTTTCTCTCTTTTGATTGTCTCTGCACACATGTGTGCTTATTTTTTTTTTATTTGATTGATTTTTTTTTTTTTTTTTCGCTGTTTCAGTGTTACAGAAGCTCAGTCTGAGCAGCTGGCTCCATCTTCCTCGTGCACATTCAGATGGAAAAAAATAAAGAACCACTTGCCTTAAAACCTCTTTGAAGTAAAGTCAGTGCACCCCCCCCCCCAAAAAAAAATTATGTGTGCAGAGATAGGGAAGGAGGGAAGAAAGGAACGTCGAGGCAGTGGTATCGTCTGGTGAACCTGTGGGAGATGGAGTGTAGGGTGAAAGAGAGAGGGAGAGACAGGGGTAGGAAGAGACAGATACAGAAGGTGTTTTGGGAATGCACTTGGGGACTAAGAGAAAGCACGGCACCTTTGCATTTAAAAACACTCTGAAACTTTGCAATATAAAAGGCAGAAGTAGGAAAGCAGGACACAAAAGAATATTCACAATGCATCTGCACGGGGGGAAGAGAAAAAAAAGCCTGTTTCTTCTTGCTTCCTCGCCTCTCTCTGCCTGGGTAGAGTTTCTCCACGTTGATCACGATTTACCGTCTGAAGATGCATTGGCAGTTGTTGACAGAGACAGAGTTTGTGATGGTAGTCACAGTTATTCCATAGAGACAGGCGGAGGAGGGGCGATGGTGGGGGGGGGGGAGTCGACTCCCCTCTCTTGTTTCCTTGCTGACTCTCTTAACTGTGTTTACTCTTTCAACGTTGACATCCAAAGGTACGCGGAGCTGATAAAAAACTTTCCTGCCGGCTGGATTTTAACGCTGCCGCATTAGCTGCTTCTTCTTAAAACCTTGAGCTTCAGTTTGGAAAATGTCCGGACGAAAATAAACAAGAATGCAATAACTCAGGAGTATAACGAGCGCTTAATGCAGTTTTTAGTTGAGTCATGATTTCGTCCCGTGTTTTTAATTCATGGCTCAGTGCCTCGAATAAGGGCAGGTTTTAAATCATCCCTCTTTTTCGGGAGCTCACTTGTCGATCACTTAAGTATCCAAGAGAACAATAAAGACCTTCTGTATTTCAGAGACGCTGAGATCAAAATAAATCAAACAGAACCCATCATCCAGCTCCTATAAAGTCCTACAAGACCATTAGCCTGACTAATGGTCTTGTAAGATGAAAAAGCCGGTTTTAAAAAAAAAAATCAAGATTTAAAAAATTAACAGATGGTTTAAAAAGCCTCTTTTTTTTTTTACACTGACACAGAGACCGAACACTTACATTTCCATCCCAGTAATCTCCCAGCCCCGTTTTAGGTGAAATTTAAGAGGTCCTGTCGTACGAGGCCTTATTCCCACGGGGCGGGCGAGGCACTGGCGGAGACGCAGGAGAGGCTGTGTGATCATGCCCAAGTTTTCATCTGTAGCGTCTGAGCCGTGATCGCGGGGAAACTTCAAGTAAAAACCGCAAGAGCAGAGAGTGGAGATGAGAGGAGCTAAAAAAAAAAGAGAGAGAGAGAAAAAACAACTGATTTCCATCAAAACAGATTGTCAAACCAGATGGGGACTATTCGAGAACTGGGGCAGAGTGGATGGGGAGGGACTGTGATTGGGCAAATCTCAACACAAACCAGGCACTTGCATCAGAACAAAATGGGTTTCTTAAGCACTCTGCTGTCATGTAATTCTAAATGGGTTTTAAATTATTCTGAATTATGTTTTGGTTCAATATCCTGAATTTAAAGCCATCGGATCCAGTATGGAATCGCGCACTTTGTAGAGAGCATCTTTGTGTTTGTGCTTCATGTGGAGGATTCAGCTCTCTGGTGTCGTGCTCTCGGGGGGTCATCCGTGATGACTGCATTTAATTTCCTGGATAGAGAAAGCAGGCTCCGACCTCTCACCTTTGATTGTGATGTCACCACGTTACCAGTGATGAACCCGTGTAACCGTGTAAAGAGTGTGTCTTTCATTAATTCCTCCCGAGCTATCGGCGCTCCCGAAATGATTCTGCACGCTCTGACCATTATCATGGTGCCTCTGGCAACACCTGAGCAAGCCTCATCAGCATGCCAGCATGGATCAAGGTTCTGCCCAAAGTGGATTGGCTCTAACACACTCTTTAAACACGCTATCTGAGCCAATGCATGCTCCAGCCTGCAACAAGAGGCTCTTTCTGTCCTCCGTGAGGCACACAGATTAAACAGACAAGCCTGATTCGAAGACAAGGGAGGATTGCATCAGGTGTTTTGGGTTAATGGCGTTCAAACACCAATCAAATTTATCATTACTTTTTTTTAAGTAGTTGCATTAAAGGTGTACCAATTATCCCACAATATTTTTAGATGCTTTCATTAATGTGCAAAACCTCCATGGCTGGGATGTGAAGCCAATGCAGAAGTGCCAAAAACTGCAGCTCCTTTAACGTCCACTTGAGGCTGGCTAGCAGAACAAGTCACTCCCCATAAGTCCCCATATGAAAATGTCCAACTTCACAGCAGAAATAAACATGTTTACAGCCTGGTACAAAAAACAGTTTTGGTCTCTTTAGCTAACTGTACTGAGGCTGGATTTTATAGATGGCTTGATTGAGCAACCGGGCATCATGCAGATAGTCTTAGGATCACTAATTCTACCCATTTTTGCTATTTTTAGATTAGCCAGGGGGAGGCAGAGGCGGCCAGAGCCACCACACTCTCTGCTCTTCAGAAGCCTGTTGGTGACGTCACATTCTTGAAACTATCCATGATAATCACCTGTAAATAAGAATCGTTTCGGGGTTTGCAGCCACTGTATTTTCCTCTGATTGCAAACTGTGCCCATAATCTAAGGGTTTACAAGAGAATCCATGAGTACGGTTTTCGAACTGTGCACACAAGCTTGTGTACGGATTTACATATTGCAAAAGAATAATAATTAAATGATTAAAACTTGCATTCAGTTGATGTCCCAGCAGTGCTGAATGACAGGGGAGAATAGTTTTCTAACCATTCTTCGAGCTAAACAGCCTTTAAAGTTGAACTTGGTAAATGACCAAAAACATTCTGGGAGCCTGTTTTCTTTGAGCCTTCTTCAGTCTACTAAGTGGTTAGACTGGATAGTCTTAAACTGTGATTTGTCACTCCTCAGTATGTTTAGTTGATATTCTGACCCAATTCTAATAGCGCTAACCTGTTTCTATTTTGAAGCTTTAAGCACTTGACACTGAAACAGGAACTTGATCCTATTTAAATCTGTTGCTCAGAGGATTTCTTTGTCTTTGTCTGCCCTTTCATTTCTCAGTCTGGTTTGAACTATTTTGCAGCAGTTTGTTCTCCGTGTACAAAACATTTTTTTTTTCCAAGTTTCCTTTCTTTTCTTTTTTTTCCTTTTGAAACCCCTTCATCCGAAATAACATCTATTCGTAAAGAGGACTTTTCTACAACCTAAAAGCATGAAAGACCATTCAGAAATATAGAGTGGTCCACTCAGCTATCCGACTGTATCGAATCAAAAGCTTTTGTGGTGAGCGAGTCCAGGCTTTTGAACGGTCCTATATCATCACGTGGACTTGCGTGGAAATAAATGAAAGGCTGCGCAACTAATTTGGAACTTTCCCATGAATAATGCGATTTAAAACAGGTGTTCTAACGTCAAAATGACCTTCATTTTCCCTTCATATTCCCTCCTTGAGCCTGACATGTCAGGCGGAGGGAAAATGAAGGTGATTATTGACAGTGTGATGAATTTTCATCGTCACTGCAGTGAACTCATGGCAGACCGACCTCAACTCTCCAGCCTACCGAAAGACTTCTCTCTCTCCTCTCTCTTTTTTTTTTTTTTTTGCCCTTAAACGTGCCTGAAGCATTCCTCAAGGTCCCCCGTGATGCCCGAGGCTGTGGAGAAACTCGGATGAACACAGGCTCAATTCAATCCCTCCACCAAGGCTCTACACCCATATGTTTACGATGAGATGCTCAGGCTTTTATTTCCTTTACTGTGGAGACCGATTGATCTGACCCGCAGCAGCATGCATTTTTGTCAATATTGGAATTCTTAAAAGGCGTAGGCAAAGTATAATGACATGAATTCCAAGTCCAATGTAAAGATATGACACTTAACTCTCTTGGAATGTGTATTACTTTTCCCCCCATAAAAAGATTTTATTTCCTTAAATCCCTCCTATTTCTGCTGCCATCTACAATATCTCTGAGTACAGTGCGCTACGCTGCGGGTCAGGACCTAAAATCTGCCAATAAGTGGGTCTCTACATGACAGAAGCACTTGTATATTTTAATGAGTTCCCAGATACAATTAAATTTCCAGGTTTAGCCGCCGTATCATAACTCGTCTCGTTGTTCAGAATACCGCATATATGTATGTGTGCGACTGTCAGTGTGTCCAAAACAGTTCTCTCCGGGAGAAGCCAGAGGATTGTGGACAACGTGAGCTGGGCTCCTCATTAAAAGGCAGCATCATCCAGGAGTCCTGGACCACAGCTTATGAAAGAAAGAAATAATGATGCCTGAGGTTGTCCACATAGTAAGATGTCCTATGTATGAGGACGTCTTGTTTCAGCACCATTCCTGGTCACACTATACTACACCAGTATCAGTGTGTTACAGTGAATGATGAGAGAGTGTGCGAGGACTTTGAGCAGCACCTGTAATGCATCACCAGACTCACTGGACTATCTTGTCGGCCGCAGAACTGTGATTTTTGCGCGATTGTGCAGCGTTTCTGGCTAGCAAAACAGCTTTCGAACGTAGCTTTGTCACCACCAGTGCTCAACCGGGAAATCTAAGCTGAGGGGTTGTATACGACAAACGGAACTTTATATCCTAGATTTCTGTGCTGTCGATGGTAATGATGGGGATGCGATGCTTGATTCCTGCCTCTTAGTCCAAGCTATTTATTGTCAGATATTTAAATATTAATGCAGCGTTCGGTTTGCTCTAAATGATCATAAAATGTGTTTTTATGGGAAGAAATAAAATGCAACTGCTTTTCTTCAGCCATAAATAAGAGATAATGAGAACTGTTTGTTTGTTTGTTCAGAGCAAGTCAGTTTGTCCCGAATATTTACCTGTAATGAGTGTGGACAAAGATAGATTGCACAGTTTGTTTAATGGTGAGCTCTGTAAATTGAAAACGTAACCAAAACAGAGAGGCTAGCTACCAGCTGCTGCTGTAGTTAAACTCACGAGTCACGCCCTGAATAACGACATTATTCCATGTGACATATTTTAGACTAGGCTAGGCTGACTTTCAGCACCGTGGCAGGCAGTTAAATAAAAGATGTAGAAGTATAGCGCCCGCTGAAAGTGTTCCATTTCTTCTGTGTTTTCCTCGATATCTAGCAAAGCCTAGCAAAAGTATTTGTCATCATCTGTAGGTGAGCGGCCAGAAGCATTCTGGTTTCTGTTTGACCGGCTTTGGTTGCGACGGCAAAATGCTAACGTGGAACCCACTGGCTATCGTCGAAAAAATAATTGAGCTTTTCATCAGCCCTTCTTCGGGTTCCCTGCGTTCATACGCAGATATCTGTTTATAGAGGTTAGCACTAATGTGTCTTTTTCATAATGCTTGCGTATGAAGTTGCTTATCGGACTGCAGAGGGAGCCTCTGTAATCTGTTTCCCAGATATTCGCTGGCTGCTGTATGATTTCCTTTTAGTATAAATGGTAATGTATGCTAATGTTTTTGTAATCCACCTAAACAATATGATGATTAATAACTATAGACCTAGGATTAGTATGTAGTGCGGATTGTGTTGTGTTGGGCAAACTTTCAACATCTGTTATTCGACTATTCACAGGGTTTTTTTTTTATTTTTAGGAATTTGTATTCACCACCCACAGATTTATGTTACACCTATATATGCTACACTAAGAACATCCTGTAACCAGAATCACTCTATATGGGGTGAGGAAGCTCCTTCTGACAGGCTGATAGACTGACCTAAATTTAGCTCCAGATGAACACCTCCTGTGTCGTGGGAATAATATTTCCTCATTACATACACTGATGCCTTTTTCATTTTCATCGTTTAAGCTACGTTGTGAAAAGTCCTCCATTCAATTAATGCTATTACAGTACTCGTAATAGTAAGAGTGTGGCAACATGACATCGAACACGGGGGGGAATAATAAAAATCTCTCTGCAGCGGGGACACATCGATATCGAGCACGTGTTTTCCTTTACCTCTAAATCTCCAGATGCTTTATGAACACTGCATCGCGTGTCACATTAAAGGGATGTCTTTGGTATGTAACAGTCTGCATCTGTAAAGCGACACGGAGAGTCATAAGCAGGCAGCTCACGTCTCTGTCGGTGCAGAACAACAGGTTTTATAGAGTTGTGGATAAACGCAGTAATCTACAGGAAAGTCTTTTTATTTAATTCCATTAACGTTTGCAGGGTGACAGGAATCCGCTGAGAGGTGTGTCGTCTTGAAGCGACTGACATGCTTTTAAAACTTTGACTTTTTTAAAATGGGGTTGTTTTTTTTCTTTACATTTCATCATATTTTTTTTAAAAATCATAATCGAGCACTTCTTTGTTACAAAGATCCGGGCGAAGCCAAACAAAAACGCTTGCGTGTGACACCCGATCTGCGGCCTGTCTGGTCCCATTTGCTCAGAAAACACACCGTGGATGAAATACCTCAAATATTGAGTTATGTATGGGTTTCCATTAGCAGTATAACATAGACTGGTTTACTACTGGTATATAATACTGGTTTCTTGGCTGTGGCTGGTGACAGTCTATCTCCAGTTACGGGGGCCGAGGAATGTAACCTTATTAAACCCAGGGTTATATCCCTTCCAAATGATCTATAAAATTACCATAACCAGAACACACACCTGTAAAAATAATCGTATTGCTGCCCGCTGCTGCTGTGGCCACGCGAGCGCGTTTATTTCTCTGTGTGTGTTTTCACGTGATTCAAAGCGCCAACAACTCTCTGTGTGTGTGTTTTCTCATCCACCTCAGCTAGTTGTGCTGAGGCACAGTGCACCCCCACCCCACCCCCTCCTATTCTAATGAATGTAGCTAAACTGGTTAGGCGCTGGGATCCAGGATGCTTTCTCTCAGGCTTGCCGCGCCTGAATCTAATGTGTAGACGGATGATGTATTGGAAACCATCACATCAAGGAGTTGTTCATATGAGGCCGGGTTGCCTGGCTCCTCGTTGCCTACTGTCTAGTGTGTGATGGGTGGTTGAGGGGGGGGGGTTGCTGGTTGCTGATGGGTTGGGCTTGGACGAGGTTGTATTTTCTTTGGGGAATTGCGTGTTTCAGCAGTATGGATATTGCAGGCTGTGGCAGAAGGAATAAACAGACTTTCTCTGTCTTTCTCCTCACTCCTCACTCCCCCCCTTTACTTCAGGGATGGGCCTGTTCACAGAGGCGGTTCTGTGACTGATGTTTGTCTGTGTTATGCGCCTATTTATTTGTTTGGCAAACAAATGCATTATTAACAAGGCACTGCCACATGTTATCCTCTCAGCGCGTTCCTCCGTTTGCATCCGTGTCTTCCCCATTCAAGTGCAAATTAGGTAGGTCACCGCAGAACCTTGAACTGTAATACCGACGCGTGGATGGGTGCAATCTGATATGGTCTTGTATTTAAGAATAAAAATATTTGATGGGGAAATGTCCCAACGTGCAAAAGTGCTTAAGTCTGCCATGCTCCTCCATTAGAAGAAGGCACAAGTGGTTTTTATGTCTCTATGCAGGTTATGTCTCCATGCTTTGCCGACAAAACGCTGCCATTAGCAAGGCCCGTGAAATTAGCAGGGCTCGTTTGGAAGGAAACCTATAGAAACGAGGTTTTTCTAAATGATATGAAGAGGCCTGCGCCATTAAAAAAGTGGTGATAAATCCTGACATTCAGTGCGCATTTCCTTTTCTTTTTTTTTTTAAACTCACAGCCATATTAGATATTAGACTGAGTGGGCCCCTAAGCATCATTTCAAACCCAAAAGGAACTGCCTGTAGGTTTGCCTGGGAACAGCTTGAATAAAAATAATGCTGTGAAAGCCTTATTCACACTCACAATCACACATAAGGCAATTTCAGCCATAACAGGAACTAGAACCGGGAGAAAATGAATCTATGGCAAAAGACACCTCTCTTCTGAGGGTTTTTTTTTTTGTCCCTCATGAATATCAATGTATTTAGCTCATCTGCAATCAAAGGGAAAGGTTGAAAATCTTGTTAGGGTCTGTCTCCTTTGGCAGAGTGCGTCTTTCAGAAAGATACAATGTGCGTGTCCATTATACCCCCCCCCCCACGCTGAAGAAAAAAAGAAGAAAGAGGCGTAAAAATTCTGGAAACATCCCGAAATATCTGCAAATGTTGCATCAAACGCGGCTTCATTAGCCAAAGTGGCCGGCGAGACGCACAATTAGAGATAATCTCTTGATAACTGTTGAGTCTTTGGTTGATATCTACACGCCACAGAGCTTTGTCTTCGTAATTTTTCGCTCTCTGCGGCTCCGAGAGGAAGCAAGGAAAGCAAAGTGCTCAACTCCACTCTTAAACTACGAGCTGGGGTTTCGAGATGGGTCAGGAAACTATTTCTGAAGGGCCTTGCAGTGTGCCAACAGTATCACCGTGTTTTTTTGACCCCTGGTCTCCGAATGGGAAAGTAAATGTCGGGTCTGACGGAGACAGCTTCTCACTGTATAACCCAGCAGAAAACTCTCTGGCTGAGGTTATCCTACAAGAATCCGTGACGCCTGAAATCTTCAAACCAGGGAAGACATGTTTCAAGGTGAAAGCTTGAGACTTTTGTAAAGAAAAATATAACAAATCCACTGAACTACTAACTAAAATCAGCGTTTGTGCGGGGGGGGTGGGGTTGGATATTTAGAGCCGAGTCTGAGGCTAAACAGCATATTTGACGTATGAGAAGAGAGAAAATCCCATTGGAAATGTGAAGCTGAATTAGCAATGTACATAGCAGGGTAGAGGCGATGCATTATGTCAGAGAGGAACTTTTTCTACATGCGTACATTTGTGTCTCCCACAAAAGAGCAAGATTTAACTTTTACAACTGTCCAATAAAGTAACTTTGTCATCCACTGGAACTGAAGGAAACACATAAACCGTAGTGATGCTTTGATACAACGAGGTAGGAGGCGGGGGGGAGGGCGGCACTCGTCTCGTTTGCACAAATGATAAATTCATTTTTCTTGTTTCAAAAAAAAAAAAGATGACACTCTACCTGCAAACTATCATCCTTGTTAAAACTGAACAAATTGCCCTCTGAAGATACGCAAAGGCGACGTAATTAAATGTTTAGCGGCTACAAGAGGTGATCTTCAGAGGACAGCTTTCAAATCAACACCAGACAACTTTAATTCTTATTGCTAAAACCGTTTTTAATGTCGCTTTTCCCTGCAGCAGATTGGAGATGTCCATGTTCTCCAAACATGAGCCACTTTGTTGAAGGCTGAGTGACACTCACAGTGCGATGTGATGCGCGTTCATGCACGTACGTAATGGTTCAAAAGTGTAAACAGGCCTGAGCCTATAACCCTTACACTAAAACAACCTCACCGATGAACAACTGGCACCCTCTATGAGAGTCTGAAGCTGCCACCCGTCCGATGACTCTATTACATCATTGAGATTCCAGTGCACAGAGCAGTGCTGCACCTTCACGCAGCGAAGGGCCCACGTTGCAGCTGGCCTGTGATCCTATTGCATGTGCTGTATCCCAGAGTCATGCACATCAAAAGACCAACCCTCAAAAGGGTGCATATCAGGAGGACATAATCTTTAAAGACAAGGAGGAGGAAGAGAAGGAGGAGGAGGAACAAATAATGCTCTAAAAAAAGCGAAAAGGGCCATACGAGTTCAGGTCTTTTTAATGACATCTGCAAGTTTTGTAATTATCTGCATGTGGCCTACAAAGCACAGTAAAATGCCATCTGTGCTGCCATAAAAAAAAAAAAAGGACCCCATATTTAAAGACTTGATTGTGCTTTGGGGTGGGCAACACCCACGTTCAACATAGCTGAAAACGCGGCCGACTCTGTAGTTTACTGCTACAAGCAAAGAGTACCTGAGTAAACTGGCAGCACCTTGGCGTCTTGGCATACAACAATTTAGACAGCGTTTGTCTCTGAAGGTGTAAAAAGACCTCGAGAAATCGCTCTCATCTCGCACTTTAATAACCCCCTCGATGGACGTTTATATTCTATACATGACGGAACAGCCCCACTTAACTGATACACAATAACCAAAAGGTGTTTTTGTTTCCATTCCTCGTTCGCTGAGAGCGTGCACCGCGAGTCCACGTTTGACGGCCATCTTAATTATCTAAGGGAATCGTTTGGGAGCCGACTTTTCATTCCAGTATGGGCACAATTAGCACTTTATAGGCCAATTTAATACACTCTCCAAATCACTCCGATTTGCTGGCAATTTCTGCCGCTCGTGTGCAGTGCTGGCATCAGCAGGCTATCAGCAGGTCCTCTCTCTTTGTTCTCCGCCGTTGTGTTCTGTCATACGCAAGATGAAGGTGCGTTCTCTTTCAAGCCACGGAGATGAAGCAAACCATCAAACTCAAGTTTCCAGATGCTCACATGTACGATATCGCCAATTATACATGGAAATATTTTGCCGAGCCGAGCAGATGTTGGATTTCGTTCTGAACCCCACGTGAACATACTCTTATTTTTCTGTTTTTTTTTCCTCCTCATGTCTGAGTTTGATACAGTAGTAGCATAGATGCAATAGTTGAGTGCGTTTCAACAAGCTGAGCATTACCATAGTGTTGCAATAAGGCTATTAACTCTTTTGGCAGATTTACCACATTACTCAAGCTCATTAAAAAATAATATTCTTTTTGCCAATGTCATGTTGGCTTTGTTTTAAATGGACATTCTCTCCAGAGAATCACTTCATGTTTGTATCTCGTGGTGTTCAACTAATCAGAGGGTTTTTATCTAGTCACTTGAAAAGGCTGAGAAAATAAATTAAAGTGTCTTTTTTTTTTTTTTTAAAAAGGCTTCGCCGCCCAAATGTAACCGCTTTAGCTTGATTGAGGAAAAAAACAATAGCAAGCTTCCCAGTCTCTGCAGTGTGCCCTCTCTCCTCTGCACACAAAGTAATTAAGGAGATATGTTGTTTTCCGTTCTTGCAGATCTCCTACAGATGTTTTCGGCGAGGACATTTGCATGCACACCGCCGCACCCAGCTTCCATACAGGAAGTTTAAAGGCGCGTCTCAGAACATGTCCCCGGAGTTCAACACAGCAAAGTTTACACTGCGCCGGTGCTCGTCTCCACAGCTCTAAAAAGGTCAATGGCGGGTGACCTTTTCCAAACTAAACCGAAGCACGAGTTAACACAGTTTGCCCTTTGACCCAGCGGTCTCACATGAGAGAGATCAATTGCAGCATGTTGACTTGCAAAAAAAAAAAATTAATAAAGACAGCTTAACTGCAGCGTCCACAAGTGTTCAAAACAGCGAGGACCTTTCTGACACTGACTTGCAGCAATGCTTTTGCTTTTCAGCCCACATCTCGGTTGCCCCAAACTCATCTGCTACTGTCACCGACTTAACAAGGGAAATCAATAAAGCCTTTCACCTGGATTCACCTCATCACCATGCAGACCAGCAAGCAATATTTTCCACATTTGGCATAGATTTTCCACAGAATGCCCATATGTTAAGATCATACTAATAATGCTGTTGCTTAAATATGATTTCCCTTCAAGCGTGTGCTGCGGAGTCTGATTTCAGGAGAGCAGTTTATAAAAATCACTCCTTCAAAGATTCTTTCACAAGTCACTGCCTTTGCTTTGATTCAGATTCAGACCTGGCCTTGAATTTAATTTAAAGGGGGTGGGAGTATGTGACTGTAAGTGTGTGTGAGTGTGAAGAGAGAGAGAGAGAGAGAGAGGAGGGAGTAGGTGAGAGAGGGTGTGTGTGTGCGTGTGTGTGTGTGTGTGTGGGCGGAAATATCCAAAAACGTTGATTCTCAAGCAAGATGGCATCCAATTATGTGATAAAGAAAACAAACAGACAGACGTACACCTCAGGGCTGTGGACCTTTGCGCTTGTTATGCCTTCTTTTTATCATATCACAGCCTTAAACGCACGCGTGTGTCCATCATAGTGGATGTTTATTTCATGCCGGATTCATCTCTGCTCTGCTCCGCAAAACAAAGCGCTTCTCCAGTCGTTTCCAACCGCCGTGCGCTGCGTAAAGACGCACCGGAGTCGTGTCGCGCTCAGCTCCAGCACTAAAATCACACACGCCAATCAGTAACAGCAGGACAGACACCGTCTACTTGATTTAAAGTTAATACATCTAAAAGCAAAATCGCATCTCGTGTTCATAATCGTTCCCTAACACGTGTTGCTGCGAGACTTTCTGAATATTTCAGTACCTCGGACAGGGACTAAGGCGAGCAGGTCCCAGCCAGCACTGTGTGTGTGTGTGTATGTGTGTGTGTGTGTGTGTGTGTGTGTGTGTGTGTGTGTGTCCTCCTGAGGCCTTTCCTTCACCAAACTCTACCTTCTAATGGCCAAACGTTTTATCTCCAGCCTGCCCCCTCCCCCTTTTTAAAAAAAAAAGCACAGGTCCTGTGAATAAAAAGCGATAGATGCGCTTAGCCTATACAATACAATATCTTTTATTAAGCGGGACATATAGGGATTCTTCTATTATTTCCACAATGTACATTTGGTGAGCAAGGTCACTGAACATTAAATCAGTCAAAGCTACGCAGATTCCGAAATGTAGAACACACAATAATGTGAATATGTACTTTATAAATTATATAGTTATTAATCTTTTTTTTTAATAAAAGGGCTCTAAGTCGTCTCCGGTGGCTGAAATATGTCGCCTTTTTTTCTCTTTTTAATAAACTCGTCGGCGTCCTACATTTGGCTTATTTTCAATATGTTCGGCATCCAAACGCAACACCATTGACAGCACAAAACATAAAGTAAAAACTTCCACTCGTGCAAAAAAATGCCTTGGGCGTGAAAGCACTTCTTCTTCTTCTTCTTCTTCTTCTGGTTGTCCATAATTCCATATACTTCACTGGGGGCGGAAACCATATACTCT
The DNA here is from genome assembly GCA_014281875.1 of Nibea albiflora. Lineage (NCBI taxonomy): Eukaryota > Metazoa > Chordata > Actinopteri > Sciaenidae > Nibea > Nibea albiflora. Next base: position 10,976,597 of record CM024805.1, on the reverse strand, counting down.
TTAAGGCTATACAAACATAAAATAGAGCATAACACACTCGGCCTGTCCAGGATATCAGTTCTTCCACTCGTCGTCATCTTCTTCGTGTCCATTCTTTTTTCTTTTTTTTTCCTTTTTTCATTATTATGACTTTTTTTTGCCCAGGTTCACCCGTTTGTCTGTTGGCAAAGTTTGTTTTCCAAGCGAGAAAAAAATCCACATACCCGACAAGCACACGCCACTGGCCGATCAATACGCGTAGTCATCCAGATTGCGTTAAAGTTGACAGATGGATTTGAATATATGAAACTCCAAGGAAACGTTCATATTTGACTAGATAGTGGACGAGTGTAGGTATACAGATATTCGTCGGCTTCCTTGGCTGACAGTTTATTTAAGTTAAAAATAAATGGCCTGTTTGTTTTTTTTTGTTGGTTGTTGTTGTTTGTTTGTTTTTGATTTTTTTTTTTTCTTTTTCTTGTTTTCTTTTTTTTCGTTCCTCGACAGAAGCAGAGTCCCCCGGTGCGACGTGGATCATCGCAGATGATTAGATTATAGAGGAAAGACTAGAAAGCCTGAGAAGGTGGAGTATTTCCATCCGCCCATTAAGGTGCCCCGTTCCAGCTTCAGATAGACCCGGTCCTCCCGCTCAACCATCAGCAGTACTCCGTTGCTCGCCGCCTCTCTCGTAACGTCCTGGTCACCGGCGAATGCTGATATAACCGGATAATCGTTCTGCATCAGGTTCACCTGCAGCAGAGGGGGAGACACGGAGGCTCGGAGTTTAGTCGCTGAAATGCCACCTATTAAGTGCAACAGTGCAACTGTCTGACATATGCTCACCTGTATGGTTTGCCTGTTGTAGACCTTCACCACGTGAAAGCTGAAACTATATATCCCCCTCCGTGGAGCTTGGAAAACACTCGCTTTGAGATCGAAATGGTTGCCGATGTTCACTAAAACCTGTGACCAAGAAGGGCGCACAATGAGACAGTGTATTATTTTCCTCCTCCATCTGCATGCTTCACTTAACATAACAGCTGTTTGTTTTGTTTTGTTGCTGTTGTGATGTATTGTTGTCTCCTGCCACGTACGGTGACTACAGAGAGGCGTATCAGTCATACTCTGGTTCTGGTGTACGCCAAATGTTTTGGCTGCGCTTCAACTTCGCAGTTTGGGATGTTTCCCAATTCGATGCGTATGACAGGCCGCTGTCCAAAGACCTCAGCCGTGGAAAAAAACTTATTGGAACGTCACACCAAAAGCAACACAACGCGCGTCGGTTTTAGCCGAGGCCTCAGACGCATACGCGATGAGCGATCGTGCATGAATAATCATTCATTTTTTTTGGCAGCGTGCATCTCTCAATTACGCGGAGAATGACATGGGAGGAAAGCAGCATTGTGCTCTTTAGGTTGGAGGTAGACGTGGCTCAGATCACACACAGTTTGAGCAGTGATATGAAATCAATGAAACATGAGCTTAAACAAGTTCTGTTCGCCCACGGTAAACAGATATGATGCATGGAGTACAGAGAGAGAGGGAGGGGAGGAGAGAGAGAGAGAGAACCGTGATGGAGCTGTAAGATTTTGGCTCATATCTGATTAACATTCGACTTCTTTTTTTTTTTCTGGACAGTGTTGGTGCAAAATTCAGTGGACATCTGACCTGGTCAAAATAGATGGTCATAGACGTGTTGCTCATCTCTGACGGCTCGTGGTTGGTTCCACGCACGGCAGAAAAAGCCACCTTTGCCCCAGCGGAGCGGACTGATATGCCAAGTGACGAGGTGACCCCTCCGTCCGAAGAAGGGTTCGAGTCGCACACCACGAGGCACTTCCCTTCGAGCACGATGGGCTCCGTGTCGTTCTGGCCGAGGCAGGAAGCCACGCCGCATCCCAAGAGGAGGGTCAGAGCCAGCATGGCACAGGGTCCCGGGCAGCGCGCGGGCACCATGGTCGGATCGCTGATCCCGTGCACACTGATACAACCCGGCAGCCCCTTGGAGGTTTGTTAGCACTCGATCACCTGGTCCAGACTTACTCCCTTCTCTCTTCCCCTCTCTCTCGCTCTCTCTCTCTTCCCCTCTCTCTCTTTCTTCCTTTCTTTCTTTCTCCCCCTCTATCTGCGATGCTCCCTCACTCGCTCAAACACCCTCTGACACACAGACGCACTCAGACTCTCTCCGGCTGTGACTCCCCTCCCTCCTGTGCGTCTTAGTTGATTTTGGGAGGCTGTTCAGACAAGTGCTGTTGTAAATCCTGATGGTTGGAGAAGGAAAATGAGAGTTTTCATGTCAGGCACCAGCAGAAAAATAATCTCACATAGTTCAGACATTAAACTTGAGTATTTTCTCCATGCGTAAAATCACAGCCGTGCGTAAAATTGAAAGGCAGGCGCTCAGGTAAAGACCTCAATCTAAAAATCGGGTTGATAATGATACACATCTCATGTCCGTTCGTTACTGATCAACCCAACTCTTTGTGCTGCCGCGGAGTGTTTCCTATAAATGTGCGCAGCAGCACTTTGTGGAAAAGAAAAAATCTCCAAGGAAAATGATCTTACTTTGTCTTTTCCTCTCGCTCTAATTGGTGACCGTGGCAAGACAAACCCACTTTTCAGGAATTCCCGTTCCAAAAGAAGGTAAATCACGACCTACCTGTGCTCTCCATCCCGCTGGTGTGCTCTCTCTGTCTCTCGCAGACTGTGAACTGAGCGCTCAGATCGCTGGCGCTAAAAAAGCAAGAGTCTCTGGGCTCCCTTTCGAGGGGCAACTCACGCCCATTCTTTGTGTGTAGCCACTGCAACGAGACTCATCAGAAGTATCCCACAATCAGGAGCGCACCAGCCGCGGACTAATGGGTTTGTTTACATATGTTGTGAGCTCAGGGGCCCCTCAGGACGGCAGAGATCACTTCCTCTCAATGTGTGTCATTTATATGCTGGTGGCTTCCTCATGTCTCTCCCTGATTACAATGAAAGGGGGGGTGCAGTGGATAACCTTGCTGTCGCATGGTACATTCACCGTCTATGTATATGTTACTAATTTGAGACTTAAACGATCTTTTTTTTTTTTTACGAGTCCAATAAAGATACTTGTGCGCCATCCAGTGGCGGGTTTCACCCCTGCAGACAGTGCTGCATCTTATCAGAGGCGCAGAGAAAAATCGTAAAAAGTGATTTAAAAATTACGTTGCATGTTTTATTAATGTTTGCGTGCCGGCGAGATCAGCAAATAATTTCACACGCACATCAACGCCCCCAAGTTGAAAGCAGGTGACACTTCAGAAAATGCCCACTTCACAGGGAATGACCTGCATCCCTCTGTACCAACCCCCTTAGCCTTTCTTCTCAATTCATGACATGTCATCATCCTTTTGAAGAGCCGTGTAGAGGGTCTCCTATCAGTGCTCCACACCTCTGAAGAGTCTTGTGAGTGCGCTTCACAAGAGGTGAGCCCTCACGTTAGACCTTTAATGAGCTGTCATTTTCCCATTTAAGGAAATGGCACTTGCATTAACAGAAGGAAAGGGGGCTGCACGGACTGTCTTTAAACTTCATCAGCTCGAGAAAATAGGGGGCAGGAAAAGCGTCTGCGTTTGCTTCAGTGGAGTCCACCTGCTGTGATCCGCACTTTGGATGCACGCGAGCAAATTGATAGGAGGGGAGGACAAAATCGAATCTTTCACTTAAAGGTACAGAATGTCACTGCGAATAAACATTACACGCCTTGATACAGACACAGAATGCGTCTACCAGCAGCCTCTACAAACGTCCTTGTATAATGATCCGCGCCTTGCACTACATAGAGAAAACATTCTTTTAGACTTAATCGATGGTGACCCCCCCCCCCTTTCTCACCCCCATTTGACAAACATTGTACTGTCAAAGCTGACTGACAAACCATGCGGAAGAGTGACATCAGGTATCCAAGAGCCACAACTGACCCCAGGCCTGCAGAAGGACGCGCAGCAACAGAAATCATCAAATGTCAAGTACACGGGAACATGCAAGAGGAAGGGATGTGGCCTACATGGCATTACCATATACCAGGGGCTGCCGTTGCCCTGAAAGGGACTTCACTTCCATCAGGCAAGCTGATCGGCTAGACTGACAACAGTTTTATGGTTATTTTCCCTGACAGCTTAGCAGAGCCTACTGGCTTCCAGGAATGGGGAGGTCGAATATGGAATGGGTCTTAAAGCAAACCATCTGCTTTTGCACGGAAAAGGACTCGGCATCAGTCTGTTTGGTTCTTTCTGCAGAAATCAGTTCTAATATTCCCCTTATGACTTGGATCTGATTTTGCTTAATGCACAAGTCGGTGGTTAGTGATCTCGCAGCCACAAAGGAGAGAGTCACCATGCCTTACACAGTTTATCCTATGCGTAGTGCATCTGTTAGAAATATTACACATAAAGTCCCACCCTCTGTGCTCACACCTCCGTATGCTTCACAAGGTCTAAAGCACCCGACTCAAAATAGACATGTGTGTCCATCTGTCTGTGTGCAGCTATAAATGAGTCTGTATCTTCATATGTATAATGAGGTCAAGCGCTCAGACAAGTTCATTTATGAGCGATATCTCGCTGCACCCCTGAATGGAACCTGCGAGCTGAAGGGGAGGTAGATTGTGTTATGTCTCTCTTGTCTTACATCAGTAAGATGTGACCTCTATCTTAGCATGTGTGAGGAGGGAAATAACATCAATCTTGCCTGTTTCTGCACCACCGTGTGCGACTAACACCCTGATGAGGAGTTATATTGCTAACCCAGAGAAAGATTACGGCACTGTGCCAGCTATGCTTTACAGTAACAGGTATTACTTTGTGCATATGTATGTGTGTGTGTGTGTGTGTGTGTGTGTGTGTGTGTGTGTGTGTGTAGAGGTGCATGTAAACATCACATTTTAAGTAATAGCAATTTCTATGTAATGTTACCTAACATTACATAGAAATTGCTATTACGATGATTGCAAGAGCAAAATTACTCGCCGTACATGTATTTGTATTCTTACTTCATCTCTTCGCCTCTGCCATTATGTCCATAGAGGTTTAGCTCTACTCTCTGTCAGCATTCCCAGCAAACTAGGCCTGAAAACCCGGTGGTCCGAAACATCTGCGGTAACAGTGCAATCGCTAACAATCCCCTCGTGTTGCCCGGCTAACAAACTGAGCAAACATTACCTAACAGCAGCTATAATTCATCACAGGTAACTTCAGCTGTCCATTAGGAAACTGTAAATCACAGAGAGTTGATGCAGAGCAGACAGAGGACAAAACGGAAAGTATACTCTCCATAAAAGAGACACTATTCACAGTGCAGCATAAAAACTAAAAGCAGTGAAGGCAGCATCAATTCAATGTGTATTTTTGTTGTATATGTGCATATCTCAACAATTTATTCCAAGCTTGTGTGAAACTGAAGTTTTGTTGTTATACCCTCAAATAAAATTTAAAAAAATCTCCTTACAACGAGATGCTGCAGACTAACTAAATATGTTTTTGTTCATTTTTATATTCTTTAATTACCAGGATATACTGTAAACATTTGACAAATACTCCGAGATGCCAAAAAAAACAATATATTATTGTTTGATTAATAGGACAATGCAGTTCAACATTATCACCAATGCAGCAGATGTTATGAGTGTTTGTGTCTGACTGGAGCTGCAGTCTGTGGTTAGGCTTTTAAATTCAGGATGAAACAACCAAAAATAAAACTCATACATATGCTGTATTTGATTGTATTTGCATGTGTCTGTGTGTGCACGTTGGACTACATGACTCACACCGACAACGACATATTGTGCGAAACACATTTCACTAAGATTATGTGTATTCGCTACAACAATCAACGTAACAAGCATGCGTGCTCATACATTAAACATGATTTTTATTTTTACAAATAGATTACACAGAAACAATAGTGTCAGGGAATGAGGAGTGTGTTCTACTTATCAGTTCATGCAAAGCCAAGGCTGATGAATGTAGACGCCATTAGATAAGGCGAGAAAAACTCCCAAAAGGAAGGCCAGGTTGACACCATTAGATACAAGGAGTGGCTGGAGAGTTCCCAAAAGAATAAATAATGGTTTAAGTAAAACTGTGGACAAAACTGGGAGGAAGGGGAGCACTACACCCGACAATATGAGGAGAATTTAGCTCTTACTCTGCTTTAGAATTGCAGTACACTTATATTACCAAGTGTGAAGTTGATCAGATGGAAGGGAGAAGGAAAGTCATATACACATAGTACAGACAGATGGGGATTCTTTTCTTTATTGTTGGATGATGCAGATACAGCTCTGATTGGCCAAACAAGTATTTTATCAAGGTGACTCATACATATCTACACATTTACCAAATGTGGCTGCACAAAGCGGTAGTGAGATATGACTGTGTTGGATTTCACACCCTCTGAACCACTCTGACTCACCCCATACAGTATATAATCATTGTATAACATTGCATAAGTTCATTGTTATTGTGCCACCATCTGCTCAAATAGAGCCATATTCAACTGCCTCCCTCAGTAACCTGACTACATTATACCTCCTCACACACATTTAACGTTAAAGAGTACACATAGATCATGTAACTGACAGTACTCCTTCAGAGAACGCTGGCCGGTCTGAGCCACTGCGTTTTGGACACATAGCAAGATGGATTCTTGGTGATATCATGATTTCATAATCTTGCGAATCCAACTGCCTCACAAGGTTACTCCTCAGAAATAAGTCTACCAAGTTTACAGTCGACTGAACAGTCGGATGAACAGTTCTTGAAATATATGCACTAAAGCAAGGAATCTGTCTATAGGTAGGTTATGCGTATATACGAACACAGACAGACATTCCTTGCGACTGATACATGCTAGAAACTGTACTCCCACCTCTGCTCCTTTGCTTTTGATCATTTTTTAATCTTGTGAGTCCTCCAGCTTTTTGGAGGAGTGATACTAAACACTACACTACAGTACTTATTAAACTCGATGCCTTTCAAACCACAGCTACCCTGAAATCCAGTGCTGGAAGAAGTACTTTTATTTGAATAATAGTAGAGTGGTAAAATAGTAATACAACAGTGTAAAAATATTGTTACAATTCAAATCATGCATTTATTTTTTTTTGCTTAAGTCAAAGCACAAAAGTTGCAGCATTGAAATATACTTAAAGCAGCATCTTTCAAGATACATAAATATGTTGGAAAATAGTTTCTGAAAACGTGTGAAAAGTCTTTGAATGATATATTATTGGAGTTAGAGGTTAAAACGGTTTTTCATCAGTTTTCAGTCCATGGGATTTTTGGGCAGGTCCTAAAGGGTGGCTAGAGGACACGGTGAGGCCATGCCCCCTGCACCCCTAGCAGAGAGGATAGAGATTACTTCATCCCGCTGAGTGTGTCAGAGTTAGTCCTGTTATTTTCTGAACTCATCTGACACATTTTAGTTGCTTCAAAATTACTGTTTGACATGCCTCCACAGTCCTGGAGCTGAGAATCAAGCTAATTTTCACCTGATTTTGACACCTGATTTCATAAACTTGTTGATATTTTTAATCATTCAAATTTGGCTGGGTGGTTATTAACAATTATTCTTCTTTGGCCTGACAAACTCAGAACATATACAGTATTTATTCTTACATTACACAGACTTTTAAGTAAACCTACCAAAAGTCAAAGTAGACCTATTTGTGCAGCATGACCCAGAATACTATATTATTGAATTCTAATTATTGGATCCACTGATGTCTTTCTTTAATGTTGCAGCTGGTAACACTGGAGATAAGTTCGATGACTCGACATTCTGTTAGATAGCTATCTTAATGTACAAGAAAATATCACATTTTTACTGTGGATACGATTTTATAGTAATAACCTGAATATGTAGAGTAACTAGTAACTAAAAGTATTAAATAGATGTAAAAAGTACAGTATTATCCCCTGTAATGAGGTGGAGGTTATAGAGTACCATTAAAAAGTACAAGAACCACAAAATTATACTTGCGTAAATGTACTTAGTTCCTTTCCACCAATGTAAAAATGCAGTCCAAGATATTGAAAAAGACTCGAAAAACTGTGCCCAACAGTATTGTTTTCACGTCAAATAGTCACTGAACTATTATTATATTGACCGCTTTTATTGTGAAGGCACACACTGGAAAAATGAACCGTTTCTCCACTTTTATTTTGAAGGCAAATATCCCCACTGTCTGCCGGATGTGTTTCTGCGCGTGGAAGGAACTTGGTGTCGCCATGGCGACAAGACGCGGGTAGTTAAGTCGTAAGTCGTGGCTGCAAAACGGAAGAACAAACGCTAGTTATTGAGCTAACTTAAGAAGTTTACAAGTTTTTTAAAATATATATATATCCTAACGTTATACTCTGCGACATGTAAGCAAAAACACCGTCAAACAGAACATGGCTGTTACCGTCACATGGCCTTAAAACTTCCTTAAAAATATATAAATTGTCTTATATCTGTCTCAAAGGGGTCAAGAGCGCTGAAACGAATGGCGGCACCAAGAGCAGTTACTTCCAGGGTGCGGGCGGTGAGGAGGACGCCCAAGAGAGCTGACAAATCATCTCCAGCGTCCTCTCAGAACTTTATGGAAAGGTAATCTGTCAGAGCATGCTCATATTTTCACCTGTGTGGCATTCAACACTCTCTGCCTGGCAGCGTTCAGAAACCGTGGCAAGTCAAGGCTTTATTGCCCTGTAAGTAATAGGATTTATGGAGCGTGTTCGCAGCAGAACACAATAAAAGCACAGCAAAAATCAATACAGGTGGAAGACACTTCACTATATGTTCAAATTAAGCAGTGTGATTCGTTCCCCATTGAATGTAGGCAGTAAATACAGCAATGACACAGTAGCGAGTCAGCGTACGATTGCTTTTCTCACTACATATCTAACTGCCATATCTTTGTCTGATATTTCTCACAAACAAGGATGTAATTCCATTAAAGCAGACAAACGTTTGTAATTATTAAGATTATTGTTTTAGCATGCACACTAATTTTTCAATTTATTTTTTAACTCTATCCCAAGACCTCAATAAGCATAAAATCCTCTCTATCTCTCGCTTCAGAAATCAGTCACAGTTTGTTGGAGGAATATGTCTAAAACAATTTTAAAAAAACAATACTTTATTTTATATTCCACTAGCAGCCTGACCAAGCTGTCACTTTCTTGGCTTTTAGTTTTACGTGTAAAGACATTGAAAGCAGCTTATAAATCTGATTTCAGAAGAATATAGCTCCATCTGTATGTGCTAGTTTACTGGCTATGTTTAACTTGTGCCACCTTGTGGGCCATCTCATCATTTTTCCAAACTCTTTGAAATGCCCAAAAAATACTTAAAACTGAACTTCTGCGTGCTGACAGCACCAAATGTCAGTGAGAGGTTAGCTGTCTGACTATTTCCGCTATATAGTTAACGCTAAAAAAAATATTCAGCATTCCCCATGTTAAAACTGCACCAACGATATTTATTTAGTGTCACATTTTAGAAGTTGTTTCATCTGGTTGTTGGCATACAGAGGAATATCAGCCATGGACCATGCGGGTAATGTAATGTGAGCATATCATGAATGCATCACTGACTGATGTGCTTTAATTGGACCGCATTGGTATCATTAACCAGGACAGGTGCAACCAGACAAAACTTAATCAATACTTCTAAATAACAGATGTGGAGAGTGTCTCCGAACATGAAAAATGGCCTCTCACAATAAAGCATGTACTTTAAAATGTTTGTCTTGTCGTATAAAACACACTCGCACGTTTGCCCAAGAAAGACAACAGACAGAAAATACTGGAGAGCTGAGATTTCACACGGTTGACTGCTTCTTGCTGTGCTTGCCTGTTCACGTTGTATATCTCACTCGCGCTTTAATTCATCACCTCCTGCAGCCTGAGAAGGCTCTTTTTTTCTGACACCACCATTTTATACGTGCTAATATGGCGGATCTTTTGGGTGTCAATTAAGGAGGATGTAACACCCTTGTGAGACTGATAAGAAGAATGTGTGTGTGTGTGTGTGTGTGTGAGTGAAGTTTTACAAAAAGTCCTGAAGTTAAAATTGTGTTTGTTTTACACCAAAACTGCTAAATGAGAACATCGACATGGGTCATTTAGTTCTGTTGCCAGAAGAGTATGATAAGATTTTCAAGTAGTCTGTCGGGAGCATATTTGTCTCATGCACTGGAGCTGCATGCCGAACAACAGGTGGCAGGAAAACACTGGTGTCACTTCCTTGTGGTGATGTTTAATGACCTTTTCCGCAGGCTGCCATCTGAGGTCCTGATTAAGATTCTGTCATACCTGGATGCTTCCGCTCTTTTCACCGTCAGCCACGTTAATAAGCTCTTCTATCAGTTTGCCAATGATAAGTAAGTATCAGCCAGGTCTTGTCAACGCAACATACGCAGTACATTAAATGTTTGAGGGATCCAATCCAACAGGAAGTAGAGATCATTTAGAGAGCACAGAGTTTCGGAAAGAAACTTATTTTTGTCCGTACTTCAGTGAAGACATTTACCTCTGCAGTATAATGCTGCAACTAATGATTATTCTTTATTATAGGTTGATCGTACAATCATTTTCTTGACTTAACTGATTAATCATTTGCTCTTAAACATTTGAGAATACAGTGAAAGCTTTTCTTCACAGCAAGACAGAAGGAAGGAAAGATGTTTAATGTTAATGTGAAATGTAGATTTTTACAAACAACAAGATCATGCAATCTGGCAGCCTCTTCGTCCTTGGCTGACTTAAGGAGCGGCTTTAAGGGGGCGTCATCAGAGAGTGGACGAACCACATGATTCATCTGATCATAGGCTTTGTAAGTTTAATAAAGACTTTTCTAAGGAAAAGACAAGAATGAGGATGAAATAATGGCCAGCAGTCGTAAAGTTTCTAAAACTGACACGAGTAATGATACTTGCAAGTGACTCACTGTCTTGACAGGTTGTAATTTGTGCATCCTGCGCAAACACAATCATTTGCCATGATGGAATATGGCGTAATGTAAACTAAGAACTAATGAAGTAAGTATAAGACAACTGCCCGGACTCGCTTCAACCAGCTACTGCGCACTGCACTTTGGGGAAAAGCAATGTTACTTTAAAGTGCAACATTTTGTATGAATTTCTGCTTTTCGGAACAGAACTTCCATGAAACATAAAGTAACACAGAACACACACACTCAAAGAACAGTTCTATTCATTGTTTGATTACCATTCAGTTGTTTTCACTCACAGCAGTCTAACTTTTCTTTACCTTACCGCTGATGCAGTGCTCTTTGGAACAAGATATACGTAGCAAAGTTCAGCAAGAATAAAAAGCTGAAACGTGCGCCGTGCTTGGACGAGCCGCTGCGAAACACGGCCACGGTGGAGGTGCCGGATCGGCCTGCTGGCTACTGGAAGTGGAGGTGCTTCAGGGCCGCGCGTGGCACGAACAAGTGGCAAAAACATCTTGGACTCATCAGCCGTCACACTGGGCTGCCCAGCCAAACGGAGCAGGTCCTCAGGTAACAGATGGAGCGAGGCAAGAACACTGCTTTTTAAAACCACTTGGATTAAGCGCCTGAGGTGTGTGATTTGTTTAATGTAGCAGGCAGTTCATTCACTTACCAAACACTCGAGTGGCCCGAGAAGTGCTGCTTGCGTGAAGCTAATCGAGTGCTTACCGTGTATTTTCAAGCATTGAGAAAAGGAGCTTATTATTAATAGTTTCATATTTTACACTTGCTGCTTCTCCTTATGTCGTTTAAAGGGAGTTGTGTTTATCATACTGTTTGTAATCTGCGTCCTAATCTGCTGTTTGCCACGTGCTTCCCATGCTTAGCTCTTTTGCGATTGGATGCAGCCCCGTTTGGTGTCATGGGAACCCGTGCACTGTTTGCGGTTAGCAAACAGTAAAAACTTTAGCGATTCACCCTGCCTGTCAAGAAAGTTGAAGGGTGTAAAGACCAGAGGAGAGTTCAAGCCGCTGGCAATCAAAAACAAAGCGTGGTTTGTTTTTCATATCGCACTTAATGACACTTTCTTATTAAAGGTGAGAAAGGAGGTCTCTGTCTGAACGCGGTGTCTGCTCAGGGGGAAGCCAGCACGCAGGGGAAAGCTCCCTTACCACCTCCGCCGCGGTTTCTGCTGTGTTTTTATAACCTCTGATTAGAGGCTGTGCAGCACTCAATTCTGAGTTCTGTGGCAGTCGCTGTGGTACAGAGGGGAAGTAGAAATAATTGTGTTCCTTGCAGAGGCTGTCTGAATTGTTGAAATAAATTACTTAGCCCTCCCCAACACCTCTTCCACAACACACACGCGCGCGCGCGCACACACACATACGCGCTCATGCTCACACACCTTCCCTTTATTCCCTCCTCCCACCAGCTCAGACAATTCCCTGTGGGGGTTTGTCTGTTAGAGACACTGAGGAGCATGCGATTTACCTTGGTAATAATCATTTCACAAGACATCACACATACAGACAATGCAGAGTGAAATCCCCTGGGTCATCTGGGGCCTCCTAGGCTGCTCCAGTTTTTAGCTTTGTTCCTTCGCTTAATTGATATTGGATGGTGCCTCAGCAAGACACCGCCTGCATCACAGTAGGGGCAGCCCTGAATCACAGTTTAGACAGAATTGGATCAAGAGATTTATCACAACGGCTGTGGTTTCATTTCGTTCTTTGCATATCATTTCATTAACAAGAACAGCTTAACTGGAGTCATACTACTCCCCACTGCTGTCAGAAGAAATCTAATAGCCATTCGGCCCATAGTTTGTCTGATTTAAAGAGCAAGAGTCTGCGTTACCCAATATTGCCCAGTTATTTGCATTGTATGAACTTAATATATGCCTAAAGCCTTTGATTTGTGTCCAGCATTTGCAATTCACTGGTGTCTTAATGTGGCTATTAAGGAATATTAAGTGAGTTATTTTCTTACTCTATGAAAGAGGAACCTGTTCGTCTTTGGACAAGCATCCAAACCGAACCTTCCCCCCGCGCCGTTCTGCTGTACTCACTATTACTGCAAACCTCTGTCATATTGTGTTGCTACAATCCTGTTGTTATGTTATCTCGTTCCAGGAACTTGCACGTCACCTGGGAGCTGGAGGTCTCCGTTAAGTCAGGCCATGAGAGCACACATGAGCTGAGCTGCTTCCAGTTCTGTGAGACGGCCGTGACTCTTTGGTGGAGCGTAGGAGACTGCTTGCCCAGCTACCAGCAGATTTCCACCCTTCAACTCCATGGTGTCAGGAGGATAGCCCTCAACTGCCCAGGCCTAAAGAAGTAAGACAGCGCCGCATCCATCTGCACACACTTTCTCTCTATGTATCTGTTTCCTCTGTTCTGTTTCCACTGTTTTCTCTTCCTGTTCGCTCTGGCAGACCTGGCTGGAGGTCCCTCATGACAAAGTTAGACATGCAGACTCCGACTAAAAACGCGCAGGTCATTGGCCAGGACAGACTGGTTGAACTGAAGCTGCTACAGCCTGGCATCATCATCGGTGTCTGGAGGGTAATTACTTCACAGCCAGCTATGGCATTTTTTTTATTAGTTTTTAGCTGTAAAAATGAGAGAAAAGATTGTTCTTTTTTCTTTTTTTCTTTTTTTTTTTTACTTAAAACGGCTGATTTAGCAGAAGGAATCTAAGTGATGCCTCTCTTTCCAGGACCAGTGCTCCGTTGCCTTTATCGTGTTCACCCTCCACTTCCACAGGCTGGTGGAAAGAAGCATCGAGGGATCTTCTGTTTGGTAGGCTGCGCTTGAACCGCCACCTTTTTACATGCACACGATTACATGGCGTGCAGTGTATCACCATCAGCTGGTTAGGGCTCAACGGACAGCAGGATTCATTCGATGCCCGTGATGTGACCCATCTATGAAGCACAGCATGTTCGACTTGTCTGCATGACTGACACCTGTATTTCGTCTTTTTTTTTTTATTCCGTTCTTCATATCGTGTGTCAGGATCAGTTAGGCCAGTGATTCTGTTTTAATGATTTGTCATCAGGACGCAACACAGTCACAACACAGGCAGCTGAATATGTGAGCCGGCTTGAATTCATTAGCACCAACACCTTGAAACATCAGATTTAAATAGAGAACTTCGGTTATGTTCAGGTTGATTGATTAAAATCCAGTCGGCTAGACCCCAACTCAGGGTTCAGGACCCCCCCAAAGGTGCCCAGGAGAAAAATTAGGGGCCAATATTGGTCAAAATAATCATATTTTACTCTGATTTCCTTGTGAAATTCTGCGTACTGTCATCTTTAAGGCCTCTAAATCCTCAAAACAAACCAGCCTGAGAGGAAATCACTTCCTCTGCAGTGTTCACATTGTATTTTTCATGCATCAGAAAAAAAAAAAAAAAAAGCCAGGTTACAGTAATATTTAGTGCTGGAGCTGCTGTCTAGTCTCGGTGGTGAAGGTGTGAGGCTTGCATTCCAGCATGGTGTGGTCATAGCCCCCTCTCCTGGTTTCTCGTGAGAGTACAGTGTTACGGCGCGTTGTTATTAGAGCCCATTAAAGGAACAAAGCCCTGAAACGTTAATGAAAAAGCTTTTTATTAAAGTTTGATCGCTACCGGCTTAGTTTAATTTACTTTTTTTTTTTTCTTCTTCTTCTTCTTCTTCCAGCCCCTATGTGGAGCCAACGATCAAACCCCCTTTTGATGACATAGACCCTGAATATGGTCTCCATGGTTACCAACTACACATTGTTCTCCACGACACTGTATGCAAGATCATGTCCGGAAGCTTCTCCCAGCTCTTCTGCCGGAGAAGTAATTTATTTATACTCATATTTCAACTAGAGTAGGTTTGAATTGCGTGCATAGTAACTTTTAGAGGAATACAGAGCAAGGTTAACGTACAGTAAAATGACAAGAACCCATCTCTAATCATGTATTACATATTTCTAATGCCTCTGTAGCCAGAGGTCCAACACTCAGGCCACCAGGATAGTGAACTCTGTCGTCTTACATCTACATCCACCGACATCTAGCATGCTTCCCTCTGTGAATCCTTTCTGTATTTGCGCTCAGGCATGTTCTGTACAATATTTTATGGAATGGTTTGCCTTGCAGCTGTGTACTTACTCGAAATGTACTCGCTGTCGTCTCCAACCAGCTCAGATATGTGACGGCCTCATCCAGCTGACTGCCATTAATAGGACAGACTTGTCGCAGCACACACTTATGTCAGGCAACATCACCCTGCCCTGGAGGTGTGAGGCCCTGCAGGGTGCAGTGCAGGTACTGTGAACTACTTACACTTCGTTTCATTATGTGTTATGGGAAGAATGAAAAACGTGCCCAAAACATCTTAAGTATGTTGTCAATTAGTGACAGCAAGTGCTAGTTTTATTGTAAAGGTTCACAGATCTATTAAAAAGTTCATTTTAGAATCACTCCTTCTCATCTCTAGGCTAAAGATAATGCAGTTCAAATCAAGTTTGACATCTTTGACTTTTAGTAAACACACCAACACAGCAACTTCATTGACACCTGTTGGCTACTTTTTTCCTAGAACTGCTGCATTATGAGTCTGACTCTGCTGGACGAATTCAAGAGACCCTTCTGGTGTGTCAGCTCTCCTGTTTCCATGACGCTGGAGAAGACACCCGTCTCCTATGACTATGATGGTGAGCACTTCCTGATCCACTACCAGGACTCAGACGGTCAGGTGAAAATGGAACTCGTGTGGATGAAGGAACAAAAACAGTTTTTCCTTGTAAGTCTCGTCGTCTGTGTGCCTGTTTGCAAAGTCAACAGGCATTTCGGCAGAGATTACTGAAGCTGCAGTGTTTTTAATCATTACAGTGAACATTACCATGTTCATTGAATTAAACATTAAACAACAAATATTAAGTTTGTTGATTATATTCAATCACCTATTTACTTTGCTTATTAAACATGATGCTTTTTGTGGTTAATAATATTTTTCCACTTAATTGATACTTTTAAACCAACATATTCATAATATCATTAAAAACCTATTTACCAGATCATTACGTTTTTTATTATTTAAATATTGAATAAATTAACAAATTTTGAAACCGATTTATGAAGAAATTTGATCTGCTTTGGATTTTTTTATTATTAAGTATTATTTTTTTAATCAACTTTTTTATTTCACTTTACATATCATGGAATATTTGATGGTACCATTTTATAATTACTGAAAGCCTTTTAAATTGCCTTGTTTAGATACAATGAACCACAGTTTATAATTATTCTGGTGGCGCATGTGTTTGCACACAGCATTTTTTTTGTATTATATAAAATAATACAAAGAACCGAAGTCAAATTGTGAAAAATACAAACCTTACTTTAGAGAGATGGTCAAACTAATATTCAAATATACATATTTAAGATCCTAAAATACTTTATCAGTTAGATTTTGTTCATATTTGCTTGTGAGGTTTGTTGTTTTGTAAATATTTGTTTCAGCTGATGACACATTATCATATCTATGCAGTGTATTGACAAGCAGCTATGAAGAGTAGTGAATACCTCTGAAAATCTGGATTTTAAGTCAGAAGCACACTCATGCAGATGTGGATCTTTATCACAGTGACAACTGAACAGACCTTCCAGCTCTCGTAGAATGCACACTGAATGTGTAATCTATTTTCTACTCTATATTTAAATAAACTTAGAGGTGATCCGGGTCATTGCAGTCTTTCATTTTGCTCAGCCTTACAATGTATTCCCACCCCACTAATAACTCAGAAATATTTTGTACATGCACTGTGAGAGGACTTATTTATTTATTTTACCACAGGGCATAATGTGATGGTCCATTTACAATGAGTGTCACTTTGCATATAGTAAGCCTTGTAGGGAGACAGATGAATTGTAGGAGTAGGTTGTCGAGAATGCGCATCCATCACGGATGATTTCTTTAATTTGGGCCACAGCTTCATAGCATGTTTGTCATCCTCCCTCATAGCTGCTTTCATCACGAATCATTCTTCTTAGAGTTATGTCGTTCATGCATTTTCCTTTGTTGTAAATAGAATTGCTTTTGCCAAGACCAGTGTCAACCCTGAGCAGGCTCTAATGTTTTTATTTACCCTTTAATTAACAGTTTAAAGGTCCAGTGTGTAACATTTATGAAGATCTATTGACGGAAATGGAATAGAATGAGCCTTTTTGAACCCCTTTGTTTCTACAGCAGCCCAGAAGGGACAAACCAAACACTGGCTCTACAGAGGACCTGTCACTTTTTTTTTTCACAGCCACGTTAGTTTCTCCTTAGTGCTTTGTGCACTAAGTGCCACTAAATTCTACACACTAGACCTTTAACTCTTGAAGAGGAAGCAGAAACACAACGCATATGGGTGACATGTCGTGTTGTGTGGTTCGCTCCAAGCCATTTTGTTTGTTTCCACATTTACATCTGTGTTTGGCAACCATCTTCACCAGTATGACGTACCCTACATCTACCTGTTCCTGTTATATGAAAATCTGTATATAAAATGGAGAGCAGGTCCTTTTTTTTCTAGTTTTGTCTCAAATCAACTTTTCTTTCCTCTCCTCGTGGCATTTATACCTGAACACCCACATTACCTCAATTGCATTGTCCACCATTATGCAATCACTTTCTGATATAAATTGAGTTTAATGTCAACACCCTGGGCAAGTCTGGCGACAGCGATAGAATTAGTGTGGGAGCAATTGTTGGAAACAGTTGCCGCGCCGCTGATGGGCCAGCACTGCTGATGGCAATAAAATAAGCCAGGCCTCTGGGTAATGGGATTTCAGAGGCTTCCCTTCCTTTTCTCTGTTGAAGGTCATCATCACCTTGAAAAGATGCTTATTTTTACAAACACATCACCAACTGCACTGGCACTAGATCCAAAATCATTTGAGGAAATGGGCCAGAGGGAAAATGAAGGGCAACAGTATGTGTGATGATTTGTTTTTTTTTTGTCACAAGCTTCACCACTGAATTGAGACAAAACAAACTTTGATGGGGTTTGAGAGACTGTTTGAATCCAAAGGACTCCACATGTCGTTATATTTTTTTACCATTTTACAGGCCTCGTGCTCTCCAACACCATCCATGTCAGGGCTGTTGAGGGAGCATATGGCTGCTGAATTGCTACATGGATAAAAGCCATACAGCAGTACGTTGGACTACTGACTTGGACACATAATATACTGACAAATTACATGAAATTGGCCATTACTTGGACTGAATGATGTGCAGCACGCACGACTTCCAGGTTACAAGTGTGGTACAACACATTTCCGTCACAGTGACCTTCATGCTACTGTTTGCTGTCACATCAGCTATAGCAAACTGCCAATCCTTCATTCTGAATTTTATTAGAAAAACCAGGAGCCAAGGGTATTGTGGGCGGGATAATAGACTTGCAAGAACATAAAGCCAGTTATCCAAACGTTTGAGCCAGAGTAATGGCTAAACAAGGAATATGGATTTTGGGGGCAAGGACCATGTGAGTTCTGTCCCTGGTGTTGCAGAAAGGTTTAACTTAATGTTGATGCAGTATTTTTTTCTTTAAAGTATTAAAGCTAGAAATCAGGTTATACATTTGCAAATGTGCATTTTTTGAATATTGTTTAATATAGGCAGTTCTCCAGTAGATGGCTCCCTTTAGTAAACAATGAGAGAATCCTTAAACAGCACTGTGCAGTTCCATTTCCTTCGTCATCTTTAAGTCCGTGAGAAACTTAAATGACTTTCAGCAGTGTTTTTAACAGCACAGTATTAATGTCTTTTCTGTGGCTCACTTCCTCATGTTGTCTCTTTTTTTTCCCCGCAGTAATTGCAAGCGTCTATGTTAATCCAAACTTAAAAGGCTTTAACACCAAATAACGATTAAGAGAGAACCCCACAGCCAAACCACTGAATGGGTAAATTTAGTGACATAAAGCTTCATTAAACTCATCTTTCTTAGTTTCCTCACAGGCTAATCTTGGAAGAAAATTGCTTCCATTTTTAGCCTTTAATTCTCTCCCTTGCGAGTGACCAGCTGGGTCCGCGAAACTATTCAGCCTAAGAAGCCGATGACACCGTCCTTATTTAGTCCTCTCGTTGGAGGAAAACAGTCAGCTAATGAGATTCACCAGGAGGGAGCTCGATAACGCGCGCGTGTGCACGCAGTCAACGTACATGCTTTTTTCATGTGCGGCGATGTCCTGTCAAAGATAGATAGATATTAAACTCAATTTACATTTCCCAAAAAAAGAACCTAGAGAAGTTAATTACACTTAATCATGAGAAGAAATTCTGCTCAAACCAAAGAAACCACGTTACAAACTGGGCCACAAAATAACCAGTGGTCAAGCATTTACACTGTTGGGCATGAACCCTGCCACACTACCATTGACCAGCAGTCCACCTCTCTTTCACTCTTTCTATCCTTGCATAGGGGAAGAGAACTGGATTGTGGGGAAAGCTTAAAGGGCTGACAGGATTATAATAGGCTTGTGATGCCCAGTAAGATCCCCTCTTTAAATGGTGCATCATGCCCAGACGGGAGTGGAGAAATCCATTTATAACGTCTTGTGGCTTCAAGAGCTCAGTGGGCGCGATGACCGCGATGCCAGTGTCGCCTCAGTCTGCAGTGATACATATACAGTAGAACAAATGTAATATTGACACATTTCCCTGTAGTCCAGATAGTGACGATCATTTGCAGCACACTTACTTAAGTAGTATATTTTTACTGCCGTAAATCTGTTTTCTGCTACTTATTATTACAGTCAACACATTTTTCTGACAGCTTTAGTTTCGTACAAATTCAGATGGATATAAAACATTTGCATATAAAACCTACAATCAGCAACTTAACTGTAATGCATTTTCTTAATTAGGCTATACAAACTCCACTCCACTCCAGCCAGTTACATGGTATGCATCAGTAATATACTTTGCCTGCTCCACTCCAAATATGTTTTGCTTATGTTTACTAAATGTTGAAGTCTGACCTTCACTGCGCACAATGACGTACGTGCAGTTTGACACTCGGAGGCTGTTTTCACATTCGTCTGCCGAAGCAGGAAAGTTTCTCTGCGCTCACCTTAAATCATAATTTGTGAGACGACGACCAGTTTGGAAGCTAAGCATGATGTAAATGTCAAATGTAAAAAAAAAAAAAAAAGATCTGGCAGCTAAATTGCTAAAAAATAAAAGAAATTACAAAAAGACCCCCTGATTTGCCACGTCACCAATTACAGGAAGTTTATTTTAAAGCCTTTAAAGCGTTCAGCCTTGAACACTGTCTACTCCCGGAGGTCTCCGTGTCCTTTACTCTACATATTTTTTAATTTTAGATAATTGGACGGTGAACGTTCTTTGTGTCATAAAATAAATTACTCGCCATTATTTCCCTCTCACTTCCTCACATAAGTAACTCGGTGCGTGCGCCAGGGAGTGAGAGGGCTGGCATGAGTCAGCACTTTATCTAGTATAATGGAGAAGCACTTTTCCACACTTTCACACGGATCACTAGTTTGTATTACCCTCACAGTAACATCCTGTGGCTGTCTGGTCTCAGAGCAGATGTTTGGTAGGCAAGTACGGTCCAAACTGTGGAGTTCAGAAAGGGTTGCCTGGTTATCAAAGCATGGCGCTCTATTTTCTGGGCCAAAAATTTAACGGAAATGTTCGACATTTTGGGAAATAATGCTAAATTTCCCTTCCTGATGGAGAAGATTGACACTTTTACGTCTTTGTTAAATAGATACATTGGAAATTGGAGTTAGAGGTTAGTTTAACTAGGTCTGTATGCTAAGTTTAGCCTATATAAAAACAGGGGGAAATAGCTATCGAGGCTCTGTCCAAAGGTAGTAAAATCCACCAACTAGCATCTTGAATGTTCATGTTTGATCTGTACAAGGTTTCAAAATGACTGGTTGTAGTTTTTCAAGTAATGGCGCAAACATTTCTTTACCTTTTTTGGGGGTTTTTTGCGCAAAGATTTACTGACTTACTGTTAGCCTACAGATGTGAGAATGCTAACAACCTTCCCATCTAAGTCTTGGCAAGAAAGCGGGGCTCTAAACTCGCTTGCTGTTGTATTGTAGCATAATAGGATTGCAGCATTAAGTATCAAATAAACATGTTTTCTTTCGAGCTAAAGCTAAATGTCAAATCCAGCGTGCTTTTTGTGGGATGCAAAAATCAGGCCGGCTTCACAGAAGAAGAGCCCGGGCTCTGCTCGTACAGAGTTCCTGGAACAATTGGTTTTAGTGCAAAGGTCTGTGCCTGAGGCTAACTCTATTGATCTGAACCACCATTAAGAGGGATAGGCAGAGAGAGAGAGAGAGAGAGGGAGGGAGAGGAAACCAAAGAGGGAAAGAAACACAGAGAAAAGCCTCCCTCATTATGTATGAAGTGTGGCACGCTGAAGCTTTTATAGATATCATACCCAGCACCAAAAACACCTTGCAGCTGTGTGTTTTTAATTGCAAATCTGGTGTTGTGGTGCTTTGTCTGTGTGTGTATCCGAAGTGTCGGTGATTATTTTTGGTCAAACACACCCAGCCAGTTTATCTCCTCTGTAAACTCTCTGAATTAGGCTATGAATTATTGAAAACCCGGTGGTTAGTTGCATCTCTGTCATAGTAGTTTTGTTGTTTCGACTTTCAGCATTGGAGAGACTCCCGGTGGACCATTACTCATCGCTTGTGTCTGACTTGTTACTGTGAAGTGGTACATTGAGTTCTTCATTGGCAGCTCGCAGCTCCGACTGAAATTAAAAATTAAACAGAGAGAGTTTGGGGTCGTGTGAGGTCACTGCCGTAGCAGCAGTGGTGGTATTGCTTGCAAGTAACACGCACACACACACACTGCACGTCTGTTGTCTGTTGATTGGTGTTATGCTTTATCCATTGTTTTTTTGCGTGTGTTTTCTGTTTGATCACTTCACATTACACCACAATCCAGATTAACCCACCGCCACAATAAAATGACTGCCACTACTTCTAGTGTTACACACACACACACATTCAACAGAGCCACCTTTCTGGTAGGTTATGATCGCCTTTTAATCACATCTCTGTTGTGGGGCCACCTGTGTGTGACACCCATTAAAGATGATGGCAGTCACTGTGGCTGGAATAACATTTCCACATACTTGCACCTGTCGCAAAAGCAAATTAAGACAGATATGTGGGCAGTCTGCCACACTGATACTCGGGCCTTTCCTCGGAATCTTGCCAAATCATCCGAATGGCGCTGAGTCATAACATTTTGTTTCAACTCGACTGCTGTACCACACAGGCGGCGAGCTTTCATCACTATTGCCTGCGTACAGTGTGAAATTTCCATCATCTCTCGTGGTGCCGTAATATTGTTTATTTGCTTTTGGCACTCTGTATTTGCTTTTACTGGTTCTCTCTGCACCTGTCACCGTGTTTTATGTCGCTGCCAGGATCTGGCTTTATGAGGCGTATTAATTTGATGAGATTCACCTCTGCTGTTACTATGGCAATGACCCTTGACTTGAGTATTTCTGACCTCACTGGCCATTGGCCTTTGAACAAGAATGCAGACATTTGGAGGCAGGGAAAATGGGAAGCACATGCGCAGTTCTCTTACAAACAGGGAATACTGTGTTTGTACGTCATACTCACCAGGTGAAGAGAAAAAAGCTGCTCGGTTTTTCTGAGTCGTTGGAGAATTTGTCCAAAATAATAACACGTTAAGCTAAGGCAGTGACCACCGTAAACATCAGCTCAGCATCTGCATGTAAAATAAGAATAAATGTGTTCTGACTTTGTCAGACCAAAGAAGAAAGTATTCCCAGCTCCGTTAGCGCTTGGCTCAAAGCACTGCGGTCTCTTAGAGCTAGCATGTGTGTAGGCTAGCCCTGTTTAGTGGAAGAAGGGTAAAACCAGCGGTGCAACATGTGAGCCAGCAGCACGTAGCTAGAATCCTACACGGAGACCAGATTAATAACACACAGTCCACCAAAGTGGAATGACTGTGAAAGGTCAAGTATGGTGCACCTCACTTCATTACGCTGCCATCTTAATCAAATGCAACTCCCCTTTACTCACTCACCCACTCCGTGATTGAATGTGTCAGATCTGCACAGGATTGATGAATGTTATTTTCCCGCCGCAACAATCCTCGGGGCGGCGTGTTAAATAATGACCAACGTATCTGACTAATGAGCGCAGTTAGTAGCAGTTGAGGCGAGCGCTTTCGTTTGTCTTTCCGACTTTGTGTGGCGTTCGATGAGAGATCTCCATTTTGGGGCACGATGATGATTGATACCGCGAGGTCCCAAGTTTTCACTGGAGTCTCCACACTTCATGATCGCTCACCTCTGGTATTAGTAAGATGAATGGTCTCCCTTTGCCTTGAACGGGAGAGGTAATTTTCTCTTAGGCACACGAGAAAGTGACGGTAGGGGGAGGGGGAAAAAAAAGAGAGAAAATATGACAGAGAAAACACTGCTTAATAGTGATGGCTGGAAAGTGCGGGGATCATTTTTCATGTCTGCGTAACTTGTCATGATGTACAACATCCCTTATAGCTCAGCTGTTGAGAGGCTTTGCATTGAGATGAGAAGCTTTATCTTTAATCAAGAGCAAATCACGGGCATTACAGGAAAGAAAAATATTGCATTTGCCTGATTACACGAGAATAACTTTAACGGCGTGTCACATATTTCTGAAGATATTTAATTATCAGTGTTTTGTGGCCGTGTGCTGACAGTAAACTGGTGAGCAGCAGCCCTGGAGAAAGAGGAAGAGTGGCCACAAGAAGGCACTGAAGCGCCTTGTGACGCTCTCACCCTTTTCTGTCTTCCAGAGAACAACCACAGGAGGACGACTTTCTAGCAACAAGCACTTGCCCTTGCGTTTAATCTCGAAGAACGGATAGTTATTTAAGCAATTTCTGAGGACTGGACAGGCCATAACCAAACTATTTTGGCAGATATGAATCTATTTTTTTTTCAGGTCCATGAAAGTATGCCTCATAATCGGTTCAGTTGTTTTTCCTCAAAGCCTGTTTGGAAGGATTGGCTGGTCACGCTCAATAAAACCACCCTGATATTGACCCAGTGCCTGAGACGAACGTCCAAAAAAACAGTCCTGTCTTTGGGAATATTGCTTTGGTTTGCTTGCTGGGCAATTTCAGACCAGAGCAAGAAAAGAAATAATGATTCACGGTGATCCTACTCAGGTTTTTCTTATTTCGCAAATACAGCACAATTTGATCCGTAATGTTCAGCATCTGCCATATGTTCCTTTCTATTTTTGTTTCAGTGAAGAGCTGTTGTTCTGACACAGTGTGTCAAAAGGCAGATCTGGGGAATAATACTGGTTAATTTATTGCTGCTGGTTGTTTTAATCGGTTTATAACACTTTACACGATGGATCTGTCAAATTTTGCTTGCACAAACTCCAAGAGTGCAGAACGAGGAATTAATTAAGACAGCAACACTGCAGCAAGAATTCACTGGGGAATGCAACCACACTGTAGAGTATAAGGAGCTTATCTTAGTTGTCCAATATAGCCAGATAACGCAACATCAGTGTTAGGAAATGTGGCACAAAAAGAGTACACAGTACACTGTCTACTGTAAGTATTCCTGGTTTGTTTACTCACCCCACAACATGTTCAAATGGGTGGAGCATAAAGTCCAGTGAAGGAGAAACACCTGAAATGAATCTACACTAGCGGGGGGGGGGGGAATCACTGTAGGCGGCTGTATTTTTTCATGTGTGGTGTACAGATGTCATGGCATAAATCGTTTCTACCGCTGCTCTCGTGACTCCTCCATCCTCCTCCTGTGGCCTCGCTGCACTGGCGCCGCCACCCTCACGTCATCACTTTTTTGCTGTACTCGCAACCTTGTGGGCCAGAGCACACCCTGCATCTCATCAGCGAGTATTACCTAACACTCGGAGGACAACATTCATCAACGTCACTAAGCTTTTGCCAGCAGTGCATTTCTTTCTGCGGGTGCCCCAAGTCCATTTCAGTTGTTCCAGCAGCAACGCACGGTACCTTGTATGACCTTTGCCACCTCAGCAGTACATACAGAGGATCTCTTTCAAGGTTCTTCAGTCTTAAGTTTCTGCTGATATGAGCTCTGTAAGTATATCTAATGTATCTAAGTCCTGCTATCAGTCACTATCTATGTAAAGGAAATTCTTTGCGGAAAACATGAAAAGATTTTGGACATTTTAACCATTAGAATTTGGCTAGGAGGTTAACAACGCTTTCTTCTTTGGTCTGACAAACTCAGATCACACATTTATTCTTACTTTACGCAGACTTTAAAATATTGATGTTGAGCTGATATGTTCCCGGTGGACACTGCCTTGGTTTAACGTGTTATTATATGCTACTTAGTTCAACTGAGAGTGAAGTAAATGTTCTAAAACCAAAGTTTTGCACACATAAATTCTCACTGTGCATCCATCGTTTGTATGAATGTGGCTTTAGTTCTTACATTAAAGCCACCATCTTAGGTTTGACTGAAACACACGAAATCTCTAAAAATACTGATCATCCGATTCAAGCTGTTAGTATTTACTGTGCTGATGTGCCAGTGTAATGACATTAGGGAGCTACTGGGCTTATGCAAACCTCCAACACAGCACCAATGGTTTACTAACCTGCTAAGCTGCAGGCTCCCTTGACAGATAGGATTTATTTATCACTTGTTGCCTGTTTTCGAACAAAAAAACACCTGCATGCACATGTACAGCTGATGGACTGCTAGACCTCCCTATGCTGATCTACATAAGTCAAAATTTAGTTCAATCCAAAAGCCATAACAAAAATGCAACCCCCTCATGTATTTAGTCCCGAATCTATTAAGTGAATTAGCCCCTAAGGAAGCCTTGTCCGTCAAAGCTCAACCAAATCTGACACATTTCTGAAGCTATCGCCCCCTTCCAGATGGAAAATTTGCAACAAAACACACCTTGTATCAGTGATTTTTACCAAAGCGCTTTAGCGACATAACACGCACACACTCTAGACTAAATGTATGCATAGCACCAAACATGCCTGAAAGCGGCTACGGCATTAAATTTTCATGAGCAGATGCACTGTAACATCGCCATCATTTTGAGTGGCAAGTCCACTTTAGTTTATGAACATTGCATCTCTTATAATATCAGTACATAGGCATGCATGGCATAAGCACAGCTCTGGGGGCCGTATGTGATTTAGAGCCTCTGAAGAACAACAGTCGTTCAAAAACACCCTCGGGAATGTACAATGATCCCACTATCTGAGGGAGTCACGTAAGAGCTACAGCCAGCACACAAATGCAGGGAAAATCACATTAGCCACTAGAAAGCCTTTTGATTTAAGAAGTACAAACACGTAAGCCCTGTCGAGGAGGATGGCATGCATGCGCAAATCATGGCATCTGATTTATTGTTGAAATTTAAGTAGTGAGCTTCGTACTTGGCATTTAGAACACCGTAGGTGTAAATCCTGAATCCTGAAGTGAACAGAGGGGAAAGAAACAGAGGGAGCTTAAGTATGACTATGCAGTCTATGCAAATGAGTTAGATGGGGTTTGTTTTTAAAGCACATCAAAGATACAGATAGGACACTGTTAAAACAGGAAGAAATATATAAAGATTTCCGCATGGAAACCACAAACACGAACGGAGTAGCTATTAAAAGAGCTTGCGTGTGGATTATAATTACCTCTGTGCGCCACCATGACAAAGCATGTTGTTTTCTGCTACAGCTCATCTCCTTTTCTGCCCCCCAACCCCGCCCCCTCCCTTTTTTTTTTTTTTTTTTACTACTTTACTGCCCTTTCTTCTAGTTGATCAGTGCAGCAAAAGGTCGGCGTGGATCTCGGCGTATACACACAGGTAGACCAAAGCCAATTTCAGATGTGTCAGTGGAACTGATGCTGCCAGCTTCCTGTGACAGCTTGGATGGAACAGCCTCAGCCCTCATCTCAAAATTACCTCTGCTTACTGAGCGGAAACTGTTCGTCACATACGCCTGAAATGCTCTGTCAAGCCCTGTCAGCACACATCTATTATTGTTATTAGTATTATTATTATTACATAATGATTAGCATTACCATTATTCAAAACCTTTCACGTGTTCTTCGATAATCAATCCACTAAGCCCTCCCCTCGCTATTATGTAGTTCATTATGTCCTATTTGTATCTTTTGTAGGTTTATACGTTCATACGATTATTATATTTATACAGGTTTATGCGATCATTAGCATGTTTGTTGTTTTGCCTTGTTTTACTCTAGGTAGCAAGCTAGTTAGCCAAACATGCTAATGGTCGCAGCTTGCTGTAGAAATAAATGCACCAATCATCCTTTGCACTTTGTATGCCGAGTATCACTCTTGCTCCAACCGCATGCAGTCTGCTTCGACACTTGGAGAAATCCTAAGCTTGACAGGCCTGCTGCGCGTAGCTACAGTGCCTAGGCCATAATTGGACAATTGCTATCGGGGAGCAGAGTTTAGTGAATGTCATTTAACCTCTTATAATAAAGTAGTGAATCAGCGTCTGCAAATTATTGCCTTGTTGTATTTATGTCCACTTTCCGAATAGATGCCAACTCATTAGCTTCACCTCCTCCACCAAACCTTGACAACAAGTTTGCATTCTGCTTTCCCTCCTAATTTAATTTCCGTGTTCCAGGATCATTGAAAAAAAAAAAGACTTGTCAATGTAATTGGAGCCTGACAGCGCCCCACAAACGCTAGGCTGAGTGTGCACTATCAGTACTGAAGCCATTCCCCCTGACTTAAAAGAAGAGGGTTAGCAAGACAAGCACAAAGTAAACTTTAAAGCGCAGTGTAATGTATGCAGGCCCGTCTGTATTTGATGCTGCTCTGTTGCATTAAGATCCATCCCTCAATGCCCATATTTAATGTGTCGAGTCGGAGCTTTTCAGTGGCAGAGGGCTGCTGCAGAGCATCATTGGCGGGTGTCACTGGGGAGCCACGATCACACAGTGGCACTACAGAAAGCATTCTGCGTTGTCGCCCCCCCCGAGGAGCTCATTCAGCGTATTCCCGCATAATTACCTCAAAGTGATTACAGAAATCAATGGAGTACTGTCACTGCCGAGGGCACTTCCCAAAGCCTGGGATAATCACAGCATACATACCTGTCCAGCTTGCTTGCACAAGATTGTGTAAACACTCGACAAACATGCTCAACACACTACAAATCACATCCGCATTTAGACTCCTCCAACTTAAGGACTCGCCGTGTCTCATTCGGCTACGGGAAGTTGAAGACTGTGAGCGTTTGCAGATTTTTATGAAGCCCTAGAGACGAGTGTCAGGATGCATCCCTCCGTGAAACCGGCAACACTTTTTTATGAGATTTGGTTTCGGAGATAATGACAGAGAGCGGAGAGTCAACTAAATCATCTATCCTGAGGCCCATACGGCAAAATCTGCTTGTGTTGGTGATTTCTCAGAAACCCAACAGACACGGCGACAAAGCAAACACACCTGATGGTTCTTTCATTTTTATTTATTTTTTTCTGTGCTGTTGACTATAAAGTGAAGTAAACCCGGGAGCAAAGTGTGACCTTGAGATAATATGCGAGAAAGAATAAATCTCTTTCAGACACAAGCACAATGACCTAAAAGCTGAATGATGGAATGTTTTTAGTGCTCTGCGCATTTGTAAGATGTTTTTTTTCCGCCGCAGTTTGTCGTGTATTGACTAATATTCCATTTGTTACAAGTGTTACTTTGAAGAGAATCTTTGCTGATGCAAGGCGTATTGATTTCAAGAAATAACCTCGATAACAGAGGCAGCTTTACTCTTATTCTGACAACAGGAGCGAAGAAAAGTATAATCCTCGCATGTCAAATGAGTGTGCGTATGTGCTTTATGTCAGGCCGTGTTGGTGTCTTTGTGTGAGTGACTCACACATGCCGGGTTTATGTGGCGCAGATTGAACTTCTTTGACCCATTTTGTCCTTGAAAAAGTGACGTACGCAGCCTGAAAGCTCAGTGTGTCAGGATGACAAAAAAAAAAAAAAAATCTGAGCAACAAATTTTAAAAATATCCACATATCCATCAACAGCCATGCAGGTACACACCTACAAAGTCAAAGTATAACAAAGTATAGGTGGTTTATGCCAATAAAATGCTACTTTACATTCACACAGTTCAGTTCTTTGGGTTCATGGTCATGACTATGTGCGATCCATAAAAGGCATTAAACAGAGGGCAGACTGCAGGGAAGTTAACCTGTGCCTCATTCTTTGTCTTGTCTGTTGTCATGAGTGACAAAATTATACTTTTCATCCTATTATGAACCTATTACTGACCCTTTTTGGCAGACGTTCCAGTATTTTTTTACTTTCATTCTATTTTAATGCCTTAGTGTATGTTCAGGTGTAATCAGTAGTCCTGCTTAAGGACCCGCTCATGTCCCAGGCTTGGCACTAACAGTGACTAGCTTCAGGCTCTGTTCCTGTAGGGCCAGGTTCTCCAATCACACACACTACCAGGGGCTCTTGGCAGCCAAACCGCTCATTCCATGTGTCCTGTGTGCACTTAAAACTGCTGAAAGCATTGTTTCTTTCAGACCAAAATATCAGGTTGCAAATATGCCATGATGATACCAGTCGTTTCCTCGAGCATCAGAACCTTTTACACTAAAACGACGCATCAGCACAGCCAGTTATGTGGAAATACAAATATCTCTGCGCTTCATGAGTGCAAGGCCACAGACATTCACAACAATCAATTGTACAACAGCTAGTTGTTTTTTTGTTTTTTTAATTACCATTACAGATCAGACCGTGAAGCTAGGTGAGCTCTGTTTTGATCTGAAAGAAAGAAAGAAGGATTTCCATTCAGAGCTCAGCCCCCTGTGCAGCCAACCTTGCAGCCAACTCCATTTTACAACAGACTGCTAACAATAATATGTAAAAATGAAGATGCCATTGCTCACTGATAGCTGAAGGCGTCCGTAGCAGCGCCTCTTAGCTCACACATTGCTGCGGAATGGGATCATTCATTGACGTGCGTATCGTTTAGCACACTAAACTTAATTTTGAGACGACATAACGCAGTTATGTCCCGTATATTGCTTTCCCATTCATTCTATTGCAACCCACTTGCGAACATCTATTCATCTACTAGATATGGCTGAATTTTGTATTCACAATAATGTAACACTTGTCAGGGCGGCCATTCATAAAATGAAGGTTTCACCTCGAGCACCGACACTGTCACTAACGCTGCGATGTGTTTGATATACGATAATGACTTAGGGTTGATTGTGGTTGGACCCCGTCAAGGACTCTCCCACAACACGCTTAGAGCAGAGGTCGAAACCATAATTGGAATTTAGGAAGCTGACAATCTTGGTGTAATATGCTGACCTTGGACCGAAAAACCTGAGACATGGAGGGAAGGTTGTGGTTTACCAAAGGGAAGGAAATATGGAAACACAGTGAGAGAGAGCACAACACGGCTCACAGAGAATACACAGAAGAGCATCCCAGAGTTTGTTAGTTATTCTCTTACTATTTTATTTTTTCAAATATTAGATTTGATTGTCTTTTTTTTTGTAGCTTGTTTTTCTTAAGAGGAGAGACCCATTTTCAGGTATTATGGTAGTAAAGTGGTCATTCTAAGCCAGTTATTACGGTCATAGAGCATCGGTCCAACAGAACCTGCATGTTCCAGTGTATTGTTACGATATGTGTTCAGCGGCTGGCATTCAGCGTGACACCGTCACTGTTCAGAGATCAGTGGGGAACGCCGCGTCACGGTAAACTCACGTTAGCACACCCTTTGAGGATTATTCCGACTCCCTCCGGCAACTCTTTTTCAAAAGAGCGACTAGCGACGAATCTACCGACTTTTTCTGTTGTCCTTGGAGACTTGTGACTTTCTGCAAATGAATGGCGTGTGCACCCACAACTGTATACCTCTCTCCTAGCATCCATTACAATTGCATGCACATGTCTGATTATGCAAATCACTCAGCGACTTCTAGTGTGTTTTAGGACAGCCATTACAGTTGTTACTTTCCTTACTGACAAGTTGGCGACACTGGTTTTGTGTGGCCTCCACTGTCTCACTCTGGACTCACTCTGGAGGATCATATTTGATTTGCTGCTGATGTGGTGTGTTCAGAATAATGTGCCGATTTAGGACAAACCGGGAACATGTGCAGTGTTTTGTTTTTTTTTGTGTGTTTTCCGTGTCAAGTGTGCTCTGGCTCACCCTGTTGTGTATTGATCTCATCGCCTGCTATATCTGTTCTGTATCTGTATTTTCCCTCAGATCCACCTGTTGTGCTCTATCAACTACCTCTGTGTGTGTGTGTGTGTGTGTGTGAGGAGTGTGTAGCAACGTCTGTTGCTGTCAATGTTGCGTATGAAAAAAGTACATTCAACAAACTCATAGTAGCCTAGCGTGTGGTATTCCAACCGTTAGGAGGGATGATATTCTGTTGTGTATACTTGCATTGAAATTCTGACATTGATTTGAGCCCCACCGTACTTTGGCCAAAACAACAACAAAACAACAAACCATATTTCAGGCGTACAAAAACAGACTGAAGAAGGCTGAGGCTGAAAGGAAGTTGATTTGAAAAAGTTAGTATCTTGTTAAAAGTAAAAAAATAAAAATGAAAAATATATTTAGTTATTACTTTCTTTCTGTAATCGTTTTTCCACCTATGTTATTGTTAGTGGTGCACGTCCACCAATCCCACGCTGGAATCAAATTGCCTTCAACCAGTGTTGCTGTTTGCAGTTAGCACTAGCTAATGCTAGTAATGCAATGATTTACTCACATCAAGAGTGTGAAATTGGCAAAAGACGAGATGCATCTTATTGTGAAATGATCACAGGGAACACAGTGAAATTTGCCAATGAGGTCAGCGCTGATGTATGGTAAACTACTTGTCCTGTGTGTAGTAAGGAATCATATTGTGATTACAGTAACTGACTGACACATACATCTGTTCTTTTTCCATTGTATTCTTCTGATAAAGTCGGCATCGGTCATTGGCGAAGTTCTAGCTAAGTACTAAAAGTCAGTCCCAGATTGGGAGTGACCGGCTTCTTGCTCGGTCACTCTCTCTTTTTATCTTCTCAGCTTCTTTTGCTTCTTTTCGCCTCTGACATTACGCCCATAGAGACTGCTCAGCCCAGTTACATTGCAAGCTTGCCCAGCTCCAATTCTGGCACTAACCAGCTTCTCTCCCCCGTCAGCATGTAAATACCAGGACTCCCCCGGTGCTTTGAGCTCCCAGTCTAGGCAAGATGGAGGCCGAGCTAACTGGTTTAGTGTTTTTAGAAACAAGTAAAGTTTTCTGTCCATCAGGAAACTCTGTAAATCACAGGGAGCTGAGACGGAGCAGCTAGAGGACATCAGAAGGAAAACATTTTCTCCATAAAATATGACCCACTTTCACCAGAAATAGTTGGTGGCGTGTGACTTAGTGCCCTGAAGTGTTACATACTTCTCACTGGAGATAATACGCGGAGCACAAAGACACCATTCACCTGATTACAAATCACAAATTTGACCCCATGACACCTGAAAATGGCGATCGAGATAGCTAAACAGCTATCACAGCTGTCGGGATGTCCGAAAAAGCAACATGATACGTAGTGTTATGAACTGAAAGTGCCAACTATGAATGCCTCTGATGCTTGCATTGTTTATGAGAATAAATGGAACATCCGACATCCAAATTAATGAATCACTCCCAATGGTGCGACACTCCACAAGATAACTTGGAAACATTCGGCTTCGTGCGATGATTTGGATTGGTCCTCTTCAAAGGAAAACACACTGTCATCAATCTCATTAACATTTTTTTCTGATTTACACACAGTAAAGCCTTAGTACAGGACACAGGAGCAAATGATGTGTTGAGGTTACGTGGCTGAATTCAGTGGTTTTTTTAAACACAGAACTACTAAATGGGCAACTTTCCAACCTGCTTTGTCTCTAAGTTACAGCCAATAAAGTTGAGGAGATCTTAGGGAATTAACACAAGAGTTATATTCTTGTGCTTCACTGCTGGCCAAGTGCAGTATATTTAGTCAAGCTCTTGGGATTCGCAATGTATTACATTTATAGCGAAAAAATCTTGGTTGTAACAGGGAGAACTTGTTTGGACTGTATATTTTGGGCTTAAATCATCCTCCGTCTCTCTCCATGCTTCATCACTGGCTCTCTTCTATCTGCCTCCCAGTAAATGCACACAGTAAATGATGACAGACACTTGACAGGCAGCTCCTGACACGCTTTTGTCATTTTACATGACACCTTACAAATGCTTTTTTTTGTGTGTGTCATCCGCGACTACAAAGGCTTTATTTGAACCTGTTGTTGCTAATTGAATCCATAAAAGTGTTTCGCTTTGAAATGTAGAACACATTGTGCCTCAGCTTTCCCCCCAAAGTTAAACTATTAACAAGATTTAGGGTAAGCTTTTTTTTTTTTTCTTTTTTCTTTTACTGTTTGGGGAGTATTATGAGTGAGCTGTGCTGAAGGGGAGGCTATTACTCTCCCTCTATCCTGCGAGGGCCCGCGGAGCAGGATTATATGATAAAGTGCTTTAACCTTCAGTCACAAAGAGTCACCAGTCAAGCGCATTTGTTTTGCGTCTAATGATGAATGCATTTCACAATAACTCCGATTCTGACAGCCACAAAAGCAATAAAACCTTGAGGAGGGGTGAAATACCACTTGAGCTGCATATTAACACTGGATGATTGCTGCAATGTCTCTCTCGGGTTTGTTTGGATGCATCAAAGTGGCTTTCATCGGACTTCAGAGGGAAATAATAATGTGCAAGGAATAATGTGAAGCCGAAAAAACCCCCCCACAAAACCCCTCTTATCAAAATCCGAGTTAAACATTTGTGCAGGGTTGTCTAGGCACTAACATGTCAGTCAGACCTACGTGAAGAACGTGAAGTCTTTTCAGGTTTTTCCTGTGATCATGTCCAGGATACTAATGATACTACACCATAACTCAGCTTTTTTGGAAGTGTTGAGCATTCCCCGGCCGCTGAAGTCTCGCAGCAGCTTTAAGGAGTGTGTCCTATTGTTGAACCTATCCTTAATCTCCCTGAAGGAATGGAAGTGAAATTTCCCCTCCATGGGTAAATAAAAGACACTTAAGCATTCACATTACTACAATTCCATTAAACCCCGCCAGCGGAACAAAAGACTTTCTTCTTAATGGGGTAACAATGCAATCTCATTTATTAAATATTCTTTTTTTTATTTATCTATTATTTGTCTGTCATCCTGCAACAGCAAACTTAAATGTCTGGGGTGAATGCTTGCTTTCCCTTCACTGTAGGTTGTTTGCGGCTATAATGGATACTTTTTATAGTAATAAAGCATGAAATGTATTGTGGCGGTAAAGGTGTTGCTAGTAGTGACTAACCCACAGAATATTATTATGCCTGTTTTTTTTAGCCACCTGTCTATATAGCACCAGAAGGCAGACTGACAAAGTAACTAAAGCAACAGAGTTAGATATTTCTTCTTATTATTATTCTGGAGCTGGTGGAGACCAAAAAAAGTGACATTTTTTATTTCTATTCATTAAAGGTCCAGTGTGTAAGATATGGGACTATCTATTGAATTCAATATTCATTCATTCAATATTCAGTGAGAGAGGGTCCTCTTCCATAGAGTCCGCCATATTGAACCGCCATCTTTCTACAGTAACCCTGAGCAGACAAACCAAACACTGATCTAGAAATGGCCTTTTTCTTTTTACGTGAATTTGGCAGCCAGACTTTGTCCTACATGCTTAGAAGGAGAGGGTGAGACGTAGGAGAGTGTTCATTTCAACTTCACCGCTAGGTGGCACCAAATCCTACACACTGGCCCTTTAAGTAGTCAGACGCACAATTTCAAATAAACACATCCACATCTCCTGGATGTGAAAACAAAAAGTTATTTGCTAACACGTTGCACCATATCAACTCAAAAGTCGATAACACGTCAGTTGTGTTGACAGCTTGTATCGGCTTTCCCCCAGGTGGGAACTGCAGGGTGGCTGTGGCTCAGATGGCCGTCCACTAACCTGAAGATTGGTGGTTCAATCCCCGGCTCCTCCTTTCTGCATGTCAACGTGTCTTTGGGCAAGATACTGAACCCCAAATTGTTCCTGAAGGCTGTGCCATCGGTGTGAATGTGATTAGCTCCCTTCTCCTTCAGTTGGCACCTAGCAAGGCAGTCAGTGTATGAATGTGTCTTGAGTGATTTGTTTGACACTAAATTAAATATCTACTTAAATAATAAAGCTCATTACTAAATGAAATGGTGACAGAATAAATGATACTCTGGGCGGAGAGGGACTCATAGGTACTCAAGAGTATCGCAGTGTACACATATTAATGAGAATCATAATATTTAAAAAGTGAACATTGATATTCTATTCATAAAATACACATATAATAATATTGTGTAAATCTAGCAGGTTGGTTGCCGTAATTCCCTCAAATATGACACTTAAAATAAACAAGCTTCAGCTCCTCAGTGTAAGAAAACAGTCTGTGTTACACTGATTTTGTAAAAGTGTTGCTGGGAAAATAATAAGCAATTGAATAATCACAGGGTGTTATCCCATCAGGCAAAACACTCAACTTAAAATAACAAAGTGGCTGCCAAGTGACAAAATAAGCACAACATAAGCACTTCTGTATTATTTTTATATTTCTACACAGATTAAAGCATGATTCAGCTAATTAAACCTGAGCACTACATCGGGCTTATAATAAAGCACGGCCTCTAAGAGGATGTGCCGCCGCATTACTATGAGTGCGAGAAGTGAACACCCTGCATGACAAGCATATCTTTTTTACTCCAGTATCTGTTTGTTTTTTTTGTGTGAGACAGTAAACTCGATGTTTTGCCAACACCTCCCTGACAGCAGCAGGCTGGTAAAAGTGTGAGAATTACTGTCAGCAAATCACTACAGAGTCTGAGTCTGTCAGCTTCCTCGGGAGGATGCGGCCTGCAGATGCGCGAGGCGGTCGAGATATTTAAAAAGGCAGAGAGGCAGAGAGGAGGGCAGAGGCTTTGAATTCGACAGAAGTTTAATGCGGCACGTGCTCAGCAGAGTCCTGACGCCGGGGCGTCTTAACAAAGTGAGCGTACAGTTGGCCACGGCCGTGTGGAATCTTATTTTATTTGAATCAAAAGAGGTGCGGCGCTTGCTCGACTGATTGCCTTTAACGCCTGCATGAAGTCTACCGCTGTCTACTGTAGGCCTAAAATATTCTTCTCAGGAACCTCAGGGTCCTTCTTTGAATTTCTGCTGGCTGACAGTGAAATTTGAAACATAAACAAGATTTGATGTTTTTTTTTTCTTCAAATAGAACGCAAAGATAACCCCCCTCTGCCCCCCTGTCCATTTGCCTCTGCTGCTTCTGCATCGATAAAATGTAATTGATATTGATTGTCTGATTATTTAATAACGTTATCTTGCCGGTATTGGCATGGTTAATACAAAGTGTGCCACTCACATGCCTTGCAACGTTGATGAGCAGGTAGAAGGTAGTAGGTGGAGTAGAAATATGTTTGTTTTTTTTTACCTCTTTTAATTAATTACACTCTGTATGCATAGCAGAGGGGCTGAAACAGTTGATGGTTGATAAGATATAATGCATAATAAGATATATTAGATGTCCCCATGATTATCGTCTGCTTAGCAGAGATTAATTTGATTTTGACGTCGACAAGCAGGTTTCATAAAATATAAAATATAGTTCGTTATGCATTAACATGGCCTTTAGTACTGCTTATTGTTAAGCAAAAGAGTCAGAAATGCTCACGACTAACAAGCGCTAGGCTAACTGTGTGCTAGCTCACGGTTACTTTGTATATTGATTAGCATGAAACCAGTGGAATCGTGCTCATTCTTATAGAATATTCAGGGCTGCCTTTATCAAACTGGTAGTTAGATTCAAATGTCTATATGTTTATTTATTTACGTGACATTTGCAATGTAGGTTTGTTGTCAACAGAAGTTTATGTGTATGGAAGAGAACTGTTGAGCTAAAAGCATCCAGCATGTGACGCTGAATATGAACGCTGCTTCCAGTCAGGAGCGTCAACTCACGATCAGATAGACCCTTGGCATTGTGCAACATCAACGTACCGCACACGTTAGCCAGCACTCATCATTGCATATCTGCGTATGACAAAAATATCAACGGGAACAAGAAAGCGCTTGTTATAGACGGCAACTGACTATTTTACCCCCAAGAAATGAAAACCATGGAGGAGATGAGTTTAGCCTTTTCGAAGGACATAAAACATGTTCCGGTGTAACTGGACTGCCTGCGCTGTCTGTCTGCATTATCTTTATTGTCTTCCGTTTAACAGCACTGTACATCGCGGTGAAGCTCAGCGTTACACTTTACACGCATCGCCACACAACGGCATCAGACAGAAATACACGAAGCGTACGACAGCGTGAAAATAAGACTCGGCTCTCAGCAAGTCACCCTGGTTCAGGAAGGCTTTGGCTTTTGCCAACAAGTCCCTTCTGTACCTTGAGGACCTACACCTGTGCTCAGAGGGCAGCATAGTGGTTTAAGCGACTGAGTGGGTGTTTGACGACTTGTGCTATTCTTATAGTGCGATGGCCATACAGTAGAGCTTTAAGAGGTTGGGTGGCTGTGGGGAGATGGGTAATCTTGGCAGTGGTGTTATAGGTGAGTTTGAGACATGCTGAAGAAACAGGTAAAGCATTAGGGAGTATGGGTTGAACCATACTTTGGTAGGAGGAGATGGAGGGGCGACGTGGAGTCCTTTCAGTTTATGGACGGCTAATAGTCTTCGATGGCTCCCTTTTTGAATGCCCTTAGTATGCCGGTCCAGCGTGACTCTGAGATTTTTGAAGCCGTCAACCGTTTCAACTGTTTTGTTATTAATGACGATGGGGTGCTGGAGAGACGGGCTACCTGTCTCTATTTCTTTTGTTTTCCTGACATTGAGATAAAGGTGGTTACGCTCACACCACTGTGTGATGTGTGCAACACTGTGATAGTCCAGAACAGGACGGTTATCTGTGTGAAGAGCAACAAAGGCAACGTGGCCTGCGGTGCATGAGGTTAGGTGGCGTACTCGTGGTGTGGTGTCGAGCGTGCAGAGGAGCGGGCTCGGCGCACATCCAGTGAAAGCAGGGAAGCCGGTGGGCTGAACAAACGCATCGCTCTGACATGCTCTCTTCTGTGTAAATGGGTTCTGCTTAATTTTGTGGCATGCAAATGAATCTATGAAACCAATGTGAGTCCATTTATTGGAGGTTTAATTACAGTCTAAATAAACTCATAGTGACACTATAATTTCTCAAAGGTCCAGTGTGTAAGATTTGGAGAATATTGCAGAAATGAAATATAATACGAATAACAGTTTTAGTTAGTTTGTTTGTTGGTAATTAATGCTTTAATTAGTGTATAATCACTTGAAAATGTTTTTGTGACCTTATAATGATCTGTAGAGCTCATTGGTCCATCATGTTGAACCACCCTGTTCCTACAGTATCCCAGAATGGACAAACTAAACACTGGCTAGAAAAGGCCTTTTGCGTTTTTCACTTGTCTCACTTTAGTTCAGTTAGAGGGGGCCGCAATCAGCAATTACACCGCTCGATCCCACCAAATCCCACCAGTTTGAGTGAGCGAAAGGAATTCACGATACACCCTGCAGTAATTAATTTAGCAGCCATTATTGTTGATTAGGGGGCACGCATTAATTAGGCATGTTTCTTGCATCCTAATTGAAAAGCGTTCAGATCAAAGCTACCCCGATATCTACAACCGCGCTACACA
The DNA here is from genome assembly GCA_014281875.1 of Nibea albiflora. Classification (NCBI taxonomy): domain Eukaryota; kingdom Metazoa; phylum Chordata; class Actinopteri; family Sciaenidae; genus Nibea; species Nibea albiflora. The sequence continues at coordinate 10,937,804 of CM024805.1, read as the reverse complement.
GCGCCAAAAATACTTTCATTCATTCATATCGCACGCCTTTCACGCTAAAGAAAATAGGCTAAGCAGCACTGAATGGCTAAGCCTTCCTTGGCTCAGTGGAGCCGAATCTCCAACTGTGGAGATGCTAAAAATAATTTACACATGTATAAGTAGGAATTCAGCATTTGTTCAGATACATGATATTTATTTGAACTCCGATTGTGTCAGTGACTTCACGTTTTTTGATGTGTCGATGTCCAGGTTCTATTCAGGACTCATTAAAACAGAAGTCAACTGTCAAGGCTTTATCTTGGATTAATGGCAAACAGAAGAAAAATATTTTTATTCTCTTTTGCATTATTGCATCCTGTGTGTCATATTCATTGTAATATTATTTTTATTCATGCATTCATTTTCCATGACCACTTATACGTTTCAAGGTTGTGTGGGGAGCTGGTGCCAATCCCAGCCCAGTGGGCGAGATGTCCGGCACTCCCAGTTCATCACGGACACATAGAGACAAATCATTCACACTTGCATTCACCAATTACGGAAGCCGGAGAACCCGGTGAGAACCCACGCAGAGGCCGCCACACAAAAGGACCAGGGCCTTCTTGCAGTCTTGCTAACCGCTTTTACTACATAGTAACATTACCATTTGCAGAGCACATAAAGAGGCTTCACATGCATCCTTCCTTATGCTTAAAATCCACTAATCTCTCTCTCATGACCTCCCTTGTAGCGTTTTGTGGATGAAATCTTAACTGACAAGCTCAACTGTTTTGCATGCAGGGTGGTAACATTAAAGACTAGAGTTAATCCTCTCTGATTCCCCGCTGCTGTCACTCACGCAGCCACTGAAACTAAAAGCCACCAAATGTTTCCGAATCGAACGACACAGCGTCAAAACCTCTGATACCGCATTTCGTTTTAGACTAAAATGGGGTAATGCATTTTGATTGTTCGGTAATCACCAGAGAGACTAAAGGACAACACCTCATTTGTTTCTTTATTCAGAGAGTGGGAGTCCTATTATTCAAGATTTCCAACCGAGGTCCAATTAGCAGATCATTTTTAACGTCTCTGTCAAAAAAAAAGAGAAGAAAATAGAGCCATAACTCAGAGGCTGGCATGTTTGTGTTCCTGCCCCTCGCCGGACTCGATGTTATGTCAAGGTGCACATTTCAAAGTTCCACTTGATTATTGTGTCAGCCATTAATCTGTTGATTAATCATTTTCAAATCGTTCGGGAGCAATCTACAAATAATTTTGCTGGCGGTGGTCTGATGAAGCTCGTTAGAATATCATGTTTCATTTTCTTGTCAAACAGATTTGTCCAGCAGAAAGATAAAAAAAAAAAAAAAACAAGCCTGCATGTGCGTGTCAATACTCTGAAGTGATGTCGGCCAGCACTGCAGCACTGTGAGCATTTATGCTTAAAACAGGAGGCGTGCATGGTGTACTTTACTACATGCTCTCCACAATCCACTTAATTCCACAGTTGCAGTGGAATCTATACAATTAGGATGATTAAATGCTTTGAGGCACTAATCATAACTCCGTTGAACAAATGGAGATAAGGCTGTAAAATTGCTTTCTTGCTACATTGTTCTCTGTGAACTGGATTTGATTTACTGTTTGGAAATTAAGATGTTTTACGCTGAATAATGAATTTTGCCGGTAGTGTGTGGTTTGCATGCCTGCGTAAGGCTATGCTCTCGGACTTGCAAACAGTATTTCCACACAAGTAATAAAAGCTAAACTCGATCCTGAAACCTAAACAGTTTCAGGGTTTTTCACTTAATCCTCTCCCTTAAAGATGAGTGAAGTCTTTTCTCCGTGACAGGGGCAGACTGCAGAATACTAGTCGCGGAAGTCTTTGGAATATGAACATTTTTCCAGTAGATATCATAGATAATGTCCAACCCATGCGGTTATCATTTATTAATGTGTCCACCCCGGGCTGTTAAAATGTATTAATGTGCCTGTAACCCGACTGCTGTGTACAAATTCTTCTCAAAGTCATACGTTAAGCGATCCATCAGATCAGGAGGCTGAACCCGCGCCGCCGTCACTTGTTTGCAAAATGTCTGTCTGTGGATGTGCAAATAAATCAAAGTGGGAGATAACGTCAGAGTGATGTACACCATGCGCGGCACCATATATCTCTTAAACTTGATTATTCAGCATTAGATTAGAAAAGGACACAGGCGGTAGGAAAGTTAAGCGCCTTTGCATTAGTGTGCGTGATTTAAGCGTAACGGCTCTCCAAATCCCCCCCTCCCAAAACTAGAACAAACATTTCTGTGTCCTGTATATTACATTTATGCGCGTTCATGATTAGCATTTGTAGAGTTAGTGTGACATTAAGCAAGAAAGTAGTATAAAACTACAACAGCTCCCTTTATACTAGATATTTCCATCATAACATACGGTAAAAAGACAAATAAGACACTTCACTGCATTCTTTCACCATTGCTATCACTATTTTAAGCAATAATTCAAACACTTTGGAAATACCCATATTTGCCTCCTTGCCAACCGTTAGATAAGAAGATTGATACACAGTCTGCACGGTAAATATGAAGCTACAGCCAGCAGCCAGTTGGCTTAGCTTAGTGTAAAGACTGTGGAAATAGTAAGCCGGGCCCCGTCCAAAGACAACAGAATCTGGCTACCAGCAACTTTAAAGCTCATCGTTGTATTATTTACACGCCGTGTTTCGTCTGTTTAACCTGTACACAAACCAGAGTGTAAAAAAGACCTGTTCGGACAGAGCAAGGCTAATTGTTTTGCCCCCTTTCCAGCCTTCATGCTAAGCTAAGCTAACTGAGTGCAGGCTGCGCAGTATATATAGTTTTTTTGGGGGGAGGATCATGTTTTTTACAACAAAGCCGAGCTTTTCACCTCTGTTTGACTCTGAAAAAGGAAGAGGAGAAATCAGATCCAAAGATAAAAGTTCGCATCACTTTCTCCTCTATCAGAACTACTGTCATGATGAATCACAACCACCTCGCTCTTGAGGTAGACTCCATGTCAAAAGACTTCAAGCTGGTGTCAGAGATGAATAAATAAAGAGACAAATAAAATATTCTCAAACAACATCTCCTGTCAGTGAAAATAAAGATTCAAGGATGATGGTGTATGCTTACAGTTATGATGGAAAGTGTTTGGTAATTGACAGTGACATCCAAAAGCGAAAGCAGTAAAGTGCAGGCTCAGTGATTCCACCTGACATTTGTTTTGCTAAGGTCAGGTCTGTAATGTCATTATCTTACCTAACTGGCATACGTATTTGGTAAAAGGCCAATCTTTATTAGGCAAACGGCGTGTACGGCACTGTGGACAGGCAACTGCATGCATTATTCAAGAGATCTCTCCTCTCTCTGATCTATCTCACTTAGGCGAGCTGGAGCTTCCCTCGAGGTCACCTCTCTTGAGGTGTATCCCCCCCCCCAAATGAAAGTTCCAATTTAATCTTGTTCTTTACGTGTATCAAACAATTATATGTACTGCATAATGCGTCTATAACATTTATTAACATGCATCTGTAACAGTATAACACACAAGCCACAATAATATTTAATTATGTGTAATCACATATAAACAAGCCCAAGACTGTTATACCACACTTCAAAACAGATGCTGACAGATACAATAATAGATACTAAAAATTATTAAATAAAAAGGTTATTAAATCTGCAATAAAACATTTTATTGCCATTGCATATTTGCTGTTTATATACTGTTATTTTTATTTTATTTTAATCTCCTCAGCATCTTATAGAGTACTAGTAGTGTAACATAAACTTTAAGATCTATATACGAAGAATCATACTTTTGCATGCAGTGCTTTCATTGCCCCCCCCCCCCAACACACACACACACACAATATTAAATAACCCATGTGTAGGATTTAGTGACATCTAGCGGTGAGATTGCAGATTGCAACCAACTGAATCCCCACGACTCAACCGAATGTCATATATTACGCGCTGCCCCCAGCGGAGCTACACTCCTCGTATAACAACGGGCTCAATTTCAAATTAATCAACAGTGGCTGTGCGACAGTGGCTGTGTTGAACATTTAGCTGACGCAGGTTATCGTTGGGAGAAAAACAAGCGCGCTCAGTCAACGTTCCTGTAAATATACAAGTGAAATAACACGGTCGCCGTTTCAATCTACTGCCTATCCAATTATCTCCCCGCGCTTTTCTCTAACGTCCAAACTTCCTCCCGGGCCCTGCAAAGTTTGGAGTAACTCCTCTAAATGTCTAAATGTAGACTTGACTGAGCATGCATCATCTTCATTGACCTTTAAAGACAAATCCTTCTGCATCTCTGATGCCTAGAAGTGGTTCAATAGTCCCCGTGAGAGTGTGTCTCTTGATGGGCAAAATCAATAACCAGCTTTCACACAACATTCATCTTGGTGTTTACGTTTGCCTAATCAGCAATGGGAAAAAAAAAAACTGACACCCTCCTCAACTCTCGCAGGCCCCCACTCAGTAATAACGCTGTGCGCTAATGCTAATCTGTTATCTCGTGTGCTCCGGCTTTCTCTACTGCTGAGTGCCTGTTAATTGGCCGCGCTGCCCTGATGTTTGCTTATTAAAGCTATAGCTTCAGTCCTCTGTCTCTTCTTCGGTCCTTTCATTCTCGCAGACCCTCTAACACATTCACACGGCGAGGTTATGAGCATTTTGGGCGATCATCAATTCACCTTCCCTTCATTTCTCCGAATGGACAACGTGAATGCCGTCTGCTTTACCTCTGCGCAGTCACTTTGCCTCCATGTGCATGCACGCATCACGCAGTTTATATCTTTAGGTGCTGAGGTGCACATGACATGTATTCAGTAATTACTTTGTGTAGTGTATGAAAAATGAAAAAAATCCCGGGAAAACACTTGTGTTCTTAATTTCCAGCGGCGCATGTCTTTGGTAGAAAAGTGGCTACAGATTAAGGGATGTGACGGATAAACCGACCTCGCCAGGACTTGTTGACAACAGTCGAAATTGAACAAGGATGAAAACATGATTGGAAGCATCAAGGCTGCAGACGGGCAAAACAAAACCCATTATTGAGAATGATACTGCAGGACTGTATGTGCAACCGACGATGGCCAAGCAAGCGCGGGGAGATGATCAGATCTGACAGAGTGGCACTGACACACCTGCGCATTTCCCTCGCTTGATCCATGCAAAAGATTTACTGCAATATCCAAGTCCACCTGCGCTCAGCCCAGTTTGAACGCATCACCTCTATATCTTCTTACCCGTTTAGGCTCAGCGTCATCAACATGAAGCATTTCGCGGCGTGTCAGCACAAAGAGCCACGATATTTCAGTTTTCAATCAGCTCTTAATCATTAAAGTTAGCAGTCGGACCACTGATCTGTCTCCCCGAGCATCTCGAATGGCTCCCGCGGTCACAGAGCAACACATGATCGATGCCTCGCGCTCTGTTCCTGTCTCAGAGGCTGAGCAAAGGTAATAACCAGACCATGACCCTCTCAAAGACATTTCCCTTTGTCTCCAAGCACCTCCTAATCCCACAAACATTCAGAGCGCAACACACTGACAGCCACACACACACACACATTGAACGTGAAGGTGTGGGGGGGTTACAGTGCATTCACAAACATACACTCCTGTCCTCCAGCGAATCAGAGCTGTGAGTCAGCTATTGGAAATGTGGCAACTAAGGCAAGCACTTGATATGCAGGCATCTGCTTTGTGGCTTATCTCCACTGCTCAACTGTGCAGAGCAATTGCTGCTTGGCTGGCCCCGCAAAAAGCTTTCTCTTTTCTTTTTCTCTCCCACTTCTCATCATTTTCTCCTCTTGCCTTCTGCAGTCCTCGACTCCTCTGCAGTGCCTATGGCTCCGCTGCTCTTAATTGCTATTTTGGAAAGGACATTATTGGAATTGTGTCGAATTATGTCAGCCGCAATCAGATAGATGATTTAATCGGGGCGCGAAAGACGGTCCGGCGCTGTTCCGCATGCCGTTAGCGTCGCCGATAGAAGAATGAGGATGGAAAGCATGCAGAGAGGGAAAAACTTCCCCATCTGTAGTGCAGCAATAAGACACATGCAGTGCCATAGACATAGTCTGAATTATCTTCATGCCAGAATATGAAAATATTCCCACAAATAATCTGCGGGGTTAAAGGCCTTTCTCTTGAGCACATTCCAGCTGTCTTTATGTATTTACTACATTTCTCAGGTAGTTTTAAGGGGCACAGGTTAGAGACCACAGCGACACTTTGCACAGAGTTCACATTCACCTTCCTGTATCAAACGCCTCCATTTCTCCGTCTGCATCAGGCTTTTTTTCTCCCTGTTGGATTCTGGTAAACACAAATACAGTATGTGGAACTGTTTTCCAGTCTGGGCTTAGAGAGTGACTGGATAACGATGTATCCTTAACATAACCGTGTTTATCTTTTGTTTGCACGCTGGCTTCTACTTGCTTGTCTGACAAAAATATGCAAATTTCCGGTTCAGCCACAGGTCAAACTCTGTTTACCACGGTCGCTTGAGCGAGGCTCTGGTTTTCTATACGCTTACATTCTCACCAACACAAACGAAATGTGTTTTCGCCTCAGTGTGGAATATTTCACGGCGACAAATCATAGAGGAATTTGAAAAAAAAACAAAAAAAAAAAACAGGGGTTGTGGAGCAGACACTTTTGTCAGTGTTGTTAGTTTCCTGAAACTTTTAGAGGGCCACATTGACTGGACTGCAGTTTTATCGATCTCCTCATCATTTATGAAAAAGTGTAATGATTGACATAATCACGTTTTGTTTATGGTTTTGCAAGTCATTATTAGTCTTTCAAGACAAAACTTAAATGTCCCATTCAGTTCGTTCCTTAAGTTGGTCTTACCTGCTATTACTGATACATGTACAACAACACTAAAATAAGATTTATAAGAGGATAATAACGCTCAAGTTGTAATCCACGATTTGGCGACACTCGTGGTTACCATAGTAACAGCAAGAGAAGATTAATGCTAACTCTACTTTGTCAAAAAAATACCACAGAACAGCTACTGTTATCTAATGTCGTAGACGCGTTTTCCACCAGCTGCTTTTCGTCTAAAGCAACCGCAGCAATAGCAACAGCAGCAGGAAATGAGTGGTTTGGATTTGCAAGACTTAACACGGCTCTGATGCAGGTTACAGTAAATTATGAGGCTGCTGAGAGTGAGTAAAATTATGAATGAACTGGATTACATCCATGCGTCTTTTGACTGATGTTTGGAGCAATCTGAATCCAGCACAGGACTGGCAAACTCCACAGCTACCAACAGACACTATTATATGCGGTAATTATTCATTCATTCATTTTTCATAACCGCTTATCCTTTGCAGGGTCACGGAGGGCTGGAGCCAATCCCAGCTGACATCAGCCGAGAGGCGCAAGAGGTAATTACTGAATGTCAATACATCAAATGGCTGCTGACCATTTATCATTGAACATCAGATTCAGATCAGATTTATAGATACATTATTATTTTTTTTTTTTTACAAACATAGAAATACAACCACACAAACACAAAGCTCAAAGACGTGCAAATTTGGAGTGATGGGCAGCCGTGTAGCAGAACTCTGGGAGCAGTTCGGTACCTTGCTCAAGGTCACTTTGCCCAGGAGGTGAATTTGTACATCCCCGACAACCAGTGCACCTTCCTTGCTGGACTTGAACCGGCCACCCTCCGGTTCGCGAGCCAAATCCCAACGGGACTGAGCTACTGCCGCTGACCTAATTAACATTAAATGCATGATGACATCCAATCCAGCGGTCTGCATTTAAATTTGGCTTCAGTTGGTTTGCCGTTGCACATTATTTATCGTTCGAGGATAATATCTTATCATAAAACAAGCGCTAAACCTGTAGACTTAAGATGAGATGGCCTCTCCTTCTTTGATGGCAGAACCATTAGAGCGCCGGCTCATTCGTCCCATTTTGGATGGAGCAGAACTGAAATGTCACTGGAAAGTGTAAGGCATGATCCAGCTCAGACACGGCCTCAAATGAGATATTAAAATATTAAAGGGAAGACAAAAAGTTTCTCCCCCGCATGGATGAGAAATGTTAAATGCTCGGAATTTATTGAAATCTTCACCAGTTTTGTATAATGCATTCAATCCGCTAATTATTAAAAGACCATTAGAATTTAACAGCTCCGGAGACACCGCAGGGGGCGTCGGTCCTGCATAGTGTTTGATCCTCATGGTCGCATCCATCATCAAATCAGTGATAACTCAATGTAATCAAGTTATATTGAGCGTGAAATAAAGCACTTAAATATAGGAATGGAGGGAAAAATCACTGAGTAATTGTTCTGCATAATACAGTGTTTGACAAAATGAAAGGAAAGTGTAATGTTCGTAATCGCCCTCTGGCACGAGGAACAAAAGATAATTAATGGAGGGGAGCTACAGGGAAGCAGTGAAGAGCTTGGTCGTGACGTTTTACCGTGAGGTCAAACTCCAACCTAGCCATTTCGCAATTATGAGTTCCTGATAAAAGCAGGCTGAAGAACACGAATCTATCGCGCACACGGTGCTTTTATTTTGAAGGTTTCTGCATTGTGTCTGTGCTCCCGAGGATTCCTTACTTCAGTGTGTCTGAATAATGCTGATTATGATCATTAAATATCGCCACTGGATTATTTTGTTGCCTCTCTCTCAGCAAACCTCAAAGTGGATTCATTTATTTTTGCCTGTGCACAGTTTTTTTTGTATAACCCCTGACTACCTTTCTCTTATTCCCAGGCCAGTGTAACAAGGAGAAACTAGCAGAAAAAAAATGATAAGGACTATTTGTCAGTTATTCCCAGTCCATAGCCATCCCATTACTTTTTTTTTTTTTTTTTTACGAAGGCTTGTGACACCTTTCCTGATGCCCACATCTATCACTTAAGTTTTCTTATGCTCTCCAGCAATAATCAGGTTGCCCGCGCCGTCTATATTTAGTCCATTCAATGTCGCGTAAGGACGGGGGTGGGTGGGTGGGGGGAGATATCTGTAGTGTATGCATTATGTGGAAGGGTTTGTTATAGCCGGTGTCTCTTATGTAGCTCCATAAAGACACTCAGGCATGTTGTCTGAACCATCATAATGTACTTCAAATTGCTCTTTCTGTGTCATCTCTCTCTATCAAATGTAATTAAAGCCCCGCTCTCTCTCTCTCTCTCTCCCTCTATCTCTTTCCGTCTCTCTTGTTTGATGTCAGTTATACTTTGAGCCATTTGCCGCGCCGCCTCTGATTGCTCATTCTGCCTTCATTATGTATGTTTAATGAACAAATAGATCCGCCGACACCATTAACTTCTCGTGCACCCCCCCCAAATGCAACTCCACTAATTGAAATGAGGCTCAAATTACTCTATCCGAGGGTGGCAATTTACCCCCCAAAGTATTCTCCCTTCTTGCCGCTCGCGGAGTACAATAATACAGTTATCTACTGGCTGTCACACTTAACAGTTGGTCCAGGAAGACAAGTGACACTGAGTACCTCTCTGGAGTCAGATAGAGTGCCTTGGGGAGACTTTTAAGTGCGGGTGTAGTAAAGCGGCCGGCTGATAAATTGTTTGGTGAGATGTGGTCAATATACCTGATGCTGTCATACATAATGGATCACTGTCAGTGTCTGACATGACGTTTGTTTGAAAAAAGGAAAAAAAAGAAGAAGAAGAAGAGAGACTTTTAAATGCAAAGATAGCGACCACGGAGATTTACTTCTGAAGATGAATAAGACAATAAGCAAAAGGTTTTTTCTTTTTTCTTTTTTTTTTTTTACAGCGTATCAATCCACCTGCGCGACATCCATCCCTTTTGACAATGGCGGCGTGAAATATGAGCGCGCTCCAACAGCGTGTGTGATTGATAATTGCTGTACTGTGGCTGCCTGCCTGCCGTCTTCACTGTGGCCCGCCAATTCATCAGGCATCAGAAGCAGATCGGGCCGATGACTAATGTCGGCGTCTGTCTGTGACAAACCTCGGCTATACGCTTTCTGCTGCAGCCAGACAGCCCACTGCTACTCTCAAATCTGGCTTATTAGTGAGGTGACAGTCCAACTCTTGAATCTGGCATCAAGTAATGATATAAAAGGGGGAGAGAAATAGTTTGAAGTGCCTTATCCTCCTGACATTTAAAAAAAGTAAAAGTAGCCCAAGCCAGAGTCTTAAAGTTTCGGCTACTGTATTAGCATTTTGCTCAGTTACATACAGAGCAATTTAAAAACAAGCCTTTCCAAAACTGGCTTCCTAAGTCAGCAGGTGCTGCCAGCACTCCACACACACGCCACATCCTGTGTGTTAATGAGGCAAGGATACGCTCCCGCTCCCCGTTCTTTTCTGATTGACTTCCTATTTCCATCTTTCATTCTTAGATAGGGTCGTTATTAAGTAAATGAGTTGCTGCTCCGGTGGGCTTTGCCATCAGATAGCCGTGACTGAAGGTTAATGACGAAGTTGTTCAATGGAGAAACGGGAGCACGGGAGTCGGGTGGGGACCTCACCGAGCGTGACGCCCCACTGCTGTGTACACGTGCCCTCTGACCTGATGTCACCCGTCTCATGCTCGGGGGGGTCCTGACTCCCACGGGTGGGCGGGGGCGGCACGCGATCTGCACGTGCAGGCGGCACCAGATGCTCGACGCTAAACAAGAACAACATCATTAATCAGAGCAGGTAAAGGTGTCCTTAGTTTACTTTTCACTTCTGCTGTGTGCGTGGACTGTTCATTACAGTAATGTAGCAGGCGGGCGGGTTGTCATACGATAAATTAGCTCACAGTCAAGGCTAATGCACCCAAGACGCGGGGGGGGGAGAGGGAGGCTGACTTGACGTGCCTAAGGTTGTTTTAAATTGAACATCTTGCTTGACTATAATTTACTGCACAATCTCCAACACCGTACAGTAGGTGAGGACCCCAGGATTGTACTTATTATTTCCTTTTATGTCAGCAGCGGTAATATTGTGTAGAGATGCTTGGCTGCCGGCAACATGATAATCGAGTGATTGTTAAAGTATGTACGCCCTGACCTCACAAATCTTTAATGCGGCTCATATGAATTGCTTCCTCTGTCGGGTTTCGCGTTAGTACAGAGCAAAAACTTTCCCCTTTGTACTAATGCGTTGTTTAACTTCATTTAAGTCCTCTGTGTTGTTAAATGCATTTGCATCTGCTCTATAATTGGGTTTGCCACTCACTTTTTTTTTTTTACTTTCTCGTCAAAGCAAACCAACAACCAGCAGCTAAGGAGTTTAACCCCCCCCCCCCTTTTTTTTTTGACAAATCCAAAATCCGCACCAAAAAAATCTTTTGCCGCAGGTTAATTGCCATGTTTGAAAAGTCGACCTCCTTTGCCGGTCTTGAATGAATCCTTTCTTTGTCTCCTGTGTGCCAAACATAAAAAGAAGAAAAATAAATAGCTAGAATCCTTAGGGCTGGCAGTGCCAGCAGACATTGTGCTTGGCTCTGTGCCTGGTTTCAAGAGAAGATTCTTTCATTTGCAGCAGGCTTTCCTTCCTCAACAGGGGGATAGATGGAGGGGGGTGGGGTGGGGTGGGGGGGGGTAGAGGTGGATTTTCCTGTATTACACCAGAAAATCACTGTTTTAATTTGGAATCTGTGTATTTTTATGTCGCTTTTGTCTTTTAGTGGAAAAATATGGCAGCTATTCTCAGATGAGCAGCAGGATATACAGTATATTGAATATGGCTGTTGTAAGCACGCATTCAAGTAACGGCCGAGACTCGTATGAGATAGCCACTGTAGCGGATTTACTGGAATGTCCAGGTGGCACGCAGATCTGTTAAACCTCTAATTCATCTATAAATCCCAATATTGAAAATGCTGGTGCTTCGATGCCGGCATTAGCTTTTGCACATAATCACTGCAAAACAGGCGACATTTCTGATTTCATCAAACTGCATAAGCCCTGCCTCAGGTAGGCGTGCAAAGAACTTGAAGTAGATAAAGCACTTTTCAGGATGTTGTGTGAAAATGTGGATTAGAGGACTGTCTTTCATACAAATTCCGATATGATGAACAGCAAAGAGTTTGCGTTAAAATATGAGCCGCTATCTAAACATCAGCTGAATGAAGCAGAGTTTGTCTGGTGATGTTTACTTTGTGTCCGACTGTCTCCACATAATGGATGAAATATCATTGTTTTCTTGCATCATGTCACCCGACAAGAATTGCTTTGATCGTGGACAATTCTGCAAACTTTCACACACACTCGAGCTGACATTTTTTGGCCACATTAGTGCCGCTGCTCCGTCAGCCGGTCCATAGCATAGACCGGTGATCAAGTCCTTTATTTTTTACCACAATGTACCAAATATTTGTCTCTCCGAGTACCACCACCATGACAGACCGTAGGTCCACCCTGTTCCTGGACAGGTTACGCAGGGAGTCAGGTTTAGTCCTATTAAGAAAATTCATTATTGTTGACTGTTAAATCCTGGACAGAACCAGAGAAATCATTTCATTTTATATTAATATTTCATAGATTCCTCCAAGTGCCACTACAGGAAGGTTGCGAACCAGTGCCATAGACTGTATAAGTATGGACATCGCATCCGTAAAGCTCAGAATGTGGTGGCTCTGGTACGTGCCTTTGCTGCCTTCTGGCTAATCTAAAAATTGGCAAACACGTGGATCGTTCGTGGAGCTGAGCTTGGCTAAATGACGCCTGGGCGCTCAAACAAATAATCACTTTGGTGACCCCTCTAGTGTAGTTTAGCGCCTTTTGCTAATAAGCCGTGATTAGCATTAATTTGATTCTGTGTTAGGATAATAACAGACGCAATTAAGATTGTGCACCTGGTATAAATTACACCTTTTAAACCATTGTCATTGTGAGCATGTCACCATGTGGATATTAAGCGTCTCACTGAGCCATGAGTGTGTCCAATCTTAATTTTCAAATTCTGCTCATGGAAAGACGGTTTAGGAGAGAAAGCCTCATTTTCTGCCCCGATAAAGGACACACAATGTTCCTAATTGTGAATCTGCTCATATGAATATGACTCTTGGGATACAGGTGAGCACAACCCAAACAAAAACACCTGTACGTAGATTTGAGTTTGACCTGAGTTTTTATTGCGTTTCCCCAGTAAAAAAAAGAAACACACTGCCAGACAGAGAGGTGTAGAAGCATAATGTGTGTGTGACTCTTTGCTCTGCAGGTTGAGGAAGGTTGGTGTCTATTGAGCTCTGGTTTATACGTGTGAATGCTCTGGGAACGACACTGTCCAGTTGTGGGTGGTGCTGCTGACACTAATGCACCACAAAAAGGCTTCTGTGTGAAAGAGGCAGTTGTTCAGATGGAAGAGGTCAAAAAAGGAGTCCGCTTTTCCTCTTGGCTTACTCCGACTACTGAACACAGCCGTCAGCCAACATCCATCTCAGCCAGTCAAATGACACGGTTGTGGTTTTTTGCTCTGCAGTGGGTGGAGGGAAAACACGGAAGAATGTTGTCTGTTGGGCCCTGAAAGAAAAAAAAATCGACTGCATTGTCTTCAGAGAGAGTACAGAGACATTGATTGCCAGTCGGAGATGAGCTGCTGTCAGTCAGCCCTCATCTCCATATCCTTGCGAGTGTTGACATTTCCATCGTGACGGGAGCTTTTGCTCGTTCCTCGCGCTCAGCTGCTGTTTTAAATGACTGCTTTTATCTGGCGTGCAGAGCGGCGCGCCTGCCGCGTTATGAGTGGCTTGCTCAGTGGCTGATTACAACTGATTAATAGGTATATAAACAATTTCCAATGTGATTAATTGCATATTACATGGTACAATCAATATAGCAGTTAATAAACCAAATCGAGGACTGAATACTTTTTGCAATTTATGAATGAATTTGTCACATTTAGCATGGACTCCATTTCCTTTCATTTAACCTTTTTAAGTTAGTCCATGTACATGTATGTTAGGGGTGTGCAAAAGAATTGTCATGACGATGCATCGCGATACTAACTTTCACAATATGCGACTGCTATGTGCTATGCTATGTGACAGTCACACGATAGCTAGGGAGAGTGAGACGGGTGACAGCGTTTTTCAGACGCAGCACTGTTGCCTCCCACGTACTGCGTGAGAAGCTAAATCTCCCTCGCCACAAATTGATTACAGACGTCGCCACTTGCTGGAACAGCGCGCACGACATGCTGGAGCGTTTTTTTAGAGCAACAACCTGCCATTCACGCTGCGCTGCTGTCTGCCAAAATACGAAAGTCTGAGAAGGACATCTGCACACTTACCGAGTGTGACATAACGGCTGCTGAGGAGGTCGGCGCTGCAATGAAACCTATGAAAGTAGCTACACTCGCAATATCAGAGGAGATTTCATTGTTTTTTTTTGTTTTGTTTTTTTTGTTATTCAATAAATTCAGTTATGAATTGAGTTGCTCAGAGTTATGTATCAATTGAAGATGCTACCCAGATACACAGCCACTGATAAAGTTATCCTCTTTTTTTGGTACATTTTCACTGAAGTATTGCAATGCATCGCAATAATTCAAGTATCGTGATGCATCGTGATATTCTGGTTGTTGACACTGTGGTTGTTTGTTACTGTGAGTGTACTGTTTGGATGCTGTTTGTGTCTTTAGGGTGTTTTTTCTGCTGACTAACTCCTGCTCCCAAAGTCCCATATGTGCTTGGTGATCTATTTTGTTTTGCATGATCAGTATTATCATTCTGCAGTAAACAATTGATTATATTTGCACATACGCTTGAGTATCATCTCCTGCACTCAGAGTAAATTTCGGAGGTTCTTCTCACGTCAACTCGGTCTTTCCCTTTGCGACGTGACCGTTGAGTTGCATTGTCCATAAAAACTGTCCATCGTGTGTCTGACAGTGGGAGAATAGGAGTGCGGTGCTAAATCGGTGAAATGCAATCCAGGGCAAAGGTGGATGTAGCATCATGCGTGCTGTTGTATAGCTGCAAGCGCACCAGTCATTTTTGAAGACACTGACAGACAGCTGATTTTGTTGCTTGGCATGAGGCATGAGGACTTGTTGCCTGATTTATAAATACATAACGCTACAGTCAGTCTTTGTAAATTAAAAGACCCGTGTGTTGGCTGAATTATTTTGGAATTCTTCCCTGTCCTGTGCCTTTGGCTTTACTTCCTGCTTTAGTTGTTTTCCCCGCCAACTTTTGATCATCTGTTCAAATGTTCCTGCTCCTAGTACGTGTTATGGATTTTTAGTTGTGGATTACTTTTGGGATTACTTGGATTGTTGGACCTCAGTGGCCTTTTTTGTAACTTTGTGTTTTCCTGCTCGATCAGAACGTAATTAAAGGTTCCTTTTGTCGCTTCAATGTTTACTTCTTTTTGCATTTAGGAGCTCTGTTTTGAACTGGACAACACTAAGTGTGTAGGATTTAGTGGCATCCAGCGGTGAGTTTGCAGATTGCAATCAACTGAATACCCCTCGCCCCCCCCCCCCCCTTCCAACACAGTATCTAAAGGATAGATTTTACACACTAGACCTTCAAATATGCAACACAGATGTTACAAAAATGAGTCCCATGCCTGAACGTTTGAAATGAGTGCAATGATTACAACTTAAACTTAAAACACTGATTGATTTTTTTCAGCTCACTCTCCATTTTCTTCCTCTATTACAGACTTATGATTAATAGATGATACACAAGGGGTGGCTGTTTCAATTCTGTTCACCTTATTCAGTTAGATTTTAATCATTTAAGAAGCGATCTCAGTTACCTGCCAATCCTTGCCACTCAAACATCTTTCATTGCCCATTTGATTAGTGATCGTCTGTTCATCGCCTCGATAACGTCTAATAGAGAGTGTTCGGCTGAGTTTGCAATTCAGGAGTGAGCTCTCCGAGTGAGGAACGCCCCAGGGTAATGATAATGTCACAAGTTATTGCTCTTTTCTTCTTTCTCTTAACAGCACAACATCAGTGCTTTGTGCCCAGAAGTTCAAACATTTCATCTCCCACCGAGGAAGAGGAGAAAGCAATTAGACACATAAATAAGCGAGAAGTCCAAATCCAAAGGGAGCCAGGCCAGTCCATTTTGTCATTGGACTAAGTTCACAACAAGGTCGAGTGTTAAATATGGTCCAACATCCCAAAATAGCAAAATTGTGGTGAGGAACAAATGTCCAGCAGTTTGTACACACTATATCGTCAGAGCACACATACCACAGCCTGCAAATATCATCTTTAATGATTTATAAGTTCCCATGACAGCACGTTTCTTGCTGTTGGAGTTGACCTATTTATCACGCCCACTGTGGCCAGCAAATGATGTCTTGTATTATTAACGCTGTCTCCGAAGGACAATTGTCACCCGCTGTAACCCACCATGGAGTGTTGTTCCAAATGCATAATTTATGCTGTGCAATTAAGTGGGATCAAGCTAACTAGCTTGGCTTCTGCAAATCTCTGATATTTGGGTTTGCATCCTCTGTAGACACTACATTACAGCATCAAATATGATATTCTGGGATGAAACCACGCTTGAAAATATCACGCTTTCATCTCAGATCCAGTGTCCATTTTTCTTGATCTAATTTGAATCTCTAAAGTTGAACTTGCTGGATTTCTTATATCAAAAGCAATTTATTTCACAACTTGCAAGAACAATCAATTGAGCCTTTCTTTTGTAATTCTTTTCCAGGTATTCAAAGTAAATCAGTTTCAGCACTTACGACCACCATTAGCCGCGTCGACTCAGACCACTGTGACGGTATGAGATAGGATTTAATAAGACTTAAGGATAAAGGTGAACTGAAGAGGAAAGTTAAGGTCAGTGCACATTGAAGACAGGTATAGCTTCAACTCGGCCTACTTCTGCTTGACCTGCATTACCGGTGTGTATGTGTCTGTAGGATACAGCGTATGCTCGACGATGAGCCCTTGGGAAACAGATGCAGTATCATGAGGGTCACAGCAGAGCAAGAGGAATTCAGCAACTCTTTATCACCAGGGACGGGAAAGGACAGACTGTGAGGTCACACACTTAAAGCAACATTATGTAACTATTGTACCATAAAATAACAGATCTTAAATCAGGTTTATGCTTTACTGACGTGTGGTCAGGTGTGTGGTGTCTCTGTCTGTATCTCTTCTTGCGCAATGTAACCTTGTGCTTCAGGTATGATCGCCCACTGCAGGTAGGTAATGATTTATGACACTAAGTCACACTCATTTTGGTTAAACTGGATCATATTTTTTTTGGTTCCTTTGTTTTCTGTTTTCCCTTTGACGTCCTCGGGCTGCTGCACCTCAACTCTCGATGACTTGAAGTTTCCTGATTGACAGGAATGTAACTGCTGTGAACTATACACGCTGTTAGCTAATGTCAGCTCACTTTGTGAGCTGGGTTGCCTGGAATCTGAAGTGTTCGTGCTTACATTGCAACCGTAGGCATTTTGGACCACCGGGATGAGGAGATTTTGGGCCAAGGTGTGGACGAATGCAATTACTGATGCCAGTGTAATGCTTCAAAGTTGATGTTGACTTGTCTGCTAACTGCTAACTCTATTATCTTGCAGGGATACCATGACATTATTCAGCCCAGACAGTCCAAAAAAATGTCCCATTTGTCTGACAGCTTCTTGTTCTGAAAACAAACACCCGTCGCTGTAAAGGCCCATTGTTCCAAAAGTACTTTTACAATGTCTTACATACATCTTACATATGTAACTCAACTGATGTAACTCTGGCCATTTTAACCCACACCATGATCTTTTCCTAATCAAACAGACCATTTCACAGTACTAACCGTGTGTTTATTACTGTTACCACAACATAATTGTGAACGCAATTGTGTGTGTATTTTTAGAAAGAAAAAAAAAGGTATATCAGAATAATAGGTCACCCAAAAAACTTAATTGGAGACTCACTCCCTTTACTTTGATTTCAACACAACAATAAACTCAGAAAACATTTTTTTTTTAGGAGATTGCAAAACATGTATGGCAATTTCATGGCTGTTTTTCTGTGAAGCCGCATTTAATTAGAAATCATTTGAGTGTGAACAATATCAACAACAAGCTCATTACAAGCTTACAAATTAAATGTACAGCTGACAATTCATTTAATTATTTGCGTCTTGATTTCAGGGTCACTCCTTGATGGTGTAATATTAGAAATCAATCACCTTATGAAAAATCTGAATATATATATATAATGTATGTCAGACTTGAATTACATTTCATAGATGTGCCTCGGGACACAGGATTAGTGAAGTTTAAAGTAGGGTCGAGAGTGCACAGTGCGATGCTGTCAGTGTGTTGAGTGACGAGTTCTATTAGTTAGTCCAGCATAGGAACATCTGAAATGAACAGCATGCAGATATATACAGCTATTCATCATTTAGAGCTACAACAGCTCTGTAGGTATTAATGGAAATAGCCATTCATCTTAAAGCTCAGCGAGGAGTGGTAATGTGTCCAGCCCATTACAGCCTGTTGTCACCGCTTCGCTATCTCTAATTCAGTGGTGGTTTCACCAACGATTGCAGCCGCGTGATTGATTGAGTTGGTAAATACCATTATTATAATGTGATGTCATACAGTATAGGGGCAGAGAGATTGGGATTTCTTATTAATTATCAGCCTCATCCATCTCATCAGTTCCTGTGAAACCCATTCATACCATTGATTTCTCATTAGACATTAAATTACACCACGTTGAGGGTTTTTTTATTATTCTTTTCTGGTTGCAGCTCGATATCCTCTGGAGATTTCGGTTTGTGATGAGTAAAAAGGTGACTCGCCAAGAAAAGTGAACACATCTGCACTCTTGATTCAGTTTCACTGCTGACCCCCTTTTTTTTTGTATTTGAACTGTAGGTGTGCACAATGAGGAGCAAGTAACAGAAATGAAGGATGACAAGAAAGAGATGCAGCAGAAACCTTAAATATATACTATAAGCCACACATCTATGTCTTGTATTTGGCAAGAAGCTATGGCCTCCATATTGGCCTCAGACCTTCAAACCTTCGTGACACGGAGTGTTCATAACCTAGTTACCAAGGTCACAGTGTCTATGTAATTTGTCCAAGACTCCCACTTCAAATGGCAATTTTAAAACAACAGCCTAAGCTAACAAGACGTCAGATCACATTAGGTGAGTTTTTATTCAAAATTCAAAATACAATTTGAATGCGAGTAAAAAAAAATTGATCAGTTATCGGTTTGATTTCAAATATCTATGCGTCTGCACAAACAATTTGTGCTTGTAATCAGAAAAAAACAACAACTTTGGCATGCTGCATGCTGTGTTAGAATTCTTGTAAGTTAAGCTGCTGTTATTGTTTTTAATACAAAACCAGCAGACAACAATCAGACAGTCATGGCACAAAACTGTCACAGAGGAGGTATTTTAAATGTTATCTGAAAATCGTGAATGTAAAACATTACATTAACCTTACAGTAACGTTACTTGCCATTATACCTTGTTACCTCCCGACTGTTGTGCTCCTCCAATGAACGACGCCTGGCTCTGCCACTTGTTCGCTCAGGGCCAATTCAAACATTTCACATCCACTGTTCCCGGGTTTTGGTGGAACAAGCTACCAGTTCCTACCGCATCTGTGCTTTTAAAGAAACCCAGCACATCCTCTCCTAGCACTATCACAACTGGACATTCCAAATCTGTCTTTGTGCAACTGCACTCAACTGTCGCTCGATTCTATGGCGAGTAGTACTTACTGCTGCGGCCACTTGTCCTTGCCGCGCTCAACCTTGATCGCTCCCTTTTTATGAGTCGCCTCAGATTAAAGCGTCAGCTGAACGACTAAATCTAATGTGAATGTAATATTAGCTTGTCACTCAGCGAGGCGACAGACGGGCATGGACAGGCAACAGAAGCACATTAATTACACGAACCAGTTACGCTGCTGGGTCGTCTCAGTTAGTTTGAACAAATTACACGTTAGTTTAAATGTTCATGAATCGCATCGGAAACAGAGTTAAGTGTCAACATTACCTCACCCTAATTCACCCGTTAGCTAGACATGCGTATAGCGTGTTCGCCAGAACACACAAATAATGCCCTTTAATGCAGATGTCTGTACCTAAATTGCACGATGTGAAGACCATGTTGTTCTGCAGCAGGTGGAAAGTCCTAAATAACCCCAAAACGGAGACACATACGGAGCCTCCTAGCCATGTACATGCTGTATGCCGATTGCCATTGTGCTGAAGTGGTTTGCGTGTTTGTGCATACACGTGTTATACGTACCCACGTGCCCCCACTCCAGATCCTTTGGCCCCGGTAATTTGAGTTTGATTGTGTGGCTGTTTGACTCAACACAAAGGTCTGCAGAGGCAATGAGTGTAGGAAGGTCACTCGGACATTAACGTCTGAAGAGCGAGCACTCAACTGCTCAATTTCAGCTTTAGTTTTTCTCCCGCGTAGCCGTAACTACTTCCGTCATCTCTAAGAACGTTTCAATGGTCGCCTTGTTACTTGGAAGGCGTCAAGTCAAAAGTGGAGCCTCTTCATTTCCTCTCCATCCTGTGAAGTGCCAGCACGGACGGACACACCTCTGTCATTACCTGACACACTGACAACACCATCTGATGTCTGCTGCCGCATCTCTGCTTTTCCAGTTAGACCTACGCGCTGCTCTGTGATATTTCTAATACGAGTCTCTCCCCTTTCTTCTATTTTCTTTTAATCTTACCACAGCAGATTCAGACATTTTATGCCGCACAATAAAAGGCTGAGGGCAAAAGCAAGAATCCCTGACTACTGATTTTGATAGCTAGTCTCCCTCAGCGCGCTGTGAAACCTTCTGGACATAAACAGTGGCTTATTGGCTGCAAGTGACAGCAGCGGAGTGCTGTTTTTCAAGGGTGGGGATGCAGGGTGCTATTTAATATGCATGGACTCACTAATTACAGCCCTCTTACTCTAATGATGTGGCCTTGAGACTGGCATGCAGAGGAATGGTCTCAAATATGCACACACACACACACACACACACATTTTTTCCCTCACACACTCGCACACGTCTTCAAAACACACAACCGCGCTGGATAAGTTTGAATCAATCCGAGCATCCCCCTCGAGCAAATCAGTGGAGATTTGAGACGGTGGTGCGTAGGTTGGCACGGCACATGTGCCATAACAGATAAAATACAACACCAGCTCATGGACAGGAGTGCTATTTAATGCAATAAGCAGTCAAGTTTGTGTGCACCTGTGGAGAGATCCGTGCAGATTAGGCAGATTTAAAACTCAGTGAGAGCAAATTACCGAAATACACAAGAGGTGAACATGTCCGGAGAAAATTGTAACGTCAACTGGCAGATCAGAAAGGGTCATTTTGGTTTTCGGTACGCGTGGTTCTCATTCTGCTACTCCTCCGAAGCTGGCACCGGGACGCCGACCTGGGAGGCTGCCTAGCACACTGTCAGAGTGTCAGTGAGTAATCTGAAGTTTCCCCTCTTGCCTCCCTAATCAACCATCTATTACGCCGCTGTCTGCAGCTCTCCAGGAAAACACCGCCACAGCTCGCATGTACATCACACACTCTTTCGGCGCGCACCCAATTATTTATCTGCCCACGTCTCCCCCCCCCCCCCGACCGACACGTTTTCATTCGGGCACAAAAGCTGCAAACTCCCTCGGCACTTTTGTTTCTGCAGCTCTCTCTCTCTCTCTCTCTCTCGTGCACACACAACAGTAAACATACACTCCCTCTCTCCACCACCCTCCAAAGGCACTGTGGGAGCTTTCTGTGGCGAGGACATAAAACACGTGGAAGCAAAATATCCTGTTTGAGCCAGGGCACACTGACACAACACTGCAGCTACACCCTTTGATGAACGCCATAGCTGAAATTTAGCACAAAAAAAATAAAATAAATAAATAAATACTGCACGTTCAGAGGCGGCCCTGCGTTGTGGGAGGTAATTACATTGTGTCTGTGAAATACAAAGCGAATTAATAATTCACAGAAGACAGAAACATATTCCATGTTTACACGCCGAGTTTGCATAACCCCGAATCGTGCTGGATTAGTTAACAATGACACAGGCCTTTTTTTTTTTTTTTTTATTATATTTCATTTTATTTTATTTTGTAAGTCTTGTACTAAGATGCACTAGCTATTCCCTTGAGAGAGCTCAGGCTGAAATTGAAAGCAAGGCATCCAAATTGTTGCTCAGCTCTCAGCAGGGTTTCTGCCACTACACAGCAGAAATTCCACAGCTCCGTGCCGCACCGTGGCTAGCGGAGGGGGAGATTACAGCATTGTGCATGCTTTCTGAAGCCGTATCTTCGCCTCTGCTCTGCGGGTGGTTTTCACACCCACATAAATGGATCAATTATCCAGTCACAGACACCCATCCACACCGCTCTCACACAATTAACTCGGGCCTGACACATGACAAGAGGACTGGATGATTTGGGAACAGCTTCCTCAGTTGTAAAAATCGATCTGAATGCATACCCTCTCCACCTTCCTCCCCAAAATAACAAATCTGCGCTGTTTTACCCTCCTTCAGTCACAACATAGCCCATCTGCGGTTGCCTCATGGTGTAACAGGAGAGGCTGTGCTCCCTTGGCATATGCAGGGATGCGAGTATCAAACTGTTTGGACTTAATTAGATGCGAGCAAAGCTGAGATGCACAGTTCTTTGCACAGTTTCCAGCACTGACCCAATTGGCAAAGTCATATTGGTAACAAAGCGACATGCTCTGAATGTGAACGCCCCCCCCCCCACGGTTCGTTGACAAGGAACACGATGTTGCTTTAACTCTTGTTTTGTTCTGGGCTGAAATGCAGAGGACACACTGAGGCAGGCAGGGAGACCAACGTTTAGACAGCATCATTATGTTTGACTTAACTTGTCCTAGTTAAGCTGTAATCACATGAGCGTCTTCATGAACAGAAAAATAAATGGCCTTCAGTGTGGTTCCAGTCATACAAAATACAAGCACACCCCACACAAACTAATATAAGAACAACATGTTAAGTATTAACCAAAGACAATATAAAGAAAAAAAAATATGTGTCACTCGCCACCCACTGCCATGTTGGCTCGACTGCCTCTTCCGTCCCGCGGCTAATCTAAATATCAGAAAAGACGTGGCTTATTGGCGGACCTAAGGCGGGCCAAATGACACCTAGATCCCTTAAAGGTACACCAAAGCATCAGTGTTCGGTTTGTCTTCTCAGGGTAGAGAAATGCTACACTACTGGACCTTTAATATAATTTGAACATGTGAGTTCTATAAAAATTCAGCCTCAGTCCATGACAAGTTGTCATGGACATGAAATTAGCTTTAGAGACCAAACTGCAGTTTTTGGCACTTCCGCACTGGCTTCATTTCCCATACACAGAGATTGACGCTTGGTAGCAACGTGAAGTGTGGTAAAACCAAATGGCCGATGGGTGACTCGCCTTACACGTGGACACCGCCGGGCACAGCTCTGTCACCGCCACGCTATTTTGGTCCGTTCTCCAAG
Source organism: Nibea albiflora (assembly GCA_014281875.1). NCBI lineage: Eukaryota > Metazoa > Chordata > Actinopteri > Sciaenidae > Nibea > Nibea albiflora. The sequence continues at coordinate 10,914,327 of CM024805.1, read as the reverse complement.
CAGCTTCGTATCCCATCAGGAGTGTTTCCAAAGTGGAGCCTGCCAGACTTTGTTAACTTGCTCAGATTTGGTCATTTTTCCCTGGTTTATGCCAGCCGTGCCTGGTGGGATCCAGGAGTTAATCCAACATCTCCAGAGAGATTAAAGTTAAATTGCAAGCTTGATTACATGCCGTGTGTTTCATTTCCAGGCTTTTATAAATGAATCCAAGATGTGTGTTGATTATTCAGAGCTAATTAATGCCTTCGCTATGATGTCACGTAACAGTACAAAACATTGCTTTATACCTTTTATACACAATGATCTAGCTAGTAGGTGGTTAAATGCTAACGTTAGCTGTTATCAAATATGTCATTTTACTTTGAAATATGGCTCGACAGATCAGGAGGCGGTGAAACGTGTAACAATTTGTCAGATCCCTTACATTTACTTGCAGCCTGGATCATGGCAGTACGATATTTGAGCTTCCCAAGCGAGACGTCAGAGAAAAATGTTGTGCCGCTGTGTTGATATTGACGAATGCAGCTAACTAAAGTAATGCACGGAACGAATTCTTCTCATCACGTAATTTCTTTTTCTTGGATATTTAATGGCCAGATGTGCGACCATCTTTCTAGTAACTTGCCCAGCCCTGAGAAGGATACACACAAACAAAGTCCGCAGACAAACGCACACCTCTGATGAATCGCTGTACCTTTCAACCCTGATATTGCAGGTAAAGAGCGTGCAGTCATCCATCGTGCAGCGCGCCAGTGGATTTGTGTGTGTGCGTGTGTGTGTTTGCGACTGTGTGAAGGTAGTGAAAGGAACAAGAGGTACTGGAGGAGGGGAAAGGGAGAGAAAAAGACTCATTGAAGGACAAAGCTTGCTCAGCACTCTGAAACTGCAACAGCGTCGACGAGGTAACCTCATCATGCTTTGGGGTGTCATCACACCGCGGAGACAGGAAGCACAACATCAACTTTGCCACATTCGGTGTGATCATTATATGAATTTATAAATGTCATAGTCACATTGTGGCAATTACTTTGGGACAAACTTTTCAGAACAACTCACATTTCCATTAGCATATGTTCCACCAGACATTTTATTGCCTCCCTGGATTTTTTTTTTATTGCACCAGCAGATGTTCTAGTGGCTATCATCAAAGAGATTTATGCAAGCTGATTACAGCCAAAGAGTCTCCAGAACTGAATAAACATATTCAAGCCGGAAATGGACCCAGGCTCCTTCTGTGGCTGCATAAGGTCTGGTCTCTTTTGGTCTGTAGTTAAACCTGCATGTGGAAATAGACTGGGTGGACTAAAGTCTGACATGTAAGTATATAAAAAGTCTTGAGTCTGCGGAGCTTTAAAAGTAACCCATAAAATCTTAAAATCAGCTGTAATGTACAGGCATACAGGTGTACCGTTTCCTTCCCTCCTCTTTTAGTAGCCACCAGCAGAAAGGTGTTATGTCATCTCCTGCATCCAGAATCTGAGCATTATTTTTGCGCAAACTTGCAGTTTTGTCCCGTCCCTGCAACGTTCCTGCATTGCCAAACTGTCACAGGAAAGATTTTGGCAATTATCAGGCCATCTCTGCTTACAATTCAGAATCACAGTTGTGAGCGCGGGTCAAATAAAATCAACCATAACCTCCACAAATCCACTTTCCTGCATTTTGTTAACTTACCAGACTTCATATTCCCCCCGAAGCAGCCTTCTCAGACAGCGTTTACTCGCTCTGTATAACTCCTAGCAAGCTCCACCAATTAAGATGTCAGAAAACTAGATATAAGCCCATACCTGCACTTCCACTCTCTGATATAGCATCTAAAACGCCCTATTTCATTTATGGAGCTCATTGGGAGAACTAGCTCTGTAGGCTTAATTTAATAGAGGTCCAAACTAAAATAAAATCTAACTTTCTGCACTGATATTGAGTTTTATTTTTGGGACTGATAGCATATTATGCTTATCCGATTCCTTTCCCTGCATGTTTTCGTTGTGGCAGACGAACAGAACGCTTGGAAACAGTACCACAGTTTTCCAGATATGCTATTGTGGGCCACAGAAATTGGAATGTTCCCGTGAGGCCATGATGGAACATTTGTGTGTGTTTATTTCCCCGTTCTATTGTGTCCTGGCGTTCCTACTGCCAACAGCCAGGACGAGAGCGGCAGCTGACGATGTTCCCTCTCTGTGCCTGCACCGCGGCACTGAAGGCGACGAATTAGGCAGTAAACAGGTTGGTTTGTCTGTGCCTAAACATTTAATTAGAAACTTCTGACTACATGCCTCTAAATAATAAATAGGAGTCCCCAGCGAGCTCCGCAGGCCTGTGGCCTGACCTATCAGTATGCAACTACTGGAAGCGTTCAGTCTGAAGTGACATCAATTCATTACAGCCAAGGAGCACGAGGGACCAACGAGGCTGCTGCTGTCATCTCCTGAGCTCTGAGCTGTAAGTATGAAGGACAGAAAAAACTGCAACAGTCAGCCCGAATCAGCAATTAACAAATAACCTTTTGCATTGATTTAGGGCCGAGTCTTAAGTCAAACAGGAATATTAAATACCTTACACTGGGTTGCACTCATGAGCGTGGAATGTAGTATTATTTGCATCAGTGGGGCATTGGGTTAATGAATTCTACTTTGAAAAGCTGAAGCAGAAGAAATTCCAGAGTAATATGATAATCAGTGAGGATGAGAGAACATTTATATAAAGGCAAGTTTTGGATTTCCTCTGTATATTTTGTCTGCCTATGTAAAGACCTTTATCCAGTGCCACTTTGGTCAGATTTGTGCGGCTTTGCTAGAGTGGTACAGACACTCGCGCTCTCTTTATTCTCATCTTTAGGGGAGAAAAAGCATCTATTGTTTATCTGAGAGGCACGGTGGCATTTTCAGGGACGGGATTACAAAAAAAAATGTTTTCAACTGCTCAGATGTTCATTAGTTGTCTGATGCGTGAGTTTTACAACACAAACGTTTTGTTCTAACATCCGAGCTGCCCCCCCGGAGCAATTAATGCCTTCTATTAGCGAGCAAAAAAAAAAATCTTATCTGTTACTGACACAGCGCTCTCCTCTTCCAGTCCGAAGGGGATTCGGTTGCTTTCATGATGAGCTTTCGTTGAAGGCTGAAAAGATTGATTAAAACACCAGAATTATGTGTCTCGCAGCACAATTAAAATCATTGATTTTCCAGAGGGCGGCTAAAAGGGATTTCTGTCCCCATTGATTGTTTGTCCATTCCAATTTGTTGATTATTTCAATTGATTTGAAGCTCTGACGTGATGACACTTCTCAAGAGGTAAGTGCAGTTTTTCCATTAGGCTCATCAAATCTTCACATGGAAAGGCAAAACGTGTCAAGATGTGGATTTCTCCGCATGCCAAAACAGTGCACACGGGGGCTTTAGCAAGGAGATGAGAGCATCTTATCTTTCAGGCTCTCCAAAAACAGAAATGCAAAATTGATGAATGGATTACATTTTATGCTGCTCCAACAGACTCAGCAAATGTTAGCGTGTGCAGCTAACTAGCTCACTATATACAGTAGAAATGCCAATGCAGTGTCACTTCTAAAGCCAAGCAGCATATCATTGATACTGCATGATTTTCTAACTACATTACCTTGATGCATCCACCCTGTGGTATATAGAGAACCAAAGCCATGGTGTCACGTCCAGGCAAGTTCATCCTTTGTAACTCAATGCATTCATTTCTTTTTCACACCCCGTACAGCTGGCATGAACGGCATAATTACAGTAGCTATAGAGACCAAAGTGCTTTTCTGTACCAGGTTGTAAACATGTTTAATTCTGTTGTGAAGTTGGTCATTTTAATCAAGGCGCATGTGAAGGTTGACTCACCTCTGGAGCCGGCCTCAAGTGGCCGCTCGGCTAATTGCAGTTTTTAGCACCTCTGCATTGACGCAGTTTCCCCATCTAACGGAGGTCGCCACTTGACGTTACCCCCTCGAGTTTGGTTTCCTTATTTCTGAAACAGAACCTGGACGTCTATTTGCTCACTGCATAGGCGTCACTTTATTATGACATTAGCATGTCGCACCTGGATTTTAATTGGACACAGCATCACATATGCCAAAACCATCTGGCTGTAACGGTCTGGTTTAAAATGTTCCCTTATACTGCACTAAAAACAATGCTGCTTTTTTTATTTACATATCTTCTACATGCATCTATTTTTTCCCCCCGCTTTTGTTTAAGCTATTGCTTCAGCCTCCTTCGTTTATCATGATAAGAAGCACGTATTTTATTCTAGCTTCAAAAAAAAAAAAGTCAGCCGCAACTACTCGCTGGCAATTTTACCCCACCATTTCAAGTCCATTTTTCAGATTGCTGCAGCACTTAAGTCTTATTTGCATCTACTCTGTGTTTATACAAACACAGGTCCAAACACACACACACACTCACACACATAGAAGTTGGATCCGAGTTGGTATGGGCCTGTGTGAAGGGCCTTCTGCTCCCTGTGGTCTGCTGCTGGCTAAGCCGCTGTTAATTTCACTAACCACCTTGGCCATCTTCTCTACAGTCATCATTAATCATCCCTTTCCTCTCCTCTCCTCTCCTCTCCTCTCCTCTCCTCTCCTCTCCTCTCCTCTCCTCTCCTCTCCTCTCCTCTCCTTTCCTCTCCACCCTTCCCCCCTGCAACCTCCTCTTTTTATTTGCCTCCTCTACGGCATCTTTTTCTGCTCTCTTCTGCTGTCCGGTGCTCCACCATTTGTGTAAGAGCTGCGGTGATGAGATAACACCAACAGCCTTAATGGCAAGAATGCAATAAAGTTGACAAAGGACCTAGTCTATAAAGATTATACAGATAATGTGCTGCTGCACTGTGTGGCAGACTGTTAACCAGAAAGTTCAACAAACCATTTCCACCATGAGCATAACATATACATATGTACATACATATATTAAAGTACATTTTTATGATGCAGACTAAAACGTTGACCAGTCCACATTAAGCATCCAGCTTATCTCCTATTCATTATAATTAATGACATACACTGTCATAATGGTTTCTCCTATATTATGTTCACAGTCGGGTACACTTGAATAGAGGTCAATGCTCGCATGAAACCGTATGGTATAAAATAATACCAGGCTAGAGGCCTTAAACAAGACATCAAGAACAATTTACAGTAACCTGTTATGACATTACACCATTCGTTTGGTCTTTTTCATATAATAGCAGCCATAATTCATATTAAACAAACAGATGTGCCACATACAGTACAGAAAATGGAATCAGTTCATTTAAATGAGAGATTACAGATGAATCATTCTCACCAGCATCTCGTGGCGTTAACATGGTGAGAGGTTAAGGCAATATGGCCAGAGCCCCGTCTTTGATGAATTATTGAACTGCCATATTGCAACATTTGGACAGCCCCATGATTCACTCATGTATCCATGTGATTTTTTTTTGTTGTTAGAAATAGATTTAGATTTGAAGACATCCAGACTTCAGCTTCACGTTTGCTGTGAAATTCACCAAACTGGTGAACGTTTACACTTCAATATGTATCCAATGTTACTACAAACTAATGCAGCTGTGCTTCCTCAACACGACTCTAGTATTATCGTTCATTGGCGACGGCTAATGTGTTTTGAGAGAAACATGATGCCACCTGACAAATGTTCAGACAGGAAACTAATGACTAGTCTATATTTTGTGGATCCAGTTGCCTCGTTGCTTCACTCAAACATCTTTGGTCTGACTTAATACGGTTTTACAATTGCTTCCAGTAGAAACCACAAAGGCCAACTGCTGTCTTCCACTCTCAGCGAGGGTGTGTTTATCTCGCTGCACATACAGTAGTGATGGCAGAGTAGTTTTTCATGAATAAATCAGCCAAGTTGCAAAATGTTCACAGCGATCGTATCAGCAAGATGTTCACCGACAGCAGTACTAACATCTGCTTATAGCAACTAAAACATAATTAACTTTTTTTTAAACTTAGACTTGGACAGACTTTACTGTCATCCAGCTGCACATTTACAAATGTACATTTGAGCGCGATTTCGTTGCAAAGGCTGAGAATAAAAACAAGACACGGTAATAACAGTATACATATAAAAGTATGTGAAATATAAAATAGAATAAAATATAAAAAGAAATAAAATAAAAGTATGTTAACATTATATAAGAAAAAGAACATTGTGGTCAAGGTTAAATATAATTTTTCATTTTTTTTTAGGTTCTTTTCATTCTTCTGTCTCAAGTTTGTTTGTTCTTTCTTTGTTGTTCTGGTCCAACTCTATTGTGCCAGCACGATGTGTTATGTACCTCAAGACAATACCTGATCTGAGTGTTGATTGTTTTGACTGACTACACAAAAGTGGCCATTGATCAGTCAAATACTGCTTCTTGCACGAACAGAGAAATGCGGCTGAGAAACGGCACTTCAAACAATATTGAATATTTCTGTAAGACGGTTGCTTTGATAAACAAAAGTAACAAAAGTCAGATATGGGCATAACATCCGCAAGTAATATCGCTAAATGGCTTTTTAACCCAGCATCTTCCACTGGATGGCTCCAGATATGCTCATCAAAAACAAACTCGTGAGATTAAACAACAAAGTTTGAACAAAACTTCTCTCTTCTACTTACAAGACAAAATCATTTCTTCAATTATAGACATTAACCGCTGCCCTGTGCCCCAGAAAACTGAATTTGTCACACATCAGTGACTTAACTTCACATATCAATGAGTAGGTTAGGACTTTTTCAAATCGCACAGCTTGTACCACAGCAGTGCCTGCAAGGAAGATGAGAGAGCTCTTGTTTGAAAGTCAAGTTATGTTACATAACTCAAAATATAATGTATATTATAGTGGAGAAAGAAATGAACCCCAGTGGATTTTATTTTTGATTTCACTTTGATTCTTCACAACCTAAATTTCCGATATAATCCTGACTTATTTCCCCAAAGTGTACTTCTCTGTGACATTTTCAAACATCACTTACTGCAGTTCAACTGAATGAAATGTAGCATGCACAGGCGCCGAGGTGACTTACAATGTGGAAATGAAGTGAGGGTGAGAGGATCTCAACAGCTAAGGCTGTGTCTTCAAAACGAAAGGTCATCGCTCACCACTACACACACTCCACCTGGCATTTGAGTGGAAATGTTCTCTCTCCCTGCCAGGATACAGTGGGGCTCCTTGAACACGAGGGCGAGGATGAATAACTTTTTTACACCTCCGCAGAAGGCAGCGAGGGAGTGTGATTTCAATTCTACTCCAAATACATATTTGTCACTTTTATGACCCTCAACATAGTGTTGAGGGTCATTCTTCCAACTGACCGTTCACTAATCGCCCCCTTTCTACTTTCCCTTATTGCATTATGCAGTTTTATATATATAAAACTGTCCAAACTTGCTGTCATTTTTTAAATAACGAATCTTGACTTCACACAGAAGTAAACAAAAAGCCTTCTAGAAAATGCCTGGTTTGGTTTTGTCAGCTATCCTTATTGACTGTAGCTAGCTAGTGTAAGCTAATGCTACCAAAACTCCATGAGTTAATTGATGATATATGAGCTCAGGATCAAGAGATCAAATAAGTTCGATTTATGAGGTTTGGCTTTTCTGAATCGCACAAAGGAGCAGAAAAGTGCCATTAGTGTTACTTTAACTCTGCTCCCACTGGGTAAATGTTCCAGTCGTGAACAGGTATTTTAAGTTGTTACCCAAAGAAATGTCATTTGCTAATGACACCCCTTGTCTTTTGAAATAACACTAACCTGTACTGTAGGTAGTCCACCAGTCAGATGGACAAGCTAACATTTGCGGCTTATGCTCATGCGGATAAACACAGTTTGAAGGGGTAAAAAAAAAAAAAAAGCCACCATCCGAGCTCTTTAAATGCTGAGTACTGCTCTTATTAGAGCCACATGAACACTGTTCTGGCATGCAGAGAAGTCCAAAAGCTTGAACAGGCCTGCTGTGTCTGGTTATGGTTGATAAGATATACCGGACAAATGCTGCTCAGGGTTTGGCGAATGGTCAGCTGCAGTGGCTTTCCCTAATAAATGCAAATAAAATTCATTGCATCCAGCATATCAGATCCTCCGTTGTTTTGAAATGCATCTGATGTGAACCATGACTTCTTAGGCGCTGCAATAAACAGACGGCTGAATCAGTATCCGTATCCATTCTGGCTGCACTCCCTCAACCTCGGTCCAAAAAAGTCTGTGTTTGGGTGGCGGTATGACATCAACTCTCCCATCGGGGGTGTTATTGCCCACAGAGTGTCACTCCGCAGTGTCTATGGCAACCCCCCCTACAAAGTGGTTAATGAGGTCAAATGACGAATTACACAGTCGGTTTAACTCAGGGGCTTGGGACCTCGTACACAGAACAGATTGTAGAGGGTATGTTAGCCCAAATCCAGGACACCTGTGAAGCAGCAAGCCACTGTTTCCCTCACGCTTGATCATATGGACAGCAGGGCGGAGTGAAAGACATCCAGAGGAAACAAGAAGACAAAAGATCTGCTGAAAAGTGCCAAAAGAAGACAGCCCCTCTCTCTCTTATAACTGCTCTCAGTATTGGTACTAGAAATCCGCAGACCAAGCGCAGCAATTCAGCAGACGCTTAGGTTCATAGCCAGTGCAGCTGCCCCTCTTGGGCGGAGATTAATTGCCGGATGGATAAAGCCACAGTGATTGACAGATGAGTTTCAGAATTGAGCAGACATGAGAGAGATGAATGTGGAGCAGTTCAGAGTGAAATTAGCATTCATTACTTTCCATTCCTCAAAAGAAAGGACACTGGAATCAAACGTTTGGCGTTTAGCTCGCAAAGTATGACTTTAGCATCATCAGCATTAGCAACCTGGGTCGATTTATAGATGTCACAGGTGTCCAGGGCTTTTGTTGTGCTTGTGCACTTATTTGTAGAACCAGTCTAAAACTGTCTGACAACCCAACACACGAAAAAGTACATATTCAGGCTGTTCTGTTATGCATCTATGCAGTATTAAGTAAATCCATGGCAGCGATGCTACTGATCTAACTCACAGCCGGTACACAGTGCCGTGTGTTGTGTTTCTTTTTTAAAATTTTTTCACCTGAAAGGCAAAAAGTTCACGTTGCCTCCATCTGTAAATATGACAGGTAACAAAGCCCCTTTCACAATGAGGTGACGAGATATAAAGGGCTAACATTTCATTGCGCTGATCCTCATCGCAAGGTTACATCAGTAATTACAGCTTCTTCTTACTATGACTATAACTGCTGTTATATTATTAGCCACAACTATTGGTATATCAGTTAACTTAATTTAATTTTTTTTAAAAAAGACTGGCATAATAATCAAGAACAAAAATAATCATTAGTCACAGCCCTGCTGTGTCATTCCACTGCCACTTTTTTTTTTTTTTTTGTCAACCAAGTGTCTACCAGATTTCTCAAACCTTTCCTCATTTTGCACGAGATAAAACTTTTCATGGAGACGGCGAGGGAGCGAGCGCGGCTGAAAACGGCGCGCCGTATCGCAGAATAACAGAGCGACGTCAACAAAAAATGAAGCCACAGGTAGTTGCATGCACTATCATCTGATGAAATAACTCTCCCACTGGCTCCAGGTGCAGGGCCGGGATAAAGGCAGTCTATCACCAGAGTCCCAGACAGCTAATGTAGCATAAAGAGCAGCTCAGAAAATTTGCCCATGGTCGGAGCGACCCTTTCTTGTAACTGGGTCTTGCTTAATGAACTACAAGGCGACTTGAATGACAAATAAACTGTGTGTTTTTTTGTGTTTTTTAGGCCAACAAACTCGATGCATCACTAATAAGGTTAATTTGAGTCCCACGTGGGCACGAGGCATTAGCCTAAGTGTTTATCCGCTTTACCGCCGTCCCCTGTCGGACTGACAAAAAGAAACAGTGCTGGCAGTGTCATTAGAATGACACTAAGTAGAAGGTGAACGCCCAATTTACTCATCAGGTCTGAGCCAAATGAACAGAATGCATTCAGGAATTGCTGGCTGCTTTGTATATGGAGGATGAATATACTTGTAGCGGCTGGTCTTTTGCAGCGCTTTACAGCAAGCGAAACTTGCGCACGTGGTCGTGAAATCAAAGCAACGAGCAATCGGAGGAGGATAAACCTGCAAGCCGATCAGTACATGTGCAACAGTCCCGACATGTTTATCTGTCTGTGCGGTGCTGTATGCAAAATATACGCTCCTCTGCATGGGCGTCCCATTTCCCCAAACTGATTACAATTACAAATTTATGTTAGGCCGACACAGCACAACAGTTATCTCCGGCCAAATGATAGACTTCCTTAATTAAAAATGGCAGACTTTGAGACTGCTGTTGAATGAATTATTTCTCTGAGATGCTCCCACTGCCTCAGTGCCATTCAGTCAAACAGACAGTTTATACATGCCGGGGAGCTAAACTGGAGGCTGCTGTTAAATTCAGCAGGGCTACTGTTGCATACAGTGGACCAGATAAGCCTCATTTGAATAATTCCCATATAGCTCTGCCGCTTTATCTCAGAGTTTACCCATCAGAAACGTGTGCCGTTGTGCTTATAAAGTTGTCAGACACCACAGCACCACTGTTAATCAATAACAAGCTTTGGGCACCGCATTGTATTTTGGCACAGATATTACTGACATCCCCCTCAGACTGTAAGATCTATAATAGGCTTTGCCTTTGCAGCAAAAATTGACATTTTAAAGTCTCTTCAGCCATGTCTTTCTTGTGTTTTGTGAAATTTGAGAGAAAGCCCGAGCGAGACACGCTACACTGTGGGCCTGGAGCTCCATGGGGGTTGATTGTAAACTCCAGATCTTGTATTGAGAGAGAGAGAGAGAGAGAGGGGGGGCGGGGGTCTAAATCCCAAGTCCATTAAATCACTCTGTATAACAGATTAGCAGCAGCCTATTAGTTGAGAAGAGTTCTGAGATTTCCCCTTCTCCCACGTGCTTTCTCAAAGTCAGCATGGCACCCGCAAAGTCTGCATCGCCGCCTGTAAAAGCAAACACTTTTAGAGGAGTGAGTAACAGGCCAATCTCTGGGACAGGATGTAATTAAGTGGAGGACGTTAGAGACGATAGTAAGTCTTTATCTGGGGAAATCTCAAGAGGGTTTGTGCACTAGAAAAAAAAACAGAGAGAGGAGGCGAGAGAGCAGACAAAGTCGTTGTACTCAAGTCTGTCATGGGTATAACAGAGTCTGCTATCAGGGCGGTTCATTAACAGTTGATCCAAATGCTAACCAGTGACGTTAACATACGCACAGAGGGACTGTGTCCAAGATTGCCTCTGCAGCAAGAGTATCTGAAGATGGATATTGTCTGCTGGGTGCCAAGACTATTTTGGGAGCCCGAGCCCCTGACTTGTCCCTGGGCACCCTCTGATCAGCTTTGTCATCAGGTGTGAGAGCGACTGCACACTGTACATACACCCTGACACTCACAGCTCGCGGAAGTAATGGGCCTTGTAAGGAGAAAGAAAGAAAGAACTGCAGCTTCTCCTCCTGCACTCAACTGCATCTCTCCAGTTTGGATAGATGGGAGAGGTGTATCCGGATGATAACCTTGAAGTGGGTCATATTTTAGGGTGCATAAATACATAAAGGGGCTTTACAGTGATGATAGAAGTTTTAGGTCATTTTAAGCGGTGGATGAATGACATGCTTTGATGGCACTTTGTGCAGAACAGTGCCGTATGTGGACCCTGTTTGAACACGCTGATAGGAAGTCACTCTTTGACGCGTGTGCGTTATTGCTTGTTTATTCCATTTCCTATCTCATCGCCTTTTTTTTCTGCTTACTTTTCCATTTTCCTCGCGCGGCACATCCCGAAGAGGCGAAATGAAATCTGCGGCGCGTGCTTCATTGTTCAAACACACACACACACACGCACGCATGCACACAAAACACACACACACACAGAGACACTCGACACAAACGCGTAAGCGCTTCATTCTCTAGTACTTTGTTTTCTCTGGTGCGTGTGTGTGTGTGTGTGTGTGTGTGTGTGTGTGTGTGTGGATGAAGTCGTGTCCCGAAGTTTCCAGCGCGTGCGTCAAAAGTACGTGAGGATTGTGGCGCATTGGTCGGCTGTAGTGTTGAATGAACGGAAGGAGGAGGGAGATCATACATTAACTCCTGCTGGATGCGGGGACTCTCCAGTTGATAGAAGCCAAGGCAGAGAGAGAGAGAGAGGGAGAGAGAGAGAGGGAGAGAGGGATGCTCTCAGAACAAAGCTCAACACAGAGGCGGCAGATGAAACCCAAACGAAGATCCACTTAATTTCTTTTATGTGTTTTCTTTTTAAATGATTATTATTATTATTTTGGCCCCCCGGTGTTTTCCAGGGGATTTTACGCACCCAGAGAGAGTGAAGCGGACGCTGCGGAGATGAGTGTTGCGCGGTTTCACATGCTCCTCAAGGATCCCCTCTCCTGATAAAGGGACCAAAAGAGGACAAAACAAGGCTGCCCATGATATTTTCCAGAAGAAGGTTGCAAAGGTGGAGCGATTAGAGGAAGGCTGATGACGGGACTATTCATCCTTTCAGTGCATCAAAAGCACCAAAGGGTTTTAGAAACGCTTGGATGGAAAGCAGGCGAGTGTTTGGAACTGTTTTTGGTTCTGTATGAAACTGGTGATTAGTTTCTTGTGACACGTCTGCGAGGGTTTTTCTCCCCCACTGAAGATTTTATTAGGGAAGTAAACATTTTTATTTATTTTTTCCTGGTTATCCACCGAAAGGTTTGACGGTATGAGCGCTTTCCCTGCGTGAAAACTCTCATCTCAATCTGTTTTTTTCCCCCTCTTCAAGTATTCCCAAATCTAAATGGAATTAGTTGAGTCTGAAGCCGTTTGTGAAAGGAACAGACATGGTACATGGGCACAGCTTCCATCACGGTAAGACATCATCATCATCAGCTGAGGCACACTTGCTCTCAAAGCTCTTATTTCTTATACTGTAGCAGGGCGAAGAGGGAGAAGAAGAAGAAGAAGAAGTGTAGTAATCCTTTAATCGGGGTTGAAGGACGTTAAATATCAGAGCAACAGCAAAGGGAAGACACAGAAATGGAAGCGGGATAGTGTTATTCTTGGCATGAAGGGGTGATGCACAGACCTACTGCATCCTACAACCTGTAAACTCACTGTTGAAGGTCACACAAGTTCTTTTAGTCTTTTATTAATATTGTTATTATTATTAAGGAAACTGTTTTCTGGCATCACGGCACACCGGAGATGTTTTTGCACATCATTTTTTAATGAAACATTTCAGCCATAAAAACTCTATTTTTGTTAGTTTGGTGAAGGCTCTGCTGCCAAAAGCTATAAATAGGTTTGCACACTTACAGTGCAGGCCTAGAGGTTATGTCAGGAGCCATTTGTTTATTTATCTGCACTTCTATTCTTCACATGACATATCATAATTACTGCCGTGTCACCACCAAACGGCTCTTATTGTGATGATTCTGTGTGTTTTGTGGATTCTTTTAAGGTTACAGTCAGCACAGCCCGGCATTAGCATAATGCTGCCTTACAGTACGTGAAATCCAAAACCTGAAAGTCTTTGCTGACTCAACCCTCCTCTTAGCCGAAATCAAGCTATGCACAAAGCAGAGGCAATAACAGGGAGAGAGAGAGAGAGAGAAGAAAAGAGAAAGAAAAAATCAAACATGCATCTGTCTTTCTCTTCTCACAGTTGTTGCAAGTCTTCTCATACTTGGGTTGTCTGGGGCAACAAGGAAGGATACAGCAGGTAATCTCCATCACCACAGCCACACGCGTCTTCCCTCCCTCTAAACACCGTCTCCTTCCGAGCTTTGATCTCTCACTTTTTCTTTCCTCTTTTTCCTTTTCTTTCTTTCTTTCTTTCTTTTTTTTTTGACATGCTGTCTATACTTCAGTGAAAAACAATTCTGGGGTGAAGCCTGCAGGTCAGTGTGGAACGTGGGTGAAGGAACCGGAAGGAGGGCTCTTCACTTCTCCCAATTACCCAAACAAATACCCCCCAGACACAGAGTGTGTTTACATCCTTGAAGGTAAATGCTCTCTTTAAGCACAGCAGCGGTGAAAAATAGCGCGGTTATCCAGCTATTTGTTCTCTAAAGCTAAAGCACGGGTTCATCCTAGGGGGGTGGAGGGGGGGGTCACAGTAGCCACTTAGAGAATGACATATATGGGTTTATTAGACACTGAGTGGCTGGTATTTTTCACATTAGGAGGTGATACTTGATTGATCGGCGCCGATAATAAGGTTAAAAAATCGCCAAACTATCGCAGCTCTGGTGTTTCAGAGATGACTAAGAGCCAGGACTGGAGCTGTGTATTGAACGTGTGGGCGTGCCTGATAATGAAACAAGTTGAGCGTTTGTCAATGAAAGCATGACTAATATTTTACCCCCTGTGCTTTGTGCTTCGTGGTAATTATTTCCACCGTCTCTTGCAGCCCCACCGAGGCAGTGTATTGATCTACACTTTGAGGAGAAATATTCAGTCGAATCCTCTTGGGAATGTAAATTTGACAACATCGAGGTCCGGGATGGACCGTTTGGCTTCTCCCCAATTCTCGGACGCTACTGCGGTCAGCACAGCCCGCCTGACATCAGGAGTAGCGGCCGATATCTGTGGATAAAATTTGTTACAGATGGTGAACTGGAAGCGGTGGGATTTTCAGCAAGTTACAACTTCACTGCAGGTACTTTTTTTTGTTTTTTTTTTGTAGTTGTTTTTTTGCCTCACTGCTCTTGTCAAATCATTTCTTTTCCCTGTAAGCATATCCATGCTTTATAGCTCTAACAGCAAGGTTCCAAATGAATAACAAACATCATCCAGGGGGGAACTCGCCCTTGTGGGAGCCTCTTGGAGTTTTATTGATTGTCTGTCTGCACACGCTCAGTATTTTCCATTGGCAATATACTGTCATTGGCTGGGACAGTCTTGTGACTGGCTAGGCTGTTATTTTTCTTCTCTCTATATATCTGGAGAGATGTGGAGCAGTGTCAGATTTTAATTCAGTTCGGCAGCACCGCTCCTCGGTTTACAGGGATGGGAGAGGCACGGGGAGCGTGGCAAACTAACCGGGATTGTCGAACACAATCGTGGCAATTATGGCTGTGTGTAAAACCCTGGCTTTCTTAATTTACCTCATCTTCGGTTGAGACCCCATTACTGAAGCGACGTAAGGATTGATGACGAGGAATCAGGGCATAACCGTGATTTAATATTCCTTCACCTACACATGAGTAGGTTTAATAACACTGTCAACTTTTTTAGTGTGTTCGGAGCTTGACAGGCACGGTGCCAGGAAACACACATACAAATGGTATGCCAATTTGTCTGCGTATCCCCTAAACGCTCAGGGATATTTTCCCACCGGGAATTTTGAGTGTGTCATTTTGTTTATACGAGGAACGCTTATGCAGTACATCGACCTTTCATCCGCACAAACATGCTACTAGCTATAGCCTATTGAGGCGACGAGGGACTATAGATTTATCTCCAAAGGCTTTGCGCATGTGTCGTCATGGAGGAACCAGGGTGATGAAGCTCTTCATGGGAAATTGTGGTGAAGAAGAGCAGTCAATAGCAGTGAAATCTACCGAGGCATAAAATGAAGGACTTCATACTATGCATTGTTGGAGCAGAAAAGAGATTTATTTCTAAGAACTATTCTAAAACTACACCGAGGTAAAAGTGCTGTAGCCGTGAGAATTAGCCTGTCAAATTCGATATTTTGCATGCAATTCAGAAAGGAGTTGAAAAAACAAAGGGGAAGGGAAGTAAAACATGAATCGTGTCCGCCGTGGATGTTCTGCCTTTTTCGAGATTGCTGTCTGCTGAGGTGCAAACCTCTTATCCGGCATCAGTTGCTGTGTCAAATTCAATTTCCGTTTTTAGAAATGCATGATATTACAAAATGTGTTGCTTGATGCTCTTCAGCAGCAGGGATATAGTTCAGTATCTGAACACTTACCAGGCAATAATGAAACTTGAAGTGCAGTATATGAATTCATCGCTGCCGTAACTTAGGAGAAATGCTTTAAAAATAGAAGCGCGCGGGAAGGATAATTTGTTATTTCCAGCCCTGATAGTCAGAGATAGAGAATCAAGACCACGTTTTCTGTCATGCGCAATTGAAGTATTGTTTCCTCTGCCTGCTCCTCTTGGGAGTCTCACTGAAAATTTGCTGAGAGGAAAGAAAAAAGCCCTGCCTCTCGACTTGATAGGAAATATCTGTGGCATATGATTTACATAATTAAAGAAGATAAAAGTCCTGAATTCACTCGACTTGATACTCTGAAAATCCGGCGGTGTGAACAGTGTCTCACATCTGCAGCTGCTCTGCTAACCATGCTAATTCACACAGTCTCACATCTGATGAATGGCAGAGAGGGGGAGGGAGGAAGGGAAGCAACAAAGGTGACATGAATCAGCTCCTCTTGCGCTCTTTGCTCAGTCATTTTAGGAGCAGAGAGATAAAAAACTCTAATGCCTCTCCTTCACATTCTGCCAGTGTCCTTTCTGCGCCTCGTGCTCTTGATGACTAATGCAGTTAGTACAGCAGCCTGTGAATGAAGGAGCTGGAATCTCACGATATCCGGTGTCATATTATATGATGAGATACTTCAGTGGAGCACTTAAAGCCCGCAGATGCTATGCATTCAGTTTATGTATATGTGGCATCAGAGGAAGTAGGAGATGCTGCTTTAACAGACACTGGAGATTGATTCAGAACAGTAACTAAATGAACTTGGCTGCCACAGTGATGTGATGCGCAATTTATTTGTCAAACAAATTACACCCAGATGCCTCATTCTCTGTCTTTCCTTGCGTCACAGAACTTCTACAGCAGTCCTTTTTTATGCCTGCAGAACACACTGTAGCAAAGATTTGAAAGCACGCGCACATACGACTCTTTGCAGCCGAATTAATTGAGCTACAAAGACACACTCTCAGTGAGGAGACTGTCCTGCACCTGTGTAAGGATCTGCACAGGAATACTTAAGAGTCCATCTGGCAGATCGCATGTGTGACTCACTCTAGTTACCTGACTGAACGTACCTTACACTGTAGTCAGGAAATACCTTTGCCCACCAACCACATGTGGACTCCCGGATGACTCACAGTGACAGCTCATGCACTCCGAAGCAAAAAACATTTTTACTCTTCGGTTTTTGACACAATATGCGAAGTAATGACCCTAATTTACACCTTTCATTAGCATGCCGTCTGTGTCTGGTTAAGGAAAAACTTGTTAGTGCAAGGTGTAAATGCCCACATGGGGTCGAAACACAATTTGATCACACGTGTCAAGACTTTGTACAGCATGACCACATTATTGGGAAGAAAATCCAACCGGCAAGTTGAAATGTCACATAACTCTGCTTCTCCCTGATAGCTTAAGAAAAGTAGTAGCAGTAGCTAGCAGGTTTTCCCCTCATGAAATAAAGAAAGAAAATCTTCCCTTGACAAGTCCACAAGCCCCACCTGATTCATTTGCACGTTGACAACAATCACAATATGGGCAGAATCGAGATAACAAGCACTGCGGATATGACGTCAATATCCAGATAACGTATCCAGATACAGATTATACGTTACAACCGCGTGATGATGTCACGCGCAGGTTTCTGAAGCTCACACTGGGGCGGCTCATGCCGTCGCCATCTTGGCAGTCCTGCCTCCGCCACATCCCAGCTAATCTAAAAATGGGCAAAGAGGTGGATCTTGGGTGGAGGTGAGGTGGGCTGATTGACGCCTGGGTGCTCAGACAGTTGTCATGAACGTTTAAATTAGCTAAAGAGACCAAAACCAGGCTGTGAACATGTTTATTTGTGCCGTGAAGTTGGACATTTTAACATGGGGCCTTATGGAGACTGACTCGTTCTGCAGCCGGCCTCAAGTGGCCGTTTGAGGGACTGCAGTTTTTTAGCACTAAGGCTATGGCTTCACTTCACTTCCACTTGGTGTAACAGGCACTGCTTTCTGTTTCCAGTATTTATGTTAAGCTAAGCTAACTAGCTGTTGGTGCTAACTTTGCATTTACTGTACAGGCGTGGAAGTGGTCTCTTTTATCTAACTCTCGAAAAGTAAATGAACAAGCCTCTTGTTGCTCAGATGCAGTACGCTTAACCTTAACACATCATTCTGAAGCCACTTTGAAGCAGTGTGCAGAGTCTAGTGTAAACGTATCGCAGAAGTCATCGCCGCTCCACAGTCAAGTCTGCGTATAAAAGGCAGCTGAGACTATTAAGTGAGGAAATCCTGAGACGTAGTAAACCACCCACGATAAGAATGAGTGGTTTAGGGAAAGGGCTGGAAGCCTCAGGCCTAATAAGACAAGGCTGTGTTGTGAATTTGCAAAATAAAATCTGAGATGAATTTTATTTTTCATTCCTCTCTCATTATTTCGCCCAAATACATTCGCGATGGAACAATAATTTAGTTTTGAAATAGCGTCAACTGATATTGAGCCGCGGTCTACATCCTAATTTAAGTAGCGCGCGGTGTGAAGTTGCCCCACCGGCTTCACCTCATCTCTGGAGGTCAGCGGCAGCCCAGCGCGCTACATTATTGACAAGCAGCCTCATAAGTATACATGTTCAAGAATATGTGCAGGAGGGACGATTACTGAGCCGAGGGATCCTTGTGTGTGTGTATTTCTGTGTGGGTGTGTGTGCAAGGCTGCTGGGAGATTTGAGCAGCATTCTGCTTTTCAGGTCGTCCTAGGGCACAGTGACCTTAGAGCCCTGTGGACTGGTAGATTAAGTGGTGTTTCAGCACCTTAAGCCAAAGCCAGAGCAAATAAAAGCTGCAAGTTCTCCCTCTTGCTCTCTGCTCTCCGATGGCCGGCTGTTTGCAACCTGCAAGACCCGGTGGCGAGACAGATGCTGTTGTGTAGAGACTCAGGAGGAGGCAGGATTTGCGCATTTTCCTCGATCAAAGGAATTATGATTCAGTGTTTCTTTATTTAAAAAATATTGTGCGGATGTGAAAATAAAAATATATAGTGTGTGGTCCTCCCATTAGGGGTTCAGCTGCTTCTTAGATGTAATAAAATTCTCCTTTGTGAGCGTGTGAATACATTAAAAGATGACGACTTTTCTGTGTTGCTTCAAGAAAAAAAAAAGAGGCATGAATGGAATTGGATTTGTAAGTTTATAATGTTTTTTGTATTTGGTTTATATATTAGTGGTTTTGTTGCGTGAGCGGGGGTGAATTCTTGATAAAATTCTTCAGACATTTGCTCGAAAATTTGTGATTTAAATGCAAATGATATGCAGATTTGTGCAAAACACAAACTAATGTTCCTCATAGTGTAAAAAAAATTTTTTCCTACATGCAATGTGTGAAATGGAAAAGGATCAGCATGCAATTCATACGCTACCTAAGGCACCATCAGCTGCACTTTCACTGTATGTTTTCCACTATCAAGAATTCAGGCCATGACTAATGAATCTATAAGCAAGATGACACTGATTGATCTACAAGTGCCTTAGAGCCCAACCAAGCTCTAACTGGACTGAGAGTCTTTTTTTTTTGCAATGAAATGAGTCAAATAGCATTTAAGATTATAGCTGGAACAGGATATATGGGCCTATCATAAAGGAGGCAAGGCCATGAGATTGAACCTAGATGGGCTCAAACTGGAAAATTGAAAATTGAACCGTAGGGATCGACTCTTCGCTCTCGGAGGGAGCTGTCTTCGGCAGCGCCGCTGCCGGGGTTGGACAGGAAGTTCAGCGACTTCGCGGTTTCACATCCAAAGTCATTTGCCAACATTTAAATGCGCGAGTCCATTTTATTCAGCCGTATTCATTCAGAATGACGTCTCCAGAGACCCTGACTCTTATAATACACGACCGTAATCACTGACCTCCAACCTATGATGAGACTAGAAGCTGCTAACAGTGAAGGAGAGTGTTCGATCTGGAGCTTTCACTTTGAGCAGTCAAGACCTGGAACAATAGACGAAGTCAAACAAACGAGTATTTCACTTCATTGCGTGGCAACATGCCATTTATTTTTCAATACACTCACAAAAAGAAAAGGATAAAGGTAAATATAAAAAAAAAATACTGTAGCTTTGAACGTCAGCTGCTCCTGTCATTGTTGTCTGGAAAATCGTGACAGCACCTGTCCTGGTAACGTTAATTTTTCCTATACTGATTGGGTGACCTACAGTAATTTCTAGTTAAGGAGCAGACCATGAGTCTGCGGAATCCTGACACGTATAGTTTAAATAGATGTCGCGTAGTGGAAACCGAGCTTATGAGCTTTTTCTTGTGATACCTCTCAAGCCTAAATCCAATAAAAACATTGTCAAAACTCTGTCCCACAGTGGTACAGCACCCAAGGCACTGGGAGTAAAATTTCATTTTCCATGGACTAACACTGGTAGAGGTTCAGAATCACAAAGGAGCACAGAGGAAAGGTGGTAGAGGGAATTTATGAGCAGAAATGGAGTGAGCGGTCTCCTGTGGTGCATTTTTCAGGTGTTTCGGGAGGGTGTGTTTGGCTGAACGAGCCGCTTGCATAAAGTCTCTCCTCATGAATCGCAAAAAAAAAAAGAAAAAAAAGATCTTCCTTCCAATGTTTTGCTCTAATCCTTATTGTCATTAGTGTTAGTCCCTACAGAGCAAGTCACATTCTCCCTGATTGAAACAGTGCTGCATACCGTTTCTATGATTGTTATGTGTTTTCTTTACCGGGATAATATGTAGGTGTATTTTACCCACAGTGTAGGTGTGCCTTCTTATGTGTAATACAATTTCCCCCAAAGTGACATGACTCATTCTGATGTAACACAGCTGATCTTGAAGAAAACTGTATTTGCAGAACAGCTCTCTCTCTCTCTCTCTTTTGTTTTTTCTGTTCCTTTCATCTCGTTGTGAGGTTTTGACTTCTGGCTGCTCACATCAGTCTCATTTAAAAAAAAAAAAACTCCTCCACTCGCACGCGGCGAGGAATGACAGTTGCTGCCTTCGCGCCCAGCTGAAGCCACCCTTCCCTCCACGGCGCTTCTGTTTTATCAAAACGAGATGGATGGGAGCGAGTTAGCA
This sequence comes from Nibea albiflora, assembly GCA_014281875.1. Classification (NCBI taxonomy): domain Eukaryota; kingdom Metazoa; phylum Chordata; class Actinopteri; family Sciaenidae; genus Nibea; species Nibea albiflora. Next base: position 10,893,260 of record CM024805.1, on the reverse strand, counting down.
TTGCAGGCACACCTCTTGCAGCTGTGGAAGGGGTCGGTTGCACCCCTCGCTCTCTTCACTCATCTCTCTGTCTCTGGTTTTTCCTCGCCCAACACTGCCTCTTTTCTTCTAGCCGTGCCTCTCTCCCTGTCATGCATGGTTCATGCTCTCTGTGTGATATGTGCCAGGTCCATGTGAAGGAAGATTTCCAGGCATGCATGTTTTAAATGCTGTCTGTGCTACAGGAAATTCAGCGAATCCACATTAAAGGATTACATTAAACTCCGGTTTATTGCAGCCTAGTTTATTTTTCATATATTGCCATCGTTTCTACCTGCAATAATTACATAATACTTCATTAAATTCACAGGTAACAGTGACTGTGTGTCACTAAAAAGACGGTGTATTTAGCCAGAAACAAGAAGATCAGTCAGGTTTTTAAACAAACCCTCAGGTTGGACACATTTAATTACTTCCCCAACTTTCTGATATAAAGATCCATCACCGTACTTTGCTGGTATCACCCCAGTGCGAAGCATTTCAGATGTTCTCACTCCAGATCACCCCAATCGCTTAGTGACAAGTCACAATCGTTTCTAGACATGTAGACATTCAAATCCACTCACGCCGAGCTGGAAATGGACTGCGATGAGTTCATATTTCGGTCTGATATAAGGCAACATAAATGACCTAAGTTGTAAGAAACTGGAATTGTCCTTTAACCAGACATCAGCGTCCACTCACCAGCATCTAAACTGACAACATTTCATTGAAAAATCAGTACATTTCAATGGTATTGATCATTTTTTGACCCACAGTTTGGCTGCGTTGACTGATGGGAACCGTCTTCACCATGCTGATATTTAAAGGGTTGGATTATCCAAAACAGAGGAGGCTGTTGTCGCTTATCATCCACCTTTAATAACCCTCCTATGTTAGAGCGTGGTTTGTAAGAGGGGACAGGAGTCAGTGGTACAAATACATGGCTTGATTAAACTGGCTTGCTAACTGATAACCGGATGTAACTCAGAGAGTTATTGTAACTGACTAGACTTTGACACTGGTATACTTTGTTCTCCTCCTCTTTTGACTCCTCTCCTGCCCCTCCTCTGACTTCACACCTTCCTCCTTCCAGCTCAGGCGGAGAAGTCCCAGCACAAAATGTTCACCAGCTTATCAGACAACGAGCCTTCACTCAGGGGACGGCCAGTCGGAGTTTATCGCCCTATGGAACTTGACTCCAGCGTCCAACAGGATGGCTGATATTTATGTCCTCTGGCTGTTTCAGCCGCTCCCAGCCAATTACCCCGCAGATCAATCAGTGGCTCAGCCTGCCTCCTGCTTCCGTCCTCTGCGGCAGTTTGTTAGCCAGGCCTGCTGTTCAGCTACAGATGCTGTGGGGGTCAGGGCACCGCTCCGTTGTAACTAGGAGTCTGCGGTAATGTAAACCGTGCTGAGCATGGGGGGTGTATTTCTGGCCTGGTTTGGGAATTGGAGTGAAGGGGTTGTGCGAGTATGTATGTGTCTACCGTACACACGCGCCATATGTATCAATACCCGTGTGTAAATACAGCATGTTGGAACATGTGTATTTCCGTGCGCGTTTGTTTACACGGCGCGTTCTCTCCAATCTGTAGCAGAACGTCGGCCGCTTTTCCATTCAAACCCTCGCGTCCTTCCTGCGCTCCATCCACAATGGAGCGAGCTATTGTGTATTCATTATACGCAGGATGCATATGGTCTTTGCTCTCAGAGCTGCATTTCAAATTAGCTGGGTTGTTGTAAGTGTATTTTTTTCCCCCCTCCCCTCTCCTCTCCCTTCCTCTGTAGGTATAACAGCTCGCCTAGGGCTCTTTGTTTCATTAGCCTATCACCATGGTGGATCCTTGGCTGTCATGCTGAGAGTCTGACTCTCTCCATTATGCTGTATTAGGCAGCAAGATTGAGCTGTGCGTTTTATCTCGGCACACATTAAGGCTTCAGACCCATTGAAAACGTCTTGGAGGATTATTCTCTTAAGAGTTGATCGAAAAGGTCTTTTCATTTTTTTTTGGGAGGAGGAGGGGGGGAGGTGAACGAGTTTTGTTTGCTCGTCAATCCTGATTTGTACCTCTGATTTCGAAGGACATCGCGGAGCAGATTGCTTTCCACGCTCGAGGAGTTCTGCTCTTGTTTTTCGTTTTTCTCGTGAGGCGGGGATGCCTCCTTGGGGAGTTCCTGTATTAACATACACGAATAAAAGAGCCTAATAACTACCTCAAAATGAGTATGAATGATGAATATGTATCTACATGCTCCCCCGCACCCCACCCAAACCCGCCCCACCCGCACATCCTTGTTGGCAGTGTATTGAACTTTGCATTTCCAGCTTATCATCTAAGAGCAAATTTCCAAGGGACCAAAATCACATTTGGCATCAGGGTAATCTAATAGGTAATGGGAAGCTTTTTGTTTTGTGGCTGGGCGAATGATGTCAACGATGTAGGAGGGCAAGACCGTGATGGGATTATGAAATGTGGAATTTGAGTAATCCTCATAACATTTCAAAATGATAAAACAGGATTCGAGCGGACGCCCGCTGCAATAAATAGTACTCCCTTACAGGAAATGACAATAAAACGAGTTGATGGCACATTTCAGGAAATGAAAGTGCAGTGCCGGGTCATATACCAGCTGTCCTGCTGTATATACTGTTGGGACTGTGCTGTGTTAGAGGGTTAATGCATATCATTATGTTTGATAGGCTTATAGAAAAGCCATGACAAGTGGTTTATGGTTTAGAACGGACTCTCCAACTCCTCTCACACCATCGCATTTGATTTATTCTCGAGTTCAACCAAGGAAGAAATATTCAATGTAATAATAATGGAACAGGATTTGTATACAAAGCACGGGAGGGTATTCTATATTCGTCCGTGTATCCGTGCTGGGTTTGGAGAGCCGTCTGTGAAGTGAGTCCTGATTTTGCAGGGCATTCATAACCGTAATGGCGGAGTTTTCAGTCAGGCCAAGGCTAAATTTTACACAAAGAGACCCGCTCGGTTCTCCCGACTCCCCCTGATTTCCCCCCCGTCTGTGGAAAGGATTGCTATTGCAGCCGAAGGATCCATCATGTAAGCTCGCGGGCTGCTAAACAGTTGCTACAGGAAGGAGCAGGTTACATTTGAATGTTTACTGTTTGACGTCCTTAAAGTGTGTGTGTGTGTGTGTGTGTGACATTTGGTTTCCCGGAGGCGTGCAACAGATTGCGCAATGTTCTATGCAGTTGTTTTCAGCTCACTTTCAGCCATTTCGCTGAAGGTGTCAAGCATCCGCTTGGCTCTGAAACCTTGAGTCAGGAAAGCTGAAAGAAGTGTCAGGACGACGGCGTGGCAAACATGAACCTGTTAGCGGTAGCGAGGCGCCGGTGCCATCAGCTTTTTCTCGCGCATTTGGTCTTCTTTCGTCCTTGTCAAAGCTCAAATTGCTCATCCATCTGTGATTATTGAGGTGCGGGGTGGGGGTGGGGGTGCGAGAGAACATTTTTATTTCCTCCTCAGACCACTGACTGTACACCAGTGGAGCCCAGCAAGTCAATTAGGACCATCTTCTGCCATTGGATGACTGAAGTCTTTCTGGCAGATTGCCGAGAGCAAGGACCTGGAAAAGTCAGGAAGTCGATCATGTGTGTTCATCTCTGTTTCTCCCCTCAAACAAACACTAACAGCTTGCTGAACAGCATGGCCTTGCTGGCATTTCATTTTCCATTTGGCAAGCTCGATTAATCACAGCACTCCTATACAATGCGACGCACGTGGCCACCCATCGCTGCTGGCTCTCATTATTCCCCTACGCTGGAAAATGTACAGCCGGGGGAGAAACCGAGGCGGGGAAAAGAGCGAGGAGAACGCCGCGGCTACGCTGCTGCACGCGCCGTATGCGGCCGATACAAATAAAAGAATAGAAGTCAGTGATAACGGAGAAAGATTTGGACTGCCGTGAGTAGGCCATGCTGCGAGGAAGACTGATAAAAGATTGGGACTGCTCCATGTCCCCTCAAGGCTCTGCTTCTATCTGAATATTCATTGAGCTGACACTTCTTTTTTTTTTTTTTTTTTCTCCTCGCCACCGTCTATAAAAGGATGCCAATTGGCTTTTACCTTGTGGCCTCTAATAAGCCTCTGTTCCTAACACGCATACAAACGACCCTTCACGAAACGCAGACACATACTGACTTCTGCACTTCCTTATAAACAGCCTCAGAACAGCTTAAAGTGCCCAAACAGCTTGCTCTCTGTACGTTTAAAGCGCCCAGCGTGAAAAAGCGCATTGCTACAGCAGATAGCAGTTTTCCTGCGACAGTTGCTCCGGCTTTGAATCTCCAGGTTGGAAAGGATAGACTTTTATCTGCTTTCATGCATGCACTCAGATTGTTTAGTCATTCTGTATAATGAAATATCTGAATATTGTTTCAGGAAATCCTTCAGTTTGACAAAATAATATATTATTCGTCCATTCAGCACATTTATATATATGTAGATATTGAGTTATGATCCCGCGGTATCCCCTGTATCCAGACAGCGAGGGTTACAGTAAAGCAACTCTTATATAATTGTGATTTTGCACAGGACAGATGCGGTCTTTGCTGACAGCACCGAGTCTGAGTTTGTGCTCTGGAAAGTCGGCACACTGCAGATACAACATCCTGCAAGAATCACTCACGCTGAGTCTGTTTGTGTAAACAAGAGGGGTAACAGTTCGCCGCTGGAAGAAAGTGGTTTTAACAGTAGTCGTACGCATGCAAAAAACACAAGGTTGCCCTTATTGCTGCGTCCTCGTGTGTTTGAGAGCACATTCCTCGTCCAAGGCTCGAGTCAAGCTGGATCTTAGCTCGGGGAAACTGCTCAAATCTGTATGCTGCTCTTAATCCCTGCGCACAAACACAGACGCGCACGCTGGACCTCCACTGAGCGGCTACATTTCAACCCTCAGATCAAAAAGTCCTTTTCATTTTGTACTCGGGTTTGTTTGTCGAGGTGCCGTTGGTTTGTGTGTTGGCTCTGAGAACATGCGTGCGCGCCAGGAAGAGGTTGAAGTTCTGCGCGGAACATACGCACATACAGTACAGTTTCCCCTCGAAATACTCATTCATCAGCACCCTCGCCATGTACAGCAATCTTAAATATTCAGGCATAATCCTTTTTGGGGGCTGTTCTGGTAAGATGTAGAATTCACAAGAGATTGAAATCACCATCCCTTCCCCTAGATAGCCGTGTGCCACAAGGACATAATTTTCTTTCTCTTAAATTAGAAAAGATTAGGTTGAATCTGAGAGGCTTGGCTCAGAATTTTGTGGCCCTCTGGGCAACACTTTATTTCCTTGTATTCCTTGTAGAAAGTTTGCCAACTTTACCTTCTGATTTAGCCGATGTTTCACGAGCTCTCCCTTTGTTATCCGAGGGGATGGTGTGTGTGTGGGTGCTGGCTGCACAGGTTGTTCTTAAGAAAAAGTGAACTTCAAGTCCTTTCACTGGCTCTCCTCCGGTGTCGGACAGCGAGCAAAATACGATACCGTTCATTCCATCTAATGCCACATGCAAAAGGCTGTTCTGCCCGCGCGCACACACACACACCGCATATTTTATTGCGCTCGTATTCAAACATCTGTGATTCAGTCCCCGCTGTGACAGCATTTATTTCACCACAGAGTAAGGTAAGAGGCCGTGAAAAACAGGATCACAGGGTCATACATCAGACAGAGAAATAAAGAAATGTGGGAGATGGCGGTGGGATTAGATTTAAAATCTCATTGTGGGTTTGTAGCTTATAGGAGAGATTGACTGTGATCAGGAGGGAAGTCTGAATCATTGATTTCCATTGCGCTCTGCCTCTGAAGAGGCGACGCTTCGTGAAAATTTAGATTGTGGTCGCGCTCAGATTGAGTGTGTGGAGAGGAGGGCTTTGGGGTGGCTTAAATATTCATTTGCTGGTGGGCACTGGCCCTGGAGGGAGAGTTTAGCTCCTAGCGGTGGATCTCTTGACACACTACTTGTCAAACATCCGTGGTTTCACCCTTTCGGCTGAGAAAAAAAGTATTTAGAAGAAAATAATCTGCCACGCTCTTGCATGTTTAGGTGAACATGTTTGGTTACGTGCTCAGCTCTTATTGGACAATTATTTTCTCCTCTTGTAACTATACTGGCAGCAGCGTGTTTCCAGGAACTGTACCTCGTCAATGGTATTGGATGGGGAAGCTGTTAAGTGCCACAATCAAGATTTTTAATACCCTTGCTCACAGTGCTTTTTCAGTGGTGTGTCGAGATAGTTGTGCTGTGATTATGAAAATAAGCACTCCTGGTTGCCGCTCCTGCGTGCCAAAGGAAATATCTCCACGTTGCACTGGGTGTCTTTCAGGCTGTTATTTAGAGGCTTTATTGTCGCACAACATGAACACAACCCCAGTCCACTAAGGAGATGCCTTAACTAACCAGCAACAAGTACGTAATCCCTCACTGGCTTCCCAGCGTGCTGAGTTGCATCTGTTGTTACGAGCAGTCGAGCCTGGAAGAAGTTTCCATCACTCCGGTCGTGACGCCCTTTCACGCTCCCCGTTTAAGTTTAAGTTTTTCCGAGGTTGCGTGTTGCCCTCTTCAGCAGCGAGAGCAGTCACAGTGATGTGGTTCTGATATAATCTACAGCAACGATGGGAGCTGTTGAGCTGTTGGGAGTTTTGAAGTTGAGTAAGGCCCGTCTAAAAATAGAAAACATGACACAAGCGGGTACAAGTATTGCTCATTTTGATGAGTTGGTTGTGTGCTTTGTTTGTTTTTTTTCTTCCGCTGCGTCATTCTGCGTCCCAACCACGCAGAATTTTAGCGAACGACATTCCTTTTTTAAAATTTTTATCAGCGAGCGTAACGTTGATTTGTTTAGCACAGCTTGTGTTTTGTCAACACGCCTCAGAAAAACCCTTTCGGGTCTCCTCAGTTGCAATCCTGATTGGGATTTGTGCTTCTTTTTTTTTTTCTTTTTTCATTTCATTAAATGTGAGGAGGATTTCATCAGCTCCAGGCACCGGTTTGCCTGCGGTTCAGATGTGTGAAGCAACAAAAATGATAGCATTTCCATCCTATGAACTAACAGATGGGATTATATGGCAGACATCAGATACAGAGTGACAAAAGAGTTGACATAAGGGCGGAGCGTGTCAACCGATGAGTCCGTCTCTTGTGCCAAAAAGGTTTTATTGCTACACCAGCGCGGGACGGCGATGATGGTAACCGTTGCATCTTAATCACTTTCCCACCTCTGTCATTGCACCTTTTTTTTTTTTGAGCAATCTGTGCTGCAATTCGGCCCGGGCCTGATTAGCCGGCGTGCGGAAGAGCAGCGTTTCATTACAGTGGAGTGAGATCTTTATTTGATCCTACTCTTTTAGCACATTTCCCCCCGTTAATACCCCTTCTGATGTCTGATTCAAACTCTCACAGTAATGTGCCTACAACCCCCACCCACCCACGCACACACACACACACACACAGACACACGTACACCCTCTATCAGACACAAAAAGCCAATTTGAGAAAATTAAAAATCTTTTAAAAGGATGTAGTTATCTCACCCTTTTTCCGACGGACATTTTTATGTAACTCAATTGATGCATGACTGCTTCCATTAACTTCTGATCCCTAAGTTGGTATAAATACTCTTTTCAATTTAGATAGTGGCGGAGTGGTGAATGGGGCGTTGCATTGGCGTGCCTGTGGAGTACCGACCTCCGCCAGACCTCCTGACGAATCGTTCATTCTTTTATGATTAAGCTCATGTTCACCTGCCGCAGCCCTGCCCGCACGCTCGGAGAACCAGCTGTCTCCAGTGACGTGGAGATATACATCTCTCAATCTTTCACGGTGACAAAGGCCTGAAATTGCATATGTAAATCTTCTGTAACGCAACCCTGCGCCACTATCTGATTTTTTTTTTTCTTTCACTCATTCAGTCATCCCAATCAATCCGCCTTCACTTTTTGCAAGCAGAAGCCGGTTATTTATTTCCTCCGTCATCCACTTCTTCACTCACTCACTTACTTTGAATTTATGTAGTGTTGGAGCAACCTTGTATTTTTTTTTTTGCCCTCCCACCCATCCCTCCGAGGCTCGTAGCCTGTAAGTGTGTGTGGGAAAGAGAGAGAGAGAGAGAGAGAGAGAGAGCAAGAGAGGGAGAGTTAGCGACACTCTAATGGGGTTTATCAAAGTCAACCTGAATACTCTAACAGTCTGGGCCTGAACATCAAAGCCTAGTCTGCACTCCACTGCCAACTACTCTGGACATCCATCAAACACCCAGGCAGGAGAAAGCCTAAATTGACTAAATTGGATGACGGAAATGTTTGTATTGTAAGGACAAATACTCTGATGAAGGGCTAATCACAGTGTGTCAGCGTGACTGAGATCAAGCCTGACATTTTGAGGAGTTTAGCTCAAAGGTGTCACAAGAAGCCCCTTTCTGTTGAAAGCTGCGTGAAGGAACGAAGGAGCGCTCGTCCTCATTGGTAGATTATGCCAGAATGCTGCAAGGTCTGCTCCAACATACTTTATGACATGCTATCGATTCCAGAGAAGATGAAAGGAAATGCTGTGTGATTTGATTTCTCATTCAGGGGTCTTAATTCCCCCTGACACGCATTGAGAAACAGACGGTCCTTTTGACTGCAGTGAATCTGACCAACAGGGTTATTCTCTCTGGGAGATCAGAGTGTTTCTCCACATTTTTATTAGACTTCAAAGGTAATATACAGAAATAAATGCAGTGCATACACAGTATGTGTATATGTATTCATCTTTTTGAAAGCTGTGGGCACACTTTAATCCATCATGAATCTGTGTCTTTGTGCATTTGTCCGTTAGGATGAAGAGGGATGTTTGAATACTTCCCTGGCAGTGACAAACAAAACTCTATTCTCAATAGAATAAACTTTTTGTACAGTAAACCCATGTAAGAGTAAGAGAAAATCCATTATGTGAATTACACTTTGAATCCCCACAGGTCACCCAAACGTATATATTTACATAAAGCTGACCATGCCTTGCATGAGTTGCATGATGAAATCTTCTCAGCAGTCATATTTTGCCACTCTTAAATGGAGCTTTCCAGTTAGGATTGGACATCAAATAGAAATAGATTTTGATATTATGAAGCTCGGCGAGATTACGACCCCCTTTTCTCCGGTGTATTTATGGATGTAATATTGTGAAAGGAGAGGCTGAGGATGAGATAAAGGGACGACTATTTGTAGCCTTGATGAGATGCAATATAATCTGTCCCTGGTCAGTTCAAATGATTTCCTAAAAGCGCTTGCAAATCAACGTGTTCAAAGAATAGGCGTTGCACTGATGCATCATAATGTTCATTCACCTGCATGCATATCAGGAGGCTGCAGCATGCTAGCAGCTCTCTGCGGCTATGCTCAGGCACAGTGGTGCTAAATGCTAACGTCAGTATCCTGACATGCTCACAATGGCAATGCTAATATGCTATAATGTTCACTGTCCTAGCATGTTAGCATGCTAGCATTAGCTAACTAGTCCTGAACACAAAGCGGAACTGAGGATGATGGAATGTCGTTAATTTTGCAGACATTTAGTCATAGATTTTAAAAAAAAGATCTGATGCTGATGTCAGATCAGCATCAGATGTAGTTATCTCAGTATATGTCATTGCTGTCTGATGAGCATACACACATTGTGTATGTAGATACAGATAGTATCAGTCTAAAATAGTAAAATAGCTTGATTAGACAACGTACTCTGAGGAAACATGTAGGACAGCCGGTACCAGCTGAGGTGGAAGTATCAAGGCCTGGCACCACCCGCACCACCCTCTAAGAACCGTTTATAAAATGTTAAATATTACTGATGACTGTGTAAACGTCGACCATTTTTTTCATAAATGGGTCTCATTACAGTGCTTTAGGTTCATTTTGTAAACTAGTTTCTGAGGAAAAAGTAGTTTCTGAGTCTTGTCATCCTCCTGGAAAAAAAATATTTTTGGACATTTGTGGTTTTCATCAGACAGCAACAATATGTCAACAGATAAATAACAAGAAATTGCAGCAGAGGAATGCCATTTACAGTGTCGCCATTACAGTTGATTTTTCAACTGTAAAATGTCCCACCTAGGTTAAAAGTTTCTTTGAAAAAAAGTCATTGGCATGACATCATCATATAATGTTATTAAGTAAAATAATTATTGTCCGACATATCATTATCTTTCCTCTGATCATCCACGCGTCATACATTTCTATCAAAATGCAGCAGTGTAAATGCAGCGTAAGCAAACTGCAAAGCCTAATGCACCAGTAACACACACACACATGCACACAAGCATGCACACACACACACACACACACACACACACACACACACACACACCTTAACTGTATAGTTATTGATTGCTCCTCTCTATTTTGCTGAGACAGATGCTGTTTCTCCCAGGATGGTACTAGACCACTTGGCTGGTGGCCTTTCTCTCTCCCCTTTCCTCCCTCCCTTTCTTGCTAGATAGCTATCCTTCATTGGCAACCATGTGTGCGCACACACACACACAGATACACACACACACAGATACACACACTAACACACACACACACACACCCACAGACGCTCACCACAAGTCATCACATCACTACTAATCTGCTGCCTCTTTTGAATTTAGACTTAGCTTGCAGTCCTTTCACATTTATCTTTCCCCTCCTCTCTCTGTTTTTCCCATTCCCCATCACTTTCTTTCCCCCCATTTCTCGATACAGTTTAATAGCACGTATACTTTCACTTCCCTCCTTCTCTCCGGCCCCTGCCATTTCTCTACCATCTGCTGTTTCCTTATTCTCTTTCTACTCCAAAAGCCCCACGTCTCTCTCCTTTCCTCACTTTTTTTGACAGCCAGGACCAATTTTTCACTCTTTGTGCGTCAGCCTGTTATTCCGGCCATTTTGCGGTGGGCACGTTGTACCCTGCCCCTGTCTCTTAGCACCACGCAGCTGTTGTCCATTTACACTCGGTGCCTTGGTTGACGCCGTTTGTGTCTGTACTAGATGATATAAAAGCTGTTGCACTGCTTGTCTTTTTACTGCTTCATTGGCAAACTAATTTTGCATGTGCACTTAGAAAATTAGGGCTACAACCAGTGATTATTTTATTAGCAATTCCATATGTTCTCAATTATGCAAACAACTGCAATCAAAGTCTATAAAATAACAGAAAATGTTGGAAAAGTAAACCCCAAAAAGAGATCTTCATTTTGCAGTCTAAAATTATTGACAGATTTTTAAAAAAGTATTATTTATATTATTAAGTTTTTAATTTGTGTTTTAAACAATCAGTTGATTATCAAAATTGCTGATTAATTAATCATCTAATCGTCAGTATTTAAAGGAAGTGTGCATTCTTGACAAATATTCAAACCAATATTCTGCTTTTTTGGAAAAAAAAATAACAACATGTTCCCGAGACCGCACTATGAACAACTATCTTTAAGTACAACAACCACAGTTAGGATTTTTGCCCGAAAAAGGCTAGTTCATAACTCTTCGGGAAGGAAGACAGAGAGAACATCTAAATATATGTGCTAATGGTGTCTCCTCACATTATTAGAAATGTCAAGCTTTCATTTCATCTCCACATTTCATGTGACGATGAATCATTTTTTCATATGATGGGGTTGAGGTAATAACTTGAGTGGTTCTTCACTTCCTGTACTCTGTCGTCATGGAATACAGCGTGATGTAAAGTGCTGCAGATTGCTCTGCACGCTTTTGATAAGAACATCCAGATTCAGGTGACGCTTTCACTTACCTCAGCACGGTGTTACTGAGCCCCGCTGTGTATGTGACATTTGTCTTTTGTGTTCAACTAAAGCAGCCCCGTGCTTCATGAATCTATGGACAGTATAGATTTTCTGTTGGGTTGCTTTTAGCAGAGGAGCTGCATGGGGTGCTTGACTACTTGAGCGAAAACACCACCAGGTTTTCTTCTGCATCAGACTGGCTGTTGGAGAAGTAAGAAGTGGAAGAAACTGAGCTCAGTAATGAATTCTAATGGATATTGAACAGCGACGTTTACAAATTGCAGTTAATGCAAGAAAGTTGTTTTACAGAAAACCTTTCAGATGCAAAGGAAGTGTTTAGGAGGTTTTAATGAAGTCATAAATACGCTACACGCGCCGCAGTGCAAAGTGACGTTAACTCCTCAACCATTTCACATGCTGATAGGCAGAATCTTCTGGACCAAGACACGAGCAGTTGAATATACGCAGCAGACAACAAGTTGGTCTTTAGTTGACGGTTTAATATCAGCACTGAGGAGGACGCAGACATCACCCATAATTTTCCCGAAGAGCTGTTTTAAGGCTCAGAATATGGTGGCTCTGACCGCAACCATGTTGGCCACCTCCCGGCTAATCTAAAGCGTAGACCATAGGTCGAATGATGCTACTCAAAGAAGCCATCTGTAATGGCCCACCTGTCAATCAAAGAAAAGAAATCTGATATTGTCATGAACAAGAAAATTTGCTATAGAGTTTTTATACCAGGGTGTAAACAGCAAAGTTGGACATTTTAATATGGGGGCTAATGCAGAGTGACCCCTTTGGTAGCCAGTCTCAAGTGGCCGTTTGAGGAACTACAGTGTTTGGCACTCAAGCTGTTTTCCTGCCATTCTTTGTTTACTTGCTCAGATTTAATCATTTTCCTTGGTGTACATGCTTCTTTAGATGATTCTTATAATTTACATATTCTCGTCATTTACGGATTTAAATTGTTTCTCTTTTGGCTGTTTTTACAACCGGCAGTTTGCACTGGGTGTTTTATTTTGAAAATCTACCAACTTCTTTACATTGTTTCTGTGTCTGACTTCCGGCCAGCTCGAGCTGCTCTGAACACAGAGTAGCCACACATCCCCTGCCGAGCCGGGCGGAGGCCCGCCTCTGGGACGCTTCTGAACCGGCCCGTCCGCATAGGCTTCACTTCACAGCCACGGTGGTTGCCGCTTGTCCGTTATGCATTCCGAGGCTTCAGGAACAACACTAATAAATCTGTCCTGGTCCTTGGACAAGAGCTCTATCGGCTGTGTGCACGTCAATCTGATGAATGAACATAAACATGCTTTTACACGGGACATAAATCTTTTGTCACATCTTCGCACAAATGCATTCTAACACATGCAGAAGACTCCCTTTTTAAGTCTCTGTTAAACTTGAGCACAGACGGATGTTTTAGCTGTATGTCTAATCCCCAGAATGCTCCCTTGTTTTCTAACAAGTGAACTGTGACCTGTTGGGTAATTTGGTGGTGGCAACCGCAGTCGAAGCAGCTTAACCAGCGGTAATCTCCTCATCTGGCACTATGCGCCGCGTCAAGCACAAGTGGGCTTTATTTCACTTATTCGACGGCACCCATCAAAAATAGATAGAACTATTTTTAACTTGGCACCTGTGAAATAATGCATGTGAGGAAAGGATAATTAATGATCATAGCAGGTGTCAGAAGTATTCTGGTTTAAAGCCTAGGGGCTGGGGGAAAATTGGACAGATCTCGCTGTGTTTATTTATTCATGCTCGAATCTGGCAGACATGTAGCAAAAGCTATGTTGCGGTACAGCCTCCCTGCTGCTTAGACCCCTACAGCTAGTGCTGAGAGCTAGGGCTTGGCTAGCTTCCTGTTGCCTTCTTATTGTGCTGGTGGCGGGCGAGAGTCCCGCTGCCAAGTAGGCCTTATCCTTCCTTAGAGCTGCAAGTATTATTTGGTGTGTGTGTGGGGGGGAGGGGGAGAAAAAGCACCATCACTGCTGATAAATGAGGTTGGAGAAAGTTTTAACTCCTTCAAGCTCAAAGTGTAACTTAAACGGCCCTTTTCAAAAGGTCACTTTCTTCTTGAACGTGCATAAAAAATCCAATTCTCTTCACACTTTTTAAAAACCTTTAGTGCAAGCTCTGATCAACTGTGATTGAAATAACACTCCATCCAAGAAATCAACACCTCCTACTTCAATGTGCACGTGGCCAATTAAATGTTCACAAAAGCCAGAGGAGAGAAAAATCCACTCCAGTTGTACTTACCACTTAGGCCTTTTTTCAACTTAGTAAATAGTGACACCTCTTCTTCTTGCTGTTGTCTCATAAACAAGAATGCACTGACGCACACGCACACAAACCTGCAGTAAAACACACACACACACACACGTGCGGGGAGGCGAGCTTGTCACAGAAACTGTATCAGAATCTGCACTGACAGGGCAGATATTTGCAGAGCTCGTGTCAGTAATGATAAAATGTTTTGGTTCTGAGTCTCGGCGGAGGAGGTTATAAATGTTTTCACTTCAAATAGTTTTCTCTGCAGTGGAGGTCCGGCGTTGTGCTCAAGGTGTTCCCGTTTTCAGCAAGCTCAGAGAGGAAACACGAAGCTCTCGCCAACGACTAAAAGTCAGTCCCAGATTTACACTTGTCCGCCGGCTTCTTTCTCGGTCACTCTATCCTTTTCTCTTCCTAGCTTCCTCTGTCAACGTCACCTTCAGTCCTTTTTGCCTGTGACATTATGTCCATAGAGGCTGCCGAGCCCGGTTGCACTGACTGTTTGCCCAGCTCCGCTCTGGCACAACACTGACACGGCTCCCTGTCAGAATTTGCCCGCGTTCCGGGGCCTCAAAGCCATTTCTTCCCGGTGGTCCAAAATGCCTGTGGTACAAACACTAACACCCTAGTTGTCACAGACCGGGCAGTGTGGCAGTTTGCAGCAGTTTGCTTTACTGTCCATCAGAAAACTGTCAGTAACCGAGAATTGAGGCGGAGCAGCCAGAGGACATCAGAGGGAAAACCAGCAGCATTTTCTCTGTAAAATATGATCCGGGTTCACCAAAATCAGTGAAATAGTTGGTAGTGTGTGACTCAGTCAGAGGAACGACAGAGACACCATTCACCTCATTACATGCCAGTGTAGCGTCAAAATGATTTTTAGCCTGTAGAAAAGGTAGAATAGTTACACAGTGTTGCTTTAAGGTTAAGTCGCTGTTGATCTACCCTGTGGAGGCAAGAGCAACCGGTACTATTACAGTAAATTACCACGCAGGCGACGGTGTATGCATATCATATGCACCGACACACACTCTAATCATGCATATATTTATCATATCAACATGTCTTGGTGAACAATATCTTATAACTGTGAACGGCTTCATCTAAAAGAAGAGCAGAGTGAGTTTGCATAATTCAAAATCTACTTTTAAAGTTCATTTCTGCTACAAACTGTAACAAAACAAGCCGGTTCAAGACGTCTTGATGAATTATTTGCAGGATAATGTTAAGCCGCCATCTGTTTTTGTCATCAGCATCGCTGTAGTTTGCAATAAAAACACGACCAGACAAAGACCGTGCATGCTCTACACTGTGATATGAGGACACACAGTCCTGAAGGCAATGTAGAAGAATCTACATGATTCTGGAGGTTGTTCGCGTTATCTACTCGCCAGCTTTGCTCCGGTTTCATCGATCGCCTTAAATGTACGTCGTGCATAAAAAGGCACGGTGCAAATCATTCCCGCGCGTTTTAAAAATGGAACCGACTTTCCATCTGTTACATATCGGAAGAACTGTAGGCTTAAGATATTCGAACTGCGAGATATTCAAACGGGAGGAACAATGCGAGGAGCAGTTTTACTGTAGCGGGGAATGTTAATGCAGCTGTGAGAAAGACACACCACATGCCTTCATTTGAATTTAAATGCACAAGAGGTTATTTCTGAACTTTTCTGGCACTTCTGTTGATTCATTTTCATTCCGCTGTGCGTATAATCACATTTCCATAATTGGAAATAAAGTCCAAACTATTTAATTATGACCTGAAATGCAGCCATTTGTTCTAATGAAAATGATTTTAGCTGATTCACAATTTAAATTAAAGGTACCCTGTGGAGCTCGGTTCTGATGAGCAGGTCCCTGTTTTGTTTGCGTCCCGCACACAACAATTGTAAGCCCAATATGGTCTCACACATTTGTTTGTGGACTATGGTACTAAAGCTTTGACCTTATTTAGGTGAGTGTTCATCCGGTGGGTGATGTACAGTGAGTTTGGCTGGGCTCGGCTTTGACTTTTTTAAGCAGGAAAATGAAATACTGTTCAACAGTTCACTAGAATGTGCCTCTGAAAACACTGGCAGTGAGAAGGAGGCAATGTAGTAACAGAATCTTGATTCATATTCACATTCTGGTTTGACAGCTGATCTGAGTTACACGAGCCCGATGTCTTACACTGGATGGAATCACTCGTCAATCACAAGGTAGCCATGCCCCAAAACATACACTGCTTTATCGTAAACAAGCCTTCAAACTCATTAGGAAACTGGGAGCAGTACAGTCATTTCCCCATAAGACTCTATAATTGCACATTATTTTGAAGCCAATGGAGCTGCCCCCGGCTGGCCATTAGAAAGACTTACTACGTAACATGAAGCCAGGCCCTGGCGTACTTTAAAGGTGATCAGTAAAATCTTAAAATCAATTCTAAAACGAACAGGAAGCCAGTGAAGAGAAGCTAAAATCGGTAATGTCACCATTTCGGAGGCGAAAGAGTGACTTCTGCTTTATGCCGGAGAGAAGGGAGTTACAATAATGTGCAAAGGTAGTGAAGGAGAAGACAAGCAGAGAAATGTGGTTTTGCAAATGTTTATTGATCTAAAGGACACACGCAATGCCTTTTGGGGAGTAACACTGGATGTGAACATAACATTTTGTGTTTTAAAAAAAAAAACTCCACAGGGCAGCTCTGAGTCAGAACCAAGCTATTGAGCGACAATGAAAATACGCGGTAAATGCTACTAAACTTTGAAAAATAAAAACACCATTGCAACCCTGTGCGTCATACTGACATCGCTGCCCATCGAGTCGCTTGTCTTGACACAGATGTCACATTACCAACAAGGCAACACTCAACATCCCTGATGCAAGGCGTCTGTTTGACACGTCCAAATGATGCAGACCTCAGGGTCTAAGTCTAGTGTGTCTTTTCTGAGCTGTCATCATCCTCGGGAGTGCCAAGGCGAGTGACCTTAGACCTTCACAATGACAGCAAAGCGCAGAGATCACAGATTCAGAAACCCACGCTGGAACTGTTTATTAAGTTATGGCACTTGGATGTTAGAGAGCGACCTATAGGCTGCTCGTGTTGGACACTGGATTTGATGGGTGAAAACGCTGACAGCATGTCATACAGCGGGGTCAATGACATGCCTGTTTGACATTCCTGACTTAAGAATGATGGACAAAGGCTGAAAGATAAAGGAGGAGAGGGATGGAACGAGAGGCTTTCCTAACCCTTCTCACTTCTGCACCGCGGGATGGAGAGAACAAGCAGGAGGAGGCTGACGGGAGAGGAGATGAGACGGGCTGGCATATTGACAGCTGCAACTTCTCTCAAGTACGCATATGTACACAGATCTTTCAGCTGATTTTAACAAAAAAAAACATTGCACTGTCTTTGTCCCGTCCTGAGGTCAGGTGTGTGGCTCTTTACATCATAAATTGTTTTTTTAAGCGTCAACACTGTCACCTTGACAGGTGAACTATAATGTAAGGTTTCAGGATGCTAAGTGTGCCAGGAGCTCCCCGAAGAGCACTGTTAAAATATTTTAGCAGGATAATAATAAAAGTGTACTGCAGGAACTGATAGAGGGCAAAGCCATCAAAAATAAAAGCACGCAGAGCCCGTGGAGAGGACCCGGCAAAGATCATTATCTTTTTTCATTGTTTTTCAGATTAAAATCAAGCTAACCTTTGCTGCAAAGCATTTATGATGAATAAGTAGTGTGTGGCTCACAGTGGTTTAAAAGAAATCCATCTTTAAAATAAAAAAAAAAGTTTGCTTTGTTCATTCGTTTGTACGGTTGTTATCCTATTTTATTCTGCCTCCACAGTAAAGACTGTAGAAAAGCATCTGCAACCGTAACATATACAGGAAGGAAGACGATTCTATTGATACCCGTACTACTTGTACCTGTAAAAGAAGCAGATACATCAGTGGGTTGAGTGCAGTGGGTTATAATAGAATTGAAAATAGACAGATATGCTGAAGAAAGCATAGATGGAGGGGGGGAAAAAAAGATATGATTAAGGTCCAAAAAAAAAGGCAGAACAACAATGCAGTTATCAGACATTTCACCCTCACTCTCAAGCCTTTGAGTCCTCTGAGTATCCAGGCTTAGAGTCGCTACATTTCATGGACATCCTAAGCACTGGGGACACATATAGATTAGCCCTCGAGGGCCGTCTCACACTGAGCCCGTCGCTACTGACTGATTATGGATTCAGCTTGACTGTTCTGCCCCTGCCTCGACTAAGGATGGACTGTCAGTAGAAGGGGACAATCCCACTGGCCGCTTGGCTTCCTAAAGTCGCGGCTCAAATTACCGTAAATATGTCACCAGCGTCCTACAGAAACTTAAATTCACTGTTTCACCCGTTTTAGTCAGCTTATTCTGTTTTCCAGTAACACCCCGTTTTACATTCACATGCAGGTATTAACCTTTCCTCTTTGGAAAGGCAGCCTTGTCTACGCTGCGCGACTGCAGCTTAGGTTAGGTGTAAAATAGTTGCACTCTGTACAATGGTTCTCTGAGCTAAATGCTAACGTTAGCGTGCTAACATGCTCACAACGACGGTGCTAACGTTAGAACACAGCTAATGTTTAGCAGGTACGGCGTCACAGGCTGCCAGCTGCGCCATTAGCTTTGCAGGTTTTTAATCAGAGGTTTAAACATCGGAAACATAAACACAGATGATGATGCCACTTGAGTTAAAAAGTTGAAGAGATCACAAAAGTGATTACAGTTGCTCCTGAGGGGCGCGAGCTTATTAAATGCCATCCAAAAGTGGTTTAGATATTTCACCCAGGAACACAAGTCTTAACGTCACGTCACGGTGGTGCTAGAGGAAAAGTCAGCGGATGATTCAAGTCATTAGGATTAATCCACTGGGTACTGTAGATATCTGCACCAAAATCCACGGCGAACCAGTTAACAGTTGTTAATTTTTCAATCTGGACTGTGGTGGGCCAACTACGCACCCACATTACCATTCCTTGAGCTGTGCCCGTGGCTAAAAATGTCCCCTTCTACTGATAACACAAGAACTGTGTTATATAGGAAGAGAAATCCAAGCCCTTAGTAGTTTTTAATTAAGTACTCACTCCATATTCTTCTACGGTTTCACACTTTTATGATTCTACATGAAGGTCAGCAATTTAACAGTGGATCTTGATTAGCTTGAAGCGATTCAACCCATATTGTTGCAGACACGTGACCTTGACCCCTGCATTGTAGCTGATACCATCTGTGTGGACTTTCTGCGTGACACTGCTTCAGAAGATAAATGAGCAACAGTTTTATTATCTAGTGAGGAGTTTCTTTCTTCGAACGAGTGCTTATCAAACTCAGACCGATGTGACTGTCCATCAGTGGTTACAGCGGGGACTCTGGCAGCTGCGCGCTCTTATTAGAAGGCATTTCTGTGGCCTTTGCTGACTGAAATTATGAGCCTGTCACCAAAGATGCGTCCATATGAGAGCATGTCAGAGCGGTCGTAAAAGCAACGGCAGCAAGCAGTGCGACAAAACGTGAACATCTGGACACTCGAAGCTGAGCGTGCATGCAAATCCTGAATGTACACATGCGGCCGAATAATTGGATGTGGGTACAAATGTATGCACGCACACTTCACTATGAAATACATGTGCATACATATGAGCACATACAGATGAATATGGACTTCGGGATCTCTTAGCTACAGTCTGATTGACCACACACCCTAACAGCCTAACTCATAACTCAGCCTGCTCTCAATGAAATCCGTCAGTGCTGACAGTGATCAGTCATGTTGTGGGATGAGAGTGTGCTGGAATTTATAGTCCGGCACTCAAGCAGGTCTCCCTTATAACACGATGAGGGCGATACCAGAGGATGTGGGGGGGTGGTGAAGACAAACACAGCGGTGTTGGTGGGTTTCAGTTGATGGTTCATCAGTAGCCTCAGTATGCACGCTGGTATTTGTTGCCGTGCCAACAGGGAGTTAATCAAGTGTCACCGCGGTGAGTGGAGGTATATTTATGTGTGCGAACCCATTTACGTCTGTGCGAGAAAGCGGACGGATCTAACATCTTGTTTTGTTGTAGTGAATAAATCTCAAAGGTCTTTTCTACTGCAAGGGTGCTGATTTAAGAAGCATTTTTGGAAAATCTCTTTCCCTCTGTACGGAAGCTACAGCCAGCAGCCAGTTAGCTTAGCTTCGATTAGCTTAGCAATAAGTCTGGAAACAAGGAGGCAGCTAGACTCTCTCTGGACTAAAACTCATTAATTAATACATTTTAGCTCTAATCTGCTTGTCCTTATGCTAAGCTAAGAGGCTGCTGGCTGTATGTTTCATAGTTAACATACTGTACTGACATACTGTATGAGAGCGGTATCAATCCTCTCAGTTATCGCTCAGCAAGAAAGCCTCATTCACATTCATGCATTCTGTGGGCAACTCATTTGTGTACACGCTGGCTTTGCTGATACGTGCTGATATCAATGCTGTGTTATTGATTATTGGCTCCCAGTGCCTGCGATAGGTGCAACCGCAGCCTAGTTGGATAAAAGCAGATGGACCATGACTGTAAAAGTACAGAAGTGCTGATCTTTTAGAACTGAATCAATATGACAGAGAAACTGACAGATACTCAAACATTCTGACCTCCTCCGCTCCGCTGTGAGTCCAGGTAGGAAATGCTTTGGTCAGCCTTTTTTTTTTTCTTTTACACACAGCATAGCTGCTGTTGAAGATTTTTCCCTCTGCAGTTTGTTTTCTTAAGAAAGACCTTCAGGATTTTCCGAACTGGTCAACTTCGTGATGAAGCAACAGTAAAAATGTGGGACTATTGCAGTCTGTTTCTTCATTTGTGTTGGGTGGATTGGCTTTTGGTTGATACTGAGCACGCCCAGTATTCATCTCAACCACACCAGGTGAATTTATGATAAGATAAATGCATGATTGAGTGCCTGCTGATGCTCTGAACCTGCCTACAGAAGCACTGGATGTGTAGAGAAGGCGAAACGAGAAAGACTGGATATCTTACAACTTGCACAAAACCTCTGATGGCTAATTATTTAGTGTCAAGACCAGTTTTACGCATTAAGAGGAATGAAATGCAAATAATACAGGGGTTCAATTTGTTGAAATACTTACGGATGCTGATCTCTAAAGCAGCCCACATTTAATTTCAGCGTTCAGGCATTTCAGCTGTTTCATTGTTCCCAAATCGCTGGGCGAAATGAAGTCCAACACTGCGGTCACCCTCCATTACCTTCTAGCCTGCTCTGCTGGGAGTTGTTTGGAACAGTAAAACCTGAGGTTGCAAGTGTAAATGCAGTTTTCAGTGTGCAGATAGAAATTTAATTTCTATTAGTATGTGACTACAGTACCACCCTGCCCTCTTGCAGCACCCCTCCCGCTCTCTTCCCTCTGTTGATTGCATTTACTTATTTGGATGTAATGGCCGTGGCTTGAAAATATGCCATGCTGCAAGGAGAGCACTCAGCCTGGGTATTTGCCATCAATATGTTTAACCACTCCGGGTGATTACTTACCTGGTAATTTCATGCAATTTCATACTTACAGTGACATTTAGAGAGAAATTATACAATATCTGATGTACACTAAGTGAATTTTCTTCTTCTCCATATGACATCTAATGAAATGAGCGTTCTTGTGGATGCGAAGGCAGATTTGTCTGCCCACTGCCAGTCACTCTGTCGAGTAGTCTCTCCAAGAATAATTTGCTGACTGGCATAAATATTTTCTGCCCGTTATGGCCTTTAATGCACAATCAGGGTTGGCTAAATTTAGCTGGCCTAAGTGTTTATAGACTGCATAGAAAGAGTCAAAGAAGGTAAGAGCGAGACAATGGCACGCAGTTCAGTCCTGGAACAGAGAGTACAGTATATTACTTTTAGTCCGAGCTTGTTATTTTGCAGAGGGAGAAATGAATCTGGCTGAATGAATCCAATTCAAACTGATCGAACCTAGATTCATCATCCTGCACAAATGATTATGTAGATATCCTGCACATAACAGAGTAAATCCATCCAGTTCAGTTAGGGTCATATGTGTCCCCATACAGCTGCTGCATGGATTATCTTCTGGGCCCAGTGGACAGAGACTCGGTCAGACCTAACACAGGTAGCCCAGCGCACTGAATATTTCCATTCTGATCCAGCCAATTTAACACCCGGTGTATCCCAATGGACAGGGGTCAAATTAAAGAAGACAGGAGATCGAAGTTTGTGGGTTTGTGGACGTCAGGGTCTAGCAGCTTCATTTAATCTTTTCCCATGAAGCGCTCCCTTGGCCTTGTTACTCGTGTTGTGTGTTCAGAGAGGCCAGTGTGCCAGGGTGTAAAAAGAAGCTGTATTCCCTGGTGACAACAAAAAAGTTGAGTGTAAAGAAAGTGTGGCAGTCTATAAGAAGTCTAGTCACAGCTTGACGTCTAATTAGGTGCGAAAAGAAAAAAGCTATAAGGAAAGATAGACGTGATATAATAGCATGTAGGACTTGACTGCTGCTTTATTGCCTGTCCGGACCCCAACTTTACTGTTTTGGTTCAGTCTACTCTGCTCCACCACAGCAGACAGTTTCGGGAAAATCTATACGCTACCTTTACAGCACTGTGTGGTGGAAGTTAGCAGCTAGCTTTAAAAAGAGAGTTGGTGGAGAGCTGAAAGGAGAGTGGATATTGGACTTTTAATCAGGTAGCCAGAACAACTCCAAATGAACACAAATGATCCTCAGTGTCTGCTGGATGTGTAAAAAGGTCACTGTTACCGAACAGGTCATTGTCAAAGGTGAAAATATCAGCAGTGCGTTGTTCTTCCTAGTGTTGCCCTCCTAGTGGACATTAAAAAAACAGTTTGCCCAGTTTAAATGAGTATTAAAGGTACAGTGTGTAAGATTCAGTGGCATCTAGTGGTGAGATCGCAGATTGGAATCAACTAAAGCACTTACACCTTCAAATTCCCAACGTGTGTAGGAGGCTGTCGAGGCTATTTGAGGTCAGACATTGTGTTTAGTTAAATATTCTGTCAAACTTTAAGTTATAGCAAATGTCTTTGTTGGGATTTTATATTTAGCCTGCCTGGTCAACATAAGACCACATTACCCTGGTGACACAACTAGGGACCATTTACTCCGACTTGATAAAGTTCCATTTAGAGCCACAGGAGTAAAATACTGTATACGTCAGTTTTGGGTAACATTTTGCTGTTTTTTCAAGTGCTCATTGTTCAAAATCTCTCTCTTGAGACCGCTCCTCAAAGGAAATGTGTCATTCTATAAATGCCCCACTTGTGTATTTGTAAAATGCACCCCATACTGCCAGCCCTGTTTTTTAGAAGAAAAAAAAAAGCATCAGAAGTAGCTGTTGTAGAAGGCCTAGCCCATGTGTTGTAAGGATTATGTTCTCAAAGGGAACATGATTATTGGATATGTATCCAACAGGGCTGACAGCTGTGATTGTTACCACAACTGTGGGTTTTTATAGCTTGTACTGCCTCTGGTCCAATGAGCAGTTCCCTTTAGAGCTCTTGTTGTGTTACACAGCTGGACTGGTGCTGTAATATTCTTAATGCAGCTGTAAATCCTATTACGGTTCTTTTCAACAATTTGTCAAACACTTTAGTGATGGAAAAGTGTTCAAAAACTGTGGATCTTAGAGGCCAAAAAATCTCAATCTGCATCTTCCTCTTGGTTTCTTAATCTCTCTCTTATAATCTCTCTCTCTCTCTCTCTCTCTCTCTCTCTTCCTCTGCCAGTCTCCATCCACAACCACAGATTTAAATCCCCTCGGTGCTGATTATTCAAAGGCAAACATTAAACACAATTTCACCTTGAAATCACATTACTTCTAATCTTGAACCATGTTACCAGACGTGTTACTGCGCTAACGTGGTAAGCAATTGGTTCTGCATTCTCTTAAATCCACTTGTGTTTGTATTGGCCACTAGCTAAAGTGTGTTTGGCTGTAGTTTATCGTCCCACTGGGTCAAATTGTGGCCTGTTGTTGGCATAGAAAAGTCTGTGAGCCACTGATTCCCCCCTGGGCCCTCTGGAACAGATGCAGAGCGGCAGTGAAAATTGAAACAGGAGTCTGCTACCGCTCATAATTCCATGACAGTGAAATGAAACACTATCTCAAGAAAGCAATCAGACTCTCAAATTACCTTTCTTGGAGGGGCATTGTTTGCAGATCAGCAGAACTGTCCTCGCTCTGTCCCTTTATGTCATTGTATCTCTCTCTCCGTGCCTCTCGGTGCGCTGTAATGAGTGGCAGAGTGGCGATGTTGTGTTGATTTATTGCATGGTTGCCCAAATGGAACCTGGATGGAATGTGTCTGTCATTGGGGCGTCACAACACCTGTGATGCCTAGGGACAACTAACTGCTCCATCAGGAATGGGTCCCGCCTGAGCCATCAGTACACTACACACACACACACACACACACACACACACACACACACAGACACCCACACACACGGGTTTACATGGACACACAATCGAACGCACAAGTGCTCAAAACGAAAAGCGAACCCTGCGTTGACAAAGCTGCACGGTCGTTCGCACATATTGGCTTATGTGGTGTGGTATATACATGTGTATATACGTTGCTCCTATAACATAGTTGGACTAAAAATATCCAAATTAATGCACCAGAACCAGCGATATCATCTTTCTTAATCCGCACATTCTTAATCTTTGTCGGAAACCTGGTGTTTCCGTTTCCCACAGTGCAACCAAAGACATTCGGGTGTGTTATGCTACTAACGCTTAATGTAGCTCCGGGCCATTAGCCTCTAGGAGAGATGAAGAGCAGACTACAGAGGTCTGGTTAGCTCATTCCTTTGACCACTTGAGGCATTTTATCAGATTAAAGGCTTTGTGCAACTTTTTTTCACATATGCTTCAGGTCGATTTTGTTGTTCCGGGATGGCGAGGAGATGACCCGACTTGTTCCCTGACTTTATCCTTTAAGGCAGTGCCTCCTTTAAGGTGTACTGCCCTGGGTGCGTTGAAGTGCTGTCTTCCACAGCCTGCAAGCTTTGCAAACTGAATTTAAGTATAATTTTGAGGTACTGAACTGACTTTACGTACTGAACATTTGGTCATCTTATTGGTGCACTGTTACAAATTAAACTACCCGACAGTAAGATAGTTACAAGCTCCGCCGCATACCCATCTACCAAGACATTACTGCAGCGTACCGGTATTCAACCACACATACACACTCATACAGGACGGGGCCATTGTTCTGAAGGTGGTGGGGTAGCGTTGTTTCAGGATCAGCTTTGTGTCCTTGTCATTGTTTCCCAGGGGCATTCTGGGGGGGAAGGAAGGAGGAGAGAAGGAGGAAAGCAGTTAACAGCTTGACCAATGGAAGAAAAATGGGAGACAACACACACACACACACACACAGGCAAAGCCATAAACAGATTTCTAAAATCCATCACTGTGAATAAAGCTGCAAAATGAAGTGAAACTCCATCCCAGCAACCGAATTTCCTGCTGTCCTCTCAAAGCAAAAAATGTTGATGGACACTTTTATTTGATTTGACATGTACACTGTGAGCGTACAGGAAACCGCGGATATGAACCGAACAAAATTACAGATAGATGTGCGGACGGATGGAATGGATGAACGGACAAATGAGCGGATTAATTAACAAATAAGAGATTTTATCCTCCAGCGCCAATGTGCTCAATGAGCTGGAGACACGAGTGACATTTTAGTCAACAAAATCAAAACTAATTAACACAGCAAATGAACAAAACACACAATTTACACCACTTAGTGTCATTTTATATTGCAGGATATTGTATCTAAATCTAATATGCGCATTATGTCAGAGATGCAGCCTCTGTGCATATAGTGGTGTCGCTTATACTACGTTATATCGGTCCATATTCAAAGTTTAATATATTCATATATGGGCATTTATGTTATACCATGTATCTGTCATGTTTATATGAATCAGTGTCAATTCATAGTGTCGGTTTTATATATCTGGCAAATATTTTTATTATTTTTTATCTTTTTTATATACTGTATCTACAGTAGTAACATGCATGATAGACAGTGACTCACTGGTTCAAATTTCGTATTAAAGATAACAAGTAAATACATTTTAAAAATCTGTGGCTCTGAATGTCAGACAGGTTAGGAAATACTGAAGAAGTCTAGTCTACTAGAATGACAAGCCAAATGCTATATTTTAAGGCAATAACTCAGTTCTTCCATTTATTATTAACAAACCATTCTCAAGTCTGTCTACACTTTGAAAGAGCCAATCAAGCACGTTAAGAAAAAGAAATAAGCCTGAAACACAACAGACAGCTGTGTTATTGCTTTTTAAGGATTGTAAAAGAAGAATTTTTACCAAAAAATGTCAGCTAACGAGACAAAGCTTGGATAAGGGACACCTAATTACTTGTGTCACATTAAGGAGGCTCTACTTAGAGAATATGTCAGAAACTGAGGGGCTGTAATCAACAGCCACACCGCTAGATGTCATTTAATCTTCTTTAAACTTCTTTAAACTTATAAATGGTTGAAATTATGTCTAGCTCAGGTCTGTATGGTAGGACTGCAAACATGAATCAACCGAACTCAACCACGGACAGTTCAGTTGTATGAAAAAATGGTATATAAAATAATGTTTAATACCATACCAAGTTTAAAATCAGTTCAAATGAACAAATTCGGAGCACGGTCGGTGGGTTTGATGAAGCTGCAGATGGACAAAATGACCCTGAGAGCCACATGCTTGCCCTGCTGAGCTGTCCTTGTGCAAGACACTGTATCCGTGTCCACATAAAGAGCGCTTCCACAGCTGCTTCCCTTATGGAGATCAATAATGTATCACATGAATCATTAGTTCACACACAAGGGCAGAGATCACACAGTTCTTGTAATGTATATGCCTCTGAAACGCTGTGACTGTCCGTCCTCCAAGCGCCGACATTTAATTAAAGTGATATTTCTGGATACCGGACACCTCCACTGGAACATGCAGTATTGGGGTTAAGTGCCTTGCTCAAGGGCACTTGAACCATTGATGGTTGAGATAGGGGTAGGCATTACTCAGTTGGTTTTTTCCACTGAGATCTCCCAGCTTTTTTTCCCCCTAATGCATCAGTGCGCCGATGGTCAAGTATTAACGCCTGTACGAGTGAGAAGCAGAGCGAGTTAAGCTTCCCTCGACAAGTAACTGAAAAAATTGTAATTCCCGTCACATGGCACAAGACACACTCCTTTTCTCTCTCTGCAGACTAGTTCAGCACAGTTCATCGCAGGATCAATGGCGTGTAGCTCATATTGCTCGTGGTGTGGCGGCGTCGGGGTACACATCGCTGCTAATCGCTGTTCGGGGCACAGACCCAGCTCGCTGGCCATGACACCCAGGGTGTTGTGAATCCTATCAGTCCCCTGCAGATCCCGTGCCCCCTCTTTTCACAGTTACAGTCCTGTATAGTTGGGCTGTCATCCGCGGGGTCAACAAAGCTCTCGTCGAGTGGGCATTAGCCGTATAGTTAATCTTTACAGCACCGTTTGATCAGAGGGAGAGAGAGGGGTTTTCACAATGGCCTTTTGTTTGCTCAGGCACTGTTTTTGAATAGACCCCAGTACATATCGTGTATATTTGCTTTGGGAGTTGAAAGCCGGGTGAGACGCGAGATTGAAGAACTGCAGGCACACACTCAATAGAGGGAGCTGTGAAAGTATGGACAGAGACAATCACCTCTGCCAAAATTGTTCTCTAGTTGTGATCGAAAAGGGCTGGAAGTAATCAAAGTGTGGAAAATCTCCTCCTCTTCGCTCTCCATCTCTGTCTCTTCAACTCCGTCCACAGCTGCGCCCGGTGTGATTAATGACAGCCATTCATTAGCTTGATCAACCACTTTAGCAGAGATTATTAATCAGATGCTTATTTAAATGTCACTTCTGAGCAGCTGAGAGGAAATGAGGCCACTGGGAAATTGAGTTTTTGTGTGCTGGCAGGCTCATACGTGTGCGTGCGTGTGTGTGTGTGTGTACTCTGCATGTTTGTGTCCTTTGGTTCCTGGAATATTGCCACACACCGATAACCATGAGCCTCATTCATATCCTGTTTACATACATTGTGCTCAGGAGCTAATACTGAAGGGATATGTAGCAGTGAAGCCTAATATTCAATTCCAAATGAGACGTATTGTGTCTCATTAATAAAACATAATGCTGTGCCTGTATTATGAAGAGCAATACATTACTTCTGGGATTGTACAGTTACTCGAAAACTACAATCTCCTGACACTTCTGCAATGTTTCATTTATGTGTGTGTGTGTGTGTGTTTGTGTGTGCCTGTGCTTTCTCATTAAAGGACATTTCCCACTACACAGCTAAACAAATCAGAGCGTACTCATCATTTGTTTGAGGTTTTTTTTCAACTGGAAGAAATTCCTAATGATTATTTTTGTGCCCGCGCGCCAAACTGAGTTACGGCTGCCGCACTGCCGGCATTATAAGAATGTTTTTGAAGCAATGTGATGAGTAAATTTAAGCCGGCGTTTGCAAGCTGCTCGCGTTTGCTTCCGGGGACATTCGCACATCACTTGTGTAAATTCAGCTGCAGTCTCTGTGAATCTCTGGTTTGGCTAGCGTCGCTTACACGTACAGTACAGGTGTGTAACTACCGTCAGCTGGTGCGAGTTCATCTTTTTTGTCCACGTTATGCGTCGTGGGATGATGAGAGGGTTGTTTTTGCCTCTTTGAGGAGCTCGGTGAGAAGTGCGGCGCTGTAGGGCAACTTAAAGTCTGTGTCCCGGGCTTCAAAGTGAGCATTTTCTGCGTTGCAAAGGGTAAACACAGTAAGCCCCAGAAGATTACACACTTAGTCGAGCTTTATGAGGAGAGGAGAGGGTGTGGCTGTGTGTGGATGTGCTCTGAATTCGGCTCACTCAGGCGAAGGCATTCATACAATGCAGCGGAGCACTAAAGAGGAGCTGCAGTGTGCACCGAATGTCCACCTGCGACTGTTTGTGTGTACTTATGGTATTCGTAGCAACACGTTGCAATGCTTTTCAAATACAGCATGGGTGTGACCCAGCTCATAAACGACGAGGTTAAATAAATCACGTGCTGTGGAAAGAGTACACGTATTTTGTATAGTTCATCCATCAATCATTTTATCAATCCGTGTAATTGATCGAATCGATTAATCAACCGGTGCGGCGGAGGTGAGGAGATGATTGATGGCAACGGGGATGGAAGCCACCTGATTGAAATTCAGGAGCCAGACTCTAAAAAGGTCAAGGGTCGGCACGAGAGGCATTTATAGGCATAGCTGCTTCTTGGTTGCATCTTCGTTGCCGTGTTAAGAATAGCCTTTATCAAAAGTGTGTGTGCGTGTGTGTGTGTGTGTGTGCCCGCGTGCACTGTGCATGTATTCCTCCGAGGAGGTTGCTTGGCCTTGTGATCGTAGTGGGTTAAGTGATGCCAAAGCCCAATAATAAATCTCTGACACAACCAGCACACATGACCTGAAGGTCACTGTTTCATTAAGTGTCTTCCACTTTGATTTTCTCATCCCTCATTCCCGTCTGCCTGCCTGCCTACCTACCACACACCTAAACATCCCGTGGAAGGCAACATGGGCAGGAAGGAGACTTGTATATACAGTTTTCGGAATGGAACAGCTGGAACGCGTTGACATTTCTCTTGCTGAGAGTTGGTGGAGATCGATACCGCGCTCGCTCGCACAATGCAACGCTAGAGCTAGAAGACAGTTTGCTTAGCTTAGCATAAAGACTAGAAACAGCTAGCCTGGCTTTGTCCAAAAAAAAAATTAAAAATCTGCCAACTCACAGCTCTAAAGTTCACAAAACAACACAGTATATTGTTTTTGCTTAATCCATACAAAGAGTGCTGGTAGGTAATTTTCTTTTAAAGGCTAGCTTTGTCCTTCATTTCCACTGTTAATGCTAAGCCGAGCTAATCCATTTAGCTAACCAATCAAATAGTAAAATAAGCACTTTTTGTCATTTTTTAATCGTCATTCGAGTCATTTTTTAAGCTTGAATGCCAAAACTGACTTTTATATGTGATTTTTTCAATCAAGAAAATAATCCACGGTGTATGTGCGGTCTCTGTGCATCTGTCGGAATAAATAATTAAAGAAGCTGCACAGCTTTGATCCACTTCTGCATATACTAATAGAGGAAGAATTACAGTCTGTGTTTTGCTCTTGAAAGGAGAGAAAAAAGAAAAAAAAAAAAAGCACACTGTGTTGAAGTGTAAAACTCACCACCTCTCCAGATGGAGTGTGCCCCTGTGGGCGGATTTGTTTGTACTGTACAAGCAAAGAACTGCTTTTCCCAAAAGACCAAAAAAATAAAAAATAAAAATAGTTGCTAACTATCACTTAGCTGTCCAAGGCCAAAGGAGCCACTTGTAAACTGCATGGTACTCCCCCATTCACCTCTTTATAGATCAAATCATTTGTTGAGAGTGGCAATTAATCTGAAGGGAGTTGTAGTGAGAATCCCTTGAGAAGAATTTAAGCACCTCTCTTGACTGCTTTTGTGTCAGCATGAATGTTTTACTTTGTCCCGGTTGGCAGCCTTGGTAGATTTGCACACAGGTACTCTTCCTTGCGCCGTCAGGGGAGGTTCACGTCTCCCTCTACACGCGCAGCTGAAATCGGGCCAAGAATCTCTCTCTCCTTTGATTACAGGTTTTGTGCAGCGGGTGTAATCATCAAACACCCCGAATAGCTTATCCTCCCTCACCCGCCATTTCATTCACTTTTTTTTTTTTCATCTGGCGTTCTGTCAGCAGGCGTGCGGCTGTCGCCAGGTGTGCACGACCTGCTCCTCAAGTCCGTCGTGCAAACACTGAAGCCCTGACTCATGTCTAGACAGAAAAATTAGGGCACACATACAGACAGAAAAAAAAAAGAAAGAAAAAAAAGAATGTGACATTTAGGCAAGGTGTTCACGCTGCGCAATCAGACCTCATTTTCCACACTGAGCTCAGTCAGTGGTAGCCACGTCTCGATTTGGAAAGGAACAATCAGATTTAATGTGAAGCCTTTTTTTTTTTTTTTGGTGTGTTTCCTATTTCCGCAGGCTCTGTCCTCAAACGAATGCAGCCCAGAGCTCACAGCTAACGGCGTATCTTTGAAAGCACTAACTGCTCCATCACTAGGCTGGAATAAAGTGGAATCAGCAGGAATGCGCGTATTATTGTGGATGGTTTTTTTTTTGCCTTTTTCTTTTTTTATTTCCAACACAATGCTGCATGTCATAGCATGCCGACAAGGTGACACACCATGTCATTACAATCGAATTCTAGCTCCATAATTAGTCAGAGCGATTAGCCTGTGACTACTTTTCATTATTATTTCCTTTTATCGCACTGAAAACTGAGACAGAACTATATGGATTCTTTTTTTTTTTTCCAATAAGCGACAGGAAGGCTCACAACAGTGGAATCATTTCTCTTTGTGTTTTGTAAAAGTGAGTTTCAGTTCATCTTACTTTCAAAGTCGTTCATGCTTTAGAAGCTGGCGTGTGTGAAAATCCTGCCGGACGTTTGGCGGGTAAAACGCAAACCTCCGCGCACGTCACACACACGCGCACACACACACAGAAACAGGGCGTGAGAGAACGGCAGAGATTGTTCGAGAGTCGATTTCTGCCTCGTGTGAAGTCATCTGAGGGGTGATATTGAATCTTTGGGGACGAGAGACGAGGCTGTGATGTTTCACTAGCAAGACGAGGTAACATACCTCAGTGAGGCAGCGCTTGTTGATGTAATTTATTGCAACGTTACACAGCAAAAAAAAAAAGACTGTTTAAAACCTTCTCGCTCCAAGCTGACTTTCAAAACTTTACAAGACACTTCCATTATCTTATTTAGCTGACAAAACGAATGGCCTCGGCTCGGTTCTTGTTCAAGTTTTTTTTTTTTTTTTATTCTTAGTGAGTAAAACTTTGGTTAAGGATTAGATTCACGGTCCCCAGTGGTCTGCTAAACATTTCTGAAACCTTTCTTAAGGGCATTTCTAATATTTTTCTTCTTCCATTTATCTCTGCTAAGCTTCAGTTCTGTTTTGTTCTGACACTGCAAAAGAACAGAGATAAGACTCAAACTTATTTGGCAAGCTCAGGGGAGGTTTTTTTTTTTTTTTTTTTTTTAAATCATATTTAGCATGTCAATCCAAAAATATATGATCCCAGTTGTATTCTTACAGTGACTTACAGTGTAAACAGTCACAGTGACCTTATTCTCACATCACTTTGACTGGACTAGCTGTTACTCAGCAGCTGATTCGGTTTGAAAAGATGCCAATAATTTTCACAGCCACTTTGTCCAAGAAAATGTATCCTGTCTCATTATACTAAACCTAATTAAACCAAATTACTGTCAAAGTTGCTGTAAAATACAGCTGCGTATTCTCCTGATTAGCATGTTGAGCAAAACCCCAAGAGAACGTCGACTGCACAAGAGTTTGACCTTGATCCTTGAAATTTGCTCGCAAAGCCTTAATAGCCAGTAAATTTGGTTGATTTTGACTAATATAGCTCTAATGAGGGCATTTTACATAATTTTAGAGGAGGGGACAAGCTGTGGTGTGCTAATCCTCTTTATTCATTTGGCATAAGAGCAATTTACAGTTATAATTTTATGTGTTTTGGCCAAAAGTGAGTTTTTAATTTTAAGCGCTGTGCGTTTTACGCGTGGCCTGAGTAGATTTCTGCACACAGATGCTTCGGTTACCGTAATGAGACGTGGAGATTCGATTATGTCATCGGCGCGCACATGCAACATGTCACGTTGTGGTAAGATTTTAGCCACGCTAGCACCGCCGCTTTGGTCCACGCTGAAGTATCTCAACAGCTGTCCTCATGATCAAGATTAATAGATTTTTTTTAATCACAAAACACATAACATAACTGGGGTGGCACGGTGGAGCAGTGGTCAGCACTGTCACCTCACAGCAAGTGTGGAGTTTGCGTCTCCCTGTGTCTGCGTGGGTTCTCTCCAAGTACTCCAAGTACTCCAGCTTCCACCCACATTGCCTGTAGGTGTGGTTGTTTGTCTCTACGTACACTGCGATAGGCTGGCGACTTGTCCAGGTTGTACCCCACCTCTTGCCCAAAAGTTGGACAGATAGCAAGTGAAGTGGTCTGGTTGAAGCTTGAACCTAGACGCTTTCGATCTGTCTTTACTGTTTAAAACCCTTCTTGTTGATGATTTGTGTGATGAAAAAGCATTTTCATAGTACAGGAGTACATCTGGAACCGTGTTAAAGAGGTCTTCAAACACTGCAGAAGCGGAGGTTCTCACACTCAGGGGCTCTTGACCACAAGTCTTGACAGAAGATGATGGATGGAGTATAGCTAACATGCCGGCAGCTTTCTTTTAGACAAGAGCAAAGAAGAGAGAGAGAGAGAGTAGTGAAGCGTTCGGGGCCATGCCAAAATAATTTAGGAATGAGGGCAACAATTTGTAGTTCCTCAGTACATTGTGTTGCACATGGTTGTTTTTGCCTCTGTGAGAATCCTGATTTTGTAATCATGTATTAAATATGAACACTCCCCCCCTACCCTTCTTCTGCTCTCTCCTCAGATCCGGACTTTGCAGACTTGGGAGTACCCCCACCTCTGCCCTGTAGGTATACTCCCTCTCTCCCCCTCTCTCCTCTCTCTCCCTCTCTCTCTCTCTCTCTCTCTCTCTGTCTGCCTCTATTTGTCTTTCTCACTCCTCTATTTTATTTTGATAACACTTATTTACCCTGCTGGTTCCTCCAGTGGCCAAAGTACATATGTGCACCTGTGTGTGTGTATTTCCATGTGCGTTTGCTTGAACCGCACACACACACACACACATATGTGTGAATGTGTGTGCATGTTTGTGTGTGTGTGTTTATGCATATGCGTGTGTTTCAGCCTGTCAGTATGACATGGTTGGTCCAGAAGGTATCGTTGAGTCCCATCAGATCACCAGAGACGGGAAGGCTGGCGCCGGCGAGGCCGTCGACTGTAAATGGTACATCCGCGCTCCGCCGCGCTCCAAGGTTAGTGACATGAGCCGCCGCTCGCATCCGCAACTGTGAATTAGATTTCCTGACAGATTTTTTTTTTTTTTGAAAAGTCACACTAAATAAACTGGAAATGAAATTATGTTCCCATCAGCTGCGTTGATGACAGCGTAACGCAGTTACATCAGACAGCAAATCAAGAAGAAAAATAGATGCTGCAAGACTTTGACAAATGCTGCGTGTCTTCATTCCTTTTGAAAGTTTCAGCTTTCAAGACTCTATTGAGATATTGTTTCTTATTAATTTTCCGTTTCCATTCAGAATTCCTTCAGACATGCAGTAAGATCAGAGGTTGCATCAGCAAGCTTTGATATTACATGTGGGTTTGTCTGCAGCTGTCAGCAGTATCCCAATGTGAGTGTTCGTGGCTGCGGGGGGACTTGTTCCCCTGCTAGGGTCAGACAGATAGGCAGGAGGGTTTATTCGGGGTCAGGCCCGTTTTTTTTAATCAGCAAGCTATTGCCAAGAGGAATAGATGGATGAGAGAAGAGAGAGAGAGGGAGAGGTAGGAGAGTGGGGGTAGACCGGACAGACAGAGAGGGAAGGAGCATCAGTGCTGATGAAATAGTGTTGCCATGCAGTTTGACCCTGAAGCCTGCAACAGCCTGTATTTGTTTTCACTCTCAGTGTCCCCCACCCCACGCTGCTCTGCATGCACATACAAACACAGACACGCGTTCACACACACACACACACACGCACGCATGCGCGCACGCTTTTCCTACATCCCCCAAACACGCACTCGACATGCTTCCTTATCAACCACAGGTACCTGTGCTGCATTAATGCTACGGGATTAAAAGTGTCCCGAGGGTCGAGCAGCAGCGCAGGCAAAAAGGCTGCGATTTACAAATGCTATAACTTCTCATATGAGTCCATAAGGCTCGATCATATACGCATATACACAGTCTGGTCCATGACTGCAGTAAATCTGCTGCTGAAACAGTGTTGGCCCTCTTCTGGGTACATTTGCAGGGTGTTATTTAATAGAATAAGGCCACATTTTTATTTGGACTTTTATGGTTTTATGGTCAGAACAATTGATTCAAGGACAGAAAGATTTACGAGGCTTGCATTTTTAGGATTTACAGGCTTTGGTCACATAACTATAACTGTAACTGCAAATGGTGAGGTAAAATAGACCTGCACTTTATGTTACCATGGCGTCACTGTGGACACTTTTGTCCATTTGGGCAATTTTTTTCTCTTCATCTGGCT
The DNA here is from genome assembly GCA_014281875.1 of Nibea albiflora. Lineage (NCBI taxonomy): Eukaryota > Metazoa > Chordata > Actinopteri > Sciaenidae > Nibea > Nibea albiflora. Next base: position 10,857,877 of record CM024805.1, on the reverse strand, counting down.
GTGTTATTTGGCCGTATTAGTGCATACGGCACAATTTTTTGGTCTCTCTCTAATTTTTCTAATAGATCAATAGAACACTGTGAACAAAATGTACCAACCTCGTGGACAAAAATGTCCAATCCCCAAAAAATAATGCTACAAAAACTTTTTTTCTGCAAAACTGCCAAACATTCGCTCAAGGATGACTGATTGATGTCATTTATGAAAAATGTAAGTAATCAAAATGGCATTTAAGGGGTTAAAAACCTCAAAACGATTGAATGTTTTGTAGTTCTGAGCAGGGCTAAAGTTGTTTAAGAGATTTACGCAGCAGAAATGATTCATTAGTGAGGTTTTTATAGCAGTTTACTTGGAGGTGGACTAGTAAGTGTGCTCAAAAGTTTATTTAACATTTCACTTGTTTTCACTTGTTTTCATCACACAGATTGAAAACATGCAGATATATAAAATGCCCATAAGGAAAGCCTCGGTGCGTGCGGAAAAAGTGACCTGCCGTACGTTTGTGTAGGTTTTTATTAGCGGGGTTCGTTTGCACAACGTGTGCATCCTCCCGTTACTCCCAGGAGTGAGATAAAGCGGAAAGCTGCGATGTCGGCTTAATCGCGTCGCTATTTGTTTCACTAATTCACCGCCTGTTAATGTTACACGATGTTATCCTTCCCATTCTGAGGCCACCATAAAGAGCTTTTTTTTCTCCATACAGTTCACAATTAAGAAGCTATTAAGGCTTTTATTTTCAATCCCTGATGAAAACTGTGATTTGGTTCATGGTAGTTTTTCACGCAGGTTTTTCATCCTGAGCTGCTGGCTCTTCTACTGTACACACACACACACACACACATACACAGGCTTATGATCTGACCGGCTGATAATATTGGTGCGACTGTGATTCATGGCAGCAGCAGTTGCTCGGCTCTTATCTGACATATTCTTCGGGTCGCATATTTCTTACTAATGCCCTTGTTTCCCTTCAGAAATGGCCTTCAGATTCAGCTACTTTAAGCTGCCCGAAGGCCACAGGAACTATAGAACTGCGTCATCCAGCCTAGAGCCATTCTTTTCACCATCATGTACAGTATAGCCATACAATACATACAGAAACCTGCATTAGAAAGGACCTTGGCCGTTACGGTTCATTCGAAAAAAAGCAGCACTGAGGCCTCAATTCCTTTAAGTGGAGTTGCGTAAGTCAGCTTGGACATCACGGCTACGGCACCACAGAGGACCATAAGTCAGCTCTGAGCGTGTCGCATGCATGCCTCTGCGCGAGGCTGTGTTTGTGCATGAAAGAGCGGCGGAGTGAGCGAGCCTGGCAGTATGATGTATTTCACTTGGTCTGAATCAGTGTCATATTTCGCCCTGCAGGAGTGTCTCACAAGGCAAGTCATGGGCCAAAGGCTGACAGTCATTGGCACTGATGGACAAGTCGGCAAATAAAATTTTTAGCACAAATCTATCTTCAGTCGCAACACAGTCCTGGAGCTCTCACCTCCGTCAGCGCTGTTCACACTCAGTTACACATAAAATATATAAAACCTTACTGTATCTCTCTCTCTGTTTCTCGCATGCTCTGCCTTCCTAAAGCATGCTCACATGCCACTGCAGTGAAACCCCAGACCATCGCTGTGTACGTGCATGCATGAGGCTGTGCTTTACGCGCAGGGCAGGGCTTTCATTTCCCTATGCTGATACAGTACTGCACTGTACCCAGTGTGCTAGAAACAGCGGAGAGATAATGACATCCTATACCGGAGGCACTAATTAGACTGCACCGGAGCACTCCAGAGAGAAGGGAGGAGTGGGGGACAGAGGGGGGGGGGGGGGGATGGGAAGAGGGGATAAGGGAAAGATACTTAATAATGCATTTTATCAGAGATCTAAATGTATAGGGATGAAGTTTAGGGGTGAGACGGCGAATGTTGGAGAGAGGGACGGCGTGAAACGTAAGGAAAGGGGAGAATGACTGGAAGATGCACCCGCAAGTAAACAGCAATGAGTGTGTTGTTGCCAGAAGTGACAGCGCTGCATCGGTTTCAACGCCATAATTTGATTGCTTTATACCACCATGTGTCATTTTCATTTCAGATCCTCCTATAAATAGATTTCTCAGAAAGCTACCTAAAATAATTAGGATTTCCTAGCACCCAAAACACGCTGTTAGCGGTGAGCCTGTGCGATACAACATCACCCTTTAGGAGAGATAATCGCCTTTCACTGAAAATAATTGGATACTTAGTTTTACAAAATAAAACATCAGTCGTAGTCTTTTTTCTCTCTCTCTCTCTCGTAACATTTCTTCTTCTTGAGTTATTTTTTTTTCTGTTTGGACAGCTGTCAAAATTCAGCTGACAGTTGGTAGTTGTGGAGCGATATATATATATATATATATATATATATATATATTTTTTTTTTAGTCGACTCCATAACGGTTACTGCATCCCTTTTTCCTCAGACCTCGTTTGTATCCTGTCTGTTTTCCACCACTGCCTGACAGCTGGCGTACCTTTTCATGAAGTTAATGGCCAAAATATGGACATTCATTTTGACTGTAATGAACGGCACGGACACGGTGAGAACATATTCGTCCCCCAGTCAGTGATGGATTCTGCGTCATTATTGGAGGCCGCAGAATCAATGAAGAGGCAGCTTTTCTTTTCTTTTCTTTTCTTTTCTTTTCTTTTCTTTTCTTTTCTTTTCTTTTTCTTTTTCTTCGCTGGATCCAATCTCTCATCTTACAAATTGGTGATTGCATCTATAACTGATCTATTGCGATCATTTGGCTTTGCAATGCCATCTGCGCTCTAATTTTTCTTCATCGTCGGCCAGTTAGAGGAGCTGTAAAAAAACAGCAGTAGGAAAAAAAACAGCAGGAAAATGTTCTAGTTATCTGTTCGTCTCTTATTTATGTATCTGTTGGGTTTGTCTCTCTCGCATGATGACGCCTCCTTGATCGGCCTTCTAGTCAAGTCTAACTGGCGTCTATCGGTGCTTCATTGACTGAGAAGGATGAGCAAACATATCACATGCGTGGAGGACTGCAGTTACATGGTTCTCACATTCTCAGGATGCACGATTGCACTCCGTTGAAACCTCCATTTCATTTGAGTTAAAATGATTTTTGATCCATAGAAGACCACACAGCTGTCATCTTTTGCTGCATAAAAGGCCGTATTTGGCAGACTTCTCTCTTTTATCACCATGTTGTCCCCCTTTCCGTTAACAATGACTGAAAAAGCTTTTAGTTCTTTCAAGTTTAGCTTGCAACTATCAGCACTTACGATGGTATCCATGTCCAGAAGCCACTTTCCCATCTGTGTTCCTGCACTAGTGTTCCTAGGTTCACTAGGTTTTACAGTTTACGCTGGAAGCAGGGCGACAGGCGGATTGATTTTTTTTTTTTAATGTGTCGTGCCCAATAAATAGATTCAGTGAGCTGCACTGTTTTACTAGATGTGGTACAAAGTGCTGGATTGGTCGACCTTGTAATAATACATCAGAAGTGATCATCTCTCTGTCCTGCTGCTACTTAAACCACACAGGAAGCTCGAACATTTACACTCACAGGAATGACCATGGGAGTCTTGATTGCTCCTATTACCTCCTGTGATCCTGTGAAACTGCATCAGGAGTCACCACCAGTCTAGAGTGTTGCAGCCTTGCAGCGGTTGGTTGACACTCCTCGTCTGCTCTTTAATTTCTAGTCTTATACATGTCGTCGAAATCAGGCAGCCACTACGCTTACTCCAACACACCAAACTATTGTCGGCTGTTGGATTACGACGCTCAGTTCAGTTCGGTCAGTTCATCTCTCTCGAGATTTCAGAACAAGTAGATCAAGTCAAAGAAACAAAAAACACACACCTTGCGGCAAAAAAAAAGCTCAACGGCTATACCAGCAGCTCAAGGCACAGCTAAATAGCTAAATTAGGTCCGGGTATAATATTTCGCAACCTTGGTTTAGCAGGCAAATATTTCCTAACAAGAATGGCACTTTAGAGAGCAAATTAAAAAATGTTGGCCAGATGGCTCAAGACCGGAAGTCAGGGAATTCTTAAAGTGATTACAATTCATCCTCAGGGGGACATGAATTTCTGTTCCGGATTTTGAGGCAATTCAAGGACGTTTTTCACTTTTTTGGACATTTTCTAAAGCCGTTTATTGTATTTAGTAATAAAACTAAAGGATTTGTTACTGGCCTTTGCAGTACACAGAAAGGTTACAGCATACGTGGCCTGTTGGGTATATGTGATTATTATGTATGATTCATTTTCTCCGAACAGTGAATACCTGTACAAAATATGCTCTTTAATGGTTACAGGTTCATTAATTTAATCAGGCAATCACCAGATCACAGATCACAAGTCTTTTCAAAAAGTTGAACGTGCACTTCATCAACAATGTTTTGTATTTGTAATTAGTCCCCCGCTCCGATTGAATTCACTTCCACTGCTGCATTAACTGCATTTGTGCTAATTTGGCTGCTCTTATAGATGACAGTACAATGAATGGGCCAAGTCAGTTAATTAACATGCATATAGGTACTTTTTCCCCTTTATTGTTCCCTTGAACTCTTAAACAAATGGAGACATAGTTGGCAAAGAGCACCTGACCATAACCCTAACCTTGACTATAACCTTAACAATAACACATTAAAGCAGACTTCGTTGGCAACATGCCACATGGAATGGAGCCATTTTTCGACATCACTCACCCATAAAAACTGCTTAATATGTCTTGGTTCTTCTGGCAGTTTTCTTGAAATGCTAACAGCATTTTGATATGTGCCGTCTCACGGTGTCATGTGCCGTTCTTCTCAGATTACTAACGTAATCGGTGTGTCATCCGCCGTGTCAAGAAACTAAATTTTATATCCACCATCTCAGTCCTTTGATCACATTAAAAGGCACTATACTGGAAATCCACGCAATAAAAACCGCCGCGGCACTCGGCGGTGACGTCTGCTAAGAAATTGTCTTCCATCTTCCAACCCTTTCTGCACGGATTAAGACATTAATATCAATACAAGTCCATGCACTTTGTGTGACAAATCATTTCGAGGGAAAGGCACACGCTCCCCATGAACAGCACTGTATGTGAAGCTAGCAGTGACACTGAGCAGTATTTCATTCCAGTGCTACAAAAACACGCTCATCCTTGTGACAAAGCCAACGCAGCCAAATGAGTGTCTGAATATGACAATATTATTGACACCAGAGTCAGAACTCAGAATTGGCTAGCTTGTTTCCCCCCACCGATCCATTCCACTTGTCGTGCTGCTGAAACTGAGTTGACACCGTGAGGTCCATTATTATCCCGCTCATCTGCAGCTTTCGTCTTCTCGGGCATGTAAAGCGTCACATTCCCCCCGCCGCAGTTCGGGGAGCGGTCCGCTCATTAACCAGTAATGATGGCGAGTGCTGTGCGCAGCCGACCAGAACCGTCGCTGTGATTGGGTGATCTCTGCCTGATGAATGAGTGACAGACAATGACGCGCAGGCAATCAGGAAGCGTTCACCTATGGATGCTGCGAAGAGTCAAGGTGGACAGCAAGGTGGATATTTCACTGAACGAGGGATTGTTAGGATGATAAAACAGTCCATAGACTGTATACTGTTATCTGCCATACTCTATGTTTGGAGTCCATTGATCTTGACTGAATTTCAAAGAAACAGACTGTAAACGGATGAAAATTTCTCTCTCTCGAACACCCAGAGCTTGTGGCAAAATGTCCAAGGTCTTCCTTAAAGTTTAACAAGGTTGTAGGTTTTGTGTAATGCTTTATCTCAACAGATATGGATAATGAGTCTAAAGCTAATAGACTCTGTCTGTCTCTGAGTCCTCATCTGATATGCGTATGTAATGACTTTGTACAAGCAGCAGTCTGTCAGTCTTATTTCATTACAGAGCTGCTATATCAGGCACGGGGACAATGAGTAAGATGCACAATCCATAATAGGAAGGAGCTGAAATCTTTTCTGTCACCTTTCTCTGTTCTATTTTGTTCGCCTTTATTCCTCTGTCATGTCCTTATTTGATCTCTGCCTTTCCCCCCCCTCTCCTCTCTGCCTCGTTGCATTGGTGGACAGATCTACCTGCGTTTCCTCGACTACGAGATGGCCAATTCCAATGAATGCAAGCGCAACTTTGTGGCAGTGTACGACGGCGGCAGGTGTGTCTTTCTCCTTTATTTCTGACAAACCGTACGGAGGCTCAAAGAGGCCATAGTTACTCATTCATTTCAGGCCCTTTATCTTGTGATAGTCTCCTCATCTTATGCTTAAATATTTTATTATGTCATGACAAGAAATGAATGGTTCTTTCAAGATATATAATAGTTACTCTGCCCAATTGTGTCCATGTCAGGTTAGCCTTAGTTAGCATAACCTACTGAGTAACAGACAAGAAATCCCAGTTCTGCCATGAGGAGAAATTTCATTTTAACCTTCTATTAATTTTTTTTTCTTAGTAATAAGCTTATATGTTCATATGTTTAAGCCAGCAGCTTAGTTTAGTGGAAAGACTGGAATAAGTGGGCTCTTATCATCACCACGAGGTTGAGACTCCAGGAAATTTCAGCCATTGAATGGGTTTAACAGATGAGATGTTAATAACGCGTTAATTACGGAGCTTTAAAGGTGTTAGCAGTTGGATTTTGTTGCCTTTGGATAAATGAAATAAGCATGAAATACTGGAATAACCACGCCGCTTGATAATAATCTATCTTATCCTGCCTCCTCTCAGTTCGGTGGAAGACCTGAAGAGCAAGTTCTGCTCCACGGTGGCTAACGACATCATGCTGGTTTCCACGCTGGGCGTCATCCGCATGTGGGCGGACGAGGCCAGCCGCAAAAGCCGTTTCCGCATCCTCTTCACGACCTACCAAGAACGTAAGACACAACACACGCTGTTTATCATAAAAAAGTTGTTCACTGCAAAACGGCCTGCCTGTTGAAAGAAACTGATTAGCTTTATTAATCAGACCATCACTGTCTGACTGCGGCATTGATGCCAAAATAAAACAGGTCTGGTCGTCAGTGGTAGCCATTAATGGAATACGGAAGCACACTGGCCGTGTTTATGGCAAGTTATATTGTGTGTCATTCACAGGAAAGGTGCTGTCAGAGGTTTCCATTTAGTTTTATGACCATTTAAACAGCAGCAAGCAGGAAACCAAGGAATATGATTTCCATTATAGCCAATATCGCCTGAGGGTGATTGCGAATGTGACAGTATTGGTAGATTTTAGCTTGGCACTGCAGCACTACCAGCGCTGTTCTTAATAGATAGTTAAGGACAAAGGAAGATCGGGAGATGAGCTACCGCATGTTGACATCTAGCTGTTTTCTTTGAGCCTCACACACACACACAAACACACAAGCGGTTTTCCTCTTCTCATAGCTTGTAGTTTGACAGGGGTTGCAAAGGGCATTCTTTTGTACTAGTGAGGTGAATGAATGGGGTCTGAGGCTTGTGAGTATACAGTATGTCAATGGCACGCACACACAAAGAGACACACCCAGTGTTGCACCTGCATCATTCTCGGAGCTTAAGGAGGAAACAAAAAAATTAAAACCGAGGAAACATATTACAACGCGATTCAAATAAAACCATTACGCTCAGTTTATTCACTACAGATCCACTGAAATTTCAGTGGTGCCCCATTAACGCCACGTTGCGTCACTTTGGTGTTATTGTCGCTGAAAAGAAGAAATCTCGTTTAGAGGAATGTTATTTAAAAGTGAGGTGAATTCATTTTTTACTTCATGCTGCAGAGTCGATCGATTTAATGACACAAACTACACCCAGCCGCGTAATGAGTCATCAGACCCTGAAGGACAATCCCTTTCATCTACAGCACGTCTATATCGGTTTGTGCATGTATATTGTCGTGATGCGAGGAGATAAGTGGCTAGCTCTCAGAGAATAGGTGACAGCAGTGGCAGCGGAGTTGTTTGTGTTGTGAAGTCAGTGTACCTTTTGTAAGGCCTTTTCACCAAGCAGAGCCAGGATGTGCTGTTGCCGGGGCAACGCTTCTGCCTAAGTCACTCAGGCGATCCCCAGCCAGACCTCAGACTTTAGAGCAGCATCCACCACAGCTCAGCAGCACTGCACCAACCCTGTCAGCAGTGAATGTATACCAGGGCCAGCAGGTAACTGAGTCTAGGGTGCCATCAAAACTTGATTCTAGTGCAGATGAACTTCAGTCAAGAATAAAGTTAAACACACTGGGATACATGGGTAATAGAGCGAGGCAGCTTTTTATTTATTTGCATCATTTCTTTGAAGAAAAACTAAAACTGCAGTTTGTATTTAAGTAAAGTAAATATAGTTACATTTAAGTATTTTAGTACTTTAAATATATATATATATATATATATATACATTGAAATTATTTGTCATGGTACAAATAATGAGACCACATTAAAGCATCACCCCTCTCTGAGAAACGGAAAGAGCATTCACATGATTACACTTTGAAAGGGATTTTCCCCTAAAAACAATCCTGAGCTTTGTCTACAACTACTAAGTAAGAATAAATATGTGTTCTGAGTTTGTCAGACCAAAAAAGAAAGTGTTATTAACCACCCAGCCAAGTTTATGAAATTAGGTGTCAAAATCAGGTAAAAATGAGCAGTATTCTCCAGGATTGTGGAGGCCGTGTCTGTTGAATGTGCTGCTTGGGTGCAGGGGTATGCTCAGGGTGGCCTTGGCGTGTCATTGAGCCACCCTTTAAGGACCGCCCAAAAAATCCTGGACTGAAAACTGGTGAAAAACTGTGCACCATTTCAGTAATGTATCATTCAAAGTCTTTTCACTTGTTTTTAGCAACTATTTTCCAACACATTTAATGTGTTTTGAAAGAAATCTCAGAATTGCCTTTACACAGACTTTAATATCGGTTCATTGTACTGATTGTAGGCATCTGTAGTGAGCAGTAAACAGGTTGTTGTTGCATTTAAGTTCATTCATTAGATTTTACCATCACAGTTTATATTAAATACTAAATAACAACAAGTGTTGGACATTACTACCCAGCTCGTGTGGGGAAAAAGAAGCAATATAAAACCAGTTGTACTTGGCAAAACAAAGATATTTATTTCAAGGAATTTGGATTAAGTATACAAAAAGGGTTGAGGTAAACTAGAGCGAACAGTTGCTGTTTAAATCAATGAAATGAATAAAACCAAAAGAATGAAAAAAGTTACCTAAACAGAATCAAAAGAAAAGAAAATCCACACTATCTAACTTAACCTAATAACCAAGAGAGAAATAGCAGCTCTGAACCTAGTGAGTCTAAACAAAATATGTCTAAGCAAATTAACTAGACCTGGCCCAGTCCCCAGGCAGTAAACAAAATACCTCTACTAGAACCAAGTTAGAACACAAGCTAACATTCACAATTATTCACAGATTGTAACAGAGGTCGGGAAGGGACGGCGAAGGTGGACATGCTTCATTGGCTAAGACCAATTAGAAGCTGGCGACCGCACAGTAGCTTGTGTAACTTTGCATACACAACGTCGGACACAGGATCGTGGACGGCATCCGTAACCGTAACCGACACTTGTGTGTTAGCAGAGATGTATATCAGAAGAAATTTGGAAAACATGAAAAAGACTTTTAACAAAGTGATTTTATGGTAATCCAAAGAGTATTTAATGCAGACGTGGCAAGCAAAGTTTCAGTTTAAAGACTGGCGCAGTTGGACAGTGGCTAAGCAGAACATTTGCGCGGTTAACAAGATGTGAATTACAAATAAATACATTTAAAAAATTCTTTGCTTAGAAATGATAGCGAGGTAGTACCAATGACATAAGGTCAGGTGTTTACTGTGTGCAGTAGGAAGTTATAGAAAATTTGAATTCCCCCTCCTTGAAGGAAGATGACTATAAGTGAGTGCGTGTCTTGTTACAGGTGCACTGGCTGAATTTGCAGCATATGGAGCAGTTTTTCCAATAAACGCTCCTTTGCAGCAGCAGCTCTTGCGCCTTTGACACCGGGTTCCCAATGGGACCAGCAGCTTTTAGAAAGCCATTCACAACTGCCGACTCCCATGGTGATGGCCCAATGGGGAGAGCAATGTTCCCAAATGCGAACATCCGTCTTTATTGTCTTTCCTGTGTTCACACCTGCTGATACTACTCTTGCTCGGTTTCTATGCACACACAAACACACACACACACACACACACACACACAGCCTGCTATGCAGAACTACAGTGTAAGATGACCAGTTTGAAGTATAAGAAAGGAAAGCCTGTCTTTATCCAAGCAGCAATTATGTCCTAGGTGATAGATGTGCTTGTGTGACATCTCAGCTGTCAGCATTGTTACGCCTCATCAACAGATACCCGTCTCTGGGGTTGCAGATGGGATTTTACTCTGGCTTCACTACACACGTCACTTCTCGTTTCTTCCAAAGCTTCTTTACCGTGTGCATTAAAGCATTGGAGAACAACACAGTATGCTAATGCATGTTAACATATGGATCTTTGCTGGCTCTTAGATCAGATTACATTATCTCTGCGCACTTGTTATCTTGGTTGCTTTGGGATTAAACAGAATACTGCGGGGATATTAGAAAGCAGCATTGTGCAGCGATGTACAGTATCCATGGATGGATGGCTGACTCTTTTGCAGTATCCAAGGCTATTAAATAATTAAGGGCAATTGTAAAAAGGTGGTTCTTGAGCCACGATTTAAACATGGTTATAAATGGGGATGAAGAAGAAGCGGTAAACTGTTCCACAGTCTGGGAGCAGTCTGTGCGGTCTAGCTATACAATATGGACTAATGAGATCCGAGATGTGAACCGGTGCCAGTCCACGTCGTGCTTTAAAAACACAACATTGGTAACCGGTGAAGGGAGGAGGGATGAGTGACTAATATAGAGTTGCAGTAGTTATTAGTATAGCATATTAACTGTTACTTCATAAAGACGATGGTAGGAAAATGAAGTATATCGTTAAGAAGTGTATAAAGTACCAACTCACTAACTAACATTAATATTCCAGATTAGGGCAAATGTGAGATTGTATCACTGCAGGCCAGAAAAAAGATCATTAAAGAAAAACAACAAACAGCTAAAGGATGTGTCATCCTCATCTCCTAGACGTAGCCTAACTGTGCTCCTATAGAATAAAATCACAATAAAACACAGATCTATAATGGTTATTTGATTTGAAAAATTCAATTCAAACCATGTGTTGCTTCCAGCACTTCACTGCAGAAGCCTCTTTGCTCTCGGAGCCCCCTCTCTGCAGAGACACCCAGACTATTTTCATCAGCCACTCATTTAGGAGTTAATTTATGCTTCCAGCAGTGACTGGGAACGTTTCTGTGTGGGCCAAAGGGCACTTTTATTACAGAATGTCTTGAAATTAATTTCGCAGGAGATTAGTGTGGATCTTGCTCTTCATAACGTCTGGTCTCACCCTGTGGTGTGTGTGTGTGTGTGTGTGTGTGGAGGAGACAGGAGGACCAGAAGGAGAAGGAGTGAGCTCCCTCTGCTGGTCACCAACACAAAACCCGTTACAGCTTTTGGCATGTACAGTATGGAAGAAAAGAGATGAGAAAAAAGAGAGAAACAGTGGTAGAGGGAGAAAATGAGAAGAACACACACAGAGAGCCAATATGACTCAGGAAATGCTGGCAAAGGCCCAGACAGGATGGGATACAGAGACAGATAGAGATAAGTCACTCTAATTTGGTGTGTTATTATTCAGTTGGGATGAGTGCTGGGATGAAAACAGCCATACATCACAGTGGTAACACTGTCAAATAGTCCCCAGCTCTGCCATACCACGAGCGAGCTGCTTCAGCGGTGCCAGTGTTAGCGTGCGAGAGGAGCGGCAGTGACAGATAAAGAGGGAGAGAGATAGAGAGACCTAATAGAACCATCCATTACATTCACATGTTGGTGGCACATATGTAAATGTTGGAACATTTAGAAAATGAAAGTGCTCTCAAAATAATTTTACCCTTCACATACCTTTCCACAAGACCATGTGCATGGTGCACAGTATGGATACTACATGTCTGGGTGTTTCTTTAATATGTAATGGAGCAACATAACTAAGTTTTACTCAAGTATGGCACTTGGTTTTAATATAGTTTTACTCTCTGTCTATTAATATTCATTACATTTTCTCACGATGTATATTACGATATATTGAAATACTGGAAATAATATATCCTAGATCTGGGTATAACCAGATGGGAAATGTTTTAGGTTAAACCAGTGAAATTCCTCACATCGCATCACTTTGATGCTAAAATCCTCTGCCGCATTGTCCACAAAGATCCACTATAATACGAGCAGAAGTAGGCTGTACAAACGCCGTACAAATCTCGACCAGGTGGCATTGAAGCTACACAATGCACTGTAGATTAAATAGGACAAACTACTTGAGCCCGTGGTTAGCTTGCAGTGCCGCTGTGATTGACAGTAGGAAGCAATGAATTGGTCAATCAGCTGGGTTATGCATTAGCATGATTGGTTGTTGAGAGCAAGGGCACCTTGGCTTTAAATTATGTCGCTCCGTTGTCGTATATATATATATGACTATGGAGGCTGTAACATTATCACACTGGTTTTTACGACCCTGTCTCGCTGATGGGTGGCTCTGCCTCTCAGTCTGTCGTCACAGAATGGTGGAGAGACGTGATTGCGGCGTCGCATCTCGGGCAGGGTGCAAGTTGATTGGGCAGGTGTCACGACAATGATCATATGTTTGAGGACACGCTCTTGCTTTTAGGGCACGGTTTAGACTTGTGTCGACAAGGGCTGTGCACCGAAGACAAATAAACGACATCTTGCAGAAAATGGGATGAATCTGTTCGGGTGAAGGATGATTGTGAAATGTCATGGCTTTCTCTCCGGGCGCTACACATTCAGAGAAATTCATTCATAGCCACAAGTTGTCTATGCAAATGTTTGAAGGGGAGGATGAGGATGAAAATTCATGAAGAACAGATGGGTTCAGGGAGAACAGGTCTGATGTGAGTAATGCCCGTCCAAATTTATTTCCTCAAAGTCTGGCACACTGGAAGTTCTCTTCGGCTGTACTTCAAATACTGATTTGTGCTGCAGCATATCCAAATCTGATGATGATAGGACATTCACTGAAAACTCTTTTACTGTTTCTGTGGGTTCTGATTAGATTGCAAGTGGATTATGTTCCAGTTAAGCGAACATAATGTTACAGTAGATTTCTACAGTCACTTTACTTTTAGGATAAGAAGCGATATAACTATTGTGTTCATCTGCTCTACCCCTCTGCAGCTCCGTGCGACGCAGATGCCTTCTTCTGTCACAGCAACATGTGCATAAACAACACGCTGGTGTGCAATGGCATGCAGAACTGTGTCTACCCGTGGGATGAGAACCAATGTAAAGGTGAGATGTTACATTTCAGTCCATTTGAGCTCCATGAGGAGGGACACCAGGTTGACGTTTCAGCCCCCATGGTGAGCAGCAAGGCAAGGACAGACAGAGCGGGTTTGAACTGAATTTCTTTTTTTCTTTTCTGTTTTCTTGCTGGTTTAAAGGGGACGGGGCGTAGTTGAAAAAGTGTATGGGTTAGGGTTAGTGCACCAATCAGGATTTTGTTACATGAGTGAGGCTGTTTGGCGGCTGATTTTGAGTTTTTAAATGCTAAACCTTTAATATCTGATACTTCTTTTTTTTTTACTTTAATTGTTCATGATTCAGTCATACAATGAGGCAAATAATTAAGATTTAAGGCCGTAAAGCTGTTTTTGTGTTCTGGATTGGGAATTGGATCGACAAAGCAAGTTTAAAGCCGCTACAGACCTTTTATTTTGTGTTGATTCTGGCGGACCCTGTGGACAAAAGCAATTTTTTTTTCCCAAGTCTGTTTCAACAGGAATTTAACCAAACCCTACCAGGTGGGATTAAGCCATTAAGAGTAACTATAAAGAAATAACTAATCTTCTCCCTGATGGTTTGTTTATGTAGGTCATATAGAGGCATCACTATTAACTGAGACTTCATAACCAGTCAAAAGCTCCGCTGTCTTTGTTTTCATGCCTTGAGCGTGTCCTTACTTTACCCAGTTTGGATGCTCCAAGGCAAGCGAGGTCCTGTGTTATTCCCTGACTTTGTGATACCGTCAATTTATTCATTTGCTCTGTGGCTTCATCCCTCAGTCCACTCAGAATTTTAAAGCCACTGAATCTATACATTGATCCCCAGTGTCTTGCTACTGGCGGCTGTGTGCTTTATGTACACCTCTAACAGAGATTACCTCGCAGCATTTTCTTATATGACGCTATTCAAATAATTAGCTGACATGTGTAGAAACTCTGGGGATCGGCCAGTTTTTCTCTGCATTATATTGCCAATTAATTAGTCTTCTGTACCTTGACCTTTCATGACCCGTCGCTGTATTCCAACTGCACGAGATGAGCTCTATTACTGCAGCTCCCCTGAGCCCTCTAGCTTTGAAACTCCCACGTCAATAAATACAATGTGTTTTTGATGATCATTACGCTGTTGTGCTTGGCTTGCACTTGTGTTGTAGTTTGTTACGTGCACACACTCACAGATCCACTCTGAACTGGGCAAATTTCACTTCGATCCCTCTCGCTTTGCACCCCCACGGATACCTTCCCTCCTTTGGGTCAGATATAAAAGCTGCACACAGAGACTCCTGTGTATTCTGTATGCACAGTACTGTAACTCTCTGAAGCTTAAAAGCTGAGCCAATGACAAATTGAATCAATTAAGTAAATCCTGCATGGCCTATTCCTCACTCAGACTAAGATACCTCTCCACCCTTCAGTCTAGGTTTGAAATTGTGCAGGACTCAGCAAGAAGAGGCCATGTTTCTCAGCCTGTTACTCCGTCTTCCGCCTCCTCTCCGCTCTAGTAATGCATAGGGCCACCGCGGTGCCCACATTTGTTCTCATTAGTGGTAAAATGTCAAGTTTTATTCCTTTCTCCTTTACACTTGCGAATGTAACCATTTACTGTCATTGAAGCTCAGTGTGCTGTGCTACATGTTCATCCAGCATTTAAATGTCACAGATCTCCCTGCCGATTGCCTCGCTACACACTCTGTTACTCTGTGGTTTCCCCCGTGATAAAGAGCCTACAGCTGTGACCCATTATGACCTTTTTGTTCAGATTTTTTGATAGCTTATATAAATTCTTAATCTTGTTCATGATAAGGTCCATTTGTTAAAAGCTTCCTTTACATGTAAGCTTTGGTATATCCTTCTTTGAGCTGTTGCTAAGGACATCTTTATGACCAAAAGCCACATCCCCGCTGGTTACTGTTGCTGTGCCTGTCAAGCACAATGATAACACTGGTAGATTGAACTGCCCCTGATCCACCCGTATTGTTCTTGTTTTGAAGTGTGGAGCTTAGCAAGTAGGATGTTGTTTTCGTTCTGACATTAACCTGATTGGCTGTCTAGCCCACATACTTGATGCTGTGAGAATGCTTTTAGGTTGAGGACTAACAACATGCAAACAAACGTAATGCTATATTAGATGTCACGTATGGCTGGACTTTGCCGAGGCGTAAACTTTCCAATAGTGCATCGTATGAAATGCCTCTGGCTTTTTAAGTAATTCTTGGTTTGGTAACTACTGCAGGTAGTAAGCTAGTTAGCGAGTTGCTAATGGAGCCAACAGAGGCACCACATTCCGTGCATGCCGCAGGCGGCAGAGCTATACGCGGCTGTTCTAGTCAATGTTTCAAACCCCACTGGCCCCTGCCGTGGTCCGTTTCAGAAGCGTCCCAGAAGCCCTGAACTTACCTCTTGCATTTTGGCTAAAGAAACTACCATCCAAACTCTTCGTGTGAGTGGAATTTACCCAACCGGTTAATTGACTGATAGAGTTGTCCATCATATTTGTGTTTTCTCAGTGTGATAGTTACCTTCACATGTTGTAAGACGTCTTACAGAGCCGTTTAGTTAATGTTCCCTTTCTGTTGTGCTGTCTTTCTATCACTGTTACAGAGAAAAGGAAAGCAAACATCCTGGACAACCTGAACAACACGAACGGGACCATAATTGGGGTCACGTGTTGCATCGTGCTCATCCTCCTCATCGTCTCTGTCATCGTCCAGATCAAGCAGCCACGTAAAAAGTACATCCTGCGGCGCGAGGACTTTGACCCCACCATGTTCCAAGAGGTCTTTGAGCCGCCTCACTACGAGCTGTGCACTTTACGGAGCGCCACAAGTGCCGCGGCGGCGTCGGCAGACTTGGTCGACCTGGCGGAAGACTTTGAGAACTACCACGCCCTTCGCCGTGCCTCCTCGCGCTGCGTCCACGATCACCACTGTGGCTCCTCCTCCAATCCCGGCTCCGCCCACATATCCCAGCTGTCACTCAGTGGACGAGGAAGCCGCGGAAACTTGAGCGCTCGAGACGCAGCGGCCGCCACTCTGCTCACAGACCTTCCACAGCCGCCCATGTCAGTGCGGCCTCTGCTTCCGGCCACTGGAAACCGCAGGAGCATCTTGGTCATGAAGCACAGCTACTCGCAAGAGGCAGCGGACAATGGATGTGACCTGGATGATGACCTGGAGGAAGTTCCCACCACCAGCCACCGGCTCTCACGCCATGAAAAGGCAGTACAGCGGTCAGTATCCATAGATTTCTGATGTGGAAAGAACAGCAACCCTAGAGTTATCTATGGGGATGTTTGAAATGTGTGTGGGTTACTTAACATTTCTTTTTGGTTTCCTCTTAATTTAGCTTTGTTCTTCCTCTCATTACTTTTTTAAGATTCCGATAAGCTTCTTTTTTTGCATTGATCCTTGTTCTTTCTCCCCTTTCTATCATTAAAAACATTTTCAGTTTGTCACAAAGGGCTAAATTACGATAGACATACCTGCCCCCTCTTGCATGCTCATCCTTGAACATGCTAGTTTTCCTAGCTGGTGATTTATAGCTTGCGCCTATAAACTCCACTGTTTGAGGTTTGACGGAGCTCTTTAAGCAAATACAGACCTCATTTTAGAAGATATTAATTCTGTAATCAGTCCAATCTTGGCTGTTTACACAAGGGCTTGAATCTGTGCCTCATAGAGATGACTAAATTCATTGACATTGATGCAAATTATTATAAGATATGCATTTCTATTCCTAAAATCTGAACTAAAAAATGACTTATATTCTATTTAGCTCAACACTTGTGGCATGAACGATATTTTATATTTTTAAAAAATAAGTATTTTACTGTGTACTTGCACCTTGGCTGTTCGAAAAGTAACTGTCTATGTTTACACAAACACTACGTGAAGGTATCAGAGTGCATACTTTGAAGGTGGAAACCTTCTCCTGCATGCACTTTCTATGTGCTCTTTCCAGACTGTTCTTGACTTGTTTAATTTTTTCTACGAGTCTGCATGCGAGGCTCCCAGAAACTAGCAAAGCACTAATGAAGTTTATTGCTGTGATGTAGCACATTCTGCATTCTGACCTCTCTATGCAAAACGAGTTTGATATTAAATGAAAGAGCCGTGACATTTCAGGTTCTGCCTCATTGGCTCTTTGAGCAAACATGAATCAGAGTACAACACAACTAGGGTCTAAGAGACAATCTCAAGGTAAGCACCCTTATCCAACAATCGACATCTTTATATGTTGTGTAGTCATCATTTGCCCAGTCAATATATACTTTTATGTAAGTTCTTTTTCCTTTTCTGTGATTTTTGCGCGGGTTTATATTTTACTCTCTTTTTTTTACGTTTTTCTTTTAAATTGTTCATTTTCATCAAGATGGTTTTCTTGCCTGCGGCCATCTTGCCCTCCTAGTGAGTTTGTTTGAAGTCTTTGTGATGCTCAAGTTTCACTGTATGCCCTCCTGAGGTCATACATTATGTCACCCACTGGATATTCATTAGCATGGACCTTTTTTTTTTTTCCAATCATCTTTAGTTGAAGCTGTAATCAAATAATATGTCTAACCTCTGCACTTTTCTCCCAGTAGGCCTACAGCAAATCAATGATATCAGTCATGTGAAGTCCACATACATTGAAAAGCACAAATTTGCCAACAGATGAACTCCCACATGTTTTCATTGGATTAATTATTGAATTAAAACATGTATGGGTGCACACATTTAAAAAAAAAAAAAAAGCACATTATGATCATTTAAATATTTACCTTTTTGTAATTTACAAATCTTTACTGATCACACACTTGCACAGAATTCTTTTGTGGTTTTGCATGATGTACGTCACTTGCAGTAGCATTGATTTTGTGTTTGGTTAATTGTGCAGCATAGCATTTATGCCTGTGTGGAACAGTTCATGTGTTTGCTCCATGAAGTTGCAACGAGTACAATACAATAGAGTAATATAAGAATTGGGGATGTAAATAACCGATAAGAGGAACTTCTTCATTCAAAAGTTTCATTTAGTGGAAATTCAATGAAGGGTTATGCTCGCAGCTTTATGCTTGCATATAATGGAGCAGTCACATAAAGTGCTATCCATTGTTTTGTGTTTTAGTGTGAAAAAAATGTGCTGGCCTGTTGTATGTGCGTGTGTGTGTGTGTCTGCTTATGTTCTACATTATGTTGCATTGTCTCCATCATGTAGACTTCTTGAGAATAGTGCAATCCTGGATCAGTATGAACGGGCGTCACTGACATATGAAAAAGCGGAGCGAGGATTTACACCAGCATGATGCTGATGATGATGATGATGATGATGATGATGAAGGGACACTTTGACGGAAGGATATTCAATATGTGTAATGTGACGAACACAAAGGACAATGCCGTGAAGCGGGAAAAGTTTTGAAAGTCAGTCAGCTCTGTGCGTGCTGTAGTCAATCCAGATTTTTACTGGAAAGAAATGGACCTATAGAATGAACGTGACTACTGATTATTCATTATTAAACTTTAAATTTGGGATGTTAGTCGGAAATAGATCTGTCATTGTCATAGATTCCTCACTGATAACAAAATTAACGCGATCAAACATCTTCAAGTTCATTTTGAAGCATGTCTTTTTCAAATGAGTGGCACACACATGGTTTTAATAGCAAATTATAGATGCTTACAGTTTTTTTTTTCCAATTTAGGAAGATTTATTTTAGTAGTGAAAATTGGAATTAAACTCAATTAATTACTAACCTAATTGAATTTAATACTGTTGGAATAAACATAAGCAGTTTAATTTGGATAACAATTCAAGGCCACGTTATGGCTTGTGCATGGTTATTTTATATCCATTAAAGCATTAACATACTAACATTAAAATATGAACCCCCCTCCCCACCTACTAATACATAAGTCATATGGATAAGAAGAAAAAAAGCGTCTCCAGAATTAATTAATTGCATTGCATGTTGTTAGCTAAGTCATAAAAATGAATTCACGCAGATGAATTTCACCATTTTCATTTTAACACAAACTTTTTTTAAAAAACATATGTTGACTAACTTTCGGGCAGGCTTTTTTATTTTGACAAAGAGTTGTTTGTTTTTGGCAAATATATTTCCTTCGAGTCTGTTTGTCTTCTAACTCTCTTCTACCGTAGGAGCTGAATATCTTTGTATTAAAACAGACTTTTTTACTGGGGCGAACTGAAAGGATGACAGAGTTTTTACAGTTATTCCAATTATCTTTCAGGGCTGATTTTACTGATGCTTTGTAAAATAAATAACAATAAAGCTTCACCTTTTTTTCTTTGTTTTACTGGCTTTTGGTCCTTGGTTCCTCTCTCTCTCTCTCTCTCTCTCTCTTTAGTATGTCCGTATCCTATCCCTGTCACACAATCATGCGTTTTTAGATGTCGGTTTATTTGTTGTGGCTGATCTGCTTTAGAGAGCTAAACCAAAGGGATTTATTTCACCAAACAACAATAAAAATGACTCCTATGGCGGTCCAAATAATCCCAGGTAATCACAGGTATCTGACAGACGAGTAATGGACTTTTTTTGTGTTTGTCCTGATGAGATTAACCCCTTATACACTGCTCTTCCTAAGGATCAAACAGATCAACCTCACACTCTAATAAGACTCGTTGTTGGCAGGCTGGTTCTTTGTAGACAAAAACAACCTGCATTTTGTGGAAAGTGAGATAGAAGTAGATCAGCGTCGAGCACAAGGACATAACCACGTACAAAATGCACACACGTAACGCATGCGACGTCTTTTGTCTTACGCTCTGTCATTGTCCGAGTACCTATTTTCTTCTTACTGTGTCAACTTTTATGATATCTGCCATCTGTGTGTACATTGTCTTCTGTATTCTGTGTCATGTATGTATGATTTACATCCATGCTCTCCACTCTCTTTTTCTCCATACATATCATACCCATGTTTCTGCAGACACTGAATAAAACATTTCTTTTCTATACATACATTGTGCCGATGTCTGTGTGTCGCCTCCGTGTTTTACAATTGCGTCCACACTTCAGCTGTAGATATTCTAAAAGTTTTCACAGCTCTCACGCACTTTTCTCGCTCTCCTTTACTCTATCGCTTAAACACACAGGCTCCACACACACAAACACACAAAGTCGCGCTCATCTGCCATTACATAGATAGAAGCAGACACCTCAGTAATTAAGTAAGTCTGAACCAATTCGATCACAAGCAGCCCAGGCAGCAAATGAGAAAAAAGCGCAGGGCCCAGAACAGACTTAAAAGTAATAGTGTTTTCATTTCTCTGCAGATACATCAGACAGATGCATCATTCCTCTGCATCTTGCCAAGTTTGACAGCATTCGGAGCTAAGATTTCTCTCCCCTTGCATCTTGAATGAACTGTTGCCCTGAGCAACTTTACCAGTGTAGAGTGTTGTGATGAGAAAAATTAAGAATTTAAAAAAAAAAAGGTTTGTGGTGTATGCATCAAGTTTTTCTTCTTTGCTTTGGACCGCAGAGGTGCATTTTCTCTACCTGTGCTCCACAACTGGCTAGGATTGACGAGCCATGGAACGCCGAGAATTTCAGACACGGGACTGAAACTTTTTCTTTTCTTTCTTTCTTTTTTGGAAGAATAGAGTACCTTTAATGTAAAGTTGTTCATGGAGAGAAAAAAAAGAATCAAAATCAGGTTTTTTAAAATCATTTTCATGTAACCATAAAAATATGAAATTGCATATCTGAGCTGCTGATTTCACATTATCTTCCTTCTTTTGATGTCATGTCTTTACAGTAGAGTATCAGGTTGTTTTTATATTCTAAACAGTACCGGAAAGCCTCGTTGAGAAGAATGTTTGAAATAAAATGATGTTATACTTCAGAAATAGGTGCATATACATATTACTGACCTGTCAACTAACCTTTATTTATTCCCACTTCCACTGATGTCTGAACACTGTTTTTTCTTTCTCTTTGCCAGACTTCATGACATTGTGTTTTTTTTTAAAACCCATATTTATTTGATAAAACATTATGAAAATGCTGGACAGATGTTTTCAATAAACTAATGTTTACTGATTTCATTGTGATGATTTATTGTGTCACTAACATCTAATTTATTTCTATTCTGTTCTGTTTAGGGTTGTACCTATCACTGAAGATAGTGAGGTCATGTCCTCAATAATTTGCCTAGGATTTTTTTGTTGTAATAACCAAAACAGTGTTTTTACTTTATATATTGATCCCATCCCTGTATTTGTAAACTAAAATTAGACTAGATGAAGAATACGTCAATATTCTACTAAATGTGCTTACTTCAAGGTCAGCAAACAAATAACTACAGAAAGGATTACCTCACCAAGTAATGGATATTATATTCTGTAAATAGAGCCTCCATGAATCCGACACTTAAAGGTTCCTTTAAATATAACTGAACATTTAACAGAATACAAAAAAATGCTCATAGTGTCACTTTGGATTGCAGCAGACAGCAGTTTCTCCGATAAACCCACCGTTAGGTTACCTGACCAGCACCAAACACAAGACGAAGTCGGTAGCTAACATAATGAAACATTTAGCTGTTAAAGAGCCAGATATTTCCCTGAGGTTGTGGTGGTGACCAAAAACAGATGTAAAAGAACAGCTGGTATTAGACTATATAATAATTTTAGTGTCAACATAAAATGGTGATAATATGCCGATGTCCTTCAGGAGTTGTGTGTCAGGTGGACCCATGACCTCAGTTTACGTTTAAAATTAAAACATAGTGAATAAATTTGTTGGTTGTCATTGTGATGTAAACAGACGACTTTAAGAAAAATCTGAACTCCATTTTTGTGTTTGTTTATTCCACAGACCCCTCAGTTATATTCATCCCACCCTTTAAATGTTACTGACAACTATTAATACACCATTAATGTATTTATGCCTGTTTGACAATGTTGTTCTACAGCTGGTATTATTATTATTTTTTTAAAACTCAGTCTCCCATGAACCCTAGTATGAACGGTGAGTGACGTCAAAGGTATGCGCCTGTGACATAGAAATATACCACCATTTATTTGACACACATCAACACCTCTGAAACGCTGCATGGTGGAGTAGCTGTGCATTCATGTCGTTTAATAAGTCATACGTTTTTTATAAGCTCTGGTAGCTCACTGTAGTTTTTCACAGCTTTGGCTTGCTAACGTTAGCTGTCGACCGTGCTAAAGTACGTGAGCTCGGTACAGGTGTAGAGCTAAAGCTAACCCACAGAGGACACAAGCATGGCTTATACGCAAATACTGAAAGCCCTGCAACGGAGTCTACAGCAGACAGTGACACAGCCCGCCGTGCAGAAGTGCTTGCTCATTCACACACACAGGACAGTGTCAACAGTGTCGAGACTGACCTTCCACAGAAGCGCCGGGTCTCCTTCGTGTGTTGTACCAGCAGTGAGCTGCTTCTTTCGGGCACAGGGACGCCGCGGTTTCTCCCTCGACTCCACAGTCAGGAATAAAAGCAGCCCCGAAGACAGAGACAAGTCAGTTTCCAGGTATCAGAGTGGCAGCCCGAAGCCCTCAGGTGCACAGAAAGGTAAGCAAGTACAGTGCATGGTAAAAACATTAAAATTAAAAAAAAGATGGACTTCCACATGCTCAGTGGGGTAACATACTGTATATGACTTTTCTTCTGAAGCAGTAGTGTTCGTTATTAATTATTATTGCAGTATTTTATAGACCAATGCTTTATATCGTAGTTGTTTTATTTCTGGGCTCCGTCACTATAATGATTCTGAGTCTATAAGCAGTATTTATATTTTCAAAACAACTGACCAAGGTCCAGAACATTGGCATTTGCATTTGTGTGACTGTAAACAGTAAATGTTTCAGTAGCTTTTTTACTTGATATCGTACCAAACTGTTTGACTGGTGACTGATAACAATGATAATATCCCTCAATATCTTCCAGTGAAAGAAGCGGGCAGAGACTTCACCTACTTGATAGTTGTCCTCATCGGGCTTGGAGTGACAGGTGACTTCAAATATTTCACAAACAAGCAGATTTTTATCTAATCTGTAGTGAAATAACAGTGAATAACTATATGTGTTGTACTAATATGTGTTGTTCTGTGTGTGTGTGTGTGTGTGTGTGTGTGTGTGTGTGTTTCAGGTGGGCTGCTCTATGTGGTGTTTCAGGAGCTGTTTTCTTCTTCAAGTCCAAATAAAATCTATGGAAAAGCCTTCAACAAAGTCAAGTTAGACCCAGAGGTAAGAATGAGAAAACATGTTGCTGAGGGCAAACACTATCTCTCTTCTTAGCCTAACGGGTTAAAGAGAACATGTACACGATTATACTGTTTATTGTGTATCATTACACACAGTGCATACATTTACTGTGACAGTTATTGCATTGTATGTTATATAGATTCCTCAGCTGACAGTTCTCTCCTGTTGAAAAGTGAAGCACACTTAAACCTTTTTTTAAATTGAAAATGCAGGTGATTGGTGCATTTGGGGAGCCAATCAAGTGTTATGGGGAGACTACCCGTCGAGGAAGGAGACAGCAAGTCAGGTGGGAATTTTGCTATTAGTACATAAAGTAATGTTGTAGTAAGTTGCATATTACTGTCATGACACTTTAAATTGTTATATATACTTTTATTCCATCTGTCTGTAGTGGTAATAGTAGTGTTCAAGACCCTTTAAACAGGTTGTACTATACATAAGTATCTGTGTGGTGGTAGTGTTGAGGTATTAATGTTTTGATCCTGTGTGTATGTGTATGTGTGTGTGTTTCCAATGTAGACATATGGAGTACCTGAAGGACGGACTGAAGCATATGCAGCTTAAGTTTTACATCGAAGGCTCTGAGCCAGGCCTCAAAGGAACTGTGCATTCAGAGTCAAAAGAGGTTTGTATTCTCTTCTCTTCGTTAAAATGCAGTTTATGTGATGGATGTGACTTACCAAAGCACAACTGTTCATGTTCAGGTATCCCAGTATTCAAGAATTATACGCGTGAAATGAATTAATTCTGTCAAATCAACGAGTAATTCCACATGTTTTTTTTAACGATTTCATCTGCTGATACTGTTCTAACCTCTTGTTGCTTTACAGAATCCTGAAACAGGAAAATATGAGTTTCGTTACATATTTGTGGACATAGACACCTATCCAAGACGGACCATCATTGTGGAAGACAACCGACAGATCATGGACTCACAAGTGTCGATTCTCTGAAAACGCTCTGTGTGTTTGTGTAATTGCACAAATAGCTGCACATTTAAATTTAATTTTGTATTAAAAGCTGTTATGTTAAACATCAACAGTTTTGGCTACTGCAATGTACTGGCTAGCATTTTGGTGAAGAGCTTTGCAAAGCAGTCGCTCTCACAGAAAATGATCATTGACTGTCTGTGTTATTGTATCATAAATTTCAGGTTTTGACTGGGGCACTATGGGATAGCTTGAATCTTGAAATAACTTGTAATCAAAGGTGCTTTTGAATTTAATAAAATGTTTGTTGTATCCAGAGGAACAGACACAACATAAACACAGTATCAGTGTTGTCTTTTTTTAGTCTTGAGCAGAAACTATGGATTGATCTTTCACATTTATTGAATTGAATTTACTGATTTTTATTTTGAACCCTTCAAATGTGTTTACAGCAACGCCAAGGCAAGTCATTTTAGAGCTTTTGAAAGTGTTAGATTATTTTATTCCAACGTTATGGGCAACACTGTATTTATTTAAGTCTACAGTCCTAACAACTCCATTCTGTGTTTGATTGCCTTTTTGAAACGCTAGCTTGTATTGTAAGACAATGACCACTAGATGGAGGCAAGGAGTCAAGAGGAGCAACCTGATATGACCTTTTTATGATTCCATAATTTCTCACTCAGTTACATGTTATATGTATTTCAAAGGGTATTTTAATGGTTATTCAGTCGATTTTGGAAGGTGGTGTAAACTGATTTAATCTTAAGCAAAGAACCGTGAATGTAATAATTTTCCTCTTGTAAATAAATCCTTCCTGGATAGGTTTATAAACGTGTAACATAGATAATGACATTGTTTATGAAAATATTCAATATCTGGAGCCATTGTCATCCTTTTGTTAGAGGAACGCGTGCTACCTTCCATGACGCTCGGAAATACTGGCATGTATGATGGACGTCTATAAAACAGCAGCAATAACCCGGGAACAATCATCTTTTTAATCGCATTTTTGTGACAACATTGGTGCTAATGTGTGCTATTTGAGAAGGTAATTATTATTACTGTTATTATCAATTATTTACCAGTTGTAAACTGTTTTTCTTTCTGTATTTTTCTTCTTGGAACCCTTTTTTGTAAATTATTATTACTAAAACATCAGCTACTGTATGACCCTACCTAAAATAGCTTTTCCTTAGTCCCTTTGTAGCTTTGTGCTGCCTTACTCTAATGTAACGCTCACCAAAGCGCCATTTTAAGGTACATTTCTCACATTAACCACAGTCCTTGAACGTAGAGACTGATGGATTAATGACTGTAATGATTGCGTCTGTTCGGAGGAAGCGGCTTACGGGAAGCGTGAAGGCAGCAGTGCCATGAACGCCGCCCACTGTGTGAAGCCAACGGCAGGGGATGAGCTAAGTCTCTTAAAGCTAGCCGAAACTCTCCAGGACTCGTTTAGTTCTTTCCTCAATGTTAAGTGAACGCGTAGCTCGCTTAGTAAACAGCTAGCGACCTTGTTTATTATACTGAGGAGGTATGTTAGTAAGGAAGGTCAGCTTCAGCGGCTGTTTTGTTCGCGGCGTGGGGAAAACAGAGTAGCGGCTGTTGTTGTTGTTGTTGTGGCCTGCTACACGCTAGCCTTAGCTAAACTAGCTCTAGGCTGTAGCTGTGTTCCTTGGTGCTGTACTCGTATCACACACCCCCCCTCGGAAACGACACAAGGGAAATGGCACACCTCTTCAGCTAACTCGAGAGAGGTCTAGTTGTCGCTGTGTAAAGTAAGTTTTTAAACCCCACTTCTTGTGTTTGCGTTTAGTTGGGTGGCTAAGTTAAGGAGAGGAGCTGTCGTGCTAAACTTAACGTCTGTTTTAAGTTACTGAAAGTGCTTTAACGCTAACCAGGTCTTGCTCAAGTGCTGAGATGCCCTGAGCCTCTGGGTTGTTTCACAACATGTTATTATTTTTTTTAAAAAGAAGCTAATTAATGTTGCCTCCGAGCTAAATGACTCAATTGTTTCCGTTTTCAGGGCAAGTTGGTGGTCTTGCCAGCTATGAGAGCCGCTACTCAGTGATTGACATCTGGCAAAAATGGAGCTGTACTGGTACATGTGAGTACAGCTCATGTAATTACATCTCTCTCTCTTTCTTTTCTTTTTTTTATTATCAATAATATTGCTAACATAATGTCCCGTCACCCTTCCCTTTTTCCTGTCTCCTTCACAGAGTTGTTATCATATTTATCATCATCAAGATATTCTTCTATGTGTGCTGGTACCGATCAAGACAAAGGCAACTGGCAGCATACCTGAGCAACCCTCGCAATGCTCAGATAGTCATTGTCGGTGGAAGGGCCTACCTTCATCAGATGTGCGAGAGGCAGAGTGTAAGTGCGCAACCCCCCCCCCCCAAAACACTACTTCGTAATCTAGCTGTCAGGCACTCAAGTGTTTTTGTGCCTCCGGGAAATGTCTTTATTATGACTGGGGCTAAGCATACACCGGTTCAAGGGTTTGGGCAGTAAAGTGAATCTCTTCGTGTGGACTGAGAGAGACTTGAGTATGGTAGACGGAGGAGAACGAGTAACAAAGCTGCAAACTTGACTGTTTTGAGTGGAAAAACATGGCAACCTCATGTAGTCCCAAAGAGCATGTTTTTTTTGGGGGGGGGGTGGAGTGGGTGGCTGGTTTATCAACACTTAACCTTGGCTGACACATTGCACTCAAGGCAGGACCCTGCTTCAGTGTAACTACAACTTGGAGCTCTGCTAAAAAAAACATTTACCCCAGACTATTTCAAAATAAAATGCAACAGACAGGAGTGAAGGAGCGGCTGTGGGAGGCGTGACCTTGTGGCTACATGGTGTGTGATGAGGAGAGACAGGGGACGCTGACTAACCGCGGCTCAGTAACTCAGACAGCCATGAGAAGCTACTGTCAGCCTGGCAGTGTCTCTGCCGGAGGGACAGGGTTGTCTGAAGGAGCTTTGACAGTCACTAGAAGCACATTTATGGCCCTTTCCGAGAGTTACTGTGGCAGCTTGTTTGAAAAATCAGCTGTATTAACATCAGTTGCCAATAAGATACTATGTGATTATGTGTACAGTGGGGGGGGGTCCTATTCTTAGAACTGTTTGTAGGCCTGCTGTAAGAGCAAGTCAAATAAGGTCACAGTTGCGTTACATTTTTGCGGATGAGTTGAGAGTTTCTGAAGACGGGGGGATGTGGTTTTCAGACTGTCCGCTTTCACTTAGAGCTCGCTCTCAGTGACATAATGAGCGAGTGTGTGGATGTGCATTAATAGCTACACGCCTCCGGTTTGGACGTACTTGTACGCTTACATTTTCCTGTTGAGTTTGTTTGACCTTGTTGACGTCAGAGGTCTGGCAGGACAGGTCACGGCTTTGACATTTCTTCAGTTAGAAAGCAGCGATGAGCGCCAGCCTGGGCCCTTTTTGTGAAAACAAGTATGTTTGCTCAAGCGCACGTGTGAGATTTTTTCGAGACAGAAGAAGAGAAGGAGTAGACTGATTTATGAATAGCAATGCACGACTCTTCGTGTGTCTCATTTCCCTTGATTTTAAAAACGTCAGTTTCCAGCCACTGATATTTTTGTGCTGTAATTGTTCCTCGAACTCTTATTGTTACTTTGATGTGTCCTTTGAGATCATAAGGGATGTGAAAGGGAAAAGATGGTCTCTTGTTGTGGGTAATTTTCTTAAGATTGTGATCAGTTTACATGCTTTGTCTGGCCTGGCCAGAGTTATTTGATCACCGACCTAGTTGTTTTGTAACTTCTTCAACGCTGACACATGCTTTTATACGTATAATAAAATTGGCAGCAAAATGAGGCTTCCCTTTTATTGTCCCCTTCGAGTGCTAGTTGAGCGTAGTCGTATTTGCGTTTATGTCTTCAGTGGCATGTCTAGAATAGTAATTCTTTCCCTCGACATCAGTTTGTACGGAGTCTTTTCTGCCGTACAGGTTTAGACCGTCATCATGACCGCGTTTCCCTCAGGAACCTTTCTGCTTTACTGCCTCTCTAAAACACCTGGAAGCAATCTTCATGATTTCAGAACGGTCCTAAAATATGCTCCGTGAATCACATGAAACAGGTTTCTCTGACGTTTTTTCCAACTAATTTTCCCACCTTGTCCACTTCTTAGAAGATATTACAAAAAATGTGCTGCATGAACAAGAAAGACATTTTGAGAATAAGAGATGAAATGATAAAACCAAAGTCATTTCCTGTTAATCTGATACTGCCCCAGCTTTGGAGTTATTTTTCAGTTGTGGGAGGTACAGACGATGATATTTTTAGCATTGTTTGGAATATTTGTGTAACAGGAAATGCCCCGGTTGTAAAGAAAATATAAATGGTGCAGCTGAAACTGAGAGATGCCTGGGCTTATGACCTTGGGTTTCCCCAAAACCACTTAGAACATCCTGTGCGGTATCTGAAATGTTTGTTCGATTTTAGAGAAAGTCCACGACTGCCATTCTTGGTATCTTATCAGATGTGCGTATACTGGCTAGTTACATGTTCAATAAGCGGCCCACAAGCCCTCGCCTTTCTCCCTCTCACTCCTCTTCAGCCTCATCATGTCCCTAATCTCTTCTTGGTCTAAAACTCTTCTGTTTGCTCTACTTCCTCTCTTGGATCCTACTCTTTTCCCCTCTTCCGTTTTTTTTTTCCTGCTCCTCTTCCTTTCTTCCTCTCACCCCCCTGTTCCCTCCGCTGTCTCTGGTGTATAATGTTCCCTGTTTAGATTTTAATGGAATGTGCAGCAGGGAGGCCCCATGGTCATCCATAACCCGGCACCCTGAAAGTTTTCTGGAGGGATGCCAAGGCAACTCGAGTCCTGGGCTTAAATGAATCAAATGGGTGGGGGGGGTTGTAGTATCACTCACTGACTTGGACAGTCTTATTCACAGCTACCTGAAAAGTAAAGCCAGACCTGTAAGGAAAAACTTTTGATACATGCATGTCCTGGGCAGAGATGAAAGACTTGAATAGATTGTAGATGATTAACTGTTTCTCTGTTCTTTAGGCCTGCATAGAGTTGTGTTTTGTGTTATTTTTTAATTAATTTTTATTTTAATGCAGTTTTTTCAAACCACATGCTACAGAGATGTAGCCAAGGAACATTTGCCACCCAACCATGAGGATCCAATTTGATTAGGCAGCAACGCGTAGTGATAATTATGACTTTATCGACTGTTAGAGGATGTATCTGCAGTAATTACCTCTTTAATTTAGCGTGGTCTGGGTGTGCTACATCTTTCTTCATCACTCTCTATTACTCCCACATGAACAGGATGGCATGACATCAGTCTGCAAGGGTCATCAGTCCATCATCACTGGCCCTGCATGTGGCCGCCTGCTGTTACTGTTGCAATTAGCTGCTTTACATGAGTGAAACACATTGAAGACATGAGAATAATTTTAAAAACTCAGGCCTTAACACCTCTAAAGAGGTCACTCCATAACTGACTGGCTGTGGCTGCTCGCTCTCATCGTCGTCTCCTGATTTTAAGGCTATCATTTCAGCCTTTATTTTTTGAAGTGGACTGATATTATTATTATTATTATTAGAGAAAATAATTATGAAAACGATATTAACACTGGCAAATGTCACAGTCTGGTGTAACAAACACAACCACTGCCTGCGTATGCGATTCTCCGGCAGACGTCTCACTCCAGCATTTCGTTTAAACGACTTCACGGGCGGTTGACATGGTTCATCGGGTTTGGGGTGAAAACATTCCATGCTGGTCAGCCCGATGTCGGGAAACAGCATGTTTAAACACCGAAAAGAAGCAGTCCCATCAAACCTACACTATCTCATTCCTCTACAAGAATACTATCTCGCTGTTTGTTTAGTGATGTTTGTACTTCGGTGTGTGTGTATAGACTTGCTTGTCAGTCTAGGCCTGAAGTGAAGACGTTGAAGGAAGCCTGGAAGAGCAAATGCATAAATCCAATATTGTCACAACCAGCAGCAATCTCTTCTCTAGAGGTGTGTACAGTAAAACCAGCCAAATTGGTATCCTAATGTCGGCAGTGTTGACATTTGTATTCTTGGCTTTAGCTAATGGATCTGTCACTGTCTCGTGAATGTTTTTTGCGGTAAGTCTGTGTTAGCATTGCCAGATGGGAAATGTTAAACTATCATACCAGAGGCTTAAAATGTACGTATTTTAAAGGGAAATGATTGTACATGAGTTTGAACCAGAACAAATAGGCGCACGTGTGTAATTACTGAATAAAAACGGTATGTGAATGACTTTCTTGACACACACACACACCACACAAATCTACCCACATCCTGTGCCACTAACCTTTGTACGTGTGCAGTGAGGTCAAAACATGCAACGCCACAATGAAAATACTTTCATTTAAATTGCGGAAATGAGTGAAAGTATCAGAAGTCAAATGGTAATCCAAGGCAAAAGAAGAACTAGAGGGTTCTGAGTTTCTCTAAAACATTTCAGATGAGTTGAATTGATGGCGCAACCAAGCAGACCAAAAGAGTCCACACCATCAGAAGACCAAAACATCAACCTTAGTTCCCTGAGAGACAGAGACTCAGCTTCGTAACAGATGCAGAATTTGCTAAATAAAGAACTCAAGACTTCCGTCAACGAAAGTCTTCTCAAATGAAGGCTGTCTTGTCGAAGCAGTTTCTAATCCTCTTCTCAGAAGGAAAGGAAACAAGCCTCAAACTCTTGGGAAGGCTAAGATAAAGCAGCGTTTCACAGTGGATGCCTGAGGGGGAAAAGTACTGAAAGTAAGGAGATGAACAGGAGTATTCAACTTTGGACACCTGCACTGCATTGACTCCACTCCGACCAAGGAGAAATAGCAGTCCGGACATAGTACACCTTTTCGCTGGCGTCACTGTGAAGTAACACTGAAACTAATACTTCAGAAGCATACTGACCCCAAACACACCTCAAACATTTGCAAGATCTACTTGAACCAAACAAGTTCTGAGTGTTGTGGACTTTTACTTGAAGACTGAGGAAGCCAAACTTTTCACTCATGTTGTCACACTTGTGTTATTATGTGTAACGAGAAAAGAAGTGGTATTGCATAGAAAACAAGTACCAAATGAGTGGATGAGTGGACCTTTGGACGCCGCTGTATTTACACTTGTGTACTTCTAAGTGCTTCTGCTTTTTTGTGTGTATCATTAACTCTCCCCGTGTTTGCTTCCCTCTGTAGCAAACCTCTGTGTGGCCTAGTTGGTATGGCGTTCAGGATGACCTGTCGATAGAAGAGCCCTCCACAGCCCTGCCACCAGCTGCCTCCTTCTCCCACTTGGACATGCCACCACCATATGAGGCTGTCTCTGGAGGTAGCACACACACACACACACACACACACACTTAAAAACAGCACTACACCATGTCCCCGCTGCTTCCTCATTCATCAAGCTGAACAAAAGTTCAGTCAGGAAGAATCCCTTTGCTAAATATGTGTTACTGAAAAGGAGAACAACACCGCTTCATGCTGTGTTCACTCTGAACACATGATCTGTACGAGCCTGAGGAACTTGTGGGAGAAAACACGAGCAGCCCTAGCTGACCAGTCACGGTTCTTGCAGTGCCCATATAGCCCTGGTGTGTTGTTATATTTTTCAGAAGTGCAGCATGACTGAGTTTACACACGTTGCCACTGTGGATACAGTGTAACCCCTTCACACAGAAGTATAAATCCAGCTTCAGCCTAAAACTGCAGACTACAGGAGTAGAGATTTGGGTTGATTTAGCACAGATTCACCCCTCCCAACAACCACAAGAGAAATCTGGTCCAAGACCGTGATCCCAATTATCCGGTAATCCGAGGGGTTTACAGATCCAGCTTTAAAGCTCCTGAACTGCTCACAGACTCATCAAATATGTTTGATTTTTTTTTCAGAGTTAATATCTGCATGGTTCAGCCAGTACTCTGAGTGGAACCACAAAAGGGAGAGTGGAAAGTCTACAAGGAGACGGAGCAGCCTACGTACTGCCGTGAAAACTAGTGACAAATATTAAAAGATAGAAAAGCGTTTGTTTAGTTTTCTCCTCACTGCAAACACCAGCGTACTCATGAGATCATGTGAGGACCTGCATCGCGCGCTCTGGCACTACGGTCCACCTAATAATTTTCAAATCTTGCAGTGTGTGCATGTTTGAGGTCAGAGAGAAGATCTGTGAATTTTTTGAAGGTAGAGCGAGATGCGCGTTCTACCAACGGGGAACAACAGTGCAGGTCAGGAGGGCGTTACGGTAATCGTGAGTCCTGAGGTGACCGCAGTCGGTGTCAGGAGTTGGGCAGCATGTTGTCATCAATTATGACCCCTAAGTTTCTCACTGCCCTGGTGGGGGCGAGGCACAGGGAGTCAATTCTGTATGTGTCAGTTGTTTTTAGCTTTGCAGCCAGAAGCAAAGACGTTAAAGAGGGAAAAAACTAAGCTAAGCTAGGCTCACGGGAGCAGGCAGCTCCTTATCACTGGTTTCTTTATTCTATATTCCCCATACACCAATCCTAGTCATTTTTAATTGTAAAATGTTATCTCTGTCCTCAGTCTCTTTGATGCTTTATTCACAGTGACATTTAAAGAAGAGGCAAGCCAGTCATAGCGCTGTCATTATACTCAAACGTCTGCATCTTTCACATGATTAGCCACAGATTTGTGTTTCCCAGCCCGTCTTTGGGAGTTCATCAAAGAAGTCCGGTCGTCGTAAACGTAAAGTCGAGTTTCAGGCCTCTGTCTTTTGCAGATGGTATCTCCTCTGATCTGAAGCGCTCATTCAGTCTGACAGCAGGATGTGGTTATAGACGGTGGAAGCGGTGACATTTCAACACTAATTGTATTACTAGATGTTTTTCGCCCCCACATAGGATTTTTTTTCCCCCTATGGAAGACACCTGATGACAAACGACCAAATTCGAAAGAATTTCTTCAGTTTTATAATTTATTTATCATTTCTGACAGTCATGCGACACACCCACGGCTCTGTAATACATCCACGATTGCTCCACACAGATGTGATGTAACCTTCCTCCCATTAATACATGAAACAAACACAAACGTCATATTTACATTGTGGTATCTGTTTTTCTGGTCGTGATTCGACTTGCGATCTTTTTTAATTTGTCATCTTGTTCATTTGCGCCCTCTTCTTCTGTTTTTCTGACCAGAGAATCAGCGCTGCCCACTGTTTATCCTGTGAAACACTAGTGGATGTAAACAGGCATTACTTTGCATTGACAATCAATTTCGTTAAAGTTTGTGAATCGTTTCTATAAAAACACGACACGCGCCACATTAAAAATTAGATCGTAGGAACGTGGACCGAATGTTGAACCTCGTTTGACGCTTATATGGGATTTTTTTTTTTTTTTTTTTAAACATCTGATCGACTCGTTGACCTGTTTTCTCCTTCCTTTTCAGAAGATGATCTAAAGCCTCCGCCCTACAGCGAGTGTGCTGACGTCGACGAGGCCGACGCTCCCCGTCCGTCCCATCACACTCCTCTCATTTCCGACGGAGGAGACGCCATTAGTGTAAATGAAGCCCCGCCGCCCTACACACCAGCTCCGTCTATACTAGTCAGCGAGGAAGACCAGAGCGAGTCCCAGTCAGCGAGCAGGTCCGTCTAAATGAGTCCCTGATGCCAGTTTGCCTTTTCCATGCACTGCCTTCCTACATTCAACCTCAGTGATCGTTGCCAGCCTAACTCTCATCACATGAGAGCAGACGTTTATTTGGATGAGTGTGCATGTATGTGTGGGTGTGTGGTTTTTTTTGTTTTGTTTTTTTTAGAACTAAGTTGATTTTCTATTTTGTATTGTTTAAAAAAAAAAAGTGGTCATCTGATGGGTTTGGCAATGACAGATGACATCAGCAAGCCTGTGTGCCTCAGTCGGGACCGCAGAAGCTGCCTCCCAGCTAGGATGAGGATTAACCTCGAAGCTCAAGGGAGTCGGCGAAGATACCGATAAAGCAGAGAGGAAGATGCGTTCAAAGTTTCCCTCTCTGTGTCCAAGGCCACTTCCTTTCATAGATCTTAAACCGTTGACTCATTCTCAAACACGATTGGGGAAATGAGCAGGTGTGCGACAGCTTTTAGTCTCCGCCGCTGCGATGCACAATACGTGGTTCAGTGTGCGTCTGTCTATAGACATTGTTCTGAACACTCAGTAACAGCCCGTGATGAAAATTCAGAGTGTAGACAGTCCAATTAGGTTTTCAGGCACTTTGCAGGCATACACGTGCATATTGAATAAATTGTTTTTCAACTTCTCCAAACTGTACTCCTGACGCTTCATTAACGGCGCACGTGCGTCATTCGAAGACAAAGTATGTCGACAGAGAACCGTCTGCTAATGAATTCTCTAATTGTTTGAAGTAATGACCTCATTAGCATAACAGCTCCTGTTTAATGTATCACGGTGATTATACTGGCACATTTAGGCAACTCAAGTGCCTATTAGATCTGTGAGCAGAAGTGAGCGAGAGCAAGTTGATGAAACGAGTGAACACTTTGTGGCAGCGGACGGAAGAGGTTGTGTTCAGTTGATTATTGCCTCTCTCTGTTGCTGCTTTACAGCGCCCGCATGCCAGAAAACAAGGCTGTGTGCAAACAGTATGAACTTTGCGTTCAGCCGTCTCCGTGTCTCTTTAAAACTTTCGTGGAATTAGGCAAAAGGTCCTCAGAAGTATGAGGATAAGTTGTTGCACATCTTCTGTCATAGATCCAGCTGTAAGATAATCAGATTTGATGTTATAAATTGTAATGTGTAGCCGAAGGTTTGAAATGAGGAAAATATTGTCAAATAAAATGTGTAACAATCCCGAATAATAATAATAATAAATAAAATTTAAAAAAGGCTGTGAGCTCAGGCTCAAAACATTTGATGAAGCTGCATTTTATGCTAAAAACAAACAAAACTCAGTTATTTTTTTTCTTTTCTTTAATTGCATAACGAAGACTAACCAAAAATGTTTCTTAACAACAGCTTCTGTTTCTCATAATCTTCATGTTTATCTACCACAGGATGGTAGAGCTCTGCCAACTTTGTGAATCTGTTCTGTTTGTGTTCTCTGGTGTAGTATTGCTTTGGGAAAGGTCATTACTGTGCGTCGTCTTCTTTTTTTTTTTTTTGTATCGCTGCATTTCAGATCATCCGGAAATGACACTGTAAAATGCCCAAATGATCCACCTCCTGTGTTTGTTCCAGCGACAATATAATCTGTGTACAGTTTCTGTATGACAACATTACACGAGACAAAGTAAAACAAGACAAACGCTGTATAAATGTCTTTTGGGGACTTTGAGGAAGTGCATAAACTAGGAGGAGGATCTTCCTGGAGGATGAGAATTTCAAAATGTATTTCAACGATAATCCTTCGTATTGTGATGACAAATCGTGGAGCATCTGTCACTGATGCCTTACAAAAAAAAAAAACAAACAAACAAAAAAAAACGTTCCTGTGGTTCTACAGTCTGAAGGATGCAACAGAGAAGCTGCAGTGTAAAAATGTGAAATGTGTAGTTCTCACTAACGTAGCAGCAGCAGCAGCAGCAGCATGATGACGATGGACTACTTAAACCAGTGTTACAGGCTTCGACCGTAACGTGCGTCCTGTTTGTTAACTTCATGTTCATTCCCGCAGTGGTTGACGTCAGATCTCAGTCAGTAGCTTTGTGAGAAGAGGGGAATTTGATTTTTTTTTTTTTTTTTTTTCTGTTTCGGGGGGAAATGTGTCTTCTGTATTAAACTGTTGTTTATAATTTTGCTCGTGTCATTTTTTCCTTGTGTGTGATGAGCCTCTATTGATTAGTTTTTCAGTCATACCAGTTCTGTTTCAGCTTCAAAAATGGAGATTTAGTATTGTACCAGAGGCTGAAATATAGAATAAGTTTCAAAAACATCGGATTCTACATTTTTCAAAATGCACCTGTGTCTTTCATACGACCCCTTTTAAACTGAGACAGCCTTGGTGACACTTTGGAAAGCCCCTTGCAGAGCTACAGAAGACAAATTTACACATGTGAAGAGTAAACTTTATGCACACTTTTCCTTTTGCATTGTGTGAGGTTGTTCACACACTTCTGTATGCAGCATTGCCTGGGTGTCAAACCGCAAACTGTGTATTAAGAAACCAAACTTTTTTTTTTTTCTTTTCCTGGTTTCACAACATTAAAGACAGGCGCATGACCTGACCTGATTACAAATGACAGTTTTTCTTTTTGTAGCATCTTCATAGTTTTAAATAGTATATATATTTTTTGTTTCCCATTGAGATTAAAAACCACATTTTCGAGGAAGTCCCAGGCCAAGAAAGGCAGCGGCACCAACTAAGAACAAGTCGAGCTTTGTATGTAAATGTGCAAAATAAGTACAGAGCTTTGGTGATGGTGACATTTGAAGAAAGGTCACGGT
This sequence comes from Nibea albiflora, assembly GCA_014281875.1. Lineage (NCBI taxonomy): Eukaryota > Metazoa > Chordata > Actinopteri > Sciaenidae > Nibea > Nibea albiflora. The sequence continues at coordinate 10,820,876 of CM024805.1, read as the reverse complement.
TAGGTGATCCAAAGTGAAATGATCACTGACACAGTCGGCACAAGAGTTCTGAGAAAAAACAGGAGAGATGCATTTAACCAGAAAAGAGACGGTTGTGTCGCATCAATCTGTCCAGAGTGGCCACGAACACATCGCCTCTAAGAAACTGAGGATAAATCTTCCCCTCCTTCTTAAGCCTTAAGTTCAAGTGATGCTTCAGCCTTTTTAGGACTGAGGCATTTGTACTAAAGTCACTACCTTTGCAGGATTCTTCTCTGGTTTCTCTGCTGACTTTGACTGAACTTTGATAAACTGCACAGAAACTACTGTAGATTTAGCACCCACCTACCTCTGATAGCTACGAGAACCCTGTCAGGAGCTGATCTTCTTAAAGCCAGAGGACACGAGGGACGGTGAACAGTGACAAAAGGCTGTTGAAATCTACACGCGGGCATGTGTCTTATGACAAACTTCATTAAAGCAAGTCAACCCACGGCGCGCCACTAGAGAGCAGTATTGCACTAATGATGATTCAGCCACATGCGTCCCAGCAGCCTGCACCTGTTGCTGAGCCCCTGACATGAGCAGCCTGAGTCGGCATCACTTTAAGTATAGAGTGATGCCTTTGTATTTATTACACACTCTCGAGACAGAAAGTGACACTGGCATTCGTTCCGCGGTGTTGCACATTAGATGGGGGGGGCAAAAAAATAAAAAATAAATAAAATCGGGCTCGATCAAGATCAATTGTAGAGCCATCTTGCGTAATGTATAGCAGAGCAGATACTCAGGGACGTTCATTTTTCATATCTTAGCCTCTCAGCTGCTGCATCAACAAGCTGCATATAAACGAGCCGAGCTGGAACAAGACAGTGTGTGTGTGTGTGTGTGTGTGTGTGTACACTTGATTATGGACCTTTTCGGTAAGCAAAATATTGCACGTGAGATCAATCACATGAATGACAGTTTGTCAGCGGGAAACTAGCAAAATAAAGCACACACAAGACAAGACACATACATGTGAAACTACTGGGATTATTTTCTCATGCCTCTTATTAGTGGAGAAAATATATATGTGTGTGTATAATTAGTAACGTGATAGTGCATACCTGCATGCTTTATTGATCTTGATCCATCAATAATACAGCCCTTATTGATTCATGTATTTATGCATGAGGGTATATCTTTTGTCAGTGTTAAACACAGATAAGTACTGTGTGTGTCACTCTGGCGTGCAGTGCACTGGTTCTGCTTTGGAGTAATTGATGCTTTCAGGGGAAATATTTGCATTTTGGAAAACAGGCAACTATCCATCATGCAAACCACTTTGCTGGTCATTACATCTCGGTCGTAAACAGCTGTATAATAGATACAACACGGGACGAACTCTCCTCAAGGATATTCACCGAATCTCCCTCTCAAAGATTATTGAGGTCTTCAAGGCCATTTCGAGAAACAGAAAGCGACGGCTCAATTACCCTCTGTTGTCTTCCCCGAGATGCATTGCACTCCCCGAGTCTTTCATGTGTAGGTGCAGTGCCTCTCGAATGACGAGTATTTTGAGGGTGGTATGCGGCGAGGCGGCCGCGGAGAAAGCCACACCTTTTGAGCATTCCGGGCGTGGGTGAGGATGGATAAGATGTCGGAAACATTCCTGTTTCTGATTTCACACCTAAAAGTCATTTTCAAACGAGGATACCCGTCACTAACCTGACCACATGTGTTATTTCGCACTGTTTCATATTTTATCGTGCTGCAGATTCAAGGACAGTGCAACGTGACAACGCACAACGGTGGGGACGTTAATGAGTTTTGCAGGTCATTTACCTCCTAATAGATTTCCTCATTTCTCTGTCTGAACACCTTCATCACTTTTTGTTCTAATGTCTTACTTTCCCTCCTAAGTTTGGTTCAGTGTGACGTAGACAAATACCCCAGTTCATCACAGGTTATGATATGCATTTAGATTATATAGAACAATAAGGAATTGCAATCACTCCTGTAGTAATTATATATGGTAAACTGTGCACGCCTGATAAGCTTCAGTTCTTGCCAGAGGGGCTGCTCTGGCAAAGGGTCGTCTTTTTGCAAATCATGTTTGTTTCATGGATCTAGTTGGCGGACATATATAAATAGTCACTGAGTATACGTGCAGCGTCCAGACATTAACACCTCCTCAAGATAAGAAACCTTAAAGTGGGTGAATCCTGTCAGCGCAGGAAGGAGTGTGACGTCTCTATCCTCTTAGTTCTTCTTCTTATCAGGTGAAGGAAGCATGGAGATCATACTGTAACCAAACGCACATGTCCTGTGTTTTCTTTTCCACGTGTCCAAGTGTAAGTAATCCCAGCCTCTCCCTGTGTCTCTGCTGATTGCGATCACAAGCACTTTGCTGGAAAGGTGGAGTTAATAACACTTAGATAACCCCCAATCCTACTTTTTTAGATGTTGATCACCCGCCCCGCGATTCTCTGAGCTGTTTCTCCTTTACTACTCTCCCTGAACCCAAGTTTTTATTTGAGGTAATAGACTGTATTTGGCCCCATTTGCTTTCTATTTTGAACAGCCCACTGTCTCCTGGTTGTGTCCCAGATTACTTCAATTTTCCTACCAGTCCTAAAAAATCCGATTTTAACCCCCTGGATAATTTTCTAATGATTTCTGAAATGCCAAAATAAAGCAGGTCCTTGCTGCTGTGCAAAACAATAGTCCCTGAAAAGCGTCACAGCACCGAGACAGCCTGTCTCAAAGTCACTAATGACCTGTTAATGAATGCTGACGCAGGCATGTGTCCGCTTCTTGTGTTGCCTTTACGGATCGTCTTTTACATTAGACTGGGGCATTGGATGGGATTATCTGATACTAAACTGGTTCTCATCATTTCTATCAAATGGGACGTTCTGTATCCCTATTAATAAGTTCATGTTTCCCATATCAGCGATGGTGTGCCTCAAGGGTCAGTTCTTGGACCATTTTTGTTCTTCCTATGTGGATGAACTGCCTTAAGCTGAATCCTAAAAAAAGAGATATCCTTGTTATTTGGCCCCATCTACTGGTTACTTGTCACAACATATCAAGCTGTTACAAGAGATCAACCAATATTTGAAATTTTAGAGCTAGAGTAGATGCTTTTATTTCCTCGTGCCCCGAAACTTCGAATAGGTTGTGCGCATCTCAGCTGCTGGGCGTTTAACCAGAACCAAGAGATGATTACATCATGTCTGTTTTAGCCTCATTAAATTGGCTTTGTTTTAGGACTGATTGCATTTTAATTACCTTTACTTTACCTTTACCTTTACCTTTACCGATGAGCTGGCTTCAGAATATAGTTTAGATCTTTTAATGTCTTATGAATTTTGCGATCTTGGGCAGAAGTCTTCTGTCTTTTCCAGAGGCCGTGTTGAAAACTAAAGGGGACAGAGCTTTTGCCATCAGAGCCCGAGGCCCTGCCTGAGGAAATAAGGCTGTCAGAGCCTCTTCAAAAAATGTGCTTTTATTAGAAAGCATATCCTGTTTTTATCTGAGCTGCCTGATTATTTTAGTGTTTTTTAATTTCCTGTTCATTATTTTTAATTATGCCCTTCATGCATTTAATCATTCATTTTGTTTTGTTTTTATTTATTTCTGTTCCCTCTCCGGGAAGCCTTTTGTGCTTTCTTTTGCTCTATAAATAACATTTGTTATGATTATTACTCAGCAGTGGAATTGAACAGCTCCTTCTGGCTTTTCAGTGGCACACAAAACTCAGATCAATCAGATAGATTGTACTTTTTACTCCACTACGCTCATTCGACATGACTTTACACAAAAACGCGCTCGTCTCACGGCTTGTGAGACTTCGCAACAAACAATATGCAGCTGTGACTTCTTGTCACGTCACAGATGTTGAGAAGAGCAATTCCTCCACTAAACCTCTGAGATGTTTCCGTTCAACTTTGTTTGAGGCCCAAAGAGGTTTTATTATTTTGTAATATTTCACCAAAAAAAAAAAAGGAAACATTACAAAATATTCCAACCTATTCCAACAAATTCATATAACAGAACTCATCTCTTCATAATTCATCTCATGAAATACTTGCATTAAAACATATACATATGCACATGAGGCGTTATCTAATTAAATATGAAATCATTTAGATACATTTACAGATAAAACTCTGAACATGAATACAGCGATGTCAGATGTGACAACCGTCAAATGTTTTTAGATGGGGGATACTGGAAATTCACTCCATCACTCCATGAATCAGAAAACTGTCAACAGTAATCTGCCATGTTTTTTTTTAGGAATACAGTGTTATATGAATCAGGCTGTCTGTGAATGAAATATGTGTAAAACTTGCCTTTGTACTTGTAACTATACATGCATTAAAACTAATAGATATCACCATGAAACGTCCCTGTAGTCGATTAAGATAATGAGTTTTCTATTAAAAGTTTCATGAAATGATGTTAAAAATAAAAATGTTAACTTTTGGTGAATGTAGTGGTGAAAAAAAAACACTTTTTACAAAGAAGACATGTTATAGAAGAAGAGCCTGAGATTTCAACAAAACTGAGCGGTGCATGAAAAATTGATATCTGAAGTGTCTGCCTGCCCGAAGTAAAGGATTCCACCACTGGTGAGAAAAATCTGACTGTTGTCTATCGTTGTGGTTTCACGCCAGTGACAACTTATCATTAAGAAAGCGCCGACTAATGATGACGGGACTGTAAATGTTACGGAGGGAAAGTTTCAAAGAGAGCCTTTCTCCTGCAACGGGACGGAGTGCGTGCTTCCCTTCACGCGGCGCTTTTTAAATGCCGCTGTCCTCAACATCAAGTGTCAACAGCATGATAAGCAGGTTCATCATTTCTCCTTGGCCCGTCACAGTAGATATGATCTAGAGGGCAGGGGCACGCCCGCTGCTGTGTGTCTGCGCTGATGACAGGATAAGTGAGGATGTCTGAATGTCAGGAGGGAAGGATGAGCACCTGGAGCAGACAGCCATGTGTTTGGGCATAATTATGTGGCAGCCAAGATATGAGGTTGTTTCATTGTAAGAATTTATTATTACCTGCTGGATATAATAATTATTAATATTCCTCAGGACCTATTCTTTAACAGCTCCGGTGCTTATCATAGTCCCAGCAAGCAGTGCGCTCGTCCAAGAAGGTAATTTGTTGATCACTGGAGTCGGTATGTTTTGCATTTTTAATCCCGGAAAATGCCTCCAAATGGGAAGTTGTCATCCAGGCAAGTGAGTTTGTGACTTATATCCACCGCTCTCTTGAATCTGAATGATGAAAATTAGAAAGTCTCTCCTCCTGGAGGACCTGCAGCTCGCCTCAGCATTGGCCTGTGAAGCAAGGCATTCATCTATCCCACTGCAGTTCTTTCAGTACTGTCAAAAACCAGCTGAGAGTGTGAGAGAGATAGAAAAAAAAAACAGTTTGGAAATATCTATTTGACTTGCAGAAATATAGTAATTCTTGTCTGGATTCAGCGTTCCAAAATGTTGCGTTTGCCCTTCGGCGTATTGGGTTTTTGACATGACGTGCATTGCTGATTTTTTTTTTTTTTTTTTTTAAACTACCACAAGTTGGAAAAGTGTGTCAGCTCCCTGAAAACAATGTCTCTGCGCTTGTACAGTGTGTACAAAAACTTCAAAGGTACAGGTGCAGACCAGATTGAGTTCTTTCTGAGAGCTGTCAATACACCAGACAAAGACCCCGCAATACGCAGAAGATACGTGATGTGCAGGAAGCAAGGGAGGCACTGAGGGAAACAGCAGAGACAAGACCGAGTCTGTAAATCCCGCCGAATGGCCTCAATCCTTCTGACCTCTGACCTTATGTTAATTTCTCCTTTTGCCTGTTGGGCCTCGTTCGCTCCCTTGCTGTCCCGCACAACAACTCCGGAGTCTCGTTCTGAGAAAGATGCCTCCTGTTTGCTGCCCGAGGAACCGAGAGCGCCGTTGTTCCCGTTTATCAGCTTAGTGAGAATTTACATTTTAATTGAATCCTGACGTCTGAGCCAAACTATACTTGCTGAGTAACTGGAGCCCCTTCAGAGAAACAACTTTACAGGCTTGAAGTGTGAGTCCACTGAAGATGACAGGCAGTCAGACTCATTCAAAGACTTTGCAGAATTCAACCGCATGTGCCAAGATTGCTCATGCACAAATCACCAGGAATATCCTTTTGATTGTGTGTGTGTGTGTGTGTGTGGTACCGTCATAAAACTACAGCTGGGCTTTGTGTGTGTGTGTTTGCACATCAGCTTCGATGTATTTTAATGAGTTTGATTGTGCCAAGATTTGTTGTGCTTCCATCGCCAGCGATATACTTGGAACGTTTGTGCGAAGACAGCAGGGAATTGGAGTTCGGCTCAAGGTGTGTGTGCGTGCGCGTGTGTGTGTGTGCGACTCAGATCGGCGCTCTATCAATCTAATTAGGATGGACGCGTCCACTCCTAAACTCTCTTTGATGTGGCATGCTGGCCAACTCTGCTGATGTGAGAGATTCTGTCTAATAAGATATGAGATTAAAAGACGTGATTCGTCAGCACCTGCTCGACCTTTTACATCTACTTTGAATATTATAGCAGACAACATGATCGGGTTAGTGCTAAAGTTCATTCAAGTTTGTCTAATGTTATTAATATAATGCCTGTCTGTTTTTTAATGCCATCTAAATCGAGAAATATCACCTACAGCTGAGGTGAAAGGCAACTAGCGATTCTTTTCATTATGAATTAATCTGCTGGATATTTTCTCCATTAATCAATTAAACATTTGGTCTATAAAATGTCACAAGTTCTCAGAACATTGGATTAAGTCTTCACATTTCTTGTTTTTTTTTTTTTCTCACCAGCAGTCCGTTGGATTTCATGTGGCAAAGAAAAACAGAAAATTTTCACCTCAAAGAACCTGGAATCAGTCCTGGAGTCTTAACCGTCCAAAGCAGCTCTGTGAAGCTGCACTCGGGCATAGCGGTGCTTTGAGCTCAATGTTAATTTCAGCAAGCTAACATGCTCACGACGTCGATGCTATATCTAAGCAGCAACCAGCGTGGAAGGTGCCGCAGTTCCTCAAATGGCCACTTGAGGCTGGCTACAGAGTGAGAAAACAAAAACACCCAAAAAACAGGTCTCTGTAGCTAGATTTTCATGACAACTGTACCATAGGTAAACTTTGATATACCTCACGTGTTCAAATTATATTCCACTGATGATCCACGTCTTTGCCCATTTTCAGATTAGCTGGGAGACGAAAGAGGCAGCACTGCCAACATGGCGGCAGTGGCCAGAGCCAGCGGTTGGGGAACCTGTGGGTGACGCCACAGATACGATACATCACATGCTGATGTTTAGCAGGATTCAAGTTCGCCATCTTAGTTCAGCGTGTTAGCATACAAAGTATAAACACAAAGTACAGCCGAGGTTAATGTTACTAGTTTGGCATGTATTTACACATTTTGAGCCAAAGGTCGGGAGGTCACCAACAAATTAGACATGTTTTCGAGCAGATTTCATAGTAAACCGTCCAAAGGTTTTGGGCACTCTTATTTATGCCGAGGAAAAGTCAGGAGATCAGCATTCATGAAGTCATCTTCCGCCAGACATCCACTAAGCCTTTGTGCTTTAAAAAATGATTCACACCACATGTTTTTGGCCACTTATCAATCAATAGAAAACATTAACTGGAGCTATTACCTTTTTTCCCATGTGACGGCAAAAGAAAAATATGTTGTCTTATTCCTTCCCTGCTCTTTCCTCTCTTTAAGTCCTCTGGATCTTTGAGACGTACGTAGTACCGACTGATTCAGTTAATGGCTGCAATAAAGCTGCTGGAAACTATGTTTACCCTCTCTCTTGTAAGATTGAATCAAGACAGTCTTCTGTTTGAAAACGTCAACTCTTCCCATTTTATTATCATCATTAGACTCGGCACTAGAGCTATTTGAACGCCATTGTTCTGTGTTTTTCTTCCACAAAGAAGCAGGTAAGGGACTAGATGTGCTCTATGTCTCATTTGCACTGGTATGGACGGAAGCCCAGCCCATTACAATGCAATTAAAATGCATTAAAATGCTAATTTCCGGCGTTATTATTACATTATTTCCAGACTGTGGCACCTGCAGCTTCCATCCAAGTTCATAGTAACGAGATAGTGATTAACTTCTGCAGTATCGCCCTGATAAAGAGCAACTGAAAAGTCAAGAGCATAAATTGAGGGACAGACTACAGCGCCGGTTTCCAAAAAGAAGCCATTAGGATTCTGACTAATTACATCTAGCCTGACCTTCCACTCTCATTGCTTCATGCCGAACAAATAGATGTTCTTCTCTTCATATGCTTTTGCCTCGCGCATATGGAAATGAAAGTGAAGTTGTGGTAAGAGATGGTCCCGGCAACATTGTAACTTAAGCAGATTACGCTTCAGTGTGACACAGGAAAGTGTTATTGTAACAGTAAAGCAGATAAGAGTTAATTAACTGATAATGGCACTCTATTCACCGAGATGAAAGTCGGTGAATGGAAATAAAAGGTGGGAGTCAAAGAGAGTAATGGACATTCTGTAGATCTCAAAGAAAAGCAGATAATTTTATTCCTCCTGATTAAGTTTCACACGCGGGGATGGCGCGAATGCCAAGAACGCTGAGTAATCTTCATCTTCAGCCGCCACGGCGATGACCTGAGCCGAGCAGTATGATTTTCATCACGTCCGTTTCTATACAAATTGCACGACAAGCATCTCGGAGAAAACACTACACCTGTCACATCGGAGCCTTTGATCAGTTGATGATGACCTCTTTTGTTCACTCCTACTCTTCTTCCAAAACCGGGCATGTGACAGCGGAGCAAATCGATAGCAACAGCGCGGAAAAAAACTCAAAGATGTACTTGTATTTTTTTGGTTGTTTTTTTTTTAACAAGAGAGCAAGACAAACACAATTCTTCCTTCCTGTATGTGCGGCTTTTGATCAACTTTCCAGCTGGGCAAGTCTGAGGTTTTATCGGCTCTATCCTCTCCTCTCTCACAGATGAGAAACAATGTGCTTTATTCCATTACACTGTAAATCCAATCTCATGCTTCACGCTCTGTAGAAGAGCGGCAAAAAAAAAAGAAAAAAGACTGGGATGAATGAGATGGCATAGGGAAATGTTGACACAAATCCCACGATCCCTAAGGCGACACCAGTTGGCCATCGGGGTACAGTTGAGGGATTCTGAGCAATTAAACAATCAATCAGGGGGCTTGATTGGGCCCCGTGTAGCTATTATGGTAATACATGTGTTGCCGAAGTGAGAAGCGCGCACTCTGCTCGACAAAGCTCCAAAGTCGGGATGTTTATTAATTCCGTTGCCTATTCCAGTCCGTGAGGTCGCACGTGGGAAATCAGTGCTGTTCCCCGGGGAAAGCTTTCAAGTATACAATTAAGAAATAATTAGCATTTTGCTGCACGCAACGTAAGACTTGCTGAGATAATGTCTGCAGAGTTATCGCCACAGAGGGCAACAGAGCACACCGTGGTCCCGTGAAGGTGAGAGAAAATTTCCAAACATGACGTTTCCAGAAGCCCTCCATTACCGCTGTTGACTCTCCGAGACATCTGACGAACGTCTGAATTAATAATGGATCAGGAGGAAATAAATATTTAATTTGTTAGATCTGCTGCAAACAGCTTGTAATAGTCACTGATCTATGTGCCGCATGATTCACGGCGGCTATATGACGCCGTTAAAAAGCCCATAAGCTATATACCTATAGCACTCACTAAGGGCCAGAGCGGCATTTATCTCCTGACGTCTGTTAACAAAATGTCTCACATATGGAACCGTCCCCATTAGGTGTTGAACACTGCTGAGTGCCGAGGACGCTGATGTATGACTAATTGCCGCAGAAGCTGTTCTTGCTGCGAGAAAAAGAAAAAGGAAAGCTCAAGATCTAATATTGAATATTGCCACATAAAAGCAGGTCTATTCACAGCAAGCCGCAAATAACATCTGACATAACCGACATCTTCGCTGGCTGTCACTTAACTCGCTGCAGGGTTTAAACGAATTTTTAAAAAGAGCGTAGTCTTCTGGATTAAGACGCCTTTTCTCTGGGTAGTCATATTGTCTAATTTGACTGTAGGTGTTAGTTAGTTATGTTTTATTATTCTTGGTCCAGACTGAAACATCATTCTCGCTTGATCCCTGTGAATTATCTACAACATGACTGTCCAGTCATAGTTCCCAGATGGTGACTCGTGAAGACTCTTTATCCTGTAGCGCCCCCATGATGTCGACATTTGCGTCTTTTTGCGTGACGCGTCTCCTCCGCTGTTGGATGGATTGCCCTGGAAACTCTTTATGGTATTCAGGATGAATTATCATCTAGAGCCATCACCAGGATTGCTTTCAAATATGCTCCGTACTTTGGCTCGTCGCTAAACCCACCTTCTACTAAGAAAAGTAAGAGATGACTAATAATATTGCAAACAGAACTGGTACAACTGGTCATTTACTTTTTGTCACAATAATTCTGAGCTAAGCAGTAGAAATAGTGAACGAGATGGGGCACCGTGATTGACCAGGGCCTCTCTGGAGGATGTTATGCTGCATTACAACAACAAGTAGGACCTGGTTTGATCCCCCCACCAGAAACAACTGCAGTTTGTAGTAATATAATGCATTTAAAGGCTTCATCAGACATCAAAACACTGCAAAAGTGACTAATAATAGTGGCTGTGTTCTTTCATGTAGGGCTAAAGTCTGAATGCGGCCTCACTGAGCTGTTAGCATGGCTCTGGACTGTGTGTATCAATTAGCTCAGACAGACACAATTTTAGACAGGCATGAGATCTGACTTGCAGTGCGGCCACTACCATGAAACCATCATAAACCGTCGGTAGTCTTCTTGTTCTTAGAGGCACTTCGAGTTCTGCGTGTGGTTTATCCTGCGTACCCTGACTGAAAGTGTTGGAGCGCTTGCTTTCATCTTGTCTTAAGGCATTCCTCACAGATGGGAAAAGGTGAAAGCGACACTGGAAGAAAAAAAAGTCAGGTTCAAAGCTGAACTGAAAGAATCTCTCTCTTTTTTTTTTGCAGAGTGGCCTAAATTCCCTGAAAACAAACAGGTGCTTCCATCTCGTGATACAATTTTGATGGCCCCCGCTCTCCTGTGTGAAGACAGCTCGGCTCTCATCAGCCCAGCCTCTACGTCAGTAGGCGGAGTGAAGTCTGTATATACTCACAAGTAAATCATCACCTCAGCGTACGATTACTGAGGAGTGGAAATAGAAATATGAGACTCCTCCACACAGCCTGGACCAACATTGACTTCTAACCTCCAACCGGAGAGCCGCCAGTAATTGAAATTAATTAACTTGTCTAAAGTGAGGCAAAAACAATTACCCAAGCACCCCCTTGCTTGTCAACATAGCTCGTTTCTCATGAAAAGAATGGATGGCGTGTTACTGTTCTTTGCAGTTGGCCCCTACAGGAGACGTGCAGAGATGATGGATGTCTGTATTTCCAATGGTGCCTTCCTTCTAATGAGTTCCTGTGCCACATTGCAGGCTCATTACAAACAGGATCTGCATTGCTGAGGATAATAAGAAACGATAATATCCCGGTAATGTGCATGATTATTATCAGTTAATGCAAGTTTTGGTTGCTGTTGTCAGCCGTGCTGGTTATTTCCCTTCCTTTTATTGGTCGGTTTATGAAAGTCAGTCTTATCTACGCGGCTACGAGTATCATCTGAGACAGCAGCGTGCCATTTACCGAACGCATACATATTTTAATGCAAGTTAAACATTTCATCCGAAGCGGCTCAGTTTCTCTCGGTCTGCGTGCGACCGTGAAAGCCCCCTCAGATTTTTTGACATTTTTTCGTTTCCTCCGCAGACCTGAGAAGCACACACACACACACACACACGCACACACACACACACATAAATCAAGGTTTCCAAAACTCTGGAGATAGAAAGGCAGCGTAGCGAGAACACCAATCTTGATTTCCCGTGCACACCTGCTCAGAGTGCATCACGGTTCACGCAAATACGAACCCCCCTCTGCGCCGGGCCCGTCTGCGGGGTGGAGCTCGGCTTTGTGTTTGCATGTGAGAGCGAGATGTACAGTGACAAAGGCACAAAGCATGCACATCTGAGAATGTGTGCCTGCCTGTGCACATATATATATATATATATATATATATATATATATATATTAATTAATCTAGTGGCTAGTGTTTGTGTGTATAATATTGGAGTGTATGGTGTCTGTGACCACTGTGCATTGAGAGGACAGAGAAAATCACCCTGAAAGACAAGATGGTGTTGAAGGAAACAAATTGCTTTCGCTGAGCTAGAAATTGGAGGATTTATTCCAGCTCCTTGGGACAGTTTGGCCAGCGCTGGTGAACAATCATTTCCGTCCTCTGTGGCCAGGAGGAGTGGCGTACAGTTTATTTGTCCGCTTAATCTGGGATGTAAATCTCAGCGGAGTATGAAGTGGAAGTGGGAAAGCGGCTGTGACAGGAGGATGATTTTCTGCAGATAAGTTTGTATTTTTAGCTGATAGCGTTGCCACCGTAATACAGTATCCCATTTGAAAATCCATGTTTTTAAACTCAAACACACACACACACACACACACACACAGTGTGATATGGTCATACGGTGGTTCACGTGTTTTGACTGGACTTTTTTGAAGCCTTATAATAATATGAATTGTTTAACCGCCTTTTTACTCCAAGTCTGCATTCAGAAGATTACAATGCACAGGAGACTGTGCTAGTTTTCCCAAATGTGGCTTCTCTGGATTATACTCGCCTTGAGTACTTACATAAGTGGCTTTATTTTTCTATCCATTTAGCCATGGGTAGCTTTTGCCTACTTTATCTTCACTTAAATTGCTTTGGGCTTCTCAAAATGACTGTCTGGGAATAAAATATCTTCTTAACACAGAGGAAAATCAGCAGACTGTACTCTTTACTATGAATGGCAAACACCATGGCCAGCAGTCACATACATAATTGTCCTCTACAGCCTCACCCGTCTCCATTTTGACATTAATTAATCTGAAGCAATCTCCAAACTGCCCATGGGGCCAAGACCTCACGCCTCCAAACCTTCAATTCCCATGATTGAATTTCGCAGAGTTCATCTCTCCAGCCCTTAACTTTGCCACGGCACTAATGGTGATCGAAAAAAGGAAGATACTAAAAAAGAAGAAGAGCAGAGAGAGAAAGAGAGAGAGAGAGAGAGGAAAAAAAAACTCTCACCATCAGCCATATTCTTTTTACTATCCATCATGGCCCATAGAGGGGAGGACAAAGACAAATACGGCCAGCCAGAATCTGGGCAGAAAGCGAGAAAGATGACCCCTTGGACTCTGGTGCTGCATTTCATTATCTCATGCAGTCCATTCATTCTCTACCGTTGGATGGACTGGACCTCAAATACACTCTATCATTCCACTACACTGCATCGGCTGAGGTGGACTGGACAGAGCCATAAGAATGAAGACGAAGATGGAGTAAACTTCCACTAGTGATGTTATAAGTTAGAACAGCGGAGTACTCTACTTTATGACGGAGTCAGTCCTTGTTTCTCATCACAATAATAAATAATAAAAACGACTAAGAGTCAGTCAAACTACCAATGACGATGCTAACACGGGATGCTAAGATGGTTAGCACGTACAGCATAATGCCGAGCTTGTTAACATAATAAGATTTGCTAACTGGCGTTGACGAAATAATCGTTCCTCGTGGAGACATCTCAGAATTGCCTTTAGACATTTAGCAACGAAACCACAGAGTAAGCCTCCGGTCTCTATTAAAGCGAAGCTTGTGAGTCGAACCTGCTGCAGTCTGGAGATCACGTCATTTAGGATACATCACCTGGAAACCACAAATCTATTTACAAAAATAGAAGTAAAAAAAAAACTTCTTTGTCCGGCTGGCGGTTCGACGGGAGAGAAGTCAGGAGATCACCAAAGTCGTTAGGATTCATCCTTCTGTCACAGTGAATATCTTCATCACATACCATTGAAGTTCAACTGATACTTGCTGAGATACTTCCACCTGGACCAAAGTGGTAGCCGCTGTGACTGACACTGCCATGCCTCTAACATGACAAAAAAGATGCAGGGGGTCAACGTATCAGTCAGCATTACCTCAGATCGTTCTCTGGATCTGATAAATTAGCCCCTACAGAAACCTGATCCTCTTTTGCTGAGTCTGTCACCTCCAGAAGTGCCGTGCCCCCCTCCTCCCCGCCGTCGCAGACATACTTCCTCTGACACTCTGACAGTTACGGCATCATTGTCCAATCCTTCCTCCCGTGGAGCGTGGCAGTGAAAGCAGACTTTGTGGAGTCCTGGCACTACAAGGCCCGGGATGCTGCTGCTGCAGGGGCGCAGTAAGGCTGAGTAAGCCTGAGAAATCGTATGGCTTTGGCCCTGCTGCAGCGTAGGATGGCTCATTGAGTCTGCAGGTATGGAGCCGAGAGTGAGGAATGACTGCAGTCTTTCACAGCTGGCCAGCTTTTTCTCTCTCTCTCTCTCACCCTTGCTGTCTTTTCATACTCTTCCTCCTTCTATCCATGTCTGCCCAGCCCTCCCCCCACTCCGCTTATGCCAACCAGCTCCTTCTCTCCTGGGAAACGACCCCTTCCCACCTCTCTCGCTCACCTGTGCTCTCACCTTTCCAAACGCACACGGTCATTCTCGCACAGTCGCAGCTTGCGTGCGAGCATCAGAGAGCTCCCGTATCTCAACCTCCACACGCGGGGAAAAATGTTGCATTTATGTGTCAGCGAGCAAGCGTACGAGTGCGTGCGTGCGTGTGTGTGTGTGTGTGTTTTGCATATCCCAGTGGCTAGCTGTTTGGTTGGCTGTGTTTGCAAGGTGTGAGCTGACCTGGGGCTTGAAACGGCAGCGAAGCCGCATGACAGATGGCCTGTTTGAGAGAGGGATCTAGGGGCTCGGCTTCGGTCAACTGAGGTTTGGCATCAAAGGAAGGGGTTGGCCTGCTGTTAGTATCTCCACTCCTTCCATCACTATGTACACAGACACACATCAACAGGCGCACGGGCCATTACAGATGCACACATTCACAAGAAGAAAACATGACAAGTAATATGCACGCCAGGGAACATTCTCAAATTAATATTTTGCACCCTCTGATGTGCCTTTTTTACGGATAAAAGTTGGCCTTCAGCTTCTTTCATTGTGACATTACTTTGAAAATATTATTTGGTCACTGCACAGTAGAGTGAAAAAAAAAAAAAAAAAAAGACCCAACCATTTGTTCAAAAAGGTAAGAGATGAAACAGAAGGCACACACACACACGCACGCACACACTCAAATAACACACCCCTGCACGTACACACTCAAATAACACACCCCTGCACGTACACACTCAAACACACCCCACTGAGATCTTATACGGCCAGGTGAAATATAGGAAGCTTCTTCTGAAACTACTTTTTTTTTTTTTTTTGCCGGTTGCCTGGCAACTTGAGATCCTGAAAACAGGAGTACTGAGCAACAGCGTGGACACACACACGCACGCACACATTTAATGCCGGTGTGCATTTGATTCATCCTGTCTCAGGCCTCCCATCATGGACTAATGTACGGCTGAGCCTGATGGCTCATTCAAAGACGCTCTGTTGTTTTTGACTGATGAAAGTTGCCCTGTGCCGCTTTAGACAGCCGAGGCCTCGCTCTGAAGTTCAGCCGGAGAGCTCTGAGCTCTGTGAGCAAAGTAAAACATCTATTGTGCAAGAAGAGCGCACCATGCGGAGTGAAAAGAGAGAGAGCCTGAGATTCCTGAAGCGCTGAAAGAAAAAAAAGTTTTTGGAGGTCACAGCGCTCCGAGAGGATGAACCTGCGTTTGACGGCTGTTTTTTTTTCAAATTCGCATTTGAACCGCGGGCGCGAAGGCAGTTCTGTTGTGTCCAACTTAGTTTATTGTCTCTCTTTGTTTCTTCATTAGACGTGTCGCCGCCTTTGGCTTTCCGCGTCTTCATCCAGTCTGTTCTGAAATTTTGAAGAAAGAGCAGAGCTGCTCCCCGTGCAGCGAGAGAAAGGAAAAGGTTACCCACGCGTTTCCCAGAGTTGCGCGGAGGCCGCGCGAAATGTAAATCTCAGCCTTGCTTCCCTCTCCATTGTGGGTAGCTACATTTTTATGAAAATTACCTGATTTGAATTCAGATGTGGGCCCGCAGGAGCAGGAGGCATTCACTGAGGCACGTTCCTGTCGAACGAAGAGGCGTATTAACAGGCTGTTGTTGACTCCGCTACGTGTCTGTCAAAAAGACAGACACACGTTTGCTGTCGTAGCCCTAAAGCTGTGTACGACACTCTTTGGGGCTGTTGGAGCTTGATAGAGGCTTGCGTGCATTCACCGGGGGGGATAAATAGGTAATTGAACTGAGGATGTCACTTTTAAAACACACAAAGGCTCAGAAAGGCTCAGACATCAACACGCACGCACACACACACACCTCATACAAGACATGAAATATATTTACGTTCTAAAAAGATTAATTTGTTGTTCAGATCAGAGCTGAACGGAGGCACGAACCTTTATTTACAGCTTATTTTCTCTGCTGAAAACTCTTTGACAGCTGGATCCCAGTGGTTCGAGATATGCATGACAGGGGTTCAAGCCCCACAGTGAGCATCCTCAGCTCAAGTGTCCTTGAAACTGAATCCATGCCAGCTTAGTCACGGGCGAGCACAATTTTAAGGATTTTGCAGGTGAAAAGTGTCTAAAAATGAAAGTTTCTTCGCGTCTTTACTGAGGGTTATACATCCAAATGTAGCTTAACGCACACGGATTCACTAGAAAATCACAATACTCAAGGGCTGAGCGCTTTTTCTGAGGGGCTGGAGCGCCATATTGCACTGAGGTAAATATCGTCAAAGCGGACTCGGGCTGTCCAGATCTCACTCATCCCACTTGTAGCTCCAGAGGTTACTGGCTTATAATTCCTCTCCCTCCACCTGCAGAACAGCTGTGCGCCGCTGCCACGTCTCTCTTCGCGCCTGGAGTGGACGCGCAAAGAAGTGGGGGCGCACTCCTCAGCCGTCAAAACCCCCCCTCCTCCGCTCCCGAGATGCGCAGCTGTGACTGTGAGAGCAGCGTTGGAGACGTCGCTCCGGTTTCTGTGCGCAAGCTCTGACTGTTTTAGTTGAAGGACAGTTTTTTTTTTTATTATTACTATTTTTTTTTTTACATTGTTTTTGGTTTTGTTTTTTATTATTTTTGGCACCAGCCTCCCCCCTCCCACCCTCCTCCCGAAAGCGGAGGCACATTGTCTGTGGCGCAGCGCGACAGTGCGGTGTCCGATTACAAACCGTGCGCCGTGGAGCCACCGGCACAGAGCGCCTCTCTGTGGGGCAGAAAATAGCACACGGGGCTCCGGAGGGACGAAAGAGAGCACAGAGGAATCTCTGCAGAGACAGAAGGAGTTTTTACCGGGGTCGATTTGCTGACAAGTGACACAGCAGAACTGAGGATATATCATCTTCAGCTCATCTTTAGTATTTTTTCCCCCCCTCTTTCTTTCTCCGTACCACTCTTCTCACCGGGACAAGACACGCAGCTTCGCTCCCTACTAGATGAACGGGAGTTGGGCACCTCACTTGGTAAGACGGAGCATATTTCTCTTGTGGATTTGTGCAGCTGCTTTTATGATTCAGACGTGCTTCTGCAGACAGATGTTTTGTTTTCTCCTGACAGTAAAACCCATTGACTTCTTTCACTGCCCGTCTCGGCACGCAGACTGTGCAGTCAGATCACATGTCTAAATAGGGCAAAACATACTGCAGAAGGAGAGGGTTGCTTGCATCTTACGGGGAAATCACGCACTGCTGCTCGAATCCGAAATATCTCACCGCGTAAATAATCAGTTTGAGAAGTTTTGCATTTGGCTTTGCGGCGTGCGGCCACTTGGTGGTGCTGGCAGAGTGCAGCCATCACCAGACAGATCCCTGAGAGCTTTCAGCCAAAATCTTTATATTCTGCAAATTCCTTTTCTCTTTCAATATCTTATGACAATTGATTAGACTCTGGCACCATAGCCAATAGTTTCCCCTCTGTATTCACTGCAGCACAAGTTAATAATAATTTTAAAAAAAAGAATATTACAGCCCAGGATTTAAGGGGAAACAGTCCAGGTAAAATCTGTGCTGAAAATGTCACTCAAACTCCAAAATGCAAATGTGGAATTCTTCACTCTGTTGTATCCTGGCTGTGAAGATAACAAACACCAGCGTTTCATCAGCGGCTCGGGTGTTAAAGTGTGTCTGCTGCTATGTTTAGTTCAGTCTGAGGATGCTCTGCTTTTTTGGTGAAATGATGTCACTGCTCCGAAAGCTCTGAGGAGGTGAGCAGAAACGCGTGACCTCCCCGAGACCCGCCGATTGTGTACGCCATAATACGTTTAAGTTTGCATGAATCGAAAGTGATGTGCCGGGGTTCTTTGTGGAGGTTTGCAGACCTTCCAGCCATACATCTCAAACTTCAGGCTTTCTCCAGCACAATGACAGTGCCAGCGGCTGAGTCCTTGAATGTTTCGACTTCTATCCGCCTATCTCTGTCTAAACTATCAAAAAAAAAAGAAGTTCTTTAACTGGGAGGATAAGAGCTTCATTTAAAGTTTTCTTATGCGTGGCATATTCCACATTCAATCCAACATTTGTCCACAAAAGCCGCCTTGACGCAGGATCCAGTTCTGTATTTATAAGTGGGGAAGTTCAATTACATTAGTCAGGTTAAATATTCAATGGTAGGCTCTGCTTGACACTGTGAAGGAGATGGAATACTTCTCTTCCAGCAGGGTTGGATGAAAGCAAATCTCCAACCCTGTTCGTGCTGATTAGTGTACGATTAACAGGGCATAATTGTTAACTGAGCCACCTATTCCCCAGTGTTTTTACGAGCCTCAGGCCAGCACCTTTTTTTTTTTTTTTAAAGACATGCAAATTTTGACTCAGATGTTGTGTCCAGAGTATAAAGCACCATGCGGATGCTCTTATTTCACACGGCTCTGTGGTTGTTTTGGTCGTGGAGGCTTTCAGGACTTGAAAGCTGCAGCTCTGATAAACACAGTCAGCCTCCTCTGATCTTATGGCCTCAGACCCACGAGGATACTGTGGCTCATATGTCCTGTCACACTGTGCTTACCACATGTAGGTGGTGAAATTACTTTGGACTCTCAGCACCTTTATTAGACTTTGGATGCTAAAATCCCCCCCAAGGAAAAGGGAGATGAAAAAAGAAATACGAAATGAGAGAGAGAGAGAGAGAGAGAGAGAGAGAGAGAGAGAGGAGGGGGGGCGATGAGTCAAAGTGCTGAATCAAGAAATCATGTGACACGATGCCTTTTGGCTAAAGTTGCTTAAATTGCGAAAGAAGCGGTCGATTAATTGTCTTTGACTTTTATAATTGTCTTCTTTTTTTTAAGCTAAAAACGTTTCTCCAGTGTAGATCACTGCGAATCATCTCAGTTTTAACCAAATGTCCAAAAAACAAGATATTTGAAGATATCAGCTGATACATTCTGATAAATTCTCTTTCATCTAAACCATTAAGGAATTATCTTAATATCTTATCTTATTTGGACAAGTCATTAAAGTCATTTCCTTTCATCATCAAAGTCTTGACCTTTCATTTTGGACTGTTGGTTGGATAAAACTGAATCTCAACGTGATGTGCACTTGACATTTTACAGACCTAATTAATTAATTGAGGAAATAATCGTCAGATCAAATCATTAGCCACAGGCTTTGGACGTTAGCGCATGCGCACCTGCTCCACGGAGTCATCACACATGAGATGAGCACGGCACAGACACATAATATGGAAACCAGCAGCCGCACATTCCTGCGCCCGGTGAAGAGCGTATGATTAGCGTGATTGATATTTGCGCTGTGTTGGGAATTCGCCCGAGGTGCCGGTGCTGCGTTCTGACACACAACACCAGCACAAACACGGCAATTAGTCCCAGCCGGGAGAAATCCGCGATGAAAATGACCCTGGTGGCCTCAGCGGGCTGTGTGGTCACCACGGTAACCCATTGAATGACAGGCCCATTGTCGTCGACCTTTGTGATTCGGCATCCCCTCGGGGGTCGAGACCTGATGGGAGTGAAAGTGAAAGGCATTGTCATGCACGTGTAAACTAAACAGCCATTACCCTCTGGCCCCTCGCCGCTCTTTAGGGCCCTTTGGTTACTTATTTATCTGACAAAAACAAGATGGGGCTCAGAGATAGTTTGTCCCCGAACACACGGCTTCACAAAGGGTCCGCGTTTATTGGCTGTGAATTGCACGGACGCCCCCCCCCGCCCCGATTTTACAAACCCTCGTCAGCAGATGATCCCTTGCACTCACGCAAGCAGACTTGGAGACTCAAACAATAGCTGAAGGAGTTTTCTGTTCCTCCCTACTGTGCTTTGTCCTCTCACCACCACAGACTATTTATACATCACAACCACTTTGCCATTATCTCATCCCTCCCTTGTACTTTCTGCCACTGCTGATTTCAAGCCTGTAGTAGCTACAGAGAATCATCCCCCGTGTGAGGAGCTTCGCAATATTTACGTTCGTTTTCAGCGCCAGCAGTAGCAGCGGCGCACTCAGATACATTTCTGACCTGTCTATGCACAACAAAGAAAGTTGCCACGGTCCAAGTAAACAGTCTTTTTTTTTCTCTCTCTCTCTCTCTCTCTCGTTCTGTAGAGTGAGATGTTGCAATGTTCCTATGGCTACCAAGGTTCCCTTCAGGGGATTTGAGTACCACACTCATCACAAAGGAAATGGGAAAAAAAAAAATACGTTGGCAAATTGAAAGTTTATCATTCTGCTCTTTAAAGGCCAAAGAGTCAGGGTGGTTGCCATAGAGACCGCGAGGAAGCTATCAACCGGGCTCCACAATGCCATGCCATGGCATCCGTTTTTCATCCTCACAGAAGTCTGCATGATGGGCTGCGCTGGTGCCGTATGGACAGACCTCAGTCAAGGTCAGCTGTGGGAGTTTCGACGCGTTAAAACCCGTCATTTCAAAAAAGAAAGCGCGCGCGCAGAGAGCCGCAAATAAAGCGATAAAAGGTGGATGTTAGCTTGTGTAGGAACAGACAGGCAGCAGCTCTCCGATGGGACGCCTTCCTTGTTACACAGGCGAGGGGAAGTGAGTGTGATCATTTCACGCTGCATAACTAAACAGCAGAAAGTGCACACGGGGCAGGTGCAGGGAATAATTTGAGTTCAGGCGAGCGCTACGCGATCCTGGATGTGCCATTATTTTCTGCCGCTCCGATCCAAGAGCGAATGTCTGTGGTCTGGAGTGAAACATCCGGTTTCATGTCCACACGTCAAAGGGAATTAGCGGCGCTGAAGCAGCCTTCACTCGCCAGCGGTGTTACACCACATTAGCTCTGTCCCGCTCTCTCCGCTACAACCTCAAAGAACCACTCAAGTAGCGGAGGAATGTGTCTCTTTAACCACCATGCCAGTACAGGAAGAAGAGAGGGAGACTCTATTTGGGTCACGATTAAATAATCCCCAAAGCCTCTTTTTCACTGGGGATCAAACCAGGAGTGGGTTTGAAAGGTTAAACACAGATGGATCCAAACTTCTGCGACTACAGGAGAAGCGATTATTGTAAACTCATTTAAGTTTGGAGTTCGCTGTGTAGTTGTCTAGCGCCGCGTCTCGGCGGAGACGGTGGGAGGGGGGGGGCAGGCGAGCAGAAGAGGAGGAGGAGAAGGAGGAGAGCGTGTGATGAGGTGTAATGAGTCGCCGGGGCGGGGAGGGGGTGAAAAGAAAATGAGAGATCGAGGAAAAAAGGAGCGAAGAGGCTTTGCTGGTCTTTGTTTATTGACAGATTGAGCGCCACAGGGCCGTTCGAAGGGTGAAATGAGTCATGAGTTGTCACCAAACACACACAGAGAAACACTTTTTTTCCCCTCTCTCTCTCTCTCTCCTCGCTGGGCCGTCACCCAGCTGTATTTCTCTGGAAGATGAATGACTTCAAAGCGTGAATGAGAAGATCATTTGATAGCCGCGCTCGGGTCGTATATATTTCTCGTTTACAGGAGCTTCTTCTCCTCCTCCTCCTCCTTCTTCTTCTTCTTCTTCTTCTTCTTCTTCTTGTTTCAGGCTGCAGCTTGTACCTCTGAGGTGAGAGCAAAAACTGGACTGCCTCCTGCGAGACTTTGACACTCGTTGCTATGTATAGTCACAGCCAAATTAGCAGACTGCACCTATTACTAAAGCAGGTGCATGGATATGCGCGTTGTGAATTTGTTTGTGTGTCATGCCACGTCGCATCTGTCATGTTTGGGTTTTTTGTCACATCAGCAGGAGGTGATGCGGCTAAAGCGTTTCATGAGTTGTTTTTTTTTGTACCCCTCACGGGACGTTGATCGCAGTGTGTTATCTTTATAGAGCATATCATTATACGATAAGGAACTGTTTTGATGTGATGTGTTTAGAACTATCTGAGCTCCATCTATTGCACCGCTGCAAACAGCCAGAGAAGCTCTAATTTGATCAGCGAGGGGATATAAATACAGAAAATCCTTTAATCTTCAGCAAATGAAAACATTTATCTCTTCTTTGAAATCATTACGAAGGACTAATCAGAGCGATATCCTCGAAGAAGAGAGAAAATACTCGAGCTGCAGAGAGGATGCTCTCCTCTCTCCCCCACCACCACCACCACCACTACGCCCCAGCAGATGAATGAGAAATTGCAGAGCTTGGTTCTTTTTATCCGACCTCATATGAAAGTTTACGATAACATCTAAAAGATAAAGCGTCCCAGTACTTGTAGTTCGGCCACGCAGGAAAAATGGGAACGGAAGAGAGATACAGAGGGAGATTAAGAGGGGAGATATAAAGAGAGAAAAGGGAGATTGGACGACGTAGATAGAGGTGAAAAGATAAGAACTAAAGTTTCCCAGACAAAGAGGGGAGGCGCCTGCTTTTGGAGCGCAAAAAAAGAAAAGGGCACAGGGAAAAAGAAAGATGAATTATGTCGAGATAGAAGAGGGGGGGGGGGGGGCGATACGAGGATTGACGCGCAGACACGCCGAGCGGTTTGGAGGAAAAATTGTTAAATATACAAGGAGTTTCTCTCCAGAGGCAGCGGTCTAGTCGGTCCCATGGATGCATCTGTCTGCTGGATTCATCTGTCAGCGCTCGAGGTCCTCAGAGAGGGATGGACAGAGACAGACAGACAGGAGGGGACTAGACAAGAAAGAGAAGAGTGAGCAGAGAGAGGGAGAGAGAGGGGAAGGACAGAAGAGGAGAAAAACAAGATGAGGAAACAGGAGATCAATCAAAAGTGTACGCAAATGGGGAACGTGTCTCAAAATCAGTTCCGATTCTTCAGTTTACTCTCTAAAATCTCTCTCCGAACAAAGTCCTCTCTGTCAACACACTAAAATGCAAATGTCAGTCGCCACCAAAGTCACAAAACTGTCGAGAAGACGTTTCCCCTCCATTACATTTATTTGACGAGCTGTGTCAGAGATTAAAATTTTAAATTAAAAAGACACCAGAGGTTCTCAATCTTTTTTGTCTCGCGGCCCCTTTCAGAGCAGCGGTGTCTAGTTGGGGGCTTCCTCCTTCTGAACGTCACTGGTTTCATTTAGATAATTAGTGTCTGCATAAAGAGGTGGAATCATCCGATAGATCACCAAAAAAAAAAAGAAAGGAAAAAAAGCATGAAAATGAATACAGATGTGTATGTGCATGATTAAAATATCAAACTGGTTCTCAAGAAGTTAAAAGTAGCTCTGTCTGGACCAGTGACAAACGGTGTGCATAGCTGCATCAGTAAGAAGGATCTAATAATGTAACGAATCATAATATATCACACAGGGGCCATTTATCTGCTAATAATGTGTCTGTGTGATATGTGCTTTTACTTAAGTAGGACTTTTAATGTAATGAAGTATTATTTTTGTGTTGGTACTTTTCATTATGGGAGTGATCTAAGAGCTTCTCCCAGCACTGCACTGCCCAGCCTCGTTGCAGGAGGGCTGCAGGCACTGCACAGCGACCTACAGTGCGCCTCTCCTGCAAGGTTTTTGTGTAACCAAAAAAAAAAATGTAATTGTGGTTAATATTCTGCTTAAAACATGCCCCGTGTTGAACATCAGTCAAAAGGAGCGAGCGTGGAAACTCGGCATTATTTTTCATAAAGTATCAGTCCGTCTATATCAAAGGAACTAAATGTGATTTTGAGCACCGCATTAATAATGCAGCGGCGGCGTTAAGATTCGAAACAGGTCATAAAACAAAGTCGCGTGGTCTTGATGGTGGAGCACTCCATCACACACTCGCGCACGCACGCACTCACACACTCACGCACTCACACCTCACTGTATTGTTTTCCAAACCCTCGCAAACACTCCAGACATGAGACTCTCTCTCTCGAGTCATGTCCTTTACTAGTCTGCGTCGGGCATGAATGCGAATGTGTAGTCTACCCTCGCCCGTAAACACAATGCTGCCTCAGTTCTGAAGGTGAAACCACACGGAGGATGTGTGGTCTGATCTAAACCACCAGCAGTGAATAACAAACCACTTATTATTCCTTTTAAAAAAAAAACAAAACACACATTTCATTCTTGCCTTGAATAAACCATCAGGAAGAATGAGCCCTCAGTTAGGAACCTTGCTGCCTGGCTGTCTGCCAGCCGTGAACACCGTATTTTGTTGATTGCACACTTACAGCACAGTAAACTGATGTGACTTTGATTTTTTTTTTTTTTTTTCCAAAGCAAAGTGCACGAGAGGAAGTGGTCATTTGGAGTTTAATACTCACAAGTGGGAGTTTGGTTTCAAGGGATATTTTGTTATGGAACATTAAGTCTATTAAAAGTCTAGCCAGGTACTGGGCTTCAGTGATAAGGATATCAGTTGCTGTAAAAGACAATGGAGTAATTCTAGAGGCATTGCCGGGAGTGTCCTTTTTTTTCCATACACAGTCTTGGTTGGCTAATACAGTAGTCTGATTATGCTGTTCATGAAACAAGAGAATGTTTCTATTCTCCTGCTTTGGCTCTATTGTGTTACTGGATTCCCCGGAGAAGTGAGTTCAAGAGTTGTGCTGACTCTCTGCCTGTGCATCTTCTGCCCTTTTGGGACTGAAGTGGACTGTTTAAAGATTTTCCAGTATGAAGTGTTGTTTTGGTTTTTTTTCCTCTTCTGTGTGGGGGTGAGGACTCAAATACAAATAAATGCCCCCCCCAAAAAGACAAAAAAAATAGAGCCACATCCCGGCAGCATCGATAGAGAAAGAGGAGGTCACGTCGACATCGGCGCGATGCAGAGAAATAAATCCACAAGAACGCTAACAAAAATATCCCTGCGTGCAGATCTGAATAAATATTAATAGTCCTGCTGTTTATTTCACATGCAGCTCTCCTCTCAGGTGCATGTGTCAGGCCTCCGCAGGGTCAGCAGGGTGACCGAAAGGAAAAGCTCCAGTTTCACTTTCTCAGCGACCCCATTAGTCGACCTCAGCCTGACCAGACCCGACCCCAACCCCGACCACCTGACGTCAGCGCTGCCCTTCCGAAGTGATAGGTGCGCAGGAAAGGTGTGCAGCTGCGTGAAAGCCCTCTCTTGCCCGCTCAGCAGCGGGAGTCCAAGGGAAGAAAAGACCTATTTCCTTAATGAGGATAAGCCGAGATCAGCGCCGTCAAATCATTACAAATGAAGGATAAAATGGATTTTGTTACAGGAAAAACCTTCGCAGTTGTTTTTCACTTAAGCCGTTGCAGAACTATTAAGACAGGCACAGCGAGGGAGGAACTCCTACGCGGAGGATAAATTTCCTCTGGACTTGCCCAACCGCAACACTTTGTTGCAGTGCTCTTGTTGTCATTAAAAATAGACCTCTGCCCTTCTGAAGCAAGGGCCCCGTAGCATTCTGATCTATTTTGCGCTCCACGCTGTTCCCCAAAGGCTTTCTGGGTAGAAAAGTACTCCCTTCTCTGCAGCAGTTAAGGGCAAAGGGGGATTCTTTCCTGCAGGGTCGACGTCTTTTTATTGACTTTAGAAAAGCACACACACAAAAAAGAAAAAGGAGTTATGCCGCACAATGTGAAAAGGAAACTGTAGCTAGAGACCGTCCAGCTGCTGATACTCAGGAGGTAATTGTGCAAGTGAAGAAAGTTTTTTTTTTTTTTAATGCCTCAGCTAGTGTTGCAAAACCTAAAATTTGTAGCTGGAGATCTACAAACCATTCTGAAGTGTTGAAGTCTTGAAGAAAAAAGCTCCCCACCCATCTCCTCACTCCGCACTGAAAACCATTACATTAATACAACACTTAATTCATCCCCAGAGGCAAATAATCTTTCCGTCCGCCCTCCCTCCGATACGGGAAGGTCAGAGTGCGGGGTCAGCTGGATCTGGGAGCGATGCAGTAACTTACTGGAGGACACTTACAGCCCTCGTGTTCGGTTTTATGGCCCTGCGTTGTGTTTTAATAGGCGTGAAACAACAGCGGTTCCTGCTTTCTGGAACCCAACACCCCACAGGCGATGGCAGGTCTCCCCTGCGCACAATGAGACCCACTGTAACCTGTCATGTCATCAGTGGAGCTCCACACCCACCCGTGCCCCCCGCCATACATCATAATTAACACGTTCTCCTTTCAAACATACGTCTTGGCCTGGTCTCTTGGTTTTTTTTTTTAGTAATTGCATATGAGCTCACGCGCTTGCAACCATGTGTGATTTCTCACCCTCCCAGGGTTCATCAGTCTTTTTGCTGAGGCAATTATAGTAATTGGCAGGTTACAGTCACTTTATTTGATCTTTGATTCTCAGCCTTTTAGTTATCTTTTTTACCGTCTCTCACAGTGTGAATCGATGGCATTTAAACTTCAGACTGCCGGGGTCAAATTTGCAGCTTTTTTAGAGGCCGGCTAAATAATTAAAAATACCTTTAGCAGAAGAGGCTAATGTATTTCTGACGCGAATGATCTGTATCCATATTTAACCGCTGAGCATGATTACCGTGAAGGAAGGTAACAGGGTTTTAATTGCAGTGTACAGTCACATGGTTTACCGCTATTGTACCGGTAGCAGAAGCAGCACCTAAAGGAACAATTACGCAGCTCAAGCCGTTATTTCTGCCTGAGCGGCTGGACTACAATTTACCCCCGTGTCTGATTCGCTGTCTGGTCCCACACAGTCTGTCAGTCAAATTACCTCGTCATTACCACATCTACACACACATTTACCGCCTCTCGCACACTCCCACCACTGCGTACAGAAGAATGCAGCTTGACGGTTTGATTAATGCAGATCATCCAGCTGTATCGTCCTCCAGAGCACGGAAAGGTTTCACACTTATTAGATACATATTTCTGCGACTGCAACAAGATGAATGCACACGGGGGAGAAGACATTCGTGAACGGATGTTGGGTGATAGCGGGATGAGAAAATAGAGACAAAGTAGAGGTGGCCTTTGCGAGTTGGGAGGTTAAAGAAGTAACAGCGAGCGCACCTGGAAGCCACATGTGGGTTACCCCGCCCGCACCCCCCCCCCACCACCACCACCTCCACCAGCGTCCCGGTTTGGAAAACTCCATCGTCATCATTATGGCAAAGGGCGGAGGGAATCATTAAGTCATTATTTATGTGCTTTCTGCTGTTTTATCACCTCCAGACATAGTGCTCACTCACAATGCAGACACCCACACTCGCAGCCCCAGAAGAATAACATAATTGTATGAGGCAGCCAGGGGGTCCCGTCTAATAGAAAAAGTGCAGACATTAACAGTCTGGCCCAGCTGCAGAGACTAAGAACCCCCCCCACCCTTTTTATTTATTTATTTATTTCCTCACTCCTGTTAGGCTCGTTTACACCTTGTGTTGTTTATGTTTATTTACAAGCTGCCGCCGCAATGAACCTTCGCTTCCACATTTTCCCCGGTCTGAGGGATGAGGTAGCAGAGGGGAAGTTTTTTTTACAGGCAATTTCCCCTTTACAATAGCAGTAGTTTGCTTGATGAGCCAGGATTTGAAAAAAAAAAGAAAAAAATGAAAAGAAAAGGCAAACAGAGCACTTTAAGCTCCCTTTCACCCAATTCTGGCTTCTCCCACCTGAATATTTTCTAGCCTGTAAAAGCCAGGTATTTTTTTTTTTTTTTTTGGGTTGCTTTTTTATGCGTTATTTCAGTCCTGCCTTTCCTTGTCAGGGGGCGTGTTTGAATCAATTTCCACCCGTTTTGTCACCGTTTCACAGCGCCGCGCGACTGCAATTTGCATAAAGGAAAGTGAAACACAAACAAAAAAAAGTAAAATGAGCCGTGTGTGTTCATAAAAAACAAAAGACCCATGGGGAAGGGCGGGAGGGGCTGGAGAAATAAAAGACACTGGGAATTGGAAAAGAAATGGATGTTAAACAGACCTGCACTGTGTTGCACCTGGAGCTGTGGCTCCTGTGAAAGGCCGTGTAGAGTCAGCTCTCTAGACACCGCAGTCCCAGATACCCAGGAAAAAAAAAAAAAAAACGCTGTTTCCTTCCCCTCTAGTTGAAAACCGAGGGGAACTGTTGCTTTTCCAGCTGCGCCTGACCACCTCACCCCTGTTCTCTGTCCCCCTGTTGTTTTCATGCCCTGATTCAATTACCTCTGTGGGATCGCTCTCCTGACACACGACACACACACACTGGGCCGCAGAGATACGAGGAATCGGCAGCTTTATGGCACGTGGTGCGCGTTATTCATGGAGATCCCAGATTCTCTTCATGGCAAAGCCACAATCCTTCTCTCCTTCCACTGAGACTCCTTTCTTTTCCTTCCATCTCGCACTCATCTCCTATTAATCCTCTCCATTCTCCCGCTCACTCACCACTCCTTTTGTTCCCCGCCTAACCTCTTTGACACCCCTCTCCTCTTCCCTCCATCCGAGCCTGTCCCCTTCATTTCATCTCACCCAGCCTCTGCTCTTCATCCTCCCCCCCTGCATCCCCTTCATCCTTTGTTCCTCCGTTCCTCTCATTATTACCGGCCCTCTTTTCAGTAATCTACCTCAAGTGACCCTAAACGACTTTCTCGCCTCTTCACCCTCTCTCTCTCTCTCTCTCTCCCTCTCTCCAGTGTTTTGCTTCTCTCTTGTCATGTTTTGAGCAGCAGGTCAGTGTGAGTCTGAAAGCCGTTGCTCCACCACATCACGTCTTCTCAGTCCCGGGCGCCTCAGCAAAATTCACTGGCAGACACAGGAATGCATTTGCTCACGTGCATGTTGACATTCACGGACATGTCTTTGTGTGTGTGTTTGTGCGTTGCGCGCATATTTTCATATATATATATATATGCACTACACTAGAACGAAAACAGTAGACAAGGCAAAAATAATATATGCAGACGCCCAGGCGGACTCGCCGGAGTGTTCAGCCGGAGCATAAAATCGCAGCACAGTTATATGGCATTGTCACGCACGTACACACTTAAATTTGCTCTGACTTTGTCCACCGACTGCTCACGTCTCAACGACACCAGCCGGCGTAACTGTGTGATCATGCACTTTTGGATACTTTTGATGCTCCTATGCTACTGCAGGGACTGAAAATACCCCCAGCTTGTCTGATATTATGTATTTCAATACAAAAAAATTACATAACTTAGACCTTTTACAGTTGGGAATAAGTACAGTGTGTGTATGTAGATCCGTGTTAAATGCTAAGTTGATGTAAGAGAGATTTTTCTCAGACGCAGAAAGAAAAAGACATGAATAAGGCTCACAAGAAACAAGAAAGATGATTATAATGAGGATGTTGTCTAATATAAAGACAAGGCAGAGAAATATTGTAGTCAAATTCAAATACTTGTGTGTCAAGCAAGCTGATTAGTTGATCTAACATCCTATCAGGACGTTCTATAATGTTTCCTTCAGCGTTGAAACATAATTATCTTTTGACAGAGCAAAGATTTCTGTTTACCTCAAATCAAAAACATATATTTTGCCTCTTTCCCTAGCGGTGCTATTTATCCATCCACACTGTTGTGATGTGAGCTGCCATGTTTTGGAGATGTCTGCCTTCTCTCAAATATAATGGAACTGGATGGCACTCTGCTTGTGATGCTCAGAGGCGCCAAAAAAACGGAACATCATCTGCCAACCGTGTCCCAGTGCAGGAGGAAGCCTCTCGTCCATGAGTTAGATGCACACTATGCTAGGCGATGTGGTGACACGGTTGGCAGGTGTAGTTAGGTAGAAAGAAAATAGCTCCCACATGAACCTGCTCAAAACAAAGGGACATTGCTGTTGAGTTTCCAAATGCTTTTCTTCTCTTTTCTTTTTGGCACCACAAGCTGAGCGCCATCCAGTTCTATTATATTTGGGAGAAGGCAGACATCTCTACAGTCGATATCTCGGCAAAATTCGGCAACACACACACCGAAACAGGATGCATAAGTAGCGCTATTACAGAGAAATCGGTATTTCTGATTTTGGGGTGAATTGTCCCATTAGATTGCCCATCTTGTCATCCTTCATGGATGCAGTTGTTTCATTTCTGTTTATTGATTTCTTCTTGATTGTTCTTGTCGTTTAAAACGTGGTTGGCTAAATGTGACAAGGCTTCTGGTTGGACACGTACACTATACGCCCCGTCATACAAGTATAAAAGAAACACAAGGACAACTCCTGTGTGCTTTTACACACAAGCACCCTGGAGAAGACACATGTAACACATATAAAACAGATACACTCACAGCTTACGCAGCACTAAGAATGTGGAATATTTACATAATTATTTCATCTGCTGATTATTTCTTGCTTTATTTATAAAACACTGTTATAAAACAGTGAAAAACACTCTTTATACTTCCAGGAGTTCAAGGTGATGTCTTCAAATTCCAAAGACATTTTTACTGTTTTAACCCACATTTTCCTTGTGATGTATAAGCAAATCGCAGCTAAATCGTAAATCACTGTCAACATCAATCGTCGAATTGTTTCAGCTCTACAAAACGCTCTTTCTTTTCAAGGTTTCGAGGAGTTTTTGCGGACGTGGAAGAAACACAAATACCACCTTCCGCTGCACACGTGGAGGAAGAGACATGTAAACACCAGTAAACATGATCAGAAAAGCAGCTGCTCACATCGCCTTAAAAAAGAAATGCTAACGTATAAGACAAAAATAAATGCACGGAGGCGCGGACAGAAACTCAGGAGGAACATGCAAGTAAACATAAACTGATACAAGTGGGTCAGGTACGCTCTTACTGACAAAGAGGTATTTCAGCAGTAATAGATATATTTGGGTCAGGTAGACAGCTGTGTGCGCACACACATATTCTCCACACACACATGCTTTAAACCGGTTAAGGAACTATGCAAACACGCATAAACACACGTATGTGGACAGGAACATCTGTTTTTGGCCTACAATCAAGTGCAGATGGACCCCGGGGCTGGTGTGTCAACACCGGCGGAGACCACACATTAAATACGCCCAGTATTCTTGCGGCTGACTCCTGGGGATTTAAAGCAGTGAAGGGGGTATTAACCAGGACCACAACCTGTAATTGTTATCATAATGACACAGGATGGCATTTCCAAATTAATACGCGGCATCATTTCGGGGAAATTTGGGTCAGTCGAGCAAAATCCGATGAGCCTGGAGTTTTGGAGTGTGGCTTTAGGCGCTTAGGTGTTACTGATATGTGCACCCTGCATGAATATGCATCACGAGGACAAGGTAACTCCGCGGCAATATGAGGCAGGACCTAAACATAGAAAGTGAATTAATATATTAGGAGTTAAAAGCGGTGATATTCATTCTTTGATGTTGAGCCATCAAAGGCGTCATGAAACTGCCTGGTTAAGAGGGCCATCGTCGCTGGCTGTATATTTAGCTGTGAGCTTGAATTAGACCTGTCACTGCCGCAGACATATGCCATATCGGCATGTGTGTCTCTTCATCTGTCGGGGAGGTTGATGGAACTGTTGCTGCTGATTAGACGGTATTGTTTTTGCTCCTGGGTGGCATTTCGGGAGCATGTAAGCAGTAAAAGAAATTTTAAAAAAATGGGGGGAAGGTATAAAGGAAGCTGGCTGTGGTGTGTTTGTCCTCTTGTGTACTAATCTGTGTGTTCGAGTCAGCTTGTCCTTGTCCGAGCCTTCGTTTCAGCGACAAGAAGGGCACAAAGCACCTGGCCCGTTCCTGGCTAATCAAGTTAGTAGTGTAGCCTGCAGCTACAAAGGCACAGAGTTAATACTGGCCCAAATAGAGACTACAGTGCTTTACTTTTATCCCGGAAAACATTGGAGCCCCCCCCCCAACCCGCCACAAAGCTCATTAAACACCAACATGAAGCCTGAAGCTGCTCAGCGCGTTTGTACACACACACCTGCTCTCCTACTGTATGCCTGCTGACACATGCATTCTTATAACAATTATAGACCATCCACCCACCTCCGAGCGAGACGGAGGGGTGAGTTTTTCATTATTCTACGTCTGTAGATTCACCCAGACAAAAAAAAAAAAGAAATGTTTACGAGCTTGTTTGATATGTGATTTGTCCCGACAGATAGCATTAGTGCACTGACACATACTTTTTTCCGGGGCCGCACAGACAGACAGGGTGTGTTTTCTCATTCTTTGTAGCCTCTACTCCCCCGCTGTCTCTCTCTTTTTTCCGAGGGAGGTGATGACATGATATCAAAGTGATTTCTATTTGTTACACTGCTCATTTAGGTCAATTAGAGGAAACTTGTTTCGTGTTGTCAGTGTTTGTGACACCGTGCCCCATAGACTTGCAATTAGTTGCTTGACTGTGACGTCCTCAAGTATTCAACAAATGTTTGTCATATGGGGTCTTGAAAGGCTGCGCTGTCGCTACAAGGCAGTTATGACATGAGCTGAAAAGAGCATTGTTGTTTTGGAGGCTGCATCCGTGTATGGGCGCGTGCGTGCTTGTATTCAAGCTGTTGTACTGTTGCGCTAAAGTATTTTACAGATCCCTAAATTGATGAATTACTGTTTCAACATGGCGATATTTTGTTTGAATACTGCAAAAGTGAACATTAGACATTCATAATCCCCTCGAGATAAATTGGAATCACTTTGGTGATCCCCTGTACTTTGAGTTTGTTGCTAACTAGCTAACGTTCACACACTAAAACTGAGGTGGTGCTAAATATCAGCATGTTAGCATTGTCACTGTGATTATGCTAGCACGTTGAGGTTAGCATTTGGCACAAAGTAACACCGTGCTTCAGTACAGCCTCACGGTACCAGTAGTGTTTTTTACAAATTTTTTTTGTCTCTCTCGCGACGTTATTCCTCTCTCGTATAGCGTCCATTGCGATTACATGAACATGGACAACTATGCACATTAGGTGACGCCGTCGTTTAGCGACTTCTAGCGACTTTTAGGACGGCCAGTAGCTACTTTCCTTACTGAGGAGCAGCTAGCATAGTTTGAGACTTTTCTTTTAATTCAGTTGCGTTTGCTGAGTCGCTCCACTTTATTAAGTTTTGGTAATAAAACTTAACATTATTTTATTTATCCGCTGCAATGGTTCAAAATTACGTTTCCGACGAAATGAAATTGTCAGACACTGTAACATTAGCTAACTGCAAACGTCAGCTCGTTTCAGTTTCACAGTAAAGGCCACATTAAAACGCATTTATTGTACAGCACCTTCAGGAAGTGATGGTTTTATATCTGCAGTAGTTTATTGTTTCAAAATTGCTCACCACTGCAAATAAACACAGCAAAACTGAACATTATATTTGGCCAGGATCTTAGATACTGATATAACAGGTAAAACTGGTGCATTCCTCAAAGCCAGTGTGTGTGTGTGTGTATTTACTTCACTTGTTTATTTGCCTATGTATTTAAATAAGAATAATGCACATTAATTAACTTGGGCACTTGGATCCATCATTTAAGTGTGCCAGATTTAGTCGCGCAGCCTTATCTTCATTTGTAGTCACTGGCAGGTTGATGGCATATGGGAAAACATACAAAAGCTCATAAGCAGAGACAAATATAAAAACAAACACATAACAATCTTAGCACAAACAAAACCACTTAAGAATAGACAAACAGTTAAAAGCCGACATAATCACTACTCCAGATTATGACAGCACAGTTGATTGCGTGTTTTAGGGTTCAGACATGTGATGTTCCTTAGCTCTTGTCCTATCGCATTACCTGCACACCTGTGATGTATGCCCGCCCCCCTCCCTCCATCCATCTAACGTGGCATGTTGATGATTTAGCGGCACGCCGGCGGATTGGATTTAACTGTACAGTCCACGCTCTCTGTCTGAGGTTTCAGCCTTTTAAGGAGGGCATGAGTGTCATTGATCAGAGAGAGAGAGAGAGACAGTGTGGAAACATTATAGTGAGACCTGATGAGTGCGGCGAGAGTGCAGCGTGACGCGCCGAGGGATCAGCATCAATGATGACGACCGAAGAAAATCAGCTTGAGCCTCAGTTTTCTGTTGCCGTTAGAAGTTTTGATGTCTCCCCTCCTGTTGTTGTCTAGAAAGTGTGGCAGCTTCTGAACCCCCACCCCTCGCTCCATCCCATCCTCACGCTGCTGTGCTACGCCAAAGAGACATTTCTGTTTGTCAGTCTTGATAACTGATGTTAGTATTTCACCTTTAGTTTTGGTTAACCATTTTCCATAACCCCACAAGCTCTTTCTTATGAGGGCAAAGCCTTAATTTAACCACTGCTTCCTTCTTGGCACTTTGTCAACTCGTGCTCTAATTCACTACTTCTTGTGACCTTCCAACTGGCATTTACAGAGGAAATCTACCTGCACAAAAGGCTTTGTCACAGTGGTTAATGAGCACACGGTGAAGGACATCTTGATCATTAAGCCTTTGGACCTAAGCATGTAGATAATGGCATCTATTGATGTGGGTGAGATAATGATGGGGCCATATGTGGTGTGGTCTTAAGCTTTTTTCTTTCTTTTTTTTTAACCAGATGTGTTGACTTAAATGAGTCAGTGTTAAGATGTAAAATATGGGTTGTACGGTACTGCTGAATATTCATGCTGCACTGTGGAGGGCGGCATTAAGGTTAATAAGTTATTTTTGAACAAGAGAATTGAGCTGCGGTCGCAACGGCGGAGTTTTACGGCATTGCGCAGAGTTTGCGCATTTTTCATCTATAATTAGGGTCGGCGTGGACTACAGCTATCATCCTCAACTCATTACACTCATGATGCAACTGTCTAACGATGGACGTCTCCCCCATCTATTAATACTTGTGATGGCTGGCCCCGTACTCTTCCTTGCTTTCGTGGTTTTTCTCCCCCCTCTGAGGGTATGTTTGCGAGATGTGTATGTTGTTGTGCTTCTTCAAAAACAGCCTGTTCTCCCTCAAGGGGAAAATACACTGGATCACACAGAAGGAAACTCAATTACCGCCTCCCAGCGGATTCCTAATCACCGAGCTCCGATGTTAAAAGTTAGCCTCTTTAATGCGTGGAATTTCAAAGACACAGCACAAACCATTTGATTTACTCACTGCCGTCTTCACAGGATGTAAATAAGCTTATTAACCAGCCATTTTTGGATATGTGCATCGCATGACCTCAAGAGGTGCCACTGACTCGAAAGATACACCAGAAATTAATATATTTACAGAGAAACTGTTTATTTAACCCTGTTTTTTTTTAAAGTGTGCGTTTGACAGACATCAAACTTCCTCCAAACACTTAGAGCAAGTTAACTTGAGGTTTGCTCTTGATGCAACATATTTCTACATGCATGCAGGAGCTTGCAACATGCCATTATCTGTTTCTTTGCAAGTATGTACAGTGCGTGTAATATAGATCTGAGTGCTGAACCGCTGCATTTCAAGTGTGGTGTCTCCTAATTGTACCGCAGACTAATAAACTCTTCTTCTGGACTCCAACTGGGAATCAAATGCCCAATTAGAGCCCTTACCCGTAGGCCCTGCTCCAGTAGAAAAAAGCTAGAAGAAGAATTACTGAAGTAGTACATTCCACAGTTAGGCTGAAGTTTTTGCCTGTACATGGTCTTAATAGATCCAGAGACACAAGTTGCCCCAGGCCACGGTTCACAGGTTGGTTCTGAAAGTGTCTCAAAGTCTCAGGCGTCTTTATTTTTGAGGGGACTAACTGTCAGGGCGGACGAGTCCATTCAGCTCTCGCTGAAACACAATCCTTCAGACTCCTCACGATCGTGCAGAAGAAGAAAGAAAGGGCGGCAGACAGGGGGGGGAGAAAGATAGAGTCGAGACAGGAAGATACTGTAGGCCTATGTCTGTTTGCTTGGTCTAGCAGAGGCACGATCACATCGGATGCCTGGAGGCTCTGTCTCCGACTTTGCTCCTCTGTTGTTCCAGTTTACCCTTGGGAGACGCGTTCTGAGAGAGGCGGGAGCACGCATGCACACACACACACACACACACATAAACACACAAACACACACCGCATCCATTTCTGCGTTAAAACAGCTGCCGTTAACCAAACCCATCTCTCCTATCTCATTAATGCCATAACTCTCCGCTATTGTGCCTGTCTTTGGTGTTAACGGGACAAATTACAAAGGCCAGGCCACTCAACACACACGCGCAGACGCACACACACGCACGCGCTCGGGTAATTAATTGGTTCCAGTGGAGCCAAGAGCTAATTTACTATCCCTCCTGCCACATTTTTTCAGATACAGGAAGACGACTCATCTGAAGGCAGCTTCCTTATGGCTCCCTCCCCATCTGCAGGTTCCTTACGTGTGTCAAAGTATATGAGTGTATGCTTTGTTTTTGTTTTTTCCTGCCAAAGAGGTGGTTGTTGTTGTTTTTCAGGCATATAATTACTGAGCTGTAGGAGTTGGCAGCCTGTTAGGCTTGTTATCTTGGATATGTTGATTGCAAGAAACATGTGGGAAGACTGATTATAGTACTCGTCTCCCTACCCCCTGCCTTCCTTTGGGTTTGACCGAGTGGGACTTTTGTCAGCAAGTGACGAGAGTTTTAAAAAAAAAAAAAAACATAAGTGAGCAAATGAGATTTCTTTAGCGCTTTAGCACTGGCATGCAGATTAGACCTAGTTCACCTAGTCCAACTTTAAGCAATCAACTCCTTCAGTAAAGTAAAAGAATCAAACGCTTTGAGCAGAGCTCCACAGAGCCCTTTGCGTTAAGCTAATGTGGGAGAAATACTAAGTTAGCATGTTTTTCCTTAAGCGCTTAAAGAGTAATTATATATCACTAAAAGAGAAGACAGTGTGTAGAAAATTGGAAGCTTACATTTAAACCAAAAACTTTGCATTCAACTATGACAATCCATCATACTTTTCTATTGTTGCTGTCGCATGAAAAGCATTGAATCTGCTAAAAGTGCTAGGGAGTAGCAAAAGATGAGATAACGTGATGACCTTTTAAGTTTATAGGGTGAACCTGACAGCTAGAAAGCTAGATAGAAACATCAGCACTCATATTCAGTCCCATATTCACTCTCCTTATAGCTCTGCTTTTGGTCTTTGCCCTTAGATGCTATGCTACATTCACCAGCTAGTTGCTAAGTATGCTCACAGCCCATTTAGCCAATCGTAGCATTTTATTTTTGGCTTTTATTTTATAATTTTCTGCTGAAAAGACAGACTCAAAACAGTAAAGTGAAGTTACGGGCTGAAACCTAAAAAGCAGCAGACGTGAGCGATGATTTGCATTATCAGTGACCCCGTTCACATTACACGCAGCTCTGAACTGGTGCAGCCTTTAATTTCACAAAAAAACACTTCAAAGTAATACCTGAGCGAATTATACTTTTTTAACTTTCCAGCTTTGCTATAGAAGATGCAACAGTACACACAGTTCAAAGCTCTGTACATTTGCCACAAGAGTAACCGTGGAGACTCGACCTCCCCTGCAGTGAAATCTATCTGTGCGAGATTTCATCCATCATTCCTCCAGTCATATCCTGTCACAGCTAAAGCTGATATGATTGATTACGATATTAGTAATTGGATGATTCAAAACTGCAGTATTCAGTGCAGCTCCACTCACTGATTTCACATTCTCAGCCGAACGTGAGGAATATACCCTTGGGTGACTGCAATTTTCTTTTCATTTAGAGCCTGGTTAGCATCAAGGTAGCATTTCATTCTCCGGTGTCCTTTTGAAAGTATAGATCAATGAGCTGATCTTGTGGTTAGTAGTTACCCTTGATATTGGCAGAGCAGCGGGTGCCCTCACTTTCAGTTCTTCACCTCAGCGGTGCAGTAGGTAGGTGTGTTTGTGTGAACGGCAAGTCAGTTTTAGACTCGTCTCTCTGCACAGCTGTAGACTGTGATAGTGTAATTTTGCGCCCAGCGAGACAGTCGGCTACCCGTTAGCCAAGCATGTAATTAAAGCTTTAAAAATGTCACCATCCCTCAGTGGTGGGCTTTATGCCCCTTATCGCTGCTGTCCCAGGTGAGTGTGCATGTGCCGGTATGAGTGCACAAGTTTTAATATTTGTGTTTTCTGCATGTGAGGCGAATTATTTTGTCGCAGGGCTTGATCAGGTGTCAGTCGACACCGCTCCTCTCGTGTGGATCGGCCTTGATAATACGCCGCATGGAGAACAAAGGCTTTGAAGTGCAAGATATCTTTGATGGCAGTAATTTACCCAAGCAGTTAAACATTGAGAAAATGGCAGAAAACTGATCTCAGGCTTGCAAATCAGTGGAGAGTTTTTGGGGCCTGCGTTAATCTTTGGTGCTACCTGTTAAATCAAAGTCATCGATGACACTGGCATTGAAGAAGCACCCTGTAACTTTATATAAGGGAGCTGGCAGCGACTTTACACCTGCTTTCCTGTCAGAGAGGTAACCTTGTAGTACCTCGCTGAGGTTGTTAGGGAAATATCAACTCACAGTGAGATGTAGTTGTGGGACAGCGGTGACAAACTCAGTTTTCTTTCCTGAGGTTTAAGCCACTCCAGAGCTGCAAGGTTGTTGTGACAATTTCCTCCCTGTGAACTGCGCTTTCTTGACACTGAGAGCAGCTCAGACAGTAGCCTTAGGGTCTGGACTACGTGTCAGAGCTGCCGTCTCAACAGACGATCAGTGCCTGGGTCAGCCACAGGACTTTTTCACAGAGTTGACAGACACTGTGTTATAAAGAAGAAGAAGATGAAGAAGAAGAAGAAGAGATACTTTATTAAAATCTCTTTTCATACAGCTTACATGCATTTTGACACACAAAGGGCTCATAGACATGCAATGTGGAGAGAGATGGTGGAGTCAGCATTCACGGTTTCATTTAGAAGTTGACGGGAAAGCTGGCAAATTCACGAGCAGACGATAACAAGGATGAGAGGAAGTGTAACGAAAGCTGCTACTTCTGTGTTGAGGTGTGTGTGTGTGATGCACAGTTGGAGCAAGCGCTGCCTGGTTTCTCTACATCCTCTGATGTTTTTATACAGAAGTGTCACCACAAACACTTACAAGGTCTGTATCTCCGATGCGTACATCAATTCAAATGTTGATCTAAAGTGACCTAAAAGTCACATGAATCTGAACACAGAGGTCGTAGAACATCCTTGGATCATAGTCAAGACAACAAGTATACAAATATGAGTCACATATGAGCAAAAGAATCAGATTTGCACCACTTTTGTCTGCAGTGTGAATGTAGCCTACAGCTCAGTAATTAACAGATTATATCTTGGTTTGTTGATCTGTAAAAAAAGAATGACAAATTGCCATTTTACGATTTTGCGTGGGACTGTTGCTTGGTCGGGAACAGTCATTTCCTGGAGTCTCAGCTGGTTGCCTTGTAGCCGCTCTTGTAAAAAAAACGTTGTTTTTCTGGTTTTGTTCTAATAAAACAAACAGGATACGTCTCAGCTTTAGAGGAGCCGGTAAGCACATTCTGTTGCCTTTGGACAGAACCAGCCCCCCTCCCACTTGTTTCCCCTGTTTCCGCTTCATGCTAAGCTAAGTTAGCAAGCTGCTGGCGATATAGCCTCAGATTCAGCACAGCCGTCTCTGAGCAAAATAAAAAAAAGAACATTCATTTCAAGTCCAAGTTTTCCTTTAAGAGGAACGAGGCACAGAAATGAATAAATATGAACAGATTACTCAGTGTATCTATTTTCAAAGTACCCTTGTCTAAAGCCGAGAAGAAACCAACCAACCTCAGAAATGATTAATTCTCTGTAATTATGAAGTCGGCTGTGTAGGCTACAAGTCCCGACTCTGCCTTACCTTGACCTAAATCTGGAAGTGAACAGTTTTAAAAGCCCTGCTCTGTATTCAAAGGGCTAACCTGAGAGAATTTCTATAATAGTTGTAAGTCACAGGTCGTACTGATCTACCTCCAGCAATCATGCAGGCAGTTAGACAGGTCCGGGTCATGCTGGTGATCTAGTGCCGCGTGAGAGCTTTCACACGAATGTTTCTCCCTTTTTCAGGCATGATGTCACCTTTTTTTTCTTTTCCTGCCACATATTGCATGTTGTTGAAGCTTTTCCACGTCTGGAGTTGTGTTGTGTGTAGACACACGCGCGCACGCACACACACGCGCGCGCAGACCGCGTTCAGGCACGTGGTAATGCATCAGCACAAGTGCTAGAGGGTAAGCGAGTTGAGTAAAAATAACAGCAGGATTTGGGAACCTCTGGAGAGTTAGGGTGGGACTCGGATGAAATTGCTGGGTGTGTTTTTAAAGCAAGACAGTGCAGAGCGTCGGTGTGTGCGTGTGTGTTTCTGTGGCAAATGTGTGTGATGTGCGTCCCAGATTTAGCTGGACCAACGCTTTGGTTGTGGTCATACGAGTCATCGGGGCTGGTCAAAAAAAGCCTTTCAGCTCAGTACAGTACACGGACTCCGGTGTGTTTAAGATTCATTGTGTTTTTCGGTATGTAGAAAAAATAGAAGAATGCCAGAGAGGCTGAGGTGTGCACAACCATTACTCAGGAGCAGAGGAGGGTGACATTTTCTTAAATTGACCCCAAGACTATTTAAAAGTTTCAGCAGAAGCTTTGTGGAACAAACTATAAGTAAGTTCTTGCAGTGTTAGTTTCAGTCAACCACCAGAGAAGCTGCTGTTCTTCTGCTCCCAGGCGTCTGTGTCTCATCAGCTGGGTCCCTTCCCTCCGTACGCTGAGAGCAGACAAAACACAGAAAATCACAGCTCTCCGTTCGGGCGGTCACAAATCAAACACCAGATTGGAATCTCGGAGCGTCATTCCAAGCAGGAAGAAACGGATCCACTATTTGTTCGATTTAATGTTAATACCAATAAAGATTTGTTTGTGGAATGTGATGGAATTCAGCCTCGGATTCAGATTGCATGCAGGCGAAGATAACGCTGAAGAAATCAGCATCTGCAAGCATAACAAAGGCAAAGAGCGATTTTTCCAACACAAAGACTTTCTTTGTCGCGCATCCACCGCTCTTTAAAGTTGAACCGCAACTGGAAACCTCAGCACTTTTTTTTGGTGCAAGGACGTATAAATTATAAAGATTCTGTGGCTATTGTGCATATATTTCCATTTTTCAATAAAGCATGAACCTGTTTTTGGACATACCTGTGTGAAGCTTCAGGCCTCTTGGTGGGTGTGTCCCATATGGCAGCAGTTGCTAGGAGACTGCGGTTTACACAATGAGAACAAATACAATAAAAAAAGACACAAAACATACAAACACAGCAAAGTACAAGTCACACAAAGCTGAGTAAACATGGTTTCCCACTGCTTCAAAATTCCCACAAAGTCCGCCAAATTCGACATTTTGGAAGTTTGCTTGTCCTAGCGAGCTAGGCTAACTATCTTCCAATCAAAAACGGTGAGCTTGTGGCTCCGCTTGCTAACATTAGCACTGATTCTCACCAGATGTTAGTCTTTCGTTTATAAAATAGGCCAGTACACGAACTGGTTAACTGCTCACATGAACTGGCATTACGATATTCATGAACACAACACACCTCATTATAATGTCCACCGATGATCTAACGTGGGCGTGGTCTCCTCGTCCTCGTTGTGGACGTCGCATAGATAGATGAAAGCAGTTTGTGTTGTGGCAGTTCAGAAAC
This sequence comes from Nibea albiflora, assembly GCA_014281875.1. Taxonomy (NCBI): domain Eukaryota; kingdom Metazoa; phylum Chordata; class Actinopteri; family Sciaenidae; genus Nibea; species Nibea albiflora. The sequence goes on along the minus strand of CM024805.1, from coordinate 10,778,852 downwards.
GTATTTAAGTTTTATTTCAGTTGTATATCATCTTCGGTGAAACGGACTGACGATTCAGCCCCCGCAGAGAGAGAGAGAGGAGGATCTGGGTTGCCAGATCTCGCGAGAGTGTGCGGCTCCTGAGGCAGAGAAAGTTCATTTTTTCCCTGATTTATCGGCCCGAAAATGTCTTTTTAGTGTCAGAATGTTCAGAAGAGTGTAAAAAATGAGTTCAATATTTACTTCGGTGACTCTGAGGAGAAGAGAATCGCTCAAAATCTGTGCTCACTTTCACTTTTCCCCTAAGAGCCAATAGACTCTGGACCTGGACCAAGCATCTCTTTTATTAAACATCTCTGTTTGGACCAAATTAGTGCAAGTATACATGAACATATAGTAATTTCATAAGAAAAAAATCATTTTAAGTCCAGTTTGACTTGAAAAATGATTCATAACCGAAATAAAATATAATAATTGTCCAAAATATAGGGGAAGGAATACGATTTTTTATTTAGGCAGCGCCAATAATGGAGCTCAAAGTGCTTTACAAAACAGAAAATGGATGAGCAAACAGGCACTAAATAAAATCTGTAACAGTGGTAAAGTAATATCAGAAATATATTGCACATAATACATAATGACATGCTCACACAGGCCCCGATGTGCGTCACTCTTTCTCTCCTCCACGGCAGCAGAATGACTTATTCGATCCAAATGCAGAGAAATATTGTACAGAGTGAGAAAGCTGGAGTGTGAAATGCATTCAGCACAGAGTTAGAGAGAGAGAGAGGGAAACTGCACGTGCACGTTTGATTTGCGCTTCAAAAGCCACGCTGTGCAGCTCAGATAAGGTTCGAAACAAACAAGTCATCAGATCCAAGTGTGCTTTTCATTCCCACTCTTGAAGAGACACAAACATTTCTTCCTACTGAATTAATCTGCCCTCTGATCTGGGGGTCATGGAGTGGAAAGGACCCCGCTGTGCGGTGATGAGCCTTTGATGGCAGGATCATCACTCTGTCATTCTCTCTGTCGTCCTCCTCTGGGATCCCACGAGACGCCCTGTCAACCGAGCTCCCGGGGAAAGAGTGAGGGAAAAGGTCAACGAAAGGTAGAAACAGAAAGGGGCACGATAGAAGTTTGAGGAATCCGACGGCGGGGGGGAAAAAAGCCAGGAAAGAAGGAAAGCCAGTCAGTTGGCCACTCGGTCTGTCAGTCATTTTGAGTTTCATGCAGCAGTCTTTCACTCACTCATTCTCCTCACCAGTCTCTCTGTCAGTCAGTCGCCTGGTTCGTTATTTTGTCAGATAGTTTGTCATTCAGCCCTGCAGACTGACAGCCAGCAGCTCGATCTTCTAGTCCGCCGGTCACTCACAGTCGCGGTGAATAAGTTGTTCACTTGCCAGTCGGTAAGCAAGTTAGACTTTGAATTTGTTTTCCTCTTTGTTCTTTGATTTATCGATAATTTGGTTCAATCAGTCAGTCTGACATTCAGAAAATCAGATAGTCAGCAAAGGCAAAGTAAAGAGCAAACGTCGCCGTCATTTGTGTGTGCGCACTTTGGTCCAAACACCGAAATCACAGATAACCAAGTGGCAGACAGAGACAAAGAATAACAAACAAAAACCTGGCAATAAACCGTCTGATAGACAGAGTGATAGACGGGCAGTCCATCGCATCTAAACACACACATAAATGCGCTCTGCCTGACATATAAGCTATATGAGGCAGGCTTTGTATTGTCTGTGTGCTCTGGTCGAAAGCAAAGTCTGGGTTGATTTTACTGGTGTGTGTCCTGTCTGGCCTGAGAGAGAGAGAGAGAGAGAGAGAGAGAGAGAGAGTGAGAGAGCGAAAGAGAGAAGCATCTATCAGCACTGTGTTGTGACCCCGATCTCACACTCCCCCGTCTGTGTTTGGACAGATGGATCATCACTGCCGCACTCACATTTGACAAACGTGTTTGTATGTGAGCCCGTGTGCTTGTGTGTGTGTGGTGTGTGTATGAATGCATGTGTCAGCGTGACGAATACAAAGCCGGCGTTTTATGCGGGAGCCTGTTCATTATGTATAGTGTAATTCAACCATCATGAAGTCCCCTTCAGACAAAATCAATACGGGTGTTAATATGATCCTCTCTGCACTCGTTACCGCAGGAAGACTTCAATTGATTAGTTAGCTGACACCTCAGCTCCCAAAATGCAAGGATGCAGAGGAGTGGGTGTGTGTGTGTGTGTCTGTGTCTGTGTGGATTACTCTCTATACGCAGCTGAATGTGCCATTATGCAACTTATCAAGTAAGTAAACATCCATTCAGTGCTACTGCTCAGAGCATTTCTTCCTGCAAGTGGCCAACAACTGCATTCTTTTCTTCCTTCTGTTCTTAATTGCAGGGTTCGAGAGGACCAAAATTAGACAAGCGGCACAATATTTCAGAGGAATAACGTGCATTTCATGTCATGCAAAGATCGGTTTGACCAAAGAAAATCAGGAATCACAGTGTTAAGTGAAGATAGATGTCTCCATACAACAAATTCATGTTTAGGCAGTATCGTAGGCGTGCTTCTGCCAGGCTTCATTTTGTCTGCCTCACCTCTGATATTTGCTCTTGGAACACATACACTAGAACACACACAGGCATGGTAAACCATCCCCGGTGCGTCTCTGCTTTTTTCCTTTTTCCTGCCTTCCTGTTTGTTCCTCTCTGATGTCGGCCTGCTCCGTATTAGCAAACTGTGGTACTTTTTGCAGAAGCGATCGCCGCAAAAAAAAAAAAAATGTTTTCAGTATTCAGATCTTTGGATTAAGTAAAAGTAATAATACCAGGCTGCGCAAATACCCCCATACAAACTTTGGTAACATTCCAACACTTGTGTGGTGAGAGTTATACAGACAATTAAGAGTTATCCATTTCGACCATTAGGGCTGACACAACGTCTCAGTGGGTCACTTTAGAGCTGCGACAGAAGATCATGCTAATGAGGGGAGAAAAAAAACAGGGAAATGTGTTGAGATCAGAGATTTGCTTAATTGAATTAGTGAGCATCATCGTAATGTCAAGAGATGAAACATTTTAGACCCCGCACTCTGAAATCTAACATCGCAAAAGCGCAGAATTAGCTGCTTTGTGTTGGACAATTCCTAAGGATGGCTGTAAATCTTCTTGCGCATGTCTTGTATTTATGGTAGCCTATATTTCTTTCGTTAAGTCACATGACCGACGGATCGGCTGTGTTTAGAGGAAGCAGAAACAAAGCTGAGCTACCGCCCTGATAAAGTCAAGATAGCCAAAACGCGCGGGTAATAAAGCGTGCTGATGATGCTCACATTTGGTATGCGCCTCACTGTCTGTTTCAAAATTCAACAAAAGAATTTGAAGGAAGCAAAAGGGAAGAATTACACTGCATTATCTGCTCCGTTCATTCACATGTCAACATCGTTTACCCCATGTTTAGTTTTTTTGTTGGCTGTAGGGCTCCCTGCGCTTAGTGCCCCGAATGCACAAGTATGATATCCATCACCGGGTCCCAGGGTGCTTTCAGCATGTGTGTGTGTGTGTGTGCTGTGAATACACTGTACCGTAGGTGTGCTTTTGTGTGTCCGTATTCGTAGAGGTGTGAAAGAGAGACAGAGAAAGAAGTAGGAGTGGGAGCAGAAGGAGGAGGAGGAGGAGGAGGAGGAGGAGGAGGAATTGCGGAGGCTTGTACTAATGCCCTGGAGATGATTTAGAGTTTAGACCACCGAACTGCACAGAAAGCTCTTCCAGTTTTCTCCCACAGGACCCGTCGGTGGCTTGTGGTGAGTTAAAGAGAAAATAGGATCCACCAGAGATCACTTCAGGGAAATGAAACAACAGTTCAAATGGTTTGGTTTTAAATCAAGTCATGGCTGTCTGTCTGCTCCGTTACTTAAAAGGCATGACGCAAACACACATGTGCCCATAAATCAGGTTATCTGTGACATGCGCTTTTTTTTTTTTTTAAATGACTGCTTATAAATATTTACAGTATTTTAGATTTAAGAGTTTGTAATTGTTTCACCATGTGATGACAGGTTTTCATTAGGGTTCATTTTCATGCAAAAAAAAGAGATGGAAGTATTTAGATCCAGATGTAGAAAGTAAGGCAATGACAGTGAGGGTTCACTTGCATTTTGACTTCTCATAGTAGTGGAAGTGCTATCATTCAATTATTTTTAATGATCGGGTAGTATTGTTTGTATCAGACACAAGCAACCCAATAGACATTCCAGTTGCGATTTAAAATATTTAAATGTGTTAGACCAAAGATGAAAGTGTTCTTAACCACCCAGCCAAATTTGAATGATTAAAAATATCAACAAGTTCATGAAATTAGGCGTCAAAATCAGGTGAAAATGAGCGGGAATCTCAGCTCCAAGACTGTGGGGGGCGTGTCCACTGAATGTGCTGAAGCCACGCTCCCTCGTGGGAGCAGTCAAGCAGCAATTTCGAAGCGACGGAAACGTGTCAGATGAGCTCATAAGATGACATGACTAACTTTGAAACACTGAGCGAGATGAATTAACCTCTATCTCTGCTCGGGGTGCAGGGGCATGCTCAGGTGGCCTCAGCGTGTCATCGAGCCACCCTTTAAGGACCGCCCAGAAAAACAAGACTGAAAACTGGTGAAAAACTGTTTAAACCTCTAACTCCACATTTCAGTAATGCATCATTCAATGTCTTTTCACACATTTTCGGCAACTATTTTCCAACATATTTAATGTATTTTGAAAGAAATGTCAGAATTGCCATTACTCAGATCGGCTCTGCAAATGTTTTATGTGTAAGGAAATATGAAACACATTTGTGTGTGCTTCGGTGAATAATACTGAATACTAAATGCAAGTCTAACTTTTGTTTGTTTGTTTACTAGAAATCTCAGCAGGGCGCCTTTAATATTCAAATTGAACTACAGCAAAGGGTTTAAAATCTTTCTGAATTAGTGAGCGATAACTGACAATAACAAGAAACGTTCATATAATCGCTTGTTTTTTAAGTAGTGCTACAAGTTGGACATGAGATGGAGAAACATGCACAAATGTGTGTGTGTGTGTGTGTGTCCTTGTGTGTGCAGGCGTGTGTGAGCTGACAGGAGATCGTGTGCAGGGCTGTTACAGAGGGAGGGAGGTTAACAAAGAGCACACAACTCACCAGTGTGCTTCTGTTTCTGTCAGCCAGCCCTCTGCACACGTCTCTGTGTGTGTGCAGTGTCCACAGCCCTTTCCGATCACACACTCACACACAGTTCAATAATCTAATTTCATACATCCAAGTTCATATCTGTGCACAGCATAAGTGAATGCAGACATTTACGCTTATAAGACTGTACATAAAATGACAAGAAGAATGTCCTGGAGACTACCTGGGGGAAATGACTTGCTCGCTCACAGTTGCAACAGGTAAAATGGCTTTTTGGTGAGGGGGAAAAAAAAAAACATTAAAGACTGTCAAGAAAAGTAGCAGACAAAGAAAAAGTGACATGTAAAACGACAGGTTGACTAAAGAAACGGGGAAAAGAGTACAGAGGCTGACGCGTGAACCGTCAAGACGAAAAGGAAAAGAAACAGAGGCAGCCGGCGCTGGCTGTCACTTGCTTTTTCTGCCGTGGCTGACAGGTGTTTTACATTACTCCGTGGGTGAGGGAAAAGCACATATCCTTCGCCGCCTGTGCACTCACACACTGGACTTTGAATGAATTCCATATAGGCCTCAAGGTCACAGAGCTTATTCATGCACACTAAAGGCAGGGTAAACTTTCCATTGAAGGAGAAAATGAAATAAGACCACCGCACTCACGGAATTAGGGTTTTTCGTTTGAAAGCGGGAGTAGAGAGGTCCCTTATGTTCTACCCCAGAGCTACTCCAAGCTTTGCAACACTAGGGGGGATTCATACTTCAGAGAGAAGTGGAGATGAGGTTAGTCTGAGGAGAGAAAATGTTCACTATTTCTTTCTTAGCTCTTTTTGTTTTTTTTTTTTTTTTTTGCAGTGTGCTGCCTTCCCACAACAAATGCGGTATTAATAGTTTTTGCTTATTTGCAACCTACCATTCACACTAAATCAACTCTGTCATGGAGGGAGGGTTGTTCTGTTCTTGCTCTACAGAGCGCCGTTACTTCTTTCTCCGCTGACTGGACAGATGAAAAGCCTATTTCACATACCATAAAATAATAAGAATTCTCCACGGGTTTCAGCTACACCACACGCTGTCTGTCATGAAAGCTTTAGCGAAGCAAATGCTTACCATTACTTGCACATAACGGCTCAACATCTTCGCTGTCTTTGCTCTCTCTACCACACACACACACACACACACACACACACACACCGCTCCAAATGTGGTAGTGTACAGTCAGGGAGGTTTATTCTTCTGTTGCGCACAGCGTGAATCATTCTTTATAATGGCATCACATCAATGATTAAAATGTAATGATGTAGATGGCCTAGGCTGATGATCAGTTCACCCCCACATAGAAAAGAAATCCTAACCAATTGGGATTTAAAAACGGCTTTCTGGGAGGCATGAAGCGTTACATAATAATCGTAATTGTGAATAAAAACATATGAAGTTCTGAGAAGGCTATAGGGTGTAATTGGTCCACGAGGAGTGCTGTGCCGTGCGTATATCAGTCACACACGCGCACAACAAGTCTTGGTAATGAATAACACATGAATGAACGTGCACGGCACACGTTCAGTCGCCCTTCATCATTGCATACAACAAAGCTCCTCCGCAGAGGCACAAAGGGCACATCATTTCAGATATTAGAGGACACACGCGCGCACACACACATACACGCGCGAGTTAATGGAAAGCCATGTCTGATTCATGTGCCGGGTGTCGGAGGTGAGAGGTGTGAGGTGTCTGGCTGTCCGCGAGGAGCACACAGGCTCAGCAAAAACTCCCCGCACTTTTCTTTACCCGATCTGTCACACTGACTCCCCTACGCCTCTCTCCTTCGCGTTGACTTTTATCTAAGGATTTATTTTCCTGTTTTTCATCTTCTGGAGTGAATCCTTGGAGATTTCAGAGGTGCTATACTATATCAAGCATAAAACTAACAGAAAGTAAGTCTTCGTTTAAACCTAAATTCGTCTCTTTTTGTCCTTTCAGGTGTGTCTCTCCTATGCTCTTGGCCCCTGAGGCCTGAGGAGAAGTGAGCCAAGCCCAGGCCCTAATGGGACGTCCTGTCACTCAGCATGCACTGCTGCTCCTGCAGTGCATGCTGGTCCTGCGGCCTGGAGGCGTGGCCAGTAGGAGAGGTCCAGTGCTGCTGCCTGAATCGCCCTGTCACAAGACAGAGCATCCGCTCATCCCACACTCAGGTAAGCGTGACACGTAAACGTGCACACACTCCGGGGCGAGATGATGGATTTGACTCATTAAGTTTTCTATATACCTTCGTAATTATGTGAACTTTTCTGTACAGCTGTAGTTAGTTATTTATATCCTCCTATTTCAACACCCATATCAAACCGTCGTGCTCTTCTTTCACTCTTCACAAGCTTAGCTTTGCAAACCGTCTCTCGACATTTTCTTGTTTTATTTTACTGTTGCTAGGCGAACAGACACGAACTCGACTCATGTCAGCAAAGTGATGATCAAATAAAAATAGTACAGTAAAGTACTTTGACATTTTTATTGGGCGTCTAGTTAGCAATTGACTTTTTGATAGGATGTCTGATAGTTTCCACATGGCTGCAAACGAGATATTGACCGAAATGCTGGGATTGTTATCAGGTCTATTTTGTCAACAGTAACAAAGGTAATCTGGAGTGAAACACTCTGAAAAGCACGGTCCACGTAAAAGTCATTATAAACTTGTTCAACACTAACATGAAAACAGTAAGTCTACTCGAAACCTTTGATTACCATGTAGTCATACTTGTTTACTGTTTAATAAACTTCTACCTTAAACAGTGACTGTGCAGGCTAAAAGATACTGCACACACACTGCATATACTGTTGTTTATATGCAGTCATATTTAAAGAATTTTAGAGGTTGTTCTCTTCTCTTTGACCTCTTTAAAACCAAAAAACACCAAAGCAAAAATGTATGAATTTGATGAAAAATAGCGCAAGGTACAATCACTAATATGCGCTAGCTTAGTTAACCTATTCCTACCACTGCTGTCTGAAACGCAGAGCTTTAGCCTCGATATCACGCACATGTGTGTAGTCATGAAGCGCATATTCAAGACCCTATTTACAAATTTCATGTAGATGTCAGCTGGGAACACTTAAAAAGTCGGACGGAGATGTTAAATAAATTAGCCTTTGCCTAGCCTAGCTTAATTAGCTGATACATTTCGGCAGAGATTTGTCATTTCAGCTGGCAATATAGGTGGTCTACAAATGTAAGCCTGGTTTTGTCTAACCAAAAACAGAAGATTAATGAGAATTTTGAACTTTTACTTCTTTATTGTCAAGATCATTTAAGATTATAGGTTGTCTCTTTCTTTATTCCTTTCCTTTCTTTTTTTTTCTTCATTCCTTCCCTTGAGACACAATGCAGACACAACCTTCCTCATAAGGCCTTTAATTACTACATGGCTCTGCAGTTTTTAGATACAGTACACGACGTATCAGATTTCATCGTCCTTATCCTTTATCTTACATTGCTATCGAACATCTAAACTGTAATGAAATGCTGTGAAACTTAGTCGAAAGAAAGTATCAATAGCGATCAATGCGGCCCTGTCTACCCATTGCAAAGCGGCGAAATGTCATTGAGCTGTTTTCAGTCCAGCACAGTCCCAGTCAGATAATCACATAGCATTCTGTCTAGGGCAAAATTGACTATAACAGCAAGGTCACTGCATGTGTCCAAAGATCCACATGCATGCCAAGACTTATATTAAGTATAGCCACCCAGCACAGACAGAAGGACCCCCCCTTGACTTCCATTTCTCCCTCTATCACTCAATATTTCTTCAGTCTTTGTCACTTCATTGTTAGCTGAGGTGCCACTCTTCCCTCAGCTAACACCTGAGTGCAGTGATGATGACTAACTGCCCGGCTAACGTCATACGTCCCTGCCTTGTGTGCTTCTGCATGAAGAGGATAGCCCAGCCAGTGGGTCAGCTGTGGTCAATGCATTTGTGTTCTCTAATGCACCAGAATGGCCCATTAAGCTCCGGTGGCTTAATGTTTCGGTTGAAATATAGAAGCATTAATTTAAAAATAAAAAAAAAAGGGTCGACAGTACAGTTAGTAATCAGACATGGTTCATGAGCACAGAGCCTAGAAAAAGAGAGAAAAAAGTGAGAGGAAGTCAGAGGCTTCGCTGTCTGTGGTTTAGTGTCTTTGGTCTGAGTGATTAGCTGTGATGACACAGTGGTTTAGTAGATTTTGTATGGTTAAAGCTAAAAGGTCACTTTAAACTGAATGTACTCACTTACCTCTTGAGATATCTAGCCACACACATAGTTTTGGTTTTGTTCGCCCCGGCTTTGAAATGTTTGTCCCTGAAATTTCTGCCACCGTGCCAGTACAGTAAATTGAGCTTGTGGTGCTGGTGCAAAACCAGAAACTCGAGGGGGTGGTTAGAGTCGGTAATTTACGTACTGACTGGGCAGTTGTTTCCTTCCTTTCTGCTATACCCTCACACAACAAAAAAAAAGCAATGAACGCAATGATGATTTTTCCTCAAGTCATTTGACGTCGTTGAGCGGCGAGCAAAACAACTCTGCTTCTGTTTCCCAAGGGAATCCAAATGAGCACAATTGGTTGTCTCCTAGTTGACATTCCCACGCTTCAAAGGAAGTTGAATCATTTCTCGGTTTTCTCCAGGTCGCTCCACTGGGCAACGTGATTTGCGGCGGGTGACGCCAGGATGATATTTCAAGGTTCATTTTAGGTTGTATGTGAATGAGGGTAAAACCAGAGGCAGTCAGCTCAGTGCCGCCTTTCGGCATTCAAAGGTGGAGTTATTGTTCATAAAATTAAATTGCACCGATGCAGAAACATGTACGCAAGGTAATTTTCATTAGCTTGACCCCTAAAAGTTCACCCAAAGTTTCTAAGCTCTAAAGCTCTGCAGACCTGCGTGCTTGCATGACGTTTTTTTTTTTTGCTGTCACGTGGAGTTTTAACATCATGCTTTGTTTACTTCCACCCCGAACATATTTATTCTCACCTTGTGGAAGAATCAGCACCTTTGCACAGCAGCTGCTAATTCCCATAGTCTCATGAAGATGTCCATTAATCTTTGCCTTCACAGTTATATTTTGGCTCTGTTTTTTTAATAACTTTCCTTTCATGGGCTGATGATAGTCTTTGTGTGGTCCTAAGACATCTCATTGTTCCAAGTTGTAGTTGGTAGACAAAGCTTTTCCAGAGACTGCCAAATTACAGCCCTTGCTTTCCTTTTTTTTTGCAATGAACGCAAAAAAAAAAGCCAAGTCATTACAGAAAAACGTTGACACATATACACGTACGCACGCATGTGTGTACACACAAACAGTGTGTGAAGGAAGAGAAACCTCTCGTTAAACCTATTATCATTCTCTTTTGTGACTCATTGTGCTCCATGTAATGTAGTGTAATCCCTGTTTTTTTGAGAATGTGCAGAACGAGGCTGCCATGGCTCCTCTTCAGCCGAGCTGGGAGGACTACAAACACATTAAACGTACCCCTGTGGATCACAACAGCACAACACTCCCACTCTACTGGCTCATCCATTTGGACATACATTTAGAGGCAATTGCCTTCAGTCTTACAGCTAGGACGTAGTAAGGTAATGTAGTTTGACGTTTTGATAAATAAATAAATAAATAGACTTCAATTTAATTCATATCTTTGCCGAGAGTTAGATAAGAAAATCAATACCACTCTAATGTAACTAAATATGAGCCTGCAGCTGATTAGCTTAGCTTGGCTTAAAGACCTAGCACCCTACAGAGGTCATGTCTAAACTAAAAACTAAAACTAGGTTTGTCAAAGATCTGCTTAAAGCTTCTCAAATGTAGGATTTTGGACTGCTGGTAATTATTTTCAAACTTCACCTTGGACTCTGAGACAATGCGATGTTCATTTTTCAACAGTTTTTGGAGGTTAAACAATGACTTGGAAGAAATATTAAACAGATTCATTAACAGCAGATAGATTAATCTATTCTGGCAGAGAGACCTCTTGTTCAAGGTTGGGGGTGACAGTAGGTGAAAGATATTTAGGGGGGGAAAAAAAGAGCGATACGCTGCTCAACTCACCGAAACAGCTCACAGCCACAGCCGATCTGGTGAAAAACGAGTTAAAACAACGCAGAGCTCAAAGAGTGGTCGTGACCCGTCATGAGGAGCCAAGGTCAAGGTTTGTCTGAGTGTGTTCCAGTGACAGCCTCGCTTTCTCTCTGTGTGATTGTGGCCTGACTGTGGCAGGGTGTGGCTCACATGAGTTTAACCCCACTGGGGATGGCGGTTTTCTGACTTGGCATAACACTTGGCTGACAGAACTGCTACTGTGGTGCAAGGATGCTATAGTCTAAAGACCGCTTTCTGCTTGGTGTGGCGGTTTTAGAAATGTAGGGTTTCAGAAGGAAAGTACACTGTACAGTTCAGCAGCTACGTTCAAAATGTTTACCCAAAAGGTACGCTTTCACGAAAACAGGTCTGAATATAGCTTCAGCAGAGGCCCAATGTAAATGTGTGTAATTTATAGAATATTTTAGAAAGGGGTGCTGAAAGGCTTCACCCCTATTTCGGTGTGCGATATGTTTTTGGCAGAGGTCTTCTGACCGAGCGTTTGTTGTGTTATTGTAGCTCAAAACCCTTGAGATATACTGTATTAATAAAGTGTTGCATTTAACAAGTGTTCCTGGGTGTAGGCTTGAAGGCTTTTAAAGGTTATAAACTGTGGTGTAAACAATGCCTTCACAGGCCAAGCTGAGGGCCATGTCTCTGAGGAGTGGAACCGGCAGACTTGTTTTACAGCCACAGACTGAGCTCAGCTTTTATCATCCCTGAACGGCTAACACATCGTTAGAGAGAGACGGGAGTGAAAGCTGGGGGAAAAAAAAAACAACAGAAAAAAAAAACAACAAATGGTCTCATAGCATTCATAAATGCAACAGGCTAAAACTAGTATCAGAAATCATTTAATTGGTCATTTGGGAGTGATTTTAAATTTAAAGTCCTCCAAAGGTCTTCGGAGCTTAAATTCAAAACATTGGATCTGCTCTATTCATGTCCAAGGTCAGCTATGTTCTAGCCATGTTTTATTTTAATGGATGACAGGCTGCCGATGGCATGAAGAAGGGCCTGTCCGTATTTTGGGATTTGTACGTCTTTCATTTACCCGCTGCAATAAAAGTCCCACATGTCATTTCCATACTTTCATCTCTTTCTTGTCAAGTGGCCTGAAGAGATTCGGTCATCTTGTTAAAAGGTTGTCTCCTCTCCAGCACCCCTCCAAACCAGGGGACTCCACTCCTGAATACACATTCGATTTAAATATTTTATTGCACACTTATTTGTGGTTTCACGGCGGTTTGTTTCGCATGATTCACTTGCTGCACTCTGGGCCACAGCAACTGGCACGGTAATCCGTAGTCGTAGGCTGAGAAATGTGCGTGTTTTTCTTGCCTGAAATAACATAATAGGAAGAAAACATACACGCCTTCAACTTTGGCTTTTGCTTTTAGACTTTTTCAAACTGAGCAGGTGTTTGTTTTTTTCCACCGCTCGGCCAAGTCATTTCCTCACGTCAACTTGACCAAATAGTTGCCATTCTTTCTGCTGCCCGGTACCACAGGGCTACATTTAGAGTGAACTGGCTCTTCATTTATGCGAGCGCCTGCTGCCACACTCTATTTACACTACTCAAAGAAAAGCCATTCATGTTTCAGAATTGGTTCCACATGTTCCCATTGTTGCCGTCCTGCCAGCAGTACTGTAGAGCCCTAACTGAAGACTGGCGTGGCCTCTGATGCAGGGTGTAAATATTTATACATCCTGTCATTTTGTCTTTGCGTCAACTGCTCCGTGTCAGAGCGTGGAATAACAAACGGGATGTGAGTGATGGGGCTGTTCTATTTTGAGGAGGAGGGAGACAGGGGTTAAGGGGATAAGATGCGACCGAGAAAACGGAGAGGGTGTTTGGAAGGGGGGGAGGGTGTGTGCTCGCTGGTTTCATGTTGGCCCTCGGCCCTGGCTGCATTTTCACCCCAATCCCTGTGTGTGTGTTAGTCGGCACGCATGTCTGTGTGTGTGATTATGCCTTCGTCTCATCGGCAGCCAATCCCCCCCGATTCAGGCAGCTTCTGTACAAGCATGGCCATGATGTGATTACATTATCACATGCATTTAAAGTGCGGCAGACATGAACCCGTCTAACATGAAAAGTAGGCCTCAAATCTAGGAAGCGAGATAAGGATAGGATTTTTTTTGTTTGGGTCGGGGGGAGGCGGGGGCACATTTATTAACCGGAGGTTTTTTTTTTTTTTTATGCAGGGTTAATGATAAGGTTGGTTTTATGGGAGCGTAAAACATAAAAACCTCCCTGGGTGATCCTAAAATGAGCCATTACAACCCATCCAAAAACAAATAAATATCGCAAGTTAGATCAGAGTTCAAATCGGTGTGATTAGTCTCGGTGGTGAAGCGAAACCAGTATCCCGCAGTGTTATTTCAAACATCTTTCCAAGTGTGCCACAGTTTGCTTCCAATGCAGTAAACCCCCGACTATGATCTGAGTTTGACTCGCAGCCTTGGGAGGGCTGATCCACGCCGGTTATGAAGGTTTCGGAATAGTCCTTGGCCTTGTCGCGAAAGGCCATAAATCCTTTGAGTGCTGTTGTGTTCAATTAAAACCTTTTGCCCCTTTTGCTAACAAACACCCTCTCTTTTCTCTTTCCATCTCGCACGCTCACACATCCAGGCGCACACGCACACTCCATCACCCCGTTAGCGAGCCTCCCCTTGTGAGTCAGAGAGATTTATGGGAAGAAGCTGGGTTCGTCAAGCGCCGTCTTCCCCCCCCGGGGGGTGTCACAGCTACATTTGTATTCCAGGGATCCTCTCGATGGCGTGAAAAACAAGCCCAGTGGAGCCAAAGGATTGGCAGATCCAAAACTTTGTGTCTCCCTCCAGAATAAGCAGAGCAGCAGCCATTAAGCAAAATGAATTCTTCTGGGGTGAAGTTGGTCGTGATCTCCCAGATATTTATTTCACTGCGGCTAATGAAAATGTATAAGCGCTGCGGAACCAGACGCAGGGCGCTTTTTCCTCGTGTAAGTTCCCTTGTACTCGTCACTGGAGAGTTGAAAGAGAACAAGGGGGGGAAACGGCTTTACATACAGTGGCGCTGTCTCTCAGCAGATGATATTGTTTTGTTAGGAGAGCCAGAGTTTGGTCCCACTACGTGAGCTGGAGGAGGCAGATGTTCTTTGGAAGCTCCCGTTTTTTTTTTTCTTTTTTCTGCTCTGTTTGTCCTCGTCTTGAAATCCCACGTTTGTCACAGAAACCTGAACCGCTTGCTTTTGATGCGGTGAAGAAGGGAGAGCGTGCTTTCATTGAAACGCTGTCTGACAGGTGTGCCTGAAGAAGCAGATAATGCGTTTTCGAGGAGGATATTCAAGCTGTCCTCTCCCTCTGTTCCAGCCCTGATGGAACGCTCCCTGGTAAATTAAAGAAGTCCCTTTGAAATTCTTTTGTCTGGGAATAGCTCACAGATGTAGCGATGAATGAAATTACTGTGGCAACCGCTGCTAAAAATTCCACCTTGTTAGAGTTCCAGCACCTTACTCAAAAATACAAATTACAAGCTAGCTGGAGAAAATATCCAATTAGGTGATGATTTTTGCAAGTGTAATCCGACCTGTGTATAAAGTACTGTTGAGTTATTATGACTACAGTGCGAAGCATGTGATGAGTGATGGAGAAAACACATCACCATGACTGATTGACCACCGTTGACTATACCTATCGGATAACCAGACGGTAGACAGGCCGTCCTCATCGCTCAACAACCATGGGTGGGGGCCTGTGATTCGATTGGTCAGGGGTTAATGGGTTGGGCGCCATGAGAAAAGGCGTGTTGTGGATAAGATGTCAGTGTCTGTCTGGGATATCTCTCTTGCTCTCTCTTCACGTGGGCACGTATTCCACATACTAGACCCTGGAGGAGACAAGGTCAATTTCCATAAAAGTCAACTCTTCGGGATTCATCTGCAGCACACACTTCTATGAAATCAACAGGGGGCGATGGGTTACAGAAATCAAGGGGGCCGCTCAAGAAATTGAATTTCACTGTTTTGTACACATTCACTTAAGAATGGAGGTCTCAGGTCTGAGAGCGCTAATGAAAGAGTACTGTGAACCGTGCAAAATGATTTTTTCTTTTTTTTTGAATGAGTGACCTTATCAAACAAGGACAGCTCTGAGCATGTTTGTTCTTTATTCCATCCCCCCTTCATTTCCTCGAAGGAGGAACCCAGCCATGATACAATAACACATTGTATTTGACACAAATCAAAAGTTCCTCTTGCACTTCTTCATAACACAGAATTATACTGCGTCGTGTAGAAGGAAATTAAATATGTTTTCTTAAAAAACACACACACACACACACTCGACGGGTCAAAGTCAGGTTTACCCAAAATTGTCAAGAGGACTTTACAGTCTGTACAAGCAAAAACTGTACCGAGCAGAGATGAGTTTGATTCCCACTTGTTCCTAAAGTGAAATTTCATCGATGCAGAAACGTGTACATTATGTAAGGCAATTTTCATTGGCTTGTTAAAGGTTGTTGAAAGTTCACCCAAAGTTTCTAAGCTGTAAAGCGCTGTATACTTGCATGCCTACATTTTTTTTTTTTTGTTCCTGTCATGCGGGAACAGAAAGCACAAAGAGTTTCCCTTCAGCACAAGTTTTATCATTACGCTTTGTTTGCTTCCATCCCAAACTTGTGTATTCTCACCTTGTGTAAGACTCAGCACTGTCGCTGAAATGAAGCAGCAACATTCCCAAGTACGTCTTATTGTACTTTGATACTTGAGCAAAAGTACTTTCCACCACTGTGTGTCCCAGTGTTTCCCCTCACATGACTGTCCATTCGCTCAGGTATGATATGTTTTTTCTGGCTTATGATATGGTGTGATATGTCTTACTGTATACGGCAGGTACACGGACCCCCCACGCAGCTCATTATTTGTAATTATTCCTTCCTCTTCCTCCACTTCCTCTTCCCCGGTTCATTATTGCAGGTTTTACTGTATGTATGGAAACAACTGTTCACACCTGCCCATAATACAGCATCACTGCCCGATAACTAAAACCTTAATTATAGTCTGAAACACACCCCCTGCTTTGGTATTTACATCACAAATGCTACACAACATCACTAAATACGAAGGGAAGTTTGGAGGAAAAGATAAAAATCCGAACAAAGGCAGTAGCGGCAAACACTTACTGCTACTATAAATTTGGCCTTTAAGAACCTCGCTCTCTGAGCGTCTTGAGAAAAGTTACTGCAGCCTTTTGAGAGCAGCTAATTCATCAACACAGCTGTCATCTGCGCCCATAAACTCTGCGCTCCCATTGGCTAACTACTCTTGTGTCCTGCGGTGTCGTTGGCAGAGATGGAGCCGTGGATCTTCAGGTTCAAGGCAGAGGGCACGGTGGATTACTCACAGCTGACCTTTGACCCTGGCCAGAATGAACTGATCGTCGGTGCCAGGTAACCCATATCTGAGTTTATTTTTTCTCTCCCCTCTCTTTTCTTTTTGTTGTCTGTCTGTTTATTGTCTTGTCGGTCACTCCCCATTTTTTCTCTTTTTTTCAGTGTTTGTTGTTGCGTTGCATGAGTAATGATCAGTTTCTCTATAGATGTCTTCAAAAGCCTGAGAAAAACGGCTTTGTTGATTGTTTCCAAGTCTATTGTCCTTGTCAAGCCTAGCCGAGTGTCTGTGTGTGCGCGCGTATGTGTTTGCAGTTTCTCTGTGATTGAGTCACTGAATTTGAAAGGGATTGGACACATTTGGCGATAAACAGTGCGTTTTTTTTTTCCTCCCTTGCAACGTTCACGCATGCATGTGATCAAATTTAAGCCTGTGTGTGTGTGTTTGCGTGTAAGCACTGAGCGTAGCACGAGTCTCTGGCTGATGAAGAGCGCTCTGCACTTTTCTTAATGGCTTAGTTGTCAATAGAGAGAAAACACTCACAACAACGCGGAACGGCAGACAACAGAGGAGCCAGCAGGAAGGAGAGCAGCAAAACAAACGGAAGCAAAGTGAGCCCAGGGAATTTACTAATGCACCGCGGGAACTTAGATGGAAAAGGCTAATCAGGGAAAGTGTGGATGTAGAAAGAGGAAAGGTCGAAGAAGTTTGTGAATTCCCACTGAAACTGCCGGCAAAATTGTGCTAATATAATGCAATCTACAACCGAAACGCTACATATATTCGCTGGCAATCTTTTAGTTTTAGCTAAAACTAATCCAATTCTATCAACACATGGTATTTGGAGCACTCAAAAAAATCAAATAAGAGATTTAGTTCAATTCTCGGTGCCAACTCGATGGCTGTTGAGTGTCTAACTGTGAAAGGCGATGTGGTTAGATGGATGGCTGCAGGCTGCGTTAGAAGTATGAGTGATAATGGAAGGAAAGAGGGATCGATGCAAATATCAATACAGTAAAACAGGGGGCCGCGGCCACACTGCGACCTGGCTGATAGCCACTCTTCAGGAGATTGATAGATCTCTGCGAAAGTGTTTGTTCATACGTGTGTGTGTGTGTGTGTGTGTGCGTGTGTGGACACGCTTGAAGGGTTTTACTTCTAAAATGAGACATCTACTTTATGAAAGAAAACAAAAAAAAAACAATGCTCGCTCTTTAAAAGTCATGCTGATATAAAATAAAAAACACATTATGGGTTATTGTCAGAGATATTGCACAATCTCTGCCTGCGAAACAGTTTTTTAAGCAACACAATAAAAATCTTTTCTTGAACGTTTAGGATGATTTTCTTTCGGTGGCGTGGGCCGACACTATTCCTGGATCATAATTGGCTTATGATAGAAAAACTACAAAATATGGATAATATAGAAAGCTCAAGGGGAGGAAAAAAAAGTCACAATAAATAATGGTTTAAGTCTTAATTGTCAAGTTTCATGTGATCTCATTCTAGTAATGGTGTATAATGGTTTTGGTAGACAGCCTGAGACGTCGTTAGTCAATATACTAAATATTCCCCTTGAGAGGGCATTCATTAGAACCTAATGTTTCTTGAAAAGTTGGAAATGCCAATGAAACAGTTTTGTTTGTGCTGTGCAAATTCGAAAAGCTTCAGGCAAGGCAGGATAGGCACTTATTAGAGTGAGCTTCTGCCGCCAGGCTTTGATTTTCTTTCAGTCTTGCTCCCTTCTCCTTGTACCCGCAAAACTCCAGGAGACAGGAGCGCACTGTAAAACGTTTTTAGCCTAGCTTTGTCTACTTTTTGTCTCCTAATTATGGGTCGGCCTAACCTTGAGGTCCATCATTTGCTGCGGGTGTGTTGAATCCAACCATCCACTGAATTCGGTCCCTGCGAGCACCCAAGACTGAACTCCTTATGCCACCAATGAAAGGGTTTGTTTTAACTTCCAGAGCGGGGGGGGAGCTTTAGATGCAGCAGCTCCACTGATTTTACACATCAAAGTTGTCTGAGTACTCCGGATGTGGCCGCGGAAAATCTGATAAATTGCCTCAAGTGACATCACGGGAGTCAGGGTTGGCTGAAAATCTGGATGTTAGATCTTACTAGCTGACATAAAACACCCGCATTTTCAACTGCCGGAGGTCAAGTTGTATTGTGGGAAATGTAGGTGACAGGTTGAGACTGTATTTCGTGAGTTTGACTGAAGTGTAACCTAAATTGCTCGAGTACTCTCGAGTTTGTCGACATCCTGTGAACCATCACCCTCAGCTTCTTTTGCAAGCAGTGTAAGTCTTTTTGAGGTGGGAATTCCTTTGTTCTGGTGGCGCTATGTGTAGAGAGCGAGGATGAAAGACCAAGAAAGAAAACACGGATAAAAAGTGTACGGAGCATCGGCCTTTGAGCAGAGATGCTGTAACATCCATGATTTTTTTTTTTGCTTGGTTTATTTAAAGAAAAAATCTCCATCAACTCACATGCTTCCTTCTTCTTCTTCTTCTTTTACAGAAATCACCTCTTCAGGCTCAATCTGGAAGACCTGACACTGATCCAGGTGAGTGCTAATTCTCTCCCTCTCTCTCCCTCTCTCTCTCTCTCTCTCTCTCTCTCTGTCTCTCTCTCTCTCTTATTCTCCCCGACTCAGCATTTTTCCCTCACATTATCTCCTCACCCTGTCTGCTCGTCTGACTCTTACAGCCACGCTGGCACTAGCATCCCGAGCGCCGCCTGCCTCCAACAAACACGGCGCTGTAGTCGTAGCGTGCTGCCAAGCTCCCACAACTTAAAGCCGTTACAGTAAAACGGTTTAACATTTTAGATGTCACAACAACTTCCCATCTGGTGGAGTGACAGTGGGTTCGGTCGGCATTGCTGTGGGTTGATACACAGAGGGAGGTAAAGAGTGTTTAAATCCAGTTTGAAACCGTATATATAACTGTATGCTGTGCGGCTGCACTGCCTCACTTTTTCCAGGGTATTAAAACGGCGTGCAAATTCAACGTGATTTCAACATTTTGATTAAACTCTGCTGTTTTCCTCAAGCTAGCAAGGTCAAAATATTCAGAGGAGAGAACCATGGTCTGAAATACTAAACAGAAATTAGCAATAGCAACTCCGGGGCAGGAGTTTCTGCTTAAGATGACAGGTTTGCACAAAACATGCATAAATAAATATGAATATATGACATATGGTCAAGGTGGCAGTTACATTTTTCTGTCTTTTACCACCCCCATCGCCACAAAACACCCCACTACCACCCCCAACTTTCCCCCAGATGTTGTCGCTCTAATTTCTCTCTGCATCCTCTCACTTTCCTCATGTGAAATAAGCTGAGATCCGCTCCTGTGGAGCTGAGCATTTTGTGACCCACTGAGTTGCTATACAAACACCGACACGTCGACGGGTTTATTTCTAGGTGGTAGCAGCGAGGCTTCTTTGATGATTAGACAACTCGTGATGTTTGCCATTTACACCCCAGGAAACCAGGGGAGAGGATGAGGAGGAAGAGAAAGAGTGAGGGAGAATGGGCTGGGTGCAACAAAAGGGGAGGACAGGAGGGAGCAGGGGTTGATATAAATCTGTCTGGTTAGGCAAAGTGAGAAAAACGGTCAGATGAATTGAGAATAAGACCAAACTTGTTGAGTGGGAAGTGGTGGAGAGCAGGCACATGAAAGGGAACCAGCGAGCAGTGAGACAGACGGAGGAAACAAAGCAGAGAACCCCCCCTCCCACGGAGAGAGACGAGGATTCATGCAGAGCTCGCCTTTTGTGGCCGCTCACTGGGACACAGATGCTTTTTTTAAAAAAAGATGCTCTGTGCTACCCGTGCACCCAGTCATACCTCCTTCTTTATTTCATCCTGCGCTCGGCTGGCGCTGCAGAATCGAGGCGAGGAGATTCCACCGACCCAATCAACCCCTCTTCTCCAAGACGTCTTCTCTTAAGAGAATAGGACCTGGTAATCCCTGCCAAGGCCTGGAGCCAATTTATGCTGACCCGTGCACTAGTCCCTGCTTTGCATTTGACTGGACCAGGACTATAGAATCAAGGGGAAGGCCAAGTTCAACTGCTGAAGTGCTACTCTTCCTTTCACCTCTCTCTGAAATCCTTTTCTTCCCCTCCTCCTTTTTCACCCTGGCATAAAACCGGAGATTCATTACGCAGAGATTTGGTTGCCTCTGTGGCTGGGTTTACATATATTTGTCATTGTTATTGTTGTTGGATATGAAAGACTTGAATAGATTTCCCCTTTGGCACCGTTGTTCCACTCACTTTACATGCATTCCTGATTGATCAAATAGATTAACGAGGGAACGTGGTACCGAAAGCGCAGGAGCGAACAAAGAAAGTTGGAGCGCAGGCAAGTCGCTAGTAATTGAGCGCGCTTTATTTCGGTTTCGCCGAAGACGCGCCGAGGTTTTCTGTCTTTCCCGCAGGAGGGAAAACAAGCTAAAAGCCTACACCTACGCCTGTCTTTGTGATTTCACCCCATCCCCATGTATCAGCTCTGTCAGATAACGCCCAGTGGCAGTGATTTGTTCCTGCATGGCTGGCAGCACTAAGAGGGAGGCTGTGTATGGTTTGACAGAGCACAAGGCTTAGAGTCGGCGTAATACAAATAGCCTATAATACTCTAAAGAGGTGGATATAATTACCATATGATCGATGACAGACTGATCTCATCTTGTATGTACATCCATGAAACATTTATGAAAACAGCCACCAAGGTCTGCTGCTGCATGAAGGCAAAGTGAATCCCACCCACTTCTCCTGCCCTTGGTCCCATGGATGATTTGAGTTGTTTTCACCACATTCTGCAAGGCAGGAAAATGAACCCCTGAATACTTGGTAGTCTTATTATTGCATTATGGAAGGTTTTAGAGAGTAGTGGCACTGGTGTGGTAGCTAAACACTGCCGGTCTAACCCGCTCTATTGCACATATCGAGTTGGAGACTTGGAGATCGATAGAGCCTGAGCCAAGCAACCGTAATCTCCTCAGTAAATGTCCTCCTCGCTCGGAGGTAATAAAAAATAGAAAAGAGCCAAGAACATCAGAAGTTTTTGGAGAGAGAGAGAGAGAGAGAGAGAGAGAGAGAGAGAGAGGACCTCGCTTTCATTGCCTGTCTCTTTTCTGGCCAACCCTCCGAGTTGGTCCTCAGTCAGTCCTGAAAGGCTTCACTCGCTTATGAGAGCTATAAAAGCTTGTTTACATGACAGGGAATCACAAAAATGATTCCATTTACCTTCCACATTGCATGAACTTGGTAGTTTGCACTCACGCTGAAAGCAACCGGGGGGCCGAAGTGGGAAGAGTCACCTTCCATATGGTCTTGATTGGCGTTAATATCTGGTACTTAAAGCTTTTTTTTCCTGCAGCGTCTCAACAGCCTGAAGAGGCCTCCCTCTCGCTGTCAACCTCTACCCTCCTCCTCACTGATCTGGAAAACACTGTCAAGAACAAAAGGTTGATACTCTTCTTGCTCCACTTTCAAACTCGTGCAGCTGAAGTGAACAAAGAGAAGACAAGGACTTAACTCTGCGGCATGAGACATTTAGAGCCACACTGCAGCCAGAGAATAAGCTGTAAAAACATCAGCAATATAGGAATATATTCTTCCTCTATCTACAGTTTTATCCCGCTTTATATCTCACATCTGTTCAGTGTCGGCCCTCTGCGCCCTCTGTCCCTCATTCAGCTCTCTGCCCTCAGCTGCCAACCTTGGGCAGGCGAATCAACGCTGGCAACACCATTATCCACCTTCCATAGTCTACTGCAGAGAGGGGACAAACACTGATGAATTGGCCCTTCTGCATTAGCATTGTGTTCAATTTGCCATTGTGCTGATGAATGACCAAATTGGCTCGATGTACCACTCAGCCTTGTTTGTCCGTCTGCCCGTGAGCTTCCCAAATAATGTCCTTTGACGTCGCTGAATGCACTAATACAGTGATCCTCCTCTCCCCTTCCCCTCCACCGTGATCTAATAACAGGCTGCACACTCTCTGCTGGTCCTGAAAGCCCAAAGTGTCTAATTTGCATGCACAATAAAAGCTTGTTTAACTCATAACGACCAAAGTAAAGGTGCTAATGTAAGAAGGAACAAACAAAACAAAAAGAGAGAGAGAGACACGAACATCAAATTGACATCAATAAAAAAAAAAGAAATAGCTTTTTAGAACCCAATATTATCTTGTTTTTCCATGCGCAATCGAAACAGGATGCAGCCACTGAGGCTGAGTTTCAGCAGAAACACTGTGGCACAGCATTAGTCAATACGCACTGGGATGAAGAGGATCGCTGGCATTGTTCACCATTCAATACAGCTCCAGAGGAGGAGAAAAATAGTAGATATTCACTCCAGACTCTCTCTCGCTCTCCCTCCTCCTGCACTGGCACATGAAAACACTATCCATAACGGCTCCCCTTGCCAATAGACAGCGGATGGTGTTGAGATGTATATTGTGCTTCCATTTTTCTTCGCGTCCCCTCGTATTGTTGATGTCGTTACGGAGGAAGGGGAATCCAAAGAAAACAAAAGGCTCTCTCCAGTCGCACATGTTGTATTTTATGGGCCTGTCTCTTGCAATTACACTTTGTCAGGCAGACAATTAGCCCTGCTAATCAGTAGCTAACAGAAACCGTCCTCCGTAGCTGTGGAAGCATTGCTAATTCAATTACTGGAACCTGCTAACTCGGCCATTTAAATGCATAGAATAAAAATCATCAGTGCGATCGGAGACGCAGATAACGGCACGTTTAACAATATTATGTTTGATGTTTAAGCAAGACGTCTGTGAGAGGGTCATGGCGCGGGGTCGCCACAACACCGACTCGCCTTTCTTCGCGGTGCCGCGCGATACAGTGTCGTGAATCAGACCCGCGCCCTCGCTCAGACATTACATCAAGACCAATTTCACGTTTTAATCTTTCAGCAGCTTACATCAGCAGACATCAGTCTGAATAGTAAATATTGAGCCAGCACATCAAAAGGTAATATCAGCTATTCGTAAGACAGATTAGATTTCCCTGACAGGGTTTGTCCAGCTCTCAGTCTCAACCCACCGTCCCCTTGTAATGAGACACACACAGCCAGTCATTTCATAAAGCTAGACAGCTGTCAGCAGTGAGTGTGTTCTCCGCACCCTCTTTATGCAAAGTGTATTCAATATCATGTCTGGAAACAGTGCTGTTTTGGAATTCAGCTCCTCGCTCCCTCCTCTGTCTCACTGGCTACTTCACCCTGCCCACACTGTCTCTCTCATTCTGGCCAAGTCCGAAGTCGGACTATGTTTTCTTCTTTGTTGTGTTTTTTTCCTGTCTGTTTGTCCCTTATTTTCCTTTCTCTGTCCTTTCTTCTGTCTCTCTGTCTCTCTGTCTCTCTCGCCGCCCACTCACTCCATTGGTATCTCTCATGCACCCACCTCGTGGTGACAATAGCCCCTCAGTGTGAAGGCTGATTAGACTCCGAGCACAATGGTTCATCTCCGAGGATTGCACCCATTACGGAGGACAGCAGAGAGGGTGGACGCAGGGAACATAACATATCTTAGAGGTTATTTTATTTATTTATTTTTTTTACTTCAGCTTCCCTGAAGCAACAAATGACTGCTACCAACTGTGCCAAATTCCCTCTGCCGCTCTCTAAATCTTAATCACACTTTATCTGGCTTAAGGGATTATTCTGGTTGGTTATATGGTTGGTCTTGTTTTTTTTAGTTTTGGCTAGTATACTGTATCTAGCCAAAACTAGATACTATTCAGTAATAAGAAGACTCTACTTAACCAAGCTGCGTTCTGGGAGCGGTATCGCAATATTGTCAGACGTGGCAAGAAAAAGGGAGCAATCAGACAATCGTCTGTTTGTTCTACGCAAGAAAACTGGACACAGTTTTCCAAAGCGGAGGCCACTTCAGTCCTGTGAAAGTTACTCAACGAAGCCAGACAAGACGCACAATGTGAGATTATCCATTTTTAGGCCCATAAAGCATGAGCACTGGAGGCCTTTTCTGGCCAAATTGGTTGAGAGCATGTGCGTTACAGACCTCCTCGAGCTCGGCCAGTTGGTTCAAAATGACTAACAAATATGCTAGAATTTAATGATGGTAGATTTTCACAATTTTATTGCATCGAATTCTACAAGGATACAAGGAATCATTTAGGGATGTTCAAAAAAACTAATTTTCATCATCACCCTCGATGTGTTGCCACCACACTCAATATTGCCTTACAGACATTGACAGTATGTGTATTTTGTGGGCAGAGCTTCCAGGTCTGTAAAGCGAAGCCAACACAGAAATGTCTTCGTCCCATTTAGAATAGACGATAAAACAAGGTATGCTTTGGGGCGTGCCTACCTTGTGACTGACTCCAGCTCAACACACCAGGCTCATGAAACTCAGATCAAACTGTAAAGCTGGGAAATGCTAATCAAATTCTATTATTCTATCTAATCGATTCTGGAAAAAAACAAGATGCCAAACTCAAGGCTTCAGATGTTTTTCCACAAATGGGTGACTTTGAAAGAAAGTTGTGGTAGTGTGGCCGAGTGGTCTAAGGCGCTGGATTTAGGCTCCAGTCTCTATGGAGGCGTGGGTTCAAATCCCACCACTGCCATTTTCCTGTTCTGTCTATCGACCCAGAATGGACCCAAGTATGGAGGGTCAACTGGTGGAGCCCTTTAGCAAGTTACCGAACTGCTCCCAGTGGCTGGCAATCTCTCTGTATGTGTGGTGGAGGTTGTATTTTGGGTAAGATGCATGTAAAAACGTCCTCCTCGAGGGATCAATAAAGTATCTATTCTGTCCTTCATGGCACGTTTATAACCTGTCGGATCATCTGACCTTTCAAGTCAGACGTTGTTAAAGTGATTTTTCACAGATGTTTTGCAAGATTTTGGCGATGCTATCGTGCCCAGTGAAAATAATGACCAAAACTATGAAAATAAAAAGTTGCCATAAACCATAATTATCCCCTAACAGCTGTATATCTCTTCCTTTTCCACAAAATCTAATGGATGTTTTCCTCCAAAGATGATTACAGTGTCGTGATGAATATTTTGTCTTTCTTCTGGGCCAATTCACCACAATGCTCAGCTCACTAAATGTAATCCGGGTCCTCTCTCTTTCTTTTAATCGTCTTTGTTTCTCCTCCAGGTGACAAAGACCCAGAAAGAAATGCCCTTTTGATAAAGCCGAGGACTTTTATTTAACGACAGCACATCCCAAACATGTTTCTGTTGGAGGGAGATTCATCTTATCAGCACATTGTGCTGAACAATAGCATGTTAATGAGCTTTTAATGTTTCTTAATGATACTTGCGCTTGCCTTTTCATGCCTCTGATTCTGTTCTTTAGCCCGGACCATTTGAGGCAAGGGAGTCAGATAAGTTGGCTTTAATGGTCAATGATGCTAGCACATCCCCACTTACAGGCTTATGGACATCACGTCCTTTGATAGTCATAAATTTGATGTTTTAAAGATGTAATGGGAATATATAGCATTCAGAAAATCTGCTTTGAACTATTCCAGATGATGATATATCACATAATCGCCCCGTAATGATAAAAGCAACCACTTTGCTCCCTATAATGCAATCTCAAATTGTAATTTTGCATCGTATTATGATTGATTTTTACACTGAACATGAGTGAGTAAGGTTTTGGGCCATTAACAGGTTTCCCTCCCCCACTCCCTCCCTCGTGATTAGCGAAAGCACTTTTCAGCGTCCACATCCAACTCTTCTGGGACTCGCTGTGGTGCTGTGTGTGCAGGCCGTGCTGCTTGTGCTGATGTGTGTGGTTTGTGTCTGTGGCGGCTTCACGGCCCCAGAATAGCCTGCTTGGGCCTGGAATGTGAACTGACACGCACACGCTTACACACACACACACACACTCTCACACACTGAGAAGAGAAAGAGAGAAGCAGCCAGCTCCCATTAATACTCCATATCTTATCCTCCCTGAATAGTACCACACACTCTGAGCTCTCTCTCCTCCCTTTAGGCTCCCTCCTGTTACCGTCTGTGTGTGCAGTTTTGGGAGTGTGTACATATGGGGGTGTTTCTACACCTCCCAAAGGCCAGTGAGGCAGAAAGCAAAGGCCTTGTCATAAAACACGCAGAGGAAACTCCCAGAGCCTCCTCAAAGAGGAAATGAAAGAAGTCCTCCTAAGTGCTGAGGGGGGTTCAGTTTTCCTTCCCCCTCTTGTCCTGGCATAAAACAGCCCCGATATCAAGGTGAAATCTAATATTCTCTTTCAGTTAGCGATATTTACTGTTTTCCCAGAGAGGGTGAAGTCCTGCACCTCTGGCCAATTGCCAACATATTGCTACAAGAAAGTTGTATCTCGAGTGACTGAGGGAGAAGTTGAACAGTTTTACTTTTGGAGACTTTTTCGTGACTCGGTGTTTGGCATTATTATTGCGGCAGCCGGTTTCTCTGTTAAGAATTCCTCTCTTTGCCAATCATACAGAGCTGGTGGCGGTGACGGCTAATTCTGCCTGTCACAAGCGCGAGTGTCTTACTGGCCCGCCGCTGTCCCAAGGCCAACACTCATTTCATGAATAGAGAACTTACATCAATGAGAAAGCCCCCCCCAGAGGTCACGCTGAAATTAAACGGTAGAAATTGGAGCACGGCGGTGTCTTCACCCTCGGAGGGGACGAGTCGAGGTTTTATCTTCTTATTCCCCTCCCTCCTGTAGTAAAATGTAAAAGGCTTCCCTCTGTTTCTCCCTCACATGTAAATCACGTTGACATCCTACTCTGGGGACTCTCGTGTTATGTCTTAAGATCCCTCGTTTTCCCTCACACATAAATCAAATTGGCATTCAGCCCTGCGTGCACTTGCCTCTCGTCTCAGCTTGGTATGCACCTTAATTGGATTCTATGTCTGTATTTAACATGGCTTATAAACTTGTGGGTACTGTAAGCGTGTGAGGGTGTGTATGCGGGATGGGAGTACAGTGAAGATCTAATGTCAAATTCATTTATCATTCATCTCTGTTTTAATCCAATCCTCCCACACACGTCAAAGAATAGTCAGCACCCAGAAATCAGTACGGGAACCAGCGTATGTAACTCATTGCAGTACAGTTTTTCTTTCACATTTCTTTTCAAGTCTTCGGTGCCATTTTTATTGCAGGGCTATCTACAGACATCAAGTCACCAGACATCAAAATTGATTTCAAAAAGGTAGGGGTTTTTTTTTCCCACAATTGAGAGCCAGGCCGAAGTTTGTTTGGGTTCCCTGAGTGGTCTTCAGAGTGGTTCATGGTGACACGGCGCCAAATGTCTCTGATGTTTTCTTCTTCTCGATGGTTTACTTGGAGCCTCAATGCTGCTTTTCTCTCTCTCTCTCTCTCTCTCTCTCTCTCTCTCTCTCGCTCCGCAGGAGGCTGAGTGGCACTGCGATGAGTTCACCAAGGGAGCCTGCTTCAGCCGTGGAAAATCTGAGGTGAGTTTAAGTGATGCCTGAGTTTTTGAAATGTCACACTGTCATATTGCTATTTATCAGACTCTTGTCTCTGTGTTGAGAAAAACAACACAATGTCAGTGCCATAGTTTCAGTATTGGCGTTGTTTAAAAAAAACAAACCTCTTCTGTAAAAGGGTTTGGGCTTATTTCATGAAACGGGCTCATGGTTGTTATTTAGCAGCTAATTGTTTTTTAATAAAGTCAATTAATGGGGTGTTCCAGCAATTTAGTATTCCATTACCCTACAGACTACACTTCCCATAATGCAGCTCAAAAACATAGACCCTCTATGTCTGTTAAATGCATTTCAAACTTCACACACTATAATTCACAGCCACATTAGCGGCTCTTTAAGGCTGAACGCTAATGTCGGTACACTAAGATGTTGATGTTTAGCAGGTATGATGTTCATAGCTAATATTTGCTAATTAGCACTAGACGCAAACAACAGCTGAGGATGCGGGGACCATCATTAGCTCAGCTTAAATTTGGTCATATACCAATAAAATATGAGGTAAAATTACAATTTTCACAGAGGATCGGATCACAGGATTGACCACTGACCAACAGTCCATGTCCTATGTCGCTAAACGTGGCTAAAGGTTTAATGTCCATGCACAGCCAAGTAGATAATCTTGATGAGTTTTTTTTTTTCTCATACTTTACAAAGCTCCATCCAGAACTTTGCAAGACAATTAATAAAGTGATATTGATGTATGAAAACATGAACAAGAAAGCAAATATTTTTCACCACCGCTTCTCTAAATTACAAAGCCGCAGCTTTAGAAACAGCTGATGATTGTTCACAACATTTCCCAGTGGGTTTGGTTATCTACAAAAATAACACATGAATGAATGTTGTTTACCAGTAAATTTGAAGGCCCCAGATGTTTGACTTTCCCACCAGTGCATCAAACATAATGGTTAGAGAAAATTAAATTTTCTAAAGAACACATCGCATCAATCAAACGGCTCAACTAAAATCAAAGAGGAAAAAAAAAAAAAAAGTTATGATGAAACGCGCTGAAGCCGAAAAGCAACACGGAATTCTTTATTAGGCTGAAACGTACAGGCTCACTGGGAATCCCTGCGCTGTACGTGGGATTGTCTTCAAGGATCCAAATCAACTTGAAGTGAAAAAGCTCCTCCGACCGCAGCTCAACTCTTATTGGTCCGTGCTTAAGCGGAGTTCCTATTGTTTTTCTGCAGAAGTGTGTGTTTTTGTATGTGGTTAGCTGCCATACTCTTGTGTACCAAACAGCTGGTTAAGAGCTGAACTTGACTCGTAGGTGAACTGCCCAGCCCTGTGTATTTATCCTCCTGTGAAAGGTGGTCAGGGGCCCATTATAGGTTGGCCAGCACGAGATAACTGTTGTGAATTACAGGCTAAAGCCACCTCAGTACTTGAGAGTTGCATTTGCTCACTGTTATTGTCAAGGGACTGATGTACACTAAGAATAGCATTAAAAGACTTCATTCTCCCGCTGTTGACAGGCCTTTCGATGGTTTATTACCAAGCTCAGCGAGCAGCAATATACCATCACTTAAGCTATTACACAGATACCGTGTCTGTGCTTTGAATGAATTTACAAGTGATTGTCGTTTTTTTTTTTTTCTTTTCAATGCACGTGTCCGCTCTTCTCTTGTGTATTTGATTTATTTCAACCAGGAGAAGAAAGGAGAGTTAAATTGACTTGACAGGACTTGATTGCTGCCTGTGTTTTGTTTTATAATGCGAGAGCCAAGCATAACAGCTTCTGTATTACAGCGCGGACGTGGAACATTTGTCAGGAAGTTTTCATAAACAAGTCAAGACTGTGAGGCTGGGTAAATATTAAATATGCCGTTATTTACCGTCGAAACAAACTGCAGAGAAGAATTGAATTATGCAGCGCCCACGCAACCCATCCCCACTCCTACGCCCATGCGCACACACATATACACAAGCAGGCACGCCGAACATAACGAGCTGTACAAACAGCACAGATATATAGACATACATAACAAGTGTTACTGCACACACACGCACGCATGCACACACACGCGCACATACTTAGGCTGTGCTTAGCACCAGGAAACGAGTTGTTTTATGAGTCAACCTCCATCTTGATAGAGGGAAATAAAAGTCCTTCCCCTCCTTCCTCCCTTCATCTCTCGTACAGCGCCCTCCACTCCTAAATCAGACCCTTGAGAGGGGGGAGGGGAGGGAAGGTCGCCCTGGGCACCACGAGTGGCTCAGACAATAGCAGATTTACAGGGTTTTAAATTTCTACGAGGGGCCCTCACCGACCCAGCCGTGGCCTCTTTCAGATGGAGGGGACCCTATGAGTTTATTACCTTTTCTTAGGACCAAAACGAATGCCGCTCCCTGACACGTATACTCACTACCGGCGTTGTTACACTTGCCGTGAGTTTTGTTGATAGAAATCCCCAGCAAAGCTGCATGAAAGCCTGACGGCAATGTTGCAAGTGCACGGCGTTCGGTGGCCATCAATCATTCACTCAATCAATCACTCCCCGCTCTGTCCCGCTTTATTTGTCGTGCGCTTTTGACCAAGTGCTGAGTGGTTTGCTAGAAACCCAGGCCAAACCCTCAGAGGAGGAGCAAGCCAAGAAAAGAGTGGCGAGCGCGTACTTCACCATAATTTAGAGAAAAGTGGCTTGGATTGATTAATGTAGCGAGAAACATGCTCGAATGAAGCATATCAGAGGCTACACTTTCATTTCACTTTTTGACGAGTCAACAAAGCCAAGGCAATTTTCTAAACTAATCCTGAGTGGTCCTCTCCCACGCCCGCTCCATTTATCTGTTCTCCACCTCATTCAGATCCCTCTCCAAATCTGGTCCCTGTTGAATTAAGATGTGACATGGCTAAGCCGTATGGGCATTAGCCTTGATTTGACTCTGTCAAGCTTGGCCACGCTTTAGTGTAGCCCTCCCGCGGTTGCAGGTGTTTGTCTCGTTTATTGGCATAAAGTGTAATTTTGTCCCTCTGGCTAATGCCGCTGCTTGTCGATGGATAGATAATGGCACCGCTGCTAACTTTGATGTGTGTGTTTGCTGGTGTGTTTCCACAGGAGGAGTGCCAGAACTACATCAGGGTGCTGCTGGTGAACGGGAACAGGCTGTTTACCTGTGGAACCAACGCCTTCACCCCCATCTGCACCAACCGGACGGTAGGTTTCTCTTTTAAACCTTGTTTTTCTGCTCGATTGCAGCATGCTACTTTTTTTTGTTTGCATAAATGCCAATTACTTTTAATTCAACTAAGGCTTCTGTTTCTGTTTTAATTAACATAGAAACTCCCTTGTCTGGTCCATGCAAGTCTATACATTATATATTTATATATTAGTGTTTGGGGTGACGCTACAAACCAAAGACAATGCAAGCTAATCTGCTAACATATTTGCCTATCAGGCTTAAATAAACCACACAGCTGTGGGTTTAACTGTTTCAACTATTTTGTTTCAGTTTCAGTTTCAGTTGTAATTTATATTTCAGAAAACTGCATTACGTTGTATCTACGTTGTCTTTCCTCCTCATTAGCATATCACGATTTCCCTGCAGACATGCCCTACATACTGAACAGGGCTGGTGTGAGTCTTTCTCTAAACAGTAGACGCACATAAAAGCAGATGTAAAAGAAGATGTAACACGTTACAAATGAAAAGACTCATTCATGAGAATGAAAATGCAGCTTTTCTCTGTTCGACACGCACTCACAGGGTTTGGGATCGGGCCCCATTTGGTGCCGTAAAACCTTTAGTTTATAGTAGCTAATGTTGACTAATGTTAACATCACTGAGTGGCCTGAATACTCGTCTCTACTTGTGATACAGAATTCATCATTGTGCATTGTGATGGTTCAACTCACTTTAGAGGGACAGTGCCGAGATAATGAAGGGTAAAAAGGTTTTTGGCATTGACTACATTTAAGTCACAATGATAAGTTTTGTCGCAACAAAATCGAGGCGTCAGAATGAAGCTTTCCTGTATTTTTCTTACAAATGCGGACTGAACTTCTTTCGGGTTTCTTTTAGGTTAGGTCATAGCAACATGTATTCAAGCAGCGCAGGACGGAAGGTGACAGCAGCCATAGCCTCTTTCTTCTTCTGTAATATGTTAAATTTATTTTGCGGTGCTTGTTAAAAATCTATCAAAGAACACCTATTACATTTTATCAGTCATTCATTATCATTCAGGTATTTCAAGCTAGGTAAGTCTGATAACATTCAAAAATTGAGTGTTGATTGAATCGACAGTGTCACAAGAAAAGGCCAAGGTCGATCAACAGATTTATTCAAGGTGTGATTGAGTCGTGATGTTGCTATCACAGGGTTTACTGTACGAACTCTTAAGGCTGTTCTCGCCTCCTTTGTTGTGCAGTCAGGGATGTAGACTAATTATAAGATGAATCTTATTAAGCCTGCTTACTTAAGAAGTTGTATTACCTCAAACTTATTAAACATTGTAATGAAAATATTGACTTAAACTCATTATACCTGATATATCCGTGTTGGCCTACAAGTTAACATATCCTCGCCTCATCTTTGCTGCTTTGCCTTTCTCCATGAGTCAACGCAGTTATGTCGCCTCTGTTCTTTGTATCAAATCATTTCCTCTTTTCGTCTTCTACATTTATTTCTAGCGCGCTGCAGCAAGTGCAAAGTCCTTTTAGCTTTTAATCTCATGCTTTAAAGCCACGTTAAGCCAGACTTTTAAGTTTGGGTTGTGATTGCATGTCAGCGGACTCTTGGAACAAGTCTTTTTCTGTGTACTAACCACCGGTTACCAACTTGCCACCACCCTTTAAGTTTCATACAAAAGGGCGCAGTGCTAATAACCATGTTTCTCCGTAAATGAAGTGTCAGCTAAGAAAGTTTCTATCGAGTGTTGTTGTGGAACACGTCCCCTCTGAAGTCAAGTATAGAGATAAAATGTCATTGTGCTTACCTCAGAACATACCCCAAATATGTGCGTCCACTTTGTGGGATCTGAGAGGAGGAGGCATTACTATTATGATGACATTTGTTTTTTGTCCAAAAGCACTGCATCCAAAGGTCACGGGCTCATAATGACTGTTTACCGCTGTGAAAATACATATAGTTGAAATGTCACGACATTATTATAGCAGTATTTCATCAGCCGCTGTCATATTTACCCACCGAACGTCCGTAAATGTGAAACGCTGGTTGGTCACAACGACGGCAATGGAATCAACGCTCCGACACATTTACTATCAGCTGTGATGGATGAACGGACCAGGGAGCAGAATACTTTATTAGTTTAATAAGTGCTCGGAGGTTATAGATTAAACAGCTGTTAATTTCTCTGACTTTTAGCCGCGCTGCCCCTGACGACGGTGACGATGATGGTGATAATGAGAGTGATCAGGGCGACGAGAGAATTTTTTTTTTTTTGGTGGGACTTTATGTGTGACAAGTCATTAACAAGAATAGAAGCCAGAGAAATGTCATAACAGAGTACTGAATTTATATGGTCAGATTTAGTATTTTTATTCAAATACCAAATTTATAGTCTCCAAACAGAAGTCCTAAATGCTAAATGAATGCCTTTAAGTCTTTGTAGTTCGTATACTTGCTTGTATACTTGATTTCATAGGATAAAATCTAATCTAATAATATTTCTGTTGTGCAGAATGATAATAATCAAGGTGGTTATTCATGAAAAAAATATGTCTAGTATGATACATCACGTACAACAGCAGAATTCATTGCCACAACTCTTTGGTTCTGTTTACACTCACGTCACAGATGGCTGCGAGGATGTGTCATGTTTATATAAAGCTCAAATATTCTCTCAATGGCAACAATAGTATCTCAGTGGCACCATACACAGCATCCAACTGGCTCGTGCAGCAGCCTGTCTAAGCTGTGAGCTGTCTCTCTTACTAAAAAAGTCTCAATCAGACGGCATTCAAAGTCACTTCAGTGTCCTAGTCGCACAGCTGCTGGGTGCACCATAGAGACGACTTTCACTCCCCCTTCCTAAAAATGCAACGGATGCGCTGCACTCTATCTATTTATCACTCTCCCTCTTGTTTTTCTAAATGACCCATTTGACCTAAAAGCGGTTATTCCGGCCCACAGAATGAGTCCCGTCAATACCAGGCTTTCATCTCAGTCCGGCCGAGCTCAGACAGGGCTGCTCTGTTTTGTTGCGGTTCGGGTGGAGCAGAGGTGGCAGGAGTTAACAGAACCCTTGATCCGAATCGACCGGCTCCAGGAAACTGGCTAAAGAAGGCGCCTGTTTCCCCCCCCCCCTCAACACATGCACTGAATGGAGTTTGGCCTCCTGTGTGGAAAAAGCTGCCCGCAGATTTATTTGGTGAAAACGTGAAGGTGACGCGTGAGGAGAAACTGAGCTGTGAATCGTTTGAGATTTCCCGCCATCACTGCGGGGTCCCCGAAATGAATCCAAAAAATGATTGATGGAAAAGTAATTGCAAGTAAAAAAAATCATTTTAATTCTAATTTGTGGATTTCAAAACCTGAGATTAGTGCAATCTTTCTTTCTACTTTAGCGTCATGCATTTGCCCTCGGAACTTGTATGAACTTGGATGGAGGCACAAACCATGAGCTAATCCCTGTATACTGTGTTTACTTTTGCACCATAAAATATAATTACAACTTGGATTTAAAAAATGAATTACTCCTTCTTGGTGTTCAAGACTCGAGTCAGTGAGCCATGGCTTGTATATATATATATATATATATATATATATATATATATATATATATATATTTTTTTTTTTTTTTTTTTTTTTTTTTTTTAACTAGGAACCAGTGCAGTGTGTCAGGGCTAAGCCAGGGTCATGCTGTAAAGTATTTTTAAAAAGTGGGGAGTCGGATTCGGTCTCATATTCAAAGGCAGAATGCGAGGGAAGACTGAGCCTTCTCCAAGAAACGGTATAATAATGTTGTAAGGGACACAAACAGCTGGCTGTCCTTTAGACACGTCAGTAAACTAAGCGAGGAAGAACAGCAGCCAACCTAACCTCATTTAAGATGCCACTTTTAGGAATTAGTGTGTATTACTCTCTTAACAGGTGGTTTCCTAACATTGGTCTTAAAGCAGCTGCTCTCTTTGTGTGTTTTATGTCGCTAATGATTCTAAATGCATTCTCTGATTATGCTTTCTGCTCCTGAAGGTTTTGCTCATATATATTGTTGTGCGTGTTTCTCAGTAGATGTAAACCAAACAAAACATAATGAGATGAAGTTTTTTTTTTTTTTTTTTTTTTTAGCCTGCTCCATTTGCATATTGGCAAGAACAAACAAAACATTACCCGACTTCTGCGGTTTGCATTTTAATTTTGCCCTTTGATACTCTGTCCAATATTTTTATGCAGGGTTTTTTTTTTCTACTGTGATCCATTATTTAGAAATGAGAAGAAAATTCATCTTACCCCCCCACCACTACCACCAAGTATATTACATCTTATTGTTTTCATTTCTTTACTCCAGGAACACTCCTGTTAGAAACAATCAGGCTCATTTTCTTGGCATCGTCGGCGTCCTGTCAATGCCCATTTTTCCTCTTTCCATTACAAACCTGCCACTTTCGACCCCTAATCCTCATCGTCCTCTTTTTCTATATTGCAGCTGACAAATTTGACAGAGATCCACGACCAAATCAGCGGGATGGCCCGATGTCCCTACAACCCCCTCCACAACTCGACCGCCCTCATCACCTCCAGCGGGGAGCTTTACGCTGCCACGGCCATGGACTTCTCCGGACGAGACCCCGCCATCTACCGCAGCCTGGGCGGCCTGCCACCTCTACGCACCGCCCAGTACAACTCCAAGTGGCTGAACGGTAAAGAAGCAGCCCCTTAGAGTTTATACAAGCGTGTGTTCAAATTGTTACATAGAGGTAAATTGGGCGTTTATACAGAAAGAAACACAATGAATCGCTCCCCTGTCACAGCTATTGAACGTCAGTAGCACAGCTGGTGCAGATTCAGTGTTTTTCTCAAGGAAACTTAAGCTTGGCAGATGCTATTCCAACATGGGAGTTTGAATCTGTCTCTCTTGGTTGAAGGATTGTATTCCCACTGAAATAACCACCGCGCCGAGTGAAGTATCGTAGCGCGTGCTAAAAATTCTCTTCATAATTGTTCTGCTGCGTTTTATCATGAAAAACAATTATTTCTAAAGTTACTAAGCAACTAGAAAACCGTGTTATTTATCCCACTCTTTCTTCGAGCACCATAAAACTGTGAATTCTTCAGAAATCGATGTCTTTTCCCCTGAAAGCACAGACCCACTTCAAGCACAAACCTCCTCAGAGCAGATTGGGAGAACTTCAGACAGCTTAAGGTGTCCAGCCTACAGAGGAGCGGGTCAATCAGTATCTTGTCAGCAAGTGACTTTTATCTGATTCACATTTAAGCTAAATTGAAAAAATAAATTAAAAGCCACCACATACATCGCTTTGCAGCAACCTTCTGGGAAAAGGTTTAATAACTAATTTTATGGCGAATTGATTTTCCTTCCTCTGTCTCCCCCCCTGCACTGCCCTCCGAAGGTGCAGAGGAGAAGAGGGTTGAAATGAGGAGGAGGGGGAACACTTTCATTTAAAGGTGAATTAAATCACTGTCAGCGAGAATAAAGTGTGCGGTTTAGATCCAATAATGTCATACATAAAGATGAACGCCGTAGCTGTGACAGTGTCGTGGAGGTCGCGTGTTTCAGATAGGGTGAGAGCTATTACGCTACACCTGTTTTGGTCATTTCTCATCCTAACCTTTAGGTTTGGGGAGTGAAAAATGAGTTTTCTTATTACAACACAGCGCCATTAATAACATGGCCTGTAGTTATTAATCCTGATCACCTGCTGTTGTGTGGGCCTCACGCTCACACACATAGCAAGTCAATCAGTCATAACACATTCGCAGCCGCTCTCCCGCTCTCTCTTACTCCCACAGCCTTAAACATTCCTCTTTCTGTATTTACTTTCCCTCTCTCAGCACTTTGTCTTTCTCCCAGCTCTCACCAATTTTTCCTTCCGTGTCTTCTCCCTCCCACTCAATTTCCTCTCTCTTGTTACCTTCGACAGAACCGAACTTTGTCTCTTCCTATGATATCGGAAACTTCACCTACTTCTTCTTCCGGGAAAACGCAGTGGAGCATGACTGTGGCCGGACAGTATTCTCCCGCGCTGGGCGAGTCTGTAAGAATGACATCGGCGGCCGCTTCCTCCTAGAGGATACATGGACCACCTTCATGAAGGCCAGGCTGAACTGCTCCCGGCCGGGTGAAATCCCCTTCAACTACAACGAGCTGCAGGGAACATTTTACCTGCCTGAGCTGGAGCTGCTCTACGGCATTTTCACGACCAACGTGTGAGTAATATGGCACTGTACGACAACAAACGCCTTCAAACCGGATGTATGACACGGTACAACCTCCTTAGTTACTGTCGCTACGCCCGTCGAGCTATCTGCTTGAACATGAGGTTTACAATTACACTTTAATTCCAATTAAAATCATCAGATTTATAGTCAGGAGGCGTCTCTTTTTAAAGCCACAACTTAGCTGCAGCTAGTAAGCAAATTCAGCTCTGGTTTCCTCCATGAGGTGATTAAAAATGCTGTCTCTAGATAATGTAAAAAGGGTCTTATAAATGAGCACCTGATGGCTGCAAACACGATATGGATATCTGAGAAACCAGACCCAGGCAAAAAGTTGGATTGTTAGTCCTTATGTTGAAGTATGTTAAATGTTTAGTATAATATTTTATTTTTATTCTTATTATTATTACTTATTTCAATCATCAACATACAGTCAACATAACTCTATTTAGCTCTATAGCTTTAATAAGCAAGATAAAGTTTTCGTATTGGCTTCATTGTTCTGATTTTGTTTCAATTTTGCATTTACAAACTTTATTTGTCAGCAAAATTGCTTTTCTTTTCCACCACCGTGATTGATTTGTTTGAAATTTTTTCATTAAATGCCACCCCCTCCCCCACCAAAGTCCTTGTTATTTTCTGTTTTGCATTGTAATTTGCATAGATTTTCTTTGAAAGAAATGCAGCCTTTGTAAAGAATAAGTTCTCGAGTCATTTCATTAAAACTGAAAGTATTATTTCCCGCAATCACCCTCATTGGTATATTTGATCATTTGTATCATTTACATTGCGAAGGATAAACCAAAGTGAGAGCGAGCCCACAGCAATTTGAGACCAAATGGAAAGCGCCGACATATCCGATTTTTTTTTTTTTGCGGGTTTTAATGCAGCTTCATTTATAATTCAGAGTGTTTTTGGCAGCGCATTGTCATCTGTGGAAACAAACACTTTTCATTTGCATGTACTTGGCATGTGACCTCTTGGCACCGCGCACGCTGAGAATATAAAATTGAGCGATTCATGTCCGTTATGTTCACGTGGCGTGTTAAATTCAATTTCCAGGAGAAATCTCCTCCCATAAACACTCAAACAAACAAGATCACTTATTCCTGCACCGTCTCCATGTTTAAATCCCATGAAAGAAGCTTATCATCACATATTAAAAGTGTACACTGTACCATGCGCACAGGGGGATGTCAGAGACGGATGCACCCATGGGTGAAAACTGTTATTTTCACAAACACCCTTTCGTCTTTTTGTCTCTCTTTTTTTTAAACCTTCTGACACTCACAAACACACACACACAAAAACGCGCGCCCGCCCGCGCACACACACGTACGCACAAACCATTATTAAAAGCTGAGTAATCTATTCTTTATGGTCAATGCCTTCACATTGCTGAAAAAGAAGTCTTTTGAAGGGTATTGGAAACATTTCCCCCTGCAGGCACAGAGTTTAATGAACAGCCGCATTGGATTATAAGTCACATCGCCCAAGTCTCACAGTTTGAGTTGAGAGTTAATACTCTCATTCTTTAGTTTCTCTTCGGAGGGAGGAGACCAGTACTTGTTGAAACTGACAGCTTAAAAAGTCAAAGCTGTATTTCAGGTCCGCGATCTGTACAGTTAATCAGACAAGCCGAACAGCTTAATTGTGTCCTATTGCTGGATTTATAATCCAATAATGACGGGCTCTTGGGCCGGCGTCCGCGTCTGTCTGCCCCACGTTTGATTTGCACTGTTGGCTGAAAGCAGCGCAAACATACAGAGGTCGGCTTTACAGGTACCAGCAAGAGTTTTCTTCCGGCTCTACGATGTCCGTTTTTCTTCTAATGCTTTCTGTTTCTCCCGCTCTCATCCATCAACCCCTCCATCCTCTCATCCCGCTCTCTTTGGTCCCTCTTCCCTTTCTTTTTTTTCTATTCCTGACATTTCAGAAACAGCATCGCTGCATCTGCGGTGTGTGCCTTCAATCTCAGTGCCATATCGCAGGTCTTCAACGGGCCCTTCAAGTACCAGGAGAACTCGCGGTCAGCGTGGCTGCCCTACCCGAACCCCAACCCAGATTTTCAGGTAACAAAACTATACTTTTTTTTGTTAGGTTGGTTTTTGGTGGCGGTCAGAGCTAACCCTTTGAGTTACACACCGAGCATGGCTAAAAATACATCCCACTAACGGGGTTTATGAAGTGTGCGCGCGATTTCAAGTTCAGAGCTGATCCTTAATGATCTTTGTTCACGCTTGAGGTGGTTTAGATCCAACACAAAGCCCAATAAGCCGCAAAATATGTGTGGCTGAATGAGTGCCTAAAGAAAATATATGTATGTGGTGTGCGTGTGTGTGTGTGTGTGTGTCTGTATGGGATAAATAAATGTGTGTTCGCCCTGATGATCCTGCCTCAAAGTCTCAGCAAGCTCTTACACTCTCATTAATTTCCTCACTCTTTCAATCACCTCTCCCTCTCTCTCTCTCTCTCTCTGTCTCTCTCTCTATCTCTCTTCACGAAGACGCACGTTACGACCGATCGTTATGAAATTTTTTACAATGGCACAATCACTCCTTTAAGATGTTTCACGGCCTCGCTCTGTGAACTGCAGTCCTTTACTAATAAACTGTCCTTGTTTTGCACAAGTGGCACTTTATGTCTAAAACCCTAAAAACCGAGCAGCACGGGGGCATCTTATCCCCCAGCTTTAGCCGCCGTTGTACAGTGATGACACAGTGGGAATATTTTATTAGCAGAAGTGGCTCTCAGTTGTCATGGGCTTAGCAGATAGTGAGGGAGCTAATCCACACAGCTCTCCATGAGGGATTGAATTCCCTCTGAGGTCTGGCTGCCAACGGGTGACACACGCCTCGCTTCCACACATGTTTCTCATCACGGGCCGCTCTATCATGTTTCCGTCAAGCCAGCAGATGCGCCAGC
Organism: Nibea albiflora; assembly: GCA_014281875.1. Classification (NCBI taxonomy): domain Eukaryota; kingdom Metazoa; phylum Chordata; class Actinopteri; family Sciaenidae; genus Nibea; species Nibea albiflora. The sequence continues at coordinate 10,738,449 of CM024805.1, read as the reverse complement.
GTTTGCGACGCCCTGCCTATCGAAGAGCTTCCACACACACACACACACGTTATCTGTAATGGCACGCTCGTGCAGAAAAAAAGTGCTGGCCGTGACGTGCCCGTACCCGTGAATCTGTAACGTAGAAAGAGCCTCACTGCCGTCATGCACTTATCTGCATGTTTGAAATTCACTTACCTTTCAGGAGAGCCGATTCCCTATATCTGGTCAGTGCTGACCACAGATTTACCCTGTTCAGCATACTGTAGTTACACCCCGGAGGTTGCTATACGCCATAAGGCTGTTTTCCTCAAGGATAAACCAGGATCAGTTCTTGCTCTCCATCCACATCTCTCCACTTAAGCTCCAGCACAATACCTACTCCGCACTGCTGGACTGATGCGCACTTTATCTAGGTTTCAGTGACATCTTCATCAACCATTTGTCAATGTTGGGGGATTAGATTTACGAGCGCAGGATTTATGGCCTACAGACACGTACGGGCACGAACACACACTCACGCACACGCACACATGCACCTACAGGAAGACCGGCACCTGTAAAAGCCACTAGCGGCGCACAAAAGCACGCCCACAAAAATAGAGGGTCGCTGATTGCGGCCAAACAGGGATAATTATGACTGTGAACTCATCATTCAACAAACAAACTGATCATTGATTGAGAGCATAATTCCCTGTGTGTCTGCGGAGAAAATCCTCCCATTTATCTGAACCACACAGATTGATCCTGCTGGGTTTATTCTGACTGTGAGTCATGTTGGAGCTAATACCGTCTGTGTTTTGTATAGGTTTCCTGTCACGCCGTAATTGCTTACTGTAAAATGCATGCATTTTTAAGCTCCACGTATAGGGAAATATGTTACGTTAGCATCTAACAGCCAGAAGCTGACACAAAGTTTTGTCGTCTCAGAGACAAAAAAAAAAAAAAAGCTCTCACTTTTCTGCGCTTTGCTTTTCGTTATTATTTATGAGCATTTCGAGCCAAAACTGACAAAATACTATAATCACATCTTGCCAGGATGCTGGAATGTTAAATAGTGTGGAGAGCGTTTTAAACAAAAGCTCATTTGGCAAAAACACGGCGTAATAGAACCATATTTCTCGGTGGCACTTATCATCCTGGCAGGTCACAGTGCGCCGGTGATGAGCGGGACAGCTGAGTGTTGGATGGGCCCTCGGCCAAATGATGGTTCTGTCCCTCACCTTGACTGTACCGAGGAAATCACCACATCCATCTCACTGTACATTCACAGTTGTCATAAACCCTCACTGGTCAGCGCCTAATTTTGTCCCGCTGTGGCGGGAAACAGTCACGCGGACGCTGAGACGCGCACGCACGCAACGCAAGGACAAATCCCAAAAGGAAACCTTAGACGTATGTTATTATGTAGCACATGTTACACATTTGAGGCACATACACACTCTGTTGCGTTTCCTTGTCCTTCAGGGCTTTAATTTCCCATCTCCTGATGTGGCGAGTGCACTGATCCGTCGCCCATTCCGGGGAAGCCCACTATGACTCTCATCTGTCAGCCCAGGGAAGGCCAGGGATTGATCTGTATGAAGCGTCCGCGGTGCTGTTGCAACTGTAGCTAGTCAGCGGGAACTAATCGCCACCCAAGGTCCAGTCACAACGAAGTATGGCGAGGCCGCGCGCGGGTTAGCCTGCAGCAAATTTCGTGCGGCGCATCTGCGATACTGTGCTCAAAACAAAACAGCACCAGTCATTTGGGTTAGTATAATTGTCGAGCACGGCTTATTTTTGTTTTCTCTGCTCTGTGTCTTGGAGCAGGTCTATTCTTTGTGGATGGCACCTCAATCCACAATCCTGACCCGAGCCTGAGACCTCTTTTACTGAGAAGGGACATGCATGGTTAGCTTTACTCATCCAGCTCAGCCTCAGCTGGGCTGGCTTTATGCCTCACTTTGTCCCGTTCTGCTTGGAGGAAAAATGGCACTACATCAAAAAAATTAATGTTGCCACTCTCCTAGGGAGAAATGTGTATCTCCAAAATGTCAACTTTTGATGAAAACTTTTCAGGTAATCCAGTCGATTTCTTTAAAGGTTTCTTTGGTGTAAGAAGGAGGAGATGCATTGAACACGCACGTAATCCTTCAGAATTTGTAGATTTTCACTGGAAAGCGACAATATGCTTCAAAGATATATTGCATTTTCCTCCATTGTTTTTTAGTATGCTATTAGTGCTACAGCCATGAAAATACAGCCTGCCTCTGATAGCAGTCCTCATTTGTTACGTTGTTTCCCGCAGAAAAAACTGGATTAAAATGACGTCGTTAAAACTAAAGAAATGAAGCATTTTATGCATAAATATATGCAAGCTTCAGTATCACAAAAATATAAACTCTTCTTTTGAATATTTCCTTCTTTTAAGTCCCATTTGGAGACAGTTCACTTTATTGAACTTCTTTTATTAAAAGAAGTCGGGGAAATAGCTTTGATATTAGATATTTGACATTATTACCAAGAGCTGTGGCACCGACTCATCTTCGAAGGGAAAACTCCACTGGGACAGCGGGATGAGGACTTGGATCCAACAATGCTCGATAAAAGCAAATTATTATAAATCTACCTATTTGTGTGAGATGCCTTCTGTTATTCCAGATGGACTGTTTTCGAGCCAGGTTTCTGTGTTTTGGGGTGCGAGTCATTTTGGTTCAAACTTTTTGGAAAGTCCTTTGTTTGAATCATTTAGACAAAGCATTTGTTTGCATGTAGTATGAAAAGCAATGATGAATCTCTGGAGATGAAAACATGTTTAAGATATTAGCTTATTTTTGAGGTTAAAGAAAATGTATAATTGGGTACATTACTATTAGGGTACTAATAAAACCCGGCAGCAATATATATGCATATGAGGAAGAATCTAATAAAAGAGATAACTACTTGCTCAGTCAAACATTCATTCACTCTCATTCTATCAGCCACGGTGTATTGACTACAAAGCCTTGAGGTTGTGAGGATAGCAAACCATCACAATGAGGCAGCAATCGACTCTAAAGCCTCGTTCATTTAATCATTCAATCCCTCTCGTTTCCCATCAATGCCAGCACTCCTGGACAAAAACTCGCTCATTACCATAGCTCGCCATCCAAAAGAGCTCGGCTTCTTTTTTTCTTTTTCTTTTTTTATTAATGTAGTCAGTCAAACTTGTCCTCTCTCTGTCCTCCCCACCTCCACAGTGCGGCACCATTGACTCCGGCTCCTACGTGAACCTGACTGAAAGAAACCTGCAGGACGCCCAGAAGTTTTTGCTGATGCACGAGGTGGTCCAGCCCGTGGTTCCCGTGCCCTACTTCATGGAGGACAACGTGCGCTTCACTCATGTGGCGGTGGATGTGGTGCAGGGCAAAGACATGCTGTTTCACATCATATATTTGGCCACTGGTAGGTTCTTCGCACTGTGTGTTGTGAATTTCGAGTGCACGTTTTCATACGTGTACAGCAATTCTGTCTGCACATCACTCTCTTTATTATTCATTGGCTCCTTTTTTTTAGTTGGTTGCGTGTGTGTCTGCTGGGAATATGAGCAATAAGGTCTTACATTAATACACTTTTTCGATTACGGAAGATTTTTTTATCACTGCGGGTGGGATTTTATTGCGCTTACTTACAGTAATGAGCACAGTTGTTGTGAACTCAAGTCATCTTCCAGACGTCTTCACTTCATCTGCTTTGTCTCCACCAGACCTCACTGCTCTGCTGTTGGTCGGCTGAACTCTGTGTGTGTTTGTGTGTGCGCGGAGGAGTTCAACCCCAACGCAGACAGCAGAAGAGAGGCAGCGGTGCGATGATAAATGATAACAAAACATTAAAAAGCGCAGATAAAAGAGCCAGTCATATCGGAGCTCACCAATGCTATAGTCTTAATTAATTTCGCCACATTAATGCTGCGCTTCCCGCTTTAATTGATGCTTTTATTGTCGTAGGATTGATAAATAAGATATGAAAACAAAGTCAGGAGCTTTAAGCCGTTGAAGTGCACTTCAAGCACCGGGGGAAAAAATAGGCCTCCGAGAAGAATAACGAAACCAACAGATCTGTAGTTCTGAAGACACATCAAAGCTCCTCTGACACAAGTTTGATCACTCTTTACCTCCATATGTCCTCCATATGCACTGACGCGCGCGCACACACCGCACCACGTATCACTCCACTGCAGTTCCTCGCTAGGAGATCGTAGACACGGCGAAGCAGCCGACAGCCATGTGTCAAAAGACAGACGGGTAATTAATAACACACACATACAGACAGCTCTGATTTAACCCCTCCAGGTTTTCTCTGTCTGAACGGCATGGCGCTGCCTGCTTATCAGTCGACTGTTTGATCACACTGGTGTGACAATATGTGATGTTAGGCCAGGCAGCGCGCTGAAAACAGTATCAGCGAGACGCCAGATGCACATCAGCGCTCTGTGTCTGTTCTGTATTACGATCTAACAGACAACACGGATTATCAACGGATGTACTGAACAGGATTCGAACGTAGTGACCCACTTCACCGCGCTAATGTACCATAGGCCCACCGGGAAATGTCAACATGATCTTCCTGTTGTAGCGTCAGTGTTATTTTAGGATATCACACATATGAACACACACACACACACACACACACACACACACACACACACACACACTGCCTGTTCCAGTTCACTGGCTCTGTGCTTGACATCTCGCTCAAAAACTCCCCTCTCATTGTTTGCATGGCGCTGTGATCAATGTAGCGTCGGACCAGAGCTGCCCACACTGCAAGTTCCCCAGACAATAACCAGACGCTAATGAAAACATCTGAAACACTGCCAAGGCCGTTGGGTAGCGCACATATTGTACCTAATCACATGCTATTATTAACGCCTAAAAGCTCTCTGCCTGATTGGGGCCGTTGTGGAAAACCTGTGGTAGTTTCAAAGATGTCAAGGTGTAGGGCTCTCTCATTCAGACGCGCACCTTACAGCACATTTCACCTCCTCTGTTATCCAGCCCTCGTTAGCAACTCCAGCCCCGCGGCAGCATCTTTCTCTTGCTGTTGATGTAAATAGAATTAATTCAAATGCAAAGCATTGTCAAAGATCCTCGTTCGCAAAAGTGCCAATTTTCATAACCGGTTGTGGAGCTGAGAGTTGGTGCACGTTACATGAAACGAAGCATAATTCCTCGCTCCTCACGTACCACTAATTGAGATGCACAGCTTTTGTAATTACTCCACAATAAATGTAATTATTTCAACACGTGGAGAGTGCGAGAGAGGCGCGTTAAAAATAAGATGAGCCTTCATTGATCTCCAGTGACTCACAGCAGAACAGACGTGACATGGTGTCATTAGCAGCAGTAAGTTAACAAACTATAGTGTTATACATCATTTGCAATGTGGTATGATACAGGAAGATATGGACTACATCTATTGTATTATTATATTTGATGGTATATTTAATGTAATGTTGTATTTGTATGAGGAATACACATACAGGCTACAAGCATTTAAGAGCTTTGTTGGTATTTACTTAGCATCAACAACTACCGTCACATGAGCCACACTTTTCATGCACAGGTGAGGCAAATCATGACTTTGATATGGTATCTTATTAGCAATAATTAATATGCAACATCCATTTAGACTTTAAAAATAAACCCGCCGAGGGACACTGAAACTATTTTGTTTGTGTTAAGTAAAGGCAGTCTGGGTTGAAATAACTGCTTTATTACAGCTATGTTTTTACAGAAATCTGTGAAAGTCCTGCGTTGACCCATCTATCTAGCCCAACGTCCTCCCTATGTAGACTTTGTTGCTCAATGACACACTATGTTCTAATTGTAGGTCTACTTCACAGTCACTTGGCTTCTTTGTGCTGCTGTAACCTACAGCTAAAATAAAAAGAATAAACAGAGCGTGCCTCATGAGCTCATGTCTCATGATTCAAAAAAAAAAAAGTAAACAGGACCAGATTGGAGTTGCTAGTTATTTAAAGTGGAGGGGCGTGCAGCTTTGGATGACGCCAAAAAGCTAGTAGACATCTTCACACCATCTTCCTTTCAGTCTCAGCCTAGCCTATTGTTTTTGTCCAACATAAAATATGGTTAATTTAACACGCGCAGGTAGTACACCTGCTTATTTTTCAGCCAGCATCTGGCTTACCCACTTTTTTTTGTCTATGGCGGTGAAGGCATGACATAAACAACCCATTTTCACGAGTATGTGGGCTAAGAAATAAGAAATTCACTCAAAATATATAATAAGTACAGCCTGACCTGATATGATTTGGCACTACATAAATAAAACTGAACTGAATCAAAATGCATATTTATGTAGTTGTCTCTCGACTCGTCTGTGGGTCAGCATTTATTGTGAAATCTGCGCCTCCACCGTGACTTATGTAAATTCCATAACAGTGCTCAAGCAGCATAAGTTAGGTGACAGTGTGTGAATACTGCTAGATTTTTGGGTGAGTTAAACATGTCAGGGTAGTCATATCACATATCACTGTTTTTAACAAAGGGTGTTTTTCTTTGCTGGACACGATGCTTTAAAAAAAAAATGGAGGCATAACTGAAGAGTACACACTCCATTGTCACTCCAGACACTACACCCCGGACTGCACAGACTCTATTGTGTTTAGACAATGCTCATGCTATTTTAACATGTTGTCTGGCACACCTGTCCACTACAAACCCCACACTCTGTACATCCACACACAGACTGAGAGGAGGGGGTGGGGGGGGAGTAGTTCACAATACACAGCAGGTGGATCTGAGTGTAGATACAACAGATACAGCAGGTGATGAGATCAGTATAGACCAGGGTTGGCCAAGGCAAAGTGCACACAGAAACATTCCTCTTTTTCCTGATAAAAATCACATGATCCTCAAAGACCAGAGTGTCCAAATCGACCTTTTTTCCAAATATCGTTAATAACGAAGAGCGGACCTGCTACTGAACTCAGATCATTGCATTACACTGCTTCATGCTGGCATGCTGACATTATCACCATCGTTCTATGACCATAATTCCTGATTTAGGTGTCACCACTTTATTACCATAACATCATAACACCACGCCCCACATCCTGGGGTGGTGGACAAGCGCAAACATCCATGGCTGTGAGGTGAAGTCAGCACAGAAGTGCCAAAAACTGTAGTTCCTCAAACGGCCACTCGAGGCTGGCTGCAAAACAAGTCAGTCTCCATAAGCCCCCATATTAAAATGTCCAACTTAGCATAAATAAGCATGTTTACAGCCTGGTAGAAAAAGTAGTTTTGGTCTCTGTGGTTGATTTGAACTGAACTGAGTCAGATTTTTTATAGAACTCACTCGTTCAAACTATATTAAGGCTTAAAGTTATGCATAATTAACATCAGCGCTTTGATTGACAGGTAGAGGAGAGACAAGGTATTTTGTTTAAGTACCCAGGGTACCCATCCTGCCTCTGCCCCACCCATGCTCCAGATTTTCGCAGATTTTATAGATTAGCTGGAGGTGGATGACACAGCAGCTGCTCAGAAACCTGTGGGTGACAACATCCATGCCTATGGTAGTGGCTAAGCTAAGTGGCATGTCACAGGCCAGTCTATTCACTGAGACAGCAAAAAGCTGGAGAAGCATTCTTATTAAGATCAGCAACTATAATATCATTTTTGAATTTCAGTTGTTATCTCTTGCAGTGTTTGTAATGCCGTACTGCCCACCACTGCCTGGGGCAATACTTAACTTTTACATACCTTACTTTGAAACTGTCTATTAGCAATTCACCTTTCTTCCCCTGGCATCACTGTGTGCACCTAATTACTTTTTTCTTCACCCAGGGGATTTTATGTATAATAGATGATGTTTGTTTTTGCTCTGCCAAAAGAAAATCTCCCTCTAACTTCATCTCACGGGGCATACCTTACACAAAATAAAGGTCAGTGCATATTCACAATGACATGCATTTCCTTTTTTTTTTTTTTAAGGCAGAGCCACAAAGTGGTTTCTTTCCCTAGAAAATCCCTTCAAAAAAAAAAAAAAAAAGCAGGCCAGAAATCATGTATTCAGATGCCATGCCAATTCCCTGGTTGCACCTACAGCTTGCATGTTGATGACATAGCCAAGCTTGGCACAGCCACCACCACCAGTCTTTTTGACAGTCTTATTTCAGAAGGAATTGTTTGTTGTGTGGTTCACACTAAGTTCACCGGCTCGCGTGCAGTTTTTGCTCATCCAGGATATATTTTTTTTGCTGCTGCTTGCTCTCTGCTATTCTTTCCCTCCTCTCCTTTGCTCTCCACTGCTTTACCTCTTCTTGTGCAGATAAACACCTTTTTCCTCTTTGTGACCAAAATCCTCCTATTTCCAACCTCTTTCTCTTCCAGATTACGGTACTATCAGGAAAGTGCTTTCTCCTCTCAATCAGTCCACGGGGAGCTGCCTATTGGAGGAGTTCGAGTTGTTCCCGCCCAGAAAGAGGCAGCCGATCCGAAGCCTGCTGATCCTGCACAGCCGGAGCGAGCTTTATGTGGGTGTAAGAGACCAGGTCATCAAGATCCCGCTTAAAAGATGCAGCTACCACAAGAGCAGAGAGTGAGTCCGTGCACGAACCAACACCATTAATCTCAATGGAAGCTGTCAAAAAAAGCAAATATGCACACAGCGAAGTTTTTAAGTTACTTCTTTTCAGAAGATGCTTTTTATCTGAGAGGGGCAGACTTGTGGTGTTGGTCAGAGGCCTTCGCTGAGATTTAAACCCTGTAAATCAGCTTTTGTCTGAGCCACTGGAGGTGCCCACGGCTGCCCTCTGTCCGTCTATCTCACTGTCTTCCTCGCCATTATTGAACCACGGCTTTTCTGCCTCACTCACATTTCTGCTGCAGCTGTCTGTGTGTGTGCGCGTGTGTTTGTGTGTTTAGCAGATATTCTGTATTGAGTTTCTGTCTGTCTGGAAGAAGCTCTGTCATGGCCTAAATACTGGCAAAGCAAACCTGAGACAGAGGCTGGGGTGTGAAGACTCACCATAAGATTGGGATCCCATCTATCATCGCACGCAGACAAGGAATCACACCTGCATTCCTTACCCCTTGCACAATGAGCTGTTATTGGAATACACAGAAGGCTGGCTTCATGTTACAGCTCTGTGATATATGCTGCGGCCATTACGTCACTTTCACAGTCTCTCTCTTTTTTTTTTTTTTTTGAGAGTCAGAAGAAAAAACCCCAAATCAAATAGAAGAAATAAAACCTTGCACGCAGACTGGCAGCTACAACACAGGGAGATGTTCTTTGAGGTTTAGCTGTTTGAAATATTAGAAGGCCGTCTCTCTGTTTGGCTGCGTGTCTCACTGATGGGTGGTGCACAGTCTGCGAGACCCCGAAGGCCCTCTGAAGGCAGGTATTAGCTTGTTCTGTCTCCCTTTATTTTTTTGATTTTTGATTTTTTTGCACTGCTGTCGTCATTCCTGATCCCCTTGCCCATAACTCCCGGCTTTTTGTTAGCCACACAGACGATACGTCAGCCACCCTGAGTGCAGCAGTATTTCTGCATTTTCATATGGATGGACGCACACGATCTTGTGTCCTTGCACAAGTGCACTCGTGTTTGCGTCTGAGCTCACTTCAGTGCCGTGAAGGCCACGGACAATCCTGGTTACTTTTCCACCCGCGCTAGGCTGCGCCGATTCTCGTGGCTCAGAGATATGTCATTGTGCTGTCACTGCAGACTGTTCTGTGCATGAAAAGAGTAGCATCAGGCTTTTTTTATTGCGCTCAATAAACAACCTGAAGCAGACATGGCAGAGACAGATCAAGCTATCTTTGCTACAGTATCCTCGCCAGTGAATATTTGTCGGGCCGATAAGCTATTGAGTCAGAGATATGCGCGTGCGCGCGCGTGCACGGACACAAAACTATAATCCTCGTGCCTCGCTGAAGATTACCTGAGAAATCAGTCAGCACATTGTGTTAAAACATAATTTTAGGACACTGATGCGATGTAAGCATTGTCGAGCATCGCAATACGCCACATTCATAAACAAATAATAATATTTCTCTCCCGCCTGTCTTATCTCTCTCCTCTTCTCTGTCACTGGAGTAGCTTCTCTCTCCCTCCTCTCTTCTGTTTTAATTTTCATCCTCTACACTCCTCTCTCGCCTTTTCCAGGCTCCCCTTTCATGCTTCCTCTTCTCTCCTCTGCCTTCTTCTCCCGTCTTATCTCCGCCATTTCCTATTTTTGCATCCGTCATTTCTCCTACCACCTTATCTGTCAACTTTCTCCATAATCTTCCCTCTTTTTAATCTTCCTGTCTAAACATGATGTTTGATTTCATGTCCTGTCACAGTACAGAGTCGTCTGCATTCATACATGACAGTTTAATAAAAAAAAAAAATATGAAACTGAACTTTTTCTTTGTCCTCTCCAGAGCCTGTGTGGGGGCCAGGGACCCATACTGTGGTTGGGATCTCTTGCTGAAGAAATGCACCACGCTGGAGGAAAGTGTCAGAATGAGCCAATGGGAGCAGAGCATCACAAAATGCCCCGTGAGTTGCAGCCTCATTTTTTTTATTTTTTTTTTTAATTTATCTCCTCATAGTTCACTTGCTCCTTTCTGGCTTTCTTTGCCGTCAATACCCTGAAACTTTAAAGTTGGTGGAAAACACATTTATCCTTAGTCGCCCTCCATGCTCGCTCTCCTCCTCACGTGAGTTTAATACATTCATCTCCTCCGGAAGATACAGCCTGCTCTGTATTCTCTGCATACACTCACAACTTACAGGCAGCAGCCCCTAAAAGCAGCCAGAGAAACATATCGTCGTCAAAGAAGGGCGTCTTGGGACTGAACAACTTGACTTTTAAGAGAGCAACGTGTACCCTGGGAATGATGTACAGTGCTGCCTCAATCATTCACCTCTGACTGCTTGTTCATTAGCAAAACAGCTCTTCCATTTATTTTAACGTGCACCAAATTTGGGAGCAGTATTAGGGGGCGGTAAGCCTATCAATTTCAGCTTTTTTTCAACATTTCACAGACATCATTTTCAAGCCAGTCACAGCGGAGAGTGCTGTGTGCCTCTGTATCCTTTAATGTGGCTTCATGTTCAGAGGAATATTTGGCACTCGAGCCACTGAGCACCCAGAGGCATCTGTCATCAGAGCTCTGGCAGAAACTTGGCCAGCACCGCATCCACATATGCATTCAGATATACACACGGACACAGGCAAGCGTGCATGTGTACGTGGATAAATAGACAGATGCACATTGTAATTTTACCAAGTCACTCTTGGCTAGAATTCAACCTTTCTGTAGTCATTACAACATCAAACATAGTCATACTTTCATTTAAGCTCGCTCAACCTGAAACTCGTTAGTTTGGATGTACTGCTTGTAGTATTTCAAAGGAATAGTTAAACATATACTAATGTTTTTCTGAGAATTATATGAGAAGATAGATACTAAACTCGTGTCCATACAGTTAATATGAAACTGGTTAGCTTAGCTCAGTATAACAACATCGAAACTGGTAGAATCAGCTAGCACAGCCCTATCCAAAGATAAAAGTAATAATCAATTCAAATAGTTAAACATTTTGGGGAGCATGCTACTCTTTTGCTGAGAGTTAGATGAGAAGGTAGAAACCAAACTCAAAGTTGGAGCCAGGAGACAGTTAGCTTAGCTTAGCATAATAACAGGAAACGGTTAAAAACAGCTAGCTGATTTTTTTTTTTTTTAACTAATATTGTATGTGCGATTTATCACTTTTTTTAATCCATGCAACAAATAAATGATTTCCTGGACAAAATACTGTTTGTAACATGCTAATCAGTGAGGCTAGCTGTTGCCCCCCGTTTTCCCTGCCCCAGTTAAGCTAAGCTAAATGTCTCTAAATTATTACTTTAAGTGCAGATTTGAGTAAAGATAATATTCATGTTTCTACCAGCAGTGTAGCCACCGATCCTTTAGTTTGATGTACTTTCATTTGGCCACATACCACTGCCCACACCAGTGATGGAATATGTATTTACTCACTTAACCTTGGTCTAACCAGGTCCAATCCATTTAGAGTGAGCATGAATTATCTTTGGCAGTAATAACTTTGTATGCTGGCAGAGAGAAATGGCTATACAATGGGGCTTGTGAAGCCAGACCCCGAAGAGAAAATTGTCTCCGCTGGCAACGCTCCGATGCGAAGACGTGAAAACTGAAAAACAGGAAGTTGCCACAGTCATCGTTTCACTCCCTATGAGTCCATTAGCAGTTTTTTTTTAAAAAAAAGGCTAAACTGGCTGCATGTATGCAAGTCTGGAGCTGGAGTCCAGTCAAAGGTTTGCACACTTGCGTTGCGTGGGCAGGAGACACGCTTTACCAACCTGTTCACAAGCGCCATCTGGCACCACAGTCACGTCTTAATGGAAACAAGCAAAATATTGTTTCTTTTTTAGGAAAGGTACAAGTCTTAGTCACTGCTCTGTATGCTTTCACTCAGGTAAAATGGAAATTTCTACTCTACTAATGTTTTTAAAGGAACCCGTTTTGCCAAAAAAGTCATTTTAATCAATCCTCGCTCTAAAACATAAAGTTAGAAATGATTACATAAAACATGAGTGCTCTTCATCATCCTTCAGAATTGATCTTTCACCCTGTTTCTAGTTTCCATTCTGCTTTCATTTTTTAATAAAAGACATTACCAGTAAAAGTATTTTTAATTTATATATGTAGGTTTTTAGGGACATGAAACAGCATAAAGGAGATGTGATATTGTGTGTCTCCGTCTAGTTGTTTGCTCCCTCTGGAGCCCATTGATGCACATGTTGTCTGTCTTAGCCAAGCGTTCCCCCCCATTTAGGCACCCGCCAGAGTTCAATTACCAGTGAGAGCGGAGGGTGGACGTTATTTTTGCTTCTGCCAAGAAGGCTGATGATCACGCTCTCTTTTCTCCCTCATATTTAAGCGTTCTTTGCATTTTTTAAATCACCCAGTAATGCAGAAGCGACATGCCTCATATCATCTGCGGCTCTGAACCTCACGCCGGTGCTTTTTTGTGTTTAGCTCATATGCCCAGGACACCACTCGTAATTCATAGCTCCTGTAATACCAGAGCCTTCCTGTTTCATTCTGTTTTGGTTCAGATATCTATTTATGCTGCCTCTTTTATTTCCTCATATTTCCGTCCTTTAAATGTGTCCATTCGCGGCATTGATTTGCTGCTCTGTATCTCTCTTTTGCTATTCTTCGGTCTCATCATATCCAGGGACAATTTTCATACATCTCCCTCCTGTTTACGGCACACTTTTGTCCGTATAACTGCGCAATTTTGGATGCGCTGCGGATGATGTAATGCAGTTATTTTTGCATCTGCGTGAGCAAAATTGATTTCTCTTTGCATCCACCGTAGGTTCCGTTTCCCAGAGCAACACATCCCTGAAAGCATCAGTCTAATGCATTGACCAGTTTCTGAGAAAAGCCATTACTCTTAAATGTCTTTTTTTTCTCCCTCCCCCTTTTCTTTGCTAACAGATACGTAATGTGACTGTCGATGGAGGCTTTGGTGCCTGGTCAGGCTGGTCCACATGTAGTCATAATGATGGAGGCAGCGCAGGGTCCTGTCTGTGTCGGACACGAGCCTGTGATAACCCCGCCCCTCAGTGCGGTGGCCAGCAATGCCATGGCATCAGAGTGGAAGTCGCCAACTGCTCCAGGTAAATTCTTTGGCGACACACCAACCATCTGTGAATATATAAAAAGGCAGAAGACAGAGAGGTAGGGTGAAGTCGAATTTGTCAGTTTATCCCCTGCATCTTTACACCTAAGTCTCCAGAGAGTTAATTGATCCGTGTTGTATATTCAGTGTCAGTTATTTGGGGCTAGCAAGTGTTGATTGTGTTTCTTTTTTCTCACTCATTCAGCTGATGTGATAGTGTTTTTAACACTCAGTTAAAATTAACTCAGCTGCGGCTGCTGTTTATCAATCGGAGCAAGTTTCCAGAGCCCGAGATGTTAAATTTAGGAAGAACCCAGAACAGAAAAGGGCTGAATGAAAGAAACGCTTTGTTTATTCTTTCATCAGTTCATATTATGAAACCAGTGGGATCTCTATTTATGTCTTTATGCCTTCCCGAACTATAAATGTAGCAGAATCTGTCAGAAAAACTCAACTATTCGTTCAACTATTTTTTATTTGATTACTTTAAACCCTGAAATCAGCTTTTAAAAGTTAAATTCAAAACATTGACAACTCGCGACGTTCACGTGGCACTAAAATCTCACAGTGACCTCTCCATCGGTGGCTATAGCAGCTTAAACAGATGTTGCTCTGTGTGTCTCCATAGAAACGGAGCTTGGACTCCCTGGACTTCCTGGTCTCCCTGCAGCACCAGCTGCGGCATTGGCTTCCAGGTCCGCCAGCGCTCCTGCAGCAACCCGACCCCTCGCCACGGCGGACGAGTGTGTGTGGGCCAGAACCGCGAGGAAAGGTACAACACAAACAAACACAGACACACACACAAGTGTTTAGATCTGTGGGCATATTTTTTTAAAAAAAGAGAGAAAAGGCATTTTGTTCCATAATTTGCAACCTGCAGTTTGAAAGTATGACTGACTGTGACTTTTTTTCTTTCTTTTTTTTTTTTTTTTTTTTGGTCTCACTTCTGTCCAACTTTTTGACAGCCAATTAAGGAATGAGTGGGATAGGCCTGTGCCTGGGTAATTATCTGGCTCTCACACACAGACAGAGCCTGCGTTTTGAAGCTTTGGAGGCTTTGGCGTAGAATAATCGCCTTTTTAAAGATGTTTGTGTGGTTTCTAAGCAACCTTCCAGCCCTGACAAAAAAAAAAGAAAAGTTTTTCAAGGAAAGGGAATGTTAAGAAGCACAAAGAGAAATATAAAGCAGCCCAGGTAGACAAGGTCAAGAGCTGAGAAGTTTTGCGTGTCTATCATTTTGTTCTGGTTAACTCAAACTTTAGGTTGCCGAATCCGACTGAGGAAAACTTAGACAGCTGCTGTGGTGTTTGAAAATTAGACGTGTGGCTATATTACATTACATCAATTCCGTCTTAATAGAGACTAGGGTTTCTTCGTCTGTGTCCAAAGTGTCTGGGTTGGCCAGCGAGGCATTGTGCTGAGGTTTTTCATCTAACTCCTGTCGTTAACCAGGGGTGGAAGCAGAAAAGGTGCAAATAAATACAGTTCAGAGGGTACAGGGGAGGAAAAGGGAGAAATAAATTGTTACCAATGGTCACCATGGCAACAGAAACAGCATCGCGATGGACGAGTAATTGGATACGGCTTTCAAGGATGAACCTTATATTAGATCCTTTTTTTCCTCCTTTTTTCTGCACTTTTTCATTTCCTTTCTCCCTCATCTAACCTCCCACCTTCCTCCTCTTACTCACTGATGCTCCTCGTGGAGCAGTCCTTGAGAAAAGGACTGCTCCACCCGGAGCTCTGAGGAAAATATATGGAGTGACCGCTGCAGTCCTGTTACTCACCAAACCCACACCAAAAACTGCTGGCTGGCACCGAAGACCACAGGAGGCCCAGAAGCAGATTTTGCCACCCCCTCTCTTCTTCTTTTCTCCGAGCTTTAATCTCCTTTGTTTCGTCTCTCCTTCCTGCTCTCAGCACTTGCTCTGTTCAGCTATTTAAAACACCTTAGGCCAGATAGGGGCCAGCTGTGAGGGCTGGAAAAGGATCTTTGTAAGGGAGAAGTGAGAGGAGAGGAGCCTTGTAGGAGATATATAAATGTGAGAGAGACAGATTAGAGAGACAGACAGATCAACAGTGAGGCAGAGAGACCGAAAGAGAAAACGTGTTAACAGATGAATTATGCTGTGTCAATTTAAGTGTGCCTGCGGGAGGAAAGGATAGGGATAGAGATGCTCGAGAATGCGGTGTGTGTGTGTGTGTGTGTGTTCAATGTGAGAATATCCAGGTGTGCCAGACGTGTGTATCAAAAAGTTCCCGTTGGATGTTCTCAACCCGTGTAACGGTGTCCAAAAAACTTTCACCACATCTGTTGTTTATAGTTACCCAGGTGTGAAATAGGTGAAGTCTTCTGTACAAACTTTAATCCACGTAGCAGGAAAAGGACCGGCACTTTGTCAGCTTTCGCTCACCGAACGATTCTTTTAATGCCGTGAAAGGCTTTTATTTTATGGGGCACGGGCCTCCGTTCAGAGGTGTTAGGCAGCTGCAATAAGCCGTACCACTCACTTTGTGGTACGCCCCCCCCCCCCCCTGTGTTGCCTCGAGTGTTCTGTCCTCGGATTAATGCTCCAGACTTATGTTCAAACATGCACGCATGTGGCGTGAGCTCATACGTACACAGGTGCACACGTTTACAGAAACAAAAACCGCAAAAAGCTTCAAAAGCTAAACCTACTCACCTCTTTTTGTGTGTGTGTGTGTGTGCGCGTTTTAGCCAACAGGCTTCCCATAAGTTTGGTCCTGATTGTTTGCAGCAGGCAGAGCTTTTAAAGATAAAGCAAATGTTCTGAAACCAATCGTGCACAGCAGCGCTATGGGCTTAAATCTGGCTGGTTAATGTCTGCATTTATGAACCTTCTGTTGGTATTTCCCTCAGCAGACTGACATCGTCCACAATGCTTACTCAGCCTATAGCGAGTAATTAGCAGCGTTTTAGCCTGATCAGCTCTGTGAGTGTGTGTGTGTGTGTGCCTTTTTTAAGAGAATGGGAAGAGGATAAGACGGACTAAAGCTTCTGAGTTATCTGAAATGATTAAAGTGTGTATGATGAAGATTTTTGAAGCTTTAAATCTGCTTCATATTGATCGCAGCAGTTTTTCATTGTGCTGCGGTGCAGCGGGGGTATTTGGCATCTGCATACAAGCTTATGTGCAAAAGTGTGTGTGTGTGTGTGTGTGTGTCTTTCTCCGTCTCTCGGGCTTGTGGGAGATTGAAATCCACACTCTTCCTCACTTCTCCGCGCTCTTCTTCCCCACTGTATCATCCCACTACAAGCGTGCCGATTAGCAGAAGTGTAAAAGAACATTCTGCTCTAAGGATTCTTACAACCATAGTACGCAGAGTGGAGCTTTTGATTTGCCATGAACAAAAAAAAAAAAAAGAGTTTGGGGGAACAGCACAATGGAAATATCCCGCCTGAGCCTCTGGAGGAAGGGTATGAAGTTAAAGCTATTTTAGCACAAGGAGACTCAGTTTTCCTCAAAAGGCAGCCATGTGCCAAAACACAACAAAATAGCAATAAAAGCAATTTTATAGGATGCGTAAAAGTTATAAAATAAATTATATAGCTCTAATAAGCCTGGCAGTCTTCTGTCGTTATTGTATAATGGGGACTGAGTAATTAAGTATTTCAGACATAGCAGTAATCCTGTCTTGTAAAACGATGTAATTAGAGATGATGCATGCATCTTTGTGGCTTTTTTAATAGGCTGTGTCAATGAATTATGCAAAATGCATATGCACGTTCATTAAGGTTTGAGATGTAATGTTCTTAGATGTGCTTTTATGCAAACGCCCATTACGCCACGCACGGGAACGTAGCACCGACCCGTCTCGAGTGGCATGAGTCAGTCAGATGTTCTGGTTCGTAGCGCTCACCGTTCGTAGCACTCACCGTGCCACATCAGAGACGAACCCCCCCCCCCTGCTGGAGGTTGTTAAAGTTTGTTTTAAGTGAAGTTTACACGCCTTCAGACATCCCTGTCTTGTGGTATGAACTCTTTGTAGCTATTTCAGTTCGCCGGCAAACTATCAGAAACGCGGTGACGTCTTCGGTGCCCTTCACATGTCATTTTAGTGCTCTCTGAGATGAAGCTGTTATTCCATTCTCCACAGACAACTCAAAAAAGAGGCGTTCGAGATCCAGTTGTATGCACCTAGTATGAGTTAAGCTTATTGCTGAAGGTTGCAAAACTGCCTCATATCTCTTCCATCATTTAACTTGTGTAACTACAGTACATGAAGCAGTAATTACAGTAATTAAAGTTGCATTCATCACTTCTTTTGTAATTACAATGGATCAGATGAGTTTGTGTAATGTGAAAGGGATCACTTGTAGTCACAAATCCACAGATTTACTTCTGGCTCTACACTTACCATCACTTCTGGTGTTTTTCAGTGTAGTTTTAGTGTCTTTAGGCTCATTGTTTTGATTTTCAGGAATGCTTTGGTTTGCTCTCACCACTCTCATCAACGTCCAGACAACAGAGTGACTGGCCGGTGAACATTTAGCAGCTTTAGAGCCACGTATTTCCTTCGGGAGTCGGTGAAAAGAGAGCGAATTACATTTCCATTTCTCAAGTGGTCAGAAACACAAACCCAAAATAATCGTTCATGTTGCCCCATAACTGGTTGATGGGTAACACCTTCCTCCCTAAATCCTTGAGATGTGATAATATGTCAATATTGTGTTTACGGCTTGTTGCACTGCCCCCAAGTGACCAAAAAAAGTAATTCACAAAGGCGTAACTTTAGGTGTATATGACCGCTATTGCTCTCTGTTACATTGGAATAAATTGCAAACAGCTCTCTCATCATCTTTTAATAACCTTTTTATTAATTGTTTCTTGATTTTTGGTTGTCTCATTAAATGTTTCCTGTCAATAATTCTTCACTTGTATCCCCATATTTAGCATTACAAAGGAAGCTGTTTATACCACTGTGATTTAAGGTCATATCCAGAATAAATAATGTACAATATTTGTTAGAAATCCTCCCCTGAAAACATATTTTATATTATTTCAGCCGTGTTTTACATCACTGATTATGAGGTTATGAAAATATTAACAAATACATTAATAAACAACACAACCACATGTTTTGAATGTTAATAAATTGCTTATACATGCTAAAAAAGATAAGTGCAAGTGAAAGGGTACCATCTTGATTAAAGTACTGATCTTGCTCGTCCTTCCCAGGTATTGTAATGAACACCTGCCCTGCCCACCGCACGTTTACTGGTCGGCTTGGTCGGCATGGGAACGCTGCACCGTGCCTTGTGGTGGAGGCATCCAGTCACGACGCCGAACCTGTGAGAACGGCAACGACTGCCCGGGGTGTGGTCAGGTATGTCACGCTAAACAAAAGCTCTCACAGGCACCATCTTTCTACCCGTCTTTCACTCTGTCTATTCATTGTTTAGGAACTGAGTCATTTGATGCAATAAACAGTAAGTGGTGATGAAATTGGAACATCTAACACGACCAAATCCCCTGGCTATATTTATACAGTGGCAGCCGCCATCAGATTTATTACCAAGACCTATTTAATACCACACACACACACACACACACACACGCAGTAATCACTCCACATATGAATAGGCTTATTTTCTGCCACAAAGCTTTCTCCAAAGCAAGGCTGATGCAAGGAAGTGTTGAAATACGCGGGCTCTTCGTGTTGACAGAATTATGTGATGCTCGTGTTATTTCTGTTGCTATTTTCACACACACTCACACACCCTCAGCCACAGTGCTGATAAAAATAAGAGAGAATGAACATGATAGCTGTAGCTTCTCGTGTCCCTCTTGCGAATGGATTAAAGAATATGGGTCAGGGTCTGTTTGGATGCATAGAAGTGTGCCTTTTTGTCTGTTTTCTTTCTCCTATTTGAGAGAAAAATTGAGTTTGGGATGATTTAAGGGAATGGCGTAGGCTGGTTTAGACTCAGGGTTATAATCAGGATTACGCACACATGCCACATCTTTGATATTTGCATTAATCGTGTCTCCGTTGGAAGTGTATGTGGAATAAAGGACTGGATGCTATCGCATTAAAGGGGGGAAATTTGTTTAAAATACTGTATATAAAATCTAATTCATTCCCAACGCTGAAAAAGCATTCAACGACCCAAATCGCATTTAGCTGAAAAAGCACATCCCACAGGTTGTGTAATGGCCAGTTGTAACACTGCCAGCGTTATGAAACATCCCACACAGGACCCTGTAACCTCAAGAGCATATATAGTATCTGATAATTGCCCATGACACATTAGTAGCTGCAGAACGGCCAAATGAAAAGACTGACCTCCCATTAAGTCACAATTAAGCACTCACATTACATCGTCTGCTGCCACGTGCACCTACCCACTTTCCCTCTCGCGCGCGCACACTCGCATTCCCGTCGGACGGCAGCTGTCACATTTCTGTCGCTGCGCAGTGACCATTATCCCCGCTGAAGCATCCTGGGAATGCGGTGGCATTCCTGGAGGAACTCCGCTCAGTAAAGTAAAGCGACGGCGAGCGCGAGGGGAATCCGAGTAGCTCGTCAGCGCCGCATCCAAAAGTGGAGAGCCTGTCTTCGGCTGTCTGCAGGTGGCGTGGATGTTTTTGATGTTTGGAGACGGGTTCGGGCTCACTGAGCAGGAGATAGTTTTTATTGGTGTCAGCTGAGGGGACAGATTTGTGATTACAGACGAGGAAGTGACACAGCGGAGCGAGCTGAGCTGGGTCAGTGGGAAAGGTCAAGAGAGCGTCTTGTACAAACGCTCTCTCTGTTTGTCTCGCCCACTCCCTTCTCTTTTCTTTACTTTGTTTTGTTTTGTTTTCTCATCGACTCCTTGTCTTCAAGCACGGCGACGTGGACTTAATTGGGGCCATCTCAGCCACCAGGGTTGTAATTACATGCAGATTTCACAGACACCTTCTCTTTCCCGGTGTGGACTTTATTTGGACAGCTTGGCTGACTTGTATTATAGCCGCTTATTTACTCCGATGAAAGAAACATTTGCTGCCTTTCATTTGCAACGCCGATAAGGCGCTTAATGACACAGCTGTTAATATATAACAATTGCTTCATTGCACTTAAAGCCCCTACGAATTGGAACTCGAGTGTTCAAGACAGAAAACAGTGTTTGGAACGCTATGCACCTTTCCAATAAACTTTGTATTCGGCCCTTGAATATCAAGGATGACGGGGAATGTGTTCTTTTAATTTCATCAAGGACCCACCCGAAAAAAAGTGAAAAGTGTGATGGAGTTCAGTATTTTATGTGCCATCTGTCTGTGTTCTCTTCCCCTGGACAGATCCGTGTTTAATTAAACAGAAGGAGAACACGCACACACGCACACACACCACGCAGCAGCTTCCTTTTTAAAAAAATTTTTTTTTTAAATCAGGCACCCTACTGAGACCTGAAAACACAAAACACATCTTTTGGTGCATTCGTGGATACATTCATGTTTACCTGTCAGGATCACTGCAACCACCCGTGGTCAGCTCCAGGCGTTTGTCAGACATTCATCAAGAGCGGCGAGCTAACATCTGCTTCGTGTTTTACAGAGACGTCAGGCATTTTGGAACTTATTTTGAAAAGTATAGAAAGTCGGACTGTAGTTGGTTGATGCCAGTTTCAGGTCAACACTCATCGCACAACGTGCTGTAAAGCGGAAAAAAAAATCTATTCAATTGTTTCTCTTCGTGATTCTCTATTGATCTCAAAAGCAAAATTTTCTACGCTCATAACTCCACCACAGGGAGCTCACAGCACAGTCAGATACAGAGTAGCTCAAGCGAAGCATGTAGGGATTCAGGTCAAGGACACTTCAGTTTAAACAAAAGCGTCTCCACTGACTTTGCAACCCTGCAACCCTAAAAACTAAATGTTGCCGCCTGCACAATTAAAAGAACATACTCCCTAGGTGCTTAATTTCCATCAAACCTGCCCTAATGTTGCCCTGTGTGTCATTGCCCTGAGCCTCAGCAGTCTTATCAGCGTGGAAGTATTTAGTCCGGAGGTGCTCAGTGCCTCATTTTGCTGATGCAAAAGGCCACATGACTGCAACTTCATCAGTCCGAGCCCTGGTCCATGCAGCGCTGCTTCGTCTCTCTCGTTTCACTGTATCTGCATTACAGGTTTGAATCCCCAGAGGAGCTAGCAAAATCTGGGCTGGAAATAAACAAGCGAGGCTCCGGTGGCTCGGCAGTGATGTACTGTACCGCGAGTACAGTGCTTAACCCTATCCTCTCCTGTGCGGTGACTCAAAAACGCAGCTAAAAAATATAAAAGGAGAGTACGTGAGCTCCGTCTGGCAACCTTGGATGAAAAACATCAAATAAATGGAGTGCTGAGTCATTATCCATTAAAGAATGGGCCTTCTGAAAAAAACATTATTAAATATCAAACATTTAGAAGGAAGGAGTATTTATACCATCCTTTTGATGCAGCTCATTCGCCATGTTGAGACCCACATGTTTTTTTATTAAGACTGAATGTGGAGTTAGTGACAAGTTGATTAGGGCTGAATCATTGTTCATAAGCATAAAAAGACATCTATTTGTCTGTTCATGATTCATGGTGGTGCAGTAATCTTTAGTTTGAAGAGCAAGAACAACCTTCGTCAGATTTGTTCACCCTACATAATGTCAATCACAGTAAACAGTAGCTGTAAACTCTTAGTCAGAATCTCTGCTCGCTGACTACTTTTCTTGTAAAAAGACACCCAGAATGTTTTTTTTTATTATAATATTTCTGGAACTTTTTTTCAAAACAACAATATGGTTCAAAGCCAATGTTTCCCTTTTTTTCAGTTCAGGCATCGTATTAAATGCCAAATTTTATTTCCGATGCCAGAATTTAAATGTTGCCGCTCTAACCTCATGAAAAAACATCATATACTGTATTATAGCAAAACAGAAGAGACCATTTTAAGTACTTTTTTTTTTAAGTACTACTTTCGGAACTTGAAAGATCTTGTGGTCTAGTTACATTTAGGAAAATCTATTGGCAGAAATGTTTAATTAATGTATAATCACCAAAAACAATTGGCAAAAAAGACAATCGTTCTGGTTTGTTACCATAAAATGAGCCATTTATGTCCACATATTTCTAAAGTAAGACTTGTAGTAATGCAGTACTTACAGTACATTAGTACTTTTACTTGTGGAGGATCTGTAGACTTCGTCCACCAGCGGATCTCTCTATACATTATTGTGTCATCTGATATTTGATGTTGGAAGTATCTCTTCTCAAATGTTTTGCATATTTAATAGCAATGAGCTCGTACTACTCACCGGTAAATATTTTTAAAATGTATACTTAAAGTGACATTATAGAAGAGAGAAACTGAAACGGTGTCTCTTTTAATTCCTTGTATTGGACAAAAGAAGGCCTTCTTCAGACATGCCTTCTTTGTGCTCGATATCATAAAGTACATCAAATATCTCTCACATCCAGTGATCAAAAGGACCATTCTTCTCCGTTGAACTGCGCACCTTGACTCTCCCTCCGAGACTTAAATAAGTCAAACATGGGCCGCGCGGAACTGACGACGCACAAAGCTGCTTAATGACGCCGAGAGCTGCTCTATTTACCTGCGATAAATTCAGAAGTGCAAACCAGGCTGTGATACGAACGTTAAGTACGCGGTGTTCGTGGAGGCAGACTGATGTGTGAACACACTTGTGCCTTTTTTCTGTTGTTCAGTATTCGTCGGCGTGCGCGCGTGTTTGTGTGCACGTGTGTGCGCATCGGTGTGTAGCCAGGAGACCTGCTCCTGGCCGACAGCAGGCTTCATTACGGAGTCAGGCTGGTGTGGAGACGGAGAGGGAGAGAGAGAGAAGTCAGTGTTTGACAAAGTGCGTTGTGGTTGGTACTGCTAATTGAACTGATGTGTCACCGAGACTTGAGGAACATTAGGACTCCCTTCTCTCTGGACTCCACCACAATGGATAAAGATGTAGGCGCTGGAGTGGATTAGTCACTCTCACTTCTCACATCTGGACCATTCACTTAAACGTCTGGTACCTGTGTGTGTGTGTGTGTGTGTACGTAGTTACACGCGCTAACTAACACACATGCTCTCCTCGCACTCTCACCTTCTCTCTCTCGTACACGCTCACAGTTCTCCCAATCCAATAAGGAGTGTAATGAGTGTAATGATGGTAGGAGGCTGGAGAGGCACGACTCCTTATTATTCACCTCCCACAGCTGGCCAGACACCACAGAGAGCCTTTTGTACCTACACACATCCACACTCTGTATTCCCTCCAAACACACACACACACACACACACACACACACACAGCAGTAAAGACACACAGTGTATTTCTTTCTCTGCTCTGCATTCATACATTCTTCAGTAAAAATAAGAAGAGAGGCTGAGGGTTTATACTTCCCCAGCACTCAGATGCTATGCTGACGCACACACACACACACACACACACACTCTCTCTCTCTCTCTCTTTCTTTTTAGCTCTTCCTCCTCCTCAACTTGTTTCCCCTCAGCCTATAACACCTAAAAAAAAAAAAAAATAAGCAGAAAAGGTCTGCGGATGGAGACGGACTGAGATAGGAGCAGCCTGAATCCATAACTCAGCCATGCATAAACTTATAAACACGCACACGCTTCACACACACACACCACACACACACCATCGCCAAAGTGCCGAGCCTCAAGTCAAACTTTCACTCTTTAGTCAACTCGACACAGGCGTGCACGCTGCCTCGCACGCTCAAACACACGCACACACACACACACGCAGACCACCACCACTTCCATGCTGACCAGCCAGGCGGCTTGTTTGTGTGAGGCAGTAAAGATGCTATCAGGCGCTCTCCCACCCAGCTCCTCTGAGCTCCAGCCAAAAACACATTACAGTGCAGCCCGTCTCCGAGCAGCTGCCTGTTAAAGGTGTTGCACAGCATAAAATCGCCGGTCTCCATTTGCCTATAACGCGTGTCGCCACTCACGCCGGAGGGTGGAGGGTGGCGGGGATGTGAGTCGAAAATCAGCGGACTAATTGAATCCAATTTTGTGTTCCACATGCCACTTGTCACGTTCGGCTGCTTTCCGCCATGTTTTCACTTTCGGTTAATTTCTCCGAAATTGAGATTGCAAGTACGGCTGAGTGAAGGGCCGAGGAAGCGTGCACTTGTTGTTGGTTTTTTTTGTTGTTGTTGTTTTCTTGTAGTTTTATTACGTTCTGTCATGAAAAGAACGAGATCTTTATGCAGTTCATTTTGATCAGCTTGTTCTTACCTTCATGTTCGAATCAAAGTTTAATTCAACAGTCTCTCTGTTCAGAGGCATATTTATATGGTCAACATGCAGTGTATGCCCAAGGTCACCTATTCGTCGCTCTGACTCAGTGAATGTCATTTGCTTATGGGTGTACGCGTGTGTTTGGGTAAAGGCTTTTTATGGACAGAGCCATACTGATTTATTTCACATCCTCAGGTTCTCAAGTTTTAATGCATTATTCAGGCACCATAAAAATTGGCACTCTCAAAGCAAGAAGTTATTATGCCAGATTTTTGTGCGTTCAACATAACAAGGACTCTTTTGTGCAGGAAAAATAATAAACTGTCCACTGCCCCTCAACATTTGTTATTGGATGTCGTGGTTAACAGCAGGGGTCTTCAGCCTCACTTTCATATCGTGGACCACCGGGTGGTACAGGGATGATAGTGGGGACCACTGCTATATCTTCAACATACCACTTTATTAGCATTGCTACCAGCATTATTTTTATTATTATTATTATTATTATTCAGCTACGTTTATTGAATTCTCAAAATAAAAGTCAACCGCAAACAAATTCTCAATCAAACACAGAGTTTGTGCCTGTTCCCTGCCACATAAATGAATGAGTAAGGCACAGACTCGTGCAAATATCCAAATAAAATTTCCGTGGTGCTCACTCAAAAGCTATTCCTTAGTTGTATGAACTCATTGTCGCCGCGCTTATCTCAGTCCCGGCGCATTTCCAATGAAAAGCAATTAACCATCAGAATTGTATCACGCAGCTGTAAAGTATAACAGCAGAGAAAGCCACAGGATATAGTTAACATCCTTCATTGCACTTCAAAATAAATACGTAGGACTCAAACCGTCATTGTTCATCAAACAAACGGTTTACTGGATTGAAAAGTCTTTTTTACTAATTCCACTGTCGTGATTTGCCTCCAGATCCCTACGATTCCACCGTAGACCTTCAAGGCAGTACTCACCGACCCTTTTTGAGCGTTCAAATCAGATAATATCTGTTTGTCAGCCCATATCAAAGCCTCTGGGGCGAATTAAACAGAAACACATCGCTACAGGCACAGCTGCTTCAAAAACACTTTGGCCAAACATGTCAGGCAAAACAGCTGGTGCACCTTTAAACCATCAGCTACTGGCAAGCCTTTAACTAGTAGTTAAAAGACTTTAACTGCTTGCGCACACAGATCTGCCTCGTACTGTATGATTCACTGGGAAAAGTCCTCCCTATCGCATCTACCAAGTAGTAAAAGTCTTGCTTGATTGGCCGACCGGGCCAAGCGCGTCACTGATGAGCGGTGCAACTTTTATGCTCAAGTTTAAAAATGCAATACATGCCACAAGAGAGGAGTAAACACCTGGGGCACCGTGTCATAAGAAAAACAATGGTTTTGCTGCTGAGGAGTTTCTAGTGATGCCTGAAGAAGAAGTCAAAAGTTTCCAGAAGTTCACAAGAAAAGAAGAAGCAAAAAATAAACCTACTTAATTATTTATGTAAAGTTCCAGTGTACGGGTGTTAGTCCTCTTAACAAGCAGCACCGAATCTGATGTTTGCTCAGTCCATGTGACATCTTTGCTACATATACACCGACGGCCTCACTGCACTATATGTGCTTTCTGCTGCCCACTGCTGTAGTAGACGTGGACGCCTCCAGAGACCTTGAATGAGGTTCAGCCTTAAACCCGGTAATTATCTCCTTAGCCCACTGCATCGACACTAATCCTAAGAGAGTACAGGAGAAAACGCTTACCAGACAAGCCTCATTAAATATTTACTGTGTTTGGCCACCATCAACAACTCACACAACAAACACCCGCAGATCGTTTGCCTTTTCCCCTTCATTCATGCCATGTGCTGCTGTCGCTGTAGGCGGCGGCGAGACGCTGAGGTGGACTTTTTTTTCCTTTTTTTTTTTTTTTCAAGCATCCTTTTTGTTATTGGCTGATAACCACAGATTGTGGGCCGGCCTGTGATGCGTGATGATGTTAAATATTAATGTCTGGAGATGATTACTGCGCTAGATGGAGAGAGGCAGGAAGTGCGGTGGAGGTGACACCCTCATTCATCACGGGGCCCTAACAGAATCTAAATCCTCCCTGTGTTTTTAACCTTGGTACCCCAGGGAAGAGAGGCGAGTGGGAGGGGAGAGAGAGAGGGAGAGAGGGAGAGGGAGAGGAGGAGAAAGAGACAAGGGTGTATAGGGAGAGACAGAGAGAGATGAAGCGGCGGCAGAGAGGCAAGAAAGAAACAAGGAGGGGGGGGAGAAAGAAAGCTGACACAAAGCGAATTATGAACAGTGTGCGGAAAAGACACTGAAAGAAATATAAAGATGGGCAGATGGATGGAAAGTGAGACCAAGAGTGAGCATAAAAGACGAGGTAAGACGGTGAAAAATAGACCTGCGCGCTATTGTGCGCCTCTCCCCGGCTGACCTGTCAGCCTATCCCATGTGACAGGCTGACGGATGTGCAGAAAGGAACTCTTATCTTATTTTGTCAAGGTCTGGCAGTCACTCAAGGGCTATTCAGCATAAATAAACAAGTGTGAGGAAAATAGCAGCCCATCTCACCTCCTCTTCCGCGGTGTCATTTTCTCCAGACGTATCACTACCTCTGCCTCCTTATTTATTTAGCCAGGCGCAAAAGGGGTCAGGACTGCCTATTACCCGCCTATTATCGTCCTGAGTCATATCATCATATATGGCACCACAGAAAGAGGAAGACTTTTTTTCTTTTTTTTTTCACAACCACTAGCCCAAATAGAAGTTGGCTGAGAGAAGTGGAGGCAAAATATATACTTATGAGACTTCTGAATGAGAGTCACATATCATGCTGTTGGAGCTTCAGTGCTGTGTTTTTCATTTTTACTGCCCCGGCTCTCAAATCGAAATGCAGATGGGAGAAAGAGTTGCCATTATTACTTTTTTCTACTTTCCTCTATTTCTCCATCAGTGTCTCTACCAGCCCCTCCCCCCTTCTTTCTCACACCTCTTCTCCTTGGTTATAAATTAAACTTGATCAATGACCTTTTCTGCCTGGCTTGTTTGCCTCTTGCCATGTTCAGCAAGCGGTCTAATGGGAATGCATCCTCAGCCAGTGTGTGCAGGGTGACTAGCAGACTGTGTTGTTGTTGTTGTTGGTTGGTTTGTGAGGTATGTTTTGAGGGGTGAGTGGGACTGGATCTGGCAACGTGCTGTACAGTAAACCAGCCAGAACAGGAATCAAGAGAATTTCAAGGATGAATGACAATGAAAGGCTGTTTGTTTCCTCCTAAAATAAGCTGTTTAATTTCACATTAGTCACTGAAGAGACTTTCAAAAGCCATTGTCCTGTCCATTATGATGCCCGGGAAGCGCCCCAAGAATTTCTGTCTGAGCCTGCCATGCTTAATTATTGTTTTTAATGATTTGTGATTATCTCTTCCCACGCTCAGACGTGGCACATTCACCTGCCTGCTTGCCACGAAATAACTCTAAATGAAGTCAAATGCTTTCCGTCTGTGCGATTGCAGGAGTACCAGTCGTGCAACACCCTGCCGTGTCCCGACCTGAAGAAGACCACTCCCTGGACTCCCTGGACGCCCGTCAACATCTCAGACAACGGCGGCCACTATGAGCAGCGATTCCGCTACACTTGCAAAGCTCGCATCCCGGACGCGAGCCTGCTAGAAGTGGGAAGGCAGAGGATCGAGATGCGTTACTGCTCCAGCGACGGATCAACCGGCTGCTCCACTGACGGTGAGTGCAGAGTGGAAGAGGCTGGTGGACTTTTTCCAGCTATCTCAGCCTCTGGATGTTTCCGTGTTATCTCCCTCCAACTGGCTTTCTCTGTCTCTGCAGGCTAGTTATTGGCCTCCTCGCCTCAAGCCATTCCCCCCTGTCTGTGTGTCTGTTGTTCATTAGTTGTTTCTTTCTTGCCTCTTTAAACTTTGCTCCTCGCTTTGCCCTGAAAAAAAGTTAAAGGAGGGGTATCTTAATCAGCCCTCGCGTCCCGTCTTTCTTTGACTTTATCAGCGGATCAAAGCAACAGCGGCGTTAATGAACCTCCAACCCACAAAGTCGATCGGCGGCGTACAACTCATTTCAGCTCTTCCACGCCATCTTTACAGGCACGCGCACGGATGCGAACGCTCAAAGTCAAATTATAGTCTTGCAAGGAAACACAAACACGCGCTCTTTCTCCATCAATCCCGTTATTCCCCCTCTGCCTGAGTCGGCGCACCACAGTCTGAGTCAACCACACCCCTGGTGAATTAAATGCTCTAAAGGTCTGTACAAACAGGCTGCTAATTGACAAGTTGTTTATGTTGTCAAGTAGAAGGATCCATATTAGAGGGGAGACAGGCGGGGTGGCACCACACCACCACAGCAAAGAGGCTTGGGATACGGATGCAGCAGTTAAAGTTTGTTTATGGCGTTGCTCTTTGCCTCAGAAGGAAAAGCTGATTTTTTTTTCTTAGGGCTCTGGAATTAGCGCCTGGCTAAGTTGCGGTGGTCTCCCGTCACTTCAAGCGCGTCTGTGTCTCTGGGTGGTCCGTCGTTGAAGCACCCGCACGCCGTTTAGCTTTAATGCACACTATCATTGGAGTTTTCCCTCTTTTGGATCTCTCTCTCTTCCTCCTCATTTCTGATTATTAATCTCTGTCTTTCCCCCAGTGCTGTCGCCGGTACAAGTTGTTCCTTTCACACTTTGAAGCCGACGGCTTAAATGTTCCTGAAGGGTTTTAAATGAGCGCTGGCAGGCACAGAGAAAAACCTGACTGCAGACTTAAGGGGAGTGACAGCCACACATCCGAGACATTAGCGAACAAAGACTCGAGCTTTTAATGGGTTTGTCGTGTTTCTGATTAGCGGGGAGGAAGTAACAGACACCATGTGTTTCATTAGGGGCCGCCACGAGGAGCGCTGGCATCAGATTAGCTTCGTCGCTCTAACAATTAAAAAGAAAAGGCTGAGTTTTTGACAGCGTGTCAGTCTGCGTTGTAGGCTGTAGGCAGCCTATAGGCGAGAGCGGGCAGATAGTGATGTACGAGCAGCCCGGAGCGAGCTTCAAACCTCTTTAACAACCAGTGTACAAACAGGGGTGTTGTTTTCACGAATCTGGCGTCAGGAAAATGGGAAACACTGTTAACTCAGATCATTGAGGTGCAAATTATGTACCGGCAGTGCTGCAGGTTATATTTAGCCTCTCTCTTTTTTTGGGGGGGGTGGGGGGGTTATAATTTCCCTGTTAATAGACAGAGACTTCATTAGTGCCAAAGATTATCAGCAACTGTGATTTGTCATAATGCTATAGCGCTTATTGCACTAGAGACTCCTCCTGCAGGTTACTGGAATTTTACTAGAGAAGTAATTAACTTCACCGCAGACGGTATTGAAACTAATTTCTTTATCAACATCAGAGCTGGTTCACTCAAAAGTACATGCACGGGGGGGGGAAAGAAAAAAACCTGAGTCCAGATTATAAAACACTTTGTTCTTCTTTCTTTTAAAATCTCCGGTTGTGCTGCACCTACTGAGGTGTACGTGGCCTCTGTGTGCTACTCTGTGTCCTACTCTCCTCTTTTCCCGTGTTGATTGTTCATCTCCAGACTTCAATATGATTCACTTCTCGGAGGAGTTTTAGGTCATAACTGTCGAAAAGGAGGATGGACTCCAGTGATCCACTTCTTCATTTCAACCATTATCAAACTTGCCATCCATCTGAGGAGCACTGGCCTGTGTATTTGTGTGTGTGTATGTGTGTGCGTGTGTGTCGGTAGGGGCATCTTGACGTGTGTTTTTGCCAGTTTTTGTGGGCGGGTCAATGTGCGCATCTGTTTGTGTGTGTGTGTGTGTGCATCGGTGTGTGTTCATGACATTTTTCCAATATATCCTCCTCCCACCATCCACCTCTCATAGATGCATGGGGTGCCTGAGCCCCTGGGACAGCAGTTAACTACGCTTAAAGCAGGCAGCCATTGCAGAATAATTACTGCCACAGTGCTGGTGCGTATTGATGTCCTCTACTGGGGCAAAGGACACCGAGATCCCTCTGAGAAGATGAGCACCGAAAAGGAATAGTGTGTCACCGGATAAAGATTTACCATTTGAATCAGGCGGCTTAGTTTTTGAATAGAGCTTCACACTTTTTCTGTTCTGAAACAGAGTGAGATATGAACAAAGTTCAGGTAATTAATGATGTTACTTGTTACTTTACTTTCGTTCATGAAAGTTTCCTTTAAACAGATTCAAATCAGCTCATTACATCTGTAGATAAACAACAAACCATGGCGGTTTAACGAGCAGCCAACGGTGGAGACATTTACTGACCATCAACAGCTAACACGAGCTTAGCCTCTGTGACTGACCAACGGCAGGCTTACTAACTGAATGTAGGCTAAGCTAACGGTGGCTAAGGGGCAACTAAAAGGAGACAACACCTGAAAAAGCCAACATTTAAATTACAGCGGCACATTTGATTGCTGACGCTTCCTTCAGCAGTCTGTGAAAAATTGCAAAGTCAACCCCCAATTTGTGAAAGTAGTGATGATTACAGTAATCATAAAATCAACATATGCCGTGCCAACACTGCATATGTTGACACATTGTGTATGTTTCTCTGAACGGGTGGGTTTCAGTGGTGTACAGCTTGTCAGCGAGGTCAAATGTGTGGAGAGAACGTAGAGTTGTCGAGAAAACATTTTTCTTTTACTAAACTTCTTTAGCATTCAGGAGTAAGCCAGTTTTCTCTCTCCCGGGAGACGAGATGGACAGCCAAAACTGTCTTTCTTTTTGTTTTCTCATTTTAAACCGATGCGTGAACTTTGAAAGACTACCTCGCTGTCGCCCTGATGTCGCTTCCCCCGCTGCTCAATAAAAAGCCGACTGTCATGCTGCCTGAGATCTTCTTCGCCTCTCCCTGCTGGGGCGGAATGTCAGCGTGTTTGTAGCTTTGAGCATCAGAACTATCAGATAAACCTGACATTTGATGATCGGGATTGTATTCAGGGATGTGGAGCTTGTTATTGGCACATACATGGAAGTCTCATCTGTGCACGCACAGATACGGAACGTGAAGAAAATCGTTGTTTATGATATGTTTGCGTCTTTCCCGACCTCTCCCCAGCTCCTCTTTTTTTTTTTTTTTTGTCTGGTTGTCTCTCTTATTAAGATCTCTATCTGTCTTTATTACAAGAGATATATGATTTAGCCAAGCATTTACAATGAGCTTTTATACAACATACTGACTTGTTTCGTATCAGTGATCATGGCGTAATGATAGCGATGAGTTAATCACTTAAGATCTGTCGTGATTTAAAGACCTCTCTTGTCATGTACGCCCAGTGATCACTCTTGTAGCGTTTGTATCCATTTTCCTTTTTATCACATTTCACATGCCTGAATGAAAAACCAAACATTTGATAATTTGCATAATGGCCTGTGTAGACATGTATTTTTGAACGGAAAACTCTACGGTCGGTTTATAAATCATGACCTTCGTTGTTCTGCCCATTAAGTGGCTCTTCTCTTCACTCAATAATACAGTATGTCTTCATGTAACACTTGTATGTATGTATGTGTATTATTAAACACAATTAATATCACCACGTGGTTTACACAAGGCACTTGGTTTCCTGCACACTGCCCTAATCACTTCATGTTTTTCTATAGAGAGCATAACCATGTAGCATACCAGACTGTCATACTCAAAGAGACTTATGCAGAATTAAACGTGTTAATGATGCAAATGGCAGTGCTAAACCCCGCTCCCTCTTGGATATTGTTGCTATGCCTGTCAAGCATCCTATCCCAATATGGCATGTAAGAAGTTAACAGTGATAATCGTAGCCAAATTTTTTGGGAAATTCTTCATCATTTCTGAAACAATTAGTACTTTATTTTCGGACAGACATAAACAGGTTTCACATTTCTAACCGGCGACCTTATTACAACTGTCTCCAAATGATTTTATGAGGTTTAACTAGCTAGCTAATTAAGCTGATGTTAGCTTAATTAATGCTAATGCTAAAAGGCGTCTTCAGATGCCTTTTTTATGTTTCTGGCTAGCAAATTTTAAAGCAAGGCTACATGTCACATTCATTCATTCCTGCACTGATGGCAGAGGCTGCTGTGCAAGGTGCCAACTACTGATCAGAGACTAATCGCATTCACACACCGACGGCACAGCCTTTGGGCGTTTTGGGGGTTCAGTATCTTACCCAAGGACACTGCAGACCGGAATAGCGGGATCACTCTGGATCAAACTGCCTTCTGATTAGTGGAGGGCCAGGGGCACCGCTGAGTTAAGGTGTTATAAAGAAGCACTTGATAGCTACATAAAAGAAGTGAGACTAAAGCTACAAGTCGGCATTCTCATCAACTGTCGACGTGTAAATAAACTTTGACTCTTAAAAGGCTAAAGCCAACGCACCGGCCTGCAAACCATTTCAGCACGTTGAGATATTCAGAGCTTGACAGGCCCTGTGTGCATACTTTCAGTTGCTAAGCTTTGACCAGACATTTGCTATTCAGGTTTTGTGAACAGTCAATTACCAGCCCGGCTGTTATAGTCTGCATACAGCTGGAATTCACCCTCCCCCTGTTGCCAGGATTGAAACCCGCTACCTGTCTTTCATTAGTCAGCCTCCAACTAAAAAACTTCTCTGTTATTAGTCACTTTGTCTCTGCAGCCAAAGGCCAACCCACTGCACGAACCAACAATTTAAATGATGATTTTCTTGAAGCCATATGTCTATGAAACAGATACGCCTGCCTGATGTTGCTAGTTTTATGGCGCAGCAGCAGTAATATCAAGCTTAAAGAGGCTTTGAAATCAGACATTCATCCAAGTTTTTTCTCTATTTGCATCTCACAAAGACAGAAGCAGACACGGCGAGGGAAAAGAAAGCACTGGAAAGATGAAAGACATTTTCTGTAGAAGGTTGTGAGTTTGTAATTTTGCTGGCTTGTGTCGGTGAGTGATGGCTTCATTTTTTTTCCCAGGGAGAAATGGTGGCGTGTCAGCAGCCTGATGTGTTTCACTTGAGCTGATCTGATATCAAGGCCAGGGCCTTCTCATGGGCGACAGATTAGTTTCTCCCGCACGGATGTCATGAGCAGACACTGAGTAGACGCAGGACAGTGCTGAGGGACGTCTCTGACGGATGGCAACCCTTCCAGCATCCTTATTGTCTTTCTGTTTCTGTGTCCAGCTCTCTCACTCCCTCACTCCCGACAGACAGCGCTGTCTTTTTCTGTTGTCGTCTCAGTGTTTATCAAGAAAGAAACAGAACTAGTCGGGCTAATAACTGAACACACGGTCGAGCAAAGTTATACAACAAGCCCGGTCCTTGAGGTTTCTATTGAAAAACGGCTGCAGAATAATATGAAAACTTTGTCAGGGCACAATCAGCTTGTACTTTCCGCTTCGCTTTTGAATTTTCACACATCATCTTTTTCAATAAGCGTCGAATGGAAATGTGATGTGTAGCAGCATTTATTCAGATAGAGAAGGTCTTTGGTGATTAGAGTCCACCGCTGTGACGCATCCACATAAAATAAAGGCCCATGAATTTAGAGGATAGGACACATTCCCCAGGAGTCTAGACGCTGATGATGGGGGAAGGTGGAGTAAAGCCAGTAGGCGGAAAATGGAAGCTCTGAGTTGAATCTCCCACAAAGGGAGGTGTTAGCAGGTTGTAAGTCTGACAGACAGAATCACAAACTTACAGCGATGAAGAAATCTTCCCGGTGAAACCTCTGCTAAATTTTCATTATCAGTTCGAGGGTGTTGTTATTTGTTATTTGTAATTTTGAAAAAATGTATCTAACAACCACACATGCTGTTACACTTAACTGCATATATTATCCTAAATTAAACACAATAGGTGCCATTTTTTCACTCCTTTCACAAATCAATCGGACACACTGAATAAACTGTGATAATACTGCATTTCATATCCAGACAAGTGAAGTGATACTGTTATTCTTTAAACTCTGTTATTCTAAGTGCAATAATAATATACTGAGTGAATATATGGATGATTAACATGAACTGCACTGGCTGGTGTGGTTTTATCACAAAGTTTAGCTTCAGTGGATGTATAAAATAAGTTTAGTTTTTAGTTGTTTGATCAACTTGTTGGTGGTTAAAGAAATTAAAGTTTTTACCAACTGATCAGAGCTTAAACTCAAAATCAGGTAAAAATGAGCTGGATTCTCAGTTCCAGGACTTTGGGGGTGTGTCCGCTGATTGCCACGGCCACTCGAAACGTGTCAGATGAGTTCAGAAAATGACATGACTAACTTTGAAACACTCTGAGTGAGATGAATTAAACTATCTCTCTGCTAGGGTGCAGGGCTATGCTCAGGGTGGCCTCAGCGTGTCATCGAGCCACCCTTTAAGGACCGCCCACAAAATCCTGGACTGAAAAATTGGTGAAAAACTGTTTCAACCTCTAACTCCACATTTCAGTAATATATCGTTCAAAAAGTCTTTTCACACATTTTCAGCAACTATTTTCCAACATATTTAATGTACATTGAAAGAAATGTCAGAATTGCATTTACGCAGACTTCCAAGGAGATTCTTTTTAAATAAAATAAATGTTTTTATTTGACATAAGCTCCATAGACTTCTGATGTCAAAACCCCTTTAAAACCCCTTACAACATTCACTTGCCACTGTCAGTCACAGCTCACAGGGTTACGCAGGATGTTAGGGGTTCCCACACCTGCCAAATGCCACTTTAACCTCTGCTTATAACACTGTAGCTCTTACTAAGCTGCTGATGACAAGAGCTCTCCCTCTACGTCTCTCTCTGTCTGTTACACTTTAGTTAAGTGTGTAACCCTTGCCCTCTCCCCAGTTTACTGTCAGATGGAGTTCACAACCTCATTGCAACTATCCTTGACACCAAATTTGCAGGGAACCATCGGACTGCCAAAGACAAACCGCCTGTTTCACATTTGCCCCCGGCATGGCACTCACAGAGTGGCCCAGATTTTGGTGACACGGAGTCAACAAATTAGCAAATCAGTGCAGGTGAAAAAACACGACTGCCCGTCAGACAAAAACCACTCTGTTGGCACAAAGTAACTCTTTGCTCAACGTGCCTGCATGAAATTAGAGCTCCGAGCTCCTAAAAACATCACCACAGAAGGTTTTGACAGTACTAATCAAGCCATTTCAGCAGCAACAATTAACAACAGGCAAGAAAAGTTTCTGCTCTCACACATTTGTCTTCGGCTGTCTTCTCTGACATTGGTTTACTTTCACGCTTTGTTGCTCTTTTTTTTTTTTTGACCAATGAGGCTGGATGCTACCTCTGAGTGGAGAGAGCAGCGCTGTGGTACTTCAAATTACCACAGAGAAGGAAATGTTCTTTGTTCTATGTTCTTCTGCTGTTTCTTTGATGGAAGCGAGTTTCCCTAGGTAGGGGGAAAAAATCAATCCTGTTTGTACTGTTAGTTGGCAATTTCGGGTTGTTGGAGTTGGCTCGTTCTTTTGAAAACACCTACAATTACCACAAACGCGCACTTGAAGCCCACCACCGCAGCCAGAACTACCAGCTGGTATTTTGTTTTACCCGTGATTGTACTGGCGAGAGGGATAAGTGGAGAGAGACTAGTGCTGAATTTGCCTTCTTGATATTTGCTTTCTTTCTGCCGTGTTCACGTAAACAAAGCAACAAAAAGCTGGTTACGGGAGCTAATGCGCAAAAGCACCAAGGTCGAGCCCAATTCATAGCGAGGAATTTCACTTCAAAAAGGTGAAAATGTGTCAGATATATTACTTAATGGATTACTCAAAGCAATGTGCTTATTTAAACCCATTAGCATCCAATTAAAGTTAAATGGGTTTAATATACCATAAAGCTGATTTTCCACTTTACAACCAGGTGCCGGTTTCAGTTCATTTCACTTGTGATGGCTTGAAACCTGCACGTGGAAGGTAATCCATTACAGAAAACATTTAGTTGCCTTCATTTTCTTGTCAAAGTCGTGTTATTGTTGCCGCTTGGAGGCAGCGGGGACCGTTTTCAACACTCTCCTTGACGACGCGCTCAAGGGCAAATTGTCAGTCGTGCCGAGTTACCTTGTCAGGGAAGTGAAGCAATAAGAAAACACGAACATTGTGAAAGCTATATCACGAGTTTGGTCGGTTGTGGCATCTAAAGGCTGCTGTTTGGCAGCTGACGGAAACTTTGGATGTCAGATGCTGGCAGTGATGGAAACAATGTGTGATTTGAAGTTAATGGTCTAGAAATGCAGCCATAAACTGAAGTTTAACCTGCTGCAACCGCCACAAAGTAAACAAATATGGCTCATGCTAGATGCAGATCCTAATATTGTTCTTTGAGTCCAAACACTGCAGACAAACAGTGAGTCAGTAAAACCACTTTAGTCCACAAGATCTAAACCCCCCAGCCACTCTTTGTATCCCCATATCCATGTTTCTGCACATTTGCACTGAGCCCTCATGCTCTCCGGGGTTGGGGTTTTAATTGTGCCCTCACAAACTTTTAATTGGCTCTTCCAAGAGGACGTCCCTCTAGAGGGTTTCTGGGTCGAGCATCTCCTGGCAGACCTCAGAAAAGCCCGGGTTGCACCGTCATATTTTGCCACAGCAAAACCACGTTTTATGTTTTTTATCGGACGTGACGCACGCGAAAGTAGCGCACATGTGCAAACAGACACATGCAAAGAAATGGGTTCCTCCGTGGGGAGACATCGCTGATCTGATGAGGGAGGGAGGAAGAGTAATGGGGAGTAAATGTGCAGTTCTGAATCTAGGACAGTCTGAAAGCAGCACCTTTTTTTTTTTTTGCTCTCAGTGTGGTCCAGTGTTACTCTGATGTTCACACATGACAGTGCATCTCTCTTCTCAGCTCTTCAGCTCTCTTCTCCTCTCCGTCTCTCACATCCGTCGTCTCTTCACTTCCCAGATGTCATCGCGTCTCCGTCGCTGCCTCCAGTCTCTCGTTTCCTTACTGTCTTTCTTCTCACCTCTTTAACAGTTGCCCGTACCGTGCATTAGATTGCACGGCATTGCGTATCAGCCCACCCCCCCCCTTCCTTTTTTTTGTCTTCACCTATGCGGTCATCTATACTCTCCCTCCGACACACACAAGTTCACAAGTTTGTTTACAGTGTGTTTTGCCTTTGAGCGAGGTGTAAGGTTAAGCAACGGGAGGGAGGGAGGGCGGAACTTTTTTTTTCGTGTCCTAGTTTCTTTGCAGCGGGGACTATTGGATGTGGTGCTGTGTCCTTCTTAGATTTGGCTCGGCCCAGCTCGTCAGGAAAGCGAGGATTAATCCTCGCCGGCTGTGGTGGATCGATAGATCCAGTTGCTACCTATTTGAGAGGGAGTGCACCACGCTGTTTGTTTTGGCGACATGAGGGCAACCCCTGTGAAGTAGTATTAACAATACAAACAGTACATCAGAGCGTTCACAGACCAAAGCTTGAGCAAGCAAAGTGTGTAAAGCTGGCACTGGTGTAGTGTCCGTGTTTGCATTCGTGCATATGTGTCCAGATCTTGTGATGTGAGATGGTTATAAAGTACTCTATCGCCTTTAGAGCTGCGCAGCAGTCCTCTCCCGGGGGTACAGAGGCCTTGATAAAGACTACGGGTCACAGTGTCAGGCCGGGACTGTCCGTGCAACTGCCTGCTCGGAATCGATAAAGAGCGGGAGCCTCGACGGGCCTGTCAACGCTCGCACCAGCTTGATGCTGGGGCGAGCCGGCCTGTGCACCGCCAAGGTCGGCCGTAGTTATGAAGAGGTCGAGGATTCGGGCTAGGTAAACACAGTGTCCTCTCCCTAAGAATACAAAGCAGCCGCGCCACGCTAACTGTCAGTGAAAAGAGCACGCTGACAAAACAACGAGGCCAGCTCAGGAGGACAGAGAGAGAGAGGGGGGGGGGGAGCTAGACGGAGACAAAAAGCAGGAGAAGGTTAATGGGAAAGATAGACGGGGGACGAAGAGAGGGAGCGAGATTTGAAGGAGAATCAAACAAAAAATGGAAGGTTTCTATGACATTGAGTGGGCTCGGGATCCTGCGTGATTCTGCTCTCTGTTTCAACAACACAAAAAAAAATCCGCTCTTTCCTTTAAAGGGCGTGCAGAGTGCAGAATGACATAAAGCAGAGGCAGCCCAAAATGAATTCATTGTGATATGAAAAAGTAGATAATGGCTGGGATTGTTGAGCGAGGGAATCATCAGAGAAGTGCTTGGACAGTGACTGTAATTTCATTGGAGGTGATTATCATTCACTCAAACAGATGAGTTCACTCTTTTCATTCAGAAAGGCCAGAAGCTTTCTCTCTCTCTCTCTCTCTCTCCCTCTCTGCTCATTCTGCTCGTTCCTACGGCACTGATTAATGCATGCAGTAATTATAGTTTAATAGAAATTACAGCTTCATATTTCATTAGGAATCCTCTATTCGACTCATTCCAGATGAGAGTACAAAGATTAGCGAGCTGATGTTGTTTGATGAGGGTGGGGGGTGGGGCGCGTTCGCGGTGTTGACAGGGCACACTCGGGCTCTCACTGAATCCGTCTTTGGAGAATGACAAGAGATCTGTGAAGAATTAAATGATGGATCACATCTGTGCGGCTGTGTTTTTTAAATTTAAAATGACATTTTAAGTGTTATTTATTTATATAGCACTTTTCATGCAGGCGTGCAGCCCACGGTGCTTCACAGAGCAAAAAAAAAAAAAAACAGAAAATTTTACTTGGGTGTGATACATGAAAGAGTACTAGTGCAAAAGATTCTGCAGCCTTGATAGCAGCCGTACCTACTGAACAGTGTTGGTTTGAGCTTCGAATTAGCATGCTAACATGCTCGCAGTTCAAGTTAAGTTTGACTGTCACATATAATCCTACAGATAATGGGTGACAATGCTGACATGTTGAGGTGTAGTAAATACCATGTTTACAGTCTTAGTTTAGCATGCTAGCATGCTAACATTAGCACTAAACACAAAGTACAGCTGAGGGTGATGGGAACGTCGTTATTATTGTTGGATTTCGTGTATTTTCAACTGAACCTGAAGCTTTTGGTTAAAATTATTACATCCTAAGGAAGCCTTCCATCCAGAGTAGCTGTGAGCCTCAAGGTGGCGCTAAAGGAAGTGATCAGGCTTCATCTTCTTGTTACGATGGATGTCAGAATTGAAGACAGTCCATCAATTAGTTTCTTAAATGCTTTAATTTCATATTCTTCTTTCAAAGTGGTGGACAGACAGTCAATTGCCGTCGCTAGAGTCACTGCCGTGGCTAATAAAAATGATTTTGAATGAATGAATTGGCTTTTATGTTTCTCTCAGACATCATTATGG
Source organism: Nibea albiflora (assembly GCA_014281875.1). NCBI lineage: Eukaryota > Metazoa > Chordata > Actinopteri > Sciaenidae > Nibea > Nibea albiflora. The sequence continues at coordinate 10,698,177 of CM024805.1, read as the reverse complement.
TTTCAGATATAACTGACACATTCATTAAATCTGTCTAATGGCTTTACAGCACAAAATAATCTAATAGCAACACAAACAAACACGAAGTGGCCACTGCTCTTTCAATTCAAGTCAAGCTAAAGATTTTAGAGACCCTGATACTCCAAAAGCGTTAACACAGGCAGTGTTATCAAGAGGTGCTCTTGACTCTCTGCCCTCTTCTTACTCTTCAAAACAAATGCACACAGCAGTGCCAGGAAGGGAGGCAGCATCTGCTTTCTTCCCGAAAAACAGCAGGTTTTTAGAGAAAATGTTGTCTCAACACCGAGGAAAAACTAACAACAGGGCGGTGCACAGTCGAATTTGTCTTGGCAATAGTTTAATTTTTTATGTTGTCCCCCTCTCTGTTCCCAACAGGAGAGGTGCTTCGTCTCGGGAGGATATCGGGCCACACGGTTAATGGTGGTTGGTCGTCCTGGAGCTCCTGGTCCCAGTGCAGCAGAGACTGCAGCCGGGGAATCCGCAGCAGGAAGAGGACCTGCACTAACCCTGAGCCCAGATACGGCGGTCAGACCTGCCTGGGGCCAGCGCAGGAGTATCAGGAGTGTAACATCACCCCTTGTCCAGGTAAGAAATACACACATATGCACACGGTACGCACTAGTTTTAGTCCCAAAGGCACACATACTGTACACACAAACAGAGGACACACAGAGATAAGAACATCTACAGATCTACAGTCTCTTTTTTTTTTACTCATGCACAGATAAATACACACCACTCTACATCATGATCAACATCATGTTTTCCCTTGATTAATGGATACAGAATTATACTGTCAAAATGACTTCCAAATCATCAGGAACCACAAAAGAAATCAGTTGCAGATAAGAGGTGTGACAAAGACCCCAATTTACACCAGGAATCAGAGGCAATCCCTGTGGCTGCTCCAGTATGTAATTACATTGCTGGGTAATTATTCTGCCAGCTATGGGAGGCCATATTCTGTTGTGAAAAGCCTTGAGACAATGCATTTTCAACACTCCTCAAAGCGGAAGACGGCGAGAGGAATCTTTCTAATTAAAAGAATACTCTGTCTGACGAGGGAAGTAAGATGTCTAAATGGAAATCCAGTGCTTAGTTTGGCATAAAGCACACCTGGTATCCAAGCACGGGCGCCAAGCAGACAGGCACGAGCGTCGTTTCAGATGATTATTAATCAAGCCCCCCCGGAGCAGGGCTTTAGGTATCACACTAAAAACCTGGATCTGGGCATCATCTTCAGCAGCCACAATCTGTCTTCATAGCTGCTGCCACACTGTAAGCAAGCGAAAGAACACCAGAGAGTGAACAGCCATCAATACTATTTTTACAGCCCGCTAACTCAGTGAAAGTGCACGCCGTTCAGCTACCAACAGCTTGAGCACAGCCGCTAATAGGGCAAGCAATTATCAGCTGCAGATGAAGACTTTGGATGGATCTAAGAGCAGCAGATTTGTTTTATTCAGGGTGCCTCTGCTTGTACGGTCGCCACAAGTGTTTCCCCTGAGTAAAATGTCGAGTGGATGTACTTTGATTTTCCTGCGGCCCATCGCTATGCTAATACGTGTAGTGTACCTATTCTGTTGATTGATAATACCATCGCTGCAGTGTGTTGACGCAACAACTCCTCGCACTCCTGTCCCCAAAGGAACCGACTTAACCCAGCCTGAGTAGCAATGAATACTAATGCATACTCAATTAGCACCCCTCTGAAAGTGAGATATTATTTTTGAGGCAGGCAGACCGTGCTGGTAGACCAATTGTAATCCTCCCATAGCTAATCCAGTGCTTTTCTTAAATGCGTTAGTGCACTGTGAAGGAGAAGGAGGAAGGAAAGGTGTTATGCCTACCATCCATCTGCTTTGGAAACAAATGAATACGTGTTGTCGTTTTTTTTTCTCTCCTTGCGTCTCCACACGAGATGAGACGATCCCTCATCGAGGGCCAGGAATCGACTTACGTGTCACTTTGTGATAGAGAAATTACACTGAGATGACAAAAAGCATCGGCAACTTCAATTACCTGCCCTGTGCTGCCAGCCATCATCGGGTCTTTAAAAGCAATTCTCAAGCGATCCCGAAATAGGGGGACATCTCTCTGCCACAATGAAGTAAGGATTTATCCAGATGATTGACCAGAAAGATATCTACTTCTGTCCCGCTGTGATTCGTGGCAATAGATTCCCCCCACATTTTATTACTCTTTTCCCTCACAACTCATTCATCTATTTACGCCTCGTCTTTGCGTGCCGATACTGCTTTCCGTGTGTTTTTTAACGGCCTGTTGTTTGCCACTTGGCACCACATGAAGGAAGGGACAACAGCGGCGGAGTGCGATGCTTCATTTATCTTTATTAATCAGTGGAGAGGTTGTCGAGTTCGAAGCGGGTGGGGGGGGGTGGGGGTCAGGCGTTTGCTGTAACAGCTGCGTGAAGCACACTTCCTGTCACTTCGAAACCCGCGCGCACGCAAGTGCACGCGCGTGCACATATTCAAATTGCCTCATATTTGTGCGTTACGCATCGCTGTTTGAAATGGCTCGGAATGACTTCCAATCACTTGATGTTCGGAGGAAATTGTCTTTTCAAATGACCTGGAACCTAAATCCTTGAAAACCTGAAAGGGAATATTATCCTACAAAACAAGAGACTGTGAAATTTTAGCGACTACTTCCTGATGTCCGACATCAATTACACTTGTAAAAAAAAAAAAAATGTTAGGACCAATAAAATCTTAGAGTTTTTTTTTTTAGTTGCTTAACATAAACAATATGACATTGATATCCCCGGTTTAGTGGACGGCAGCTGGTCATGCTGGTCTTCATGGTCCAAGTGCTCTGTGACGTGTGGAGGGGGACACTACATGAGGACACGAACCTGCAGTAACCCTCCGCCAGCTTATGGAGGGGACATCTGCCTGGGCCTGCACACTGAGGAGGCACTGTGCAACACACAGCCCTGTCCAGGTACACACACGCACACACACACACACACACACACACACACACGCTCGCACACACCTCAGTGATAAGCAGCTTAGGGCTCCGACTCGGCCACCAATCCATCACAGGTTCATTGCTTATTTTCTTTTAGTCTCTCAGAGGGCGCTCATGCATAACTAATGTGCAGCTGAGGGCACACACACACACACACACAACTCATAACAAACGCGCGTATGTGGACGCGGACTGGACAGGCTGTGATGTATGGTGTCATCGCCATTTCCAGAGAGCTGGTCCAGCTGGTCAGAGTGGTCCCACTGTGACTCCAACGGGGCCCAGATGCGTGTGCGCCACTGCGATGTCCTGTTTCCAACTGGAAACCAGTGCTCTGGAAACAATAGCGAGACCAGGCCGTGCTCTCCAGACTCCAATTTCATACCAGGTGATCACACACACACCTACACGGTCGCGTTTTCTCTTCAGGAAAGTCTTGGGCACTCGTGCGTGACTCAACACACAACTTTGAACACACACACACACACACACACACACACACACTCTCATTCTACACCACCCACCACCATATGCCCACAGCGGTAATTCAGTTCATTTCCAAGAATCCTGTGATAATGAAATACGTTACTGATCCCTCTGAGGGACTGTTGTCAGGTCAGAGGTCAGGTTCAGCGACAGGGCGGCACTTCTGGGGATGGTTGGGATTAGGTGTCTTGCTCAAGGACTACTGAGTGCGGCAGGTGATTACACGGGGGCGTGAACCCAGGTGCTACACTTAAGGGAAGTCTCGCTACTCATTCCTACGTCCCCGCTGCTATATTAGTTTCATTATGAGCCTAGGAGCCTTGTCAGGCCATGCAAAAAGCACTTACACTAGCAGTTTTACTTTACTTTACTCAAATGTTGGACGGAAAGGGAAAAATGGCTCCTATATGCTGTTTTCTGTGCCCGATCATGTAAGCACTTCTATTCTTACTTTACTATTTCTGGCGTCCATGTTCGAGTAATTGTTTGCTCTTTAATAATACAACCTTTCTCTTAATGCAACCATAATGGCAGCGTTAAGTACATCATGTGGGGGAGTTTTCTGTTGGCAACTGACAACAACTTCCTGAATGTCACTTCAACCTAAGTACCTTCATTTGAAATGCTCAGATGGCCTTTTATTTTTAGAGAATTGATAAGGTAAGGTAGCGTTAGCGTCGCGAGTTGTCTGACCTCTATTGTTTTCAAGCACTTGAATATGTCTTGAATACGTTTCTGTTGTCATACAGGCTAGAGGATCAAACGTAAACCGCGGACAGCTGCTTGTTTAATGGCATAACAGCGTATGGACACCATTCATAATAAGTCATAAGCTAAAGGATTTAACATTCAGCTGAATTTTTTGGCTGTTCAAAGTCCTCTTTTACAAATTGATCTCATTTGCTCACAGTTTTGCTCACGGAGAGCCAAATCCACTACAAAGGTTCAACCAGGCTCACAAGCGAAAAGGCAAAAAGAGGCAAAGATCGCTCTCAGCAGCAGTTTTCAGCTCAGGATCAATCAATATCCATGCAGATTTTTTAGAAAAAAGTGCCCAATAATTTCTGTAGCAAGTTGGTAGAAGCAAGCAAGCCCATTCGAAAAAACCTACACACTTGCGTACAAATAAAGGTCAGCCTGAGGTTAGCACTATTGGAGCTGGATCACAGGATATCAGCTGAACACAGACTACAGGCTAACAAATCATGCAACAAAATGAAAGTTTTAATTATTTATTTTATATATTTTCTTCCAAATTTGGTGCATCTGCAGCGTGTTCAAACAGCCTGTTTTGACCCGAAGAAGAAATAACTTTTCCAAAGCAGTGTATTCACACACACACACACACACCTGTCCCGCACACATCACATTAGTATCGATATCTCCTCAGACAGGCATCACGCTATTGACATCTAGTAATGCGAGACACTCGCGAGCATTGATCTCTACCACACGGAGATCATTAAAACACCTCCCTGTAACAAAGGGGTGCTCCCGTTATTCACGTCGCATCACCGCAGCTGCTAGAAAATGTATGTATACTTGGGGAAAAAGTTAAACATTTAGGAGGGGAGACACAAATAATTCTTTATTAGATAAAATAAACATTTAATTGAAAAATAAACGCACAACCTTTTCTCTATTAATTAACAGGGGTATAATAGTCGTGAAAAAACCCTTCACGGGTCTTTGTAGAATCACCCATTTGCCTTTATACCTTATCATCCATCCCTTTTAATGGGAAAGGTAGTCCATTAAGGTTCATTAGCAACGTCTTGTACTTCATTTCCTTTAATGAGAGCTGATACTTTTCATAAACCACTCCAGGTGCCACAGCCGTGATTAGCTCGCAGAGTTTTTACGATAATCTGTTTCACATTGAGTACAGCTTTCATCTCCACACTCACCTTCAAGGGTGCAATTTGTCATGCTAACAGGGGTGTAAGTGTACATGCTTTTTGGCCCTAATTCTGCTGCCTTTTGCTGTTTCCTCTCCTTTGTCAGAAGTCTCGATTGCGCGCTCCAGCCAGGAGGAGATACGCTGTGGAGGTAATTTTTAGTGTGTGTGTGTGTGTGTGTATGTGTGTGTAAGAAAGAAGGGAGGAGGGTGGGTAACACCTGGCATTGTACATGTACAGCATCTTTAGCTATAAGCGTTCCAATCCTGCTTGACAGCATATAAATCCAGCCGTAAACGCACCCAAGGTGCGCTGTATCTGGAGGTATTCAAAGGTGTGAAGTTGCTCGAGTTTTCTCAAACTGCACTGCGCCTCTCAAGCTGTAAACATCACGTTCCCCCCTCCTCAAAAGCAGCACGGCAGACAACATCTCTGTTTATGCCATCACAAACTTGAACTGAACTTTAACATCTAAAAGACCCAAAGCGTCGATCTCCGCTGTTATAGCCGGGGCTTGAGTGAATCCATAAAATCACTCTTACCTTAAGTGTCATCTCACCGCCCAGCTGCAACAATCCAGATGTGCTGGTGGACTCCTCTAGGTTGCCCTCGATGGGCACCTGCGCCCTCAGCAGTAAGCCACGCGAGGGCGAAGCGTTGCGTTCGGGACCTTTTTGCACCCTGGGTTTCGCCTCTCGCACAAGGCTGCTCTTACTGGCATTATTTATCTTGTTCTGCAGACGATGCTCAGGGCGTAAAAACAGAAGGACTATTGTTCTCTCCTATACATTATTTTGAACATAAATAAAGCCGGTGGAGGACTGCACTCTGGTTAACATAGTATATAATTTGAGACTGATAGCACAGTTACGTGTCAGCTGAATTGATGCTCAGTAGGGATTGTGCATTAGTAAAACTGCAACCATATCAGTTATTATGTTCGACTACCGTAATTGGAGATGAATGTGTTTACTGCTATTATCTGTAGCTATTTGTTTGATATAGAAGCGTATGAATATACAGTAAATGGCTTTCCTTTTTCTTTTTATATGTTTTATTCCGCGCGCTTAACAGTCCCTGCGAATGCCACAGCGGCATGTCACACACTGCTCTTCAAATATAAATGAGCATTTATTAATGCAGGAATAAGTGGTTGGATTTAGATTTGACAAATTCTTACTTTAATTACAGCTGATGTGTACAGTGTCTCGGCGTTGCTTGCGGTACATGTTAAAACAACACTTACAAACCTTTCTTATGTGATAATTCAGGTCCCAACGGCACGCGATAAAAACACGTACAGAAGACAAAGAGGAAAAAATAAAGCAGTCCCGAAGGCTTTTCTTTATTGCCGAACACTGCGTTATTGTCACATGAATTGCAGCTTCAATTACCACATCTCCACGTGTGAACCGACAGACTCACCGTCTCTCTCCACCTCCCCCTCTCCCCTCCCTCTCCTTCCAGACTTCAACCTCTTCCACATGATCGCCGTGGGCCTCAGCAGCTCAATCCTCGGCTGCCTGGTCACCCTGCTCGTCTACTCGTACTGCCAGCGCTACCAGCAGCAGTCGCACGACGCCACCGTCATCCATCCCATCTCGGCCGCCCCGCTCAACACCAGCATCACCAACCACATCAACAAACTGGACAAGTACGACTCGGTGGAAGCCATCAAGGTCTGTGGACGGGGTTTTTTTTTTTTGACCGCGGGTCGCGCTTGACAGATGTCCGGATGCGTAGGGGCAAAAACAGCAGTAACAGTTCTTTACTGTTTGACTTAATCTATTGGCGTCACACTCCTGAGTCAGTGAGCAACGTTTTGCCTCTCCCTCCAGTGTCAGTTGTGATTAAACACACTTCTTACTGCATGACTCTCACTGTCACATCACCTCCCGCCGTGCACTGACACTCTCCAGTCGTGTGACAGATAGGCAGTTGTGCGTACGTCCTCTCTCTCCGTGTGCTCCTCTGCTGTGTGTCTCAGTGTGTGACTTTGTCCTGTGTCAGTGGTCATACACTGCTTTCTCATAACATACTAATGCAATTACTTAGCGCCGCGCGGGTAGGCAATCGGCGAAGATGCCACATTTCCCTGCTTAGACGGGTTCTTTGTGTCATTACTGCATCCTAAAATCGCAGACAGTCAGACGAACCAGAGCCAGTGACAGGGATCCAGCTACTCTCATGGCACCGACAGCCTCTTATCCACTGATACATCAAGGCCATCAGTGCCAGGCTGAGCTGATGATTAGCGCTCGTCCGCAGCTACTTGTCCCAGCTGGGCTTTTTTCAAGGATTCCCAGTGCTCTGTGTTAAAGGGTGTTTCAACCACTTTACACGCTGTGCTTTTTTAAAAAAGAAAAATTTAACCCTAAGATGTTTCAGAAGCAATCTGGTGTCATGAGATTATACCAATAAAAGAATTTGCCTCAGAATATTCTTACAAATTACTTTTTTTGAGATAGTCTGGCACTGGCAGGCAACTTAAAAGCTCTGGCACCAATTGATCTTCCCGTTGATATCCAGCTATTGGATATGCAAAACCGCACGGCATAAATCGTAGTCATGGAGAAGTTTGACCACTTGCAAAGTTATTGTAGTTAGTTTTGTTTACTTTGCTGCATCTAATTTGCGTCCTCGCACTGCAGATATGCAATTTACTATAATAACAGTGTCAGGTTTCTAGTAACGTTTGAAGCGACGTGTCTTTGATTTCAAACAGACGTGGACGAAAGCAGGCTTCGTTTTCACATTTATGAGCCGTTTAACTGTAGCTAGCTTATTCAACTTGCTAGCTTCACGCGTTTCCAGCTGACTCACTTACACGCGTCACATTGAGGCTAATGCTAAATGTCCCATCCTCACCACCTGACCCATGTGAGACAAGTCTGAACATATGATTAGGGATAATGTAAGGTCTTACTGTTGTTTTGTTCAAACGTAACCCAGTTTAGCTGCTTTGCTTTAATACATTTTCAGCTTTAATGTGACCCGTGAAAAGGCTTTAAAGTTGAGGAACAACTGTGTTTGTCAAACGTGACATGGGCTGGGGTTGCTGGTGTGTAAGCTTCCCCAGGTCTGACAAAGAGCTTAACAAAGTTGCTAATGTTAAACGCTAAATTAAAGGCTAAATGCTAACGCTGAATTCTGCTAGCATTCAGGTTTTCAGGTTTAGCATTCAGGTTCAGCATTCGTCCACAAATTTTTTTCGCAAACACCAAAAGTTGATGTAGCGAGTGGTTGATGTCAGCTTATGGCTCAGTAGCTCTCGTTACCGTTGCAGGTAGCAAGTCAACTTGAATTTACCATAACACTTTAAATGCAGCACTTTTCTATCTCTTTTTGTTTGTGTTTAATATCCTCCATTCCTCCAGGAAGTCTTCAATATCAGATATATATTATACGCTAAGTGAATACCTGGATCTCTGTTTGGAAAAACGGCTTCACGGATATGAAAGTGTTTTGTAAAACTGCCACAGAGAGGAGAGATCCTCTGGCTCGGAGCAAACGTCTCCGAATGTAATTTCATTGTGGTATAAAGGTGTGAGGAGCGTTCATCTGTCATGCAATTAGAGTCAGGAGCATCGAGCATAATTCAGTTAGTTCTCTTGCAGATAGCGGTGAATATGAATATGGACAGTCTATGGGAAGATACAAAAGGAGCGGCATGACAAATGAACACTGTCTAATTTTTTCCAAAAGCACATTCTGCCTCCAACCCTCTCTCTCTCTGATCCTAAACGGTTTGGAAGTTGCAGTGAATGTTCAACCACTAAGTGTTCAGAACCATAATGTGCCTCCTTTGAGCGTTTATAGGGAGGAACGATGAACACCTGATGCCAGATTTTGAAGTTTTTGGCTCAAATCCTGATGATCCTAGTGATTATTACTATGCACAATGTACGGTAGATGCCGGTTCCTCGGCCAACTGGTGTGTTTCCAGCAGGCTAGTTTATGATCGCAAACTTAAGTCGCCATTAAACTGTAGTTTTATGTAAAGTTGATTATGTTTCCAGGCTTCCTTTTAGACAGTCTTAGGGTTTCTTTGAGGATGACTGTTGCCCATTCCTCTCCTCCTTGCAGCCAGATGTGTCGGTACTCTTGCCCTTGGACGACCCCGCCATGCACCAGCCTCTCTCTGCTAACATGGGGGTGTCCATGCGTGGCCTGGAGATTTTCTACTAACCACTGACCTCTGACCTCTACAACATCCCGCCTCTTGACCCCCCCCAACAACTCTTTGACCCCAACCACTACTACTTCCTCTTCCCCATCGTGCCCCGCCCTTCCACTTCCTGTGGCACTTCGTGTGTGTGGCAGGTTGGAGTACAGACTCTAGTTTCTCTTTCTCTCGCTCAGACCCCTCCATCCCTCCATCACGACACCCCCTCCCTCCCACACCCCCCACCCCTTCTCCCTCCCGGCTTGTGAGAAGGCAGTGTATCCCTCCTCTATCGTTTCTCTCCATTTGCATGTTTTTTTTCCATGTCAGTCTTTCTTGTTTTTGTCCTCTATTTTTAATTAAGCGTTTTTGATTTGATGGGGTGCCAGAAGACAATTCATTGTGGTGCTGTGTTATTACGCTCCTCTGTTACCCCTCTATCACTAATGCCACTCCATAGTTTAATTTTGTTTGCGGCGCCAAAAACTCAAATGTAATCATTCTTCAGCCAATTAAAGAGGTTTAAGGCGAGGAGACAAAGTAGACGACGCTAACAAGCATCGCAGCACAGCTGTTTAAAAGCAGCCATGGGGCCACCTGCAGAGACACATAACCGTCTCTGGGGCTGTGGGAGTGTTGATTACATTCCCTTTGTGTGCAAATCACATAATGGGGAAAGAGGCATAATATATGAGTTTTCTGTCCGGCACACTTGTTCCCTATCAGTGTCAGTCGGAAGCATCCATCAGCCGCAAATGCAGCATCATCAAGTGTTCAATTACGCTGCCCCAAGGGACTCCGAGCGCACACTCTCCACAACAAACTGGATATGAACACATCCATTTGCCAAATTGCTGATGTTGTATTGAGCACCACATCAGAAGCTCGTTCCATGTTTGCTATGTCACACAGGGACACAGAAGATGCCCCCATGGCTCTTCCTTATTGTTAAACAGAGAAGAGACCCTCTTTTGATGGATTTTTATGGTTTAGATTGTCCTAGAGGACCAACAATCCGAGGGCCATAAAAACTGCTGATGCTGGGTGTTAGGGATGACAGAGGTGGACATACGGACGCGCATCAAAATAATTTAGCCTTGTGGTGGCTTATCATTTTTCCAGCCTGTTTTGCAAATGCTTTGACCTTGCTCTGTGAAATGTATGCTGCGTTCACTGAGCGGCCTCCCATTGATTTGTGTTGCTCCTTTTTTTTGGGTTTTTGGTTTGGTTTTTTTGTTTTTTCTTTGGGCTAGATGGATTTGCTTTTGCTTTTACCTTGCCATCTGGGCTGAATAATCACTTGATTCATGTGTCGCAAACAAGTCCATACTGACATCTCTCCCTTTCTCCTCTCCATCTATCTCTTTTTCTTCTTTTTTTTCATCCGCAGGCCTTCAACAAAAACAATCTGATCCTGGAGGAAAGAAATAAGTACTTCAACCCACAGCTTACCGGGAAGACCTATACCAACGCATACTTCACCGACCTCAACACCTACGATGACTATTAACCCTCGAATTGGCAGTTCTGAATCCATGCCACAGAGGGGACACCAACCCTATCATCCATTTTGACTGTAACTCTTTTCTTTGTGCTTTGTATTGAGATTCGTGACACCATGCGTGGGACAGTCCCACTGAGACTCTATGGCAGCTGGTATGTAATGAAAACACAGACACACAGTGTTGCCAACAGAGGGAAATGCCCACTTCCTCTCAGGTGCCTTGGGGTACACTTGGAAAGCTCATTTTTTTGACTCTCAATGAGAAACGGACAACTGGATTTCCCAATGTGGACAAAAAGGGGGAAAAGAAGAAGAAGAGACTGTGGGAAATGTGATCCCTTTTAACTTTCCTGTGACGCCTCTGAAAAAAAAAACTAAAAATAAAAAAAAAAACCTGTATTTGTAATGAATGGGAAATAACCACAAAAACCGCTTTGCATGACTTCATCTGACGTGTTTTCTCTGTTTTGTTTTGCATGGTTGATCGCATTCCAGGGTTTGGGGACTTGCGAGCAGTGTTTTTGCTGGTCTTAGGTTCAGGATTGGTGGTGAAAGTCATAATGACAAAGACTGTCGTGATGCCTGACAGCTTTTACCATTTCCTGCTGCAGCAATCTCCAGATGGATCAATATCCGCCCCCCAGGCCTAGAATCAGGATGTAGATATTTGAAGTCTGTGGTCAAGTTTGTCCACTTTTTTCTTTTTGTTTTGTTTTTCTTTCTGTTACAGGCTCTAGCAGCTAGCAGTGATTGAACTTTCAGTGTACATTTCTTTTTTTTAAGTTTGTTTTTTTTGCTTTTAAAGGTACATGCTGTATGTTCTGTACAGGAAATTAAGTTTGAAGCCTTATGTCTGTAGTTTTTTTTTCTAAATACGTTTATTCAATGTCTCAAGTGTTTAAAAAAAAATAAAACCTTTCCTTTTGAAAAGAAACAAAGTTTATGTGCATTCAGAAAAAGTATTCATATCAGCCTGCATCAAGTTCAGTCTTTGTCACCGTACTTTTTTATATTTTTTGTAAAAAAAAAATGTTTTTGAATTTTGATAGTGTTCGCTATTCCTTTGGCTTCTGAGTTAAATATGTATTTGTGAGAGCAGGTTCTTAACGGCGTTTACTGTACAGACGGAGCATAGCAAAGACTATCCTCCTGAACCCCAACTGGAGTGCTACCCATATGCTATAAGATGAAACCCATTCATCAAGTTGAGATCTTTTTGTTCAGAGTGTATAACCAAATATTAGGTTATTCAATGGCTCAGTTGCAACTAACTCTTTTTACATGTTTGCTTGTGTTACTGTGCATAAATTAAAAACTGCTTCGTACACAACAGACTTGTCGGAGTGTGTCATGCGGATGCATTTGTTCTCGTTTGTGACGTTTGCATTGTGTAAAGATCGCTCAGGCGGGAGTGAAAGAGCCGATACAGAGCGCTCGGCTGCAAATGTGAGACACTTCTGTCCACTGTGCTTTGCTCTGACAACTTTGCAGACATTGATATTCCTCGAGCAAAACACTGTAAAGCCACAGCGCCGCGAGCACACGCCAGCACTTCATAAATCACTCCGAATCAGAGTGGAGGACTCCCTCTGCCCGTTTTTTAAAAGGAGTCTTCAGCGGGGCCCTGCAGTGACAAATGGCATCGGCAGCGGTGGAAGGATACCTGAAGGATACAAATCGCGTGAGGCAGCGGGGTAAAGGTGGTAGATGTGGGGGGGGGCGGGGGGCGCTGTCTGAAGTCCAAACTCTAATCTGTATGATGGGGTGTAACACCACACACCGTGCTGTTCTCCATCAACCTTCAACCTGACGTCCCATCTGTGTGCAGAGGGTAATGGAGGGGGTGTTATTAATCACCCCGCTGTTTGGTTGGTTGGAGGTGGAGTGGGGAGGGGGGAGTGCTGATGCAGCCCAATGTACGGGCCGGCGCTGTCTGGTTCCAGTGGATCAATCTCTCTACCTTGAGTTCGCGCTTACTGACACAGAAAGCAACGCGGACACACACAGGGTCATATGTGCACATGTAGGGAATATAGGAAAGTGTGTGTGTGTGTTTTAAAGTTGATGTGAGCAGCTGCAAATGTCCATATTTCTCCGTATGCAACTATGTGCGCGTTGTTTAAAACAGCCATTTGTTCCGCCCTGACCTCTCAAACCTTGACTGATGACTCATTAGTGTACACACACATAATGTATATTTCCCTGCACGCACAAACACACACACACACACACACACACACAAACATCTGCGACAACAAGCAGAGGAGTGCTGAAGCTTTCCTCTGCACTTTCGCCGTGTCGTGAATTTGTCAGCAGCGTGAGCTATGCAGCTTGCAGGCAGTCAGACACATGTGACATTCCACTTTGACAGCAGGGCCAAGGACAATAAATGACTTTGCCAAAGTGGCATTTAGGGACCGCTAAAGGTCGCAGCTAAAGGTCACAAGAGCAGGGCTTGTGCCTGTCAGAGAAACTGACTGTGTGAGTGCTTGCATGTGTATGAAGAAGTCAAAGTGTCGTGAGATGTGACTCGCAAGGTGACATGGGCAGCAATCTGCACGTTTATGTGGGTGTATGTGGAAGGTTTTATTTGAAATGGCAAAAAGCACTTTGGTCCAAATTGTAATATCCTGAACGTCTACTGGATGGGCTGTCATGAAATGTAGTGTGGACAGTCACACATGATGCCCGGGGGGTCGAATGCTTGCAGACTTTGGTGAACCGTAGAGTGCCACAAACAGATCAACTTACCATCAGGGTTCCCAGATGATGTATCCTTCTGACCTTGGTGACCCCGTAACCTTCCTCCTGGCGCCGCTGCAAGGTCTTGGGAGGCCCCAGAAGATCCCTTGAGTTTTTGTCTAGGGCTCATCAAGCAAAATACTTTACTCAATACAATACTGCAAAACTACGGCATTCCCATCAGATGCACTTGGCATTTAGAATTAGCATGCTCAGTTTAGCATTTCAGCTCAGCATTAGTCAGCTAGCGTGGCTGTAAACTTGCACATTTCTTATATATTAGTATGTCTTTAAGTGTTAACCATGAGGTCTGTATGCAGGACACAAGACGTGAAATAAATAAATAAAACAGGAATGTTGAAGCACTATTAAATTAATTAAATTGAACTTTTCACCTGTTTTGTCAGTTTGGCACTGCAACAACGTTTGTTAAGTCTGTTAAGGTTCCGTTTTGGCCACGGATTTGCAGAAACAACTAAACTGACAACACAATAGAATCCATAATGTATACATACCAACATTTTATAGGTAATTAATGAGTTCAAACATATGATAACGTGGACATGCACAAAGCAGGGTTAAGGTTGCTCCTTTGGCAGAGCTACATTTAAGTTTAAGTTCAAACAAATTAGAATTAAAACCTTTATTACTCTTTGATAGGCATGCCTCCACGGCTCAGAGATGTAAAACATGTGACACGTCACGTGACACACTTCAAACTTGGCATTGCTGCCATTGTGTGAGGACTCCTTGAGTCTTCTAAAGTTTGATAATGAACAGGATGGGGTGTGTTTTAAAATCTCCAGATATACTTTTAAATAATGCAAAGCTTTTTTCACATTTGCATTACCTCATGCAAGCTGCCTAACACATAAATATGCAGCAGGGCTTGGGTCATTTTTTATTTTTTTGTTCCAGCCTCAGAAATGTCTGCGCACGTCCCCGTATGACACTATCAATACCAGTATTGACCCATAAACATCCAGACTGCCAAAGTTCTGCTACTTATTTTCCTAAATCTTTGTTTGATTGATACCCATATGGCGTGATTTGAATATGAAACACATTTTCTATAAATAGTTTTCTCCAAATCTGAGCCAGGCTTCTCTGTGCATGTAACCATTTTGCTCATGAAGCATTCAGGAGCTCTGTTAATTAGCAGCCTGTGTACAGAGGCGTCTGAGTGGCAAACAAGGTGAGTGAGTGAGATTGTTCCTGTCGGGCAGGTAACAGAGCGTGAACATCCCATTAAACACCTCTTTTTCCTCTCGAGACGAGATTTTTCTCTCATTCACATGGATCACTGTGCTTTAGACTGGCCTCCCAGCAACTCCTTGAGCAGATCCGCCGCGATGTCCGCGCCGTAATATCGGCAGGGCTAACTATGCGAATGGCCCCAAAATTATGTCCTCGGTGGCCACCGCAGCTGCTGCTGTTAGTCCGTGCCAGTGGTTAATCTATCCAAAAGTGTACAGTCATTGATTGTGGGGAGAATTAGAGGAAGTTATAGCTACAGTAAGTGCGGGACCACATGTGGTCTGTGAAAAAGGCTTTCAGGGGTAAAAAAAAAAAAACCTGGTGATGAATGTACTGTTGGGTTATATTTGTATGAGCCAGGAAAAATGATGGAAGTAGATGTTGACTAAATAACCCCAGGGAAGACTGAAGACTACTGAACAATTTATGAGCTGTCATGCAATGTTGTGTTTTATTTTTCAGCAGGAAAATAACAGTGATTACCGATGCCTGTCATGCAGTGTGATCCTGGAGCAGGGAGGGTTACAGCTCGTACACGTTTATCTGCTCGCACGCAGACACTTTAAATTAGAGACTTCTCACAGCAAAGCAGCGGTGAAGGTGTAGCTACCTTACACTCGCTCTGTATCTGTTTCCACCCGAGGCCAAGGTGAAGCTCTGCGGATTTACCACTTTATTTGTTGTTACTTTGAGGGTGTAAATAGGCCGACTCAGACAGAAGATTCTTTAACTACCCCCCGATGGATTAGAGCATCCCCTTAAGTGTATTTCTTCTCCGTGCTTGTATGTTTTCCTTAATGCAGCTTCAGCCCAGATTAACATTTCTATGTATTCAAAGCAAACAGATGAGAGAGATTTTTCAAAGCAGCTCTAATCTCCATGACGCCCTTGCTGCGGTGCTTAAAGAAAAAAATATTTTTCAATTCATTGACATCCTCTAGGAAAACTGTGCCTCTTATTCAGACTCCTGCGCTCATTACATTAGCATCTGTTGTTGTCTGTGTAATTTTCCAAGTTTCAAGATAGCTCAGCAGTCCAGCACAAACTCTGAAGACAGAAGGAAGCGAAACTTCCAGCAGCGCTCACTCAGACAGATATGTGCGGGTAGATAGGAAGCTGGCTCGACGCTGCCGCTTCCGTCATGCCAGACTGAAGGATGAATGTCACCGTAGGCGCTAATGCCAGTTGAGGGATGCCACCATAGATTCCACCCCAAGACATCTGGAATCCCAGGTGCCCGTCCCGCCGATCCAGGTCTCAGCTGCAGGAAGCCAAGAGTCGTGGCGCATGCCAAGAGCCGCGCAACACCAGCCAAGCCACACTGAAGCTTATCAGCTCCAACACAACCCTTTATGGGCCTATTCACCTCAATCAAAGCTGTTATTTAGGTAACGAGCCAAGATGGCGGATATCGCTGCGCTCCAATTACCCACTATGTCTCCTCCATCTCTCTCTGCCAGCTTCCCCACAAGCCCTGATTCTCCTCAGCGTGCCCAGCTGCTCTGGCGCTGCTCCGCTTCCTCGGTATCTTTGCAAAGGGAGACCTTTCAGAACAGAAGGGCTCTGTCAGCGCTAGATCCGCTCACAAGGGCTATTGATGGCTGCTTATGGTGTTCAGCACAGCAGGTCCTGTCAATGGCGCAAAGGTGCCTCTCAAAAGTGCAATGTCAGTGGCAAATACTGGTGTCGAATGAACCAACTGAGAGATGTAATCATGTTGATTGAAATTATTACAGATGTTCGAAAATGGAGCTATGATGATCATTTGTTATCTGAAGGGTGTTCTTACCTAGCCTGGGAAATCCCACGCTGCCTTGCACGATCGTTCCGATCCGAAAGACAGCATGGAAACCCGGGCCAAGACGCTCACCTGAGGTAGGGAGCCAATCAGAGAGCGGGGAGGGGTGGAAAGACGATGGCGCGTACTACTCGACAAACCGAAGCTTGTACTGTAGTTTTTTTGAGACTGTTCACGGATCCAACTCAACATGGCGGCAGCAGATGCGAATCGTCCGGTGCCATTGTTTAGTCATGTTTTTGTTTCGCCATCTGTTTTCGCGCAGATTGGGGAAAATGACAGCTTTTCCTTCTCGTCGAATTTCTGTCGCTCTAAATGCGTCATCGGGTACAACTGACACTGATTGGCTGTGGGCTACGTGTACGGCGTATGATGGACATTGGTAATGACCAATAAACAGCCATGTGGTCGTTAACCACACCTTCCCCGGCGATAGCCAGGCTAGTTCTTACCACCATCTGCAACAAAATAATGTTGCAGCTATGTCTGTGTTTCTGTTGACAAGACTTTTTCAAAGGATCCGTAACACCGATGAACCAATATACACTCTCAATGTGATTAACCTTGTCCAAACTGAAATATCTCATCAACTGTTGGATACAAAAATATGCCACATGGGGCTCGCCAAACTGTAATCTGCAACTCACATGGCTGTAATTATTATATGATAATTCAGCCAATACGTCTAAATCCTACAATACACAAAACAGCTACACACAGGATGGCAGCATCGGCTACAAACGGAGGACCTACCATCCTTGCGGTGTAAGGATAATCTAAGCTTTTTAGCAGAGGCTCAGGAGCAGGAACACACCTCATCTAACACCTCACACCTCCTAATCACGTCCTCCTCTTTTGCTGTCGTGTTCACATCACCTCTGTTCATTCATCGCTTGTCAGCTAGCTTGGCTGTAGAAGTGTTTAATCTTTTGTTTGGAACACTCGGACTTGCTTTTGTATGAGGCTGTGATATATTTTGCTTTGTTCCACATGTAAAAAAGACGTTTTCCAATTTTATTACAGATGATAGCAAATACATTGTATTTAAAAAAACTCCCTGGGATGAATACCGTCTTATTTTATCTTGTAATTTTTTTTTTGGGAACATTACAAGTATTTTGGTAAATGCACTGAGCAGATCTCACAACACACCTCTCAAGTGGTTTTTATCTTGAGATGACTGCATAAAGGTAATTAAAGATTGATTTAATCCAGACAAAGCAATTCATTTGGTTGTCCAATTATCTTTGTAAACAGACACGAGGAAATGATATGTCTTTAAATTAAACTTGTAGTTCATACAACTCCGATTAAATCTTAACTGCAGTTCATTTATCTCAGAACTGACTTTTTTTTTCTTTTTTTTGGATTTCAACCAGAATAAAATGTCAAAAAACTGTTTACTTTTTACAACAGTTAAATCCTTCAGGACTCGGGAGCTGATCATTAAGTATTTATCATGTCTTGGTTCAACATAAACAAGCAGCTCAGGCTGACCACCACGTGATCACCAAAGAATAAGCCACTGAACGTGTCTGCGAGTGATTTTCGATCATCATTAGGACCATACCCAGAGGGGGGCTGGATGTACGCCAAATCTCCCTCATTCAATTGAAGAGTTAATGCACTGAACAGGTACAAATGGCCTTCATTATTGTTGTGTTTCCACTTCAGCATTATTTTCTTGTTATTGTGGTATGTGAAGACCAAAAAGTTTCCAACAGTTCATCAAGTAGTAGAAGCAGTAAACTCCCCTGACTGGTGCGATGAACTTGCTTGAATGAGAATAAAAAGAAATTGATATTTCACAAAGCACTGTAACAGTTAGAAGTGTGCACAGTTTGTTACTGGAGTCGCACTTTAAGCATTGTCAGTGTTGGTAAATATTTTATTGCAGTTCAGTTGGGGTTCACCTGATCGGTCAAAACTCACAAAGAACCTGGTCCTGCCTGTAGGAAATATTATATTTTATGAGTGATTCAATTTTCAAATAATTACTTTTTATATTTATTTCCGCGTCCCCTATGCCATCTGCGTTTTTATTCACAGAGTAAATACTGAGATCAGGTTAGAAAAAGGTGAATTTACCCTCAAGGTCTTCGGTGAAAATTCCCACTTTCCTTCGAAACAGCTGCAAACATATCTCAGTCAGCCAGTAAAATCAGTTCCTCTAAGTACGACACTATTTCCAAAGGGTGAATGGGATATATGTTTCAACAAGGTCATACTGCAGCAGGAATGCTCTGTTGTCTGTCCTAATGCGTCAGTAGCTTTATCCCAACATATTGTAATTCCACGGGTGTACCTAAGTCCCACAATGCAATGCACAGTGGAAACAGAGGAGCTACTTACGGCTAGAAAAAAAAAGTGACAAAACTGTGGACGGTGGATCGAAAGCTACTCCCTGATAGCCTTGGGATCATTTTGTTGTGTGCACTGACAACACTGGTTTATACTAGCATTTACTTTTATATTGGAACTGAGGTATGGAAACAAAAGAATTACTTAAACTCAGTTTATATCTGTTTCATATCTGCAGGATATATCTGAGATATTGGGCCTCAGTATTATGTGTCCTTTAAGTAAAATGGAAAACATATTGTCTTATAAATTAGGTCTTTAAAAACTATGGCAGAGATGTTAATAGGTACTTTTATCTTATGTGACTGACTCAGGATTTGCAAAAAAAAGTGATATATAACCTTTTAACATGGTGTCATTTGTCTATGTTACTTTCTGCAGTAGCTCTATGTCATTGTTTCGGAGCAGCGGTTCAGTCTTTGTGCAGTTCGGGCCGGCTCTCCATCTTCTGCTTCTTTTTCTTTGCTGTCAGGTCCACAGCATTTAATCTGGTTCCTGCACCAAATGTGCAGACAGAAAAACAAGGAGTTGTTTTCTTTGTAAATAGAAGAAGCGGTCGAAGCTGTCATAAAATTCATGACGATATTTTCTGAGAAAAGAAGAAACCAGCAAAAACGAATCCCACATTCATGTAGTTTGAAGGACAAGGTCAGGTTTCTGTTTGTGTGAAGGACTTTTTATCGGTCAGAAAAAAGAAAATTGTTTTGTATCATTAAAAAGTTAGAAAGTTCAACTCCCATTGATGCCACCTATTAAGTAATATGAGTCATAAAAACATTAAATGTTCTTTTATAATGATTTAACCACACTTGCCTCATTCATCACGCAGACACAAGCCTCACTGGAATAAAGTTCTTTTTTCTGTTTTGCATTGGGTCCAGTCAAAATATGAGGCACTTCCTGGTACCCTACTTGTTCTGTTGTATTTCAATGTCACTCGGTAACCAACGCTTGACAAAAATTATAAAGATGGGAAATGCACGAGCTGCTAATATACAGTCGACAGACATCTGTAGATCCAACCTATTGTAAATTCTATCAGAACAAATTAAAACGATCAAGCCTTGAGTGAAATTAATTGAAGGTATTCTGTAAAGTAAAATTAGCAGTCAATATTAAACCAGGAAACCAAAAGATTGACTCTGTGGAAACCTTTACATCCAACTAACTTGCATGTCGCTGCGGAGCTGACAGTTATGAAGTGGGAAATGTGCCTGTATACCTGCGACTCACTGTGGATATTATTTCTGCATCCA
The DNA here is from genome assembly GCA_014281875.1 of Nibea albiflora. Classification (NCBI taxonomy): domain Eukaryota; kingdom Metazoa; phylum Chordata; class Actinopteri; family Sciaenidae; genus Nibea; species Nibea albiflora. Next base: position 10,677,695 of record CM024805.1, on the reverse strand, counting down.
CAGAGTCGGGATAGCATTTATTGTCACCCTCAGAAGACTGAGCAATTTTTCAGCGCCGTTATGAATCATCTGTTCCTAATGTTTGTGGCAGTGTGTGAGACTTTCCCTCAGCCTCAGTCATCATTCACATACCTTGAACAACATTAATATTTACCACCACAGAGATGGGCCCATTTTACGGAGTAAGATTTCACATACAAAATACAACATGCTTATAAAATTGCATTGCGAATGTTCCCAACCTTTTTGCCTTTTTTGCTCTCGTAAAAAAGTTTTTCAGTTTATTCTAAATAGCAGCGATGGACAGATTGGCCATTTGATGACTAAGCACTAAGCACTAGCAGCACTATCCGAGCCACTGAACACCTCATTGTAAGCACACATTTGAAAGAAGTCTTATCTGGCTTATATTCAATCAGGACTGTTGTAAGCTACTGCATGGGAATGTAAGAAAACATACATTTCATGCCGGCAACAGAATCGTTAACTCGTGTTACCAAAACTGCAAATTTAAAAGAAAATAAATCTCAGCAATCATTTTCAACCTAAAAGTCCAGTGTGTAGAATTTAGTGGCATCGATCTGTTATAGTTGAACGTTCAGCGTACCCAAAGCACATACACCAGTCACCAGACAAAGTACAGTTTTTTAGAAACCGAGGTGAAATGTGCAGGGACAGGTGGAGATTTTTTTTTTTTCTGAGAGGGAATTCAATGGCGAGATGAGAAAGGACTGAGCGTGGCAGCTGATATTCAGGAGCACAGGGACACCAGAATATTCAAAAGCACACAAAAACAAAGAGAGGCTAGAGGCCATGAGACAGCACAACAGAGACAGACAGAAACAAAAGAGGGAGGAAAAAACTAGGAACTATGTATAACACTGTGTGTAGTAGCTGATTGCAAAGCCCTCACCTCGCCCTTCCAAGAAAACCACTGGAGCCAGTGTTTGGTTTACTGTACAAACATGGTGGTTAGAGTTGGAGGACCCACAATGTCTGTTTATATAAAAGGCTCATTCTAACAAACAAAAAAACAGTCCTTATTTTCATGTGATTATACACTAATGAAAAACATAGTTAGAAAGATTATACTTCTGCCATATTCTGCAAACAGAGCCTCTTAAATGATACACACTGGACCTTTAAGTCCCAAAAATCAAATTTAAAAAGTTAATTCAATAACGTTCTGCACTACTCAGCCAGAAATAGAAAATGGGAAGCAAGAAAAGGCGTTCTAAAGTAATTTGGCATAAATAGAAGTATTCAAAACATATTAAATAAACTGCCATTTTAAGAAATAGCTTGACATTTGGGAAATATTAAAAATTTGCTCTTTTGACAAGAATTAGATGAAAAGATTGATACCATGCGGCATTATTTTTCGCATGTAGCTCTCGGCAAAGAAGTAAGTGTAAGCGTATTTCCCAGAATGCAACTCTAAACAATATCCAGCATGAGAACACTCTTTGCTTTCAGTTTTCCAAGGCTGCTATCAGGTAGAGCCAACAGTTTCATGCCATGGGCCTAAAAGTGACCTTTACAAGTTAACAGTAAAGTCAAGTCTTGTTTGAATATCTGGGAACATGTACCGCGGCCCAGCCGGCCATCTAAACAAAGCTCATTGTATACTTACTGTGCCCCGCTGTAACTAAACCCTGCTTATAGCCAGTGGTGAAAAATACCTGATTACATACTTCATGCTCTTTGTTTATTTGAGCCTGTAAACGTGTTGTCATTTGATACTTACAAGAGTCACCTGACCTTAACTAACTCCCCCTTCAACAGTACTTATTTTACCACCAGCTGAGCGTTGAAGCAGCATGTTACTCCTATATTCCTGCATAGCAGGACATAGGTAAATGAGCATTCATACCAAATCAGGTGAGTTGCTGCAGGGTTGTGCAGCAGTGTGTAAGGATTTGTAAGGTAATGGATGGGTGCTTTTTTTGTGCAGCATGTAACCATTATGAACCAGTCAGAAAACAACTTTTGATTTTGCTAATTCACTGGCTCACTGCTTTCTCTCTCTCTCTCTCTCTCTCTCTCTCTCTGTAAGACCAAAGGAAACTTCCTGTTGTTATTACTTTGTAGCATAGACTGCGAGCCAAACACAATCACAGAAGCTGGGTGCATCGAATAAACCAAGCCAGAACTCAACTGGGAGAGCATCATAGTTTAGTCCATGACCTGGATAGCAGTCTGATTTCAGTGATATTTCAGGCCGACTGTGGACGAGTTTGACTGGTGTGATTGTTAGATTTGCCACTGTAGCATGACGTTGGGTTACATTTCTCCAATCTGGGCTGAGCTTCTTCTTCTTCTTCTCCTACTACTACTACTACTACTTCTCTGTCGCAGGTTGCTGTGTGTGTGTATGGATTTGTTCTTGTTTTTTTGTTGTTGTTGCACAGCCAAAACGCACTATTCACATTCAGATGGAAAAAAAAAAAAAAAGTCAATTACAGCAGTTTAAAGACGCATTACAAGCAAAATGTACACACTAACCAGTAACTATAGTAAAAAGCACATTATCTAGAGGAGAAGTGAGGAGTATTCAGTCATTTTTCACCACTGCAGGCATGTGAGATATGTTAGATGGAAATGTTTTCGTGACATCATCTTGGCACAAACTCATATTTCCTGTCTCAGGGAAGACTTGATTTCAACCCCAGGGGTGTACATGCTCATAATACACTCCCCCGAGATCTCTGTTCAGGTGTGTTTCATCATCTGATATTTTCCCAGAGTCCCCTATCACTGACCTACGTTATTTCTTCAGGTGAGGCTATTTCAGTTTATTTGCACAAGGAAAAAAAAAAGAGAAAGGTTTTTCATGTGTTTTGTTAAAGGACAGTGAAGACCTTGTTGGTAGCCCTATTGGAAAGATTTCCTCATTATTAGAAAACCTTTGAATGTTTAAAAGTTCAACTTAAAGGCGCCACCCTCATCTATTGTCCCAACACTAGACGAATTTAATTTCCCCAAGGCACTGATATTCATTTTTCATGCCATTACAGCATGCGCTATCCTGCTGGTTTGTTTTTCCGCCGTGACCGGTCAAGCACAGAGTGGATGACTAAAACCATGAAGACTGATGGTGACAGGTTGGATAAGAATTTTAACAAAAGACGCGACGTGTGTCGCGGCACAAGGCGAAGACGTCTGACTGTGGAGGCTCGATGAAAGTTTTTCTGACTTGCACATTTTCCAGACGCTGATGGCAGGGGACAGGAGAGGTGCTATGCGTGATGGGCGTAGGTGGTGGATTGATGGTGCATGTTGTTGGATTGATGTAGCTGCTATTTCATAACTCCCAAAGTCTTATATACATGTATAATAATGTTGCTGAGGTGGTTTCAAACCTGGATTTAGTAGCGTTTATACAATTAGTGTTACCTTTTTGGCTCACTGTTGTCATTCATATAGTGGCAGGTAAGCTGTCAATTCCAGGCATGCAAACTAATTTTCTTTCATTTGCTTTATTGTCTGGGTGACAGCTCTAAATGTCTGCCGTTCATTACAGCCTCCCATGTGGAAAAATCCGTCACTTCTGGTACTTAAGAAGGCTTAAACTACCCGGGGCAAAAAAAAAAAGTGTTTTCAAATATTATTTTACTCGGGTCTCAGTCTTGGTTGTGGGAGCATGAAGCAGCATAGCTGATATCTCATTAGTGACGGCGCAGAGGTCAGGGTGAAAAACACTGCACTCATCACCTGCCGGATGACAAATGAAGCCCTTCATGAGCCACAGGAAGGGAGGAGAAGGGAGAGAAAAGAAAGTTAGAGAAGGAAATAAGTCGACAGATAGTAGCGAGGCGGAGGTGGTGGAGATGGATACAGGCAAGAGACAAAACAAGACAGAGGGAGCTGCTCTTATTATTGCCTCTTGTGGTGCTGTAACATCTTTCATTTTTACACAATGCGAAGGTGGAAGGTTTTTTTTTTTGTTTTTACTGCCTTTTTTTAGAATTTACAACAGACCGAACATCCCTCTGAGGTATGGTTTGTCTTTTTGATTAATGAAAGCACTCAACATGGCAGTGAAACACTTTAGGGATTTCTGCTCATAAGAAAATTGATTACCTTTAACTAGAAAACAATAGAGAATGAGGAAGTGTAATGACCGGGCACCTGTTTTACTTCTCGATCATTACAGGATCCAAGAAAGCAATCACCATGTTTTGTAAAAAAAAATATATATATATATTAAAATCTGGTATTAATGGGTTTTATAAGTGAGAGCAAAACATCACGAAAAAGCACACGTTAGCTCCATGGAAGATTGATTACCAGGATCACACAACAAAATGAAACATTGATATCACAAAGATAAGAGTTCTGTTTTAATTAATATGAGGCCTTCCTGCTCACACGCTATCTTTTCCTTTCAAAGTCTCCAGTCTGCGTGTGAATCTGAAGTTAAGCCAATCACAAAAGCTGTTTGGAGGATTAATCAGCGTCAATTTGTACCCCATTTCAAAAACAACCGCTAACCCATCCCTCACTACTTCTTTACAGCTAACAATTAGAATCAGGCTTTACTGCTCGGGATTAAACCAACTCTTTCTCATTTCACCACCCCATTAGATTCATCCTCTCTGCTAATGGGCCTTGTGATGAGCTATTGATCTACAGCAAGGTGTCTCAGGAAGTAAGAGAGACGCCTACGCCAAACAAAACACTGCAGAAAAAAGAAGAAGAAGAGGAAGAATCTGCAAAGTAACGCAGGAGACTCGCCGTAGGTTTCAATATTCAGTTTTGTGTTCAGCGCTGAAGTGTTTGCTAAGCCTCCTTACTCACCATGTAGCCTGACCACTTCATGTCCCGTGTCTACACTGACTTCTTTTAAATGTACAGAACTGGACTTACATAACGTACGTAAGTGACCAAGCAGTTGTTGTGAACCTAAACCTAACCAAACTGCGACCATTTCAAGTCGAAGATCACCTGGTTAAGATCATCTTACTTCGTGACCCAAAAAGACTTTTTCCCATGAAAGAAGCAGCATGTAAAACTTTGAAAATCACTCGTTTCACAATCAAAATTTTATCTAATCAGTCCAAAAGTTTAGAAAAATCCACATAATTAAGTAAGTTTATCCCCATTCAAGTAACCAAATAGCTAATTCGCTAGTTAGTCACTGTAGAAAATGATTTAATATTCGTTACCATTCAAACCATAGGCTTTACTTTTAAGTTATGTAATGTGAGTTGGGCTGCAGTTGCTGTGGTGACTGTCCAACCTTGAGTCGCTTCAGCAGTTGCCGTGTGACGTTCCTATTTATTGCACTGTGGAAAAGTGGAACTTACATTTCTCGACTTGTCTTGCAGTCGATGCCTTCACGCTGGCATGTGCTCCTCTCCGCCTGCTAGCCTAGACTGATCTTACCTGATCTAATTAACACACCTGGTGCTCATCTGTAATCAGTACATGCAGAGAAAACAATACTCCCTCTAGTGGTTATCTCAGACATTACATACATTCCCAAATCAAATAGAAACTGGACAACGAAACTATAAGTACTCCAAACTCTGACAGTAGCATCTTTGACCTCATGAGGTTGAGTTCCCTGTCCTGAATATACATTTTTCTAACCTGTGAGCTCATTAAATAATAAAGTAAATTCATTATAAGCTTTTGAAAACAAGACTAAAGTATTTATATGTTATATTATACATAGTTTTATATATGTAATGTAGCCTGACAGTTAGACAGGCATGCTAACATTTGCAGTGCGTGTTATAACACGTCCAAGACCAAACTTGCCGAGTGAACGCAAAGTTCACGGTGCAAACAGCTTAGCTAACCCTAATCAGTCATTAACCCTTCTGGCTTAAATGCTAGTTTGTCAACATGCCCTTTAATTTCACCTCTAACCACCCTGAAGAAGAAAGAATGTCAGCTAGAACTGGTCTTGCGTGGTAAAAGGTCCTCTTCAGCTATATGATATCCGTTATCAGTGATGAGGGTTTCTTTTTTATTTCCGGTAAAGAGAATCAGATACATTAGAGGCAAGAGTGAGTGATGATGGTAATTAGGATGGAGTTGTCCTTTCTCAACCTCTGCTCTTCAACTTTCTCCAGACCTTTAAGTACTTTATTCTTTTCAGTCTCTGGCCTGTTCTGAATGAAAGATTAATAACGTCCATCAGGGGGCTGTGATTATTAATAAGGCTTTAGACTTGTATGGACTGCCATCGCGGATGGAGAAGACTGACATTTTTTACTATTCACCTAAGTGATGTTTACAGAGCGCGTGCCTTTCATCTACAAAGAGATGTGAACATGATCGGCAATTACGCTGGATATGCAGCCTGTAATTATCCTCAACCTCATTGATTTATTTCACATCCAGCCTGGCCAGACTCCCCACAGATAATTTATAGATACAGATATCCAGACTCCAATTGGATTGTAGTGGTTCAAACATGGCTCTATTATATTTCCTACAGTTCTCCATTTATTCGTTGTGTGCTACGCCTCGCCTGCTGCTTGGTAAGATTTGCAAGGCAGTAGAATTTGATCCCTCGCAGAACAAATTGAGATGTACTGTACTTGCAGCGCTCAGCAGTCGGGCTATCCAGCAGCTCGGAGAAGCCATGTTGTGCTGACTAGACTTGAGAGCTTACCTCACCGCACACACACACACATACACCTACACAATGGACCTTTATTCCCATGTGCTGCAGAGAGAGGGGGAAAAAAGTCTGCAGCGTGCGTTTTGTGCATGTGCTCAGTGTGCTTTTGAGTTTAAAGGTTACATTGGATTTCGCTGCATGAAAGTGTGGGTTTGCATAAGTACGCCGTTGTAGATGCATGGTGTATGTGGGCGCACGATATGCAACAAGAGAGATGCCGGTATTGCAATGCCAAAAACAGAGGGGAAGTTTAGGAGTGGGCTGAGAAAAGGCAAGTACGGGCATCGTTTTTTCTCCGAGACAGTGGGAGCAGTGGACAGGATGATTCTGGGTTTGAGACACACAAACACCTCTGTGAGCCAGCCAGGGGCCTCGGAGTTCATAGGATTGATGATGCAAAGCCCTATCTCCCACTCACTGTCTCTCACGCACAGGCACAAACATACACAGCTCTTTCTCAGCCACCCTCCACCTCTTTCCTTCTCCTGCCCTCCCCGCTCACCTTTTCTCGTGATTAGATTGACTGGCTTTGTTTTGGGACCAGCAGCTCAGGGCTAGAGAACCACTATGAAGGGGAATTGCCTTTAACCGAGATGAGGTTCGTCTAAGCTCGCTGTCGGCTCCGGTTTTAAGCCGCAGGGTATTCAGCGAGCATTGCAGCACACCGCCCGGTCAGACGAGGCAGATCACTTCTCTCGGGCTGACTCTATTCGCCTTTATTTGTATTGCATGGCCCTTTTTTAAATCCTGTTTGGAAACATCAGTCAGAGCCACAGAGCTCGGCGATGCACCCCTGCATCATCAGCCTCTAAGCTGAAATTCAATTGCTACTATCATTTTATTGGGACTATTGATGGCAAATTCAGGATCAAAGCGCATGATTCACTGCATCTGATGCTGGTGTGACATTGGGTCGTCCTAGAAGTTCTTCCTGTGTGACCGTTATGGGCATCATAATGAGGAATGGACGCACTTACAGAGCGAACACCACAGCAGTATATCAGTGGATTTATGCTTGCAGTTGCCTTGCAGGCGGTTGCTGCTACCTATTTTTCTGTTTTTTTTTTTGTGTGTTTTTTTTACCCACGGGCTTCTTTCCTTGGGATTCATATCAATTTGTCCTCATTTTGCCTCATCCTGTGGTAGTGGTGTGAAAGCTGAGATGCAGACAAGGGAAGAAAATGTGTGCGTGTCTGGGTGTGTGTTTGTTTTTGTCAGACAAAGTGTGTGTGTGTGTGTGTGTGTGTGAGAGAAAGAGAGAGAGAGAGAGAGAGGGAGAGAGAGGGGAAAGGAAAAAGAAAAGGAAAAGAGAAATAGCAGGAGAGGATGGCAGGTGGAGAGGAGGGGTAGTCTGGGTTTCTTTCCATGTCACAGGAAGAGTGTCTGGCCCGTAACGAAATGCCAACCAAATGAGGACGGATCAGGGGGCCGAGCGTAAGCCACCCTGAGCCCCCATTACTGAGCACGGAAGACGGATGGGACTGCTCGTCCTAAGAGAGAGAAGAAAAACACACACTGGCATTAATACACAACCTCACACTTACACCCACGTGAAGAAGACTCAAGGACACAGTCACACACACACCACACATACATATATCTACTACATACGAAGGCACAGAGGTGGGGAGAAATAGATGGGGGTAAGTAGATAATGTACACCAATCCTTGGAGAAGAAACATATATGCACGCTCCACTCATACTGACAGTCGGCAACCAGAATAAAACTCTCCTTTGAGGCTGCAAGTCCAAAGATACCAGGCGGAAAATAAAAGCTCAGACGGACTCACTGACTGCACATACTTTGCACCACAAATGTTTCACAACTAACAGAAGCTGGCTATGCTAATATGCAGATGGCAAATCATCAACCATGTGCCCAATCATGAAGAATGAGCAAACAAAATGTGATAAATTCGGATCTCCAAACCAAATTTCAAAACATTCATTTGGCATCTCCGAACACTCAAGAACCCAAATTGTTTGCTTCTCTTTGTTTCCGTTAGCCTCTGTGCCGCCTTTGAGACAGTTCATATCAAAAACACGACAAATGATTTCCCCCTCAGTGTTCTTTAAAGGCTGCAAAGAGTAACTTTATGGGGCGTGACTAAAGCGCCTCTTCTTATTAATGTTTCTGGTCAATGGCTTCCATCAAAAGGAGAACAGAGGATCAGAGGAGCAGAAGCAGCCGTACGAGGGAGATTTATGGAGCAACCCTGGCGGTAGTAGACCCATATCAAACGGCAAGACAGCAATCAAGGCTTTTACAATGGCTGAGCATCAGGCAGTTCTCACAGTGTAACACAACACTAATATCACCCCTGCTGTGGGGGAAAGGAGGTCGGAGGATTTCAACTTATTCAGTGACTATTTAAGAGCACTTAAACCAACTGCTGTTTTCATCAAGTATTAATGGACACACACGAAGCTTTCTAGCAGTTCAAGTCAGCAGTCAGAGCGCTATTCTTTCCATTACATAGCATTTCTTTGTTAGTACATGCAAATTATCCTAAGTGGTATCATAGTTATTATGGAGTTTGACTGCTGAGATGCAAATGACTAGAATAAGTATAATAAGTATAGATATCATGTCTTACTGCATATTAACGTGTGTTCATCAGCCTACGTCCCATCACGAATTGACTAAGTTTCCAGGTGAGGTTTTTCGATTTCTCCACATGTTGAGGCGATGTGCATGGGGTTGTAGGAAGAGTGATGCCATAAGAGTTTGGAAGGTAGTGTCTTTTTTTTTTTTTAGCCTAAAACCAAAAATAAAAGAACGAAACTGTCAGGAATGGATTAAATTGGGGGGGGGGGTTGTCTGTTCCAGCCTAATTGTCTGTCTGTTCTAACCTAACTAGCTTATTAGCTGCAGTAGTACCCCAGCATTACGCTGTGTCACTTGCTATTTTGAGTACATAAGTGTGTTCACACTGTCAATTATGTCAAAATGCAGAACTCTGAGTGCCCGAATGGTGCGCTCATAAAGGTCAAAAAGTTGAGTGTGTGTAGTAGGGTCAGTTTTCATGGGATTTTGTATGCTTTTAACTTGTGTTTTTATTGAGTGTTGCATTGCGGATTGTACTTTCCTACTGGCCCTGAACCTCTCAGCAACGAGCTTCAGGTGTGTGGAAGCAGCTACATACTTTACAAAAGGAGCCGGAAAGAGACAGACAGGAGGAAGGCACGTGGAGACGGAGAGTTGAGTGGCCCACTTGCCGGTACCGGGCACCAGGGAGTCAGCCGCGGGGCCAGGTGGGGGGCACGGCAGGTGGCGGACGGCAGCAGCTGAGCGGTTGGCGGATGGTGGTAGGCAGTAGCTGAGAGAACAGTGGAGAAAAAGACTGAGATGGGGGGCCTTTTTAAGTATTTTTTTAATTGTACAGTATCTTAATTTTTTTCTAATAAATGGATCTTTTTTAGACTATAACTTGAACTCTGCTTACCCCTGATTTTTAAAAGAACCTGTCTGTAACTTGTTATAGCTCAGAGTCCTAGCCTCTTTTAACCTACAGTAGGTGGTGTTGTGGGCGACATTTTAAGTTATTTATTTATAGTTTTAATTAAATATGAACAATATACAATACAGTACAATATCAAATACGTTGGTTAGTCCTCATCTTAAAAATCTTTTCTCTTCTAACACTAAAAGCGAAACAAAATCAGGACAATCGAATCTAAATCTCACTTGTGTCATGCTTCTCCAAGGATGTAAGCAAGCCAACCAAACGGTTGTGCTAAATGAAGGATTTTCTTTACCGCTTTTTTTTTTTGTCGTATTTCTAATACCAGGGATAACTACCTCTACTCAGCAATACACACACATTAGTGTTTCTTTGTTCCCATGTCTTCTACATGGATCATTGCTCTTTGCCTGGGCCATGCAGCTTTTGCCTCGGTCTACTGGCGTGACATGTATGTAGGCATCAAGTGCATATTTAAACTTGTACATGACAACACAGTCATCAAAACACTTCCCCCCCCCCCCAAACAACAGCGACAAACTCGTGGTGCTAACGTCAGCCTAATTAGCTAGCTGTCATACCAGCTGACAAAATCAACAGTCGCGGGCTAGAATTGAGAAGTGTGTGTGTGAAATTAAGGATCCATTGTTTCAAATATAACCGACATTATTCATGGCAAATCGCCCCCCATTATCATCAGCTCGCAAATATGTTTTGTTTTGAGGCGAAGATAACCCGCAAGATTAGACATGCTATATGAAATACAGGGATAAAGGGATGTTTTAAGCAAGCCACCTGCATGCTTTATTAGCAATTACTTTGGATAACTATGCATGCGGGTTGTTCTGTTCTTCCACCATTGATGAGACTGTATTAGGGCGGGATAAGCCAAACCAAAGATAGCAATAAAGTAAGATAGAGAGGGAGGTGAAGTATGTGTGTGTGTGAAGCATTGTAACCCTTATTATTTCCACTCTACTCCCCGGATGCTTGCTCCCCATTTCAATTAATCCTTAATCAAACGGGGAGCAGCAAACATGATCTGATTTGGCCTCTTCACATAGGGATGCTCTAATCAGTTTCTCCATCCAAATAGGATTTGGAGGGAGGCCAGAGGACACACACCTCCTGTTGTCGAGATCGTCCTTTGAGATATTATCACACACCGTGACACGTCCTACCCAGTGATTCCCAGTGTGTCTTGCAGAGGGCGGCGTCACCACGCGCGGTTTGGCAACTGTAAACTTGAATACAAGGTGATAGGGAACACTGGAAGTACTCTGGCAGTGTTATCTTTCCTCGGGCGAGTTGGTGGCTCTTGAGTTCGTACAGCGCCAGATAGTGGAGGAGCGGTGCCGACTGCATAATGCCTGAAGAGAGAGGAGTGTGTAAACAAAATCTGATATATTATTCACACCTTGGCAAAAAAGGTGTCCACAGGTGCCTGATGCTGTGATATATGGTGACATCTCACATCTGCTAGCTAATGAGTCTGACAGCAACAGGGCCAACTCATCAAGGGCATCAGTCGTTGCCCCACTGTGGGACAAGAGGAGAAGCTACAACGCCTTAAGGCCAAGCTTCTGCCGCAATAAAGAACAACAAGCAGCTGCAAAGCACCGGGAGAGCACTTAGATCAATCCATTAAGAGGTTGAGACGCGGCACAAGCGAGGAAATAAACACAGCGTACAGAGAGGAGTAGAGTACAAGAAGGAATTAAAAGTAAACCGAAGGAGACATGCAGGAGGAGGTGGGGGGAAGCAATGAAGGATACAAGCCTACGAGGCGAAACATTAAGAGGCTGTAGTAAGTTAAAGTGCTAAAAGAAGATTTGGCCAAAAATGCTCAGGCATGTTAATTGACCTCACAGAGTTTTAAAACCACAATTTGAACTAGTATTTCCTCAGTATGCAAGGACACGGGAGGTATTTTTGCCATTGTAGCAGGACCCATACCAGAAAATATGAAAAAATGCAACCTTTGTGAGATGTGTGTTGAAATGACAAGAGTGTCTGCTGGAATCTGCGCACCCTCTCCAGGAAATTATGTTGACCTGAGGTTAATTTGGTAGTTCAGTGCCCCCTGGAGGTTACTGCAATATTTCAGCAATTTAATAACTCTGGCTTCCCCGTCCCGATTTCTACAATATTAATTACTTTGACCATTTACTAGAAAACACATTTTGACATATAACTGAATAAACTCGTGCCAGGGGCAACAAATTTCTCTCAACCCACCTCATCTACTGAAACTTTTAAAGCCCCGACAACACGGTTAAATTTTTCTCCATCATGTTTAATATTAAAATCAAATGCATTTGTTCGGGATTAATTATTAAAAGTTTACGACTCAGAACCTCAGCTGCGTCAGTGGGACTGCGTGGGAGCCAGTGCTGCCAACATAAGCAAATAAACAAGACACGAGAGTCATCATATTTGCATCTAAATATTGCTAAATCTTGATCAGCACACAGGAATGTCAACTTCTTTTCCCAACTGAGGAGGCCCGATGTTAACACCTGAGGAAAGACAAAGCAAAAAAAAAAAAAATGCAGAAAATGTGTACTGTGAATGTGGCTGAAATTTTGATGTTTATGCCAGAGAAAGTTAGTTGTCAGTATTTGTTGTTTGCTGCATGCAGACTGCACCATAATAGGCATGAAAGACTAAAAGTTATCCCAGGTAAGAAATCTGAGTTATGCGCTGCATTGCATTCTGCTCCAACGCTTATTATTGGTGGATAAACTGTTATCCCTGTCTCTTTTCTAACAGATTTATCCTTGTATCCTTGAAAGCACCTCACATGTACCACCGATGGGTTATAAAACCGGGAAATATTCTACATCTATATCTATATGGGACTTTATATTGTGTACATCTGACCACTTACAAATAACAAAATAGATCCAGAAATGTGAAGGTATTTGCTTTAGACGTTAAATCATTTTAAGGTGGATTCGGAGAGCTCACACACACACACACACAGGCACACACGCTCCCGAACAAACAGGCATTGTTCATCTTGTGGTTCTTATGAGTGGTCGTGTGCATCAAAGCGTACTTTGCCTTTCATAAAGTGCTATGGAAAACAAACACCCACTTCACTCAACTCTCAAAACATGAAGCATGGAAGGAGCGCAAGTAAAGTGAGCACCTCATTTATCAAACCCCAGTTGGCCAACGGTGGGTGGGCATCACTGTCAAAAGGCCAATTAACAAGAAGCCCATTGTGAGCACCACAGTGCAGCACAGGAGAGAGTAACCATTAGCAGAGATTCATCATTAGGAAATAATGGGACCAGAACGGGAAACACGTCCTCGGCTTCAAATACTGTCAGACATGAAGGCTATTTCCAGTGGGAGATAGGATGTTGTGTCTATCTCCTGATATCCTAAATCCTTGTGGTGATTCATCACTTTCTTTTATTCAGTTTTGTGTTGCTACACAGTGCAAGTATTGCCCCTGAAAACATCTCAATTACAAGATGACTGGTCAGAAATCAGCCAGAGAGGCTGCTCGATCAGGAGCTGAGGCGTGTCCGCCATAGCTCCTTGTCTTCAGCTAAAACATGTCAATAGTGAAGGAAGATCTCCAGGCTTCAGACATGAATACAGACAGGAGGAGAGATTTCCTTCAGAGATCGATCAATAGAGCACCGAGGATATGTGAAGAGAGCAGAGACAGGCTCTGGTGTTCAGGAGAAAAGAGGGGTTTTTACTGTTTTCGAAGACTTTCTTACGCATTTTTTGTAATGAATTGTTGTGCAGCACAGACGATAGTGACTCCTAGAATCCGCAGACAGAGGTGGAGGATTTTGTGTGTCTTGTGTTGAATGTGCTTTCTGTCTCTGAGATCTTATTTTACGAGAATTTCTGAATTTTCAAATCGATTTGAATTTATCACTCCAACATCAGGGCACTCAGAAAAATAACGAGACAGGCGATGTTTCTTCTCTCTGATTTTTTTTGTTCTGTAGTCTTTATTTGTTTCCAAAATGAAAACTATGATAAAAGACAAGTTCAAAGGATATGAGCGGGGGGGAAAAGAAGCCAGGGAACCTCTGCAAAGTCCTGCTCATTACAAAACAAATCAATCAAGTATGATCAATCATACTGCACAGCAAGTCAAGACAAACATAAACAACAAAAGGAGATGAAAGAAGTATTAAAAAGAGAACTTGAAACATAAGAAGAGTGCTGGAAATATAAAAAGAACAGAGCTAGAAAAATCAACCCAGAAATTTAACATTTAACAATGGGAACCAAAAATAATTGGAGCATAAGTGCAAGAGGAAACACTAAAAGGACATAGAAACTAGAAAAAGGGAAATAGAAACATAATAGAAATACAAAAAAAAATCAACTATCAACATTAAAAAAGGGAAAAGGAAACATTAAAATGGGAATGAGAAATGCTTAAAAGGGGAACAGATTAAATTAGAATAAGTCTGCATATTTGTGACTATATAGTAAGTGATAGAGAGGAAAAACTGGTCAGTAAGCTCAGAAGTGGCTGGGTCTGAAGTGAAGCCAACACAGAAATGCCAAAAACTGCAGTTCCTCGATCGGCCACTTGAAGCTGGCTACAGTCACCAGCTTCAAGTGGCCGATGTTAAAATGTCCAACTTCACAGCAGAACTAAACATGTTTACAGCCTGGTACAGTTGAGCCGATCCTGAACAGAAGTAACTTGAGTGGCCAGTTGGTGTGAATCAGGTTGATTGGTTGACTTACTCTTTAAATGTGAGGGTGTTTCCAAGAATATACAATCCTGCTGGGCTTCCCTTTCTCCAGATTGTAATTTTCAGCCACAGCAGTACAAAAATGGTTTCGACTGACAGGTGGGTGCCGTCACAGGTGGCTTGTTTGAGCAATCAGGCTTCATTCAGCCCACCTCAGCTCCACCCACGCTCCACCTCTCTGTCTATTTTTGGTTTTAGTGGGAAGCCGGCCAGAGATACCACACTCTGAGGTTCACAGCAGCTCTTCAGAAACCTGTGGGTGACGTCACGGGAACTATGGTGCTTTACTACTGTGTTGCGATGCCAGAGAGGGATTATAGATCAATACCTGGGCAGTGGGGTGGGGTGAAAATGTCAGGAGTCGGTCAAGAGCGCTTATGAAATCATCCACTCCAAACTGGGGGATATGATGCTGAATCTCTTCTTATAACTTCACTGATGAGTTTCAAACCTGAGGCGATGACACTGCCCACCGTATTTATTCAAAAACCTTGAATAATTAATTCAAGTATAGTTTGAAAAGTAAATGTCAGCCACCTTGCCCCACAGCCCTGAACAGACAAAAAGCATCAGTTCTTTCTTTTCCTCATTTCTTTAGATTCACTTTGACAATTTGTTCTTCAGTTCCTGCGTGGGTGCGCGTGTTTGTGTTGACTGGGCTTCGATGGCACATCGGGTCGAGGTTGCATGTTCCGTCCCCCTGGAGACACGGGGTTGATTAAAAGGCTTTGTAGCATTTAATGACTCTGAGGGCCCGGCGGTGCCACACCGGCCATTCAGCCAGTGACCACAGGAGCCCCATTCACCTCTGAGGAGACCCACGCAATCTCCTGCACACACTCTTACCTCAACTGCACCAGCAGACAACTTGAAATTCTCGACACACACCCCAGCCAATGCAGTCTTCACGATGCGCGCTCAATTCTCTCCGTCTCGCTTTTTTATCTCGCCGTCTGCTGCCTTCCTGTCTCACTCGCTTTTGCCTCACGTTCTCCGTCTCCCGTCTGCTTCTGCTTCTGTTTTTCTTTATTTCTGATTGTTTCTCAGCAGTTGTTATCTGTCACTAATATACATGTACACGCCGCTTTCTCTATAACTCATCGTCTCTGTCAGACTCTGTCGGCAATAAAACCCGAAAGTCAGCCACGGTGATCAGCTGTCAATCAACCTGGCATGGGCAACGTGGAAGGCATGCAGCGAATTGAGTAGAGCACGAGGCTTGTGCATAAATAGGCGCGCGTCTGTGGCGAAGGGGGAAGGATTTTAGAGGTGCGTGAGAGGGGTGGGGTCTGCCAGTGTGAGGCCTAAAAAGATAAATAAAGGTGGTGCTGCTGGTAGGGGTGACCTTGCTACACAGCAGCAACATCTGAGTGACTCTGAAGTAAAAAAGCAACATGAGACAAAAAGCGAGCACAGAAGTTTGGGACGGGTGTAACAAAAAAAAAAAAAAAGAACACTCCCGCTGCTGTTTTTTGGGGGGTGCGGAGTTTTGGGGTAAAACTTTTACGTCTGGTAACTTTTCAGGCACAACTCCCATGTGTAAAGTGCTAAGATGATAACGCTATAAATACACTCCTCCAACGCAAACAAATGAACCACATCGCTGTCATCATCGCACTTCTGCCGACTTGAAAAGACTTCAAACCCAGCTCAATAAACTCAACAATCTATTAGGCAAAAAAAAAAAAAAAAAAAAAAACTTCCTAAAAAGCTGAGGCTTTGAAAACAGAGGCCACCTTTTCTATGCATAAAGATAGAGTATATGAAGTATAAGACACAATAAGACCTCCACACCGCAATTACCACTTGGTGTGCACACATTTTCTTTTAATTGAAAGGAGGTTCAGAGCTTTTTATGGAATATAGTTCAAATGCAGTGGAGTTTAAAATAAAGCCATGAGTGCACAAGAGGTGCAAATTATCCTCTCCCTCACAGACACACACATCCACAGTGTCATCTCATTACTGTTTGTTTGTCTTTATTGCATTTAAGGCTCAATGGGATATGCACACCGTGTTAGGCAAGAAAGCTCTTTATCTCCTTCTCTCCTTTACACACCACACACACATGCACACAAGCGCTACGCCGACACGCCCCCTTGATGACTGATTTCTCATCAGTCGTCAAGGGGCGTTACAGTGGATATCAGTGTTAACACAAGTAATTGCCTTCCTGCTCGGGAGCTCGCGAGTGTTAATCCAGCTTGACAAAGTTTGCTCTCCAGTGTGTGACTCCAGTATCTGCACTCCTGGTTCGCCTGCTCCTGCCAGGGCTACGTCAATGGCGTGCGCTGAATTTGTCTCACAGCTTGATAGGAGTACGTAAGGCAGCTCACTCCAAAAAAGCTGAAGTGAATTTATCATCTATGGGAATAGAGAAATATGAAGTCCCAAAACTGCTGATATTGAGACAAATTCCTCTCCTAGTGTGCTGAGATAAGGAGTATAGTGAACCTTTTTAAAACCCAAATCTCATCAAATAAATACATTATCACATTTCCCTGTTGGAGGCAGACAATGGTGGAATTACTATGCCTACAGCAGCTGCAGGGTTGCTTATCTTTTATCCTGGTGATAAGATAAAACATTTTCTCATTTCCTTTGTTTTACATTTCACACATTCGAGGCAAGGTGATCTCCCCTGGAGGTGTGAGCTTCCATGTTAAGCAGCCTGTTACCGACAGGAAAGATGTCATTCATTATGAAAAATGCTTAATGAGATCTTCCCCCGCGATACCACCGTGTGATCCGAAACTAGACTATCCCCGCCTCTGAATTTTTTATGACAATATTAAATATTTAAGATATGAATAAAGGCAGAGTTGACAAAGCAATTAGATATTGACTGACCTTTTCAGTGTGTTTAGTATTCTGTATCACTCACTCAAGATTCATTTTACAGCCGCGCTGAGCACCGAGGAGAGGAAGCAGCGGTAAAAGTGCCACAGATCTATTCCAATCAATCAGCGCCTTAGGAGTCGGGGGGACAATCTCAAAGTTTTCATGTCCTAGGCAGAGCTTACACAACAAGGCATCGTGCTATGAGATGAAGCGACGCTTCCTCTGAAAGGTAATAGGACAATTTCCTGTAACGATGGAATGGCGGCAGGTAATTTTGATCAAGAACACTCTCAGCATAAAGTGACTCAGTGTGAGAGGCCGGAGGGAAAATGCCAAGCTCATTATCTCACATGTCATCATCATGCCATACTTACCAAGACAATCACATGGGTGGGATAATCATCGAGTATGTTTCTTTTTGTGCTAAAAAGGTTGCAGGGACAGGGAAGAAAGAAAGGCACATCCATGCAAGAAAACCCACTGGAGTACCGGAATAAAATAGCAATCACAACTTGTTATATATCATCTGCCAGGTTAAGTATAACTCTAACTGATTTACTGCAGCAATCTTCTTTAAAATATTCCGGGAAATGGGCATATATCGCTCATTCTGGGATTTCAATGTCCTCTTTAGCAGCATTATTTTCATTTCCAGCTAATAAATACACAAAGCTTGCATCCAAACAAAGGTGAACCACATCCATCCAAGTCAAAGCTCTTGAGAGCCTTTCCAACCATTGACTGATGGCCTTGCAGACATGGAAGGCAATTATGTTGGCAGCTCTCCAATGTTCTGTTCTCTACCAATTATCATCTCCTCTGCCCTCTAGATAAGGAGCTAAAGAGGAAAAAATAGCAAAGCCAGAATGATGTCTGAAGATCTTTGCACATTAGATGGTCTCCAATGCTTCAGCCAAGGTTCCATAGGGAGAGGACCTACACTGCAATACTTAACTCGGGCTCGAGATTGGGATCAGGGAGTGTGTGTGTGCAAGGGCCAGACCTATTACTATTGACACGAAGTGGACCCAGTGAAGTTTGTGTAACTGGCCATGACTCAAGCGGACGCCGAAGCTGAAGTTTCTCACACTAAGTGCCATCTCACCAACTATGTGACAATTTGCCACTTCATATTTGTGCAGCAGACTGAGACACACTACCAGGCCTGTGAAATGCCCTCACATACCCAGCGGGCAAGTCCGCTCTTGGAGCCTAACAGACAGAGAAGAACTGTTGTACGCATTGCTTCCCAGTGCGGTGGAGGATTAAACAACACAAAAAAAGTGTCCACGTGGTCCGTCCAGAACTTTAAAGAGCTCCTTTATGCCTTTGGGGGTCCAGCTCAGTCTAGCGCTGCTGCAGTTTGGATGATGAACCAGGAGAGCACAGAGGTCGCTCACCTTCTTGGCTGATGTGTAGGCGAGCAGTCTTCTCAAACAACAGCTTGAGGGGGATTCGGTTTGAAAGGCTCCTCGGAGAGTGCCTTGAGGACCAAAAGTTACTGATTGTAACCACCTGAACCCTGGGAGGAAGAGTTTGAGGAGGGGATAGCTGTGTGTTTTCTAAAACCCAAGAAGAGATGCCCGAAGCTGAGGGCTGTTTTGGCAACAGCTTTCTTGCTGTGCTGTGTGAATGTCACACGTCTTCCTCAATTCTCTGTGGAGGAAACTAACCATACCAACACACCTGCCTCTGACAGCCCTATTACAGTGTGTCACAGTAGATACGCTGTGCACCTGAGGAAATGATGTTACTACGCTATGAAGTTTATAGAAGGCATTTCTGCATTATTAGATGTTGTCTATAAAAGCAAACAATTGGGGTATTAATTAAGTTTTTCTTTGTTAAAGAGATCATAGAAATGCATGTTGGCAAGACTCTTTGTCTCTGTCACACACGCACACACACACACACACACGCACACGCACACTCCCACACGCATGCTATGGCATGTGAAAGTAAAAAGGCCAGTGACACCGCCGGCTAATTAGTGACTTGCCTCATTAGTCGCCCAGTCTCCATCTCTGGCCCCAGCAATTATCCCTCTCAGGACCACACCAAGGTTGAGCCTCCTTGTCTTCATCGCTCGCTTGCATAACACCCCACCCCCCTCCATCGCTCCCCGCCTCCCCCGCTCCATCCCTCCCACCCCGTTCCCCTTGCACACTCTCTCTTCCTTTCTCCATTAAAGACAACAATGTGCGTACAGAGGGAGGATGTCAAGGTTGTAATATTTTATGATTTTTCTCTTTTGTTAATTACTCTTTTCAAATTGAGTTCAGAATTTGTTGAGTTGCAAATGTTCGTTGCTCAGTATTTAAGTTCTAGAGTCTTATTTTGTGGTTGGAGATGAACGCGTTTGTGTATGTGTAGCATTGTCATTGCAAGCATATCCTATTTTATTATTCTGATAGTGAGAACAGTTTGTGTTACGATGTTTAAGCTCCAATATTTCCTGCAAGTAGAGGTCTACTGAATATGGCCGAAACGGAAGATGATATTAGTATATTATATAGTATTTCATTGTATTTTGTAACTTTAAAATTAGTCTTTATATCTACAAAGCGAGCGGGTAGCAGTAACCCTGTACAGACAAAGAGTGGCTTTCAAATTTTTTTGCGAGGCTTGTGGATTTAAAGGACCTATACACTGGTCATTTAAATAAGAATACATTTTTAACCCACGCTAGCTGCACGGCTATGTGGATAGGCAATGCTCACCAGTTTGGTCACGTTTGAAATGTCTCATCAGACCGATTGCAATGGACTTTGGTGCAGACATTAATGGTCCAGCAGGATAAGCAGAGGCCCACATAGCTGCTAGCATGGCCGTTTGACAATTCTACTACCAGTTAATAGTAGTTTTAAATATAATATAATTATAAAAAAGACCATCAATAATTTATATATAATGAGATCCATAGCTATTATGTGGAGCACCTTGTGAATCCAACAGGCCGAAATTAACTGGCATAAACCTAATCACACTGGCACACGACTGGTTATATTGGTCTCCAAGAGACTGTTCTATGGCTTACAGCACTGTGGCAGCCTGAGAAGAAAAAATCAAATTGTGATAACATTTTGAAGATGAGGATGAGGGTCCGTTGGGTTAAAGGCATCCAAGGTCTATTAACCTAAGAATGACCCATATAAATTGTGAGCATTTCCCAAACTAGCTTTGTGCAGAAGTTAGCTCTCCGCACTCCAGCCTTTTAACAGGTAGATATTACTTTCAATCAGCAAACGTTTCAAATAATGATCCAATCAATTAGATGCAAAGCAGTCCTAAAAAGTCTGCAGCAATAACTCTGTAAATAAGACTGGGATTTGGACATACGTCTGTGCTTTAATCATTCAGTAAATGACAATTCACACTTAATTCACGGCAGGGCTGCACCAGTTCAAGTGGACTGCTCGAGGTATTTTATCTGCACTCCTTCTACTCAGTATACACTGGAATATTGCCAAAATATTATTCCACATTATGCAGCTGGGCACAAACGATCATTACACTTAATTGCAAACATGAAAACCTTGTCATTATTATTTTTTAATTCCGTCCTGTGGGTCTTGAATCTTTGATCCTTCATTAAAACACAGTCCAGTTTTTGCCAGTTTTTTTTGTCAGCTCAGAAGCGGAGGAATATTTATAGTTTCGGCTGTCTGTTGTCCTCTTTTCCTCAGCGACCAAAAGTATTTGCAAATTTTAAACTAGACTATTAAATAGGCCGCCGGGGTGGTCCAAGTTTCCAAGTATTTGAGTGGCACATCATTTGGATATCACTGTGCGCGTATCTGCCCTCCCATCTCATCTTCTCCGCCACACGGAGGAATACGAAATTAGCTGCCTCTGCTCCTGCATGCTTCATGGTACAACAGGACCAACTCACACAGGGTTAGATTGGGTAAATCTTTTCAGGCCAGGTCTGATCCCAAGGTGACTACTAACACCACAAAGATCCCCCACGGTGTTACACACTGAGCAGTGAAATCGCTGTATAATTCAACCCAACTTCTACTTCCTAATGTTTGACTGATTCGCTTATCTTGGTAAAGTAAGGCTGCTTTCTCTTTGGTAGCAGACCTCATATCTTCTCGAGTTAAAGTCTTCATCAAACATCCATACACTGCAGTGTGTCTGCATTCACTACATATATATATATATATATATGAAGGTAAAGTATACTGCTGGTGCTCTGCTGTTGGAGATCTCTTCTAAAGAAAAGTGATATGACAATCATGGATAGGAGAGGGGATTTTGTTAGCAGTGGGAAAGCAGAGAGACACATCAAACCTCCAGGTGTGCGCGAGTCAAATCAAGGAACGAGACGCGCTGCTGGCTCGAGGCATGCGGAGTCAGGTGGAGCTATTTTCCTCACCGTCGTCTCACTCCAGACTTTTACGTGTGTTTTTCGGGAGTTGCTTGCATTTGGCAAACACTCTCGACGAAGCTGTGGCTTGTCCACGCAGCAAAAGAAATATAAAAAAGATGTGCACGTGAAACAAGGGTCGTAACAAAAAGTACAGCCTTTCCTGCTTGCCGTAAAGGACATACCCTTCTCTCTCCTCAAGGCTTGCTATTCAAAACACAATTGTATTGTATTATAAGGTCCCGCTGAGACGCAAACAACCTGAGTGACGCTCCTGTATGCATCAGGGAGAACAAGAACCTCGGTGTACTCTCTAATTAAAGCTGGAATAAAGAGAGAGTCAGGACCTTGATAAGGATTGTTCTTTGTCTTTATCTTGTACTGCTTTAAAGTGCAGCGCTGTGCATTTTTATATGATGACTGCTAGGAACTGGTTTGCTGTATTAATCTCCAGAATTATTATGCAAATATTTGCATGGTACTCCTGTGACACCTCTCTTGCTTTGGTATTTGATCAGAATAATAAGGTACCATAAAACTGCAACTGTGTCAACAACATAAGCAGCACTTCATCTCGTCGTTTAGCTGCAAATACTTCTTATTTCTTAACGCTTTTGGACTCAAGTTTGGGAGTCGAAATTACGCATGTGTTGTCTAAACACAGACTGTACCCTCTCGGAAAACGCAATCATTCAGCCGACTGGAGTGTATTTCAACTTTTTTCAGCCTTCTTGCTCAGCCTGCTCTGAGGCGCACGGGAAACATTCTCAGCACTCAAATGTCTCATTCAGTTCCTCCTTGTCTCAGGGCGAGGTTCATGAGCTCGCATGATGCCCAGAGATACCTGTCAGAGTGTGTGATTTATCACAGAAGCACTGCCAGTTTGCTAAAAAAAAAACAAAAAAAAAACAAAATTTTGGCCTCAGCAGTTGTCTCGGAGTGCATACGTGCGTGCGCATGGCATGTAAACATGCATGCATAAGCGTGTTTTTCAGCTCTTTAGGGAAATATATCTCAGACTCATACATTAGATGACTTTACATTACTGTGATTAGTTTTTTTTTTTTTTAAAGGACGGTAGGAAAACCAGCCCACTCAGTTTATTAGTTTTGATGATATTCTGCTCAGTGATGAGAAAGAGGAGCGTGACTGCAGCGATAACCTTGGATCCTGGTCCTTGGGGGCCCAGAGCCTGCTGGTTTCTATTCAATTAGGGTGTGATTTATACCTAGAGGTGATCACAATTAAGTGCGATTAACTAGCTGGTGGCTGAGAAAATCAGCAGTCCTGCGAGTACTGTGGCATGGAGGAACATGATTGCCACTGCACCGGATGGAAGACAGAAGAATAGTAATAAAGTGTCACGATAGTATATTGCTGAAGTTAAAACACAGTACAGGAACCCAACATGAGCAAGTGGACTGAGAGTAAAGCCACACCAGACGTGATATATCTGCGCAGAGTCTCGGCTGCTCCTTAAAATTGGTCGCTTCTGGGCATGTTGACTAGAGAAATCAGTGTTGACTAGAGAAATCAATCATCCTGATGGCCTGGATATTACAGCTTGCATGTTGTTACATTCAAGTATGACCCAAATATATCATCACTTTCTACACTGGGACTGAAAATCTGCTGCTAATTCTATTGCAGCTGCTACGAAAGGCCAGCTTTCATTTTTCCAATTAGTACTCGAGGAATATAAGGGTAGACATGTTGACTTGTTAGAGCAGGAGCAGCACCGGTGTAGCTAATAACGTTCATAACGGCTCTGATCTTTTGATTTGTCCCATGACGGTGTGCCACTGAGTTACACTGGCCGTCATTATCATGCTATTAGTTACACCTGTGTTTCCCTGTCATGTCAAAATGTCTGCCATTAGAGAAAGCCAGCAAAGCTCCACCTGATGAGCCTATTAGCTGCAAGCTGTGCACAACCTGACCTGAGCTGTTCATCTGAACGTCCGGGCGGGAGAAAAATTAAGAATTTCACATCGCAAAACACTCGGTGGTCTCGAAGTCTGAATCTTTAGAAGGAACTAAAGATCTAAGTGCATTTACGTGACGATTCAGTAGTGTTTACAGTCTTGAATTATTTTGTGAAAATAATTGGAGCAACGTTATTGATTTCCAAAGAGAGGCATAACTCAGACTGATTTCAGCGCAGACAAGAAAGAGTAATTACACGCTGCAGATCAAAGACATTCATCTGCGACCTGTCAGCAACTCATAACCTAATTTCCCAGATGAAAACAAAAACTTGATACACAACAATGAGCCTAAATGAGAGGTTAAACAAACATAAACGTCTCTTTTGCTTGTCATGAATATACTGTTAATAGACTCTGTCTGGATTATTCTGAACAGCACTCTGCAAATGAATTAGAAGTGGGCCTGTATCGAAACAAAGATTTTATTCTTTAGTGGGGCACTTCCGTCCTTCTTAGCAACACCTGTGTACCTGCTATGACAAACCGAAATGTTGTGTGGCAAAAAAGACCTGAAAGGAAATGAGGGACAAATATGACGTGTTTGAATATAAAGTATTATTTCTGCTTGCCATCTTTGCTTTTGTCAGAAAATTGGGTTACTTTCAAAAAAAAGCTCTAGACCCTGTACATACACATTTTCTCTGCACAAATTCCACATTCACGGCTATTCATCCGAGCGTCTTTGTGCGCCCTCTTCACGAGCTCCCTGTATGCTCACTCCCCTCTTTTTGACCCTGTTCTGCTCCCCTGAAAGTCCTGCTACAATGTACACTGGGCACAGCATTTTTTTTTTTTTTTTTTTTGTGGCCAGGCAAATTAAGGACAAGTCCTCAGAAACATGCTTTGTTAAACAAGCTATTATTTTTCTTTTTCAAGTTTTACTCCAGTCTCTTTTTGATGAACAGAAGCTTAATCATCAATACAGAAGTTTGAAATGCATGAACAATGAGGCACTAGAGTGCAGAAAAAAATTAATCAGCTTAATGAATTGCTGCGTTGCTGAACAGAATTATTGCAAATGCACATATGCACATTTAAACTATACATATATATATATATATATATATATATTAAAACAAAACTGTGCCGCATAAGATGCAATTAAAACTATTAAATTAAATATTCTGTCCAGTTAACTCACTCATATTTGTTATTGTATGCAGATTTTGTTGATACATACTCACAGAAAACTGTGGCTCCATGTGAGTTGACACTCACTGAAGTGCTACGTCGGAGGAACCTCATTTTCTTCCCTCGTCACTGTCGTCTAGATTACAACATGCACACAAGTCATATTGTCATAACTACTTTAAAGATGTGCCAACCGCACATAACAAAGTTCTCTCTAATATTAGAGCAATGATGGAATGATCAGGTACCATACCGGTTACTTAGCAACAGCCGTGGCAAGTGTATCGTAGCACCATCATGTCTCCAAAAGAAAGCTGCCATGTTTAAGCCCTTTTTAATCACTGGCTCTGGATCAAACTCCAGTAGGCCTATGTAATGACTCTCTAGAAAAATGAGATCCTTAACTGAGTGTGTGGGTGTGCAATAGTTCGGTCCTTTCATGTAATGGATTCTGTAATGCGATACTCAAAAATGGTTTTCTCATAGCGCTGCTCTGCGAGAGCAAGTTCACTTGGTCAGTTTCATCTGTAAAGTGTACCTGAGTTGAAAAGAGTTGCTGTACTGTATGTATGCGTGTGTGGGCTGGGTTCATGGACTAATCAATAGTTCTTTTATATTAATAGTAGATCAAAATTCTGTTTTGTCTCTAACTTAACTTCCTGTCATTGTTTCCCCAACTTTGGTCGCTTGGTCCAGCTTGATTCGTTTTCACCTCTGCCTTCTCTTGTGTATTTCGTCCACATGTTTCCGTAGTTCAGTGTTTGTTCAGTCTTTGTGCTTCTCCCTGTCTTCCTGCTCCGGCTCATAGTCTTTCTCAGCTCTTGGTGTTTTGTTTTTTGAGCAAGGACCACGGCATCAGCAAGATACGTTTAAATGATGACGTGGGACGATTGCGATTGGAGCAAAGGACGAAGAGAGGGGTTAGGAGGGGATTCATAATCGTGTTAGAAGTGGTCTGGTTGAGGTGTGGCTCTGCTCCCTGAAACTCTACGCTAATAAAAAAGTTTCAACAGACCCTTCTTCACAGCGGCCATTTTGACAGGAAATGGTCAACACGGGTGTTTCCAATTACGCCAATTGAGGCTCTGTTCCATTTATGGCAGCAGAGACTTTCCAGTGAACCGGCGTGCACCGGAGCATTAATTAGTATCACGACTGTGTTTACCAACGGTTTCATGTCAAAATGGCTGCCGTGAAAAAGGTCTATTGTTGGAACTTTGGTTGATTGAGTCTTGGTGGGGAGCAACAGAGATCTAGAAAGAGAGTAAAGGGAGCCAGACTATTTCTCGCTGCCTTTGTGGCTGCCAGGCAACTAGAGGAGACGGCAAATATCATTTAACCGGACTCCCAAACTAACAAACTGTATTAAAGTAGTTTTCAGCTGGACTAAAGCTCAGTTGTACATTTGTTTTCTCTACGGTGTTGCTCAGTTGTTGTTTTTTTTTTAATATCCTCTTGTCATCCTTTCTGCGTATCAAAGCCATTAAATGCCCAATTTCTCGAACGAGCAGAAAACCTGTGCTGATGCGTGATTTGTCTTGAACGCTGATATAGTGCAATACAAACAGTTTGCGCTGTAACCTGTGTAATTGCTCTTCGTACATATAGATTTTTCAATAAAACAGTAATTACAGAGCGAAAATCCCAGCTGTCCCATTACATGCACATGGCTTGTCACGTTACGGGAAGATGATTAATCACACAAACAGTTGCTCATTTTTAAATACATCCTTAATGCGTTCTTTCGCCTCGGGGGGCTATATATCATCTATTTTCCACATTCTGTGTTTGATGAAGGTATAAAGTTTTTACAACGCTCTTGGACCCTTGTTACGCAAGGTGTATTTTTTTTATTAATGTCCAAAGGTGTGTGAGGGTTGCGGGGTGACTCTCAGGCCATCTCTACAGGAATCACATCGGGGGGAAAAAAAAGGGTCGGGTGATTGCTGTAACTCACTCCGGCTCACCTCCCACTGCACACAAAGCACAGTAATAAATTCAGTCAGAGATTGTAAATTTGCGCTTGCACTCCTACCTGCACTTGTTGCCATTCACTATTTTATCCCCTGCACCATTATCTGCTCATCCCTCCCTCCCCGGAGGGAGATTGTTTTTCATACGCCACTTTTAATCTCTGCTCCTTCGATATACATTTTACCCAATGTTGAACGTCCTCACAGTTAATCTTTCCCTCTTTACAATGTCATTCTGCTTTTCGGCCCCCCCTTTGTTCATCCCGTTCACAGCGTGGCGCAGAGAGTACAGCTTGACATTAATCTGCCACTGATGAGCGCAGCTCACCAGACAGCTCCAGACTGCTTATCAGGCACTGGGTAAGATTTGGACAGTCACTGGTGCCATGGTGTTGGAGTTTTAGGCAAGAGGACCATGAAAAGACGGTGTCATTGCTTTTCAGATGCTTCTATGAAGACTAGAAGACCCGAAACAACTGAAAACAACGGCTGAAATGGCAATTTGGGACCTTGAGATCTGTGTTAAACTGAAAAAAAATTGCGACGACCTTCTATGTCTTCTGCTCGTTACCTTTTTTGTCGTTTCATTGTGGAAAAACATCTCCACGAGATCAAACTTAAGTATTGACACCCACGTACGTCCTTTTTATATTTAACTTCACACCTTTTGTACAGATGCACTATGAGAGACAAGGCGTGCGAGGAACCTGTTTAATTTTCAACATAACTGTGGGAAGTATTGATCGAGCTCCATGGTAACACACGTTCAGTGTATCCCACACAACCAATAAAAAACAAATGTCAAGTGCACAGTTTATCCTTCCATCCTTTCGTTTGTGTTTTTCCACCTTCATGCATCCCTGGTTTTTTTTCTTCTTCTTCTTCTTTTTGCTGAACAGTCTCATCTCAGTACTTAACCTCCAATTTGCATAAGTCATTATGGCTGTGAGGACCGAGCAGGCAATAAATTCTGCTAAGTGTTCATCCATCGCAGTGAGTTTTAAAAAGCCCAACCAATTTTTTACATTTCTTTTGACGAATGGAGACAGAAAATAGCGTCCGTCACTGATACATCATTCATACGTTTGATGAGCCAAACGGTTTCTACTTAATTAATCCGAACATACACTACTTGATTGCGGAGGGATCCGTCTTAAACAGGTCACAGGTTATGTTAATAATCATAACATTAAAAGTAAATCTGACACTCCTCTCCCTGGCCTGTTGAATCTAACATATTTCTCTGAACCCTCGGGGAGAGCAATACTTTCTTATTGAATGCTCACTTCTCCTGCCAGCATCAATTACAGCAAATGTTTGTTCTGCTGAATCGGAAGCAGGAGTATCTCGCCTACTCCGTCAATAAACAGAGAGCAGAACAACACGGATATCTCACAGTGAAAACAGGAAACTCAATAGAAGAGCTGGAGCCTTTTTAGAAAAACATAGATTTTTCATCCAGCACTCCTGACAGATGCTGAAGTTAAATTGTTTGTGCACAGCTGTGACTCTGGAGAGCAGGCTGGCTGTGGCTCTCAGTGTGTGTGTGTGTGTGGGTTAGCAGGTCCGTCAGTGATGCCACATCACAGAGCTGAGTTGACACTCCTGGGTCATTGACTGCACAATGAGAACAGCAGAGACAGAGCGGTGGTGTCCTTTTCAATGATAAAACGCGGGAGGGAGGCGAAAGCTGGAAGAAGTTGGAGAAGATGAAGCTGTCTGCACTAATGCAAGGAGACTGGAGGACTTCACCACAGCGGTGCGGCTTTCAAACTGAATGAAAACCTCATCTTTCTAACAGAAACTGCAACGCTGGGTGTCCACAAGCAAAAAAATAAAATCAAGTTATCTTGAGTCAAACAGGAAAAAAAGTATGCTGCCCATCGCCTTCCTCCCCAGCTCCTGCAACATGCACACGCGCACTCGTATACGTGTTTGCAAAGTCGAATCTCCCCAAAGTTTTCTCACAACTTGGCTTCCACTTGCCGTTTACTCCCAAAAGTACTGCTACCGGTGTTTTGAACTGCAGTCGTACCCGCAGACCCGAGCCAAATGAATTGGACATATTGTCACTCGCCTAATTAAGGCGCACTCCTTGCAGAGCTCTGGGAGGGAGAGTGTGGGAGGTTCCGGTTACTCTCCTCATCATCACTACTTGCACTTTCTGCACCAAGAAACAGAATGTTAAGCAGGTCTTCTTCTCTTCTCTTTTTTTTTCTTTTTTTTTTTGGAAAAAAAAAAAAAATCTCTCAGCTCATTGACATAAAGTGCATCTCCCCACTTGGCTCACTCAACACTCCCATAATAACAGTCATTATCTTCAGCACACATCTTTCTGCATCATTTAAGCCATTCTTAACAAGGGGTATCTATCATGGAGGTGCTACCCATTTTGCGGTCGCGCTGACCTCCAGCGCTCTTGATTTATTCCTGACCATCTCCACAGCCCTTTCAGCTTACACCGCGGGACAGAAAAGAAAAAAAAAAAAAACGCCACTGTGAACCTTTTTAATTATGAAGACATAATTTAAAACTTCATCAGTCCTCTGTGGTTGCAGGACAGGGTGACATAAGCTGCTGGCAGGCTCTCCGTCTTACAGCCAGGGTCATTTTTTAAAAGGAGACGAGGGCATGTAGGTAAATAAGGGAAGTGTGCTGCGCGGTTCTAAAACGACTCACTAATAATGATCACTTTGATGAAACTTTGCCCTGTTACAGCATGCGGGCAAGTTGTTTCTCCAACAGCAAATTGGAGTCTTGCAGTAAATGGAGGCCGTGTATCATTTTGCGCGTACGAGATGAGATTGGTGGTACACACCAGCATCATTATTTTGATTCTGTCCTCTGCTCCTGTGACTTGGCTAAACAGCGGGACACAGAGAGATGAGGGCGAGGAGGAGCACCCGTCTCCGCCTGGACAAAACACGAGGACAGGTCCACCTATGGCTACACTGGATTAAACCAATTATTCGCCATCAGGGATTGCTTTCCACGACAGTCGATGTTTTGTTTACCCGGCTCAAAAATGTAGCGAATGGGGTGTCATCTAAGGCGCAGGCGGCAGAGAGTGTAAACATGTTTTTCCTCTCCCCTCCCTACAAGAGGATAAATAAAAAAAAAAAAAATAGACTGCTGTTAGAAGATTTAATTCTGAGAAGCCTCTCTCCGGGGCTCTGCGCTGCGCTAAGAAGCCTATTGCAAAAAGCCTTCAATTAGCGAGGTACGCCTTCATTTTTTGCACCAAAGTCACCTTGAACAATCAAATTATCTCCAAATTTAAATACAACAATCACTCCAAATCAATCAGAGTTCATTAGCTCCCAAATGATTTACATTGCCTCAAAAAACACATTCACACGCACTTCAAAACACGTGTGTGCAAGGTCATCAACAAACAGGAAGGAAAGCAGGAGACGGTAAGAGTTTAACCTGAAATGTCTTTTTTAATTCCCGATCACACGAGGCACAGTTGTGTTTGTTTTAACCGCAGTTTTGCAGAAGAAAAGCTGGAGTTCACCCCTTTCCAAAATCGGCAGCTGCTGGGGGGCAGACGGACACAAACAAAGTCAATTTAGAGCGGCGCATTATCATTGAGATACGCGCCCTCTGTGGTAATTTAATGCAGGATAATCATAGATCACTGAAACCTGTCCTCATCTCCAAGGTCTTCATTTACACGGGACACTATTAAGATCGCATATATTAAAAACGGAAAATTCTGTAACCACAGTGTTTTGGATTTTAAAAAAATATCATACTACATGATGCTGCAGGAAACCAACATTATTATGATAGAAATCATGACTTCAGAGGTATTCCGTGGTGCATTTAGAGGAGGTTTGACATATTCCAAAAAAAAAAAAAAAAAAAAAACAGAAAAAAAATGAATAATAACCAATTTTCAGTGTGTGTGTATGTGTGTGCATGTGTGTGAGAGAGAGGGTGGTTAAAGAACTACAGATTGCTGTGTTGTTTCCATCTAGGTTGGGGCGATATCCCACTCTCATTCTCATCAAAATCACTCCATCACAGCCGACGGAAGTAAATGCCTTTTCCCCAGACAGGACGAAGGGAAGGAGGCTTGTCTACACTAAAAGCATTTTCACACTGCTGGACCAATCTCCAGCACTATTGCCCTGACCAAGGTCATTTCTGTTCAAACAGCAAAGCCCAAGATGATGTAGTGAACCGATATCCCCCAGGTCAGCATGGTACATTCCATCTCGGTAGCATTGGGCGGTGTAAACTGTAACTCCAGGCTTCAGCATCTGCAATTTTATGGTTCTAGAGGTTATAGCTGAGCATGCTTTTAAAAAAAAGGCCAATGGATGCTGCAAAATGCCCTTATCTCGTCATCCACCGTCAGCCCCAGATGTCCTGTAAGTAGCGTTTCTCCTCTCTCAGCTCCGCCAGCTTCTTCATGGCCTCCAGCTGGTCCACCTGAAGCTCCGACTTGATCATCTCCACCAGGGTGTCGTTCACGTCTCTAGCCATGTTCTTAGCATCCCTGGTGAAGGAAAGAGTATGAATATATTAAGAATAAATGAGCTATGTTTTTTGAGACAGACCTATGTGTTTCTAAGCTCAGTGGCAAATTCATATTTTGTAAAAGCAGCAAGTGCTGCCAGTCCAGGAGTGCATCCTGGAAGGAAATTGCTGAAATCTTTATCTTGCTGTTGCAGCATATTGGGGGAGATTCATCATCCTGTGGACCTGAAGTGATATATATATATATATATATATATATTTTTTTTTTTTTTTTTACTCTGAGGAATTCACACAGTTCTGATGTTTCAAAGATCATTTCCTCAAAAGTGAAGTACGCAGCCTGGTAGTGATGGGAGAGGAGGGGGAAAAAAAGATAATATTGAGCTATACAAATGTTGACAGGACTTGCTTTGAATGCCTATGTGTGTTTTTCTTTGTCTTCCTGCCTTTGTACTGACAGATACAATGTGTTGTGGTACAGAAAGGGGCCTATATATACACACCATAAATGCCACAAACTATACAAGACAGTCGGTGCGAGGTCAGCAGTCGCAGAAAGTCGCCTGTGATTATGCTCAGATTCAAAAATGTGACTTTGTGCCAGCCACGTTTGCACCTTTTGTTCATAGTTTATGAATCACCTCGCTTAAAAGCAGAGCTCATTGGTGGACAGGTGGAGTCAGCTTAAAAAATATCTTATCGGTTATTTGTTTTGATAGAGCTATGTTTGAAGAAATAGAGGTTATATTTTCATGTCGTGCTGGTTTAACACCTTTATTTGTATATTGTTGTGAAGTGCTGTTAGTGTGCCTTCACTGCCTGGACGGAGCTGATAATGAAGATGAACATTCACATGTACACTCTCCTCTTTAAAAGTAAATCGCATTAAACTTCCTGTCCACCTCTGTGAAACCTTTCTCCTGTTTCAAACCTTCAGTGTTTCCAGAGTCCGTTCTGAAATACTGCATTTTTGTCGCTGCCATTTTCAATATAATTTGCATGTAATATATTTCAAGAGTCCTCCCGGTAAAGGTTTTTAAAATACAATTCCATTGTGAACAAAGAAAGCCATCTATACTGATTTACAAGTAAATTCAAGTCTTGAGAGACGCGACGGTGACATGACAAAAATAGACCCGCTATGCAAAGATAGCCAGAGGGCAGAAAAAAGAGCTGCGAGTGAGATGTTCTGCAGTCCTTTCACACAGAAGTGCCAGAACATGACACAACCATGCCAGGTAAACCTTGGGATGAATGTAAAGCAGGGTGGCGAAGAAAATAGCAAACATGACTCAGGACGAATTATAATAATATTTACAATTGAATTATCATCCGTGTCTTACCCGCAGACATAGATGCAACCGTTCTGTCTGAGCAGGATGTCAGTGATGTGTTGGCGGTTGAGTAGCAGGTTGTGTTGGACGTATCTGCTTGGCACTGCAGAGCTGGCAATCTCCTCCTCCTCCTCCTGGACGTCTCTTGAGAAACACACCTTGAGGTGGCTCAGAGTGCCGCTGGACACAAAGCCCTCCAGCTCCTCTCTGGGCAGAGGTGACACATCCAAACATTTCAGGTCATTATAAATAAGATTTCCTACGGTTATTCCTGTAAGCATGGACAGGTTGTTTCCTGATTTGTGAAAAGTCTTTCCAAAGCTAGAATCGAGAGTGGCAAGACACAGACGCTGTAGAGAGAAGATGTGATCGTGACTGGCAGCACCATAGACGGCCGAAAAGATGGACATGTTTCCACTTCCTCCCACGATATAAAAATGAACCCAAAATATCACAGACACGGGTACCGCCATCTTGTGCAGGTGACGTCTATAAGGGCCAAATACATTGTTGAAATGGGTAAAATGAGGTTGTTATTTCCTGTGTGTACAGGGGGTGTCATGGTGATCCAAGACTCCGTACAAAGGTAGGAAGTCGCTGTTGTTGGCAGGTGTTTTGACCCTGAAAGGGCAAATCGATTTTGACCGGTGTGGCGGTAAAGATTGTTTTTAAAGAGCAGCGTTTGGTTTTCATGAGGGACATCAAAGGAAGGCTAGAAACCACCTTTGGGAGAAAAATTGTCCCATTTGCTACCAAGGAGAGCGTGAGCATTACGACCTATATTGCAACCAGCCACCGGGGGGTGATCGAGATGTTTGGACTTTTGAGGAACTGTCATGTCATCTGTCTTCATACGCAATTAATGGAGAGCATCTGTCCATGGTTTTATGGTGGGAAAAAGGCTTTTTATTGTGATTGAGAAATAAATATAGAAACCGCTGGCCTATTAATGCCAAGAATGCAACATGATTTACATAGTGACTGGTTATCCAGTCGCACCCAGCACTCCCTTAAGATATTTAGCAACAGCTTCAACCGCCTCGCAAGACATATGACCCCCCCAGAACATTTCCTGAGAACAAAAAAAAAAAAAACTGTCAAGCTCAATAAAACAGAACACTGATGGGCAAAAGGTCTGTGCAAAACTGTGCCAGACAACCAATTTATCTTGTTTAACACGAGAAGCGCAAAAAAAATATGGATTTCATAAGCAAGGTTGAGTCACTGTTATAAGCATCTTTTTACAATCAATCCTCCCAGCCTTGCATTTGGGTGTAACCTTGCTCACCCACCCCCCCACCCCCCCCATCTGTGGTCTGCTTGCCAACTACTCCTTCTTCTGCCTTAGTGTTTTTACAGGGCCTGGGGTGCTATTGGAAGAGAAGGAAAGCAAGGTGATGGGGGAGTAAGGGCTCAGAGAATCTTGTTTAAAGTTAAGCAGTCAGAATGAGCAGAAACACACACAGACACAACTGCGCGCACACTCTTAACAAGCCGTGGCTTCGAGATCATGGGTGAAGGTCTTTGCCTCAGGGATCTGTGTTTTGCAGTAACCCCTAGACGAACGTAAGGCATTTTTCAATAACGCACAGGCACTGCAGTGTGAATACCAAAGGGAGCGATAAGCATTACTGCATTTCCTGCAATGTTTACCATCTAACCTTTAGCCATTAAAGGAAGAGTCTTTGGAACAAGGTGTGTGATTGCAAAGGTTATTTAACACGAGAACAGGAAAATGAATTACTAGGAAAAAGAATGTCCGAGTCCTGTTTCTTTGATGTCTGTCTCTCTGATGTCATATGTGCAGAAACTGGCGAATGACAAAAGATGGTTGATTTCTTAAAAAAAACAAAAAAAAAAACAAACACACACAACACTCAAGAGTTTATGGGAGCCAGACTCCTCGGTGTAACAGCCTGTGGCAATATCCCGGACTTTAACTTGAACCCAGCAGGCCTTCCAGTTATGTTTGCCCTACAGCATGAAATCACTTGCCATAAAGAGGCTGAGAAATCGGTGGGAAGGAGGAGGGGTGCGTCAGAGGGGAGAGGGGAGGACAAGCTTGATGTGACAAGCAAGGCAGACTGGCATCAACCTCTCACAGGGATGTTAAGTGCTTCGGCTGATTGAGGCGCATCAAAAGCCTTGTTTTGTTTTTTTTGTGTGTTTCTTTTGCTGCTGGGAAATTCATAGCGCCTTTAGAGAATTGGTCATGTCCTCTCTCAACATTTTATATTATTTATAAGCATAAAAAGCAGTTCACGCTATATAGGCTGTATAAATAAATGTATGCAAGTTCACATCTCAGCTAAACAGACATTGAAAATGTGCTGCAAAGCAGGTTTTTGTGATCCAAGACATCAAACTGCATTTACTTTGAGAGAAACCCAACAGGGATGAATGCAGTCAGGTCATTCAGCTGCAGGTATGTTGTTCTTTCTGTTGTTCATTCTGCTAACCTATTTAAATTGAGTACAACTCTTCATGGGTGGCTCATAAAACACAGACTAATCGCTTTGGTCAACACTGTGGGGGTGTTCATCAGAGAAGCCCACACTGTGAGCAAACACCGCCTACTACCTGGCTGTGAGTTGATATTTAACTAAGGGATAGAGGAAACAAAGGGGAACAAACAGCATCCTCTGTGATCTATTCTTGTGTGATTAAGGATGCTAATCCATCCCCACTATTTAATCCTGCAAAAGGACTTGATCAGTGCGCCAGCATTGAGTACATGCGCGCTGCTGATACTAGCGAGGGACGATCAATTTGTGTGTAGTCAGGACAGAGCAAAGCCAAAACAAACTGATCCAGGGGACTCTACTCACAGGTTGCCGTCTGTTTACAATGATACTTAAAGAAAACAAAGGGGTCAGTCCAGGAAAGGTAGTATAATATTCATGTGGTTGAGTTGGATTCATTTTGTTTCATCACAATGAAAAAACGCTGTCCCTCTGCGGTTCAGTGTGTCAGTGTTGAGCACTATCATGAACACTTGTGATCAAATCTGCTTGTAGCACTCAATCTGATTCCTTTCGAATCTCTTATCAACTTAATTTAGGTTTAGCTTTCAACAACTGTGAAGCTGAATGAATTTTTTTTTTGGCCACTTGTGACCACAACATTCAACTAAATGGCAAGATGGAAGTGCCAAAAACTGCATTTTCTCAAACGTCCACTTGAGGCTGGCTACAGAACGAGACAATCTCCATAAGCTCCCCACGTTAAAATGTCCGATGTTTACAGTCTGGTACAAAAAGTGGTTTTGGTCTATGACTAATAAAGTGGGTCTGAATCTCTATAACTCACATGTTCTCTATATAACTCACAAATTATTATGCCAAACAGCATCACGAATCACTGCTTTGATTGACTGTGGGTGCCGTTACAGGTGGCCGGGAGGTGGGCAGAGGCATGCCTGGCAACGGCTTGAGCATATGCATTCACTATTCAACATTTCAGGTTACATGACAAACAGCAGCCACACAGAACAACATAAACATTTATCTGGACGTCATGTTTCTGGTTGCTAGCTGACAAATGTAGGGCCAGAATTCACTCGGTGCCATCTCCACCAACAAATGAGGGAAATATCCAGCACTTTAGCTGCTGAACGCTACACTATATCCACCAGCTTTCTGCCTGCTGTTAGGTAATTGGAGGCAGCTTACAGTGTGTTTTATAAAAAGGTTTATAACTGCTGCCTCCTGTGCCTAGAAACTACACCAACAAGAGCAGTGAGAACCAAATAAAACAGTAAAGTTGTAGGCCAAAAAAAACCAAAACAATGAGCTGAAAGTTGCTAAAATGCTCCATATAGCCGAGGAGAACATTGGAGTAGAGTTTGTCACTATGAGTGACCCTGTTTACAGCTTTAATATTACATATTTGCTACTAAGCTAAATGTTTACCTGAAACATTTTGAACATTACTCTTTTTATTTTTACAATTTTATAAGCAAACAAATCTGGATATTTCATCTACTTGGCATCGGATTCATGACAGAATTTCATATCAACATTCAACCATAATAAAGTCAAACCTCTATGTACCTTAACATGCCAATGATGCTAATGCAAGTGGACACTGTTACCTCTGTATGTTATTTTCAGTACATTTTATAATACATTCTTGGGCTGATTGCTCAAATAGAGTGTCGACAATCTCACATAAGTCTACATACGGACACCCACATCATGTATACAGACGGTGAGGTGTTCATTATGCAGGTCACATATTTCAATACATATAATATGCAGGGTCAAGGTGGAGAGGGCTGTGGGTATGGAGAACAGTATATCTGACTCACACACAATCCAGGAAAGTATAGTATAAAATATGTGAATATATAAGCGTATAGACTGAAAAACAGAAACACGGCTTACCTGAACAGGTAGTCCCTGTCTCTGTGGCGACAACCGAAGAACAGCCAGGTCTCGCCAAACGTGGCCTCGGGGTTCTCCTGCCTCTCCTTTTCTCTGAAAGTCAAACAACGGATTTTTTTTAGCGGTCAATCAATACCAACAGACGACCAGACCAGATGGAGGAGAGGGAGTCCTTCCTTGCAGCAGAGGTTAAAGAAGAGTAGTGACACCATTAAGCACTGTCTGCAATGACAGTACACTGAGTGCCACAATTGCCTAATGCACGGAAACGACTGTGCAAGCTGCAGAAAGGGCATTATATGTATTATTAAATTTCACCCAAACAGAAGGATAGATCCCATCAGTATAAACAGTTACTGAAAATGAAACTGGGGCTTGTGTTTTGTGTGTGGGTGTGTGTTTGGCGTACGTTTGTGTGTGCCCAACTGCTTGAATGCAAAAAAAAAAAAAAAAAGCACTGTTCCTGCAAAAGTGATTCCTCTTGTGGCTTGGGAGTTTGGCAAAGCTCCCAGAATCCTTTGCAGGCGATGGCAACGCAGCGGCACAAAGCAGCTCTGAGGATGCCGGTATCTGTGTCGCACACCTGCTGCAAAGGTGACAGCTCTCTCCCAGATAACAACAGTTGACCCCCAACCTTTCATGATGCCATCAGTCAGTTTCCTCTCTAAAGAGCCGGGCATTATCTGTAACCCCCGTCTGGAGTGAGGAGGGGAGATGAGAATGGAGAGAGGGGTGTTGAAGTGACCAACCATGACGAGGGGCTGAGGAATGCCACAGTCAGGCATTGAGACTGGGCCCTTTGTGCAGTGCTGCTGCACTCTGAGGATGAGGTGCTGCTTCCCCTAAACCCCACCCTTTGATATTCACCTACACACTGAACCGTGCTTTGTGTTTTCCAGAAGTCGCAAAATGAGAACGGAGGCCAACTCTTGAGCTTGATGAGAGTCGTACGGTGCATAAAAAGGTGTTAATTTAGTGCTGAAATGATAAGTTGGTTAATTTATGCGTTTAAGCGACCGAAAATTAAATCACCAACTACTTACGATTAACTTCCTCCAGACAGGTTTTAAAACATGTAAAAATAAAATTACAAATGCATAAATTAAATCTGCATCTAATCTTTCTTCCTATGAAGTCTTCTTCCACTCCAGTGAAAACTCAGTTTTTAGTGTATTTTTACGGAAGGTTCCAAGTTTCTAATCGCCCTCGTGCTTGTACGTACAAGTCCCGAAATTTAATTTAAAAAGTTAAGTACAAAGAAACTTTTCCCAGTCCGCAAAGGTGTGGAGTGAAACTAAAAGTTGAATGAATCTGTTTGATGTGGGAACAATAAACAAAACAAGATTGCTTTCACACTAGCGAGGCTATCAAAATTCATGTTAGCAAGATTTTTTCTTTTTCTTTTTTTTGACAGCATGATGAAACGTCCAAGGACAAGACAGAAACATCTTCGACAAGAAAGAAATGAAAAACAGGTGATGGAAGTCAAAAACATCAAAAGCAGAGTCAGGATAAAAGAAAAGTAGCAGGAGAAACTTTGTTTAACGTGGATCAAATTTAGCTACATTTAAATTAATTTCGAATGATTGTGTTGCCCCCAAAGTTGTCAATGGTTGATAAGGTACTCCTAACGGGAGGCATGATAAAAGTTTTGAGAATCTGTTGGTTGAAGTTCATCAAGCAAAAATGCCATTAACACCGTTTTTTTGTTTTGTTTTCTGTTACTGTAAATTTAATATTTTTTGGATTGTTGCCTGGACAAAAGATGTCCGCTTTGTTTCTAGAAACAAAGATTAGGACATTTATTAAATATTATTAAATAATGAACAAAATCATCAGCATTAGTTGCATTCACTAATTAGCCTTAGTGAAAAAACAAAATGAATTCAAGTCTAATTGCGAATACTGAAAAAAAACCCTCATTAATTAAACGCAAAGTTGACTAATTAATAAAAATGCTTTGGAGAATAAGTTTGTTTGAACTTGTGTGTGTGTGTGTGTGTGTGTCTATGTCTGTGAATAGGGCTCAGTAACATAGCTGTCTGGCTGACTTGATCCGAGCGCTCAGATCCCATCCATTAGCATCCTGGACGAGATTCTTCTGATCTGCAAACAGCCTCAAGTAAACTCATTTTAGTGGGCTCGTCTCTCTCCTCTCGCC
Source organism: Nibea albiflora (assembly GCA_014281875.1). Classification (NCBI taxonomy): domain Eukaryota; kingdom Metazoa; phylum Chordata; class Actinopteri; family Sciaenidae; genus Nibea; species Nibea albiflora. The sequence continues at coordinate 10,638,178 of CM024805.1, read as the reverse complement.
GCCTGCCCTAAAGGGATCAATACCAATATGAAAAACCTGGATTCCATTCTGAGTAGACCACACCGGCGCCTTTCTCTGAATACAAATCACATCACATCACATACCCACACTATAACAGCCTGCAATACAATCCCAGGGGGAAGGCAGCATCTACAGAGCACTCCATTTGGGGTCGAAATCAGAAGCGGTTGCCTTTCAGCGCCATTCAGATGATCAGCAGGGGGGGGAAACTGCATGGAAAGCTGAGGTGAAGACTTGGTAAACATCCCAATTATCTCATATCTTTCATCTGTTTTCTTTGTAGCTCCGTATGAGAGGTGATGAGTGGGGTTTCAGGCATACAAATACAACAAGAGCAAAAACTAAAATATCCTAAATACAACAACCGCTCAAGGCCTAATCACTGAAATTACACTGCAGAATTACACCCGTATACATTCGTCATGCTGAATTCAAATTGTTTTCATAATGCAGTGTAATCCTGAGTCGCAAGATGCTGTAGTCTAATTGTAATCAGCTGTCTGGTTCGACTGATAAATGGAAACTCAATATTTGCTCAAGCAAACTTAAATAAAATGGTTGTCATACCGAATGTGCCAAGTATGCCTGGTGGCAAACCAAAATATTAAACTGAGCAAACAGATATTTTCCAAAAGAAAAGCTTGTTAGAGCTGTTAAGGAGATTAAGGCTAACCACTCAGTTAAAATATAATATTTGTTTAACTGTCACAGCTCCCAGCTACACAGGAAGAACACTGAAAATCACAGTCTCTATAAAAATCTGTCCACACAAACCTCAGCAATCAATACAGGACTACTGGGGGGCCTTATTAAAATCTCCTGGCACCACCAAGTGAGCCGGTGACCTTTAGAGACTCTTCTTCCACTTGTTAACAGCGCTACCAACTCATACAAAGTACTTTTGAAACTGGCCATTGATTAACAGTGGGAGTTAAGTTGGGGAGAGGGAGGGGGGTGGTGTAGGTAGGAAGATCGAAATGTGCCCATGTTGTTTTGTGGCTAACAGGACCCTTCTTGGGCCTCGAAGGCTGATGCGGTGTCCCGTTGACAAACTGGTGATTGTTATCTCCGATCAGAGTGCAGCGTCAGCCGCCGAAGCTGTGTTTGGAATCTCAAGTTAGATTCTGTATAATGCCGCGCACCATGACGGGTTTTTACAATCCTCCAGCACAATGCGGAGCCGGCAGGGGAGAGGATGAGAGACGCAGAGAGGGAGAGGAGACCGAGGAGACAGGCGAGCTGATGAATTGGATCTCACGAGTTTATGCTCAAGACAGTGAAGAGTCTCTTGAAGGAAGACAAAACAAAAATGTCTGAAATTGAATAGAAATAGTGCAATAAAAGAAAAGAAATCCAACATTTAACTCTAAAGAGTGTATCTTAATGATGGGTTGTGATTGTTGTATTATGAAATGAAACCTTCGAGACTCAATCAAGGTCCGAGTGTTTTGCTTGTACTGACAAGGAGGCCTGCAAGGACAGACCATGAATAAAAGCATTGAAATGCGTGTATTGTAATATCTTTCAGAGAGAAATGTTTGGACACTGCTGGAAGGATCAAAGTGAGGCTGATGTGTTCATATCACTGCCTTCCACCAGCGCACTGTCCCTCTGGCTCAACCTTGATCATTAAGAAGAGGAGCCGGTGTAACCAGGTCAGTCCCAAAAAACGTGCGCTATCTTCGGTTCTCCTGCATCCCAAAGGCGCAAACCCCTCTCACCCCAGATGACCACTCATCCCCCCCCCCCTCGAATGTGCTGCAGACAATCCACCGCTGCCATCATTCCGGCTGGTGTCATGCCACCTCTCAGAGCAATCACCCGCTGACGCCACCCGCCTCAACAGAGTGGACGTCCAGGGAATTTAGAGACAATTGGAGTTGACTGGGGCACAACCTCATTTATACAAAGCCACCCAAGAGTTAGACACGTCAGTCTGACTAAAAAGGCTCACTCCAGTTTCTAACAAGTCATGGTGGGCTGTGGGCTTCGTTCGACACGAGCATTAGCTTGGATGCAGAAGCTTCAGTCACATTAAACCCTTCTGCCAGGTTATTTTGATTTAGCCATCAATTCAGAAGCTCAGAAAATTAAAGACAAAGTCACGTTTTCTACCAAACAATGGAACTCTTCAAGCGTTTGGGCATGCAGCAAGAGTTTAACAAGCTGGAGAGAACTACGACCTACTCAGCTAACAGTCAATATCCTCACGCCACTTCTTCGGCAATTACAAGAAATGATTTACTCCAACAACGTGGCCACCACCTGCTGGACTTTTTACTTTCAAATCGATAACGCTCCATGTGCTGCTTTGACTCTTGGCTCTTCATTACAAGCCAGAGTCATAAACTTGTGCGTCGGAGAGAGGGCCTAATTTATTCCTGGTGAGACGAGTGAAGCATCTGAAATAATCCCTGACGTGATCGCAGCCCCCGCCGCTAGATTTATTATGCCTTGTGAGATGTACATGACGTCAACCTTTATCGGCTTTGAGCAGGGTGTCACTTAATTGTCTCTGCAGATTACTCGAAAAACATGCATAGATGACGTGCACTTAACTTCACTTGAACACTGTGAATATTCATTACTTGGTGCGGAGTTTTAGCTGCTATAGTCTTTGCCACGCGGTGCAACAATCAGCATACAGCCCGCATGTTTCTGATGCTCGACATGAACATTTAGCCGACCTACTTCAGCGGCATATCTTATAACAATGGCAACATCAAGCACATTACCACATGCACTTGATTCCTCTTGAGGGAGATGTCGCGTATCATGGTGCAAGATAATATTATAACGTGTTATCTACCTTTGCTGGAGGAAGCCGATGAAAGGCGCGACTCCTGTGCCTGGTCCGACCATTACGAAGGGCACCGACAGGTCAGAGGGAGGCCGAAAGGTGCAGTTGGGTCTCAAACTCACATGGATCTAGGGTCAGAGGCCATTAACAAGCATTTAAAATAATGAGAGTAATTACAACAATGCTGAGAAGCCACTGTGGGACTACCAATCTATTAATTGATCTACTTAATATTCTAAGACATACTAATAGGAAAACGCATGAGCTCCAACAGAAATCCATAGAGTCTGTGGTAGAGAGGATTTACTTGCTTTAATTTAAATGAATTTTTTTTAATTATCCAACGGGCCCTGAGCTTGTTCTTTTTTTAGCGTCACTAACATTAAAATTGAGTTTCCAGAGGATCCCACAACATGTAGTAAAACAGGTTGAACCCCTAATGCCTCGAGTTCTTGCAGTTTTTCACTGCACAATTTTCCGATATTCTGCTCCACACTTGCCTTCTGTTTTACACAACAACCTCTTGCACTGTGATATCTGAAGGGGAATGGGTGGCCGGGCACAACTGGCATTTTTATCGAAACAGAACAAAGGCAAAAAAAAAAGGGATGACAGAATAAGGTGGAACAGGATTTCAACCCAGCCATGTTTTCTTTTTCTTTTTTTCTCTCCTCATGAGCGGTGGGGGGTTACAAGTGTAACAGCACCTGAACGCTTGTACTCACAAATGTGAGCACTTATCAGCCGAGAAATATATCAGTAAAGACCAAGAGTTCACACATTTGCACGATCTAGTTTCAGCTCTCGATTTTCCACTGTACTCATTACCTTTGGCAGAGCCGAGCTGCCGGAGGATTCAGCCTTCTCTGGGAAAACCGGGACGGGATTGATGAGGTCAAACAGCCAACCGGTGCACAAGCCTCGCCTCCCCGCAGGCCGCCCAGAGCATGCTGGGAACTCCAGTACGTTGAAGACAAAATGCAGCTTTCCTGGGTGCCTGAGACAGGAGCTATAGAGATGATACCGCAGAGAGTTTGAGATGGAAGAAGACAAGAGATATAGAGAAACAACAGTGTGTGCGAGCGTGTGTGCAAGGCATACAGACAGTGACAAGCAGGGAGATGAAGTGAAAAACAGAGTGAAATAGAGGAGCAGAGGGAAAACAGAAGGGTACAGAAAGGTACCAGTGTGACGAGGGAGGATAAATTCTCGAGAAGAGACAACAATGCTCATACAAATGAGTCAACAAAGCGCCTTTAGAAAAATCTGGTTAAACAAGGTGATCAAAAATGGATACATAAGACATTTGATGCACGAATACAGACGTGACACTGAAACATAACGCAACACTAAATTATGATCTATGCCAGTGGTTCCCAACCTTTTGCGTCTGACACGCCCCTGCAGCCCTGTCAGATGAGCTCAAGTACCTGCTTCATCAACCACCCATCATGTTATAAATCTGTTCTTTTTGAATACGTTTTGGTCCTTTTGGCGAGGGGGGGGTTATTTTTTACCTTTTTATTTTGATAGGACAGCTGAAGATAGACAAGAACGCAGGGAGATCGCGATGGGATGACATGCACCAACGAACCTGGGCCGCTGCGGTAAGGACTGAGCCTTTGAATATGGACCGTGCGCTCTACCCACTGAGCTATCAAGGCCTGGCCATCATTTCAATCATTCATTCATCATTTCAGGCTACGGTAATGAGAAGTCTGTTATTTGTGTATGGCTGCTACAATGAATAACAGGCCGTTGCTATGGATGCAGCTCTGATCACAGATTCCACAGCGCCACAGAGGATGCAGTAAAATGATTGTTAATTTAACAAAATGATTTTTAAATCAATAATTGGGCACAAAACATTGATTTCTCTTATGAGTAGTCGTGTAATAAGTGGAATAATAAGCAATGAGTTATTCATTGTTGCAAAATAATCCACTCCACAATGATTTAAGACCCGTGCATCACCCTGTCAGGACAATAACCTGCTCGCTGTACATTATCACGCACACTTATTCCAGCCATTTATCCATTACTTTCAGACAATTTCACCTTATATGAACTATTTCACCTGTTTATCCACTATTTCTGGTTAACCAGTTATCCATTGGCCAACTACTCTGTCGTCATAACAGTAGAAGTGAGCACTGGTTGGTGGAAGGTGCCATGCAGCCGGCCTTCTGTAGTTTATTCAACAAACAGTAGATGAACATTAAATAATTGTTTTGTTTTTTTAATTCACTGAGCTGCTTCATAATCTTTCCACATATCCCCTGCCAACTATAGAAGTGCCACCTAGAATAAAAGTGCCCTGATCTACACAATGACATTCTCGACTTAAAAAAAAAAAAAAAAAAATACAGCTAGGAGTGAGCAAAAAATAACTTCCCGTCTGTCTTGCTTCAATAAAACTGCCTCTCCCTCCTCTCCATTCCAGTCGACACTGCTGGCTGAAGAACTCTCACGCTCTCTCATCCTTCACTCTCCAGTTCCTGTGGGCCACTAGAGACCTCTATTGACCACAGCATCAATAATGCAGGCCTCTAATGTCTCTGCACCATCTGATAAACTACAGCCACCATCTCTCCTGTCCGTTCCCTGTCTCTTTGCACACACACACACACACACACAGCTAAGTGAGGACTAATGAGAGGAGCAGAGAAGTTTTGACATTGCGTTAGATTTTGCCGTACCACATGAGCTTTAAAGCAAACCTAATGGGCTACTAGCTTAACAGGAAGAGCAAATCAATGACTGGCTAAGTGAGGCAAAAAGAGGGAACACTTGGGTCTATTTAAACTAAGCATAACTTGCTAAAGGCTACACAATATTTACAGTGCATTCATGTGTGCATATTTTTCCCCCCCCCATCAATCACTGAGCTATTAGGGAACCAATCTATAAATACCCATCCAAAGCACACAGAACATGGATGTCCAGAGTCAGGTTTGCATACTGAAGCACATATTATATAACCAAAGAATTACAATACGGTCTACACACCATGAATTTCTGTTTCAATCTAAATTCATATGAAAATACCACACTTTGTTATTCAGGGAGCTTCCCTTTGATGTTCTAATAAGGCCTATCAAATGTCAGATAATTTGAAAGCTGTATCCACCACTGTGAAGGAGTTGGCAAAATAGCAGATCTCTAGTGGAAAGCAATGCATTTCCTAGCTGCCAATAGTGAAAGATCGATATATATTATATCACACAAAGTCCGCTGTCTTTTCGGGAAGTACATAATAAACAAAGTTGAGGATTTAGGGATCTATCATGATGCATGCACAGGGATACAATATGAAGAATGGATTTTCAAAAGGAGTCACAAGACCAAAATACAAACACAAAACGGCCACTTTTCTTCATAAAAATAACATATTACCATTAATCTTTTGCATCTTCTCTGGATAATAATACATCCAATTGCAGCATTTAAAAAAGAACTAACTTAGCTTGTAAATAATATAAGCATTAATGAACTTTGACACAGAGAAGATTTGAGAAATATATCCTCTTTGTCACTTTCTGTTTGGCAGTAATGTTGCCATTTAAGCCTAGAATCGTTCAGATTATCGTATGCATTTGTAATAAATTCTGTATCTGTAATGTGTTGAAATATTGTTTCTATGTCTCCTATTAACAAGAAAGCTGACAAGTTTGGAAGAAGACAGTCGTGCCAAGATCTCTGAGTAGAATTAATCAGGGGTATTTAACAATGTCTTAATAAATTAATGAAATCATATTTCTATTTCAGTCACCCTACGACAAAATTAATAAATAAAGGAGGAGTCTGTCAAAGAAATTCAGCCTGTTGCAACTATTTGCAACACTGTTTAGAATCGCTGGAAAAGTGGCCACTTTCATGAACTCTTAAGCAGATTTAATTTAAATTTATTGTACATGAATACGTATCCAAATGTTCAAGTTTTTTCACCATGAACTATCAATTTATACAACTTCTTAACATATACGTACCTCCGCGGTCAAGTTGCGAGAACGAGACATATGCACTCATGGATACTTGTTATTCCAAATAAATAATATATAGGAGCACACTTTGTACAATTTCGTGCGGTACAAAATGTAAGCTGCATTCTTATTTTTCTGTCACCTTACCTGGCTGCGGAATAAGGCCTGGGCTGCAGTTTCGGCAAATGCTCTGAAAGGCAAGCACATCTGTCAATCATCCCGCGTATCACTAAGATTTTGTTACACAGACACCCATGACAGAGAGGAGACAAAATAAGTGAAAGTCATCTCGGTCCATTGAGACGTCCTACCTACCAATCTATCCTCAGTAACCCCCACCCAGGTTACAGTCTTGTTTCTAGGACACACTTCTATATTTATGAAATTACAAACTCAGGGTTATGGAATCCCAAGTGTCCAGATGTGGAGCCAGTAGGAAACAGATTGCTTATGCAGACCTTATTTCAATGCCAGCCATGAAGGTGCCCTCTTTTGGGTAATGTGTAGTGTGCAATGCATCCGTGAGGATGTGTCAGAGAAATCAGGAAAACTTCGAAGAGTTTGAGATAACTTTCCACCCTGAGGCGTCAGGAATTGCCATTCGCTATGCTACAACCACATCCAGCTATTAGATGCGGGCAAAAACAGTGATTGAGAGTTGTGGGATGTGCTTGCTATGTACTCCCTTACATTTTGTTTGTATCTCGGTGATAGATGAACCTGGAGAAGTAAAGCTGCACCATATGTACCAGCTGAGGCCGTACAAAAACACATTTTTCTGCTAAATTGCTCAGAAAGACAAACAGCTGGACTAAATCTGCTCTCTCCCCTCTTTTCTGGATTTCTCTGACATCTAAACAGCTCAGGGTGTTCGCAAGACAGCTCCCCACTTTGACGTCCATTTCATCTCTTTGAGCTGCGGATTTTTCCTTTTTTTTTTCTTCTTTTTTTTTTTAAAATGGCGATTCATGAAACAGTTTGAAAGAGGCTTTTGAACAAAAACACAGAAGTTGTCCAAAAATGTACGGAGTGTAAGGAACAGCCCCACTGTACTGACACATGAATTGCACAAAACCTGCACACATTTCCGGAAAAGCCGATGATTCTGTTGTTTAGAATTTATCCAGTGGTGAAGATCTCGTGCCCAGTTGGGACCTGGTACTTTACCACTCAATGTTACACTGCATGGCAGTCTGAAAGAGGAAGATGTGCCATCTCGATCATTTAGAAAATTGGTCTTGTTTTTGGCTATTCACACACACACAAACATAAAAAGGTGGTCAGGTACTTCAAGAAAGCCCTTCATCATCAAAAACTTTAGACTTGTAGCATTTTTTTTCTTCTGTTATTCTGTGCAGAACTCAGATTAGTTGTTTTTTTTTTCCCAACAGTTATTTGATAGAGACTGCACACTGGTTTGGTATATGAATTACTTAAACATATTTTGGGGCTCCAACTAACCATCATTGTCATTGCATTAATCTGCCGATTCTTTTCCTAATTAATCATTTCTCTATAAAATGTTAGAAAATAATTAAAAATATCCATTATAATTTCAGCGGGCCAAATTGCTTGTTTATTCAACCAACACTCCGACGCACAAAGAAATTCCATCTACAATCGCATGAAAGCAGAAAAGCAGCCGTTCCTCACATTTGAGAAGCTGGCACCAGAGAATGGATTACTGAGCTAATTGATTAATCAGCTAATCCTTACACTTCTATTTGTGATGTCTGATACGTTGGCAGTATCTTGAGCCAAATGTTAATTGTAAATAAAAACTAACTTCAGTGATTAGAACTTTTATTCTGAGAAAGAAGTTCAAGTACAAATTAGAAATGGAAATTAAGGCTTGAAGTGTATTTAAGTGGATAGTGTGGGTGAGTGGAAAGTGGGCAAATTATCAAGGAGAGCCACGCTTAGGTGCTGGCCTTGCTTTGATATAATCAATATGCCCGTAAAGTAGATGCAACTTTGAAAATAAATCTTACGAATGAATTAGGACCAAGCTGTAACACAATGGAAAAGGACAGGAAGTAACCCCAAAGGACAAAATCTTAACATACAATATATCCAGTGATCCTCTCATCAGTGGAAACACACACCTCTCCATCAGACAGTGTATCGTGTACGTTAACACAATCCACTGCAGCCGCACAGTGCTCAAGTTCCTGTCTTTCGATCACAGAGTGACAGCACATGTCCGAAACAGAGGACAATCAATCCATCATCTCACATCACCGCACCATGATGATACTGCTGGTAGACGCAGAGACACGGAGGATATGTCACTTCGTAAACCTTAAGTGCAAAGTGCTTTTGTTGTTGCAGTGAGTGGCTTGAGGACACATCTTAAAATACAGATTTCAGGAAAGGAAAAAAAAAAAAAAAACGCTCTCCGTGCCAGAAAAAAAAAATAGAATCTCAAGATCCCAGATATGTTTTCAAAAATGATCATTTTCAGGGGTATCATCGATCATACTGCACAACAATATAATCTATTCCATCTCACAAGTATCTCTGTGCTGCAATTTATATGCAGAGGTAACGTTTTAGTGGGGGAAAAATGAGATAGCGATGTGGTTGAACATAAAAGTTATGCTTCTTAAGATATATGGATAGTTTTTTTGGCTGCAGATTAAATTAAGGAAAAATTAGGGAGTTTGTTAGCATTAGGCATTAAGAAAAAAATTCTCCTTTTTTTAAAAATAGCTTACAAATGTGAACTTTACTTAAGTATTTAAAAGTTTTCCATGGCATTTTATCATATTATAAATGAATAAAGATGGGATTATATGCAATATGCAGTGCGGTCTCTGTGACCAGGAAACCCAAGTTAAAATTTCAAGCTTCTCTGAAGAGAGGGAGAGGACAGGGACACCTTCACTTTACTTTTCTTCAGTTTGCTTCAGTTTCTTCCACAGGTAACAATCGGGCTAAGGGGGAAAAATAAAAAGAATAAAACTGCACCCTGGTACAATTTCATCCGAGCCCTGTGGTAAAGTAAATTGAAAAAGATGGTCATGGACAGCATTCAGCTCTCTGGGGCAATGACCCCAAAGTTTTCATCTGACCCACTATGTGAAACAATGGACCATATAACAAGAGAGCACACTGGAAGACAGTTATGTTGCTCAGTTTATACCCAGCATTTACTTTTATACCCAACGTGCACTTGGCCAAAGACATCTGGGCTTAGTCACCTCTCTCCTCATTATTTATAGTTAGTGTATAACAGCATAAACTCTGATCAGCAAACACTTCCCCTTCGGCCGGGGTAATGAACCAAGAACAGAGCGAAAAAAGTGCTGCAGTGTACTTTAGCAGCAATACACTGAGTCAGAGCTGACCATTAACCTATGATCCTAACTGACCCTGTGGGCTTCTGTCCTTGCAAACCTCATTGGCCCACCAGTAAATGCCCCCACAAGCCGTTGAATAACAGCTGTTACCCCTGACGGGCCTCCAACACCGCATTTTTCACGAGGGTACGATCGCCGCAATTCCCAATTTCTGCATCAGTTCACCAATGAGGGGAAAAAAAAAGAAAAAAAAAGGTGCTGTGGTTGGCAAGTAGACCAAAAATAACTGACACTGGGGGAGGCCAAGAGCTGTGACACAGCTGTTTTAGAGGACAACTCTACTTGTATGTAAAGCTGCAGCCAACTAATTTCACTGTCTGGTAAGTTTCAGTCAAAGCTTATTAGATCTATATTGAATGACCGCCCAACTATCTTAATGAGCTGAGAGAAAATGTTAGTTTTCTACCAACAGTCGCCTCAAAGGGTCAAATCCAGAATGGCATAAATGGCTGACAGAAGCAAGAAATGATCAATATCATTATTAGTGGAGTGGGAATAATGAATAAAATATCTCTCGACTTACAGCTACAGGAGTGCCATTACAGTCACAAAAACTGACACAAAAACCTACATGTACTTAAAAATGAGACGAGGAAATGAGTGTTGATCCTTTAAGGAGCCCTCTGATGCACGCTGTCTGACCATTCAGTATAATTAAACGCTCTGACCAAATCAGCCCTGAGACTGAGCTACACGCAGCTTGCTTTTCTGGGGCTACAGTGACCCCTATAGGTCAGAAACGATCCAGTCAGGCAAGCCCGCCTGAGTGACAGATACAGCAGACAGACTTGGCATGACCTGAGGTCTTTTCAAACAGTGAAATAAATAGTTCTGAAGTCATCTATCCCTCTGATAATTTTGCACAGGTGCACTTGAAATCCCAAACTCATGTCAATCACTGTAATTCCCCAACTGCTTCAGGCACAGCGAGAGCCTGCATTTAATTAAACATGCAACTATTAGAATAATGGGTCTTTAAAATATGCCAGAATATTACTCTGGATTCTCAGTCTCACATTAAATGTACCTATTTTCTGTGTGGCATGAAGATCGAGTTAAATAAAAATGATAAAATAAAAGGTGAGATTTGTGCAGCGGTGTGTTTCTCGTGCAGCCTGTTGTGTAATTTATCTAGAATAGATAGTTTTTACCCAATAAGCCTGATTATTATAGACCTCATGACTGACAGACTGAGTGATAGCGGCGGGGACTCTGACCTATAAGGAGGCTGAGTGGAGGCGAGCAGGATGGGAAGGCTGTGAGAAGCTCCAGTAGGCTGAGGCTCGGGTCTCTCACATAGAGGTTGTAGTCTGCGGCGCCTTGTTTACTGCAGAGCTCCTGCAGTCTCCTCCGCTGCACACCATCGCCTGTATGCTCCACCAACGCCCGGAGAAATGCCTGACAGAGAGACAGAAATCGAAGGGAAAGTTACTCGGAGCTGTTCCGCACCTCTGTCAGCAGAGATGGTCGTGACTTGCCAGTTTTTGTGGACATTTGCATTCACGGCTGTTAAAAGAAGAGGCATTTAATACATTTTCTGACACTGCAGTGAGACAAACTCAGACAGTCCAATAAAAAAAATGTGTTAGTTAGTTTTCTCTTTCCTTTAAAAACTGTAGACCTTGATACCAGCGCAAACCATTCGAATCCTTTCTGTCCTCATAAAATAGTCATTTAGTTTTTAAATGCTTTCACTGTGGCTGACAAATTAGCAGAATCAAAGAGGCATTATTTTAATCCTCAAACAAAATTCATCAGAATCAATTATGCAATCAATTAATATGTTAAATTTGCAGAAGACAAGCTGCTGTTTCACTGGCACAGCATCAATTATTGTTGATCTTTTTCTAGGCTGTGATGTCACTTACAAGATTAAAAAAGTATCATGAATAAATATTAAAATGCAACTCCTGAGCAACTTTTGGCGTGATTTCACTTTATTCCTCAGCCATTAATCACTCGGATACAGTCGTCAAAACTTCTGAATATTCTCATGCCTAAGTGTTCTGTATAATTTCAGTGATTCATTATAGTTTAAGGCTGCGTGTATGGGGAGATTAGTGGCATATTCTTGTAGCTTCTGCTGGAATAATTATTATCCCCATCCTTAAATCCATACAGCACTTCACCACTATTTTAATAGTGACAAAAAATAGTGTCTGTATCTGGCACCGTCTCTGTAGCTTCAGTAATAACATTCATATTTGTCAAAGCAGAAATAGAAAGCAAGGACATGCAAATTATATCTTTCTCGATTTGATGTGACGCTGTTATGTACATCATTGGGAATTGCACTTACTAAGAGGCGAAGGTGATTATCTTTCACTATCCTGGAAATCACAGAGTATAAAGATTATAGTGCTGTAAATGCTTTAGTAAAACAGATTAACTGCTTGTATTATACAGAGAGGTGTTGTAAAATAAAACTCTTATGGCCTTGTAAGCCTGTAGTAACTGTTTGACCTGAAACAGTCCATTTTTGTGCAGGAATTTAACAGCACGGGAGAGAAAATAAGACCGTACACAAGTCTTATACACAGCAAGGAACTGGACTGTGCTGAAATTAGCATGTTTCCGACACATTATCAATTTGGTTTGGACACTTCTCCAATAAAAGCAGCATAGAGAGGAGCAATGTTTCATTGTCTCTTTTTAGATGCTTAAAAAAAACCAACTGTAAAATGCTTTTTAGAAAATACTCACAGTGCCATAAGAGATACTGCGTTCCAAGTGCTGTGTACTTTTATGCTTTAAGCAATACTGCATGCTGAGTAAGCAGTACTTAAAATGTTGTAATTATTAAGAAGCAACTGGATTGTTGCCATATTTTGACATTTTACAAATTGTCTTCCTTTTGTCATTCAGCGTGCGGTTTACAAAGAACGATAAACTACTGATGCAGCTCATGCCAGAGGGAAATTAATGGTATTCATTTGGTTAGACTGTAATGTTTTTTATTAAATAATGAATTTAACTTGCATAGTAAAAAAAAAAAATCAGGATGTCATTTTGTGGAAATAAGCTTGAAAAAAAAAAGAAAGAAGAAACAGGACAAAGAATACAGAAAGTTAGCTACTGTCACTACAGTAAGACTGCTGCAAGTGTTGAAGATTCAGATGAACACAGTGCCAGCCAAAGGTAAGCACTGCCAAAGCTCAAGACAAAGGCCACTGACATTTCCTCACGACAAATGTGTTAATCTACGACCAGGCAATCATTACTTCAGCCTCGGAACAACATTTTCAAATTCAGTCTTGCTTGAGCTGATGAAAACAAAGTATGAACAAATTTTCTAATCTTTCTTCCCCTGCCCTGACAGACTACTTGAGTAGCCATATACGGTACCTGTTCAGTAAAATAAATAAATAAATATAGGTACATCTGTGTCAAAATATAATTGCACTTCTTCATGAAATACAATACACATTCCTCCAGGCTCTGACAACACAAATAAAAGCAGCACGCTCCAGCTAGAGAAAACATGACACTTCCCTCTTATTATAGTGATACACTAAAACAACAAGTTGGGTGTCACATCAAAAAGTGCCATAGCCAATGTAATTTACAAGGTAAGCAGCTGTAGAGCAATGCGTTGACACACAGTACCTTCTTAGGAACATGTCTGATCTCTAGACACCATGTGAGCAGGTAGAGCAGAGAAATATTCTGGGGAATGAAGGGTGGCACCTTGGCACCTATAACCATGAGGGAAAGAACATTTTATTTAATTAACAGATTAGGGTGCACGGGGATGTCACAACCTTTGGGGGGGGTTGCTATGCTACAATGTTCTTATGAAGAATATATTACTGTTTACCTTTTTTCTTTGTGTCTTTGTGTAGAGAAATATGTACTCTGTGGTTCCTCTGATTATGGAGAACCAATCTGTGGAGCATATCCTCCACCTCAGCCTCCCTGTTCGGGCAGATGACATCAAACGAATCCCCTGGAAGATGTGTCATCTTCGGGTAAGCCTATGAATAACAATGAATCATCTTAAGTACAAAGTGCAATCTAAATCCATTTAAATTCATACTGCATGGTTTAGAAACATGTGAAAAGGTTAAGCTTACAGAGATGTCCAGCTCTAAGAGAAGGGCCGTCTTGACTGAATCTCCTCTGGTCAGCTGAACTGCCCTGGATATGGGAACCTCGTGAAGAGTCTCTTGGTTTAACGGTCCAACAATCTGAGAGAAAACGTTTATGAGATGAAGTGTGAAATACGGCACAAGCACTTCTTTTTATCGGCGGTACCATTACTCACCTGATCCACAGTGTCCACCTCCTGAAGAGAGACATCCAGGTAAGGAGGAGGCAGAGCAGGAACATTAAGAGAGGACTCAGACAGCGGCGGAAGGGAGCGTGTCAGTGAGGCTGCCAAAGCAACATGGGGAACTCCAGCATCCGTCTGTGTTTCTGTTCCTGATGCAGAAACACTGGCAGCGCCACAAGAGTTGGATGACAACCCAGGGCTCCCTGTAGGAGAAGCTGGCCTGAGATCTGAAACTGCAGTCTGTGTAGTAGAATCTGAAGCAGCAGATGCAAATTTGAGAACCGTTTCTGTGGACGCTCTGACCGACTCGCAGTTCTGGCGGTCCGTGATGCTTAAGAGGTTTAGTTGAATGTCGGGTACAGATGAATCAGGAGTTTCCTTTGGTGAATCCCCTGCTTCTCCTTTCAAGTAACCAGTCCTATCAGAAGCCATTTTTGATAAGACTCCTTTGATTGCTTTCCACAGTCCGTCAAGCCAGGGGTCGACGACCACCTCCAACCTGAAGAAACCACAAAATGACACACGGCAGTGTAAAAAAAAAAAGAGGAGAAAGTGGGTGGGTAGGTTAAAGGCCACAAAAGTTGGAGGTCTATACTTCATTTCTTTGCAGAAACTTACCCTACACCATCATCTGCATACCCCGTTGCATAGAATTGTTTGGCTCCGAGTTCCTGTAGACGTCGCTCAATTGTCTTCCCACAGTTGCAAAAATTTGCATAATTTGTGTCTCCTAAAGCTGGAGCAGACAGAGGAAAACAGATTCCTCAAGCCAGAATGTAAACACTGTGCAGTGTTCTGCATTGTAATGACTTACATTAATGTGCTTTGCAAATTAAGTTCCCTTATACTGAGTAAAAAAACGAGCTACCTCAGACCTCGGTTATAGAATTTACCTAAAAGTGCATAGCAAAGGTGTTTATAGTGGTGAGTGGAGAGGGTCTTCTTCTTGATGCGCTTTACAAATTGGATGGCATTGTCTGGCGGTTCCCCGTCTCCAGTAGTAGACACAATAAAGACCACTGGGGCATTCTCCTTCTCCAAATTGTACTGGAACCAGTTATATGATTAATTGGTGACGTGGAGTTTCCACTAATCAGTGTGAAACATTACATTAATATCCACAAAGGCATTATTTTACTAAGATATTATCGATGTGTTAGTGTGGGCCAGCAGCCATGCAACAGAAGAAGGGGCGTTAGTCTACTTCAAGTAAAAAGGGGCAAAATCTACCTTGTCATTGTTGTCCAAGCAGCTGAGCTCAGCAACTAGTCCGTGCTCCTCTGCCACCTCAGCTATCCCTTCTGCTATGGACTGAGCCTGACCCTTCTGAGACCCGTACAGTAGCACGAACCGAGGCTTCACTTCACAGGGCATGCTGAGGAATCCAGAAAAACAATGCAATGTAGTCAGAAACGATACCGAGCTGCACTGTGCCAACGACACTGCTGATGAAGGGTGATTAAAAAGTTGTCCAGCTGTGTTTTCATAGGTACCTCCGCTTACCTACATGCTGTACCTTTTGCACACAGACTGCCATAGGACAGTCCTGACCGCCCTGAAAACCACCATGAAGTGCCCGGACGTTACGTCAGTTTTGGCAGTCATTACCCAAGTGCACGTGGAGACCAGCGTGTTATTTATCATTTTATATCCGACCTTAAATCAATAGCATTCACGCCACGGAGCTAGCAGAGCAACATGTGTTCAGCTAAGTGTTACTGACAGCTAATAACCAACGGGAGGCAAGCTCCGTTGCCGATATCTGACCCTGTCTTTTCGAGAAAAAGAGTATAGATGCTTAAAACTCACACGGAGGACATAACGGGATGTGTTGTGTCAGAAAACAAATGTTTTACCTTTTTAAATCAGCTGTAGAAATTCTCACAGTCCTTCCCAAGGAATTTTATCATCACTGGAAATCACGCGAGATTTGCGCACACAGACTCAGATTGAACGTGATCGGAAGATACCAAAAAGTACATAAAATAATCTTTTCAGTCCTCCCCTTAAAATATTCCCCATGAAAAGCTTGTAATTACATTTCGGGGGTCCTAACAGTTCAGATAATTGCGCGTTGTGATTCTGGATAAACGTGTGTTTAAATGTGTTATAAGACGCACTTAACGTTACTTGGTTCCGCCCTCCCCGCCCGTGGAGCCTTCCAGAAGTCGCCGGCAGACTCGTGCGGCTTGCAGCTAAGCCACACTCCAGGTTTCCATCCTAAAAACTCATTATTTCATCTATTTGACGCGCACTAAGTGCCCTAATCACTCGGTCAACATGTCCTCAATGGGGACACTGGCGTTTGATGAGTATGGGAGGCCTTTCATCATCATTAAGGACCAAGACAAGAAGACACGGCTATCGGGAATTGATGCGTTGAAGGTACAATGGGCTAGCTAGCACGGCACGTTGGTTAGCAAGCTCCGCGTTTGCTGTTACTTGCATGACGTTAAATACGTCAAGTCATACTGTGTGTTTAACGTTAAACATGGATGTACAGGTTATGCTTTTTTAAGCACGCTTTCGACTGGCAGGCTAAGCTGGTGGTGCAATAGCATCAGGATAGCATTAGCAAACGATTAACCAGTCATGCTAACAGTGAGGCCCATGTGCTTCCTCAGCTAAGGGGGTGTTGCTAGACAGGGCTGTGCCCTAAATGGTCACTGTGGAAGCCCATCATTTTAATACGTTATTTACCTTATACAATAAGTTTCCCGAAGATGACGACATAAGTCTATATTTCCTATAGAGACCAAGAATCAGATCTTACTTCAAATGTGAGCTGATGCGGAGATGTTTTTGTGTTTTGCAGTCTCATATTATGGCAGCCAAGGCTGTGGCGTCAACGCTCAGAACATCTTTGGGACCTAATGGTGAGTAAAAAACCATCATCGTCATCATTACGTGTGACTTCCTCAAACTGTCAAAATGATTTATCTTATAAGAGATGACGACACTGAGCTGTTGTGTAAATTAAATAATGCATTTGCCTTATTAATATGTAAATTTGATATCCTTCCCACATACAGTTGTGGCTGCTTTTTCACTTGTAATGTCTCCTGATCCATTTTTTTGCAACCCAGGTCTTGACAAGATGATGGTGGACAGGGATGGAGAGGTGACTGTCACCAACGATGGAGCCACTATTCTCGGCTTGATGGATGTGGACCACCAGATTGCCAAGCTGATGGTGGAGCTCTCCAAGTCCCAGGATGATGAGATTGGTGATGGAACCACCGGAGTTGTTGGTACGATAAAAGAAGATGATGGGGCCCTAGGTTGCTTTTTATTGGCTGTAAACTTGGATTTATACCTTTTCGCTTGGAGTTCTGGTAGCCCTAGTGTAGGATTTAACCCGTGATCATGACAACATGCAACACTAGATGTTTTTTTTAAAGGAGACAAGGGGGAGGGCAGATCAATACTAAACATACTAACTCTTATTCTGTATCAATACTAGAGTTAATAGGATTGGTAACACATAGATCACCAAATGTTAGATAACATCCTGGACAAACGAACATGCTTTATGTAATCATTAATAGAATTACTATAATAATTATTAATGTAATTATTAGATGGCACTGTCATATATAATAGTACATTATCTACTTCTATCAATTAACAGGTATCTGTATCGTGGTGATTACTTGGTATCAAAATCCAGTTTTGTTGCTTATTCTTAGTGCTGTGCGAACATTATACTCCCCCTCTTTGAAACCAAGTGATAGTTGTGCCAAAGCTTGCACTGGAAATGGCTGCACTAGATCATAAAAATAAATTCAGTGTTACTGTAGAGCAGGAAATTATTGAGCCATTCTTCATCTTTAAAAGCAGCAGGATTTTGTGTGACTGCATTTTATTCAGATACTCCGTCTTTAGTTATTACTTAACAGCAGTGGTGTGCTATAATATAAATAATACGGTATTCATGAGTTCACATCATCCCATCGTTTTGATGCACTGAGGATGTTGGCTCATAAACACGCAGAAACCTTTGAGCATCCTGCAGCCGTAACAAAACGATGCACTGGGAATATTCTAAATCATAATTATGTTGTGTGTTTGACACCAGCTTTGACCAGAACAGCCTGGTATTAGTCAACTATATTACAGCTATTGTTGGTGTTATTATCTGAATGTGTTTTCCTCTTCCCCCTCAGTGCTTGCTGGGGCTCTGCTTGAGCAGGCAGAGCAGCTGCTGGACCGTGGAATCCACCCCATCAGGATCTCTGATGGCTATGACCAGGCCGCCCGCATTGCCATCGAGCAGCTCGACAAAATTGCAGAAACCCTGCCCTGCGACCCCAACAACACAGAACCGCTCATTGAGACCGCCATGACGACGCTCGGCTCCAAAATGTGAGTCTTGATTTTATTATCTCGACAACAAGAACTATCTCTTTTGGTTTAGCTTTCAGCATTACAAGACACTGTTATATAATAACACTTTCATTGTGTGCCCTCCTCTTAAATCACATCTTACAGTTCGTCCTACTCTTATCTTTCAGTATCAACCGATGCCACAGACAGATGGCAGAGATTGCAGTGAATGCCATCCTCACTGTGGCAGACATGGAGAGGAAGGATGTAGACTTTGAGCTCATCAAGATGGAGGGCAAAGTGGGAGGCAAGCTGGAGGATACACAGCTCATCAAGGGAGTCATAGTTGACAAGGAGTTCAGCCACCCTCAGATGCCCAAGGTACAATCCAGAAGGCAATATCGCAGTCAGATGATGTCCTCTGCTCCCTAATTTTCTTTGATCACATGCAACCATGTAGCTGACATGTCTGCCTGACGTGCATCTATATATCCGTTACTAATTATCCCATTATTTTAGTATTTTGTGAATTGCATTGTGCTTTATAGATCTGTAATCAAACTTAACAGGTTATATTGCACTTATCTGTAGTGTGACCACAGTAAAATGATGAGACTAACGTCAACTCTTCCTCATCACTCAGGTCCTGAAAGATGTTAAAATCGCTATCCTTACCTGCCCATTTGAGCCCCCTAAGCCCAAGACCAAGCATAAGTTGGATGTGACCTCTGTGGAGGACTACAAAGCCCTTCAGAAATACGAAAAGGAAAAGTTTGAGGAGATGATCCAACAGGTGATTACTGCAGCGTCGAAGCATCTAGAAACCGAATTCCTCACCTACATTGGCACATGGGGTTAATCTTAAAATGCCTGTTTCTCTTTTAGGTCAAAAGCAACGGGGCTAACTTGGCCATCTGCCAGTGGGGCTTTGATGATGAAGCCAACCACCTTCTGCTGCAGAATGAGCTGCCGGCTATCCGCTGGGTCGGAGGGCCCGAGATTGAGGTGAGAGACGCTTGATGGAACTCTTTGATGTGAAGTTACTCTTGAACAAAATGCTTACACACGAGGGATCAATCATGTATTACTATTTTATGGCCATGTGCTGGTGAGCAGAGACTATGGAGTAGAATGTTTTGCTGTTTTAAGTATCCAATGTCAAATGTGTTTTCTCTGCAGTTGATTGCCATAGCTACAGGAGGCCGCATCGTGCCAAGGTTCTGTGAGTTGACTCCAGAGAAGCTTGGCACAGCTGGTGTGGTAAAGGAGATCTCCTTTGGCACAACAAAGGATCACATGCTGGTCATCCAGGAGTGCAAAAACACCAGGGCCGTAACCATTTTCATCCGTGGAGGCAACAAAATGGTACATAAAAGATTTTAAATCCAGTGCCAGGGTATTATGGATGTTAATCTATTGCTGTTGGTTCACCTTTTAATTTTATCCGTATCATTAGATTATTGAAGAGGCCAAGCGCGCTCTCCATGATGCTCTGTGTGTAATCCGCAATCTGGTCAAAGACAACCGTATCGTGTATGGAGGAGGAGCTTCAGAGATCGCATGTGCTCTGGCTGTCAACCTGGCTGCAGATAAGGTAAGAAGCACTGAAATCCACAGATTGTTTCTGGATTGAGAAAAATGAAGTACAGTATTCTTTCAGATTTTGTTTCAATTTACCTTGTTTCTGCCCCCCCTCCTTTTGTAGTGCCCATCTCTGGAGCAGTACTGCCATGAGGTCGTTTGCAGATGCTCTGGAGGTAATTCCAATGGCGCTGGCTGAGAACAGTGGGCTGAACCCTATCCAGACCATGACAGAGGTCAGAGCCAGACAGGTCAAAGAGTCCAACTCCTTCCTCGGTATTGACTGTCTGCACAACAACACCAACGGTAAGGAAACAGTCCGACAGTCACAACACTGGACATTAGCGTGGCTCATTGTATATTGAATGGCTTTTTTTGTTTGTTTGTTCCTACACAGACATGAAGCAGCAGCATGTGGTCGAGACCCTGATTGGCAAGAAGCAGCAGATCTTACTGGCTACTCAGGTGGTCAAGATGATCCTGAAGATTGATGACATCCGAAGCCCGGGAGAGAGCGAGGACTAAAGGCCTCCTGGAACACTTCAAGATTTCTGTGCTGTTCTAGAGGTTTTAGGCACTTCCCCGAGCACCATGTCCAAACCGCACTGCATATTGCTATTTATCATTTGATACAAAGTGTTCAAGCTGTTGTCGTATCAAAGTCACCATTAAAATGTGGGTCAGTTGACATTTCCAGACTCTGTAGTTCTGATTTCAACCTGATAATACTGGATCTTTATTGGTGCATTGTCCATCAGGTGTACATTACATGTCTTATAAAACTTGAAAGTTTACACAATAAATTGCTGATGTGTGAAAAGTAATTCACAAAACACATTCGATGAATGTAACTGCTTGTGTTCTTACATGAAGACAACATAATGCATATTTGTTTTTTGGCACAAGGCAAAAGTGCTAATTAGTTTTGACTTCACAATTAAAATTCACATATAGGTGACACTAAAATCAGCTCCTCACAATTCATACATAAACATACAGACCTCTAAAATAAAGGGACAGATCAGATGAATGTAAAACAACTAGCATATCACCACGGAAAGAAAAATTCTAACTAAAGAATCAATGGCGGTTTTCACATCATCCCGTGTAGAAACATGGAACACAAGCTCCATTTGTGAAAGTCCCTTTACTCCATGTGTTGATAAGTCTGACCTTATCTACATGTACTTTTCGAGCCAGTTGAGCATGTCTGTCCTGGCCTCTTCGATGTACGGTTTGTCGTTGGGGTTGATGTCCTCTCTCTTGCGGTGAACAAACCCATGAGTCTGACCAAGAAAGATCTTCACCCGGTAATCCACCGTGCATTTCTCCTTCAGCTTTGCTTCAAGGACACTCACCTGAGGAGCGAGTGGATGTAAGCACAGGATGTTGGTGGTTGTATGGCAGAGATGATTGCATTTAAAGTGAATCTTTTACACCATACAAATTCCATATGCTTATTCCATTTTAGCTTTTACTGACATATTAGAGGCATATGGATGTTGTTGCAATGCTATAATTCGGTGGTCAGACACCAGAGTACATTTATGAAAGATACTACCAACCTGGTTCAGAGGGATAACGTCATCTTTTTCCCCAAAGATGAAGAGCGTAGGACTCTTCAGGTCATATCTGTCCTCTCTTTCACGGATGATTCCTGCACAGTATCACTTAAGTCAGTTATAAAACCACTGTCCAAGCAACCAATACAGCACTGAACACACACTGACTGAGTGGTGTGTGCACATTTCTAGATGTGATTCGTCTTTTCCAGCAAAGTTCTGCACATTCTGGCATATCTTTCTGCACCAAAGTACAATTTTAAAACAACATGTTTAATAAACAAAAATTGCCAATCCGTAATAAAGTAATGGAATTAAAAAGACACGGACACTAATGACGCACCATAAACTGACACTCCAGCTTTGACCTCTGGATACTGCAGGGCAAGGTAATGTGTGGCGACCCCTCCCCAGCAGAAGCCCACTGCGCCGATGTGTTTGGCCCCACACTGCTCCTTCAGGTACCGCAGCACAGCATCCACCTCCCTGGGTAAGGAAATATGACCAAACTGTCTTAAGCTATACAAAAACAGGAGGCTGATAAATGCATGCAATCAGCAAACACCAAAAACACACAGCTCATATCAAAGACGAAAGTAGGCTTTTAGTTACTTATTAATGTTTGTTGGCTTTTTGTCTTCAAGCCACTCCTGAAATTTGGACCAGTCGTGTGTCGGACTCCACGGCTCCTTTCCAACATAGAAGTCTGGACAAATGGCACTGCTCAGGGCAGAACAACAGCAGAAGAAATCACCGTCATAGATCAACACTGATGATGATCACTGTCCACTCTTTCTGTTGATGTACAACGACAGTGATTTACTCACATGTATCCATTGGCAGCCAGCATATCAGCCATGTATCTGGTGTTGGGAAGCTGCCATCCAAAGATGTCTTGTATGACAATAATGGCCTTGTCTGATGCAGAGGATGGTTTCACTACATAAGCTTTGATGTGCTCTACCTGGACTTCCTGGCCGAGCCCCCCATAGTCCATCCGATCACCAATATCACAGGGGCATGGTTTGGCTTCATTTGCCATCTGCTGACAGGCACATGGAAAGTTAGCTGGAAAAGAAGGGTGCCATTTAAAAGTAACAATTCATTTCTCTGCCTTGTGCTTGACCTGGGAGTGACTTAAACTTGATTTTGAAGCACAATGACAAAGCATTTTGCAGAAGCTGCTCTAAATTCTCTGCAATATCTCCTCTTAGCCTCAAAGAACAGAGAGGGAATATCACATACCGTGCTGTTTTCCAAATGTTCGATGAGAAAGGAAACGACCCGAGGGTTTCTGCAGGGCTCAAAAAGTTTGACGAAAAGCCAGTCATTGTAAAGCTAATGGGATCAACGTTAAAGAATGAAATTCCTGTCACGACCTTCACAATAAAAGCTGCAAATTTCCACATTCCGAAGTTCCTGGGTAGCCTGCAACAGCTCTGAAACACAAACTTAAAAAAAAAAGAAAAGAAAGAAAATGTGGTGGCAATCACAGTGCCATAGCTAATAATAATATATGTATCTGTTCATGTATTCATTGCATTCAAAATGTGTCATTCATGTCAAAATACAGTTTTAACCAAAGACAGTAAAAATAAAAAGGTTTTTACCCATATCAGCAATTATAAAGCCACTGAGTTGACTACCTCTCCTCTGTGTGAAACTTTACTGGTCTGACATTGCCTGGTTCCAGCAAGCTAACCAGTAAAACAGCAGTAAAACTCACAGTAACAATTCCACTGTAGTTTTATTAAAGTTTTCATTTTAATTAAATCAATGGTAAACTGTAATAAATTTGTCATATAGATACTGTGGTGCTTGTCTCTTTTTTTGTCTCAAATACTGCAGCGCAATAAACTTCTAAAAGACATTAGTTTCGTAATTTCCCTCTTTGTGTGGCGTTTCAGTGAATTATGGGGGTTAAGGAAACGACTTTATTTCCGGTGAGCTCCTGTGTGTGTGCGTATGGCTTCACCAAAGATGTACGTTAATGTTTCACAGCGTCAAACAGTGCCTCGAGGTTTTTGTTGTTTACATACTTATAACCTTGCAACACCGTCGTCCATGACACGGTCCTCTCAAAAGGCACCGCTGGGATTCGAACCCAGGATCTCCTGTTTACTAGACAGGCGCTTTAACCAACTAAGCCACGGCGCCGCTGCTATTTTCGTAATGGCACGCTATCATTTCCAGACCCAGACTATACCAATGTTATTGACGATTAAGTTATTAAAGTTTAATAGAAGCACACAATTAACCACAATTACTCACATTTCGAATTAAGGTTCTTCGTCCATCTACAATGTAACTAAATTACATTTTAAGTTAATTATTATGTCACAATATAATTGTGTTGTCTGAAACTTCACCACAACATGTGGTGTTTCAGTTAAGACATTCAAACAAAAAGCAAGATAACTATTGGAAAAAGATTGGAGAATTAATGGATTGATATTATATCCATATATTTGACCAAAAACAGATATACATCTATAAATATAGAAATATAATCATACATAACTGAGGTTGAACTCTACTTCGGTCTTATGTTACGTTATGTCGAGAGCTGCAAGTCACATGTTTGTTCAGGTAACATCCTGCAGATGTCGCTGTTTAGCATGGATGGATATTTGATACCCAATTCGTAGAAATAAATACAAATAAAAGCGAAGAACTCGTTCTCCTAAATACATACAAGTGTACGTTTTAACTGTGTTTATACATTTTTTAATTATTATCTTATATGAGGATACATACATAAAATTATTAAGAGATGTAATTCATAGGCAGCGCCTTGGTAACCACGTGACAGTTGTTATGGAAGTTTCCATTGCCGTAAAACGTCAACCGCTGCAGTAAAGTAAAAACTGTTGTGACAGGAGCTAGCAGTGACGTTAGCGCATGCGTTAGCCAGCTCGGCTAGCCATTTGTCTCCCAGGTTTAAACTGTCATTTCAGCAACACGGAGGATGTAACGTGTTTGTTGTTTTTTAAACCAGGTTTGTCGTTAAAAAATCAAAATCACACCGTGAAAATAAAACCTGTTGTCAAAAGAGCGAGCAGACTGGATGTGAGAGGACACAACGAAGCAGACGCTGGAGTGGAGTGTGTGGGGGAACCATTTTATGATTGTCAATGCATCCGACACATCAGGATATACTCGTCTCGCTAGCTTAAAGCTAGCTAAACGAAATTGTCTGTGTCGTGGATGGGTTCGCTGTACAAGATACTCCTGGAAGTAACGGTGACCGGTGCTTAGCGAACAACATGGACACTGCCGAAGAAGGTAAATGGACCCGAAGCCGTCGCTTGTTGCTCTCCCGTGGCTGTGGGTTCACTAGCGTTAGCTTCGTTAAGTGCATCACCGAGAACCAAGCCTGCTGCTGGGCTGGCCTGCTAGTGGTTAACTTAGCTTAGCTTCAATAGCCTGCCACTGTAATGCGAGGTTTATTAAGGCAGGTAGGACATGGCTGCTAAATGTTGTCGTAGACGTGCGAGAGCTTAACGTAGCAGAGATCGTGGAAAAGACCAGAAGTTACTGGTGATGTCATCAGTCTCCTGATGTATGTTCATATAGATAAGAACAAGTTTATTGTTTAACTTACTTCAATGTATACACACCTATTGTCTAAGTATGTAACACTAGTCTAGATTAGTTTCCCCTTTCTAAAAACACCTGTATCACACACCCCCTTACCTCATATTAACATATGATATGTGTTTGTGTGCAGCGGATATCTGTCGTGTGTGCCGCTCTGAGGGGACCCCAGACAAACCCCTGTACCACCCTTGTGTCTGCACTGGCAGTATCAAATT
The DNA here is from genome assembly GCA_014281875.1 of Nibea albiflora. Classification (NCBI taxonomy): domain Eukaryota; kingdom Metazoa; phylum Chordata; class Actinopteri; family Sciaenidae; genus Nibea; species Nibea albiflora. Next base: position 10,612,455 of record CM024805.1, on the reverse strand, counting down.
CATCCACCAGGAATGGTAAGTGTGCCCGGCTCTTCAGCTGTCATTACCGTGACCTCCCCTTTTCACCTCAGACGCCCTCCACAGAAAACTTTCCCCCTTTTATTAAACATTTACCCAGTGCACGGAGAGACTTTTGACACTAGGTGAGTAATTAGGCTGAGGCTGGACACTTGTTGCATTAGTCACTTCCAAAAAGCCTAGTTTACACTAACCTCACTCGTACTCCCATAAATGAGCATGTTGTTCCAGTGCACGGCTGAATAAAGATAGACTGCGTAGAACTGATTTTGATGGTTTTTTTTTAAACCTAGTGTTGTGTTACTTGTACGCATTACAATTTCTAAAAGAACACATATAGTGTTTCACACATTAAATATGGTTGTTCCTATCCTGGCTCTATGCACACAAACACAATCAAAAGAATGTCTTCAAAAGGTTGTTCCTAATCTCATTCAGTCTAAAAAAAGAAACCAGGATCAGTTTCCATGCTTAGCTTTTAATAGGATTAATTCAGTATGATGATTTCTTATATTACAGGGTGACTGAGTGGATAACTTGGGGCATAAGCACCCTATTTTTATTCCTATAGTGATGACCTAATGGCAAATGTGATTGAGGAATCGCGAAAGGATGCCGAACAGGTTCATCTTCTATCCTGTCCAGGTTGAATGGTATCCCAGATTACTGGTCCTAGGTGTGGTATTGACCTGCTGAAAACAATACCAGCCCCTGCAGGTATTTCGGAGATGATGCTTTGTCCTCATCTGTCCTGTTTGTGAGCGGCACTGGTTACAAGTGGGTCAGGTGCATGGAAATCCCTAGGCGGAGGCCAGGTCTGGATTGTTCTGTGGTAATTGTTGAACCTCTTTCTGTATTCATATTAGTTGACGGTCACCCCCCGCAAAGTTTAGAATAACAGTCTATTGTGTATGGAAAGTGTAGTTGTGCTGAGTGTGTAGAGGCTGCTGCTAACCTTGATGGTGTTTTCTCTTCTTTTCTTGTGGTTACTTAATAAAAATTAAAATACAGACAACCAGCTGTCAACACTCAGATATCCGGCACGCTTCATGTCCTGTAGGTTGAGATTTCTTCAGATGACTGCCCTTACAGACGTATATCAGAATATGTGTATTGATTTCTGAGCTGGTCAAGTAGGTATGACCAGTTTCCCACAGAAATCCCAGCTGTGGACAAACTACTGTGCTGCTTTCGGTACAACTTTTCTAAACTGAACAAATTCTGTTAACAAACTAGAAAGGAATAAAACTGTCCTGTCCTGTGTGGGGGGGTTTCTTGAGTAGAATGAAAACTTAAGAAAACCCTCTTTTGTTAGTCTCATGACTAATACTGTCATATGTGTTGGAATCAGCTGGACTCTCTTACATAACCAAGCTGTTAATCCCTGAGTCTTACCTATGTCACAGCGAGCTGGGATGGTGTTATTATGGGAAACGCACAAGCACAGCAGATACGCCCTTTTCTGTTAGTTGTTAATCAGAGGTGTGAAACATGATAAGTGCTCACAGTCAAGTGTGTGCTGCATCCTGGAGAGGTCATCACAGCTGAGCATGTCTTCATCACATCATTGTGGTATTCTTCAAGAGATTATGTTCGATCAAGAAGACTGTAGACCAGACTGTGGTTTAAATCTGCAACCCTGGAGTTGTTTGTCAGGACAGTATGTAGTTGAGTCCTGCAGAGGTAGTTCATCTGGGGAGACATTCAACTGTTTTGTAGTACTTTAGTATTTTTAAGCAGTGTGTTTGAATTGATCTGTGCTTTACAGCAGGTTCCCATTGCTGTTGTTGTGAATATTCTGTTTTGTGATATCCAGTTCGTATTTTACACCTGCAAAGTTGTGTGATTAAAAGGCAACCGCATGTTTTAGGTTGACTTAGTGAAGTGTGTACTACTTTTGACCTTCTAAATGTTGCTTCACAGTTTGGTCCAGTGGCTGAAGCACAGCAGGAAGGAGTACTGTGAATTATGCAAGCACAGATTTGCTTTCACACCAAGTAAGTACTTGTGACATTGATGAATCATCCACTTTAATATATTAAACAGCCTCAACTTTCCTAAACAAACCTCACATATGCAACAGTCCTTTTTAATCTGATTATTCATGTATTGAAAGTTGTTCTGTTGAATAATATTTTAAAAACCTACCACACAAACTCTGGTTGACTCTTTCCTTCGTTGCGCTTCAGTCTACTCCCCAGACATGCCCTCACGTCTGCCCATACAGGACATTTGTGCCGGCCTGCTGACCAGTGTGGGCACAGCCATCCGCTACTGGTTCCATTACACACTGGTGGCTTTCGCGTGGCTCGGGGTGGTTCCTCTCACTGCATGTAAGTAGTACACAGAGATACACACAAGGCCACAGTGACCTCTTAAATGCTGGGTTACACCTTGATGTCATGGTTTTCTTACCTTTAACATGTAACTGTGCCTTCTCTTCATAAATGTGTTCATCCGAGCAGTGAGGTAGAACTGAGGTTGTTCCATAGGTTTAACGGCAGATGTTTATTATACTGCATGTTCACCACTTAAGTGTAACTTCATATTTACGGTTCTGTCCCTGCTTGGGGAAGAGGAGGCGTCTCACTTTTGTGCACATGTGTAGCACATAACAGAGTTATGAAGTGGCCACGACATACGGTTACATATTTAGCTTATGTTATGGTCTAACACGTGTAACGGAATTACAGCTCTCACACCACTACGTAACAGGCAATGCCGTGTGTGCTCCAAGATAATGTAAATCCCCCTCAATGCAAGAGACGTAGGCCAGATATTGAATTCTCACATTATGTAAGATGTTACCATGCAGAAGTTTAAACTGCTTTAATACGCTCAGAATGACACTAATGCGTTTACCTGGTCATTTTTTTTACAGGTCGCATCTACAAGTGTCTGTTTACCGGCTCTGTGAGCTCACTTTTGACACTGCCTTTGGACATGCTCTCTACGTGAGTAATGACATCGTTATTTTCCAGCGCTGCACGCACACATTAGAAATTATGCCAAACTAAGTGAATTCTACTTGCTTTATTCGTTCAGCTCATCTCTAATTGGCTTAACTTTTAAAGGAAATAAATGTTTGTGCTTCTGCAGAGAGAACCTGCTTGCAGATTGTCTACAAGGCTGCTTCGTGGTCACCTGCACTCTGTGTGCATTTATCAGCCTGGTGTGGCTCAGAGAACAGATAGTCCACGGTGGCGCTCCCCAATGGTTAGAGCAGCACCAGCCGCCGCCACCCAATGCAGCCGGACAAGCCAATGAGGTGCTTTGCTTGACTCATTGCCAATGAGGCCACTTTTTGCCTTTTTGAGAATATATACATGTTTTGTCCTGATCTGTATCAACAAAAAAAAAAATCACTCTTACTGTTAACTCGACATATTGAAGTCACGCATCCTCTCCCCTCATCCTCAGGCACAAGCTGCAGGCCAGGGAGCGGCTGATGAGCCCCCTGCAGCGCAGCCAGCTCCAGCTGATCCACCAGCCCAGAATGAAGCAGAGCCTGAGCCCCCTGATGCCCCCCCAGACCAGGCCGATGACCCAGAGCTGGAAGAAGAGGAGGGAGCGGCAGCTGAAGACGCAGATCCCAACAACGGAGCACAAGGTTGGAATTTAATAAGGAACTGTTATTGAGTTTAGCACTGATTTAAATAAACCAGACTATGAAACGTTTTCTGGCAGGGTTAGTTGTAATTTGGGGCAATACTGAAGTCAGAAAAATTATCAGACACGTTTGACGCGTATTAGCATAAACACAGTGATCAAGTCTTCAAGAATGGCACTCTGCCTGACAAGTCATCACATTTCACATGGTGTTCTGCCCGGTCATATTTCTTGGAGACATGCAGAAATGCTTTACCTTACAAAATCAAATTGCTTGTCATCACAAAACACTGAGAAAGTGCCGATCAGGCACAAATGAAACAGAGCAGAACGTCATTAAAGTGTTTCCAAAAACGTTTCATCTCCAACAAACAAGACCATTGTTGGAGTAACGTCTTTTCCCAACAGAGAACAACAGGGTTTTTGGAAATGCAGGATTTAAAAAAAAAAAAAAACTAGAACAAACGGTACAGGCATTACAGCATACAAATGCCTTCCACAATGGTCCCATTTGTCAGTTTGCCAAGGCATCACAATTAATTTGAGAATGATACAATGATGTGTCAAAATGCTACCCGCAGCACTCGTATCACACTAATTTGTTTTGTTTTACTGTGGTTAATGGTCTGATTTTGCAGCAGGCAAGGCAAAAAAAGGGGGCTGATAATGAATTGGGATTGTATTATACATTATTCTAGCTGCGGGGTGTCGCCACAGCTAAATGAATGCAGTGGAAAACTTTCACACTTGGTTTCTCCACACTCCACTAACAGATTTTCATTAATAATGTAACAATAACCGCCCTTTCAAGTCTTATTTGTCTGCGTTTAGCTAAAAGCCAACTCAGAAACATTTGAGCAGACTCCTCTGTGGCGCACTGTAATGCTGTGGCCATGTCTGACGAGCAAGATACTGAGTTTATTTTGACAATGATAGATGCGCTCTCTCTCGTGTTGTTTATACTTTTTTAAGTCGCTGACTGTTGCCGACGTATTAATCTTCATTGTAATTCAAGCTGATATCTTTCTGTGTAGACGACATGAATTGGAACGCTTTGGAGTGGGACAGAGCGGCGGAGGAGCTCACCTGGGAAAGGGTAACTCTGCATAACATTACATTATCTGCAACCACGGCCTTCCCCAGTACACACTTATCAGAGGTTTTTCTGTGTGTACGTCTGTATACGTCTGAAATATTTCCATTTCTCCTTTTAGATGCTTGGCCTGGATGGTTCACTGGTATTTCTGGTACGTCTTTATATCCGTAATTGTCTGCATTTTTTTAGGCCACAAATGTTTCATACGATGAGCTTGAAAGTTAAAAACCCAACCAGTTGAGGACTCTTGTGTCTTTGTCCTGTAGGAGCATGTTTTTTGGGTAGTGTCTCTCAACACGCTATTCATCCTGGTGTTTGGTGAGTAGACTTAAATATTTATATTATGTACTTGTCATTCTAATATCTCAGACGTGTATCCACTCCAATGTATTACGTTATTCCTGTAATGGTGTGTTTTTTATCGCAGCTGCTTAGTTTACGTGCCATAAATGGATAAATGTCTTGTTTTTTTTCCCCTCATTCAGCATTCTGTCCGTACCACATCGGGCACTTCTCCGTCGTGGGTCTGGGCTTTGAGGAATATGTAAGAAACTTCTCATCAACTCAGCGTCATTGAGCAATATCGTTTCTCTTGAATCATGACTAATCAGCAACTTCAACTTTGCACTTCTCTGCAGGTCCAAGCTTCCCACTTCGAGGGCTTAATCACAACCATAGTTGGCTACATCCTGCTCGCGATGACGCTCATCCTCTGTCATGTATCCTTCCATCCGACACAGTCAGTTCCCTGCACTCGACTGAAATGCAAAACCCAAGGATGGCCTTGGTTGTAGTCTCTTGATATTACAAGCACAGACATGTGAAATGAACTGCGTGTGTGCAGGTGTAAATGCGTCAGCAGCGTTCGATCCTTAATAGCTGTCTCAGGGACTTGCTGCTCTGGTCAGGTTCCAGCGCTCCCGACGTCTCCTGGGAGTTTGCTACATTGTTGTCAAGGTAACGCCTCTAAGTGCATTTCTGCTCAGTGGAACTCGTGTGGGTACGGTGGAAATACAAACAGAAAGATTTGCTAACTGAGGTTTACTGGAGAGGGAGATGCTATCATATAGCCATAATTTCATACACTATGACCTAAAAATATCCGATTTCTTACGCTAACTGCCCCAAAAACATGAATCGAGAAAGAGAGGTGTCACATTACTGCGTTTCATCACCTTTGTATAGAGATGAGTTTTTCATGTATCTGCATATGCTGTGACGTGCTGCTGACAGACTCTCTGCTTCCGTTCCAGGTGTCTCTGCTGGTTGTTGTGGAAATTGGTGTTTTTCCACTCATCTGTGGTTGGTGGCTCGACATCTGCTCTTTAGTAAGGCTCCCTCGTTCAACTCGTTGTTCTGAATCGCGCCTGTTTCAGTCAGTTAAATGAGCTCAGTCTTGTTTGTGAGAGCCTCCGTTCCTCACGCTCGTCCGCATACTTCATTCACCTGGCGTACTGTTTAGATTTGGATTAATATCACGGTCGAATTTTTAGTTAGATGGAAGATACAGCGCCGTATTTCAGAGTGACGCACGCTTTGCTGAAATAGCATCCGTGTTTTCTATCAGCCTTGAAGGGTTCCTCCAGTGTCAGTGACAGCTAACCTAATTTTCTCAATATGCCTCTCTTGCTGTTGACATTTGAGTGGATGCTTATAGTTGTTTTAACGTGATTTGCTAGGACGAGAGTGGCGTTCTCTACCCTGTAGAGGTGTCTGTCACATCGCCATTGAAGTGGCTTTTAACAAGGCTGTTTGGCAGAGACAGAAGCAGATGCTGTTGATCGCACAGTTCTTACACTAATAACACAGAAAAACAAAACAAAACTGCCTTGGACATTTGAAGAGAGTGGCATATGTCTCCGTGTCGGAACTCTCACTCGCCCTATCTGCAAAGTCTCCTGTGTGTATCTGTGTTTTCATTCTTTGGCGCTAACGACCCCCCCCCATGCTCCTCTTTTGTAAGCCAGCGAGTATCAGCACCTCAGAACAGGTGGAGCAGCTTACACAGCAGAAGGGAACCATGTCCTTCCTGCTCTGCAGCTGTTCACCCGTAAAAGAATCTAATTGGCCTGAAAAAGGACTGTGTGGAGTACGCTATCTTTATCATTTCACTCTGCCCCATGAATTAAATTAAGCTTTCGATGACAAAGCTAGTTTGGACTCTGCTACGATGCTGTTTTGGGGAGTTGTAATACATTTTTAAAATATAGGACATGAAATAATATGTGCTATTTAAAGGTAAAACAACAGCACCGAAGCACACAGTGGGGTTTAACTGTGAACAGCAGCGGAGGAATCCTTCATCATCCCTCAAAAGTTATTGAGCTTTGTCTCGTTTTAGTCTGTTCAGCGTATGGCATGTGCAAATGTTATTCATAGCACATTTTATCATCCGGCCAACTGTGCATTCATCATCTCAGAACCAACGCTGAATATGAATCAGTCTAAATGCTTTCTTTATTTAACGTCACTTATTCATCCTGCAGGAGATGTTTGACGCCTCCCTGAAAGACAGAGAGTTGAGTTTTAAATCCGCCCCTGGCACCACCATGTTCCTGCACTGGCTTGTGGGAATGGTCTACGTCTTCTACTTTGCTTCTTTCATCCTCCTACTGAGAGAGGTACAATTTCCTAACGATGACAAATTCCTATCCTAACGATTTTTTACATTTTTACTTGTGATTTAAAACAAACCTTCTAACCTCGGTCGTTGTTTGTCCATCAGGTGCTGAGGCCTGGAGTGCTGTGGTTTCTGAGAAACCTCAATGACCCAGATTTTAATCCAGTGCAGGAGATGATTCACCTGCCCATCTACAGACACCTACGGCGGTTTATCCTTTCCGTTGTGGTGTTCGGCTCTATCGTGTTGCTAATGCTGTGGCTGCCCATCAGGCTGATCAAACTCCTGCTGCCCACCTTCCTCCCCTACAACGTCATGCTCTACAGGTAATCAGGAGGCATGACAGAAGTATAGATCACGGAGCGATAAACTGTTTGAAAGCCGCCACTTTTTCTGCAGCCAAAGAGTCAAAACATTTTGTCAAGTCAACCAACAACGGAGGTCTTAAGCACCAGAACTGTTCCGTGTAAACATGTAGTTCACGCCCTGGCAGACGCTGTTGAAATGGCTTTTTTCTGACCCTGTCCACCTCTTTCCCCTCAGCGATGCCCCCGTCAGCGAGCTGTCTTTGGAGCTATTATTACTTCAGGTTGTACTGCCGGCTCTGTTGGAGCAAGGACACACTCGCCAGTGGCTCAAAGGCCTTGTCAGGGCCTGGACAGTCAGTGCTGGATATTTATTGTAAGTTAATACACTTTGGCATCTGTTTTTATGAATTCACCACACACATTTTCTTGCAAAGCCACTGTTTTTTTTTTCCTTCTCTATAACCAAACACACCTTTACCTCCACAGAGACCTCCACTCCTACCTCCTCGGGGAGCAGGAGGACAATGATGCCAACCAGCCTGTGAACAACAACAACAATAACAACCCTCCCCCTGGTCACCATAACAACAATAACAACCCAGCGCCAGCTGTTGGCGAAGGGCTGCATGCGGCCCATCAGGCCATACTGCAGCAAGGGGGACCAGTGGGATTCCAGCCTTACCACAGACCCCTACGCTTCCCGTTCAGGGTGAGAAAGAATTAGAAAAAGAGACCAGAGTAGAAACATAAAAACAGCACTGCAAGGCCAAACCAAAATAATATAAATGATATTAAACAAATAAACCATCCATGTTTTTTCCAAGCTTTAGGAATAAAGATAGTTCATTTAAAAGCATTTAAATTAAACAACCATTTCATTCTATCATCGCCGGTGTACCAAAACACAGATTTTATGATATGAATTATAAGTTTTATTAGTGTTTTCCCTTTTTAGTAGAGTTTTTTGTATGTTTGATTTCCAGTTATATGAAGTGTTAGTTAAAATTTACAGCTCATAGATGAACTTGAGAACATGAGCAGTTTTTTCTGAAATCATAACAATGACTGTGGTTTTGCAGCCTGTAGCAATTACCATGGTTCCTATAGGCTGCAGAACCACACAATCACAATGTATATTTAAGACAACCACTTTTAGTAAGACATTATAATTGGCACAACCTTCTTTCTGTACATCCATGCATATGTAAGGTTAGTCTAAATGCGTTCATCATCATCATTCATAACTGACTGTAAAATAGTTCCTGTTTTAAAAAAAGACACAGCAGTCGTGGTTTTCTACACAAGTGACACTGAAGGTACCACTTAGTGTACATCTGAGGCCATACAACTCAACTCCCTGTTATTACACCCCTCCTCCTTCATGTTAAAAGGCTTTGATCAACATATGCACCGTTAGAATTGGGATATATATTCAAATTGTAGTTCATAAAATACAGTACAGAATCAAAATCAAATGTCCAAGCTCACTGCATTCGCTTCTATTCTAAAATTTGTCTTCTCTTTTCTCCAGATTGTGTTGCTTATAGCATTCATGTGCATCACTCTGCTGGTGGCCAGTCTGGTGTGTCTAACCCTACCAGGTGAGATGTGGTGGCATAAAGCACAACCAGCAATTTTCTACTTTGTAGACCCACACCCAAACCATAATTACAGGGTGAATCTATATATATGCACATCTCTGCTGTTTGAGCTGTTCCTTTTGAAGTGCCGGCTCACATAGTCTGAGGAAGGCTTTTAAGTTGGGAATGGTTGAAGAGAGAGGTCATGTCGGTTGGTCACGTGTGTTTCAGTGTTCACCGGGCGCTGGCTGATGTCCTTCTGGACAGGAAGCTCCAAAATCCACGAGCTGTACACAGCGGCCTGCGGCCTGTATGTATGCTGGTTGTCTATCCGAGGTGTCACTGTGCTACTGGCCTGGATGCCCCAGGGACGCACCGTCATTATGCACAAAGTCCAGGAGTGGACGCTCATGGTAGGTTTCCATGTGCAGCCTCCATTGTTGCCAAACACCATAACTAGGAAGCCGAGTGGTATGGTAATTATATATTCCTTTCAGATTGTCTCGAGCTGGACCTGGATGCAATGATTTTGCTAAACGGTTGGCTGCTTATTACAAGCTCATTAGCCGATATCCCAAATTTTTCTGGCAGCCGCCAAGTAGAAATATCCTAACCTTGCAGCTTCATTAACTAACATCAACGCACTGGCAGCGCTGCAGCAGTTTTGTCCCATGAAGGAAGAAATTTGGGACCAAAAAAGTACTTAACTTTCGCTGCTTTGTTTGTGCAGATTCTGAAGACCCTGGTCGTAGCTCTGCTGGTCGCTGGAGTCATCCCGCTGCTTCTGGGCCTGCTGTTTGAACTGGTCATTGTGGCTCCACTCAGGGTACCCCTAGACCAAACACCCCTCTTCTACCCTTGGCAGGTATGAGTGTCAGTCTGAGTTGTATGGATACGTCTATTTCTACCTGTTCTCCTTTTAGCGGTTCATTGTCATGTCTAATTCTTCCTTTCACGCCGTCGTTCATACTTTGATCTGTCTGTTGCCTACAGGACTGGGCTCTTGGGGTACTCCATGCCAAAATCATCGCTGCCATTACTCTCATGGGCCCTCAGTGGTGGCTGAAGACTGTTATTGAGCAGGTGGGTTTCCTATTGATATTAAGACAACAGAAAACACCTTGGTGTTGATTTGTAGCTGAAGGAGTGCAATTTCCAAGTTGCGTTGCAATTAGCTGTACAGCATTTTCACCTTAAACTTTCCCTTTAGGTTTACGCAAACGGAATTCGCAACATTGATCTCCAGTTCATCATCCGAAAACTGGCAGCTCCGGTCATCTCAGTGCTGCTGCTGTCCTTGTGTGTGCCGTATGTGATCGCTGCCGGGGTGGTGCCTGCTGTAGGTGAGTGTCTTGAGTTCCTGTGTACACAGGGAGTTTCTTATTTTCTCTCTTGGTTTGTTCATTTCAACAACTCTGTTCATTTACTGGAACGTCGCCCTAAGAGACAAGTAAATACCCTTTTCTGTGCTCAGTAATGCATACAGTCACAGTTGTAAAAGGAGAGGAGTGAAGCACTGGCCTTGTTCACTTGAAGTTTCCATTATGGTAATCCTGTGAATGTGCTATGAAGTTACAGAGGTGTCTCTGAGCTATCATGTTCCTCCTCACCTCAGATGACTACTACAGGGTCCGCATCACGGAGCGTTCACTTAAACAATGTGCATCACCTTTTGCAGGAGTTACTCCAGAGATGGAGATCCTAATGCAGAGGAGAATCTACCCCTTCCTCTTGATGGTGGTCTCAGCTTATCGGCATCCTGTCCTTCCAGATCCGACAGTTTAAGCGCCTTTATGAGCACATCAAGAACGACAAGTAAGGATCTTTTTAGCACAGGCCGTCTTTTTCTGTCATTAAAAAATCTGAAAACAATAAGAATCGTGGTATAAATATTCTGTCTCTCTGTCTTTACAGGTACCTGGTTGGTCAGAGGCTCGTCAACTACGAACGGAAAGCAGGAAGAGCAACCTCAGTCCCGCCCCCCAACCCTGTTGCAGAGTAGTTTTTTGTGTCACCCGTTGCCACATTTTTGCACCTGTTTACCCTCCCACCACCACCACCACCACCCTTTTTTGGTTTTCAGCTCAGTCCTCGGACCTTAATTCTTTTGAATCGCCCATGGATCTTGGTGGATTTAATGGATGTCGTTCAATTCCTTGAATTCCCTTTCACGCCCATCAAAGGTGGGACGGGGGAAGTGTATTATAATCATGGGACAGCTGAGTAAATCCCCTCAGAGGAAGAAATGGAGTAGGCCGGGGGGTGAGGGTTAGAGGTTTGATTTGAAGCTCCACATCTGTATTGTCGTTCATGCCTTGCTTTGTAAAGTGCTGCCTGATTATTGTACATGTGTAAATACTTTGAACGCAGACTTTGTCTTAAAAAAAAAAAAGAAGAAAAAAGATGGATATGGATTAATGCAATGACCATTGTACATCTTAAAAGTGTATGTATAATTTATTAAATCAAACTGACAATTTCTTTTCTTTTGTTGCATGTTCTCATAAATCTTGTACATGTTTGAATCAAAGTCAGTCATCTCATGAGATGATTTTCATAATTTTACCTATGCAGGTGTAAAGATACCTCACATGGAGGCATGATCAATACATAACTGGTGGTGGTGTGATTGTCTCATCCTTTGGAATGAGTGGAGACTTTAATACAATCCCAAAATGCTCTGCTAAAACTCCTGGGATTTCCTCATCTTTGAGCTCCCTGGTTGTGGTTTCCACCTCCCTCCCTGACCCCTCTGTTGGAAATGTGACGCTGATCAATCTGCGGCCAATGTAGGTGAGCCTTCCACCTGGTTTTAAGACCGTGCAGAGGGACTTGCAGAAGAAGATGGAGCACGGGGAGCTCTGGTGGTACTGGCACATCTCGGCGAACTCCTCCAAACGCCGGGGTTCAAGGGTGAACTTGTAGATCTCTGCCCAGTCTCCATCAGGTCCTCTATTCTCCTCCCGCTGCCACTCCAAGAAGAGCATCCCCATGCCCTCCCTGATGCGGTACACCCGGTGGCCCTGCTCCTGGAGGCCGCTGGTCTCCAGTGAGAGGGGGACGCTGAAGCACGGGACACCGAAGCCGACGTCGCACAGCCAGCGCTGCCCGTCGAGGCTCACCATGAGGATGAGATGGTCGAAAGGTGGCCCGTAGCGACCCGTTTTAAGACTTTTCACCTGGCCTGACAGCACAGTCACCTGGAAGCCCATTTTGTCCAGCAGCCATGAGAAGAGGCCGTTGTTCTCAAAGCAGAAACCTCCTCGACGCTGGTTCACTATCTTGTCATAAAGAAGAGGGGGGTCAAGTTGGACTCGACCGCCGCTGTGTACCGTGAGGTTTTCAAACGGTACCGACAGCTGGTGACAGGTTTGAACCGACCGCAGCACCTCCAGGGTGGGCTCAACCGGGCCAGAGAACCCAATGCGGGACAAATATTTACCCAAATCCATGTCGACGGAAGTCATTGTTGCTGTTTTTTAATGGCCTCTGCAAGAAAACACGTTACGAGAATCTTTGTCACTACTTTCACTTTCATTCAACTGAACTTCCTGGTTAATTACGCCCCGAGACTTTTAACAAAGTCTAGAAATAAAGTTCACTGAGCAGCTGAAACCATCTTGGTTCCTGTCTTAGAGTTTACTTCTCTTCCTGCTGCTGACTTTCTTTGTTTGGTCTTGGAGGGCAAAGTCAAAATACCACAAGATAAAGTCAAAGTACACTGCTCTGAAGTCAGCGCCGAGATACTGAAAAGTATAAAGAAGCAAGCTTTAATGATTTGTGTTAATTAGTGTCTCGTAGCCTCACTGTAAAAGCATTTTTTCACTTTTTTGTGAAACGCGTTTTGTCATAACTTTATTGATAACTGATCTCCCATATAATTTCATATATGTTAAACAGGACACAATCAAATGATATAAACTTAAGTGTAATAAAGTAGAAGGGTGAATATAGAAATATTAGAGGGGAAAATGCAAAAAAAAGCAGATTAAGTCAAAAAAATATAATATTGAATTGTGTGTCTACACTACACGTATTTCCCCCTTATCACGAGGCTTTCCAATCAACATTTTCTTTTTCAAGTTTTTCCAAACATTTCTTGTCAAAACTTTTTTGATCACTGATCATTTATTTCCCATTATTTATATGTGTTAAACAGGGCACAATGAAATGATATAAACGGAAGTATAATAAAGTAAGAAGGATGAGCATAGAAATAGGGGGAGGAGGGGGGGTGCAAAAAAAAGACTTTAGATTAACTTTGTTTTTCAAAATAAAATGAATTTAAATAAATTGATTTTCGTGAATACATTACCTGTATTATTTTTCCTTATCGTGTATAAGGACTTTATATAAGATAACGGCGTTAGCTTTCCAATCAATACTTTATTTAATTAATCAAATTTTTTTTAAATAATATTTTCAGATTTCCTCCCGTCTCAGTTTGCTCCGGTGACGTCACGCGTCGACACTCCCTTTTCCCCCAGTAGAGGGAGAAAGATGGCGCCCATACACGTACTGAGATGCTGTCAACGGTTTTTAGCATGGATACCTGTGATTTTTATCGCCCTGGTCGTCTGCTGGTCCTATTATGCTTACGTGGTGGAGCTTTGTATATGTAAGTAGACGTCCTGCCGCAGTCTGTCGCCTCTTTAAAACGTTTAAAACCCGCTCCTGTTTCCATTGTGCCGCTCCACACAAACATACAGCTGCTGCTGCTGGCCAGCAGGAAGTAAATGGACTGCAGCTCCAACAATGGTGTTGGCAAGCCTGTCCAAATCTAGATACAGCTAATTATATGTTAGCTGCCATCGTCGTATTTTAGCGGGGGGGATTGTTTTGGACAAAAGAAAAACTTTCACCGTGCTGTTTTAACATTGCTGCCCGTCTCGTCTGTGTGGTTTTCGGTCGAGCTGAATGGAGTCTGGATGGAGAATTAAAACGCTTAGTGAACGATTGGACCAGATAAATACTTCCCTCTAATTAGACTACCGGTAATTAGCTTGGTACGGGCTGTTTTGGCCTGCAGAGGTTTTGTATTAAAGGGGGAGAAAATGTAACATTATAGTTAAACCGAGGAATAAAATTAGGCATGTTTGAACTGTGTACATGTGTACTGAAGGAGTTACCAAACTTATATCAGCATCACAGATAACCCCACACACACACACACACACATGCATGTGTTGTCAGGGGGGAAAAGAGGCACTTAAGTTATAAGTGATCACCGTGTTGCAGATCATGTGGTCTTATTGTGCTGGTGAGTTATGAGCAGTGATTTTTCTTTTCCTTTCACCTTCTCGGAGGAAGTGTCTGGAGAGGTGAAAGGACCCGGTGTTTCTCGAGGAAAAAAAAGCAGGGGCTATAAGTGAATTTTAACATGTTCAAGATGCCATTTTCATGAGCACTTTAAGGGCTTTTTCCATTCGTGTATTTGCTCAAAAGTCGAGACCGAGAGATCATGTTCGACCCGGAGAAACGAATATGGATGAGAAGTCCTTAAAGTGTTCGTGTGTGTGTGTGTGTAAAATAATAACTGGGCGAACCCGATGAGCAGAGGAAGTTTGTGTCCTAAGACTGAAAGCTTCAGAACAGCCACCGAATGGACCCTGTGAGACTGTTTTTGTCAACCAGAGAAACATAAAATTCAAGCCTGATTTTGTGTGACAGATTTTTTTTTTTTTTCGTTTGAATTTCCTGTTTACTTTATTAAGCATTTAATCTCACGGTCACATCTATATCCGGTGTTTTTTGGTCTGTCATTATGTGACGTAACAGTCGAGATGCCAGCCTCTTCTTTATCTAACATATTTGTTTTCTCTGTTTTCCTCTCTTACAGTCACCATCCCAAGTATAGGAGAGAAGAGTAAGTGTCTCCGGGAATCATAAGAATGTTTATTTAATAGATTGGCTCTCAAACATATCGGGCATGCCTCACTTCAGAAGGCAGAAAAAGGTTGACGCCACCCTATTCCGCAAGTTTATCAATCATTAACAACAATAGGGGAAGCAACGACGTAACCTCAGAGGCAAAGGTCATTTAAAATAAACTTATTTCCTCCGAATCACACATATTTTTCATACATGCCCCACCTACGGTGGTTTTGCGCCTCACTGTTGGGGCACGCCCCGCCGTTTGAGAGCCGCTAATTTAATACATTGTGAATGGGAGTTTACACAAGCTGAGCCAGTTTGCTATTTAATCTGATATTTTCTCTAAGGTCCGCTGAAATATACACTGTGCACTTGGCTAAAAAAAAAAATAGCGCTGGCACAGAAAATGTCTCAAAGTGCTGAGGTTGGTCCTCAGAGCAGAGAAGCTCCTCATTCAGCTTTCCCGTCTCATTAATTTAATATGTAGTTGTACAGTGTTTCCAAGTCCAGTGACAGCAGTGATCAACTTTCTAATGCAGCTTTGCTCTAGGTCCTGACGCTTTGTTCAATCTTTCCCTCTAGTTGTCTACCTGATCTTCTTCCATCTCTCCTTCATCATGTTTGTATGGTCTTACTGGAAGACCATCTTCACCAAGCCTGCCAACCCCTCCAAAGAGGTACAACAACCCAAGTCTCCAAAACAAGCCTTCGACCCCACTGTTGTTGATATAAAGCCAACCTGATGATTTTTTTTTCTGCATCAGTTCTGCCTGCCCAAGGCTGAGAAGGAGCGTTATGAGAAGGAAGAGAGGCCAGAGTCCCAGCAAGAGATCCTGTGGAGAGCTGCCACCAGTCTGCCTCTGTACACCCGCACAGGAGCCGGAGGTCTGTTTTCAATGCGCGTGTCCAAATGTAGATAGTTCTGTTTGCACCTCTGTGTTAGACCTGTCCAATAATCTGATTTTTGACATGTTGCAGCAATCCGTTACTGTGACCGCTGTCAAGTCATCAAGCCAGACCGGTGTCATCACTGCTCTGCGTGCGACATGTAAGGAAACTGAATTGAATACCAGTTCACTTCCATTGGTTTCTCAACATTTAAACCATCTTCAATTTGTTTTTTTTGTCTGTCCTGTGTGTGGCAGGTGTGTGCTGAAGATGGACCACCATTGTCCCTGGTATGTAAGACATGCTAAATAAAGAGACATACTTCATATAGGTCGTCTCACAATCCTCTCGAGTTAGGATGATTGATTGATGATTGGTGAATGTACATTTTTTTGTTTTGTTTTCTAAGTATAAGGAGATAAATCTGATAGTCCGTGGTTCCTCATAGAGCAAACTGATTTCTGGATCGATTCTCATTCATTTGCTCTTACCTGTTTTGAAGAGCTAACAGTTAATGTTACAAACACTGCGGCTTGATGTTCCCAAAACTGTTCAAGAGCTACCCGGTTGTCCACACGGATCTTGTTCTCATGCAGTCATAAGGGCAACACAAAGCCTCCACCTTCCTGAAGGTCACATCGATAAGATTTTTCCCCTCAAAGGAAGTGATGTCAAACCTGACCTTTCGGTGTTTGTGCGTCTCCAGGGTGAACAACTGTGTGGGATTCTCCAACTACAAGTTTTTCATCCTCTTCCTGGCCTACTCGCTGGTCTACTGTTTGTTCATTGCGGCCACCGTACTGCAGTATTTCATAAAGTTCTGGACAGTGAGTAATGACGTGGCCACACGCCGCATGTCGTGAATGTTACAGATGTGATTTGCACGTCGAAGCGTGGACGAGCATCCTCTGGGTCGGTTGTGCATGGTGCTGACCTCTCCTGCGCTTCTCCTCTGTTTTCTCTGTCCTCTCTCACCCTTCGCCCTCCGACCCCCTCTGTTATCCCCAGTTGTCACACACTGGGTCATTGTTTTCTGATCTCTCCCTTTTCTTTCTGCCCCTCCGCTATCAGAACCATCAGTCACACCACTCATGCGCTTGCAAAACACCTCCTCTCCTCTTCGTAGCCGTTTCATTTCCATTTCCTCTCATCTCTCCTTCTTTCATCCCTTTGTTCTCTCCATTCTGGGCACACTCTGTACATTCACCCACTCGCTTTCTTCCCCTCCCTCCCCCCTTTCACCCGACTTGGCGTTGACGTGTGTTTGCTTGCTGATTTCTAAGTGCTTCTCCCCCCTCCCACCTGTTCTCTCCTGGTGTTGCTAACCAGTCTCGTTTCTGTTTGTACTAAAGCTTTGCCGGAGGAAATCGGCAGAGAACTGCCCAAAGGTAACACAGCTGTCCTCCAAAGCCTTTAGTGTCGAACCGCTACACCATCGGTGCCATGTTTGTTTGTTTTTTGTTTTTTTTTTGTTCTTTTTGTCATTATGTGCGTGCGGTGACGTGGTTCTCACGACTCTCTTCTTATTTCTGTCACTTCTCTTTTTTTTGTCTCCCCTCCTATTTCTCTTTCGTTCCATAAATATCCTCAATGTGAAGTTGTCACTGATTCCTTTCTCTTCTCTCGTCTCTTCCTCCTAGAACGAACTGCCAGACACTCACGCCAAATTCCACGTCTTGTTCCTTTTTTTCGTGGCAGCCATGTTCTGCATCAGTATTCTGTCCCTCTTCAGCTACCACCTTTGGCTTGTAGGAAAGAACAGGTCCACTATAGGTAACAAACACACATTCAACAAGTGTCAAACCAGTCACAAACATTTCCCTGTATGTATTTATCAAGCACTGATACTGAATTTAACATTTTAAAGAGGGTTTTTTTTAACAGTATAAGTTACCTTCCCTTTTCATCAAATGAAATTTCACCTGTTGGTTGTTTAATGACGTCTGTGTTTGTCTATGTTTATTCATTCCTCTGTGCAGAGGCGTTCAGAGCTCCGGTCTTTAGGACGGGCTCTGATAAGAACGGCTTCTCTCTGGGTTTCCGGAAGAATATCACTCAGGTCTTTGGAGACCAGAAGAAATACTGGCTGCTACCCATTTTCACCAGGTAGAGACAAAGTGTAGACCTGAGACACAGAGATATTTGTAGCACTCTCAGCAATACTAGGCTCAGGCTAAGTTCCCCATCCGTGTAACCTGTTGTTAAATTTACAATATAGCAACAAAAAAAAATTGAATGTATTTGCCACAGATGCTAAACAACAAGTTGGATCTTACAGTGGATCTTACATGTACTTTTGCTGTAATTCCAGTGGAAATGTAACCCAGCTACAGTTTGTTGCCGTGCAGACTGACTGCACCTAATCCTGAATTTCTTCCATCTTCCTCGTTTTCTGCAGTCAGGGAGATGGTCTGACGTTCCCTACGCGGCTGGTCAACGCTGATGTAGAGCAGGCCACGGTCACACTGGAACCAGAGCCCAATAAAAGGTGATAAATGTTGGTACAATAAAAGATACGTTATTTGACACGAGGCTCTCATAACGATTTATGTTGTGGATGCACTGTTCATTTCATTTTTTCGCTTTTAGAAACGTAGGAAAATTTGTCGTCTCACTCATATTCGCCTGCTAAAGCTGTCAGTATTCTAGTTTTGGCGGATCTCCTGCCCAATCTACTCCCATGTTAATTTGAGAAGAGAAAGCATCTGTTCTTTACCAGATGACCCCGGCCAGAGTTTTTAATATTTAGCTCTCAAACTTTACACAGAGCTTGTCGACAAGATGAGGATGCTCACCGTCATTTCAGCTTTTGGTTTGCCTTATAGGGCATTTTTGGTCACTTCCGAGGGGGGTTCATTCAGAGACTTTCTGTGTCTCTCAGGGGGAGCGACAGAGTGCATGCGCACACCTGTGACTAATTGCTCTGACCTGCAGCAGTCTCTGTGCTACTGCAGTGTCAATAATAATGTATGGGGCCGACTGGGCCAGAGTCAGGCACACTCAAAATTTCTTTAGAAATGATTTTATTTTGTTTAATTATTTGTTGGGCACATTTCCAGTGTTGCTGATGTCCCCGCGAGCCCCCTCAGCGAGTCACAGAATCGTCTCCTGAGCAACGACCAGCACGCCAACAGTATCGGGGACCATCTGGCTAACAACACCCTCGAATCAGGTGAGGACTCTCAAGGTTGATTGTGTTTCACAGACAGAATTAATTTAGTTAATTAATAATCTGCTAAATGTCTGGGGTCTCACCTTATCACCTTTTCTGTTTGGCTTCACAGCTGACAGTGAAACCATTACAATCTCCGTGGAGAGCAAGTCCTAACCAGGTGATTATGAGTGAACCACTTGACTCAGTCGGGTCTGAATGTTTGGATACAGATTTTTTTTTTTTTTCTTTCTGCGTGCACAATTATGTCAATTTTGAGTGTAATCAATGGTAATGTAGCTAATTATCTTTGTTTTGTTTGTTGCCACAGGAGAAACTCCTCAGTCATCTAATACGATGCCTTAAGCAACGCAACAGTTCAGTTTGTCACCATGGCAACAGTCTCACAGTGCAACCTCATCCCCACAGACTCATTCAGAGTAACTATGGGAATGCATTTCTTTTGCCCATCGCAGCACAGTTAATGCATCTATGACATTGGCATTTTTGGCATGCAGTGCAGATCTCACCACCCCCCCCCCCCCCTCACAGGACAAACTAGTTCACTCGCACACCAACGCACAGACACGCTAACAGTCACACATCCAACACTCTCCGCGTATTTCATTGTGTTGTTGTTAAGCTTTTTTTTTTTCTCGCCACTTGAGCATTCACCGATGACGAGAAAAGTGACGAATCCTGGAAGAGAATATGAGCTGCTTTTGGTGTTTTTTAGATGAGAAAACCTTTTGGTGCCAAAAGCTTCCTGGTTGCACCAGGTCTTGTTTTTGTTTCATTTTTTTAAAAAGGCACAAAGCTGGAGTGAAGAGTGGGGGAGAGCTGGAGCAGTGTGGTTTTTTGTGTGTGTTTTGAACATTTATCTTGTGTTTTTAGAAAGGCAGTACATCCCACGGAAATGGATCAGTTTACTTGCGTGACCTTTTTTTTTCTTTTTCTTTTTAACTCATAAATGTTGGAGCGCATCTGTGGTCCGCACCTTTTCAGGTGGGTGTTTCCCAACAAAACCCGGTGGACTACCCGGTGGACCACCACCGCTCAGTGGACTGAAGCGGTGCGACACAGGGAAGACTGTAGCTGGGTTTTTGGGTGGCGTTTTGGATATCCAGAGCACAAGATGGCACATTTGCACTTTGTAGATTATCAATGTCCATCAAACAACGTGCTGCTTTAAAAAAAAAAAAAAAAAAAAAAAAATCATGTCCAAAAAGCATCCCGGGTAGAATGGATGTTGAATGATCAAGTGATTCATGGCGTATTGTTTGTGTGTGTGAATGTGTCTCAAAGTTACAATGGCAGTCTTTTCTTCTTCTTTTTTTTTTAAAGAACTGACTATAACTGATAATTGGCTTTATGTGTTTTGTGGCCAACTTGTGTTAAATCATGCTGCTTATAAACAGACAGTATGACCTGGGATGTATTTCACACAGTGCAATGTGCGGCGCCGGTTGCTACCTGTTCTTTTAGACTCAGTTAATCATGTCATATGCCGATCAGTGATTCATAGCCCATCACGACTTCATCCTGTTTTTCTACAGCTTCGACCTTTACTAACACACCAACACTCATTGCCAAATAAGGGCTGACCTGTCAGGAGCTCTGACCTCTGAAGTGTTTACAGCATCCTAGCTTTATCTTCACGGGCCAATGTCATCGTAACCAAATTCTTTTTACAAGCCGTCGTGGCGCAATGTTTTATACAAGGCTCATCTGTCCCTCCTGCCTGTTGTGGGCCATGATGTCCTTGCAATACCAGTGCTGGCCAGCAGGTGGCTACAGTGCATCTGTTATCTGCCCTCAAAGATGGAGATTTTTCTGAACTTGATCGACTTGTGGCTCAGGGCTCAGTTCACTTTCACTCTAATTTGCAGGTGCCGCTTTCCTCAGAATTCAATATTTTCATAATAGGTCATTAATAAGCATTATTTCCCTGTGATAATATTCATATTTAATTTGAAATGAAAGTGAATTGAACCCATCTGATCCACTGTAAAATAGAGGTGTCGACTGCAGCTTCTGCTCACTTTGTTTACTCAGTGTGTACTTCGGGAGTCGGCTCAGTGTTGTGACCTTGAACTGTTAAAGGCGCCTCAGCGAACTGTCTCGTGTCACTTGTTGAACATCTGAGATGTGACTTAGAGAATTCGATTTTACGACTCATGCATATCACATCTATCGAGGAGTGGACTGTTTTGTCAGTTTAACCAAATAACAATTGTTCAGGAATGAGTTAACATCCCTTTTTCCCAGGAATTTTGTTATTTATATGCAACTTTCCGATACACATTGGAGGAGAACCAGCAAATTCCTGATGTCTGACATTGCTCTACCTGATCACATCCCTGACTGTTGCTGGATGAGCCTCTTACTAAGTAAAAATCCCACCAGACTCCTGTGATGTTTACAGCTGTTTCTATCGTGTAGAGTGAGTTAGTGGTGTTTGTACGGTGTGTTTCTTGGTAATCGTTGTCACAGTTGTGCTGGATGTACCGCAGACGGGACAGTGAGGGCATTTGATCGAAATGACGGAGCATTAAAAAAAAAAAAAAAAAAACGACAGCCTGCTCTTTGAACTTTATGTTTACGTTTTATCCTACCAATCATGTTTGACCTTTTGAGCCCAAGTGTATTTATAATAATTACTCTTTACAAACAGGTGATTGGAGGATACTGTGTTAATTACGGTCGCTAAATATCAGAATCGTGCTGTGGTTTGATCTCATGATGGCAGGTTAAATTACTTTTGGAGATCATGATTCAAGCCAAGGTTGTGTTCTGATCGTGTAGATCTTTTTTTTTTTTTTTTAAACCTCACACCTAAAGGTCCAGTGTGTAACATTTAAGGGGATCTATTGACATGAATATATAAATATATAACTTTTTTTTCATTAATGTATAATCACCTGCAAATAAAAATCGTTTTTTTGTCGTTACCTTAGAATGAGTCTTTCATAACTACAGACCTTTGTGAGTTATAAAGCCGCTGTAGCTTCTCCTTTATGCTGTATTCCGTTGGTTGCAATATGCAACTTCACCACTAGATGCCACTAAATTCTACACACTGACCTTTAAACATTTCGTCAAAGGAAAAAGACAATAAATATATATATCTGTAAGGAGCCTGGCTTGTTCCACTTGTCACTTATGGCCACTGATTCTGAAACATTGGACCTGTCGTCTTGTTTTACAAATTGCCTATATTCTCTCTGGGCAGTTTGGCCTTGAGACTAAAGTGCGCGTGTGTATTTTGTAATGCTTAATTGAGTGTTCTTTTGTAATATTGTCGTCCTTGGGAGGAATGCTTCTGTGCAGCCGTGAGATTTTTACATGTCTGTGTACATACATAACGTCTGACTAATGCTCAAAAGCATGGCGCCTAACTTCTGTAAAAATGTGTATAACCGTGTTAACGGGGGATTATGGCGTTGAAACAGACATTGGGGTTTTTCAACTATTGCTAGGTGCGTCATGTTTTCAATTAGCTTTACTCTGGTTTAGTCACAACTTTATAAATGAAGCCATAAAAACTCCTGAAAAACGGAGGAAGGATCTAAAAAGTCTAATTTCTTTCTTCTTTTTTTGACTGACAGAAACATTTTACATCTGTATTCACATTGCAGATGTAGCCTATCATAACTTGCTTATTGCTACATTTTGGTTTCTTTTTGTTACAATGTCCTATTTTACAATGTGTGTATATATATATTGATAATGTATGAAGAAGACTACATATATATTTTTCTTGTCTGATTAATTTTACTGTTCCTATTTTGTGAATGAAGTACATGCCTCCACACAATTAACGTGAAAATAACAATAAATGTTTTTTTAAACCTCCAGTCTAAAGTCGAAGTCTATATAGTAGTTTAAGTCTTGCCTTGGTCTCAGTTTTTTGATTATTTTAAGATACACATTTAAAGCAGCACTTCACTACCACAAATTTCATGTCACATTCTTCTTCCTTGTTTAAACCTGCCTATCTGCGAACATTCGGTTCTCAAAATTCAATTTCAATTTTCTGTGACAAACATTCGGGTAGTTGTAGCAATCGAGCGCAGATACATGGGACCAATCAATCATCAACCTACTCACAATTCAATTGTGAGAACTGAATGTTCAGTTCCAAACTAATAAATTCAAATTACAATTCAGATTCAGTTTTTCAACGCAATTATTCAAATTGAACAATACAAATTCAAATTATGTGATTCAAATTCAGTTTCTGGCGGCACATCTTTCAGCCCACAGGGGCTTCTTTCTAAGTTCAGTTCTAACACCGTCGGCTGTCTGATGCCGATTTGAACTGCCAGTGATTCATGACTTCCAGTGTATCTACCGGATATCTGAACATTTTGGATACTCTCTATAAACAAATAGTGGCACATGAAAAATGATATAAACCTGGATCACCAATAGGCTCTGAAAGATGTTTGTTCACAGTGATTACACACCCCAAATAGTTTCGATTTCAAACTTGTCTTCAAGTAATATCAAAGGCAATTAATTAGACTTTGCACTGGCTTGCTCTGGAGGCACACAAGGTCAACAAGCAAAAGGAAAATGTCAAAACAGTTCCTCTATCGGCCAATTTGGCAATCCAGGCTTCAGTCGGCCCGCCTCAGCTCCACCCACGATCCACCTTTGCCAAGATGGTGATAGAGATGGCCAGAGCCACCACACTCTGAGCTCAACGGCTCTTCAGAAAACTATGAATGGGTTCATCACTACAGACTTGTGCTTTCACATTATACACAGTAATTTGTGTCACGGTTTAGTTTGAGAAAGTGAGCCCAAATGCAGACATGAAGGTAAGGGAATAAATACTCAAGGGTTCCCCTTTAATTGTTTACAATGAGTTGATTTTAAGTAACAAGCGCTGAGCAGATGTATTTTTTTGGCAATGTGGCTTCAACACAAATACTGAACCTACACTGTGTTTCAAGGAAGAAACTTGAGATCAGCATCTGCAAGCACTAAATTCCTGAAGTGAGTGCTCAAAGACACAAATGCAGCAGCCAGACTGAACATGTGTTTACGGTTGGTACTTCGGTACGGTAGGTTCCAGACCATCCTGCCGATGACTGATCGACTGAAGAAGATCAAAGCACCAATGAAGAGGAATCGACCAAGGCACCAAACCTACTGAAACAGGTTTTCAGCATGCCA
Source organism: Nibea albiflora (assembly GCA_014281875.1). Taxonomy (NCBI): domain Eukaryota; kingdom Metazoa; phylum Chordata; class Actinopteri; family Sciaenidae; genus Nibea; species Nibea albiflora. The sequence goes on along the minus strand of CM024805.1, from coordinate 10,588,127 downwards.
TGCATTCAAGCGTAGAGTTAGCTAAATGAGTTCAGGCTACTGAGAACCGATGATTTGCTTTGTTTTTTGTCCATAAGTGGAGCCTCTTTTAAATTAACTCAGACACAAAAAGGTCAGGCGAATTACTTCATGTACACAGTATCTGAAGATACAGGAACACCAGATGAACCACAACCTCTGCTATCTGTCTGACACCCAGGCCCTTGACTTCTGCTGTTGAGATGGTTGCTGCCTACTCATTCCTGCTTCACTTCATTTTTTTATGAATTTATGAATTACAGAATGTTTGTGAAATATATTCCCAGATTTTAGACTTACAAAGTAACCACTGAACCTAAAGAAGATATAAAAAAATAAACAGTCTGAACAAATATGCCATGTAATGTCAATTTAAAAATATATAATGAAAGAAAAAATAGTCAGAAATGATTTTTTAATGGATCTTAATGATTTTGTGTCAATGCTTTTGGGGGGGGGGGGTTGTATTTCTAAGGTTTCTCTGTGAAGGTGTGCATTCATGCACAAGCTCCCAAGGTAATGACCTCGATGTCAGAGTAAACAGTGAGTTGTCAAAAGCCAAACAAGATTAACGTCCACACGGTCAAAGCAGCTGTAGTTTCAGTTTAAAGACCTTTAGATGGTTTAGCTATTACAGGGAAAATCCTCCTGTCGTGATTTTTTTCCGTGGCTGCCGAAGTCAGCCTGTGGATGCTTGAAAAGAAAACTCAACGCAACCACATCTCATCTTGCATTAAATAATTAGGACTTTATTCACAGAAACAAGTGAGATTGGGATGCACCCCCGATCAGATCCCTTCCAAATCTCCATTGCCGAATTGTCCCGAATTGTCTTCTCCCGGGCTGGCTTTTAAACCCACAGGAATGGTCATTACACAGTACCTATCACTCAGAGAGAGAAAGGTAGAAAATTCAGCAAGAACCTTCTGCCATTTTCCCAAGATTATCTACAAACATAGCCAACAGTTTCCCTTGGCACGATGTCAGACTATCAAAACGTCAATAGATGATTTGATTAGATGACATTTTTGGTGCTACGCTATTGGATTTTGAAGTCTAGATCGAAATGAATTCTGTTCTTAAGGCTGAGCTAGTCAGAAAGTCAAACTTTAGTAAACAGATTAAACAGCTATTGGCACACGAAAGCTAATATAAAGCTGAATCATCGATGGGCTCTGACAGATGTTTGTTCACAGTGATTACACACCCCAAATAGATTCAATTTCAAACTTGTCATCTTCATGTGATATCACTTACAGGCAATTTCTCAAACTTTGCACCGGCTTGCTCTGGAGACACACAAGGTCAACAGGCGAAAGGGAAGTGTCAAAAACAGTTCCTGTATCGGCCATTGGCCATTTTTGGTGCTACGTTATTGAATTTTGGGACTAGATTGAAATGAATTCTGTTCTTAAGGCGAACGGTTTGTTTCGTCCAACACATTTTATTGTATTGTTGATCCCGTGTTAAACTGCATGCGACAAATAACCTGAAACGTAAAAACTTATAATAAAATGCTCATGTTCTAGTAAAACTGTTCTGAACGGTAGCTGTTCCTTGAATCATTCTGACTCTTGCAACACGTCTGCCAAGCTCATGAACACAGGCTAGTCGTGGCAAATCCTCGCTACAGGATCTCGAATAGAGACGTAAGTCAAGGCGTGCCTTGGTACGGATAGAAGTTAAAGGAAATGACGATGCTCAAATGATTCAAGATCAAATCAAAAGGATTCAGTCGTCATACAAGATGAGACAAGACTGGCTCATACTCATACTACATTTGTAATAAAGACCCGTCACTGTCTTCTTAATGTCCGTTCTCAGAATCTGATTCACTGGCAAGTCAGTCAGTTTTCCCTTACAACGAATTTGTCTCAGTGTTCCTCACACAGTCCAAAGACAGGCAGGTGTGAATGTGAGCGTGAATGGTTGTCTGTTCTGTTCTCCCAGTCCATGTCGACTGGTCCAGAGCGTACCCTAGCTTCTCCAGGCTCCAGCCGCACCGTGACCCCGATGGGAGTAAGCGATTACAGATAATGGATGGATGATTCGCTTGTTTTTTTTTCCCAGGATATTGCTTATCTTAAATGTGTCTGCACATGCAGCTCGAGGATAAAAAAAATTGCTCTTTGAACAGTTAGGGAAACTTGAACAGACACGATAATCAGCAGCATCTAGATATGAGCTAAACTGAACCATAGGCATGACTAAAATTGCAGCTCAAAGTCTCTCCGAGAAGTACCAACTGGGATGCAGGAAACATGCGATAAGGTGAGATTCATGGTGGTAATTGTGCACTTTGGGTGTTATTGCTCCTTAATGAATGAATTCAGCAATGTTTTGCTCCGCGCAGGCTGATCTCAGGGCTGTGGAAAACAACACAAATGCAGCCCGGAGTGCAAAAAAAGAGAGAAAGATTTGCAGCAAATGCCTCACATGACGATACCCCTGAACACGTTGCTATGGGAACCGGTGGGCATGTGATGTGAGTGCCTGCGTTTTCCTGAGGACTTCTTAAGAAATGCCTCCTCCCATACCACACACACACATACCATAACCCCCCCCCCCCCACACACACACACACACACACACCTTCACCCAAAGCCTGCTTTATCAGTGTTACTGGTGTTTTTTCCGGAAAGCTAGAAAGTATTTAGAATACATCAAGAATAAGTTGTGCCATCATTTTGTGTTATCTTGTCACTTGCACAACTCTCTAAGTGGAAACAGGCCCAGTCAGATGAGAAATATTGTGTCTGCCTTCAGGAAAGTTCCATAAGATATAAAAATGGAGCACGTTTATTGTTTTCAGTGGAGCTTAGAGCCACAAAATATTCACACCCTGCAGCGCCACAGGCCACAGATTATCATAACACAACAAACTGAGCGTGAAAATGCAAGGATGGGTGACAAGACTTAATTATAAATGTGACAGATGGAGATTTCTTGTACAAATCACACACTGTTGTAATGCCCAACCACCTTTATGCTGCACTGCAATGAAAACCGTGCTTCTTGCCTTTTTTTTTTCAACCCACAAATCATTTCCTCCGTCAATTTCTCAGGATGTGGTAACTTGGCAGCTTCTGTCCTATGACATCGCAGAGAGGCGGGTCCAGCGATTACCATAAAGTGTTTGGGGGGGGATACACAGCGGCCCGATATCCCTCCGTGGAAAGTTTGAAAGTGTCCTTTGGGACTTTGGAGAGGAGAGTGTCGACTTTTACGCACCGAGCGGGTGTAAGCGGGTTTCCGAGAGAGAAGAGCTGGAAGTTACATTTGTGAAAATCCAACAACGGCAGTCAACATGGATAATGGATCCAACCGAACTATTGATCCGAGCTGCACGGACAAACCCCCTCTCGCCATCGAAATCATCCTCAGTGAGTAGCACACTGGCTTTGACACCACAGATCAGCCCGTAAAATGTCTCCCAACTTGATGGTGGTTCTTTATGATGATGCACCAGACCAGAGCTCATCCACACGGTGGAACAGCATCGAGTGGTCCTCTTGCTCATCTTTGCTCCTCTCTCGGGTTAAAGTGATCATAACATGCTGCCTCTCCTCAAGATTTTTTTTTTTGTGTGTGTGTATTGGATCCATGTCAAGCTCGCGAACATGCTGTAACCATTTGGGCACGATTAGTGAACTGGCAAATGAATGGCTCCGTTCTCAGTTGCAGGTTTCAACACATTATGAAGCTTAATCCACTAATCCATTTCACTGGGGTGGTGGGTGTCATTATAAATTCTTATTTAGGTCTAGCTCATGTTGGATTACTTATTTCAGCGGTGACATCTGCAGCAATGTAGAGAGAGAAAATCCACTTCAACAGAGCTAAGCAATATTTTTATGACTCAAATCCCAAAGTAACCCTAAAGCCATGTATTAACCATAATAAATGTGTTTGCATGGAAGTGCAGTAATTCATGTTTTTGATATTTGGGAGATGTTTTACAAAGCTGGATTCTATATATGTTGTTTTATTATTATTTTACTTTTAAAATCATGCTTTATGATTAACTGTAAATGAAAGATCACCCAGTTTTTGTCACTGGACCTGCATTTCTTATTTAAAACAGACCTTTACTTTTGACAGAGGCAGGTGAAGAGTGACAGGGATGTGGGGAGAGAGAGAGAGAGATGGGGAACGACATCAACCTTGGGCCGCCGCTGACCTTCGTACATGGGGCGGACACCCCTGTATATGTTGAATTTAAGTCATTTAGGAATAGTGTCATCATTTCTTCAGCTGTCTCATGTCAACTTTGAGGGATATTTTGTAAATATTTAGCAGCAGTAGTAGATTTGTCAGTAACAAAAAGGATCTTCGGCTTCCATTTTACTGCACGTGTGTGGCTGATAAGATTTGAGTAAAACTGACAGAATACAGAAGGACTGAAATCGTCTAAGAAGGGGAAGGAAAACAGTGATAGAGTTCAGAAGAAATTCAACAGGTCAAACAAGGAATTTCATATGACAGAAAGAAATCACTGAACAATACCCGTAGATAGGAATCACAAAAACAGGAACTTACTTCGATTTGTGTACTCCTGGTTACCACCAATGACTGAATACCAGAGAATAAGTGATGAAGAATAGTTCATCACTTCCCAGAATACAGCAACAAACGTTTTACTTTCATTACCTTTAATTACCTTTCCTTTCCTCCCACGTTTTGTTTCATTTACTTCCTTTCTTCTTTGTAATCGGCTATTTTTGTTTTGTCTGAAACATCTACAAAGCGGTTCCCATAAATGACACCCTGACAACTAGGATTGCGCATAAACCATCCTCCATCCACTGATGTTCTGTTTGTTGTTTTCAAGGCTGAAATAAACACAGAACTCTGGCATATATGACATATTACACAACACAGTTAGAGGCTTCATCCATTGACTTGTGTAATTTTGGAAACGATCCATGTCTATGGAAACAGTCTGCATTTCATTACATGCACTGCTGTTTTCTATCTGCTTTTTTTTTTTTGAGTCTTTGGACCCAATTTAGGACACAAATGAGGCAATAAACTTTGATTACCACAATGCATTTCTTTTTAACCCTCGAAATATGGCTCTCCAATTTTTGTTAAAGTTAGTGGCATGTCTATATTGTTTAACATCTGGTTAGACGGTAACGTCTAACGTGTCAGATTTAGGGGGCTCTATTTACTAAGAAATTAAATATAATATGCCTATCTTTGTTTTCATTACTGTATTATAACCTAAAAATATGAATTGTTATGATTTTGTTGCCACCACCGCCAGGCCTTTAGTGAAATAACTTTTGGATGGATTGGTGCTGAACTTGGGTGAGAAGTTCACGGTTCCAAGATGATGAAGACTAATGACTTTGGTGATCCCTTGACATTTCATCTAGCATGACCATGAGGTTGACATTTGAGTGATTTTGGTCTTAACATGTTACCATGCTAACATGTTAAACCAAGATGGAGAATGGGGTGAATGTTATTCCTGCCAAACATTAGCATGTCATCAATGTCATTTTTTTTTTCTTCAACTAACGCACCACAGTGCTTTGCACAGCCTCACGGAGCCCATTTTACTTACGTTATTTTCTGGACATGATTTATTCAGCTTGCGTGAATAAACATTTCAAGGCCTTGATGAAGGCTAGAAAAACATACAAGATAATTGCGTACAGCAGCTTTTGGAGAATGTCCTGTAGGTCCAGCATTGAAGCTCAAATTTGCTTCACAGAGAAAAAATACAAACAGAAACAGGAACTATTTTTTTGCAAAAATAAATCAAATTTGGCCATGCATTGGTAAATGGGGATGTGAATGTTTGTTTGTCTGTCTGTGTCAGCCCTGTGATGATCGGACAGCTTGTCCAGGGCCACCCTCTTGCCCAATGCCAACTCGGAGAGGCTCCAACCTCATTAAGGATTACAGTGTTTACAGGAAATGGGTGGATGATAAAATGTTAAACCCAATAATAATATATAATAATAAAAGTTTAACCAGTGCATAGAAACCAATTCAGAAAGACCTAAAAACTAAAACACTAAAAAAAAGTAAATTAAAAAAATAAATAATTTGTTGTCATTTTCCTTTTCTCTCTGCAGAGTTGGATGTTTTTGGCATCATCCTGTACTCCGTCCTCACCTTCATGGCGACAGTGTCCATGCTGGTCTACATAGAGGAGTGCATCTACATCTATCGGAAAGTGCCCGTCAATAAGAAGAGTGTAATCATCTGGGTAAATGGGGCAGCACCGGTAAGAAAAACACTATGGATAGTAACAGTCTTGGCTCTAACCAATTTAGCGCCCTGGGCAAGATTTAAGGGGGTGCCCCCCCTATATATATTTCCAATATAAAAAGCCTACACAGAGTATAAGATCTGAGGAGAGGAGTGTGTGAAACCACTGGGTGTTACAGTCTAATCATAAAAAAAACATGATACCAAGAAAAATAATGAAATGAAATACTAAAAATTAAAAACAAATAATTGTACCAACGAGTTTTAGTATAAAAAAAGTGAAAGTTACTCTTGGATGGATGGCGCCGTCAGCATTTGTTTATACTGCCTATGCCCACAGGCTGGCACTGGATAGTAAGCAAAGTGATAAAGACACTCGTGTGCTGGTGAAATACGCTGTATCTTTATCATATCTCTGTCTCCTCTCCTTTTCAGGTGATTGGCACCATGTCCTGTCTTGGGATGTGGATCCCCAGAGCCACCATGTTTACTGATATGACCTCTGCCTGGTGGGTCTCTCTGCTTCTCTTTTACTCACCTTTCATCACTCGCTGTGCTGTGTGTTGTGTTAACCACAGAGCGCCAGTAAAAAAAACAACAAAAAAACAGAGAGAAACTTGGACTTCATAACTTCACACTATTGTGTAATGTGCAGGGGCCTCATAGAGTTCATTTTCTCTACTTCTACTTTCTGTCCTTCTTTTTCCAATCTAAACTCCACATACCTCACCCTTACTTTCTGCATCCTTTGATCGCCTTGCCTCATTTCTTGCTACCAATTACCCCTCGTTTCTCTTCTTATCTCTCTTAAGCTACTTTGCCGTCGTGGTGTTCAAGTTCCTGATCCTGATGCTGGAGGAGGTGGGAGGCGACGAGGCCTTCCTGAAGCGAGCAGGGAGACATAAGCTGAAGATCAGCACTGGCCCGTGTTGCTGCTGCTGTCTCTGCCTGCCATATGTTGCCATCACACGGTAAACACTCCATATTTTATCTGTGGTTAGCATAATCTTTACAAGTTTTTACAAGTTTTTTTTCCCCCCGCCCCAAGATCCTGGGTGTGAACAGCTCCTAGGGAACAATTAGCAGAAGCATGTTTACAACTGGCAGTGCGTATGGATTTAGTAATCTGATCCCATTATGTTTGGCATCTTTATCAGATTATTAATCCTCGAGAGGTTTATAATGAACTGTACAGTCAGTAGTGTAAATATTGATATAGAAACATGAGCTTCATCTTTGTAGCTATTCTATGGAACTGGAGCGGCTTAAATGCTTTTCACACCTCAGCTTTCTTAGCAACGTTTTATTGTAAAGCGATAAATCTAAGGCTACAACAGCAGCAGGTTAGCGTAGGTTAGCACAAAGACTGGAGAAAAGGAAAACAGCTGGCTGGTCTCTGGTGAATTTACCTATTTACATTTATGCAAAGATTAAACATGTAGGATATGAACTGTCAACAAGTGAGCTTTGTTGGTGCTGGTGCATTTTGTTATGTTTGGCTGAGCGGCAGCCTCCGTGGCCGTGACGTGAAGCCAACGCGGAAGCGCTAAAAACTGCAGTTCATCGAACAGCCACATGAGGCCGGTTACAGAACGAGTCGATCTCCATGAGCCGCTCATGTTCAAATGTCCAACTTCAAAGCAGAAACAAACATGTTTACAGTCTGATATTCAGTCATTCGGCCCGCCTCAAGTCCATCGACGATCCACGCCTTTGCTGGTTTTTAGGATAGCCAGCAGAGGCAGGATTGCCAAGATGAGCTTACGTTTCTTCAAAAACCAGTGGGGGACATCACGGATATGACGTCCGTATTTATACTATGGTTCTACACTGGGAAGACCAACAGCTTTCAGTCTTTATGTTAAGCTAACCAGCAGTTTGCTGCAGCTACAGTGTAGCATTGACATTCTTACTGCACTCTCTGCAAAAAAAAACGTGTAAAACTATTATTTAGTTAGCACATAGAGCCACACTAGCCACATTTATGTGTAAACACACCAGGCTGAAGTAAAATCACAAGAATGAGAATGATTCTTTGATCCCTGCCTGCATTTCATACTGAAACATCCCACAGTGTGCTAATTACAGACCCTCGCCAGCTTCTGGTTACAACCATGTGATGTTCGAGAGGTCAACATATCCTCGATCTGCACTATTCAAACAGCGTATGGCCTGTTTGAAGATTGCATAAGCTCATATGGTTCTATTCTCTGAATGCAGGTTGAACACACTCCTGGCCGTTCAACTCTTTCAAGGCGGAAGAGTGTTAGTAGCATTCTGTAGACAGGCAGTCCAGTCATGCTCATTTCTGGACCAGTACAGACTTGCTGCATGTTAACTATATCACAGTTGGCTGATTGATGCATCCAGTCTAGAGATATTATTCTGATTATTTATTCACCAGTGTTATCTGCCTGCCACTGTCTTGCAATAACAATTTTTTAAATTCATCAAAAATATGTAGTGCAGTAAAAGTGGAAATACGAGAAAACAATAATACTCCAAAAAAGTACAGATAGTGGATTTTCGTACTTAAGTACAGTACTTTGTTACTTCTACTTCGTTACTATACATCTCTGCCCGCATGTCATCCCCGTCTCTCTCTCCCCACATTCCTGTCCCTTTTCAGCTATCAAATAAAGCTTGAAAAAGGCCAAAAAACAAAAACAAAAAAAAACCCCACACACAGCGGTGATGATGACGATAACCAAGCCAAGACTTGCTCAGCCTTTTTTTTCTTCTTCAGTTTCCCATCAACAACTTAGTCTAAGGATTATCTGTGCCCTCCTGGAATACACTTCTGTTTATCAGAAAGAAAGGTGTAATGCCCCTCTGAGGAATTGTGCGCATTGTTGCTGCATGTACAAGAACATAAAATACAGACGTTCATGAAGTCAATAAAGATCAATCCAGGGTCACTCTCAATTGTCTGAAACATCCTGCGGTAATAATCCAGGTGAGGTTGTGGCCAACTGAGTAATGAACCATTCCTGGTGGACTTTTAATTGTTTTTATGTGAAAACAGAAATCAGTGGCTTCTGTGAAATAGTTTCCTCTGTTTCAACTCCAGGCGTTCTCTCTTCCTGCTCAAACTTGGCTCCTTCCAGTTTGCTCTTATGAAGATTGTCTTCACCATCCTTTCCATTGTCCTCTATACCAATGGGACGTTTGACCTGTCTGACGTGAGTAGTCAGTGTTGTATGGCTATTGTATCCCTAACGTATGCTTGTACTAGTTGTTTTCCTGTCCTGTTATTTTTCATTACCGTAAAGTGAGTGACACAGCAGATTTGCGCGTCCACTGCGTACCACTTCTCCAGAATGTCTGATTTAGAAAGTCATGAGCACAGTTGTTCTCTCTGCCTCGCTATATGATTGCTGAATGAATCCATGCAGACTGTACTGTGAATTCCTGTTGCTCGTTATTGAGTTACATAGAAAAAAATCACATCAGACCCATGCATTTGATCACTTTTTATGAAAGCAGAACTATTCAAGTTGCCATAGAGATAAAAAGCTGCTTTTATTATCCACGCTAGCTGTCTGTCTGTTAGTTGCTCCATCCGAGCTGATCTGAAATAAACTGACTACCGGATAAATTGAAAACTGGTGCAGACAATTGAAGTTTCCCTACTTCACTTTTTCTCTCTTTGGAAATGTTCTCCAGTACTTTCAATGGTTCAAGGCACCAACTTTATCTGTACTTTGGTATAATGCTAATTAACAAATGTGTAAACTTCACTGATGAGCGTGATGCAGTTAACGTTGCAGCTCTTGAACATCGGCATGTTGGCATTGTCAGTGGGGGCATGTTGGCATGCTGACACTGGTATTTAGAGCTCCATGTTGCAGCATGTCCCAGTAGATAGATTTCTGGCAGAAGATTAATGACCATTTGTTCTTTCTCACTCGATTATAGTTTAACTCTTTGCATCCAACAGCAGCTTCATATTTATATGAGGATGTTAATGCACAGAGCAGAATAGCCGGTTTCTGAGTAACCATTGGTGGCATATAGGTCAATGTACGAACTAAGTGTGAGTAAACATTCATCAGTTAATGATGAGTATCACATGAGCATAACTTGATTAGGTCTTAATGATTCACCACATGAATTCATGATACATCCTGGATTCATTGTATTAAATCATCATACTGATTTATGACTTACGTGTGTGTTTTGTCTTCCGAAGAAGATATAAGAAGTGTTATTAGAAGGGATGATGGTGCCAATTAAAAAGTAAAAACTACTACTCTGTGTGTGTGTGTGCGTGTGTGTGTGTGTATGTGTGTTTGTGTGTGTGTGTGACAACATTTCAGTTGAACATTACCGGAGCTGCAATATGGATCAACCCGTTTGTGGGCATCTTGACGATCATAGCCCTGTGGCCTGTAGCGATCATGTTCATGCACCTGAGGACTACCCTGCGGTCACTCAAGATCATCCCCAAGTACGCCATGTACCAGGTAAGATCACAAGACACGCTCCTTTAAACACAGAGACACCTTTATGCACACAAATAGCTGTTTACACACCACATGATGGACAGTAACCGCCACCGCTCAGCTCTATATGGCCAGCTTTAGGTAAACACACGTTTCTAATAGCATGTCAGGTGTTTGCCAGGTTAAACAGTGTTTGTGTGTGTGTGTGTTGTAGCTGGTGCTGATCCTGAGCCAGCTGCAAACAGCGATCATCAACATATTGGCATTGAACGGAACCATCGCCTGCACTCCCCCCTTCTCCTCCGCAGCCAGAGGATACAGTAAGTCGACATATTCCTGATATAAACATGATCAGCAGGCAGTCAATCCATCTGTTCATTCTAATAGTAATAGTAATAGTTCAGTCACAGCACCGGGAACAACTCTTTGGCAATCCAACGTTTCCTTCCTTTTGATTTAATCTCTTTTACCGGCAGCTGACAGTTTTGTTTTTTTCCACTTGTTCGCGTGTGCGCACCTCCCTGTTTCCGCAGTGATGAGTCAGCAGCTTTTGATCCTGGAGATGTTCATCATCACGCTGGTAACACGTCTGCTGTATCGGCGACAGTATGACCCGTTGCCCGAAGAAGAATACGACGACAATGAAAACACCAAGATGGCTGCAATACCCGGGACCTGTTGAATGCGTGTGTGTGTGTGTGTGTGTGTGTGTATGTGAGCGAGTGTTTCATTTGTACTTTCTGCATGTGTCTGATTAAAAGATTGTATAATTAAATATGAATAGATATGAATTATATCTAGAAAGAGATACATTACCGTTCAAAAGTTTGGGGTCACTTAGAAAATTCCATCTTTTCAAAAGAAAAGCATTTTTTGGCCATAAAAGAAACAATCAAATTGATCCAAAATAATAACTTCTGAAATTCTATTCCATGCGAGAAATTGCAAGAAACTGAAGATCTCGTGCGATGCTGTGTACTATTCATGTCATGTCACAGAGCAGCACATACTGGCTCTAATCAGGACAGAAAGAGGAGTAGGACATTAGAGTATCTAGTCTGTGAAACAGACGCCTCACAGGTCCCTTACTGGCAGCTTCATTAAATAGTGCCTGCAAAACAACGGCGTTAACATCAGCAGTGAAGAGGCAACTCGGGGATGCTGGCCTTCTAGGCAGAGTGGCAAAGAAAAAGCCATATGTCAGATTTAAGCACAGCTCAGTTTGGAGCTGTTTGGTTTAGTTATACTTAGTATGCTCAGTTCAAACCAAAATAAACACTGTTTTATCATTCATTTGCTACTTGGACACTTTAACGCCCTGTGATGGACTAAGCTGGGATAGGCTCCAGCCACATGCGACCCTAGTGAGGGTAAGCGGCCAGAGAAAATGGATGGATGTTGATTGTATATCAAATTTTACACTTTTGCATTTTTGGCCTACTTGCTATGACTGAAAGACTTCTTAAAGACTCGGCTGAAGTACCAAATCACTTTCCTTTCTGAATCTGAAGAGTGACGCCACTTATTTATATCCGCCGTCTTTCTGTGAAGCATTGCTGCATACATGATGATGATAAACTGTATTTACATTCTGTGTCACAACCACTGGTCCTTTCCTGTCACTATAAGCGCAGTGCTTTCAATAAACTGAAAACACTCTGGCGTCTTTTGTTACAGTTATGTTCAGCTGCACTGCCACACTGTAGCTTTTAATCTTTGCCACTAGGTGGCAATAGAAACCAAAGCAGGTAAGACACCCAACCTGTGTGGCACGGTGTGGCGCTGTGGCACATTAAGCTTCAAATATACTCAGTTACTCATTATCTTTTTGCCATTTGAGACATAATGTAGCTCATGAATACATGTCACATCTTTTTACACGTGTATCCTCTGTCTGTGTGCGAATATATCACGTTGTTTGCGTAACAGATAAAGTGGCAGTAAACCAACAGTGTAACATAAGCGCTTTGACTTGATTGACACGCGTCTGTCCAATTGGGTTGCTTCTGTTTCTCACTTCTTTGTTTTCATCCAATCACCGGAGAGCTTTGACAAACCTGGGCCAAGTGCGGTTGAGACTTTCGGATGCACTGGAGACGTTAAAACAGTCTAAAATATCACGGAAGTCCGCAAATGTAACGTCTAGTAAATGTTTTTCAAACGTTGTTTTTTTTTCTTTCTGTAAAGATATGTCTGTATTTTAAAGTGGCTGTTTGGACAACAGACAGACATTTAGAAAAACCTGTCTGAACTTCCGAGTTAATGCAACCTGGACTTTCAAAATAATATGTTGCTTCAATTAGTCTTTTATTTATATGTGTTTGTATTTAGGTTTATTGTTTTAGAAATGAGCAGGGCTGGAAGAAGTCATCAGAAATTCATTACATCATTACATACCTCAAATTTGAACGTGAATAGTTCACGTCTTCAGGTTCAGTTCCATCAGTCAGACAATCAATAATAAATAATAAATAAATGAAAATGTATAAATAGGTAGATAAAATAGAATAAAGGTTAAGCATAGTAAAATATATAGAATCCAAAAATAAAGGTTGAGATATATAAATAGACAAACAACTAACCAATAAATAAACAAAAGTCCAATCATGTAACAGATTCAAATATATAGACTATATTAAAAATATGAACACTCTCTGCTGCCCTTGGGTCTTCAGAGAGGCTGTTTCTTAGACGTGGGCCACAGTAAGGAAACGATGCCTCACTGTAGGTTTTTGTTCTGACTCTGGTGTGATTGAAAGGCCATTCCCTGAAGACCCGGGGAGCACATCCGATAAATAGAGGGGAACCATTAAGAGATTTATAAACCAGTTAAAGAATCTTAAAACCATGAAGTGCACAGGTAGCCAATGCTGAGGCTTTAAAATAGGTGTAATATGTGCTCTCGTTGAGCTGAGTTTTGTAGTAACTTGTCATTTGTAGGATAACACAGGGTCAGCAGTACAATGAAATGTGTTGGCTGAGAAAAGGTTGCGCCAAGCACAAGTTGGACCGAGGTCTGGTGTCGTGTGCAAGGAGAACAGTCTGCGAGCTGGGTCACTGTGGTCCTTTAAGATGCTTATCTTTCTTATAATTAAGTCTGCAGTTGTAAATGTTAATAAACAGTTAATACATTATCTTTTGTCCAAATGCTTTGCAGCTCTTTTACAGAAGGTCAGAGGTCAAACGCTCTGTTTGGGTGGTGCTCTCCTGATGAACTAAAAATGCTGATTTTTTTTTTTTTTTACGGGACGCAACTGTTGCGCCATCATGCTTTGTTTCAACAAACACCAAATCTCCTGTAGTTTCCTCTATGACTTTGATGCAGATTTAAGTTTTGCTAAATTTAAAGAATCTTCCATAAAGTTTTTGATATTACTATTTACTGTTTTATTGTGGCTTATAAGAACAGAAAGTTCATTGTTTGTTTTGTTTTCTTTAATCGTATTTTTGAGATGCGTGTATTTTTTTTGTATTCAACTTTTAAAAACTATTATATGTTAATACGATGAAAATTGCTTTACTGTTTTCTAGCATGGATAATGTGGGAAAATATGCATTGAAAAAAGACAAGATGAAGTAATGTTAGGAGGTTAAACCAGGAAGATAACATTTCAAAACATGGAAATTATTCTTAAAATGGATTATAATGATTCATATATACTATAAATAAACTATTTTATATTTGAATATATTTAAAGATTTATGAATGTTAAAAAAGCCATTACAAATGGTGCCATATATATATAAAATCAATTGCATTTGCTGCATTTGTGGCCTTAGGTTTAAGAGTCTATACTTTTATTTTGAAAAAAATAATGTAACCGGAAGCCGTCGACCTTTTTTTCCCCGGCTAGCTTGCCAGTGCTTTGCAGCTCTGAATGTCTGAACAATGTAGAGCCAGGAAGCTCTCCTGACAGCATATTGTGTGTAGCCTATCATGTAACCTTATGGACATTTATTTATCTGCCCGCTTCGTGTCCACCGGAGGCCCGCGGCCTGGAGGGAATGTGGACGCCGATGAGAGAGCACGACTGTCCGTGTGGCTGTCAACGATACCGGGCATGATGATGATGAAGATGATGATGAAACGCTCGCTTTTTGACTGAATCTCATTCTCACGTTCAGATCCGGGCAGCCGCTATTAAAACTTTTCAAAATGAGGATGCTAACGTCTCTGCTGAAAAACGCCAACCCAAAGATCGAGTATTACTCCAGGTTTTCACCGTCTCCTCTCTCCATTAAGCAGTTCCTGGATTTTGGTAAGTAGCACTGCGGGGCTGTCATCTTAAAGGAGTGACCTGCTGATAAGGAAGACAACCAAGGGGCCTTGTATTTACTCATTTCAGCCACTATTCCTGTAGCTGGTGGACGCACTGGCTTGTTATTTATAGTCAAAGTCCGCCATGAAATATCAGACCTTGTTATGATCAGACGAGACGTTTTGAATTTTGCTGTTTACTTTTAGCAACCCACCCAGAACAACACAAACAGCACCGTGCATGGTGGCTGCTCTGCATGGCAGCTCTCTGTGGCTGTTTTGTTTATTGTGGGGACATGTGGGAGACAGGAGTAACAGCACGTATGCAGGATGGATCACCTCCAGCTCATGTAACTCCAGGCTTGTTTGAATAAACAGTGGGGCTTGATTCACCGCAGCTGAATATTACTGGTGTGTGGGTCACATGGAAGTCTTTGTCTGCATGCTGCAGCCTTCTCTGTCTCTAAAAATGTAGACTCAATAACTTGGGCTAGACTCTTGTCACGAGACTTGAAAACACAAGATGACAGTGTTGGTGCCCCCCCCCCCCATCCCTCTCCAAGCCTTTCTTAATCCATCCATCTGATTAAACGCAGTCATCTCTGTTAAAGTAATTTGTCCCCACAGCTGTGGATCTCATGTGAGGAAGTGGAAGCGTGCAGCACTTGTTTACACTAAGAAACACAGAAGTCATTAGTGATTTTTTTTTTTCCCATGTCAGAAGAGCAAACCATTGGTGCCGTGTTTCTTTTCGTCCCGGGATAGTCTGTTGCTGCAGGGTAGGTGTGTCGAGGGCTGAGTCAGTATTATTTGGAGGTTTCATACCACGATTTGATTTTCAATGAGCCATCTTTTTTTTTTATACTGCTGAATCGTGGGAAACCTTTCCTTTGAGAAGACATGATGGGACATTTCCTTTTGAATTGTATGAGTTGCTATAACTTTACTATTGTTCCCTTTTTAATGGCTGGAAGAACCTGAAAGCATTTTTCCCCCCCAACAGATTTAGTGGTTTCCTCTGCTGAGAGATTAATGGGGTACATATGCTTTTAAGTGAGGCCTCACATGCATGCTTTAAAAGAGGCTGGGCTATTTGGACGCCACGTAAATTACATTCTGGTCGAGTTGAGGGTGTAAAAATGCAAAGTCATCGTCCACACAGCCATTTTCAAGAAACATATACAACATTACACCACAGTAATTCAGTTTTTTCCTGTTTAGATCTAAAACATAAATCATCCCCTAACCTTTCCATGAACCCCCTCCTCACTGCTGGGTCATAATATTTATGATTTCCTAGTATGGTTCAAACTAATGTTGGCAGACAGTAAATACCGTTCCAGCCAGTGAGCAAAGTTGAAAGTATCAAATTAAAGGTTGGAAATTGAAACTGACTTGAGTGAAGTTTAGCTACGGCCGCTCTGTTTACCGCTTGGTCAGTCTGATGCAGAGCTTCACTTCTGAAGTCATATTTCATGAGAAGAGAGAAGTGAGAGAAATCTTTGTAACCTGATGAAAACATTTCAGGAATGTTGACTGATAACTGTCTCTTTTTCATAACTGGAACAGTTACCTTGTGTGTCAAAGGTGAATTTTGCAATCATCACGAGTATTCAAATTGAATACGTAACGTGACAACTATATCAGTCACTTTCAACGGTGCAGCTTCAGCAAACACCTTTTTTTTTCTTTCAGGCAGGGAGAATGCGTGTGAAAAAACATCCTACATGTTCCTGCGCAAGGAACTGCCGGTACGGCTGGCCAACACCATGAGGGAGGTGAACTTGCTACCCGATAACCTGCTCAGTCAGCCCTCCGTCAGACTGGTGCAGAAATGGTGAGACGCTTCCTCAAGAAATAAACTTTATATGGCTTGTTTGCCGATAAGGTTTATGGTACCTGTATTGTTGAGATGTTTGTGTAAAAGCCACCTTTTGACCTTTGTTTGCTTTATTAGGTACATGCAAAGCTTTGTGGAGCTGCTGGACTACGAGAACAGAAAGCCAGAGGATCCTCACGCTCTGAACGAGTGAGTGAATATTGCCTTAATTAATGATTCATAAAAGCAGGTACAATACGTGTACAGTTAGAGTTGCCAGATTACAGGATTACTTTCCATGGGAATTTCTGGGAATTAACAGGAATAAAGGAATAAACCAGGAATTTACAAATATATATATATATATATATATATATATATATATATATATATATATATATATATATATATATATATATATATATATATGCTTTCTTATCATGATGCTATCTTACCCTGCAATTACTCCATAATTACCATGGAAAGTCTCCAATTCTTTCCATGGAAAGTTTCCGAAAATTTACCGAAAGTATCCCAACCCTCTGTATCTCATTGTATGCTGGATTCACATCTTTATCTGGAGGCTCTCTTCCACTGCAGCCAATCTTCGTATACAGCACATAGATATCGGTGGCTGTACAGGTGATGGTGCATATTTATACTATAACAACGCCCGCGTGATAAACTCAGATAGGAATTCAGATAAAGCAGTCTGTTTTGAGAGCACATTTCCAAGTATTGTTCAGTTGACTGAAAATGAAAGAACAGTGATATTAAGCTTGTTACGCATCGTGGCCTTCAGTAGTAAAAACAAAGCCGGGACTAAGACCAAGATTTACAAAGGGCTGAGGACTATATTCAACATTGATCTGTGCGTTAATAAATGGATTTCTTTTGTTATTTCAGTTTCCTGGAGCTCTTGATTGAGATCCGTAACCGTCACAATGACGTAGTTCCCACCATGGCTCAGGGAGTCATCGAGTACAAGGAGAAGTTCGGCTTTGACCCTTTTATCAGCAGCAATATCCAGTATTTCCTTGACCGCTTCTACACCAACCGTATCTCTTTCCGCATGCTCATCAACCAGCACAGTGAGTCTGTGGATTATTTGGATCACAGACATGCTGTCTGTCCTCTCTCTGCGCCTAATTCACTTTGTTGTTTTATTTTCTGTGCAGCTCTCCTGTTTGGTAACGACACCAACCCTGCCCACCCGAAACACATAGGCAGTATTGATCCCACCTGCAGTGTGGCTGAAGTTGTCAGCGGTGAGTTAAAGAAAGCCGTATTTGCAAAGTTCTCACAGGAAACGGGGAGTTTTATCACAGCGGCAGCTCTCGGCAGTGCCACAAATCAAACAAACCCGTGTTCATCTGTACTAAAAGGCATGTTTACATAATGATAGTTTTTAAAGCATTTCAGCTGTGTGGATCCAAAGCTGGACTCTCAGTGACCCAGCCAGAAACAGAAGCCACATTAGTGCCTTGTAAAAAGGAATCCACATACAAACAATGTCCTGTTCTGACTCATGTTGTTTGGCCTACTATCAGATGCCTATGACACCGCCAAGATGCTGTGTGAGAAGTACTACTTGGCTTCTCCCGAGCTGAAGATTGAAGAGTTCAACAGTAAGTTTTTGCTTTCGCGTTCTCCCTATAAATGAAACAATGTCTGCTATTACCGAGCCTGTTTAGAGCATGTGGGCGCAGTTTGGAGTCCAGATTTAGTCCCGTGATTACAATGTTCACCATCTCATTAACTCCAAAATAACTGTTCGCATTCTCGTTTTCCAGTGAAGGCCCCTAAGAAGCCCATCCAGGCGGTGTATGTGCCCTCTCATCTGTTCCACATGCTGTTTGAGCTCTTTAAGGTGGGCAGGTAGCATAACGTGTCCGGTGCTGTTTTAAATGTAATTAGATTGTAGTGCGACGATAATTCTATGAGGACTTTGTGCTGAGCTGAGTTAATTAACTCTGCGGGGTGTTTGTAGAACTCAATGAGAGCCACCGTGGAGCTGCATGAGAACAGTGCAGAGGGATTACCACCAGTCAAGGCAAAGGTCACTCTTGGTAAAGAGGATCTGTCCATAAAGGTAAATCAGACACACACACATCAGATCATTAGATAAATACTTGTGCGTTTTAACTTTGCGTCTCCGTGTCTGCCCCGCCTTCATCTCTCCTACAATCTCCAGATCAGTGACAGAGGAGGAGGAGTTCCTTTGAGAAAGATAGACCGTTTGTTTAACTACATGTACTCCACTGCCCCTACACCCAGTCTGGAGCCAGGAGCCGTCCCACTGGTAAACACACACACATGCACGCACACATAGACACAAAATTAAATCAGTATTGATCCTCGTGACCATTTCAAACCTTTTTTTTATGTACAGCATGACATCTGGGAAATTACATTTTGCCTCTGTCCCTCCCCCATCCAGGCTGGTTTTGGCTACGGTTTGCCGATTTCTAGGCTCTATGCCCGATACTTCCAGGGGGATCTGAAACTCTACTCCATGGAGGGCGTGGGCACGATGCAGTTATCTATCTGAAGGTAAAGTGGGCTAGTCAAATGTGGAGCGTGTTGCACCATAAAACTCTAAAACTTTAAAGGGAATTATCTGACTTATTCACTCTTTTTAATAACATCTGTTCGTTAACCATGGCACTGGAGCCTAAATTAGCTTAGCTTAGCCTAGCTTAGTTTATTTTAGATTACCTTAGCTCAACTTACTTAGCATAAAGACTGCAAGTTGGAAGAAGCAGTTAGCCAACCTCCCTCATCTGTCTGTTAAGTAATGATGCTAGAGTTTAGCTCAGTACAAACTGGCAGACTGGCAGTATGGGCCTTAGAGGTTTGCGTTGGCAGATTTGTTCCACTCTTCCAGTCTAACCGGCTGCTGTTGGAATGGAAGTGTTAGCGTCTGTTAGCCCCTGTCCCTTGCTTCAGGTTATGCTAAGCTAAGCTAATCCTGGCTAGTGTTTATGCTCATCATAGTTTTGATAATGAGCGCGTGTTCTTATTGGCTCCCGTGTTCTGTTTGTCCATTTAAAGGCCCTGTCCAGTGAGTCCTTCGAACGCCTGCCTGTCTTCAACAAGTCAGCGTGGCGGCATTACAAGACCAGCCCCGAGGCAGATGACTGGAGCAACCCCAGCAAAGAGCCGCGCGATGCCAGCAAGTCCAATTACAAAGCCAACAGATAACTCCGCCCGGCCCGCTAAAAACCCAGCCCTCTGCTCGGAGCCCAAATACCCGCACCCTGCCCTCGAGCATGTTCGATGAAATGTTGCCCTTGGGTAACCGCTTGGTTTAGGATCAGACTTGCCTTTACATTCCAGTGATTAAAGATTCGGAAAAGATGGACGACCTTTACTTATATCTGTACCCAATGGCAATGGCATTCATCAGCGTAGCTTTCATTGTTGTGGCATTACCACTGGCTCTCCCAGGATGGAGTTTAAAAGGAACCTCTTCCAAATTATAGCTCCCCCTCCGTCATCTTTGCTAATGCTGACTTTATTTTCTCCTTTATCTGGACATTAATTTAAGCTGAGTTCACTGCATCGCTGTTAACCCTCCCTCTGTCTCATGCACAGTTTGTTCTGGCTCGTATGTGCTGACTAGGGCCACTGCTTCCTGTGGCTGAATAAGCCGTGCACTGCTGATTGAGTGTCTTTCTCGCCATCAGTCAAGGCTTGCATTCTGTTTTCTCTCGAACACAAGCAGAGCGGAGGGGGGGGGGGTTGAGTTTCAGTGCGAATGGGAAGAGGAGGAGGAGGAGGAGGAGGTTTCATTTCCATCCTTTGGGAGACACTTTTGATTGAACGCACAATTAGGCCAGTGTGTCATCGGCAGACTAAAGACTTGTTTTGGACTGTTTAAGTCTGGAGAAATGAAGGAGAGGACTGCGCATAGATGAGGCAAAATTACAACTTTATAGGAAGAGTACACCTTATATTTAAAGATCTAGAAGGACTTCTTTTTTGAAGCCCCATTTCTTCTAGAGCCTCAAAGGCTCTACTGGAACTCAAAGTTAATTTATAATGAAACAATGTTAGAAATGTAATAATTATTATATAAAGATATATATATTTTACTATTTCACTCATAGAAATTGACAAAAAACACCCACCTACAAGCAATACTTACCCTCATCTGACACTTCTGCTTGCAAGCCAGCTCTGCACTCTGATTTAACACCTACTAAAGGACCAAAGGAGCGTCTTTAGGACGCTTATGAAACGCCACCATGCCAGCTTTGTTATGTAGCTTCAGCCACACCAGCGTGATGTAATGTACGAACCCTCGCAGAGAGGAACGGACCTGTTGCATCTAACAAGGACCACACAAGTGGGAATAGATTGTCTCACCTTCCGCTTCCTGCCCTCCACCCTGCCGCGGTGGACACGCAACGCGCTCGCACGCTTGGATCGTCCACTCTTAACAACGCTTCGTCCAATCAGACGTCTGTCTCACTTGTAGTATTACTAATCCTTACAGTTTTCTGAATGAGTTTGAGCTCAAGTTTGTGTATTTTTAAAATGTGCTCTTGTTTTTATTCTCGTGACACCAACATTGAATAAAATAGAATACAGCTAAAAAGGGACTTATAGCTGACAGGTCTTAATTTATTTTTTTCTTTTCAGGAACAAAGACACAGTCAAAGAACTACTTTTTTAGGCGATTGCACTGTTTTTCTTCTACTTCCCATGTTTGAAATTTTGAACAGGACTGCTTTTGATGATTTAATCATTTTTCTTGGATTTTTACTTGTGTGGACAGTCCACTTCATTTCTTTATTTAAAGAATAGGAAAGCAGCGTTTGGAATAAACCGGCAGGGGAAAAATGTGGTTAGAGGAGCCACTAATTACTGGCTACTGAAATATTGCTTCAAACCAATCTGATGTTTGTGACGTGAATCATATTAGGAACTTTTTTGGTGCACTTTAACTAACCTAACATGCATATTTTTGACTTCAAATAACAGTCATTTCAGACAGCTGTCAAGAATTTCCTTATAAGACAATTTATGATCTGGGAGATTCCAGGTCACCACTTGCACTCTCATAGCGGCATCATTTCTGGAACTACTGACCAAACCTTCATGAAACGTGGCCCAAACTTGGTACTGTTTGTTAGGACCAGATGATCTCAGTGATCTGAAGTGACTTCCTTTTCTCATCTCCTTTAGCTCCATCTGATGTGAAAAGAGTATAGATGAAGAATTCAGGGAGGAAAGCTTCCTCACCTTTTCAGCCTCACTGTAAGATTTCATCACTGCCAATGCCTTCGTAAACCTGCCAGTCTCGCAGAGTGACGCTCGGGTGACAGTGAACCTGCGGTAAAGACAGAGACAGAGACAGCAGTCCTCTTCGTTCAACCGCCCTCGATGCGCGGTCTCCCCGCGAACCAGTCGTGATCACCATTTAAAAGCCAAGACTGAACAAAGGTTTCAATTCCACTTGTGTGATTTCGAGGACTGAGGATCTTTCATCTTCAATAGTTGTCAACCTTTACTGTTTCTGTATCGGTATTTTAGAGATTATTGTGTATATGGCTAATAATAACGTGTTTGCTGCCAGTGTGGAGTGATCACTGTGTTTTCCATCCTGATGTACCTCCAGATTAGACAAATGTGTTTGTACGCATGAACTCCTCACACTGTGGAGGTGGTCACGCAAGGATATGCAAACAATGCAACATGGACCTATACCAAAAAGGTGATGGAGCAGTGTAATGATGTGATCCAGCATGAGATCAACCTACGTTGTCGAAAAAAAAGAAAAAAAAAATGACAATAAAGAAAATTGCTGTTGTGTGCGACCCGTCCGTGATTTGAAGGAGGTGAAGTGCACTCTGATTCACGTTCAGTTATAGGTTTTTGATTTATTTACATATCAAGCCGTTTGAACATTAAAATTTAAAAAATAAAAAAAGACACATTCCCAAAGTTTGTACATATAGTGCAGATTAACATGTAGTGCGAACAGGACATTAAGGTCTCTACATTGCATTAGGGTATTTATTGTATCGTTGGGGTGGAAGAGAGGTCTGCTCCGGCCTGGCATGAGTGAGCAGACCTGAGCAAAAAAAGAAAAAAACAAAACAAAGTTATTACATACATTTCCAGTAATAGCAAATAAAACATTAGGTAATATTCTAGTTTTTGAGGACCTGACAGTTCATCTGAAGGGCTTCGATTATTGTATATTTCAAGTATCATCAGAGTCCTAGAGAAAGGCTTTTATCTCCCAAGTTTGACGGGTTTGATTAACAGCTGACATCATATTCCATTGCGAGAACATCGGCTAAACGTTGATGGGTAATACGTGAAAAGAAAAAAAATGGCTTTCTCCACAAATTTCTAGTAATCGATCATCGTGAGATGTGATATTTTTGTGTGGCCTGGTGAATGACTAGAAATCAGAGTGATTACATTTACTCTCTACCGTAGGTGTGGCTCTTAAAGACTCAGTTACATTCAAGAAGCTAATAAATGAAGGCTGTCTCATGTGACTGTCGAGGTTTTCGGGACTGTCTAACAGGCATTTTATAGATTAGGTGCAGTCCAATACTCCTTTTTTAACAGCTCATTTTAGAGAAGATAGAACTTTTCATTTCAAAACTAGGATTAAATATTTGATTCCAAACATAGCGGCACAACTGAGGTGATGTTAAACGTCGATTTTTGTAACATACTGGGTGCAGTTTTTATTTCTTAGGGATTAGTTTTAATCTCTCTTTGCGGTTAAGAGGTCATAACTGTTGCATGGGAGCAAATGAATGACAAAATTTTACAGTCCTGGCCAATTACGCTCAAATGGTGCAAACCTGCACCGACTCTGTGTTTGAGTGCCAAGAGGTTGTCCAACACTTCACCTCTTCTTCTAACTCTCAGTTCAACACGCACCAAATTACACAGTAATGAATGAATCCAGTTCCTGTCGATTCACTGAATGTCACGCACATTTTCTGTAACTTTGTGCCGATTCACATCTGGTGGTCACAGTAGTTGCAAGAAATCTCGGCGTCTTTAAGACAAAACGCCAAACTAAGCAGAACAGGACAAAAAACTATGAGGTGACACAATGAGCAGGCTGTTGGACAGTCTCTATCAGCACTGGACAATCCAAAGCAAAGCCTTCTGGACCGTCTTTAAGATATGTGACACTGTGTACAGAAATCCTCGTCCTCTTCTTCCTTTCTGTCTGCGCGGTTGCCCAGACAACAGAGACCAAGCGATGGCTTCTTAGCTCTGCAGCACAGCACTTCATTTCCCATGATCACCGTCGTGCCTTGCATATTAGCAACTTCCTCGAGGAGAATTGTTTCAGTATCCAGCCAGTGTTTGTACAAGTGTGTGTGTTTGTATGTGTGTGAGCAGTTCTCAGGCAGTGTACTGTGTACTGTACTGTGAAGTGTGTGTGTGTGAGTGTGTCTGTGTCTGTGTGTGTGTGTGTGTGTGCATGTCTGCTCCACAGTCCATCTACTTCTCATCTTCATCACCTTCACTCATGCTGCTTATAGAGGCAGATGCCCCCTTTGGGGAAGTTGGGGGCGATGGCCGAGCATTGTGCCAGCGGGCAGGGGGAGACGGGGGTGAGGGAGAGCGCAGGGGGGACAGTTCGCGGGGAGGACTGTTGCAGGGCGACTCCCTGGGGGACAGAGCGTAGGACAGCATTCGTCCACTGCGCTCCTGAAACACCTGTTTCTGTAGAAAGAGAGCAGACGAAAGTACATGCACAAAGACGTTAAAACACATCAGAAAGAAGCTCGATGCCATTTTATTATCAGACGATGACTGACATTACTCTCTGATAATACACAACTTGCGCAATCCACAGATGATACTGTAATGACGATGATGAAAGTTACTTACCCAAGTCCCATCAGGTCCGAAAAGTTCTAAAAAGTTGCCGATAAACTCTCTGGATTTCTCTTCCCACTTCTGAATGAGGTCGTGACTCTTCTCCTCCACGCGGTAAACAAAGTGTTTGCTCTTCTCCTCAACCGTACGGACCTTCTCCTTCATTCGGTCCACTTGGTTCTGCAGCCGGTACTTCTTCTCCTGAAGGGACGTAAATGTGGAGGAGAAGCCATTACGCAAGTGTCACAAATGAACACATAACCGACAAACCAGAAGTGCAACCAATTCCAATAATGACTCATGACGCCCAGTTAAAAAGGGAACCATCTTCTTTTTTTTTTCCACGTCTGGCAAATTAAGCCACACACCATGTAACTGTGATACAGTCTTTGACTGAAGCATCTATCAATAAGAGGTCCAAAATAAGGCCTAAAATGTGCATGTGATGTGACCACCAACACTGCAACCAAGTCAAGACAGTATACAATTTACTTAGGTAGCTCATCGTCACTAAAACCGAGTCATCTCATTAGTATGAGTATTTACAAGCTGCACACAGTTCTTTTGGATGCTGCTTTGCAGATGAACTCTCACTCTTGGTCTGTGGTTTAGGAGGCTGATGTACTCCTTTTATGAAACCATATTGTAATAATGTGTAGATTTAACTAAATTAAAATATTCTCAGTCTGTAGCAGTCAGCATTAAACCGTCATGGTAAGATTTCATGCTCTTACATTGATGTAGCTGACGTTAAGCTCCTTGGCTGTGTAGCCACGTTGGAGGTTGCGTCGGGCGTAGACATCGTAGTCTCTGACGATTCTGGTAATCAAGTCAGATGTTGAGATTCCCTCTGTCCGTTGTGTGGGCACAAACATCCCTGGTACACACACATTTATACACACGGGTAATTTCTAAAGAGGACACACGCACAAGGTGATCTGACCTGAGCTTCACACACTTACCTGCCTCCTTGATGTGTTTATAAACGTCCTCACTTCCTGCTGAGGAGTATGGGATATCATCGTGAGCCACAAAATCGATCTGAGGAACAATCAAAGGTCACACACTGTATGGCAGAACAGGCTGCAGCGGCAGAGAGACATGAGGTAACAAAAAAACTTGTGAACACACAGTAGGTTTGAGCTTTTTCAAAATATCCATAAGTCAAGTTTAATTAAAATCAACTTACAAATGAACTGAAAACGAAATGCAAAGTTCAACACTCAGATATTGTAACTGCACACGCTCAAATATACACACGTACCTTGTGTTTCTCTAGGAACTCGGGTGTAAGAGTCCACGGCGCGTCTCTCAAAATCTCGTCGACATAGCGGCAGTGCCTCAGGGCTTCATAACGCTCAATCTCCGTCATGACTGTGAACCCCTTGTACTTATGGGTCAGCTCATCACTGCACACTGTTCCAAGCACATGGGAGGGGAAACCCCACAAAAGCAAATAAATCACCACCCCGGACAAATCTGCATGGGTTATTTTGAGCAATGGAAATTGTCTCAGTGGGTCAGTCCTACCTCCTACTATGAGGTAGGTGTTGGGGAAGAGGTTCTTGGCCTGCATGAGAGCACGAGCATGTCCAGAGTGGAAAAGGTCAAAGATGCCATCTGCGTAGACTCTGACCGGCCGGTCCACTGAAAACACACAGCAACACTACTAAGATTCTATTTTACATATGTCTGGAGAGAAATACCAAATAGTCTGTGTTGATTTATAAAAAATAAATGAATTAAAGATACTTTAAAAAGAAAATCCACTGATTAAGCCTCAAAATTGATGCAGCAGAGCCAGAAATATCTTTTTTACTCATCCATTCTTCCTTGTTGAACTGGATGCCTGCACTGCCCACTAGCAACTTAACTGCTGGAGGTCTGTTTGGAAATTTGCATAGTATAAGATGGAATGGAAGATTTGAATGTGTCATGCACAACAGTTTGTGTAGCCTGAAGTCATCTCTCTTTCAAACTTGGAATCTTCAGGCCCAACCTATGCTGACGCAAGACTTCACACAGCTCCCCCTGCAGCCATGAAAAGGGTTTACACAACTTTTAAGACGTGCACACACAGACTTTAATTGTGTAAAATCAGTTTCCCCTTCATCATTAGCGTGGCTGGATTGGCCTGCTGGACAGCCTCACTGTAAGTATGAGCTGTTACCAATACCTAGTTCCTTCTTCCTCCTCCTACTGACTTTGCAAAAAAAAAAGTACATTTGCCGTACTTCCTGGACCACAAAATGATTTGTGCTGCTCTTTTGAATTGAACACATTCATTTCGGAATATGCCGAGAATAGAGAATAAGAATAGCCCACCATGACACTCTTACTGTGTCATTTATGGTGCTTTAGTGGTAAATATTACCAAAGCATTTCAGTTAAATTTACACAAATCAGTTGACTCAGATAGTCTGGAGCTGTGGCTGCCTACTTGACCCATCGCTAATCTGGTCTCTTTTGCTCTGTAGACACTGCTGACCTAACTAAATCAATCCATATATGGCACTGTTGGTGTACCTTGTTACATAACATGTCAATTCTTAAAAAGGCAATTCTACTGTTTGGGCTTAGTGCAATAGTATTAGTGGGTGGGGAGTAGAGTCTGAATAGTCGTAGCACCCGGATCTTATAGTTATTGCAGTAGTGGCACTAGTGTTAGCATTAGCAGTAAGAGTATCAGTTCTAGCAGTAGCAGCTGCAATGTAAGTGGCAGTAGCATTAGCATTTACTGTCCGCAGAGGTAATGTCAGCATTAGAAGCAGCTGCACTAGCAGTACTTCTATAGTAGTAGTATAGTATACTATAGTAGTAGCAATAGCATTAGCATCAGTAGTAAAATAAGGAGTGACAGTAGTAGTAACAGTAGTGGACTCTTTCGTCCCCCTGGTCATAAGACTGTAAAACACCTTTCAGTCGCGGCAGGAAGGAAACAAAGGACAATAGACAAAATGATAATCTCGTTCTTTGTCGCACTGATTCCTGGACATTGTGTCACTGACATTTTTGACTCAATTTGCTCCACCTCTGCTCAGTGCTGTGACTTCATTCATTGTCTGCTGTCTAATTCAATTGTATGCAGTTTTGTCTTTATTTTTACTTCTATTTCTTGTTTCTATAAAAGAATATTTCTATTTCTATAGTTTTCTTTTTGTAAAAATCTTAGCACGGTTTAAATTCTCTGCAGGGGTTTAATGTCTTTGCACAGGTTTATTACAATTTCAGATTTATCAGATTTATGGGTTCATTTTAACGTAGGTTTACTGTATCTCATGTTGCTACTGGGATGCTTGAATTTCCCTCAAGATCAATCTATCTATCTATGACGGTAGAGAAGTTGCAGCTTCACTAGCAATACTAGTATATTGTGGTGGTAGTAGTAGTAGGCCTAGTAGTGGTTGAAGTTGTAGTGATACTGTAGCAACAATAGTAGCAGTAGAAACAGTAGTAGTAGAAGTAGTTGCACTAGCTGTAGTTGTAGAGCAGTAATAGTAGTCGGAGTATAACTGCCGAATGTAATTGGAGGAGGGAAGTTGAGGGATACGATCAAAACAAACGTCAGCTGGGAGAAGCTGGAGTCAGTCAGAGACCAAGCAGGAGGAGGTCGACTGTACCTGGGGTGCCTCTGCGGGCCTGAGCGATGGTGAGTTTTTCATGAGGGGCGCGGCAATCACAACTGGTCTCTCTGGCAAAGATGGCAGGCTCTGTCAAAGTCTGATACACAGGGGAGGAGGAAGAGAACAGATATCTTATTTTGGAATATGAACGAACAAAGGAGACTTGTATCGGGTTGTCGCGACGTCGAAAAACACCTTCACACCGTGAAGCGCATACACTCATTCCTTCAGTGGCACACAATAAGTCTCCCTTTCCATGCTCCTGTTACAGTAACCTCCATTAAGTTATTGACCACAGCCGACGCCGGCTCCATATTGGGAGCAGTAGATTGAGAGACATAGCTGCACTCAGTGTTATTGATTACCTTGTGTGTGTGTGTGTGTGGGTGGGTGTGTGTTAACATGTGGCAGAAAACAAGGTCAGAGCTATTGATTTCTTGTGGATGGCTCTGGGGAGTTAGCTAAAATTCAAAGAGAAGCAGGACAGGGAGAAAACAGTAGGCATGTTCAGATATAGGAATGTAAATGAAGCAGATAAAGAAAGAATGGAAGACAGCGAGGCACGGAGACAAAGACAGGAAGAGGGAAAGCAAGAAAAGGACACACAAAGGGCGATACTAGTTAGCACTTGTCGAAGCTGCATCAAGGTTAAAGTGTTGCAGTGTGAGCCCGCCTGAAAATTTGTCTTTGTGTGCCATCTGTTGACTGCAGGGATTATTCACTGAATTTCATTCACACCAATAAAAACAGAATTGGCACAGAGCGGAAAGCTGTAGGAGTGTGAGAGGACGGTGAACAAAATGGAAACAGATTCAGTCTCTGTGGACAAGAGCGTCAACTGACGTCAACATATCCTCCAGGAACAGAAAACAACAAAACCAGGGCCTGGCATGACAGCATGAAAGCACTGATAGGGGCAGAGCAAAGCACAGCAGTGCAGCTTTTTGAGAGTTAACGGGTGAATTAAGAAAATAAGGCTGACGAGAGAGACCTTTCTAAATCTCTGTTTCAAACATTTTCTACTTCACAGCTCCCTCAAGTCGTATCTAGCAGTTGCCGATAGTTTTATTTGCACCGGTTTGCCATATTTGAGGAGGAGAATGAAATTTGTGGTGCTCACAGTATAGAATGTAGAATAAAACTGTGTCATCATCAATAGATATTATTCTCATTAATTGGATATTACACAAATATCACTGTCAATGGCTTTAAAAGGGACTGTTTCTTCACACTTAGGACAATTCTTGTGTCATCCATCTCTGCATGATAGACAACAGCATTTGCCATGAACAGGTAACTTATCATTAAGTATGAATAGGCCTCTAATATCCGAACATAAACATCCAGAAGGTGCTGTGCAGCATTGCTCTGTTTGGGATCCTAGAGACTGTTGGGCGTCTTTAAAAGCTTTAAAAAAAACCCCAAGCTTTGCATTGTTATATCAACATGATATTTAATCGCTTTTCCTAATTTCATAAGAATTGATTATAAACATTTTGAGCTGATGGCATATTGCAAAAAGCCAGACTCAAGCTCAAGCTAATTATGATGAATTTTGAATGATTTTCTGATCAACAATATGAATATATGTGTTCACTTAGAGCCCACGTAACATGTGAAACATGAAATATTTCCTTGTTTAGTGTAATAACAACGTGCAAGCTCAGTTTGTAACAAAGTGAAGAATCATGACTTGAATACTTGGCTTGACACTATAAAATAACCTGAACTCACATTAAGCCTTTGGCTTCATTTACTAGTAGCTCAACCTGCCGGATCTTTATTTTGATTCATACATGAGGCGAGCTGTGAGGTTGCGCTTCTGCTTATCTGCGCTGAAAAACACACAAAGCATTACTAAATATAAAAGTTGCTTGCCTCACAACATGCCCTGTGGTCAGCTGCATTAATGAATAGCCATTTCACCTCATTATGCGAATCGCTGCGAAATTAGAGATGTGGGCAGCGATTTAGAGGTCTGGAAACGAGCGACTTAATGAGGATAAGTGGATTTTAATTGTTATGCAACTGTCAAAAGTAAGAGTTTATACAAAGGCATGCACGTAAAGAGCTCCAGCTACAGAAGAATAGAAAGAAGGCATTCATTTTTAATATCCCATCTACTTGCACATCCTCTGCATGTTTCTTAAACTGGCTTTGAACACAACCGCACGGTCTGTTTTCATTAGAAGGCTCATGGGGATTCACTGTTAGCCAGAGATTGAGGTCCTCATCACCCATGATTCCTTGGAGAGAGCAGAGGGGTGGCTTACAAACATTTAGCAGAGAGCAGATGGTAAAGCTTCAACTAACTGACCTGGCCTATAAGGACGAACGGTCAGTAAAGCCCTCTCTGGCACAGGCAAAGAACATCTGGCATAAGACGGATTAAAGGCGAAAAAAGAGAAACACGGGGAAGGGAGAGGGCACGAGAGAAAACAACAGCAGCGAAGGCCGAAAGAAGGAGGCAAAGATGGACCGTATGGAGGAGACAAACACGAACGCCAGGATGAGGAATCACACCAAAGAGAAAGGGAGACAGGAGGCTCTCTGTCTTTAGTGCCGCAGTGTCCCCTCAGCAGGACATTCATGCCATGTTGTCCACTGTGTGAACCCCCTCCTTCATTCAAACGTGTCCACTCAGCATTCTGAGCCACAGCCTCATGCTATAGGGGATGTGTTTCGTAACAGGGGAGGAAGCAGGACCCTTTGTCTTCCTCCCTCTCCCTGTCGCACACTCACACACACACACACACACACACAACCTGCACACAAAACACAAAAGAAACCACACAATATGCTCAAAGCGCCCTACCGTCCGAGGATGAGGGCAGGTGTGTTCAAGCTCCTCCATGATTCCCAAAGACTCATGGGATGTGGCTGTGGTCCCCCTGTTATGTGACTCAGCATCAGTGAGACGATGCCTCTCTCCTCACCACTCAGTCTCTTTCTCCTTCCTCTGTTCCCCCCGCCCACTCTCTGCTCTGCCTCCCTGCCTGTCCTCCCCTCTCCTCCTCCTCCTCCTCCTCCTCATCCTCTCTGATCCCTTTGCTGCAAAGAGGAGAGGGCAAGCGAGGAGGTCTCACTCTGAAGGTATTTCCAGGGGATTAACTCTTCCTTTAATATGCTGTTGCATGCATGCCCGGTGTGTTTCTGCTTTTTGCCACTCTCTGTTGGCGTCTTAGCACTGGAGGCAAAGCAGGCACATCATCGGTGTTACAGATGCTCACTGATGGACGTGCAGCAACAAGAGAAGGAGACATCTGTAGGATGGTGTTAGTGTGTGTCTAAATTATAGCTGTGGAGGTGAGCCATTAATCATGTATGTGCTAGCAGCTGCAGGGAAAATAAATATTATTGATCTGTACTGGATTGATCATTTTGGAAATGAATCCGGACACAGCACGGTGCAATCAGCATAAAGGAACTTTAACATGGTGTTAAGAATAAAACAAGAGAATACATTGTATCTGCAGATATGTGTCCCTCTAAAGCAGAGCCATACAAGTGTTGTGGAAAAGCGCCGCACGTTTCTCCTCTGCTGTGAGTGAGTCGTGGTTTCAAATAAACGATCTCCGTCTGAGCAGCCGAGCTCTCGCCATGGCGACGGAAAAGAGGAGAGAGCTCCAAGAAAAAGGACCAATCAGAGAAGAGCTACATCAGTCCAGCAGTACGAGCGGTGAGGATTGGTGGAGTGGCCCATAGCACCATCAGTGAGATGGTACTAAGTATCACTGCATTAGTTTACAGTTGAAGTGATCCGAGAGAGCCCATGAATGCAAATTATTTTGTTCTGACAGTCTGCAACGGATCTGTTATGGAAATTAAATTAAATTACTGGGGGGACAAAAAGTTTCAGTGTTAATAATATTAGTTTAAGTATCAGAGTATCTGTTGTTTTGGCAGTCAAAGCCATCTCTGAATAGTCTGGTCTGCTTATTTTGGCACACAACTTGGAAAATTAGGTGTTAGCTCTGCTTCAAGCTACAGAAACGGCTTTCTCTCTCCCGAGGCTTACTTGACAAACTTTCCCCCGAAGGATTATTAAATGACACGGACAATAGATATGTCAAATGTAGTGAAACTGTAAAGGTGAGATACATGCTTACCTTTACTGCTCCTCTTCTGCAACAGAGAGGCGCAACACCTGCGCAACAGGAGCGCGCCCTGACGCGTCGCTGCTTGACCATGGTGTCCAAAATCCAACCCGTAAAGAAAGATGTGTCTACCACCCGCTCTTCTGTCTGCTTTGCTGCGTTATTCTGAGGAAGGAGTTTAGTCTTTGCTCACAGCACAGCGCGGGTAAGTGCAGCAGAGCGACCACAGTCCGTCTGTCCAGTCTCATCAGCTGCTCACCACTGATGAGCTGCGACAACTGTGGGCCACGGTCCATTTAGCATTTCGACCTTACAGTAGACCACATGCTTATTAGTCTGTGAACCCCGTCCCTATTGTACTGCTGGGGAGGACCTCACTTGTGCAATCTTTAGCTTGTAGCCTAAATTTAAAATTACATACAAGTTAACACACCCGAACAGTTCATACTGTGCACAGATTTACAAACTATTTGCTACTGAAGTCACTAAGTATGATGGTGTGGCCATAAACAGACTATACTGCCTATAGGAGCAGGCTAACATATGAATTATCACAGTGACGTGCGGTGTAAAAGCCTAAATAGGCTCTGGGGGGATGAAGGACAAACCACGCTTTTGTGTTTTCATTGTTGGATACACTGTAGTGTCTGTGTGGCCTCAATCTGGGACAGGAACCTATTGTGCCCTCCAAAGTACTGCCTGGTCGCCATGGAAACGAGCTTCATTGGGATATAGGCATACATGTTGTTGGTTTTTTTTTTAACAAAAAGAGGGCGATACTGTCACTTGAGAATCCATATTTCAGAGATGTAATGTTATTCCCTGGAAAATACAGACATTACAAGCTGACAGTGGAACCTCAGACTGTAGCCTGCTTGTCCAGATAATATTATGTAAGTGGAAAAAGTACCCGTTTCATTGTCCAACACAAATCCTGCAGAATTCCTACAGAATGTGTCATTTTTCAGGAAGGTCATGGAGTGGACAAAATATTATTAACACATTTTATTATAATGCAGTCTGGTTTAACATTACTGATAGTAAACATAATAGTTAAATGAATACCTCTCTGACTGAAACGTTATAAGCTTTGTAATTCATGACAGAGTTGCTGTGTTGGATCACATTGGATTGTACAAGTGTACCTCATGAAGTGGCTGGTCGGTGAAGAAGAAGAAGAAGAAGGGGAAGAAGGAGAAAATAATTTTTTCACTCAAGTTCATATAAATACAACCACACAGACACATAGGGTGCTCAAGGGCACCTCTGCAGTGCCCAAGAGTTGAACTGGCACCTCTCCAGGTACCAGTCCACCCTCCATACTGAGCTCCATGCTGGACTTGAAATGGCTGAATCCGTTCCCAAGCCAAGTCCCTGGACTGAGCTGCTGTCATCCCTATCTTTATTGTTTGTATACCAAATATACAATTGTATCCTGTGTTCACAATACAGCAGCAAGAACAGAGACTTTCTTAGCCAGTGGTTAAAATATCGAATACATTTTACAATGGTAAAAAATATATATATAGATAAAATTGCATTCATTATTTTGTATTCCACAAAACAAGAACTGTATAATTATGTATCAATCACTTAATATCATTGAGTTGTTTTTTTGGTATAGTATGTATATTTTTAGATTACATCTATATCTAAAGTAGATACAAAAACATAAATAACTTGAATCATCCTATTATTTCTTATTGTATCATGTTAATTGCAACTAAATATGAATCTACAGAGTAAGTTAACATTTCTATGACAGCATAATAATCTCGTGGTTTTTGTTTGCGTGCACATCACCGTTATATTGGACAACACTGCCACCGTGCGGACAGGAGTGGACACAGCGCTTCAGTTGTTTTAATTGGCTGACGGCGCTGTGATGTCACTTCCTGCATATGACTTTCCCCGGGAAGACGATTTGGCGCGGACTGTCCTGTTGTTGTGTTGACCTGCCGCGCTGAGCAGCTGTCAGTGAGCAAACGTTAAAAAGGCGAAACAAGTGGAAGCTATGGCTCCGGTATCAAACCCAGACAAAGACATGGACGGTCCGGACGGAGGTGAGTGTTGGTACCGCGGCGCGCGCTAGCTGGGTTTAGAGGTCCTCGCGCAGGGGGGGATGCGAAGAAGTTAGCTAACATGTTAGCTAGCTTATGCTGTCATTCAACAAAGGACATGCGTAGACAATTAATACAGTCATTAAAACAAGTTATCCAGCTGAGTTAACAAGTCGGCACAAGAGTCTGGTGTTGTTAAGAGAGGATAACCGACGTAACGTAACGTAATGTGAGCTAACTGAGCACGCTGCTGTTGACTTTGTTGGCGCTTGAGGAGCCAGCTAGTCTTCAGAAACGTCACACGAATAGTTAACTAACCACAACAAAACGCCAGAAACTAGTAACAGGTGTTCAACAAGCAGAAGTTAAGAGCATCGCCGTGCGCCCGCGCTCTTCAGTGACCCGCAAATGTGACATTAGTTGCGATAAACATTTACAAGTCTGTCATGTTCGTACCCGCTGCTGCTGGGTCGTCATGTCCGTGTGTCCTCCTCAGACGATGGAGGTGATGCCTGCAGTCTGGCAAAGTCTCGCTCCAGACGGGAGAAGAGGGAGAAGGTGGGGAGGAAGTCTGCTCTGGAGCAGCTTAAGAAAGCCAAGAGGGGGGAGAAGATCAAATACGAGGTGAGAAACCGGAGTGCTGTGCATAACAGTGGGCATCCCACAGTCTGTGTGTAGTCTTTGTCTCCAGTTCAGTGTGTGACAGCTCAATGTTACCTTACTTATCGATGCAGTACATCAGAGGCTTATCACCTTACTTGTTATGGTCCATCAAAGTTTGGACTTACTTGGTCTTTGATCTGCAAAGCAGCTTCTGTAAGACATTTATTGTTTTAAGCATGAGTGGTTTGGATTTTAAATTTAAGAGAATTAAACATTAGGTTACTGTTTTTCAAAAAGGTTTAAATGTTTCCACATATGAGACTTCCATCAAGAAGAGTTCTGTTTCGGAGTAAATGTGATTAGGCGATTAATCGATTAGTTCATTGGCAACACTTTTTTTTAATCATTCATCGGGCATCCTGGGCTTTTACACTATTTTTGAATTGATGATATTTATTCAGCACTGCTTGTTTCATTAGATATCATTAACCGGTGTTCATGTTTTCCAGGTGGAGAGGTAACAAGTGTGTATGAGGAGGTGGACGAGCACCAGTACTCGAAGATGGTACGAGACCGACAAGAGGATGACTGGATCATTGACGACGGTGAGTGTCCGTCTCCTGTATCCGCAGTGTGAATGTGTGTGATGGAGGTCTGATGTGAGAGTTTCTCTGTCTCAGATGGAACAGGCTACGTGGAGGATGGACGAGAAATCTTCGATGATGATTTGGATGACGATGTAGTCGAAAACGGCAAAGGTGAGCGTCCCTGCAGCTTTATACGACACAATGATTAATCTGTGTTTTGAATGTGGCTGAAAGAATTCACGTTTTTTTTTGTTTTTGTGAAAATATTTTGCAGGTAAAGCCGGAGTTAAAGGAGCAGACTCCAAGAAAAATGTGAAGAAATCTGTCGTAGCCAAGCCAAACACCATTAAGAGTCTCTTCATGAACAGTAATGTCAAAAGACCTGCTGAGGTATGTTTCTGCTGCTGTCATTGATTTGCAGATCTTTCTTTTTTGCTTGGCTTTGACCTGAAGCATAAATTTGTCTTTTGTCTCTTGCAGAAAGACGTGGATCTGTCCAAAGATGACCTGTTAGGAGATATCTTACAGGACCTGCACTCTGAGGTTGGTACTATATCATCTACACCAGTGTTCCTTAAACTAAACTAACTAAACTTAGGCTGTCCAGAGTACCACCATTATGACAGACATTCACCTCTGTTTACTATCTCGCTCACAACTAATCATGGCTGTATGCACGTGCTACATGCATCAATGTGAAGACATAGCAGACTGATATTGTGACCTCTTTATTTAAAGCCGTATTTTTTTCTTCATAGCCAACTTCCCCACCTCTTCATTGTCCACACATCTCATTTGTTGTGATGTTTTAAAATCCGTCTCTCCCTCGGTCTTTCCAGAAGCCGAATGTTCTGACTCCTCCACCTGTGGTCACTCTGAAGAAAAAGAAGTCTCTTGGATCACCCATGAACCCCTTTTCCATCAAACCTCAGATGCCAAAGGTAGCCTCATAACTCTCTGCCATAGTCTTGAAACTTTTAAACATGCTTGGACGTATTTGTGAGCTATCACTGGCTCGGTTATACATTTTGAAATCATTATTGAGATGTCACTTCTGTCTTACCAGGAGTCGCCATCAGCTACAGGGTTAAAGGCCAAAGTCATCAGGCCGCCTCCTGCTGACTCGGCCCCCAGGCCATCAGCCCGTCCACCTCCCTCCACACCTGCTCTTCCCGCCGAGAAGCAGAAGGTCAAAGAGGAGGAGCTGGTTGAAGAGGAGGGTAAGAAGGACGGATACAGCTGCGCTACCCTTTGTCCCTTCTCTTCTTTCTTCAAGCACCTTACCTGTAATGACATTGTGTTTCTCAGGAAATGACGCCCTGGCGTTTGATGGGGTGGACTTTGATGAGCCAATGGAGGTCGGGCTCGAGGAGGAGAAGCCCGTATTGAAGGATGATGTTGAACCTAAAGCTACAGCAAAGGTGGCAGTTAAAGTGGAGCCCAAAGCAGAGCCCCAGGACCCTGTCTTACTGTAAGTCTTGGATCGCCTTTGTTTGCTTCTATCTAGTAGGAAATGCAACTTAAAAAAAAAAATCTGGCTCAGTGTTAAAATGTTGTTTGTCCTTTTCCAGGTCCAACAGGATCGGATCCTCCTGGGGACAAGAGGAAGGTGGAAGCAGCGAGGCTCCAGCAGAGATACAGGTCGACTCCAGCCAACTCCCACTGGTGGAGGGGGAAGACGGGGAGCAGGTTTTCCGCTTCTATTGGTTGGATGCCTTTGAAGATCCCTACAGCCAACCAGGTAAAACATATTCACGCTTGGAGTGTATGTATCGTGGCTACTGTCAAGTTAATAATACGAAGATCCTGATGTTTTAACTAATCTGTGGTCTAGGTGTGGCGTACTTGTTTGGAAAAGTGTGGATCGAGTCTGCAAAGTCTCACGTCAGCTGCTGTGTCACCGTCAAGAACATCGAGCGGACCATGTACTTCCTGCCTCGTGAATATGTAAGTGTCCTGCTGCGTTAACTATTAACTGCCAGCATCATTGTGATAGTTAAGATTTCAGATGACATTATTTTAAGAAACAGCCAGTTTTTCTTCCCTTAGTTTACTATGTTACAGACATGGCTACTCTTAGCAGTATTATGAACACGTGAGAAAGGAAAACCGTACGTTTATAGGATTTCTTTCAATTGTTTGGTTGTTTTCATGAACAGAAAGTGAACACCAGGACCGGGGAGGTTTCGGACACTCCAGTAGGAATGATGGACGTCTACCAGGAGTTTAACGAGCTCTCTGAAAAGTTCAAGATCATGAAGTTCAAGTCCAAGGTCGGCGCTAACCTGAGTTCTGTAACTAGCATGAATGTGAGTTTGTCAGGTTTCTAACGGTTGCTTGTTTTCTGTGTTTCTGTCTGCAGAAAGTGGAGAAGAACTATGCGTTTGAAATTCCTGACATTCCTAGTCAGTGCGAGTACCTGGAAGTCAGATATTCTGTGAGTAGACATGCAGAGTGAGGTAGAAGTGGTCCAGAACGTTCGCTGTTGATAACCTGTTGGTCTGTGTGGTGACATTGTTTTTTGCAGGCTGAATTCCCTTCACTGCCTTCAGACCTCAAGGGGGCGACATTTTCCCACATTTTTGGAACCAACACTTCCAGCCTGGAGCACTTCCTCCTCAGCAGGAAGATTAAGGGGCCTTGCTGGCTGGACATCAAGACACCACGTAAGGAAACACATTGCATTTAGTTCAACTTGATTTGAGGGATTCTGATATTTAGTAGAACAAATCATCTCATGAATGAAACGTCCAAAACCTCATTTGAAAATTCACGTGTACCTTCTGTCTGCGTCAGAGCTCATCGGCCAGCCGGTCAGCTGGTGTAAGGTGGAGGCCCTGGCCCTGAGGAGTGACCTGGTCACTGTGGTCAAAGACCTGTCACCTCCACCCATCACTGTCATGTCCATCAGTCTCAAGACTGTCCAGAACCCCAAGACACACC
Organism: Nibea albiflora; assembly: GCA_014281875.1. NCBI lineage: Eukaryota > Metazoa > Chordata > Actinopteri > Sciaenidae > Nibea > Nibea albiflora. Next base: position 10,549,580 of record CM024805.1, on the reverse strand, counting down.
ACAACGAGGTCAGAGCACTGCCAGCTGTACACACAATCATATTCATAGCAGAAAATATATTGGATGATGATGCTGTTGTTATTTATCTGAAATACATACAGAGCAGGTTGACCTGACGATGATAATAATGATTCTTCCTCTGCAGATTGTGTCCCTGGCAGCACTCATTAACTATGAGTTCCATATGGACAAAGCTCCACCTCAGCCTCCATACCAGACCCATTTTTGTGGTACGTTATTTCTACTCATATTGTTGAAGGTTTTATTGTATCATAGAAAAGGAAATGTATATGATAATTGAAGAGCCATTTAGGAAAGGTTGTTATATTCCTTTTGTCTTTGCAGTGGTCAGTAAACCGTCTGACTGCATCTTCCCCTACGACTTCAAAGAAGCTGTGAAGAAGAAGGTGAGTGCAGATGGAGTTCAGCTTGTTGGGACTTGGCTTTTGCAGAGAGACAGGAAACACTGTGTTGATATGTTAAACATATCCTGACCCTGACTACTTTCTTCAATATGTGACCCCCGTCCTCTGTTAGAATGGTAAAGTGGAGATAGCTGCTACAGAGCGGACTCTGCTCGGCTTCTTCCTGGCCAAGATGCACAAAATCGACCCTGACGTGTTGGTGGTGAGTACAAGATGTTGAGAGTGATTCTGTGCAATGCACACATTTATTACAGATTCATCTTAAGCAAGGTGCAATGTTTCATCAGGGGAACATGAGTATGCTTATTCTTTTTCCTATAGGGTCACGACATCTTTGGTTTTGATCTGGAAGTGATTCTGCAGAGGATCAATGTGTGTAAAGTTCCCCACTGGTCTAAGATAGGACGCCTCAGGAGGGCCAATATGCCTAAGCTAGGGGTAAGAAGAAGAAAAAGCAGTTTAAGTGTGTTTTTGTTTCGATACCATACTGTACATCACTAAATGTTGCTGTCCTTGCAGGGCCGTAGTTCCTTTGCAGAAAAGAGTGCGACCTGTGGCCGCCTGGTGTGCGATGTGGAGATCTCGGCCAAAGAGCTGATTCGCTGTAAAAGTTACCATCTGACTGAACTGGCTGCTCAGGTGCTGAAGGTGGAGAGAGCCACAGTCTCACAGGAAAACATCAAGAATCTGTACAGGTTTGTATGTCCTGAAAGAGCCAGATCATTAAATAATCATAAAAAGTTTATCTGGAACTCCTTTGTAAATGTTGTGTGTTTCTGCATCCTAAAATGTGTCTCTGTGTTTATGTGTTAGTGACTCTCCTCACCTGCTCTACCTCTTGGAGTTGACGTGGACGGACGCCAAGCTGATCCTACAGATGATGTGTGAGCTCAACGTGCTGCCGCTGGCCCTGCAGATCACCAACATCGCTGGAAATGTCATGGTAACACATTTTTAAACAACATTATTTGATAAAAATATTTTAAACACGCCGACAAAAGAAACAAAAATGGTTGATCGCTGGAGTTTTTCAATTCCAGACAGCAGCTTTTTTTTCCCCCCCCCCACTAATTGTACAGTTAAAATACTGAAAATTATGGCCAGAAACAAAACAGCCTGCAGACAAAAGCAAAACTTGTTTCTCTTGTGAATGAAATGAAGAGACTTGAAGCCTTAAATCTTAGAAGTCTTTATTGATGCTTGGCATCTTTTGATCAAGTGTGTTTCAGGGTGAACAGTAAAGTAAAATGCCGTGACATGACAGACGTCTGTCATATGCATCCTCTGATTTCCGACTCTTTGCCTTCTGCTTCAACCCCCTCCGTCTTCTTGCTTAACCTCTGCAGTCTCGCACTCTGATGGGCGGTCGCTCTGAGAGGAATGAGTTCCTGTTGCTTCATGCCTTCCACGACAAAAACTACATCGTCCCGGACAAACCTTCCTTCAAAAAGGCCATGATGGAAACGGTAAATCCAAACGCATTCACACAGAGCTTCGTTTTTTTTTTTTTTCTAATGTACGGTCACGTAACACATGTTCTGTGTGTGTGTGTGTGTGTGTGTGTGTCAGGCCGAAGGAGAGGAAGATGCAGGAAAAGGCAAGCGGAAGAAGAAGGCAGCGTATGCTGGAGGTCTGGTGCTGGATCCTAAAGTTGGTAAGTTTTAGTTTAAAAGTTTGTATTTGTTTTATGTTTGTTTATATTTCTATAACCTCCTCTCTCTCTCTCTCTCTCTCTCTCTCTCTTTATAGGTTTCTATGACAAGTTTGTGCTGCTGCTTGACTTCAACAGCCTGTATCCCTCAATCATCCAAGAGTTCAACATCTGCTTCACCACCGTGCAGAGGGAAGCTCAAAACACGCAGAAGAAGAACGAGGTGTGTGTTCCCTGTGTATATTCTTACAGTTCTTACACTCGCCAGGTTTAAAGGGCCTTAACATCCTGGTCATCGGACTTTTCTTCCCATGGTAACAGGAGGAAGAGTTGGAGGAGATTCCCGAGATTCCAGATCCAGACCTGGAGATGGGAATCCTGCCCAAAGAAATCAGGAAGCTGGTCGAGCGGCGTAAACAGGTCAAGCATCTGATGAAACAGCAAGACATCAACCCGGACCTCTACCTGCAGGTACACACACACTCACAGAGTTGACTCATACTTAGACGCTCACACTGAAACGCACCAATTCTCCACACACACACTGCACGCTACCTCTAGTTTCTCACATTCCTTTTTGTTTGTATTGAAAGGTTAATTTCCACTTTTTTAGGAAGTGCTATAAAATTGTCAGTCCCCCTGCATCAACTCGACATGTGCATATAATTACACTTAATATAATAACTTCTAACTTGTCAATGTCATAACCTATGAGTGTTCAAGGGAAATCCTTATTTCTGTCTGGCCCGTTTTGAGTCTCTCTCTTGTGTCCATCAGTATGACATCCGTCAGAAGGCTCTGAAGCTGACTGCTAACAGCATGTACGGCTGCCTGGGATTCAGCTACAGCCGCTTCTACGCCAAGCCGCTCGCAGCCCTGGTCACACACAAGGGTCGAGAGGTGAGTCAGTCCAGCAGAGTGCACATGAACGACACGCGTAGCCTTTCAAAGTTTTTAAATACAGACTCAAATAAACAGCTGAGAGATTCTCAGCATGCAGACGCTGCTTTCAAACACACAAAACGCTGATTAAATAATGAGGATGGCCTTCTGTGATTTAGCCGCTGCTCCTCTGAGTTCCCCAAGTGCAACAATTGTGCGAAAGGAGTTCACTTTTTTTGCATCCACAAGAGGGCACTGCCTCATCATTTTCCACGCGTCATCGTGCACCACTCCTTCCACTGTTCCATTTTCTTTCTGACTTTTTCCTCATCTTCTGTTTCTTTCTTTCTTTTTCTTTTTTTTTTTTTGGTTTCCTCCTGTCTCACATTTCTCACCCACAAAACTCTCCCCCTTGTCTCGCGCCCCTTCCCTCTTCTAAATATAATTATTCTTTCAAGTTCATTTTGTCAGAATGAGAGACCTGTTGTAGAGCCCGTGATATCAATAGCTCCATGCAAGTATGTTCCAGTAACAAAACGTCACAGGCGCGTGCACAAAGCTCACCCTCTCCCCGCGTAGAGTCTCATTGTGTTCTTTAAACACGCACCAACGCAGCAGCACGGGCGTGCACGCTCAATAAATTGGTGCAAAGAGGCGCGCATGCTGCATGACACAAACGGCTAAATCTGGTATTGTAACTGAACACCACACACACACTCTCTCTCCCACCATGTCGGTGTTAGTACTCATGTTCATTTAATGAGCTCTAACAGTACACATCCTCAGCAGAGGCGTCGAGCTTTGCCTCAGGGGAGTCCTTCATTAAGATCCCCTTACACACTCATTGTGCTCCCTAATAGAGGGCAGGGCAGTAACTCGGTGTGTGTGTGTGTGTGTGTCTACGTGTTATTTTGTCAGTCCGTTTGTGCCTGCAGTCACGCTCGTTGTTCAGCTGACAGAGCTACATTGTAAAAGGTGCACATTTGATTCGCTGGGACAGGTGGGAGTTTCCCTCCAGACTCACTGCATGTATCTTTGTCAGCAGCCAGAAGTGGATGGGTTGATTACATTTTTACCTCATTTCATACAGGAGGCGTCCCGCGTTCGTTGCCAAGACGTCGGCTACATTTCACACACCGTCTGACACTGCTTGCACTTTGTGTGTTAAGCGGAATATTTAATTAGTTGGTAATAATAGGAGAAAGTCTACCCAGGATTCAAGAGATTTGTTGTCCTACGCAAGTAAAACCACACGGACGTTCGACTTGTTTGAGTAATCTTTTTAAAACTTCCACCAAAATAACTCCGAACATCTTCCTCCAAACAGCTCTTGTACCATAATCCAACTGTTTTGTAGCAGTTAGGGTTCAAAATGTTTATCTCAGTATCCCTCGCTGTAACCAAAAGTATTTTAGCACAGAGCTGTAGGGTGCACAACTAAGCAGATTGTTGTCATTGAGGAAAATCGAGGAGGTAATAACACCAAACATTTTCTATTTGGATCCACAGTTGTTTATCCTGCACAGCCTTCCTATTTCAGCAGTTGAAATATATGCTGACAGGGATATATTGGCACTTACTTATGATATTAAAGGTGCCATATGCACGTATGTATTTATGTTTAATGTAGTGGATATGTCATGACTTATGTCTTGCCAGATTTCTGCACCAGCTAACAGGATGTATGATGCAAACTTAAGTATTGAATGGTGTTGATTTTAGCTCCCATTAAACAATGTGACACGACAAAGTAAAGATGGCTTTCTATTTGCCGAGAGGGGGCAAACATACTGACTTGAACTGGAGCTAAGCTGGGGTGGGCCGGCTGGCTCGTGATGTTGGACGATGAGGTGATGATGTAAACAGCAAGCGAGTTAGTATCATGGAGCCAATGGTCCAAATAAAACGGAACGATAGAGATAGTATCTATCTATCTATCTATCTCTCTCTCTCTATCTCTCTCTCTCTCTATCTCTCTCTCTCTCTCTCTCTCTCTCTCTCTCTATCTCTATCTATCTCTCTATCTCTAATATTTTAAATGTGATATTTATCAAAATGACTTTGTGTTGAGCAAACCTGCTGCTGCAATTTGCATCATCCACTCAGTCATTTGTTTCCTTTTATATACCAGTTTCTGTCCAGAAATAATAATGATAATAATTGTGTTGCCATATATTCTGATCCTGCTTTATTTACACTTAAATGGTTTCAAATCATTTAAAGCCACTCTTTAATACCTGCTGATAATCTACTTTGCCTCCAGCATTTTCCCAGGCTTCTGAAGTTACCCAGCGTGCTGAAGGGGTTGTAAACAAATTGGATTGTATTTAATTAGGACTTTACCGCGTTAGTGCGTCGCGTACAGTGCGGAGTGATACGGCAGGCCGGGGAGACGTGCATGAAAAAGGTCATCGGTCCGAGCTGAACTCACAATGTGCTGAGCGCACAGCGTGGACCTCAACCCGCTGAGGTAGCAGGAGACCCCCCCCCCGCCTCCCCCTCGCTTTGCTCAATCTTAGTGTTTTGTTTACTTTGTATCCATGATCCAAGACACGTCTATTTATACTGCAGGTTGTGTGTTTGGGGGAGAGCACGGCATCAACACAACCAGGGAGTCCCACTATGAATATAATACTGTAAATAATGTTGCAGAGGGTCACTACTTTGAAATCTACATCTGGACGTTGATATTCTGTTAAATAAAACCGTGAAGTTATTGAATTCTGACAAATTCAGCGACCCAGCAGCTGTTTTAAAAGCTGCATTTAAAAATGTTTTTACATCACAGGGATTCATTAGTGAATGTGAAATATTCATTATCTACCATCAGCCCCTGCCTGTCTCTCTCTCTCTCTCTCTCTCTTTTTTTTTCTTCTTGGTAGCTGGATTGTGTCAAAGTAAAGCCAACTTCTGTGAAACCTCAGGCTGAGTTCCCAGCATATTGGCCGTCACACTCTGGTTCAGGCAGCAGTTCAAACAGAATGAAGCACTTTTATTGAATTGTTACGGAGCCCTAAAGTGAAATAACCGCAAGCCAAGTAGTTCTTGGTAGTTTCCGACTGCAGCGAGCCAGAAAGGGCCAGCTGGCATTTATAGCGGGGTTTCTAGTGTATTTGTGGGTATTGCCGTTTGCACCCCTGCCCCATTTTAATCGTCACATTTGCACTCTACTTTCATATCATGATTTAGGAGGCTTTTTATTTTTGTAATTGTAACACGTACACCGGCCGCTACTCTGTGCGCCGTGTAAATCCACCCTCCGCCCCCTCAGCGTGCTCCCTTTATCCGTTTGGACAAGTGAATGTGCATGTGTTCTGTGTATTTATTGATTGGCTTAGCTCTCATCTTTCTCTCACTCTCGTTTTAAATTGAGGCCTAAACCTCCCCTCCCCACCTCCTTTGCTGCAGGAAGGGTCAGGCCGGGGGCCACAGTGGTGTCCCAGCCCGGAGGGAGGGTTCATTTGGGGGGGGGGGTGGTTGACAGACCCTGGGCGGTGCCTCTTCTGATCAGACTTGGCAAGTTCAGAGGGGAAAGCCCCCACTTAGCTCCCCTCCTCACTCTTGTGCGGGTTCCTTGAGCATGTCTCGCATCCATCTGCGTCTTGCATGTATGCGTTGATGTACATGTGTCAATGCGTGTGTGCGCGCACAAGTGCTACTGGCCGAACTCTGCCCTTTGTCGGGGGGACCATTTGTTGTGGCCCTACTCTGTCCTGGTATGTGCGGGTATTAAAGGGGGGATGATGGGTATTAAGAGGAAGGTGAAGGTTTAGGATTACACAGCCACAGATTGATGTCCCCCTCAACCCCTCAGTGTTATTTTGGGTTCTTTTGTATGTTCGCCAGAGAACAGTTGGGTGCAGAGAAACAGATATACGAAACTCAGACACAACTTACACGCATGTGGTTATAATAGGCTGATAAATGCATTTGTCATGCCAGGAAGACTTTTATTGACCGCTGGCTGGTTGATTCCTGACGTCAACCGAAAAATCGAGAAAATTAAACTCTGAAGAAAGCAGGATTTTGTGCAACACGCTCTTGAAGCTGCACAGCTTTTGGCTCAACGTCGGTGTTAATTTCCCCTCGGCGGTGGAAAAGTTACCCGGCGTGGCAAAAAGAAGTGTCTGTTAACAGTCGAGGGGGGGCAGCGTGCAAGCTGCTTTGCCTGGAGTCATCGTTCTTTCTTTAAACGTGATTGAACAAGGAGCTCTGTCTCTTAGTTTTGCCACTTTGATGACCAAAGCATGTAAACCTTCTGACCTTCCTCTCTTAACACAAACTGGACGTGCGCTTTTGCGTGTGTACAACCTCCTAATCGAGTGATGTTAACAACGGAGGCCGGTGGAAGCTGCTGATTGTTGCGGAACGCAGATTGGTTTCACCTTTGACCCTTTTGCCAGCAAATCTGACAACCATTAGCAGGTGTGTGTGTGTGTGTGTGTCTCAGGATGGAGGATGACTCCTGAGAGCCATTCTGCTGTAATTGAGTCTCTGTCCTTGTGTTTAAAAACAGCCTGACAGGAGCTCGTAGTTGACATTATTGGATGGCATGCAGAGTGAAGGATAGAAGAGGGCTTGGGTAACAGAGCCGAGGGTGTGGAGAGGTCAAAATCTGGTTTGGGTTAAACCTCTGTGTGCGCTGGTGTGCGAGGGTGCGTGCGCTCGTAATGAAGTCTAAGTAAATATTGTTGCCCCTGGTGTCCCTCATTCAGGTTCTGCATCATTCCTCTTGTCTCAGGAATCACAAATCATTTCCCAGAATTAGACGCAGGAATACCTAAACCGGCCTATCATGTCTCATCTTTGTGTGTGAGTGTGTGTGTGTGTGTGTGTGTCTGGCTGCGATGATGTACGAGTAAATATCGTCACCCTCATTTCTTTCATTGAGAGTCTCAGTCGCCGCTGCTGTCTCAGAATCACAGGGGTCGTTTTTACATTTCCCCGAATTAGAGATAAGAATACATAAGCCAGCCTACGCTTGTGTGTGTGTGAGTGTGTGTGTCAGCACATGCATGTGTGCATGTCTGGGGAAATGAGGGCCGCGTGTTTCCATGGTCCCGTAGTCCTCTTAAAGAGCTGGCTTTACTCCTGATAGGAGTGGACTTAACAAATAGTCACAAGGGAGCAGCGCTGCTATTTTGGCCACATTAGCTTGTCTGTGAGGGCTGACAGTGGACGGGACAAGGTTTCAGAATCCAAACTGCGACTTTAGTAACACCTACTAATGAGGCCATGTGAGACCGGGCTAATGGCAGGGATTATAATTTATTACAGATTGATCTGGCATATGGTGTCTTCATCGGGGCTACCGATGGAGCTGTAAATGAGAGGATAATTAGCACATGGTTTTAGCTGACTTGGCGAGTAGGTGATACATATGTTCAGGTCTATTAAAACCTTAAAATTTCTTGTTGCCAGTAGCTTCTCGTGTGAGGAGCTTCGAGTTTAAAAAAGAAGAAAAAAAAAATCACTTGATTAATTGCTAAGAAAAAAAAAAAGAAGTCCAGACAGAGAGCTGAGAGATAAAGTATATAAATTGCTTCATGATATGATATGATATATTTTAAAGTATTTGAAACTCATATTTGCACAGAACTTTAATGTTTTTCTTGTCTTAATAATTGTAAGTCTAGTCAGCGCTGATCCTATTTGACAGTTTTAACTGAGCGTACTGACTGTACAACAATATCTCTCTCTGCTTGTCAAAATTAAACACATTACCGGTTATATTTTGTTGGCTCGGAGTCCACGTCGTCCTAGTTGAAATATTTCAGCTATAGTTTTGCCCAAAAGATATTATCACGGTGTTCTTTTCCAAATTCGGAAATGTACTTTTTTTTTTTTTTTTTTTTTTTTTTACTAAGCAAGTAAGTAAAAAGTTGTAACTTATCTTTAGGCTGCAATAAAAATACATTTTAATTTGAAACAAGTTGTAAACACAACGCTGACATATCGTCGTCCTTGAGGTTGACACGGTGGACTAGCAAACAGTTGCTCATTCACAAATCCAGCAGTGACAGAGAAACATTCATTCATTCATTTAGAGTTACGTTTCTGGCCAAGTGATGATTGTAAATCAGAGATTACCTCTCTTTTTTAGCTCTGTTTTATTTATTTTTGTTGGTTTCTACCGACTCCCGAGGGAAATCAGGCTTTATCATTTCACTCTTGATCTGCTAAATCCTCCTTTTTATATGCACAAAAGTTAGTTACTAGCTACGTCTGTTGTTTTGATACTGTTTTTTAAGAGCTTTTCCCCTGATGCATTTGACTGCTGCTGCAGAAGCTTCTCCGTAGGTTCATCGCCACGAGCGAACCCTTTCGCATTTTCATTATAGAAATATTTATGACAGACGCTTTAAAGCCCAGTTCAAAAGATATTTATAGATGTTAGAGCTGACTGATGAAGCGGTGCCTCATTACAAACGAGCATTTCATTTTCCTTCTGTCCCGCTAATATCACATTTTAATAAGCTCATCTTTGACAATCCGCACACATTAGTCATTTGCCTGACAGCATTTTAAGAATTCATTGGTGACCGCTCTGACTGTGCCAAGCATGAAGTGACACATCAGGATGTGTGCTTTCCAGCTATTAAAGAACCGTATTTTAATTGACCAGACAGCAGGAGGATTGTTGTCATTGTTGAGTTATTTTCGACGAACGCCGGCGTTTGTGATCTCAGCCGGTTGTATTAAATCAGACGCAGCTTTACAACAGATTGACCCTCCCAGCAGCAGACATGAGAACACAGCTATGGCATCTGCCAGGACAGGTGTGTGTGTATGTGTGTGTGTGCCTGCCTGTGTGCTGATGCATTCTTGCATGCAAGTGAAAACATTTTAGTGAAAGAAAGATTTTCATTCTCCGTGTGTGTGTGTGTGTCGACGTGTGTGCACATCAGAGCTCACGCCAGCAGAAGAGAAACTATAAATCTTTTATGCGTCTGCTGTTTGTGTATGTGCGCGCACACTCGCGCGCCTTGTGTGTGTGCGCGTCGCGCGTCCCCGCACCTCTGACAGTGGTGCGTTCCTCCACAGGTGCTATTTCAGTCCGCCGACTGTCATCCCAAAATGCTTTTCAGCTGAGTGCTTTTCAAAACAATCGTCAGTGGTACCCCAGGCTCTTCTTTTTTTTTTTCTTACAAGGGCCCTCTGCCACACTGAGGTTTAACATGCTGCCTCTGATTTGCTGATCAGTGGAGGAGGGTAAGGTATATGTGTGTGTGTGTGGAGGGGTCCAGAATGGGAGGTTGAAGCTGGGACTTGGATGCCCTTTTAGATGAGCAGGCCTCTCGCTCATTTGTCCGCTAATCACTCTGTCTGCAAGGAAGCAATAAAGATAATACAATTTACAAACCACTTGTCAGTCAAACAATGGAGGCCAGTTAGCACCCATATTCTTATTTAAAATGACAGCCTGGCAAAAGACAAAAGATATTTTGATGAGGAGGCGGGGGGAAGTGGATTGAAATAAAGAATACACGAGAGCGACATGATAACAAGACAGATAAATTCCTAATAGATAAGGCCAACAAATAGCTGAGCAGCAGCTGGGAACAGGCGGATATCACAACAAGACTGAACCAGTCATCAATTAGCATGACAGGGTGCAATAACGTGCGGCTAATGGGGACGGCTCATGTGCAGACACACAGGTGCACATGCAAAGACAGTATTAAAAGTGTAAATGTTCTGATGTTGAATGTAAAAAAAAAAAAAAAAAATCAAACCTCCAGTCCGTTTCACTTTTTCCAACTTAATATCTGCTCTACAATTTTTTATTTATTTATTTTTTCTGCTGCACCAGTAAGCTGGATGAGACTTGTTTTTTTTTTTTTCCATCGTGGACCTGTGCTCTTGCAGTTGTCTCCCCCCCCCGGTCACTCCATGGCAGCTTTGAGTGTTACACACTACGGTAGCACCACTTAACCCAACTACATCTTTTAGCAACATTGGCAGGGTCAGGAGCCCTGAAGTCTGCACCCTCCAGTCTCCAGGTAGATAGTTGGGTACATTATGTTTTAAAAAATTGGGAGCACAAAGAGAAAATGTCACCAGTAAGCTGTGGGAGTCAGCGCTGAGATACTGTAGGGGCACAAGAACTCTCCAAGCACTCGCGCGCAGGACTGTCCAGAGCCGGCGGGTCTGAAAAAGCTGCAGCTACGGACGGCAGCATTCGCTGCGAGTGGCCGATTTCTCTAAAATGACTTTAGTGGGACTGCAATTGTGAAAAGTGTTACTGTCAATAATTTAGAACACGCTGAGTACATTTTGATTCTAATGATGCTTTCACGCTGAACTTGTATTAATATTTGGCTTGCTTCAGCTGGTGTGGAACAGTGCAGGCTCTTGTGTGGTTCTTTATGGCGTGGAAGCAGACTAACCACAGGATTTTATGATCCTGTATACGTGGTTTTAGCATGAATTCAAACCAGCATGAAATCCATCTTGCGGCATGGTGCAGGATGTCTGATCATGTGACTTCACGCTTGCTCCTCTTGATTTATTTGTGATAAATCCAGTGGTGGGTACAGTATAGGAAGTCTAATCTTTCTTTTACTACTTTTACTGATTTTAATGATATCTTTTAGGTTGTGTGTCAGATTAACGTTAGCCATTTTAATTGTTCATGTGTAACGTTAGCTGGCTGACTACATTTTCACCTTTCACGATGTGAAACTTACGTCAGTGGGCTTGTGGAGATTAAAATTTGATTTGTTATAAGAAGTGCGGCCAGGGATTGCGGCTGGAAGCTTCCTCTTTTTCTGGGTTTTGCTCAATTATCATCGCATCATGGTCAAAAAACAGCTGGTGCTTATTTTTCTTCCAGGCAGCTGGCAACTTGGCGTCTGCAGTCGAGGTGCTCCTCACACTCTCTCCCTGTTCAATCCCCACATTTAGACCAGTCACAAAGGTATAAATTCAGTAGTATTCGAGTAGAAAATGCACTCGAGTAAAAAATGTTTACTTGTAATGCTTCTTCACCTTCACCTGAAGAAGTTGGCGTGAACATAAACCTATAGGCATCAGTGTCTGACACCTGAGCCCTCACGGTGTTTTATGACCTGAAAGGAAAGGATGAAGTGGGATAGGGGATTACGACCGTAGAAACAAATTCAGTCTTTTCAACCGCCGAAATCTTCTGTCCCCGAACCTTCAGTCTGCTCATTTAGCGTTCAGTCTAATTACACTGTATTAACACCAACGAGTGAAGAAGTAAAAGAGGCAGCAGTCAGAAAACTGAGTGATGTTTTACATTGTGAGAAAAAGAAATTGTAAGATTTAATACATTCACCAAGTAGAAGACAGAACGAGTAAGACACTGACCTTGTTGTGCATATTAAAGGGCCAGTGTGTAGGATTTAGTGACACCTAACGCCGAAGTTGCAGATTGCAACCAAATGAACACTCTCCTACGTCTCACCCTCTCCTTCCAAACATACAGGAAAAACTCTGATCTAGATATGGACTTTTGTTTTTTATGCAAATTTGACAGCCAGTGTTTGGTTTGTCTGCTCTGGACTACTGTAGAAAAATGGCGGTTCAATATGGTGGACTCCATGGAAGAGGACCCGCTCTCACTGTAGATCTAAAGGGCTCATTTTAAGATGACGAAAACACAAGATATGCATATTATATTCAGTTCCTGCCCAAGATATTCAGTTTATTATCTCTGAAAACAAGACTCTTTGACTATTTGGAACCGCTTTTGATTGTTGAAATGTTAAAAATGGATAACCAAAATGTCTGCGGGTTCATTTTCTGTTGATAAACTAATCAGTCATTTGTTGCAGCTCCTCATTAATCCCCCTGTTCAGTGATCTTGATGGTGTCCAAGACTCCGTTGTATGGCTGAAAATATTGTGATATCAGCATGTAACACGAGTCCGCGTCAAGCTTTTTCAGTTGTTTGCCTCAGTATGAGCGGCATGCGCGGTGGTGACGAGTGCAGTCATCAGAGGGAAGACGTACACACTCTTTTTTACCCCCTGAGGCTGTGTGTTTGCATTTGTCCCTACAGAATGTGTGTGTTGGTATGTGTTTAAAGATGAGCACTCACACACACACACACACACACACACACACACACACAAACACGTCGGTTGCACACATCGCATCATGGTCAAACGACTTGTCTTTCACACGGTTCATTCCATACAACAGTCTGTCCTGCTGGAAGTGACAGCATATGGAAAACCTGTCTAAATTAGTCCACACATCAATTACATCAACACGTTCTCACCTTGCTCGCCCCTTACCCCGACCTCCTCGCCTCACTTTGCCGTCGCTGTGTCTTTCCCACATCCTCTGCCCTTTTCTTTCCGTGTCATTCCCCGATCGGTACAGACCCTGCTCCCGTCTCTCGCCTCGCCCAGCGTCTGTTTCCACAGCTTATAACGAATGCTGAATTTTAATACTTCGATTTGTTGATGCGATGGTATACAGTACATCGTGACACGCGTAGGATCGTCAGCATTAAGAAATCTTCCTTTACCGTCTGCGTTAGCAGGTGTTCAGGCAATAAAACAACACAGGAAGTCTGTTTTTGAGACGTGTGAATCCGAAGGCTTATCAAACACCATCACATACGAGTTCACAAATCTGGAGAGTTCTCAAAGCAGCGATCATTTTTAAAAATCTTTTTATTGCAGCAATTGTGAGGCAAACGCTCCAAACGGTGTTTACATTACAAAGCCACTGCGAGGCAGCCAATGCAATAATCTCATTTACAGGATTTTTGGATCACTATGATGAGGTACCATGAGTTGGCAGATATTTAATTGCTGGTTTGGCGACAAATATCATCTCTTATTTGGTTATTTATTCATGAATGATTTCTCAGCGGAGTTGAATTTCCATAAATATCACAATATAATGATATGCAAGTGGAATTTCGACAGATACCGTGACAGAAGATTTGTTTGCTGAATGCAAATAACATGGCAGAGAATGAGAACTTAGTGCGTGTTTGCCTCATGGTTGTCATATGAGCACACCTGGAGGTTTGCGCTGAAGTGTTGAGGCTTCTTTCCTTCCCTTCATCTTCTTCTGATGAAGTCAAATATGTGCGGGGAAAAAAGTTCATCGTTTCTGTGCAAAGCTCGGGGAACAGATTTGGAATAGCACGTACTGAAACGTCTCACTGATGTTGTGCTGTGTATCACCGTTGATGCAGCGATTCTCATCCAATCAGATTGCTCGGTCTGAGCCAACTGTAAAAGTATCTTAGAATAACCCGTATGTGTGTATGTGTGGAGTTTAACAGACGCGCAGTACTCTGAAGTGTAAATGGCAGCAGCTGGCACCAATGTCATTTCACGTCTGGTGACCCCTTACCTAAAATCTCTGGGGAAAATAAATTCTTCGCATCCCCTACAAGAAGGAAAAGCCTCCCATGAGTTCAGTCGTACGCCTGCCGGCTCTCTGCTCAGTCAGGTCCAGGCTAAAGTGCGGTGCCATGTTTGTATGCTGCTTTACTCCACTCACTCTTAGTTGTGGCCGAAATATTTTTAAATTGGATGTTAAATAATCAGCTTTACTCTCACTAAACGAAGCTGTGATTCACTTTTTAACCCTGAAGGAGGAAAAAAAAACCATTTCCATTTGTGACTTGAGGGCTTTTGTGCCACAAAAATTGCACATTTGGAGGTATTGGAGAAATCTCAGAAGTCATTAAGTTTGTCGTTAAATTATGGCAGAACAGTTAGTTTTGCTCTGAAGATGTATTTACTTGTACACTCAATCAAAAAACTAGCAGGAGACGGGCTAATCATTTTGTCTGCAAGATTTGTGTGCGCGTGCGTGCGTGCGTGTTTGTGGTGAGACCTTGACCTTGACTGCAGTCCCTAATCGAGGAGGCTGTTCTGTGAATGACTCAAACTCCCCCCGCCGCACAATGGTATGTAGCAGCCCATAAAGCATGCTTAAGTCCCACTCTGGTTTCAGGGAGTGGAACACGCCCCCCCACCACCACCGCCGCCGCCGCCAGCCCGAGCCCGCCCCTTCCTCACACTCTGAAATAGCCACGTCCTTGTCCCCACACGGAGCACAGTGTGAGTCGCGGTGTGTGTATATATGCGGCCGTGGTTGATTGAGGAGCAGATTGCTGGTGACAGGTCACACTGCGTTCCGTCCCTCCGACCCCCCCAGATTAGCCACCCGGAGCACCCGCCCTGCCCTCCCTTCCTCTGGACCCCCACCTGTTGGGATCCCTCTGCTGCTCAGATCACTTCCCCCCTCTCTTTCACACACACAGAGTGGACACCGTGCGTTAACAGAATTCTCTTATTTGTCCGTCACTCACTCGGCGGGTGATAAAGGCCATTACGAGTCATTAAGGTGTGTGTGTGCGCGCGCGTCTGAGTGTATGTGTGCTGCCCGGCTGGGATGTGTGTGGGTTGAAAAGACGCCTGTCACAGCACGCTCTCATAATTGCCCTCTTAGCCAATTATCCCCCATTTAAAAACAAGTCACCTGCTCTGCTCCCGTGTCCACACACACACACACACACACACACACGCACACACAGAATAAATAACATAGAAACTTAATGTTTAATCATCGTTTGTTCCTGACTGTTTGTTTACCGCGCTAAAATGCTGTATGTTGCGAAGTCCTCGCTCATGCTGTTGTCTCTGCTCTCTCCTTCAGATTCTGATGCACACCAAAGACATGGTTCAGAAGGTGAGACTGTAATGAGCTTTTGGTTGTCCTGATCATTTTATATGGCATAAATCGAGTCAAGGGAGGTCTAAAATCGGCATCTGTGTCAGGATTGGGTCACCGTTACCTCGGTAATGATCAATGTAATTATCCAAATGCATCTCCTGATTATGAGTTCAGACATAAGTATTTAAGATAAGACTTCATTGATGCTGAGGAAACTTTAATGACATAAATAGACAAATTAACAAACAGTCATACAATGAAATATTAAATAGAAAGGGAAAAGATCATTGATATTAAAGCCTACTACAGAAATGACAACGCATTATTGTTATTATATAAAGATTCAGGAGATTCAATGCTATGTGTAAAATAATTATAATGTTACTACTTTTTACACCATGACTCCAATGGTGGAAACAATATTAATGATAATACTGGCACTAATTGTAGACTGTGGACTAATTGATCTGTTGAGCCTGATGGTTGGATTTTATTCTCATTGATGTTTTTAGTTGAAAGGGATTTATCCAATTTACATATTAGAAACTGAGTTAAAAGTACATGTAGTCTTCTACTAATTCAGTACATTTGCTTTCATTTGAAGCTAGTAATTACTGTATGTCTATTCTTTGTTTCTCTTGTGTGACTCAGATGAATTTGGAAGTCATCTACGGCGACACAGACTCCATCATGATCAACACTAACAGCAGGTCTCTGGAGGAAGTCTTCAAACTTGGCAATAAGGTGTGAAGTCGTGAAGTTTTATATCTCTTCTTGAGATATTTGACATCTTCACTTACTGCATGCGCGTGTTACTTACTCCCAGGTGAAGGCAGAAGTAAACAAGCTCTACAAACTGCTGGAGATCGACATCGACGGTGTGTTTAAGTCACTTCTACTGCTGAAGAAGAAGAAGTACGCCGCCTTGGTGGTGGAGAACCACGGCGACGGGCGGTACAGCGTCAAGCAGGAACTCAAAGGCTTGGACATCGTCCGCAGAGATTGGTGTGACCTGGCCAAGGAATGTGGCAAGTATGTTAAAGAAAGCAGCACGTTAACAACCTTACAGTGGAATAAATGTCAGGCATTGCAAGGGATTTCAAGGGTTTTGTCACACACGTGAAGCACTCCTCTCCTCTGCTGTCCCCAACTTTTGCAGCTACGTGATCGGACAGATCCTGTCGGACCAGAATCGTGACGTCATTGTTGAGAACATCCAGAAACACCTGGTGGAGGTGGGAGAGAAAGTAGCAGCGGGAGAAATACCTCTCAGCCAGTATGAGATACACAAGGTGAGGACGTGGCTGCGCGTGTAAACCGCGCAGACATCCCGCGCGTTCTGGAAAACCTGGCGATTCAGTTTTACACCTGAAAATGACCAAATATCCTGGAAATAATCTGTGTTGTCCTGGAAAATTTATATTTAAGCCCCTCACTCAGATCATCATCAGATCACCTAGGTCCATATTTTCTTTAAATGTTAATTGGACGTGGAACCAACATTTTCACTTCTTCTTTTTAATGGTCTGCTAGGTTAGAAGATGAGTTTTATACTTGATTTAAACTGTTGCTTATAGCCTGTAGCCAGATTAATGTGCCTGTTAGAGGAAAAGTGTAGTAAACTGTAGTCAATCCGCTGGAGACCGTAGCTCTGGCTGCCACAAAAACAAGCTTAATGTCCCGTCACCAGAGACCACCTGCTGATTTTAAATGATTTCTTTATTTGAGACTCCAGGGGATTTTAAATGTACTGCGCCTTTTTTTTTCTCTCCACAGTTTTGTGATGAATGTTCATCTCAAATGGTTCAGTGTTAGGTAGGATAGCTAAACACACAGAAAAAAAAACAAGACCTTATTGTACAGTTAGCAGTGAGGATTGTAGCCATCACCTGTAATGAACCTGAGACACTTTAGCACAACCCATGCATCCTTTTTAAAAAAGGAGGAATAAAACTGGAATTAAACGTGTAGAGACAAACTAATGTGAGGCTCAAATGTTTGGTTTGATTCAGCTTTGTTTATTGTATCTGTTCATTGTTGCTGATTCTCTCTTTCCTTCAGGCTCTGACTAAAGATCCCCAAGACTATCCAGATAAGAAGAGCCTGCCTCACGTCCATGTGGCTTTGTGGATCAACTCCCAGGGCGGTCACCGTGTCAAAGCTGGAGATACGGTCTCTTACATCATCTGCAAGGTGAGTGTGAGAAACCGCTTCACTGGTTATTAGTTTACGGTTTTTATTAATTACATTTCAACGTCTAATCATGGTTTTGTAGCGTTACTCATCAGATCTATCACAACGATTTTAATCTCTTTGTCTAGGACGGCTCCACGCTGGCGGCCAGTCAGAGAGCCTACGCTCTAGAGCAGCTCCAGAAGCAGGAGGGTCTCACTCTGGACTCTCAGTACTACCTCGCCCAGCAGGTCCACCCCGTGGTGTCCCGCATCTGTGACCCCATCGAGGGCATCGATGGCGTGCTCATAGCTACATGGCTGGGTACGTTTTAATGACAGGTTGCAGCAGAACGTAGAGGCCTAGTTAGTTTTATTGAGCGTGGGTGGCCCGACAGCATTCTGGTGTTAAATGATGCCTCGAGGAATTTCAGGTTACCTTATTTCTTAGAAAAATGGCAAATTACAGAAATTAGTTTTTTTTAAAAAGAGAAAAAAAAGAAGAAGCAGCATGCAATTAAAATTAAATGAGTGAAAGGTTTTTAATTGGTGTTGTTGACTTGCATAACATTTGGGATTAAATGCCTTATCGGAATTCTCATTTGCAGTTTAAAGATGTACGATTTTATAAATAAACACCGGCCATGAGGTATTTGTGGTGCACAGCTTACTTTGAGTGATCGTACTAATCCCTCTTTATGTATGTGTTAGCATTAGTCCTAATTCCTGTTTTATAGTCTGTTGACAGCTGAGGCAGCCAAACATAGAAAAGTTGTCATACCTAATTTCACAAGAGGCTAATAAAAGTACAAAATAGACGTTTCATTGTTGTCTAATAGTCATAAAATTAAGTCGTATGGATGGAAATTCCCAAAGTATTTGTCCTGCTCTGCCCTGTCTGCATGGAAGAAAATGTCTTAATTATTGTAAATTCATGACAAAATAACAAAAATCATCTGTGGCATAAACTAAAATTGTCTTCTGTACATGCCAGGTCTGGACCCGGGTCAGTTCCGGGCTCAGCAGCAGTACCAGAGAGAGGAAGAGGCTGACGGCACGCTGGGAGCTCCAGTCCAGCTGACAGACGAGGAGCGCTACAAAGACTGCGAGAGGTTCACCTTCACCTGCCCTCAGTGCGGCACCGACAACATCTACGACAGCGTCTTTGAGGGAGCTGTGAGTAGACGCACACACTGTGTCAGCTATCATCTGCCGTTCATCGTCTGCTGTGCTTTTAGATGATTCCTACGGCCGTGGAGAAAGTGGAACATTTCAGAATTATCTTTCTAGAAGTGAACACGTCCATTGCAGCATTAGCAGAGCTGTGCCTGTGTCCGCTGTCCGTATCCGTTCTCAATATATCCGACCGTTGCAGTTCAGTTTGTCAGCTGGTACGTCGATCACTTTTCTAATGACGCCGTTTCAATTACACGATCTTTGTTGTGTATCCAACCTAAAATGTTGCTCGAATGACTTATTCACACAAAGCAGGCAGCTGCAAGATTTATAAAATATGTTGTGGCTTACTCATGGAAAAATCTAAAACGTTGCTTTGGCCAAAATATGTCAATGCAATATTAATTTCACACTTACAGCTTATTCATTGTCATTCTTCAAAAGATTCAGTCATCATAGTCATTAATTTGTCTAAAAACCCAGACTAGTTCTTGGGCGTATTTGCGGTTGGAAAGAGATCTACATTTTTAGTCACTTTTTCTCCAAGAGGAATGAAAAATATGTGCAATCTAACACCCGAGTTTACATCATCCCACAGGAAATGTTGCCAAAATGGCTTCGGATGATTTTCTGTCCAAGAGTCTTCTCGGGATCTGAGGGTTCTTTAGATAAACGAAAGAGATCTAATCCAACACCGAGTTATTTCGCATACCCTCCGATGAATCAACAGCTCTGTGCTTCAACAAAAACTTTATGTTACAGCTTTATGAAGGGAGGAACGATTGCAGGACTGCATTAGTTTTAGCTCTGCGTGCCTAATACACTGGCAGCTGAGTGTATGTTGAACCCAGATCACTCAGAAGAATACGTTGTGGAGTCAGAGATGATCTAACCGCACAGAGAAACTAACCCCGAATGAAAAAGAGAAGATTTCCCTAACGGTGTGTTTCACTGGTCCAGCAGTAGAGATGCACATAAAGAGTTGGGCGGTGGAATAATGGTGTTTCCGAAGGCATTTCTGTCAAACTTCCTGTGAAGGATTCATGCTTTAGTCATCCTCCATATTGTGTCTCTGTCTGTATTTTTAGACAGCTGCCTGGCTCCAATACGGACTCTGTTTTCATTGGCATAGTTTGGACTCCACAACTTGAAAAGCCTTTCCTTAACCCCTGCTGCTCTATGGACACACACACACACACACACACACACACACACACACACACACTGATCGCCTACCATTTGTCAGGCCAAGGTCGTGCATGTGTGTGCGTTATCAGCCTCTAATGAGGAGCAGGGCACGCAGCTTTTACTTGTCTGAAAGACACCAATAAAACTGACAACCCTCTGTCCTTCGCTGGCTGAGAGAACTTGCACTAAATAAAAAAAAAAAAGGAGTATCATGCGCAGGCTCCATAAAAGGTTGATATCATTACACACTTGGTGTGTTTTTAGAGGAATACACACACACACACACAGGAAACGTGGTAGAAAAGCTGTGGTAGATTCAGCTGAAGTGAATCTGTTGCTTCACAGTTTGACGCTTTAACAATAGAAAATGTTTATTTAAATGTTAATTTCTTTGGGCTAAACTAACCAGGATTCATCTAATTACTGGTGTTAATTTTCCAGCATGCGTCAGAGGCCGGTACGCGCGCACACACAGCGAAACTGATAAGACAGGAAGTTAATTAGGGTGGTGAACATGGTCTAACAGCTCAGTGAGAGGGGAGGACAGATGGGCCTTGACTCCACCACTGACACAGAGCCAGAAGATGGTAGGAGGAGGCGGTGATGGATGATGGAGGACAGACAGAGGAGGAAAGTTGTTTGATGGGGGTAGCGGCTGAGAGAGGGGAGGGGATGAAAAGATTAAGTGTGCAGGGGAAAGAAAAGCTGGACGGAGCTGCAGGGATTTCCCTGAGTTCGGTTTTTAACGGAGCGTTGGGTATCCCACGTCGGGCAGTTAAATCAACAGGCTGTGAAAGCTGCACATTATCAGACTGAAGACATGAATGAAAACAGCCAGGGTCGATAGTTGACATTGTGAATGTTTTTTGAAAATTGTTTTAGAGCTTCGTTTGAAGTGCAGACGCCTCGTGGTTGAGACGACAGTTGCTTGGAGGAGTAATAGGCCTCACAAGACCGAGACGACGCGCTCATATTTTCATTTACGTGCTCGGTCATAAAATAACTGGCAAGTTAAGGGCATGATGTTTTATTTTTCCATATATACAACTTGGTTTGGGAGTTTTCAAAATGAACTCTGGAATGAAACAAGCGAGATAAAAAAAAAAGTAGGAGTAGGAGGGGAGGAGAGACGGTGGGGAGAGTGAAGAGGGGAGTCTGCTTTCATCCAGAGCTGATGCGGAAAGACGGAGGGGGGGGGGAAGAAAACACGAAGAAGAGGACAGGCCGAGATGGAGAGGGTTAACGCGTGTAGCTGCATATTAGTCAAGTAATTTGATTGACTAAAAACTGGTAGAGAGCAGTGGGGTCTTTTTTCCACTCCAAAAAGAAACAATGTAGGCAAACAAAAAACCTGTGTGTGGCTGGGTGGGAGGGGGCTTGGGGGGAGGGGGGGTGTCACATACTTACTTGTGTGTCATTGACTTCCCTGCCGAAACCTTTTTTTTTGCTGCTGTCAATGTGACAGTTAAATGGAGTTCAGGTTTAAAGGAGCGAGTGTTTAAGACTGTTATATTTAGTGTAATTGTTATGTGCCGTGGCTACTTTTTCCATTGCATTAACTATGAACCAGGCTGTCAAGTGGACAGTTCAGGGGTGCCGAGGTCACGCTGACCTGCTCTCTGAAGGCTACAATAGCTGACCGAGGCTTGCTTTAAGCCCTTTCACCTTCCACACTTGTGACATGTTCTTTGTTGAGCTTTAAAGGTAAGCTGCTGTGTTGCACAACTGCCTTCCTGATTACAGGGTTAAAAATGCACCTGTGATGTATCCCTCGGTCCGCGTCTTCATGCACGAGACATTCATGAACCCGGCGAGCGTGCGATTATAGTTTTTCCACCGCGACTCAAGTAAATGTTTCCCGCCTAACAGCCAGCGTACCTGCAGACCCAAAACAACAGACTCCAATAATATTTTATTAGCAAAATATGGGATTCGCCTCAATCGTCTTTTGCCTTTGCCGAAGACAATATTGTGTTTTCAACTTGCCTTAAAGAGTCGGCTGCTGCGTTTTTCCTATCAATGTTAATACAATAGAGTTAAGTGGCTCCCCACGTTCAGGAAGTAAAAGTCTCATTCAGTTTCCCTATAGACCATTTTATGACTCACTGCTTGGCTGATCAGAAGCTGGAAGTGTAATAAAATGTCTGGTTCTTTGATTAAAAAGTGAAATAAAGTACAGCCCGTGTACATAAACACAATGGATGAGGCGTTAACCTCAACTCCAAAGGTCCGCAGTGGCCCAGGGTTAAATCCTGTAAAAATACATTTTAAAAAGCCCCAAAAATAGTCTATAAAAAATGTTTTGGGTGTAGCTGCAGCTGACGATATTGTGTGTTAATACGATGACATTGTATCTTTTCCAGGGGTTAAAGTTGGAGCCCAGCTTGATGCGCTGCTGTCACATCCCCTGCGGGAGCCGGCCCATCGACCACGCTGTAAACATCAGCAACAAACTGCTGCTTGACATCCGTCGCCACATCAAGAAGTACTACTCTGTAAGTATTCCAATAAAACTCCGCTTTACACACACTCCAAGACACACACACATGTACTTCTTTACCACCTGTGGGGCTACAAACTCGGTGTACCATGGTAACTGGCACAGCTGGCCAGCTGTTCTTCTCTCGTCCACCTTACTTCGCCTTTTTTTCACATTACCAGAAATATACACTAAATGTCAATCTTTGGTGTACAAATGCGTAGCCTTACGCACTATTTACCTACTGTGTTTGTGTTGCATGCCAACACTTTGCTAAAGAATTGAAATTATTGCTTCAGCTGACAAAATACAAGCTCAGGTGGACAGAAACTGAGTTGTCTGTAATGAAACACTCAAAATGTGTAAAAAAAACAAAAAGAAAAGAAATTGACCTCCAAGTGTGTTTATAATAGTGTTGCGCTGTTTTTAACGCGCCGTGGGATGCAGCTGATGCAGTAATGGTAAGAGAAGCCATCGAAAAGACGTTGGTCGAGAGAGACGACGGAAACCTCAGCAGGGCACGTCGCTGACATTTTCAACCAAAGAGCACATTATGCTCGTAAAAGCACGAGAACAGCAGAAAGATTTGACTGAGCATGATCCACAAAAATACTTAAATGGCCGTTCCTACTTTGAATACCAAGTTTAATATTCAGTTCTTTTTCAGATGTTAAGGTGAAATTTAAATGATCCATTTGTGGAGACTGGGTCATTTGAGCACCTAAAAATACAACAAATCAAACGTGTTTGACTTTAAAGATCGAGCAGATTTGTCTCAATAATACGGGGCTTCAAAGAATACTCAGGCTGTGGGATTATAAGCTTTAAAGGCTAAATCATTTTCGCAGTTAAATAAAAAGTACAGGCTGTCTTGTGCATGCATCCAGCCTCACAGAGCTGCGAGCACGACTGTAGACTTAATCTTGTTATTGTGTAATCCCAAATCACAAGTTTGTCTCGGCATGAAGCTCATTATCAGGGCGTTGTTTCGCCGAGGTGGTGGTGCGTCTTGGACACTGATCTATCTCAGACAAGCCTAATCAATACTCACGCTACATAAATATGCTGTGATATAAATTTGCTGTGTGAAGAGAGCATTAATTATATTTTAATTGATGTCATGAGCACCACACAATGCAGGAAACACGACGTTTAATTGGTTGCTTGCAATTTGCTTTTAGGAAGACACCAACTTTGCACAACTTTTTGGCAATATTTCAGGACCGCTCAGGTTTTTTTAAGCGCAAAATGTGCAACTGTTTGCACGTATTTACTATATTGTTAAAGAAATTCTTGACAAACTTTTGTAGAATGTAGTTGCCGACGGTTTTGTTTTACTTCGGTGTCTTTTAAAAGTTGCCATGTGGCGTCAATCTCATTTATGTTGGTAATAACGTTTGCACACTTGTATCCAGTGACTGATAGATTCCTTTTGGGCCGAGTGGATACAGAGGATGTGAAATGAAACATTGTTTAGGTGCAAGTAGTCACTGTACTCAGAGCCTGATAAGCAGCCCGAGAGCGAGGCGAACTGGATGCCTGTGTTGTCTTTGTGGAGGCCTCTCCGCTGTCTCCTGGTAGCCTCTAACACATTAGTCTTGAACGAGTGGAATGTAAGTGCTTCCTCTGTCATTCACTGTCTGTGTCACTCGATCTCTGCCCTCTCTGTCAGTTTGTCAAAATAAGCACAAGACACAAACCAAAGGAAACTTCTCCGCGGCGCTATTTTGCAGCCGGGACTGCGAGCAAGACACAGATGTCGAAGCTAGGTGCGCGAAACGAATCGAGCCAGGACACAACTGGGAGAGGATCACAGTTTAGTCCGTGAACTCCACCTGGACGGCTGCCCGATTTCAGTGATATTTCAGGCTGACTGTGGAGGAGTTTGACCAGTCTGATCGTCGGATTGGACACGGCAGTGTGTTGAATTGTGTTTCAGTAAAATTTGAAACTGGCTCAGCTTTTTTTTTTATGAGCCCACACTGCTGCAGCCAAAACGCAGTACCCCTGTTCAGATCAACGGGAAAACCAGCGTTTTCTCCACAGCATTGGATTTGGTCTGAATCGGGCCTAAAAGTATGTGGGTGTGTGTGTGTGTGTGTGTGAGGGGGGGGTTACTCTCCCACAGTGCTGAACAGAAATCAATTAGTTTGGTGAATGTGTGGGGAGCGAGCCCCCTCAACCCCTTTGTCACGATGTGTGAAACAGCTGCTACCACTGAATACTTACACCTCACACAGCAACACACACACACCAGCATACACACACACACACACACACACACACACCGCTGGAGGCTGAACAGCAGTGGACACAGCACACACAGCGGGGCAATGAAGAGGGGTAATATTGTGTAATTAAGGATTCCTTTCAGGCCGAGGGAGCGTTCAAATAGAGCTGTTTGTCTGGCCAGATCGAGTGAAAGCTCTGCACCTCTGTGTGTGTGCGTGTGTGTGTCTGCGTGTGGTGTGTGTGTACACCAATATACGTGTGTGTGTTAGTGTCCTAAGCTAGGACCACAGAGACATTAATCATTAGCGAAATTACCTCCTGCCCCCCCCCCCCACCCTCATCCCTACCATTATCAATAAACCAGCACCCTGAGAATGGGCAAACACTTGTTCACTCCTCTTTCTCTCACACACACACACACACACAGTTGTCATCCTTTCCTCCGCTCATCCCGCTGTCTTTGCCAAAAACAAGATTCGCTTGTTTCCTGAACTATCCAATTCTTCTTTTTCCTTTTTTTTTTTTTTTTTATTTTCCCCCTAACCCCTCCCATCCAACCACCGTTGCCATGGCATTTAACAAATTATTGCAATTACCCTCGTCATGCGGGTCGCCCCTGGAAACGGGCTGAGGGGCAAGAGAAGAAAGGGGGAGGGAGAGAGAGAAAGGGTGAATGAAGACCAGAGAAGGTGATAATCCTGTTTTGAACAAAAGGTCAAATTGTTGAATAGAGAAGCTTTGATTAAGCGGAGGAGGTACAAAGTGGAACGGTTTGAGCTCTATTCAGTGTGTGTGTGTGTGTGTGTGTCAGAGTGAGTGCGTGTTTGTGAAGTAGACCGATTTTAGATCTATTCACTTTAGAGCTAGAAGTGTTGACTGCTGAAGCTCAAAAACAGTTAGAGCTTTTTCTTGTGTGTGTGTGTGTGTGTGTGTGGGTGTGTGTGTGTGTGTCCAGGGCAGGTGGATTCCTCTGGTACAGGCGTCATGTCAAAAAGGCTTCTCCACTGAGTTGACAATAACAATGGGACTGAAACGATTAGTTAGTTACTAGATTAGTTGATTAACGCAACTTTAATTGGCCACTACCGGTAAATTTGCAATTTTCCAAGTAAAAATACACAAAACAAATAATTCTTCTTGGGTTTCTCCAACTGCTGTCTCACACTTAATAGGTCAAATGCTGAATCAGTTATTTGAGAAACATATCAATTAAACAAATTTATAATTAATACAATGCACTAGTAGCAGCCCGAACAGTGCCTCAGAAAAGATGGAGAGAAAAAAAGGTCCGGACCAGGACTGCAACTAATGATCACCATGTAGGAGCTGTAAAATGTAAGAGAATAGAGGAAAATCCAACTTTCCTGAACTTAACGTGACGTCTTCGGCAGAGCTGATCAGCAACGATCAGTCGATTTAATCAATGAAAAAATGAATCTTAATTTAACCATGTTGACTTCTGACTGTTTCCTGATAGACCAAACAGTTAATCGACTGAGAAATTAGTCTGCATGTTAACTGATAATGAAAGTATTAGGACTAAAACTAATTGTAATATTTAATTAATCTGTTGGTTATCAATCAATCAATGAACTCTTTAGTCACTATAATGTCAGAAATTGTGAGAAATGCTGCTACGCTGTAGTCAAAGTCGATGTCTTCATTTGTTTCCAGATTCAATCTGGAGACAAAAGAATCAATGTGATCAACAAACTTTGTCGACTTCATGTTTCGGTACCAAACAGCCGTACTAATGAGAAGTTCAAGGGTCAAAGACAGCAGAAGAATTCAAAAAAAGATCACTGTATGTATCCCTGCAGCTTCAGCAGAGGCGTACAGTAATAAAGAGCGTGTGGAAATGACAGACTCCATACTGTAAGAATAAGAGGTTTAAGAAGAGATGAGTGTTTTTAAAATAAGCGCACAGGCAAAGATGAGGAAGCAGAGAGAGGGTATATTTCGTGGTGGGCCCTGTCGTGGCCTGGTCTTGCCTCTGTTTGGTTAAATTATGTGGAACTCATTTGACGTCTGCATTCAGTGTGTCAGGTATCCACTGCTATAATTATGCAATTATGAGCCTTTATTCTCTCTTGTCCGACTGTACACCCCCACCCCCCACCCCCGCTCTGCAGAAATGCCTCAATTAGATTTTTTTTTTTTTTTTTTTTTCCCTCCCTGCCTCCCTCCTCGCGTGCTCCTTGTTTTTAGTCCTCTCTGTGCGACTCACACAGGTCTGCTGCACTTAAACTCAATTTATTTTTATTTTTCCAAGCGCGCGTGGTTTGTGGATGGGCTTCAGGTCATGGCAGCAGAGCACAAGGGCATTGTGGGTAGCTTGTTCTCTTCCCAGCCTTCTCAGTCGCCACGTCTCGAGTCTCCGATGCGAGTCTTAATTCATTTTAATGCATGTGAATGGGAAACGATTAATATGTTTGTGCTCGCAATGAATACTCTGTGTGTGTGTCATGGGAACGGCAGTGTGTGCCGAGGCTTGTGTCATAAGAAATACACAAAAAAAGACGGAGATCAAGGGGCCCGCCTATTGAATAACACTCTCTGATACTCCTTATCTCCCACCTCCGCGAACCATTGTCCTGGATATGTCTTTATCAGAGATGCTGAAGCG
This sequence comes from Nibea albiflora, assembly GCA_014281875.1. Lineage (NCBI taxonomy): Eukaryota > Metazoa > Chordata > Actinopteri > Sciaenidae > Nibea > Nibea albiflora. The sequence continues at coordinate 10,522,075 of CM024805.1, read as the reverse complement.
GTCTCATTTCCCATGATGCTCTGCTCTTTGTTTAGGAGCAACAGAGGTGTTTAGATAATTAGCCCTTGGTGCTGGGGTTTGTGGGTAAAGCTGTGAACTCTGGGACTTTCTAATTGATTTGGGACATATGTGTGTGTTTGTGCGAACGTGTGTGTTTGGTTTTCATTTAGAGGAGATTGGCTGTCTGTGTGTGTGTGTGTGCAGCTGTGTGCGCGTGTCTTACATTTTCGGTTCAGTTGCATAATATAGAAAGAAAACATTTACAGTGTGACGTGCAGGTTGTTCCTGAAGGTCCAGTGTGTTAGATTTAAGAGGTCAGAAATGGAATATAATATCCATAACTGTGTATTTATTAGTGTATAATCACCTGAAAATAAGAGTAGCTATGTTTTTGTTACATTAGAATAAACATTTTATATCTACAGACGCCACAGGTCCACCAACACAAGTTATTCAATTCAGAAAATCGTTACAGTTCCACAGTGCATTTTTGGTACAGCATTAAAAAAATATATATATAAATTATGAAACCATTGGAAATGTGTTGGTTTCATCATTTCGTCATCGTATCAGCGATATAAGAATAGTTTTGCAACAAAAATAAATACAGATCCTGGAGAAGAACCTGTCAAAGTCTCCAAATGAAGATCGGCACTTTCCGTTCCAACAAGACATTGACCCTAAACATGCAGCCGAATCGACAATTCGACGGCTTAAAAGATTCTCAAGGAGCCAAGTTTGAGTCCAGACTTCTCTCGTCCCCGTGCGCATCAGCAAAGTTTGAGCAGTCTTGCGAAGAACAATGGAGGAGAAATTGCAGCATCCATGCATGTTAAGATGGTGCAAACCCGTCTGCGCAGACATAATTGGTGTAATTGGGTAAATGCACATGCAATCAATAGTTTTGTTTCATAACATACTTTCGTTTTTATGCATTTATAGAGGAGAATTTCCATTGATCGGTATCAAAGCTTAATTACATGCAAAGTGGTTCAAAGTTAGAAAACATGTGGAAGTTCAGGCGGGATTGTGTTTTTGTTTTTAATGACGGTTTTATTTTTGACCTTTTTCATCGGCACTGTTTGTGCGGCACACGGCGGCCTCGGCAACTTCAATAATTACGTTTGTGTGTTCGTTTGTTTTTTCACTTTAGAGTTCAGTGGAAACACAGTCAGGTAACCCGTCTTTCTAACCAGTTTGTTCTCGTCGGTGCTTCCCATTAAGTATTATTGAAGGTTTCTGCACCGTAGAAAATGGTTTATGTACTGTAGGCTGTAAAGAAAGAAAATAATCTTTACCATTTCTTTTGTAGCCGCCGCCGCTGCTGCTGCTCAGAAGTGAACAAGAGGCTAGACAAAGCCAAACATAAAAATCAATCAGAGAAACAGTGGCTGCCTGTCTGTGTGAGGGGGATGTGGATAGAAAGACAGGTGCAGTGGTTTTGAGGTGGTGGTGAGTGGTTTATTTTGAGTGAATGGAAGGACGGAAGGAAGGATGGATAGACGCAGGAAAGAAGCAAAGGCGTTGATGGTGGTGGGTCTTATGCTCTGTCATTAGTTGGGCATTAACCCCCTCTTCTTTAACCCCCCCTTAGTAATGACAGGGCATAAGAAGCAGAGGGGGTGGAGGGGTCTGGAAGAATACGGGGAGATTGAGAGGGTTAGACCACAGCACCTGCCCAGGGTCACTACCTCAACCCAGGGGGTCCTAACTACTGCCGTTTTGGCTGTCCACTGCTCTGCCTGTCTGACAAGTACTCAAGAGCAGGACCCGTGACACACAGCAGCTGAAGATACATTCAAATATAAAAAGAGAGCAGGGCGGGATGTGAAATCAAATGTAAAGCTCTGTTCTTGCTCCTCTTTCTTTGCCTTTGTCGTCTGCTTTTTTTTTTTTTTTTTTGTCTTTCAACCCCTCCGATTACTTTTCTTGTCACTTCTGTTGTGCGGAATTAAAAGCGGCTAAATGGGCGCGACAATTTTCAGCAAGATTTTCCTCATTACCAGAAACCGTTTTCTAAAGTGTCTCGAGGCAACAAAAGTTGTTTTTTTTTCTTCTTCTTCTTCTTGTCAATTTTAAAGAACATCCTTATCAACAAAATAAATGACAACACAGACACATTTTGTAAATAAAGTAATCACGTAAGGAAGTAAAGGCGGCTATGAATGCCCCCCCCCCCCCCCGATGCGAGCCCTTCTATGATCATCTGTCTGATGGAAACACACCTCATTCATGTGTGTGTTTTCAGATATTTCTCTTTGGGCGTAGAAAAGTTAGAATTTAAAGTAATTTCAAAGGAGTATTGCAGTAATCAGAATTCAGGGAGTTTGATAAAAACTCTGAAAATCATAGAATGAAAAATCAGTTTTATTTTAAAAACTTGATATTTAGTTTTCCAGTCTTTGGTCCGGGTTCTGCAGAGGTTCTAGTCACACAACAACGACGATGAATGACCAAAAGTTTGATACAGTAAATGACCTGAAGTTTACACAGCTGTCATCTTATTGTTTTCATTAATGAATCATCTGTTCAATTCTTTGATTTAGAAGTGATTCTGTCTAAAACCCTCAAATATTTGGTGCAAAGATATAAAAGCAGCAACTCCTTAGTTAGCAAATGAGTTGCTACTTAATTCTCTGCAGATTTGTCTTATTAATTGAGTCATAATCTGTTACAGCTCTACGAAAGTTTAGAAGCTTCACAGTTTTTATGACTAAAGTGTCCGATCTCTCTCAGGGCTGGTTGGTGTGCGAGGACCAGGCCTGCCAGAACAGGACCAGACGTTTGCCCATCGCCTTCTCCCGCCACGGACCCATCTGCCCTGCCTGCACCAGGGCGACTCTCAGACCCGAGGTAACACAACCACAAATATCCGAATCCACGCTTTAAACACACAGGACTACGCATTCACGCGCGCACACACAGACACACACACACACACACACTCTGGCCTCCGGTTGACATGTTGAATTGTGTACATTTTGTCCAGGTGATGGTGCTATGGAGCTGAAGTCTCCCCCTCTCATATGTGCTGTACATCTTTACTCATTAGGATCACATTTCAACACGTATCGTTAATGTACACACGAGGATAAAAGTAATGTTCCTTTTTGTGTGTGTGTGTGTGTGACGCCTGCCTTCATGTGTTTTGTAAGTCACTCAGAGCTGGTTGGTAGTTAAACCGTTAAAAACATCTGTCCTTCTAGCTGCGTAGCCGACTTATCAACCCTTTGTTAGCTTGACCACTGGATTTAAAAGAAACACTCAGTTTGAGTGTGATGGTTCAGTCTTTTCTTATTTATTTATTTTTTTGGTCCTCTCTTTCTCCGTCCCATTCTTACCAGTCCTGTCTCAACCCTCGCCTTAACTCTCTCTTGTCAGTTTTTTTTATTTTTTTATCTCGCGTTCTTCTATCTGCTCCCCCCGGCTGCTTTGCTCTGTCTGACTCTGTGGCGACAGGTTGTAAACCAGAAGGCCAATTTCTGCTGTCACTGTAGCCACTTAGGCGGCCATCGGCGTGCCTGAGGGCCATGGCACTTTAAACTGCAGGCTGAATAAAACATTTAACTCTCTGTGCTCGCTCATGCACCCCCTAAAAAAAAAAAAAGCCTCTGTTCATTTTACCTGCTCCTCAATCACACCGTTTGATCTCTGCGCGCTCCCATAGCGTACTCATACTAACTTCTATGTGCAATGAGGGAAGACGGCAAACTTAATCAGCAACATTTACAAGGTGAGGAGCTGAAACCGGTTGAAAAAACTATATGAAAAAGGCAAAATCTGATGCATGTTCTCCTCAGGTTGCACTCATTAGTCTTCCCTCTGTCACCCACTCTCGGGAGGTCTGATATTTACACTGCAGGACCCTTTAGGAGAAAGCTGAACTGATGGAAGGAGCTTCAGTGAACGCAAAGAGCCTCTCTGCTGATCTGATAAATTCAATTAAAGTATTCTTTAATTCATTCAAATTGACCGTCCTTCTACATTGCACCCTGTGTTTCAGCAGGACTGTGATGGAGGCCTCCATCTGCCCGAAGGATCTCGGTCCTCGTCAATATGCCGCTTTGGTCTTGTTAGCACCCGGCTACAACCTACTGAATAAACAAACACCTGGCACACGACGTAGGCAGCACTGCCTGTTGCAGTTCAACAGAAACATTGCATAATAAGTAGCTTGCGAAAATAGAATGTGTTTATCCAGTGAAGGTGTTATGAATTCGTCCCGTGTGACATTTAAGCACAGAATAAGCTTTAAAATCAGTCATGTAGGGAGCCTGGACGAGAAGGCTCTTGAAGGCTAACTGTTTTTCTTACTTGCTGCTCTGATGGAGGGCTCACTGAGGCTACTAATGGACTCCATTGTTGTATTGTGTTTTCTAAGTGCAAAAATGTTATTCTTATTTTATATACCAGCTGTAGGTTGGTCTAAACATCATAATTTGCTCGAACGTTTAAGCCAAGTTAAACTCAAAGTCACAAATTTAACTTACAATCTAACCCATGATTTTAAAGTTAATTTACAGTTAAACATGTTTTGAAATGTATCTGTCCTATCGATTTATAACTCAACTGGTCTTTAATATTCACACTGGCACATTATAGACCCTTTAGATACAGAAAGAGCTGCATCTGAGAGACATGATAAATGTTCCCGACTCTCATATCTGACCTCTCCTCAGACAAGAGAGATTTTACACTCAAGCACTTGGTATAACGCGATTTATATCAACGCTAACGCTGACTTTTCAGTATTAGGTAACACTGTTATCTGAATCAAGCCAGTGCACAGAGATTAATAGCCCAGCAGCTTACATATTAAATTGCTGCCAATTATGCAAAGTACTCAAGAGGCCATTCATGGCTGTTTGAGCTGTTGGTAGATCGGCAGTGCTCAAACAACCAGCGAAGACGATGAAACACACACCAGCCCCCACTCCTGTTTTTTTTTTTTTTGTTTTTTTTTTAATCAAAGTTTTTTGGGGGGTTGTTGGATGCTCCATCAGTTTTCTGTGCATCCGGCCAGTCCCCGTGTCTGCTGCATCACTCGCTGGCTATGTTCCCTTCATGCTTTTTTTTTTTTTTTTCATCTGCCACTATCATCGCAGATTATCAAGCTAATATCGGCACCAGCCAGAAAGACAATCAGGGTTTCTTCTTTGTGTGTGGGGGGAAGAAAAAAAACAACAACACTTGTTTGTGCCAGAGCTTTTGTAAAAAAAAAAAAAAAAAAGCGTCTTGTTTGTGACTCCGCACTCCTTTTTATCGCTTGCATCATGGTACATTTACCATCGCTGTGGGTGCTGCCTCTCCTCTCTTCTCCTCCCTCCATCCGTCTCTCTCACTCTGCCTCTTCCTTTTTTTCCTCCTCCCTGCGTCCCTCCCTCCCTCCCTCTCTGGACACAGATTCAGAGCGTGATCTGATCTCCATGTAATGGGAGAGTAATAGGCACTCTGCCTTGATTGGTTGGTAATTTGGGGGAGTTATGCACAGGTGCAATTTGTAATATTTTCAGTAAATTAAATTTCTTTCTCTTCCTCTCTCCCTCTCTCCCTCTCTGTCTCTCTCTCTCTTCATCTCTCTCTCTCTCTTCATCTCTCCCTCCCTCCACGGCGCTTAACTCAAATGGGCTATTTTTTTTTCTCACAGTGTCTCAAATCTCTGTCCTGACTTTCCCTTTCTTCTCCCCTTTTATTCAATGCTTTCTTCCCCAGCTCCTTTCTTTTCAGTTTCTCTCCCTCCTTAGCTCTTACACTCATTCTCTCTCTTCCCCCGGCTTGCTCTTTCTCTCCTCCTCCTCCTCACCCTCCCTTTTCTGTCTCCCTCTTTTTCTCCCCTCGTTTTATTGATGTACGCTCAGGCGCCCATTAGAGCTCCCTTTTTCCCTCTAGTGGAAATTGCAGCATGTTAATTTTCACACAAATTACGGCAATAGCAGGTATCTCTATTTGATACATTATAGCGGGAGCAATCAGAGATAATTGAGTGCCTTTCAGAGGGAGACGGCTGCATTCACTGCCGGCTCAAAGCTGCCCCATTATCGCCTAATCGCTCTTTAAACACTGAATTTTGCCGAACAAAAATTCTTGTCATAATTTTGCTTAAGTGTATTTGGAAATCACAGTCCTTTGAGCGAGGATAATTGAAATCAAATCCCTTTCACTGGAGCTGACATTTCTACATTTCCCTCCAATTGAAATTAATTTCAAAAATTGAGCATGAATATCTTCAAATAGCAGGCAATTATGCCTTTCAATGGGGAGAAATTACCGGTGCTGAATCGTTGGAGGCTTGCGGGCGAGAGCACCAGTTAAATGCCTTTGTTTCCCGCCGTGTTTGCCTAGTAAAGATTTACATATATTGACTCATTATGGTGTCTTGTGAAGCTGATCGGCGTGACTACCACAACCGGCAATAACGCTCATCGCATCTAAAAAGCTCAAGAGTTTTAAAGCCTCGTGGCCTCACAGCTGAGGGAAAAATGTATGTTTGTTTCTCTCCGTCTCCCTCCCTTTCTCACTCCCTCTCTCTTCTCTGCAGCTGCGGTTGTGTGAAGGCTCCGATAGTGTAGCTCCCAGTATTTACAGCAGCATGTTTGTCGAGTACGCGAGGGGGG